>CM061160.1:20008587-21293587 GCA_030710495.1 Labroides dimidiatus
CAACATGTCATTGAAGTCCACTCAAGTTCAATGACAGCACATTTACCCACAATGCTTTGAAGCCCACCAGAGAGCGTCTCTCTCTGGACTCCAAATTACCTCAAACATCTGCTGCTGCTCTGTGCCATGAACACCCCAACCTCACACACACACACACACACTCTCTGTCACACACACTCACACACACACACACAGCCATAAAGTACCTTAGCCAAGAGACCGCCTGTTTGGCTTGATTAGAGCATCATCAGTGATGATGATGATGAGCTCAAACAGATGATGATGATGGACAAAGTTGCTCTGACTGATTGTCTGTCAGTCGAGTGAGTCTGACTTGCATGCAAATAGGACCACAATTTTTGGTACTTCAATACTTGATCCATAATCATAACAATGTGAGAAGGAAGACAAGATGGACATAAGTTAAAGGTGAGTCTGGAAACTTTTTTTGTTGCTAATTAGACTGTTTGTCTGGCATCCAGGCCTGACAAAAGGTTTAGAGCAAATGAGGCCAAGAGGAAGGAAGATTTGTGTTGCAGCTGTGATGCTGCACAATTTCAGGATGCAAAACATTTCTTTGCTGCTAGAAAATATTGCACTCGAACGAAAAAAAAAGACAATGAAATTGGTTAATTTTCGGGGGAAAAAAATGGAGGCAATCCTGAAGAGCTGGTTTGGTTTAGGAGTTAAGAGTGCTCTCCATGTTCAGAGTAGTTTTGCAAGTTTGACCCTTCTTTCTTTCTTTCTTTCTTTCTTTCTTTCTTTCTTTCTTTCTTTCTTTCTTTCTTTCTTTCTTTAGCCCAGCTGACTTAGGGTGAAAGGTGGGGTATACCCTGGACTGGTCTCCAGTCAATCACAACCCCCCCAATAAATAAATAATAAATAGAAAACACAACCAGAAAAAAAAAATGAAAAGGCAAATACCCCGGAATTTATTTTTTTTAGATTCATAAAAAAAAATCTTTTTTAAGAGACTTATGTGGTAAATGTAAATAATAAAGTTTAATTTCAAATCTCTTGTTAATTTGAATGCAGGTGGAGCATCTTGTGCAGTTATTTATTTTGGTATAGTTCTCATAAACAGATGATAGTTATTCTAAAAATCTCCAGCTCAGTGTCCTTAGCATCTCTGTTTGTTGTTTTACATGTGGATTTATCAAAGCTTGTATTTACAACTCCTTTCTCTTAAAATTACAACTTAATTTTCATAAGATTATGCCAATAAGTTTTGTGAATTTACAAATTCAATCTAAAACTATTTTCTCCCTCAGATGTTATGCTTCAGATTTTCTCTCATGACTTCACTCTCATAATATTTCTGTAATTTATTATTGTCATTTTTTTGTTAATGCAAACTTAATCCTCCTTTATTTTATCGTGCGTGACACCTCGGACACCTCGGATTCTGAATCTGCTGTATTGGCTTAAAAACTATTTTTAATTTTAAGTTTCTTTGAAAAAAAAAAGGGAAGGACAAATCCAAGTCCTGGGAACCAGCTGAATCTGTTAGTTCATGTTTCATTGACTCTGGCAGATCCATCTGGCACTGATTCCATTCAGGCTGATTTGACTCTGGCTTCAATAACGTCAGAGCAATCACAGCATTTCATCCAGGGTACAATCAGATGGAAAAGGATTCTCCAAAATTATCTTTTAATCTTTCCTTTTAACAACAACAACAACGCAGTGATTTCAACTTCAACATTATCTTGCTTTTTCTGTTGCCCTACCTCTTCATCTGCCTCCTGTTCCTCTCTATTTCTGTCTCTGCTTTACCTTGGATGACCCATCCAGTGACATTGAAACTTGCCTCAGTCAGCATGTTTGTATCACAGTGACTCATTAGTCCTCCAGGACACAGCACACAGAACAATGCTTTAAAGTTGCTAATTAAAGAGGGACGCACTTTGCTTCTGCTTTAATCTTGTGTCAATGATGGATTCACAACAAAAGAAAGAATAACGATGAGTACAAAAGACGGCCCTGAAACTGGAAAAATAAATCAAGATGTTGTATAAAAGACAGTTCACATAATAAAAATTGTATATTTTGGGTGTACTTGAAGTGCGCAGTGCACTGCCATTAAAGATGCAGTGCTGGGAGAAAACGCTTTGGTCCTTCCTTCAGACGGCCTGTTGGATACAAAGCCAAAATAGTTACCCTTATGTAACATGGCCTCTGAATGGTGAAAGAAGATTTCAGAGGCAGTTCTGCAGTGTTATAGCTTCAAATCATTCTCAGAGTACAACTGTTAAATAAAGAAAACAGAGAATGAGGGCAGAAAGGCCCTTTTGCCAACACTGTTATTTAACTTTATGATTTATAAGCCTCCGAACTGAAGATGAAGAGAAACAAACTGCTGATGTCTTGAAGTGACGCTGGATTGTTTGGTTGCAGGACCTTCTCAGTTTGAGTGGTTTGGCTCATGAGAGGAAAAGGTGGCTGATAAAACTCAGATAATATCCCTCTCTTAAAGTTTTGACAGTGATCCATGAAAGCATTGGTGATTCTGCAGAAAGACCGCCATATTTGAAGGCTGCTTTTCCTCTGTAAGCCCCCCTGTGTATTTGGTCAAGGCTACATGCAGTCACACTGTCAGCAAAAAGAGGGGAAAAAAACAACAAAAAAACAGAAGAATCAGCAGACATGTTGACAGATAGCAAGCGGCCAGTGAGCAAGTCAGAGCAGCTTAACTCACTGGTCCATAGGAGAGCAGGCCTGAGGCAGCTGTGGCCACACAGTAATCCCAAAAAGATGTTAAATCAACCCCTCTGATCGAAAGTGACTCACACCTACAGCTTGTGTTTGCCTCCAACGAGGCTGCATGCTTTATTCTTTTTACAGGCAGCTCAGCGTATCTCTCCTGTATGCACTTATTGATGAAGGGCTTCACTTAGGATGTAATTACACTCAAACATGATATACTCTCCTCCATAAACTCACACCCTGCGTAACAAAGGGCTGCTGCTGCTGCTGCTGTGTACAATGGGAAGCAGACATTCAGTAATAACAATACTATGAGACACATGTCCTGCCCTTCCCCCATTTTTTATCAGCTCATGTTATATTCTGAATGTTTGTGTTTGAAACGGAAAAACAGATAACTGTCCAAAACACCTCACGGAGCAGGGCTGTGCTAAAACTCAGCAGTTACATGCGAAGTGCCTCCCAAAATCAAGAACTATTTACAATTGTATATTTAATCTTCAAGTGTGACATTATCTATGGAAAAAGTAGTTAAAAATAAGAAAATAGGTGCTCCTCCTACCTCGCTCCATCTTGCTCCACCCTTACCTCCTCTCCCTACCACCTGATACCAAGCACCAAACCTGGGGGGACAGAGCTTTTTTTAAAGCACTTTATAAATAAAATGTATTATTATTACTATTATTGTTGCCACAAGACCCCCGTGGTGACTAAACCAGGATAGCAACACTTGAATTAGGAAATACAGCATTATGTGTGCATATGTAGTCTAATTTTCTACCGATTGGCTAAAGTAAGCCTTTCTTTTGTTTGTTTTTTGTGTGTTTTTAGCACTGGCCTATTAATGTATTCCCACATCAGGGAGTCGCTGGTCTCTGGCATCACTATTTTGGAGGCTGTAGGCTGAAAATTTTGGGAACCCCATTCCTTGAGGTAAGAGAGAGCCTCATAGTGCTTGAGCTGTGACATAAAAAGTTTATCCATGTTTTGTTTTTTAAAGAAAACAGTCTTTTAAGCTTTCACCTGTATGCTTAGTTTGAAGCACAAAAGTATTGTGTTGTTTTTGTGTTTTGACTCAAAGTGCATATTATTTTTGATGCTTTTGATGATCATTTTTAAGCAAAGTGTATTGTTCATGATAACTGAAGCAGGATCAGTGGTATGCTGAAGAGACGTCATCATAAAAATGTGCTTTACCCCATTGGGATTAACACTTTATCAGTGACGGCTGTAAAGGAAATATCCTATAACAGGACATCTGATAAAGTTTAGCCACAGACTAGATGAATTTTAGATCTTAACTGATTTTAAAACCATGGGGTGTTCCACAAATGGACAGCTCTGGCATACTTTTTAGATTAAAATCCTTAACACACACGCTACTTTCATAAAGCCACTCGATCACGCTCTTCATGGTTGTGGTTATGATTTCATTGTGGTAAACAATAATGTTGAGATCCTGGCTGAGAAGAGGATAAAGTTGCTGGTCTTCTTTTGCAGTAGTCCACTTGGCTCAAGATGCAGTTGTGTTTATGCTTGCTGGCATGTTTGTGAGCTGTAAATAGTTTGCAACATCCAGTTGGTGCATCTTCATAGTGTTCTCCTTTCAATAGTTATGACAGTTTTTTTTTTTTATTGGAGGCAGTCCAACCTGGAATTGCAAATATCGAATCAGGCACTGCTCACTTGGATCTCTGGAGGGGCCAAATTGGGCCCTAAATCAGGCGTGAGATTTTTGAGTGTGTGGCCAGCCAAAGGGAATAAATCTACAACGTTTTTATTTTCTGATTTTTGTGAGGCTGAAGCCAGAAGCAACTGAATTAAACAGGTGACATAAAATATATGAAAGTGTAAAGATAACACTGAAAAGGGCTTCCTATAGTGTTGGATTGCAAATATAGGTATAAAAATACAACACTGGAAATCGAGGGGGTGTGGGGGGTTAGTGGTCTGAAAAAAACCTTTTATAGTACTCAGGTGATGTCCATTAAGGTCAGAAGGTGTGTGTTTTTTTTTTTGTCCCTATCAGGAAATAGACAGGTGGTGTTGGTTCGTTTTGTTGAAAAACACAAATTGTATCTGGCACCCACTCAAGTAACGACCTATGACTCACGGGGCTCACTACAACGAAAGCCTATCAGCATCACTTCAATAATTTAATGCCAACACACAGCACTCACATGTTTGCGTAGGCGTCTGTCAAGCTAACTGAAGAAGACTTTGAGACAGAGGGGAAGAAACCAAGAGCAAACGATGTGGAGGGGTCCTGGGGGAAGGGAGGGGAAGTCTGGCAGAGGAACAGGGACCCAGACGCCAGAAGCACATCTGCCCATGCTTCACTTGCCCTTCTGTGGTTGTCTAGTCCGGTACATTCACACCATCAACAGCGTGCTGGGAGGCTGTCACTTCTTGTTGTTGCTTTCCAAGAACATTCCTCAGGTGTGTAACTTTTGATCACCAAAGTTTTGTTTTGGGCTTTTTCTTCGGTTGAATTGGTGCCACTCATTGACTTCTCAAGGTTTTA
This sequence comes from Labroides dimidiatus, assembly GCA_030710495.1. Lineage (NCBI taxonomy): Eukaryota > Metazoa > Chordata > Actinopteri > Labriformes > Labridae > Labroides > Labroides dimidiatus. Next base: position 20,013,818 of record CM061160.1, read on the forward strand.
ATTTGTGTGATAAGCCAAACTTATAACATCCTCCGGTGTATTCGCCATACTAGCATATGTCACTTCACTTATTCCCTCAAGTTTAAGACGGAAAGTCCTCTAATTTTATTGATATGAACAGTGGGTCACTTATGCAACTGTGTCCTTTCCTGGAAAACCAGCTGGCGGTTCAATGCAGCACCTGTGACAAATATTCATCCTTGAAACGGATCTTACGTTCCTTTTCTTTGGAATTCAGAGAGATAACTGTATGAAGGCTCTGATTGGAATAAAAGATTGTCCTGCAAGTGTTTAAATCGGATTTTTCCAGTCGTGTACTATAACTCTGTACCTTGCCCTTGTCTGAAAGGTTTGGCAGACCTATTCCAGTAGTTTTTACCAACTTCACCTGGAAACTATCCTCCAAATAGAATTCACAGACAAGCTTTAGACGTGGAGCTTATGACAGAGGATATAAAATGTTCTAAGCCCTGTTTTACATTTAGAGATTGGTTGAAACCATTGTATCTGAAGTGTTTATGATTTTATAGTTTTTTAGTCCACGAAGTGCAGAGATCACACTGTTCTACCAGGTGTTTGTTTGAACCCCCTTCATCTAGTTTTTATTTCGTGTCATCTCACATTCTCACAATGTACACCTCACACAAAACATGTCATGCCCTACTTTTCCAGTACCACTCGTGTAATCCTATCTGGGACCACTGAATAGAAAGGCTCTAGGGAAGCCTGGACCAGCACTGTGCGACAGAGAGGCTGAAAGAGGAGGAGGTTGGTGGCTGTGCTGGCTGGATTTATGTCCTCTCCATCTTGAAAGAGCCAGATTAGCCTGAACTCCACATTCCTGCTCGATGAGAGCGGACCCAGTGTTGGAGGAACATGCCCATTTATGCAAACATACATAAACACACAAACACGCATTCACACATTCCAAGATAATTACAGGCAGACTAATGTGAAGCATTTTGCCCTGACAGACACACACACACACACACACACACACACACATACACACACACTCACACTTTGTTCTCCCTTTCACTGCTAAGCTAAGAACACGAAAAGGATTCAGGTGGCAGTGATGGGTGCTTACTTTGAGTGGTGGCGATGCAGATGTTACCTGGTGGCTCTTTGGTTGAGTGTTTGTGTGTTGGTGGGCCAGCTGCGATGGCCAGCTGCCCACTTTACCAAAGCTTTGGCATCTCCCCAGATGGTTGACCCAGATAGACACAGCCAGAGAGGAAAGTAACGCACCCCCTCTCTGCGCTCTGCTCACTATGGCTCACTATGATGTACACCTGCGTGGGCACCCTGCACACAGAGATGCTCTTATACTCCCTTCAGAGCAGGTGAGGGAGGACAGTGAGAGTTTTCTGGCTTATTTTTGGGATGACCTCAAACTCTGCCTGATGCAGCAAGTTTTCACCGTGATGTGGCTTTTTCCAGTTAAATGCGTGATGCGCAGCAATAATTAAAAACACAAAGTTTGTTCAGCGACTTCCCGATCTTGTTACACTTTACGCTGAGGTCAGACGACACATTATGTGCCACTGTATCCTGATTTGGCAGATGGGATAGTCTGAAACGATCATTGTAGCCCATGTAGTGTAATGTGATGTATCTCATCAGTGAATTTGAGGCACAAAAGTTAAATGTTAAAGTTAAATGCTTAATGTCACATTTCTTTCAAGTGTTAAACTGCTTAGAGGACTGAGGCTGAGTTCAGGGACAACCCGAGGACAGAAAACTCTCTTGAGAGGAGGCGTTTGTTTGGGGTCCACAGGGATATAACCTGCCCGTTACCTGACCCTGGACTGAAATAAATCCTGCATGCACACTATGAAAGTCTCTCTAAGCCATTATTGTCTGGCTTTGTGGATTTTGTTACATAAACTGTCAATTCAGTTTAATCTAAAGCTACAAGATGTAAGAGAAATCAGGCATCGCTCATAATGTAATGGATTGGTAATTGAAAAAGCCTTGAAAAGGATGTTTTTGAGGAGTTAAACGTTAGCACAGGGCAAAGAAATGTTAGCAATATGACAAATAAATAATAAAAATCTCTTGCAGATACTTTCTACATAGTTTTTCATCTGCGTGGGGACAAAAAGTCCCCTTTCGAACCAGAATATGAGCATGACTGCTCAGCATAATGTTTCTTTGAGTATTCAGAGGTGTTTTATGCAGTCATATGTGTGTGTGTGTGTGTGCGCGTGTGTGTGAGTGCAGTCATTATCCTCAATGTCACACCGCATTGCAGTGCAGTAAAACCCTTTGAGTAAGTGTGTGTGTGTGTGTGTGTGTGTGTGTGTGTGTGTATTATGAAGTCATTCCAACAGACTCAGGGCAGGCTTCCAGAGGCTTCTGTTTCGCTATATTCTGATGAAATTATGAGTAAGCTGATTAATTGGTAGAAATATCTCAGGATCTTTATTATTTCTGAAACACCGTCCCGTTCCTTGATTCCAGCCTCATGTTCGTCCATCTCACTCCACTTCAGTAAATTGTTAATAAGGTACTCTTTCTCCTCTCCTATTCCCTCTCTGTGTCTGCATCTGTTTCTTTCTCTGTGACCTTAAGTGTTTCCTCTTCTCTGGAACCCAGGGAAAGAAAGGTTGTGCCGTCACAAAGGCGCACGGCTCGGCAGAATGATAAATTGGCTCTGAGGGTTGCCTCATTCGTCACAGGACGAAAAATGCTGACATCAGTGTAGTAACATATAATAAAGAGAGCGAGCACTATTAAAGGTGAGGAGAAATGTCTCGTGCTTTCAGCATGACGGGGAGCAGAACAGCAGTGTGGTTGTAGATTATGAGCAAATAAATTGTGTGTTACAGTGTGTGTCTTTGTGTTCAAGGTAGGCACACTGCCAGCCACACTGTTTGTCATTGCATCAGTTTACTATTAAAACTCCTCCAGCACCAACCCCCCAACCCCCCACCCACCCCACCCCTCCCAAAAAATAAAAAAGATTGTTGCCAGTTGTTTTGGATTACAGTGTCTGATAATGGCTGTTGACAGTATTCAGGGTCCATACTCAAACTCTGACTGCTTGTATCAGTCGCATTTTGTGTTTCTTCATTAATGCTTTTACAGGATAAACAACGGAAATAAGATAAAGCTTCATCCCGACTAATTTGATCCCGAAGTTTTAAAATCACATCCAGAGCCGATGCCCACCTGCAGCTGGTGTGTGAGAAGTCCTGACTTGTCACAGTTGCCATGCCAACATCCAAATCTTTAAGACTTTCCCAGAGATTTGTTGTCAAAACGCTGCTCAAAGCAGTTCAGCTGAGGGCAGGTTGACACGAGGAACGACACGACAACTGTGGAGCGAAATCAAAACAGCTCATTTTGATTGCTACTCATGGGAGCACTTAAGGTTGTTGGAGAAATCTCAGAGGGACGCTTGAGAGCCTCAGATGATGTTAGACTCTCATGTTTTATTCTATTTTTTTAAACCATGGGTATTAATGACATTTGAGCCAAGACATTCAATTTGTTTTGAATTGGAAGGAAATGTAGGTAGACTGCTAAACATAAAGGATGACACACCACCTCTTCAGAGGTGAAGCCAAAAGCTTTGGAGCTTCTGCTGCTGATACTGTTAATAGATGGTACATAGGCAAAACTTAAAATTGAAATACACGTCAACTTAATTCATGATTAAATGTTTATTTATTCTGTGAACTTTATTTTGAATTAGTTATTTAAGGATTTTAAAGAGGGTAAGGGCATGATCTGTTGACAAAAGTGGCTCCTCTGATGTTCTTCTGATGATACTGATGAGTGGAAAAGTCACCGGTGCTAACTCCTACTTAAGGGTCGTTGTCATTTTACTGGTTGGAGTTAGATTTGTGTTGTGGTTAAAAGAAATGACTGGAAATTAATATAACATCCCCTCCATCTGAACCCCTACTGCACTACTCTGTCAAAGTCAAAACTTAGCCCGCTATGACCGAGTATACTCGTCAGCCCTCTCGTTTCCACCAGGGCTATGAACGGGTATACTTGTTTTCGGTCAGCTCTCTTGTTCCCACCAGTGCTGAGACCGAGAATGGTCGTTTTTTGTAAGGAATGAACCAAAATTTCAGCCACTGAAAGTTTTCATTCGAAAATGGCCCAAAAGGGCATTTTCTGTTTTCAGCTGAAAGACTTTAATCACCAAAACAACGCGGCCAAAACAGCATGTTGTGATGATGCATGCTGAAACCGTGACTGGCTTGCTCTTGTCTGGATAAGGGCAGACGTATTTCAATACATCTAAGAAAGACCCACAAGTAGTGATTGGTAAAGTGTGTGACATCCAGGCTGAAATGACTGCAGGACACCTGCTTGGAGAGGGAGACAGGCAGAGTGCACAGGAAGGAAAAGCAGAGAGCAGAAAAAAGGACTCGTCACTCTGAACCAGATGAAGGTCATTTCTCTCTTATAGATCAGATCTATACCCTGTTCTTTATTTAACAGACTAAACAGCCTCATGTTATTTATCTTATTTATATGACAGACTGGTTAAGCCTGCACAACTCCTCTGCTCTCTGTGTTGCACACGGCAGTGTGCCCAATGCACAGACACAAGTGAGCGCGTGAGCATGCGCACACACACACACAGACAAGCACACTATGTGTAGAACAGAGATTCCAGAAAAAATGTCACAACCATCACAAGAGATGCAGAAAAAAAAATCTGTCTTTTTAAAGAGCTCCCAGGTCATCTCTGTTAAGATCTCATCTCATGTTGAATTATTTCGGTAGTGGTAATTTCTAAAATAAGTTCAGCACTGGGGGAAAGGTGGGGGAGTTTAAATTCAGCAGGCTCAGGGTTAAGTAAGTCAGAGCCATTTGGCTTTAGTTTGTGCAGGAGGTGAAGAAGCATCATCCATCTTTACATATAGTCAGATGGTTTAAAAACTGTTATAAATCCAGTAAATGAGTATCACTAATTCAAAAAGCTTTAAGACCTGCAGCCTGAAGTCATGTGCTGCCTGCCGTGTCCCACCCTGCCGCTTTAACAGCTTGTTGGCTCTGCCCTTAAGGTGTATATCTTACCAGAGGGGCTCACACAGAGCCACACATTGTTCTCCTCATGCTTACGTTAATGCCACTTCACACACATGCACACATGCACACACACTCACATTTTGGTGGTCAAGCCACAGCCAAAATAACCCAAAGCCACAGGCAGTGGAGCGGATCAGTTCCAGGCGGCGAGCACGCGGCTAGTTAAGTTCAGAGAACCACACCCAGCTGTGGGACCTTTTGGTGGGTCTGGGAACGAAGGGAAACTCCCATAGGAAGAGTTAAGTCATTCCTATTTACAGACACATTGATTCAGAACAGAAGCAAGCTCCTGTTTGGAGAGTGTGACAGGGACGTGTGAAAACTGGTAGATGATGGAAGTGTTCTGTTGATAGTGTGACATGCTTTTAACCAAACTTTGGAAGCTTCAGAAGAACAAGATTATCTTTGTGGTCTTGATTGGTTATTCTTGGATGGTGTTGTAGAAGTCTGTGTGTTTCCTGATGCTTTGGATGGACTTTATTGAGATGACTAAATGCTTCCTGTTTAGCTTTGCGCTCAGTGAATGCAACCACACCATAAAGCTGTTCTCCAGTAGCTCTGCATGGAGTGCTCTGCAGCTCGGTCCATAGACGACTGGAGCTTTGTACATTCATTTGTTTGGTTGTTTTAAAATATCTCATTCCTGTGATTTTCAGCATATTCCTGTGAACTCTCACTGGTGGTAATGGTTTTGAGGCCATGTGGCTGCTCTGATGCACGTGGAGCCACAAGCTGCTTTGTCACCTGCCAGTGAGGGGGCCCTGTCAGCAGGGCACAAACAGTATTAAGGTTTACAGGGTCCCCTGCAAATTCAACCTTCTTCTGTATTCCAACCAAATATTCATACATGTTTTTATTGCTTTGCCAAAGACACAGTAGCTCACTCGCTTCCCATTCAACCCAGTTTATTTGATTTCATGCTGCCCCAGATTTGAGATTTTCCATGTTGGCCATTGCCCACTCATAGTTCTCTTTACTTTAATTCATGTGTGTTGGAGGCCACCGTAGTTCGAGAGTACTCTCTGCCATGGTTTGTATAAAGTTTCTTGACATGTAAAACTTTAGAATTAATTTGCATGTTTAACAATTTTCGTTGAGTCCGTTCCCTTTCTTACACTTCATGCAACCAAAATGGTATTGACAAGAAAACACCCTTAAAGCCCTGCACTTTCACAAATAGGACACAGAATTTATATCCACATCTAATCCCCTGCTTTGGGAATTCTGCCCATCACCAAAATGCCTACTGCACTGAAATATGCAGTCTAACATGAACTGTTGAGGATATTTCAGTTCAGCATGACAGATTCTTTCCCCTGAACTGGTGCATGAGACGTGGATCTGAATACAGAGGAGCAGGAGAGGGAAAATACTGGAAGCCTGTTGGGAGTAAAGGCGCATGCCTTAGAATAAACACAGGAGATAGTTCCTTAAAACTCTTACTGTTGTTACCAAGCTGCTGTGTTAAAGAAATAAAAACCACCATGGAAACAAAACTGCAGATCCTTTAGCGTCCACCTGAGGCTAGCTCTAAGAAATAACTCATCCCCCTTAGACCTCATCTCCATTTTAACAGCAGAAAACAAACTTACTGCCTGGTACACAGAATTAAGGATGTATGCATTTTCACTGGGTGAATTATTGCCATTTAACAACATTTATTTGGCCCTCCTCAACAGCAGTTTTTTCATTGTTCCAGAATAAGGTTGTCTTCACAAAAAACAACTTCATTCTGACCGTTTTTTAACGTCACAGGCCTCGGAACACACACACTAGACAACTCCCAAAGATCTCCAGACCTGACATCTAATGGTACATTTTCACAGACATGAGATCTCACAGAATCTCACATTATTACATGCCACTTTGAGCATTTGTCATTGTTAGCTGGCTGCCCTGGTGTGTTCTGCTTTAAAGAAAAGAACAAAGCGACTTAGACTTAAAGGCAGGGTTGATAGTCACGGAAAACTTGCATGAATTTGAATGTAGCATCTCCTCAGGACTCTGTTTAAGCCCCCACACTCCCACACTCAGAGCTCCTCCAAAACGACACCGCTGCTCACATGCATGAGCGCCACTAATTCATGATGGTGACTGATTCGAAACCACCGACCAAAACTGGTCCTCAGCACATTGTTTTTGTTTGCTCTACGTTACCAGTAATCGGGGTATGGGTAGTTTTTCTGCCATTCTCCAGAACTTGGATCCCTCTTGATAATGTGCATTGAATCAGGGCTGGTGCACTCCGGTGAAATGAACAATAAGATTGGTTGGTGTTTTCCCAGGTTTATTCCTGCTGTAGACAGCGGATATTTTTCCAGTCTTTTTTAAGAACACATCATGCGTTGATTGGGACATGGAGATCGTTTTAGCTAAAATAGCAAAAAGTTTATCTAAATCTGATTACCAACCCTGACTTTAACATGAGCCATATTCATCTGACAAGTCCTGGAAAACTGTCTTAGTTCAAGATATTAAGAGACAAAAATCACATCTGAATTTCAAATAAAGACTAATAAAAATGTACTTGTTTGTATTTACACATTGAGAAACTTGACTGTTCCACCTTCACCTGCTGCTGTGTTTGTGAGCTGTGAAAGTAAATAATTCGTTTTGAATCAGCCCATGTTTCCCAATCACTTGGGTGGAAAGTCTTACCCTAAATGTGTCTATTATGTGACCAGCTAGTTAGACGTTAGCTGGAGTGATCACTTCCAACACTGAGACCCCATTCAGAGGTTTCATGTCACCTTTTTACCAGTGGCTGATGGTCAGACTGTCTGTATTGTGTACAATACTTTGTTGTCACATGAATTTAGTTTAATAGGACACATACTGATAAAAGATGAAAGCATTGTATGTATGTATTGTATTGTGCATATTGAGTGATTGTGTTCATTTTAAAGCAGTGCTTGTTCAGCCTTTGGCCTTTTTTTTCCTGATGTTCTGAAAACACTGGAGAAGACACTGACTTTCAGCTCCCATTCACTGATTTGACATCCTCTTCAGGTTAAGGGTGAAGAAACAGGACATATGTAAGCAGTTAAAGCAGTATACTTGAAAATTGGTCTCACTCATGCAAGCAAATGACGAACATCCCCCCCCCCCCCCCCCCCCCTCTCTCTCTCTTTACATGCTGCATTATTTGAGATTACCTTGTAGCAGTGCTGCCCTCTGCTGGACTAACATGGGTCACAGAAACAGAAAGATATCAAGGTTCCATGAGAAAAAAAAAACACTCCATGGTGATCAAGCTTCTTGATTTTTTTTAACACACACACACACATAGAGATACACACACAATCAATCACAGTACAATCCCACTCAGATGTAATTAAATGATGGGTTAATTAAAACTGTGTCCCTGTGTAACTCTGAGAGAAAGCTAGGTCAGAGGGAGGGGGTTGTGTTTAATGGCGATGAGGACCCTGACTACCCTCTCTTTGTGTGTGTGAGTGTTTATGTGTGGATGTGTGTGTCTGGCTAGTGGTTACCAAGCCATTGGCCTAGATTTTGGCTGAAGACGCAGAGAGAAGGTTTACAGTCACGCACCTCTCTCATCAGGCGCAGTCGACTGACTCCTCATCTCTCTTTCATAACCCCTCGCTTTCGTAACAGACCTCTGCGACTTATTTTCGTCCATTTTTTCAACTTTACTTTTGTTCCCTTCCTTTTTATCCGACCACTCTTGTCAAGTCAGCTGAAGCATTTGTATTGCTCTCCATCCACCCCGAGATCTCAGCGGAGATCTGGAGCTATTATACCCTTTTAGGCGCACCACACACACACACACACACACACACACACACACACACACTCACACTCACACGCTCTGTTGCCAGACTCTGCGCACAAATTTAGGTTTTGTGAGTGTTACTTCAGGAACGTTACCTCCTCACAAGGCAATGAGACTCAGCTTCTGCTCGGACGTATTTCATCTGCCTTCATTTTCGGATATTCATGAAAAACTTGTGTCAAGTTTTCAGTTGGTTCTCGGAAGTAACTCAAGATAAGTACCTCGGCATGTCACAGAAAACTCTAGAAGTGGGGGAATGGATCCTTTGTACCCCAGATGTTCATCACTTTGTCAGCTTGTTATTTTGTTTTCCCTTTCATCAAAAAGCTCTGTGGATGGATCCTTTTTAACTTTGTGGTTCCCAATTTTAATGAGGACTCCTTATAAATACTAATGAGCATATTTTGGTGTAGCTGGAGGCCCTCGTTACCGCTTTGTTAAGGAGGAATGTCAACTTTTCCCTTTAATGATGCTGCAGATTTGACGTGTGATTCCTTTTGAAGCGCCTCACCATTCTAGTGTTTGCTTTCAGTACCTTAATACAGTGTTATTCTTTTTAGCGTTCAATATTTGTTTTCAGGGAGATCTGCGAGGCCACTTTAGTGAGTCATTATTAAATCATAGCTCATCAGCTAATGTGACGCTCTTTCATTTCTGCATCACTGCAGCCGGCTTTTAAATTCAGATGAACGGATTCAGAAAAGAGGAAAAACAAAAAAAAAAAATCCCCACCAGTCTATTTTTAGAGCTTTGTGCTTTTGGGTTGCCTGTGAGTACTTTCACCACATGAACCGACAGATGGGTTCACCACAGTAGTCTGGATCAGTCGCCTGTGAGACACTTTAAGAGGTTGTTTTTGTCAATGGTTGTGTGTCTCTGTCAGCGCACTGCAAAGGCCACCAGGAGCCGAGTTGTTATTCGGAGTCTGGAAACAACCTCTTTCCTCTCGTCTGTTCAGTGTGTGTTGAAAATGCCAAGAGAAAAAAAAAAGAGAGGGAACAGTGGGTGAAATCTCTCCCTGTGGATCAACATGTTCCTCTGTGGGTCCATTCTCCCATGTCTGCAGCTTTTACACTCTCCCTATAAATTATAATATGAAAGGAAATGGACTGACTTGTCTCCCTTTCAGGAAACAAAGCAAAACAAAAACACAGTCGGACAGCCAAAGCAGTTGTGGTGCAGACTTGGCTGGCCTCAGTTATCATTGGCTTGTACACAGAAGCATGAATGAATCTGCGTCTGGGGTATATTTACATTCATCATCTTCTCTCCCCGCTGACTTCTCCGCCTCACAGCTCTTATCCCTGATCCATCCTCTTTTATTTTTGTTCTCTGTGGTCAACCTTTCCTCTCTCTCTCTCGTTTCTCTCTTCTTTTCTCTCTGCTCAGTTTAACTTCATGTGCCTAATTGGCCGACCTCCACTCAAAAACCTCCCTGTTTCTTTTTAAGAATATCTGAGCTGTGGTGTTCGGTCAGCAGTGAAGTCGGCCTTGTTGACCTGAAATAACCCTGCATGGCTTAGAGGGCTGACTTCTACATCTCGACAGCTCTTCACTTTTTTAACGTGTTTTCTTTTGGCTGAACTCCTCACCTTATCTTACCGTTCCTCACTTCTTTCCACTTCATCTTTCAGTCTTCTTTTCCCGCCTCCAGCCTGCTTTACTTTCTCTTTCATACGGTCCCACTCAAGGCTTTAGCGTTATCTCTGTATCTTCACTCCCTATTTCTGTAACTCTGTTTTGTCTCTGCCTCAGAGTTTTTTATTTACCACCATTTTTATTCCCACATGGCTGAACATGCCAGCCAGGCTCTGAAGCTCAAGGATTCCTTAGATTTACTATATTTCCATATTTCCAAGGAGGCATCTGTGGAACTTTTTCTCTTATTTCTTTTTTAGCTTTTTCCTTCTTTAGGGAGCATTGTGGAACCAAAGTTGGAATCCAAAATCTGGCAATCACAGAGTTTGATATATATACAGCATATTCATTTTCATGCGAGTGAAATTTCTCCACTGCATGTAGAGTCACAGAAAGGTGAATTTAGCACAAAATACACAAATTTACCATCAGGATTTTTCGGGGGTCAGTCACAGACACATGGTTAGGTTTTCATATTTGTTAGATCCTAAAAAAAAAAAAAAAAATTAAACATTTGGATGAGTATACCCAGTAGAGGGCACTCTAAGATGCATTGCCCGTCCATTCCTCCAACCAAATTTACCAAACTGACCAAGTAAAAGAAAAGAAAAGAAACACGACAGAACAAGGAAAAGTTAAGGCCACAAAAATAAAAACATAGCTGCCACCAACAGAAACTACACATCCTGTTTTATTGAATTCAGCACAGTTACAATAACTAACTGCTATAAATATGAGTCCACCATGGCAGCTGATGTGGATTTAGGTGATGACTGCATTTCAAAACAAAACATCCTCACTGGACATTGTTCGATTTTTTTTTGTATATTTTTTCACCCCATACAAAGGTTTCTTAAACTTGTTTAAAGTCATGTTTTCAAGTCAGCTGTCAGACAGTCGTTAGAAGATAACCAAGAGTTTTGTTTGTAGAAAGAACTACAATAATAATAATAAAAATACTAAACATGAGTTACAAAACCCTAAAAACTGAGAACATCAGTTGAGTTTGATGAATTCAGAAACGCTGTGGTTGTCTTGTCTGTATGTTTGACGCTGCTGGCCTGACGAATCCTTCTCTATTTGGGGTATTTAGAAAAAAAATGGTTTGTCCTACACTGTTCATTCACAATAAATGAAGACCTCTCCAAAGTGTCTTGAAGTCATGAAGAGAAAAGGGAGTAGTAATGTAGTATAACCCGAAAAGAAATCCTTGAATCCAAAAATGATCGATTTACTGATTTACTTAAGGCTCTGAGTTTTGTGGTGGTTGTTTAGGACCACTGCTGGGTGTCCAGTCCCCACTAAGAGATCCACTTACCAACATTCTGTGTATAATGAAAATAAATGAAAATACTGCTCACAACCATTGACTTCATTTATTCAGTATGCTGTTATGCACCATCTGTTTGGAAACTATGTTTATAATCATTTATATTTACTCCTTTATCTTTAAACTCAAAGTATAGTTTAGCTGCCATTCATGACGTTTTTATTCTTTGTTTTGTTGTCTCTCTGTTATTCTGTGTATGCAGTACGGAACGCTGCAGGAGCTGTCATTGGTCAACAGAGCTGATAATCAATCATCATTTTGAAATTAAAAACTTATTCAAACTAAACTAGTCAGAAAAAATTAACACTTTGACATGTGTGCAAAAATGTAATGGTAGAAAGCAGGTTTTTAAGACTTTAAGACTCACTAATTCTTATCATTATTTTCAAACTGAGGAAACTGAAACAGCTTCATATCAGCAGCTCTTTATTCTAGCGTATTTTTTCCCCACAGAATTCATGTCTTGCTGTTATTTTGAGAAGTTTGTCCATTAAAAATCAGTGTTCTGTCAAATTCCTGAATACGGCCTCCATGTCTGCCAAATTCACTGCTTGAATAACTGAATGTGTTGGGTAATTTTGTAATGAATCAATTATTCAAAGAGCTGATAATCACATAGATAAGTAGATCTTATTGTAGTAAGTGGAAACATCTTGCATTCCAGCTCTTTGAGCTCAGTGTGAGACCGATAAGAAGCCACAGTTCTCACAACAGTTCAGCCGCGGTGTTGTAGGAGAAGGCTAGCCGATGTGGAAAGCTGCAATCACTGCTAATGGAGCATGAGTCCAGAGTGTGTTTAGTGTTATTTACCCTTCGTAACTTCCTCCGAGACGGCTGCACGATTACCTAAAAATCCTTTCACCATCAGTAACCCAGATCTCTGACAGGAGCTGTGCAGTCACCTCAAATCTCTGCTGTTTGTTTCCCTGAAACACTTTTTTTTCCCTCTTCTACAGGTTTACCAAGCAGGTGCACCACCACAGAGCAGAACCAAAGGTGAGTGTTTTCATCCTTTTCTTCCTGTCTTTGTTGGCTGATTTATTTGGTAAATTTATGTATTTTGTGCTACATTCTGACTTAAAAACAGGTTTCAACCAGCCAGTGGTAATGTAGCCTGAAAATTCAGCGATCCTGTGGCTTTAAATTTGGTACCAGATGTAATTACAAGAGACGACCACCAGAGGGGGGCAGAGTTTTTCTCTTGAATGTGCTTCTCATCTGTACGCCTAGGGCACGCTCAGGGGAAATAGGAGCTCGACAAATGTAAAAATTAACGATAAAAAGGAAAATAAAATCTGATTTTGACATCGTGATGGTGAGATTATTATAATTTGATTTGAATGTGTCTGAGATTGTGAGTGTGAACAAGTTTTATGGAGGAATATTTGGCTTACTTTTGTGCTGTCTAATGTGGACAGGGTTGGTTTGTCTTTAGGGACATTATAACATTGAGTTTGGGAATCGGATTCATTTTTTCCTTCTCCTTGCCTTTATTCACAAATAAAAACACGGGTCTCCCTCCTCTTCCAGTCCCCTCCTCCTTTTTCTCACACTCCACTCCATCGCTTCTCCTCCCTGACTACTGATAGGGCAGAGATGGAGTCAACAGAAGAGAAACAGAGAGAGGAGGAGGAGGAGAGGGAGAGAGAGTTCGGATGCAAGGAAGGACAAAAGTAGACAGGAGGAAACGCTGCAGGTGTTTGGAGTGGGTTACTCTGAGTATCATTAGCCGTCCAGCAGGTGTGAGAGCTCTGGATGTGAGAGGTGAAGGGGGAGCAGACCACGTGCATGTGGTCAAACAGTTAGATCCCAGCCGCTGAAGTTTAATTTGAGCTCACAGGGAGCCTTTTAGCTGATTTCAAATCAATATAAGTGCTGAGCGAGCCATGGCCCTGCTTACCAACGGCGTACAGAATCTGGGCTCCTACTTCTGCCTGATCCGACACAGGTTCAAGAGGAGGCGCAAGAAACGCTCCGAGCGCAAAGGTAACAGCAGCAGCAGCAGCTCAGACAGAGTGACGCTGGACCTGCTTTGTAGACTGCATTATACTTTTACTCCAGAGAGAGAAGAGAGCTGTGCACGTGTTGTTATGTGTGCAAAGTTTGATGTAGTGAATTGCATCTTTAGCCTCTTGTGAGATGTGCTTGTTTTCTTTGTGCAGACAAAGAGGCAGCTTCTTTATTCATCAAATGTTCACTTTGTTGGTCAGAAAAGTCTGCAGTTCTTCACCTTTCAACTTTAGAACACTCATGCTAAAGTTCATTTTACTTTTGGTATACATGGCTATTTAGAGATTAAAAATGAAATCAAAGTCTTATTCTAATGAAAACATTTTGTTTATAATTAGGGGTTTTCATAAATGTTTGGTGTTCCTTTCTTTGGTTTAAAATGTCAGAAAGATTGTTGATTGAGAGATTAGTCTCAAAACACTCTCTATTCATTCATTCATTCATTCATTCATTCATTCAGGGTTGCGGGTGGCTGGAGCATATTTCAGCTACACTTATCGATGTTTTAGGAAAAATAAACAAAAAAACAAAAACAAAACTTGAATATATTATATTTTTTACACACCATGACTTGATTAACCTGTACCAAATTGTTTTTGCGTTAGCTGGGAGGAGTTTTTAGCCGCTGATTAAACAGATTGAAACCACCGCATTTCACTGAGCTACAAAACCAAACCATCAGCAACAGTGATTACATTTTGGTTTGTAGTTTCCTTTAATATTTGTAACAACTGTTCGGGGTTTGGTGTTCAGCGAGACAGTTTACAGCATGCTGAAGTCAGAGCCCTTTCTTCTAGTTTTCCCACAGCTACGTTTCTCACTCAAAGTTCAACTTGAGGGTTACAAAGGGGTTAAATGTAATGTTAGAAAAAAACACCACAAAGACATAAATGTGACGATATTAGTTAAGAAATGTACATCTTAAAGTTCCTCACAGAGATTTAAAATAAAATGTGAAAGTAGAAAATAATTGTGATTTTCTTCAGATTTATTAAAGTCTCATTGACAGGAGAGAGAGAGAGAGAGAGAGAGAGAGAGAGAGAGAGAGAGAGAGAGAGAGAAGAAAAAGAAATGACTTTAAACAACACCCTGTGGATGTTGTAGAAAATGTCATCACAGCTCAAGATGATCTTACTTCTGCTTTGTAGTTATCAGTTTCCTCTTGAAAAGGTGTGTTTTCATTATTCTGTCATTCAGGGGTTGAAGACGTGGAAACAATTTCTAAAATTAAGGAATCTGCTCTGAAAAGATTGTGCACATTTAAAATTATTTACTACAACAGTTTTGATTAGAATTATATTTTGAATGTTTGTCTTTTCTTTCCGTTCATAAGGTTTCTTTTTGTTCGTTTTGGTTTTAGATACACAATGATCGCTGCACTTAAAATGAAGTCCTTAATGCAGAAATCCCCTCTCCTCCCTGTCACCTTTTCCCCATCCCTCTGAGGACAGGTCCATGTCCAGGTGTAATTGAAGTCAGGTGATGGGAGCCCCATGGACTCTGAGCTTTTCGTCCCTGACTTTGCTGCTCTGCTCTGGGGATTAGCCTAACAGCAGAGGTAGTAATTACTTAGGTGGCCTCAGCTCGCTGGCAGTATTAGCCATGTCTCAGCCACTTGCTTTGACACCCAGCACCCATTGCCCTCCACACTCCCTTCCCACCCATCTTGTGGAAGCGAGTCCATTCATCCAAATAAATCCAGCAGTGCTGATGCTGCATTTTGAGCCGGGCTCACTCACAGACTGACTACGTCCATCAGCATTACACAGGTCTGTTTCCGGCCTTTTCACTCTCGCTTATCACCAGGGAAATGAAAGAGGCACTTTTTTAACCGTACTGAGGGAAGCGATGACTAAGCAGGACTTTGGGCCGATGTTGCTCTGCACGCTTTAATACCACCCGCTGGAAGCCTCCAGATAAGTTGCTTAGTACTTTAGCTTCAGCACCCAGTGGGTTAGGGGTGAAGGCCGGCTGTGAGGATGAGGTCACGGACTGAGGACAACCATGAGTGGAATAATGTGACACTGAATCAGAAGATTTGTTTCTCTGGTTCTATGCGAGTGAGAGAAGAGCCAGCACAGCTCCGCTGGACTTAACGCTCCATCAGTGTAGATCAGTGTCCTCCACAAGGACGCTTCAATATGTTGATACAAGGCCATGCAGGGTCAACTGTAATAGAGGCTCTGACCTCGTATTCTTAGCTTGGCTTTGAATACTGTTCACATCAGGGCTGCACCACACTGGGAAAAAATGACATTAGGATATTTTTCAAAGTTTCCTGCTTCTCTCTGTTCAGCTGAATTCTCTCTCTCTCTCTCTCTCTCTCTCTCTCTCTCTCTCTCTCTCTCTCTCTCTCTCTCTTTCTCTCTCTCTGCCTCCGTGAACGCTATTTCCGCATCGCACCTTATGTGATTTTAACGATAAGCAAACTCTCAGAATGTTAAATCCCTTCTATGCTCCACTCAAATTCACCGCTCTCTCTCAGTCGCTCGACCACTCATGCTGCACGTCAGTAAATTTTCGCCTCCAGATGGACTTTTTTTTCTTTAACATCGCCTAGCTGGTGATGTGACTATTGCGCATGAACATCTCAATGACGATATTGAAACGATACATCATGCAGCCCTCGTTCATATATTTATTTTTTAGAAAAAAAAGGTTTTGCTGCTTGTTGTGAAATATTTTCCAATCAAGGAAAGGTTGAAGACTGACCAAGATGACTCCTTACTTACTTTTATTGTTTAAACCTTCACTAGTTACCTTAATATAGTGACTTACTGACCCATTTATTGGAAAAATAAAGCTGTCAACTTGGCTATACACTTTGAGTGTTAACAAGTTCACCATACTTCCATCTCGAGTAACAGTTTTTGCATTAAATGTCATAATCTATTAGAAATATGTAAGTTTTAGTATTGAAAGTGCGCTAGAGTGTATTTATAGTCCGTATCAACCAAACACACATCAGCAGCTTTTGGTTCAGGAGAAAAGTGTGTGTGAGGAGTAAAAGCAGGTCATGTGTAACTTTCTGTAATGACTGTGGAGATGTGCTGCTTTGTTGAAAGAATCATGTGTAGCTCACCAGATTAATATTCTCCATCAAATCAAGTGATTCCCAGTACAGAATCACTTCATGTCACAGCACCAGTCTGCAGTAACAGAGTATAAGGAGCATGGTTTGGGACTATTACACAACCATTATTTAATATTTCAAGAGTATCACATTGTAAAAGACTGATATCTGTCAAATAATGCATCAATAATATGACCCAATTCACATTCACACAAGTCTTTATGTTTTTAGAGTTAAAATGAGCTACATTCTCCAGACATGTCCAGAAAATGTCTTATTTTAAGATGTTTAAAGACCAGAAGGAGACTTAAATTCCTTAAGAGTAAGAAATAAAATGCTTATCATGTTCATTGAAATCAGAATGATGTCTTTATACAAGAAACTAAACAAGTAAATTATTCTTCTGTCTTTTGGTTTCTTGAAATCAGACGTTTTTCTGGACTTGTCAGGTGAATGTGGCTCATAATAAGTTTAATAAGATAATTTAACTTTGAATAAGCCTGAAACCATTTGCTCAGATGTCAGTTTTTGCTCTCACAAAGGGAGCAGTCTGGCGTTTATTGTCATCAAATAATAGAGGATGAGTTCCAAGACTTGACTCCTGATTTAGTTCAGCTTTTCTTTCACTAAATCAGGACTGTTGTTTTTAATGATCTTGGTCGATCAGACCAAGTAGAGGTGGATGAAGCTGAGTTGGGATTTGTTATGCAACACTACCTGACTGTTAAGCTAATGAGAACAATGAAACAGGATTTTCTTGTCAGATGCAGGTGCAGCAAAACCTGCTGGAGTCAGTCAGATGTCAATCCATCATGGTGGCTACATGCTGGGAAGCTAACAGGGCAGGAAAGCATGAATTCACATGTGTAGTTTTGCAGGTCTGCTCTGGAAGTAAAGCCTCAGAAATCTGAGAGGTTTTGTGTTTTATGACTGTATGTGATATTTTATCATGCAGAGAGGATTTGTTAGGTGTTTGTACCAAACACAGTCTTTGGCTTGCTGGGACTCGTTGATTACAACATGAATGTTTTGATTAAAACCTGTGATACTCCTACTCTTTACGAGTCATAAAGCTTTCTGTAAATGAGGTGTTTTTATGCTTTCTGTTCCCTTTCAGATGTTTTTAATGCTAATGTTTTAGGAAATTGCTTTCACATTAAACCGGCATTGACAGTGAATAATTTGCACAGTTTCATGAGAAAATATGTTATGTTGTTATTAATGTTACATTTGATGCAAGATTTAAATAATGTGTGCTGTAGGAGCTTTATTCATTGATGGCATAACTATGTAGATAATCAGAATATGTAAGTGAATTTCCATATGGCACATACGCCACAGTCACTTTAAAAATGCTGAACTTGAGCACATCTTCCAAGTGATAAGCCCTTCAATGCATCTCTCATAAGCGTGCCAAGCCATGACACTGGCAGGCGATGCTTTCCAATGGGCCGTATATGAAATATGGGAAATGGAGAACAGAGGCTCTTTTCTGCCATGCCAGCAGAATCTCCAAAATGAGCTTTTGTAACTTGAACGGGGGGTGAGGGAGGGGTCCACACTGCCTGACGTTTACAATCCATCGCCCAGGAAGAGACTTGGCCTGCAGTGAGACTGTTTCCTTTATTTTCTCCTCATAGATAACCTTACATCCTTCCTCCCTCTCACAACATCATCCCTTTATCCTCCCTTTCTTCCCTTTCAGTTCTTTCCCTTCTCCATTTTCCTGCTTTGCTTCAGTTACTTTTTTAATAAGCTTATTTTTTTCTGGCATCAGTTGACTAAAAGTGATATGGATTTTTTTTTTTATCGTAGCCATGTGGAATAAACCAGAACATCATATTTGACCAAGTTTTAGAGCTGCTATCTGGCTTTTTCACTTCCATTCAAAACTATCTACGCCCCTGCATTTATTTCATCACCAAAAAAAAGGGAATCAGCCTCTGAAAATCATCAGACAAAATGATTAACATCAAACAACAGGAACAGCAGCAACAATTGAAATCAAACAGAAAACACAGTTGCATTAATTTAGCTAACAACTGAATAGTTGTTGATTATTAGCGGGAACATTTCCAGGCAGGGGAACATAGCGGCACTGTCGTGATAAGAAATGAGTTGTGCCTGCCTGTCTCAGTGTAATGAGCCTTGATTAGCATGCTGCTAATGACTGTAACAGACCAGCAGAGGGAAAACCGTTGTAGCGAGAATGCCTGAGAGTAGAGATGTGTTCGTCTAGAAGGGAGGCACTTTACGAGGCTGAAGATGTGTGCGGGGATTTGTGTCGGTCCCCTTCAGCGCTACTAATTTTAAAAAGTGTAGATTCAAAGCGATGTGGATACCTTAGTGTTTATAAAGAGATAAAAACTACATTTCACCAACATAATGTGATTGTTGGAAACCATTACTAGAACTTTATTTTCCAGAGGTGTCATTATTTTTTGGTCTACATGCATAATCTTCTCTGTTCTTCTGCTATGTTTCAATTATATTATATATCATTCCCCCCCAGTCTGCACCCCTCTCACCTTTTCACAGCCATCTCTGAGAGTGCACAAACACTTTCTCCCTCCCTCTGTCAGCTGGCACCTTTTTACTCAAGCAGAGGTTCCTCTATCTATACCTGCTGTCCATCAACCATACCTCTGGGCCTGACAACAGCAAAACCACAGGGTGTGAAATTTAGCTCCTAGATGACAACGGCACCCATGTGAGTCCATACAAATCTACATGAAGGCAATCATGTCCTTGCACATTTATTTTTAGTCATCCCCCCCCCACCCCCCACCCTTAATACACACAAACATGCTAGAGTTTAGCACACATCCCTCTCCTTGCAGAGCAGCACATCTAACCTGGCCTTGAATGTGACAAACAGTGTTAGCTGTGAGCACTCAGGGCATCCAGGCGAGGAGAACAGGAGGACAGAGAACACAAGTGTATGTGTGTCGGGGGTGGACTGCTGGATGGACAAAGGCAGGCAGAGGGGAAGACCTGACTACAGATGCAAAGCTTCCATTAGCGTAACTTACAAACAGCAAAAGTTTTGGTTATATTTATGCATAAATGTCAAATGTTTGCTGGTCCTTGGAAAGTTTTTTAACTTTGACTTATAAATTCCAACCAGACCAGCATGAATAATATATCTGTATAACATTATGTAGACCAGAGGTGGCTGTGTTTACAATTTTTCATTTTAACATAAATCCTGAGTATTTCACATATTAACCCATTACGGTGAAGGAGGATGGATATGTTGGTCAGGAAACTCTTCATATTTATGCACAGGACGGGATCAGTAAAGATGAGCCAGATTTGAACCTTTCCTGCCTACTCCTTGCACAGCCTCTGAACGTGTGCACTTTAAAGAGGGGGTATTGTGCTTTTTTTAGGCTTTATTCCATCCTTCTGGTACCCCTGTAGTAGCATTACATGATTTACAGCTTCAAATCCTTATTTTTTTTGTTTTTATTTATTTAATTTGATGTTGTACCTTCAGGGTTCCCAGCTCCATAAACCCCTTTCCCAATATTTGGATCAACCTTGGTGTTTGAGGCCCACCCCTCCAAATGTGTCTGTAAGAGATTACCTCACCATTTTGAGAACGGATTTTTTTCTAGCAGATTCAGGGATTTCTACAACATGAGAATAGTTAGCAGCTTCAATATCTGCATTTGTTTAGCACAGACATCCAGAATCATAACTGTATAATCATGTTTGAAAAATGTTAAAGCAAAATACCCTCTCTTTAACCCTTGAGATATAAATCCAGAATGAAAATAAAAATGCTTTACGCTTGCAGTTGAAAAAGTCTGAAATTTCAGCATAGAAACTGTAGAAAAATGTGTTCACAACAGGTGCTAAAAGAAACTTTGAAACATTTTCAAATCTGTTATATAAAGAGAAACTTAATCTGTTCAGACTTCGCAGTTTGTGTAGCTCCTGTTTGTTTACTTGTTCAATATGAACCCTGCTCTGTCTACTCATATCATATCAGACGTTCGCATGCTATCACAGGTGGGATCCCCTACCTGCAATCTCTGTTGGGTGCATGAACATTGAGCACAGCAGTGGTAGTCCTCGGTGAGACAGGCCCTCTCCCACAAACCCAAACACACACATTCACACACTTCCAAGCATACTCTCTTTTTTTCCCCCATGGGCGCTCGGTGCCTATGCTGTGTCATAAATCAGAGCTGTCAAATAGATTTTACAGCTCACGGTGAAAAGAGGAGAGGCAGCCACCCAACAACCTTGAAAAGATGGAAGAAAGCAAGAGTAGGAGAATTTTGGTGTTATTAAACCTGATACCCGGACCTGAGGAATCTTTAAAGAGTGACTGGACCATTTTTCACTGCACAGATCCGGAGTTTACACGGGGGACAAGCTGAAAGTCTCACAGGCCACAGACTTAAAAACTTAAATGATCTCTTTTTTTATTTATTTATCTATTTATTTTTTGAATAATTTCTCATAGATTCTTTGCATCTACCTGATAATTAGCAAATCACTGCAGCGTTATTCTTTTTTATAAAAAGTGAGTGATGCATGTACGATGGCTGGAAATCAGCAGGAAATCCACAATGAGGCTGAGTCAGGAAAGACACTCACTGATCATGAGCTGCTGTCCTTTAGCTCTCATCATGAGCAAGAAAAAAAAGTATGCTATTCAGACCCAAACATCACCTTTTAATGAATTTGTGTGTATGTGGTTTTAATGCATCTGCAGCCAGCCTCAAGCCTCTCAATGAAGTGCAGTTTTTAGCGCTTCCACATTGGCTTCATATTTTTTGACTGTGATTGTTTCTCTTAATAAACAGACATTTGAACGGGGATGTTAATGACTATTTGTTGGATTTTGGAGCCAGCCTCAACTGGACACTTGAGGAACTGCAGCTTACTGCACTTCCAAACTGGCTTCATATTTTAAAACAAGAGGCTGCAAAAGATCTCCAACCCATAATTGGAAGGGATAGAAACTTTTGTGGTTTTGTTTACTGAACCATCTTTGTGGTTGTATGGCTATTAATAGTTGTATAACTCACTGTTGGGGGAAGTGATCGAGAGTCTCTCTAAAGCGCTACGCTCACGTCTCTCTTTTTTTCTGTGTGAAACAGAAATCTATCTAGATTTGCCCTGTTATGAAAATAAATCCGTTGGCATCATTTTGAAGGGTTTCGGGTTTGATTAGCAGGTTGATTGGCTTGATTTTTCTTATATTAATTGCAGCACAGAGAGAGTTTTGCTTTTGTGTTGTTTTTTTTTTACTCCTGCTGATTCACTGTTAAAAAAAAAGCTCTAACTGAGAATGATTAGGCTGGCAAAACCTGTCTGCCCCATCTGTTCCTAAGTTGTAAACAACAGAGAAAAACAACCAGGACCCTGTGTGAATCACTTGCATTTACTTTTTCTTTTTCTTTGCCAGAATAATACAATGCAATGAGCCACTCTGTGATTCTAAGACTTTACCTCTTTTTTCTAACTTATTTTGAATGTTCATTGTCTTAAAAACTGGTTTTAGCCAAGCTCGTCCAGCTAAATTTTCTGATTGGACAAGTCTTATTGGATGTCAGATCCTGAATCGCTGCCTCTTAATATGCAAAATGGGAAAATCATGTACGTCCAGCAGCAGGGCTCAGAAGGCAAATCAGTCCTGGCAGCCTAATTCAGTGGTCATTAGAAGATCCAAATTGAATAATGGACTCAGAGTTAGACGTGTGAGTGTGTGTTCATGTGTGTGTCTGTTCACTGAGACATCGAGGGCCATGTTGGGTGGCCGTACTCTGTGGCGCCCTTACTTTGGTCCATCAGTTTCAATCAGGCAACACGACAGGCACTCCCTTTTCTACCTCGACCCCTCTCCATTAGGCTGCCGACGCCTGCACGTGTTCTCCATTACTGTGCATTACCTGGTCAGAGCCAGGGGACATCACCTGAGAAGGATGAGGAAAGTTCTGACTTCACACCCTCCCAAAAACAGAAAAACCTGACCCCATTTCTATTAAGATTCTTCCTCTCCTCCTTCAGGTAATCACAGGACTGTCTGCGCTTTATTGAGGAAAGTAATGGGGTTTTGGAACAGCGACAGTAGCACTCAGTTATCTAAGCCTACACATGGACAGTTAGCCATGGTCTCGATATTCCTCATTGTGTCCCTCTTTGTCTTTATTTCTCTACATGCTTCTCAGATTTTAAATATAGTGTGTTTGTGTTTCAAGTAGCTGGTAAAAGAGAATTGGGAAATTTAAAGAGTCTTTTGGGGGGGTTTAGCACAAGAAAACTAATTTTTTAAAAGAATCTTTTAAATTACCCATATAGATGCACAATTGTGGTGAAATAAAAGAAAAAAAAAAACGTCACAGTAAGTGACAAACAAGTAAATGTGACATTCTGGTGATTTAGGTAGGCCTGGTATGGCTTGAAATGTGATTTTATGAGCGGGATCAGACAGGAATGGGATGGATTGGAGTGGGAGAGCAGCCCGGTGGGCCTATCAGTCTGTGTTAGAGCTGCTGAGAGGGCTGTCTCAAAGGCGGCCTCTCATGCACTGGCCATTTCCCCTGGCCATTTGTCTTTGTCCACTTTCTTTCCCTTTCTTCGCCCACTCTTTCTCCCCTCCATCTCCTCCTCCCCCTCATCTTCGATTCCTCATCACATATTTGTTCGATCTGTTTCTCCTCTTTTTTCTTCAGTTTTATGATCACCATCATAGCTCTCCTGTTTTCCGTCCTTTCCAGCTTTTCCTTCTGGAAAACAAGTTTTTTCTCCTCTTGTGAATGAAAAGAGTGAAGTCCTATAAAACTTTCTGCTTTTATGTTTTTGAAAGAGTCTGGGTAGCTTTTTGGTGAATATTCATGAGTCAGTGATTTTTTTTTTCCATTTGTTATTTCTGAAAAAGAAATACTGAATCAAAAAAGAGTCTGTGCATAGCTCAAACCATTGATATGCATTGTTTAATGTTTAAAAAGGTTTGTGTGTTTGAATCCTTCAGGAGTTAACATGCTGCCGAAATCAATCGGCATCCATCCAGGGAAAGAGCCTTAGAGCACAAGGGGAGGCGGGGGAAGTCATTTCTTATCCCTTTTATTTATTTTCTTTTAGATAATCACAAAAAGAGGATCCAAAATGCCAACAGTTGTCAATAGCACTTCGTGGGTACACTTAGCTTCTCATTTTTCAAGCTGATTCCAGAAATGGGTTGGTTTAAAAGTTGATATATCTGAAGTTTGTCTTCAAAAAACAACCCAGTAAAGCTGAGTTGGTCTGTTCAGGCCTTTGAGAGGTAATTGCGGTCAACATTTTTCTTGGCTGTAACAGGTGAGATCGTCTCAAAGGAAATTTTCCATAGATTTAGCATTGCATTCCTACTGTTTACACTCAGGGTTGATGGTAAGGTTGAAAGATTTTGGAAAATAAAAATAAATAAAATTTTGATTTTTTTTTTTTTTTTGACCAATATTGCGATTTAGCCTGTGATTTTTTGAAGGGGACGTTTATCCTCTGCGTTATTCACAGGCAATAAATCATTCTATAGTATGACCAATACAACAAACTGTCAACATATAAACTGTTCTTTCCTTGGTGGTCGGGGTTTTAGCCATGCAGTTGTCATGCATGGCCTTGTGGTGCTTTCTTAAATGCTGGAACAGGTTTGTAGTGTTGACCCTTGTTGTAGCTATGGTAACCAGGCATGTTTGGCACAATACCTCACGCTGTGCTGCATCTTTCCCTAAATCCAAAATAAATCCAGACAACCGACATGCTATTCTTGTTTGACGCTAAACTTACCTCTTCATTGTACTCTCGGCTCTTCTGCTGAGACCATTTTTAAAGATGTCAACAACAAAAACACAACAAATCAAAACTTAGCGTGGCTGAAGTTGCTTTCTTTCATCCCCTACTCACGCGTGTCTCATTTCTCTTCAGAGATTTTTGCCCGTTTGCAAACCTGCTGAAACTTGCATTACCGCCGCCTTCTGAATGCATGTCATGAAAGGTTGCGTCTGAGTACATGAACCTTTTTTTTTTTTTTTTTTTTAATTGCAGTCTTTGCAATTTGAAAATTGCATTCTATTACATTGCAATGTCAGTTTAAATTTGATTAATTATGCAGCCCTAGTTGACGGCGGAGGAGGAACTTTTGCAGTTTTGATCTCTGCACTCTACACTTCAGTATGATGTTAATGTTTCTAATATAGTCTTTAGCCTCCGGCAAAAATAGTTACCATAAAACTTAAACTTTTGTGTCCAAACTTCTTCCCCCCAAAAAACAAATGCTCACAGCAGTAATGGACCCAGTGTTTCCCATCCTGTGATTTAAATCCTGCTGATGAAAACTTTGGTCTTCACGTATATCATGGTCGTATATCTAAAACAACCATCAGTTCATCATAAATTATTGAGCTCCAGGTTATTATCTCCTTCATTAACAGCAAGAGACAGCTGAAACCTTAATAGATAATCCTAAACTTGCTTTTTTTGTTATGGTTTTTACATCGTCCATATGGGGGATGAACAGACAGAAGCTCTGCAGTCAATATGCAAATAAATGAAAATTCATCACAGTAAAGCAGAGTCTCCACACATCTCAAAAAGATGGAAATAAAAATGCCAGTATGTCCTCTCTTCCACAGAGGCATGAAATGCACAACTGAGAGCCTAAATTAGAAATAGATGCTGAAAATACACTTTGGGTTGAGGGGGAAAAAAAAGAAAAGAAAAGAAAAGATGGCAAAATAGTTTTTGGTTTGAATATGAAGCATTAGCATTGACTTCAAGGAAATTACTCATCTAGCTTCAGGATATTTCAGCACCACACAGTTATGTCATCTCTCTCTGGCACAAACAACCAGTGTCTTAAACTATTCTGAGATATTTGTTGGTCACTACATTTCACAACATTTCTGGTCTCATACGTTCTGACTCGTATTAAATATGCTGGACGTTGTTTAGAAAAATGGAGAAACTTCCTGGGTGTATCTGTGGTTGATGGGTTGGGTTTATGAGCACTGGAGTGTTTCCTCCGGGAATATATTGTTTCTCATTGAAGCGATCTGTTTTACCAGCGTGTCCTTAACTGGAAATGAATGGCAGCCCTTTTTTATTCAACTACTGGATTGATTTTAAGGGGGATTTGTCTTTTTGAAGCACTTCCTCACTTGAAATATGGTCTTTGGCGGTACACTCTCAGGGTGTCAGTGGTTTTTTGGGGTAACTGTGTATCTCTGTGTGTTCACATAAAGACGTTTATTTACAGCAGTTTGTGTGTTCTTTCACTGGATTCAGCCGTCTGCGATGCGTTGCACCCAGAGGCTGAGCAGTCAGTCGTTGTAGCATTGATGGGCACAGGAAGTGAGGGTAGCCATTTAGCTGTAGCCTTACTTTCACCCCCACTACCCAACCCCTTTCATCCTGCTGCTGGTGGTAAAATCACAGCCACTCGCTTTCGTGATTTATGACCACACCAGCCAGCTGAGAAGTTTACTTTTTTTTTTCTTAAAAAAAATAAAAAATAAAAAATAAAATATCAAGGAAGGCAGAGTGTGACTGGTGTATGTTTAAGAGAGAAAAAAATGTAGTAGCAAAAAAAAAGATGGAAAATGCACGAGGTCATTTTTTTTAAGCTTCAGGCAGAATAATAAGACTGATCCATGCTGTGTTTTGGAGCTCTTGATGCATATATAGAGGAGAATATTGAACAGTATGTTCCAAACAGAAGCATCAGTCTGTGATCTTTATGTGCAGGGACCCCATTATTTCAGACCTTGCCTTTATGACTTGGCCCCTCACTCACACTCTCTCTCTCTTTCTCTCTTCCTCTCCTCCATGAACCTTGACACGGCCAGCCCCCCTGAAATGCAATCTCCCATAAAACCCATCAAATAAAAAATTCATATTGATACTCTGTGGCTCAGCTTTCACCACCTTCTCCTTCCCTCTCCATGATGAAAAACGACCGACTGTCAGATATTAGAGTCTGGAACACGATAAAGGCTGATTCTCTCCTCTTTCCAACATCTCTCCAGCCCTGCAGTGCTTTATTATTCATTTATTGAGTCCATTTTTTGATTTCTTTTTGATTTTTTTTTCTTTTTGTGTGTGTGTGTGTTCTTCAGAAATTACCTTAACACACTTGGCATAAAGCTGAGACTCAGCTGTAAGAAAAACAGCCCTCCTTAAAAGAAATTTCAGGCATAATTTCAGTTATCGTATCTAACGGTGATGAACGCTCTTTGCAGAACTTTTTGTGTTAGAGCTTCTTCTGAAAATGTAATCCTGAGAGGCGTACCTCTAAATTATCTGTGCTGCAGCAGTTCAAGTCATGGTGTGTGTACAATGGCAGCGTCCATTACTCCCTCTTAACTCCCAGCTGAGCCTTTGTACTGGTCCATTACCCAGCAAGCCCTGGTGTTCTACCGTGAGCCATGAAACTGTCCCGAAGAGCCTGTCGAACGAGCGACAAGTTAGGCAAGCGGGCCGTATTTGGCAGGTCTGATGTGAATGTCCACATGAAGCTGTGAATGTCTCACTGACTCATGTGGACATTCAGGCTTTTAAATTATAGACCAAAAGTCAGAGAAATACATATTTTTATTTAGCCGGGTCATTTAATTATTAGGATTATTAAAGTCAGCAACTTCTTAACCTACACTCTGATTCCTGAGAGCTGGGAGTATTTGTTTGGGCATCTTTTGGCAGCATAAGGACGAACCCTTAGATCACAGAAACCAGTTTAACAAGGCTGTGTTTGTGCAGCCATGCATTCTCTGCTGTTTTCTCTCCATGCGTTGACAGGAGCTGAGCAGTGGCTGTTTTTAGTGCCTGTCAACACAGAAGCATGACAGGAAACCGAAAAGTTTGAAGGAAGAGGCTGATCTTCTGAATACACTGGTAATGTAGTCTGGGTGACAGCAGCGAGTTCCTTCACCGGACCGGAAACGCGAGATGATGTCACTGATTCACTTTCGTACGACTGAAGACGAAAATGTGGCAGCAAAAGAAGACGGACTTTAAATGAAATTCACAAAGTCAGAGCTAAGAGGTTTAATATCAGAAGAGCATCCTTTAATGGATATATCTGCATTTCCCCTGTGAGGACTTTGCCTTTTATTAAAAAAACAAGTTTGTTTTCAATCTCAGTTGACCCTGCACAGTTTGAGTGAAAGGTAAAAGACTAAAGTAAAGGAGACGGCCTTCATAATGACACCAAATAGCACAACCTTTTATGTGAGGTGACACTCCAAACAGTACAACCAATCGGAGGCCATCATCTTGTCAAGGGACCAATTAGACCCCATTTTTCCATCCATGGTCCAATTGCCATGTTATCATTGATACAAATTACAACTGTGTTGACTTGTGGCCTTTTTCTGGTATTGCCTGTGTTTACCTTGTCTGCGTGTGTGTGTGTGTGTGTGTGTGTGTGTGTGTGTGTGTGTGTGTGTGTGTGTGTGTGTGTGTGTGTGTGTGAGAGAGAGAGAGAGTTTCCTGAACCACTGCTCCAGTGTGTGCAGGAGATTGACCCCTAAACAACTCTGTTTCCACAGAAAAGACGTTTGATACAGGGATGTTGAACACAAAGTGGTGAGAAGAATCGGATGACAATTCAAAAAAAAAAAAAAAAAAAATCACCCAAGGTTGCTTTTAGTTCTTAAGACCAATCACAGCCTTCGTGGTTCTACCTGTGGGATGAAGGAACTGTTTTTGGGTTTTTTTGCACGTGGGAAGGTGAGCTCTGGATGCTGGAAGAAATAAACATCATATAAAAGACACTTTCATGTGTGCAAGTACAGAGGATGTAAGCATCTCCCTACTGGGCCATCTAATTCTTGTTCTGCTCATGGGTTGGTAGCTGTTGTTGTTTTAAGAAGCAGTAGGGTTTTTGAAGAGGGTAAACACGAAGGCAGTTGCAGAGGGAGGTTTGAAAGAGGCGACCAATCACATGATTATACACAGTCAACATAGATAACACAATATGTGATGAAACTGGCTTCAGGTGATACTGGCTTCACAGAGTGAGGCTGACTGTTTTCAGCGCGAAGGAATAACTGAATCTGAATCAATATTTGCTTCCCTTCTAGTCGAAGACGATCCTTACACTGAACATCAAATGAGAAGTTCCTCACTATTTGCAGTGTAAGGGTTTGTTGATGTAGTTTTCCAAGACTAGTTAAAAAAAAAAAAAGAAGAGGTCTCGCTTTGAAAGTATCCTAAATATTTCTTTCATTGAGATAACAGAAAATGATCCCCCTGCATTTATAAACAACATGCAGTTAGAAGTGGAGAAAAACAAGTTCCTTTTGGCATTAGCTGTGAAAACAAGTTTCTTAGATGTTCTTGATGCTGATTACGCATGCTGGATTGAGCGTAAATGTATATTTCAGCGTCAGATTAGCTGAAGTGTTATTTAAAGAAGGGAAAATGGAAGTATCCCTGTGGCTTTCAGCGTTCTTTGTCGAGGTTCAAAGTTGGTCTGCGACTGTACTGATGGCGTCAAGGGCACACCTCGCCATCGCCTTCTGTTTTTAGGGCAGATAATGATTCTCTTTTATTTGGAATAGGATTGCATTTTCTCTCTCTCTCTCTCATCCTCTAGCCTTCCCTCACCTTAACCTTTCCATCTCCCAGTCCGCCCCCCTGCGCACCCCATTCCCTCTCGTCAGTTGGCCGCCGCTCCCTCCATGGCGCCGATTCTCTATCGCTCCGTCACAGCGCGAGCGAGGGATGAGAGACAAATCAAAACCACCTTATTTCCCCTCAGTCCCCCTCACCATGCCAGATTGAATTTGAGGTTTTTCATCTTCTTTCTCATCTTTCTCTTTTCCCTGCCTCCCTTGGTGTCCACTGCGAATTACCTGGATCCAAGCCATCTCACAACTCCATGACGCGGTATCATTTATGCATATGCAGGGGATAGTCAGCAGCCCTCGCTGTAGATTCCTTTGACTCACTTTAAATCCACTTTTAGATGTGTGTGTTCAAATATTATCAGAACCAAAATCTATCAGTGTCCAAAGTTGGTTCATCTTAAAGGGAAAAAGCAGGCGTGCTTCACTGATGATCTGAATTTTACACACTGTTTGATGCCAATAAAAATGCAAAAGTCTCTTTTTTTGTCATGAGCACGCAGTAGTTTGCATTATTTAATACAATAGTAACAAAATGAATACTCCTTGGATGCCAGCAGTGACAATCAGGCAAAAGGATCATTTTATATAATCTTACATGCATTCAAACCAAATAAACGTTCCTTTTGGGATGTATATAATTGGCCTCATTTCAATTAAGTCCATTTTAGACTATTATGGGTCTATATCCCTGCAATTTGCAGCTCTTTGTGCAATATTTTGGCCAATATTGATCAGGGCTTTCTTGTCAAAGAGGAGAGAAACAGACATTTATAAAGATCCATAGACTCGCACACACACCCCACACAAAGCACAGCACAGATTCTTCTCGCTGATCATCGCATCTTAATTTTTGAGAATTTAGCCACCCGTGATCTCTCAATTTGCACAGGTGTATTTACACAGGTGTATTTTAAACAAACGATTTCAAGAGGAGTCACTAATCTCACTCCAGGGCACAGAGTGCTGGGAAAAAGTCTTTTCTGAAAGCTGTGCCTTCTACTTCTAAAGAGAGAGAGAGAGACACACACACACACACACAAACAGACACACTCATTTTCTGAAACCTCCCCGCTGATTGCACCTGATTTCAGGAACAGTTAGAGATTTATGACCAAGGCGGTCTCATCTGAAAATCAAAACTGACAGGCACATTTGCATTGCGTGCTGATTTAACTGCGCGGCAGTGTGTGTTGGAGGAAGCTTGAACGCATGAATAACACCAGAGTGATGTAAAATATTTAGTTTAAAACCTGGGTACACTGACTTTGCTACTTTTGGCCTTTATTACTGAATACTTGATCAAATCTTTCCACAGTCATTGAGAGGCAATAGGCTTCTTTATAGTACGACTAATTAAAGACACTGAAACTTTCCTCACCTGGCAGGTTTAGCTCAATAACTCAAAATCTGGCTGCATGAAAGCAGGAGTAACGGTCTGTAAGTGCTGCGTGTGAATGTGGTTGTGAGGAGTTGGATGAGTGTTGAGTTGAGGCCAGAGGCACCTGGATCTACCTGAGAAAAATGACTCTCATCACCCACTCCGCTGGACCTGCTCCCACCCATCCTCCCTTCACCCCACCTTTTCATTTTCAATTATGGCTTAGAATATGAATCTTTAATAGGGTGATAATTGTGCTAGCATATTTGCTGTCACCCACCATTAGCCCAGATTAATTAGCCCATTTACTTTAGCTTAAGAAAGTGTCTGGCTGAGGAATGGGGGCACTGGTGGAAGACGGGTGGAGAGAGAGTAGAATCAGCACAATCTGTTCTGTATCAAAATGCCATCTTTCTCAGGCTTTCTCTCTCTCTTTCTCTCTCTCTCTTCGTGTCGTTTGCCTCTCTGCCTTTTTCCCCCTGACTTTTCTCTTTCTCTCATCTTACTTACTTTGTTAGTCCGTTTCATCTGTCTGCACTCATCTGCCCCTGATCTCAGGAATATATTTTTGTCGCACTGTGGCTTTTCAAGTGGTTGTGTGGGTCGGGGGCTACAGAAGAAGTCATGCTGTTGAAACTTTCTTAAAGCTATTACTTCTGTAACTAGACGGATACACAGCAAAAACTGAAATGTCTGAAATATCTTATTGGACTTTATATGAGCCACATTAACCCAAGAAGTCCAGATGAAAATGTTTTTCAATGTTTTAAAAGACAAAAGAGACACTTGATTTAAAAAATGAAAAATATCTGCCAACGGAAAAAGAAAATAGTCAAAATAATGTGTTATCCAAAGGAAATAAAGAACTACATTTTTCCTACCTCTGTGGTATATTTTTTTTACTTTTACAAGAAAATCAGGCATCATTTTTGTCTTTTAATATCTTAAAAATATATATTTTTTAGGCTTGTCAGGTGAATGTGGCTCCTATCAAGTCTAATAGACTTTTTTTTACAAAAAAAATAAGACCAAGACACACATAGATTTCAGTTTTTTGCAGTGTACCCTGTTCACCTTTTTTTCTGAGTGGATGTTTTTGGAGATCACTAATTACAAGTCCAGCAGACTGAATTATTATCTAATGCTCACCTTGTAATTGGCTTGAATAATCAAAGAAAATTGTAATTAAAAAAAGTTGTTTTATTAAAAAGCTGCCTTTAATAGTATTGGTCAAAAAATGTATTATTTTGCTTACTTTTTACCAGAGGACGGTGGAGGCTAAAAACAAAACAAAAATTTACAGCAACGGACCCAATATTTCAAAAATGAGAAACAAACTCAAAGTCATGTCTGTGGATTTCATAATAAGTGGAAGTTTCTGGAACATGTCACAGAGTGACGATCCATCAGTGTTGCTGAGCTTGTTCCCTTGCCCCAAAGGACTTCAGTGAAACTGGTGCGTTAAAGTTCAGTCTTGATATGTTTGCTTTGACACCTGGTATTTCCACGAGCCACCAAAATGACGCCCATGTTTTCCATTCCCCAATGATTGTTGGCTTTTATAAAGCCAAACACTGACAGAAAGGTTGGAAATGTCTGACTGAGCGTTTGGCCTTCAATCTTAAACTTAAAGGAAAAGGAAACAGAGCCAGCTTCAGAGAGATAGATGTCACCTCTGAGTTGGAGTTCACTGTCAGTGTAGTTGAGAGCGTGAGTGTAGATTTCAGATTCTTAGAAATCATTTGATTTTATGTAAGTGTGAAAAATATTGCTTTATGGAGCTTTAATCGCTCTCTCTCCACCTTGGGAGAAGTTTGTGTGTGTGTGCGTGTGTGTGTGTGTGTGTGTGATGAAGGAGTAACTTGGTCATGTCACTCGTTGTATATCTCTCAGCAGGCAGTGGGAAATGAGGTCTAATCGGAGGAATATTAAAGTCACAATAGACTGCTCCTGCTATTAAGGCCTGTCAGCCCTGGCCTCCTCTCTCACCATGATATCTTTCAGTCTCTGAATATTTATATGCCTACATCACAGGCTACTCACACTGTGCCCTATGTGCCTTTTTTTATTGTGGGTACGTGCTGGAGCATCACAGAATTTATCATCACTGCAGCCACTCAAGGTCTATGAATGTGTTTGTATGCATTTGTATCCCTTTGATCGTGCTCATGCAGTCCACCTGTCTGTCCTCTGATCTCCAGGTGCGGTGGGGGCCAGACTGCTCTCAGGTCAGAGCAAACCCGTCACTATGGATGTGGATGAGGAGGAGAATATGAGTGAGTCAACTCTGGTTTTGTCATTTTTCAATCATTCTGTCTTCCCGTCAAAGCAATAGCTGGTTTCTACTTTCAGATGTCTTCCTGTATTTTTATTTCCTTTTATTTGTCTGCCTGCATGCCCCCCCCCCAACCACCCCTGTTATTTCCTCCTGTCTTATCTAATGTGTAATCAGTGTGAACTATTCTGCTCATCAGCACAAGTATCAGTGAAATAACCGGCCTTCATTTTTCAGAAATAATGTAACATGCAACACAAATAATAAAAAAAAAACTAAATCCAAATTTAACCTGTGAACAGAAGTTTGTTCAAACCCTATTTCAAAACACTTTTGCAAGTTTACAAGTTGTGGAAACTTCATATAAATGTGAAAAGATAATATAACAGAATTGAATTAACTGAATTTAAACCCAGCAACAGATTTTAAAAATATTAAGGTAGGGATGACCAAACAGGAAATAGGTAAAACATTTGAGAACTGTTCCTCTGCATTAAAAATTACGAAGAATTTCACTTCTAAAAACCACTGTCTGTGAACAGTTTATCATTATGATCACATTAAAACCATTTTAAAATACAGTGAACACTACTGAATTCTCTGTGTTCAAACACATAATGATGGATAAAGGCACAGTCGAAGTGGGAACTCTTCCATAATCTGAAATCTGACATTCTTTGTTAAATAATGGATGTCATCTACACTTGAATAAGTAAACCACCCAGCTTGTTTTCTGTGGGAAAAAAAATACAGCAAACAAAGTCCTGAAATGTTGGACAACTGAAATCCAATATCAGGCAAGAATGGAACACAAAAAACACTCTGAAGTCTACAGGAAGTGATCTGTCCATAGCCCGGGGTTTTCCAGAAGAGATCACGGTGGTAAACATGCCACTTGGGTTTAAATTCAATAAGCATATATTGTTCATAAAACAAGAATAGTTTTAAATTGCAATATTTGCCAAGTTGTCTGCATCTTGTACAATTTAATAAAGAGTTTTATAGAATCTGCAAACCATCAGATTCTATTTTTCATCAACAATTTACACATATTACAGACTTTGTATTCTAAATAGTTCCTATATAAGCACAAAGGAGACAATCGTTTTTCCTTCCCTGAATCACCTCATAGAGCAGCACAGAGATGTTAGACACGCATGTATAAGATGCTGATTTAACCAAACTTTTCTGGGCAGATTTTATCATTACATCTGAGAGGCTTCAGGTCATATTACAGATTCTCTTAACCTTCATTTCTCTCATTAGAAAATCCTCTTCACTCCTTCTCATGGAACTTTAATTAGATATTTTGGTTTGAACTTGGTATCTGAGGCTCAGATGGCACAGAAAGACATGATTAAATGTGTTCCCCTCATCTTCACAATTTTCAACTTAATTCAAAGAGAGCCGTCATCTTAGCCGTTCCCTCACCTGTGATACCAATGAAAATTCTCATTCTAGTGCCATAATCAGTGTTAATGCTATGAAGAGAGACATGTTGTTGTGTTACAAGCCAGGCGAAGATGCAAATTTCATTCAAGGCTCTGAAGCTTTTTTTCTTTCATTCCTAGTCAGAGAAAATATTTGAAGATAAAAAGCAGTCCAAGCTCACACGCCCCCTTTTAGAATACCGAGGGAACACCAGAGAGAAAAACATGAAGCTCTTTTATAACTTTTATGTGACAACCTTCGCAGTTCTTGAAATTCTTTAATCACATGAATCATCCCAAATGAAACCCCAAAAAACACTTGAAATAAGCTCTGATGAGAGACTTCTTTGTCTGATATTTGGTTCATGCAATCCCCATTGGGATTCTATGCGCTGAAAGATCTCAGCACACAGGATCTTTTGTCATGTATAACTAAAGGATGCTGATTACACAGATTCTGGCATGAAAATGACATTAACTGCATGTTTGTGCTGTGATCTGATGCATGTTGCTATGGCTTTTGTCTCTGTGGCTTTCGTCATCTGATCTGGTCCTATAAAAGCTCCGGGGTTCTCTTTGGATAACAGTCATCATGAAGAAGAAAAGCTGTAATTTTATGAAATTAAAACAATCAGTTGTTGAACGATAAACACAAGAATGGAGAAAAGGAACCCGATTTTTTTCTGTGTGCCATGATATTCATCGTATTTGTCTGTGTAGCATGCCAGAAGTTTCAGAATTGATCATATTTTTGATTGGCTGATTGGTCCAGACTCCCCATGAGCGGTATGACTCTGACTCTTTCAGTGATTTATGTTTTCAGTTTTAGCAAGTCTCTTCAACAGCTAAGTCACATTTTAGCAGCAGAACAAATGTCTAATCTTGTGGGGGGGAAAAGAAATGTGTGCTCAGTATCGAAACACGTTTTTTTGTTAGGAGAATCGTCATACATTTTACAAAACATTTGGAAAATTTAACAGTATTTTCCCATCGATATATTTTAATGTTTCTTTTTTACAGCTTTTTTTTTAATGTATTCAATTTTCAAAATGCAGTGTTATGTTTTTTTCTGCATCTATTAATGTAACCTCCCAATGACTAAGTACACCACAGATTCGGTTCACCATAGCTCAAAATTTAGCTCTACTTCACTCTTCTGAGACGGTGCTTCAGTACTAGCAATGACCTTTCCAAAGGAGACAGCAGACCTTAGTAGAGAAAAAGTCTTGCTTATTAAGTCTCTTTAAAAGTTTAGTGCTGTAATGCTAAGTGTTTCTGCATCCTGTGACTGGTAAGCTTGCTTCACAGCAGCAAACAGCCCCTTGGTTATCTCATCGCCCCCTGACAAGTGCTTCTGCTTGTTAGCGCATGCACCAAGGAGCTCCTAGCTTCACAAGAGGCTGCTACTTGACAAGTGATTTAGCTCATGGATGCAGAGTGAATTGATAACAGCATTTGGAACTTAATTAGCATGCCCATTTCAATGCAGTTATTAGCTCCGTAGTCTTTTTTTGTAAGCTTCCAGGAAACTCTTATTATTCAGGAGCTTGGTGCTTCTTTTCTGATGTTTGGTTCACATGTGCCATGGCTTGCCACTGATAGCATAAACATGTATCCATAAGCCCAGGTTTTAGTCACCTAAGGGAAAGGGTTGTAAAAAAAAAATGATGACATGGATTGTGGTATTGTGACACACTACCTGAAGCTAACTCACCTGTTAGAACTACAGCATAAAGGCCAGCTGTCACCATATGCCCCTCTCAGACGTATACTGACAAGCTTCATGAAATTGTGTCCTGAGTTTAATATATGTTACCACACAGCCATGAAGTGAGGCTACGCTTCTTTCCAGGATGTCAGCAGAACCCTTAATCTAGTTATAGAACAAATCTATACGCAACTGTGAGCCCCAGTTTGCTTTAGGGGGCATCATATGAAATCTGTAAGCCCTGGACGGCCAAGCAATCAGTCAAGTAAACCAGACCTCTACAGCACCGTCCAATCAGGTGGGGGAGCATATAAAATGGGCTCCCAAATAGGTGCCTTAGAACAGGGGTTTCCAAACTTCACCATGCCAAGGCCCCCCAAATAACATTAGCTTCTGGCCGGTGACCCCCTTTGCAAACCAACAGATTTTTTTTTACTTTTTTGGTGTGTGGTATGAGGCTAAAAATGATGCTTTCAAGGCCCGCTCGAGCATGTTAGCTTGCTGTGTGAATGCAGCAGATTGTCTGACCAAATGCTCGTCTTTACATCTAAAGAAGTTCACTGTTTTTTCAGCCTCTGCCGGGTGTTTTTGTATCAAGTGACGCTGAAGTTTTTAAACACTCGTTTGAGAGGGTCTCCAGACATTGGACACATTTTGTGCAATCATGGCCATTTTTCTGTATGGCTTTGAAGCCATACTTAATATATGCTGCCTCATATTTTCTAATTTTAGTTGGCCTTGAGTTCTTAGGGTTTTTTGCAGCAGAATCCTCCACGGCAGGGCTGTTGAACTGCTCCTTCAGTCTTTTTCCTGTCAAAAATCTTTTCATTTTGTGCTAGCTAGCAGCTTGATAACAGGCGCAAACCGCCAGTCGAAACAGATGATGACATCATCATGCCCAAATTGGAACTGTCACACGAGGTGCGGTTGAGTACATCTGGAAACTTGAGAATCTGACGATTTCAGCAGTGTACGTGTTGTACGTTCAGGACAAATGGTTATATAAAAAGAAAAAGAAAAATAATTTGATTTTATTTTCCCCCTTTACTCCAATTTTCTGCGGCCCCCCTAGGGTCCCCTGGCAGCCCTCCAGGGGGCCACTTTGAAAACCCCTGCCTTAGACTTTTACCTCTGCCAACAGTCCTCATTCATTTATTAATGTCATTACTGGACAAGAAGTTTTCAGTTAAGTCACATTTAACAAGGAGTGTTTCCAGTTCCTGGCAAGCCATAATGAATGCCTTAGAATAAGATCTGAGCTGTGGCTGCTGAGCCACACCTTTGCCCATTTGTACAGAGTCAATGTTGCTGTCCCTCACGCATGGCAGCAGTCTCTACAAACTAGTCATTCCAGGTGAGATGGGTTTTCCGGTGACTGTACTGGTAATGAGCATCTAGTGCTAAAGCACCACCTCAGGTTGTCAGGAAAGAAGAAATACACAAGGAGTTAAAAATGTAACTACAGTTCAATAATATCTGGATGAACACCAGAGCCCTTCATCACTCTGAATGATGAGGATGGCACAAAGACAAAACTCTGGTGTTCATTCAGTATTCAAAGAGTGTAGTTACACACACAGTTCTTGCTACATGTAATGAACCATAGATATACATGCTGCATACATGGAAATATTCCATAAGGGGATAAATGCAAATCTTTGTTTGATAATTTGGGCTTTACTGTCATGCCCTCCACCTTTTCACAACTTATGTCCAGGCACTAACTACCTCATGTTGAATACATGCACACACCAAAAAATATTGCATGTTCTGATGCACACTTTTCTCTCCAGCTGAATGTTATGCAGTCTGTTTTCTTGGTCTTAGAAATATGTTGTTTTTTTTCCTTGCCTTTAGATGTGTTGATTGTAGTGTGCAGATGGTACCAGCATGTTAGTACAATTTGCAACCTGAAACACTGTTCTTTGACAAACTCCATGGGGGGATCTCAGAGGCGCAGAGTATGAATGGCACCTCATTAGGAACTGATTCTGAATTCAGATTGCACTCATTTTAAATATGATAGTCATTTTCCTCCAAATCTTTTGTGAACGGGTAAACAACATTTTAACATCCCAGCGTGTCACCAGTCAAGTCTTTAGGATCCTGCAGTAGGTGGAGTCTTCTCCTTCTGCCTCTTTGATGTATTCTCCTCTTTGCCTGGTCCTCAGCTCCTCCCCCTGCACTTCTCCCTTGCACTCCCTCAACCCGACCTACAATCCCACTCATGCACACTGCGGCCTCTCTTTCTCCTGAGTACCGCAAGGAGTAACCTATCAAGCCTTTGCTGAAGGATGTTATAAATGAAAATTTTTGCCAATATTCCATCCACTTTGCTAACTGGATTCAGTGATATGTGTTCCCCAGGACGGTGTATTTCAAATCCTGCAGTTAAAAATTGAACCCTTAAAATGTACCCAATTTCTCTGTAAGGATTCAAGTGCTTAAAAATTGATAGAGTGGATGAAAGCAAAACTGTATTGGTGTCATGTTAAGTTTGAAATATGTGCTTGTATTTTTGTGCATTTATGTCTCAGGCTCGTATCACTGTGCAACCTGAAAAGTCCTTATATCTTCCCCCCGAAAGAAAGCATCATAAGTTAAATTTTAGTCATTGAGACAATTTCACAGATTATTTTCTAAATCAAATTCGTATAAAAAAGTTAGTGCTGAATGCTCTGCACCATACTGTAATGAAATACTGTAAATCTACCTTATTTAGAAAAATATGTGTGTTGGTTTTTTACTATTTGTAGTGATACTGATAGACTGTAGGTTGATATGATCAGTAAAAAAAATGGCAGCTTCACTTGCTTTTAAATGGAACACAAATCATTGCTTCAGTTCCAAAGAGTGATAAAGGAATCTATAAATTTTGCATTTACAAGATCCTGCAACGAAGGCGTTGTAAGTTACTCTTTCTGGGCACCGCAGGTTCGAGCAGCACCGATGTTAAGGAAAACCGAAACCTGGACAACGTGTCCTGCAAAGACGGGGTGGGAGTGGCTGAACAGCTCCCCAATGGCAGCGGCCTGGGCAGTCGAAAGAGGCCCCTAGAGGAAGGAAACAATGGACACGCACACTCAAAGTTCCGGGCCAAGAAGCGTAAGAAAACACCAGGGCCAGTCCTGCCCAAGAACGCCCTGATGCAGTTGAATGAAATCAAACCTGGTCTACAGTACAAACTGCTGTCTCAGACAGGACCAGTCCATGCACCAGTGTTTGTCATGACTGTTGAGGTTAATGGACAGATGTTTGAGGGCATGGGCCCGACTAAGAAGAAGGCTAAACTGAATGCAGCTGAGAAAGCACTGCGTTCCTTTGTCCAGTTCCCCAATGCATCTGAGGCACACCTTGCCATGGGTCGAACACTGACAGTGAACACGGACTTTACTTCTGACCAGGCTGACTTCCCTGACATGCTCTTCAATGGCTTTGAGACACCAGCTGCACCTGAAGAATCCTTCTATGTAGGCTCCAATGGTAGCAGTTCCTTAAACTCTCTAGGGGAATACCCACTGCCCACACCACCTGGCAGCAACCTTGTCCAGGCCCCATTGCCCCCTCCATCAGCTTTCAGCTCGCCCTCCAGTGGCAAAAACCCAGTCATGATCCTCAATGAGCTCAGGCCAGGCCTCAAATATGACTTTGTCTCAGAGAGTGGGGAGAGTCACGCCAAGAATTTTGTGATGTCAGTAACAGTGGATGCACAGACGTTTGAAGGTTCAGGGCGCAACAAGAAGCTGGCTAAAGCCCGGGCAGCACAGGCTGCCCTCTCAGCTCTCTTCAACATGCAGCTAGACCAGACACCATCCCGGCAACCCATACCAAGAGAGGGATTGCAGCTTCATCTACCCCAGGTAAGAGGCTTTCTTGTCTGTATAGATAATTAAAACATAACATCATGCCTAGTAAACATGACGTGTATTGATGGGCGACGTTGTTTTGCACATTTTATAAACCACAGGTATGTTTGTAGGGTTTCAATGTGTTTGCCTGCTCCCTTCTACATGCTAATTTTTAATGCAGTGTGCATCACTGTAAACTGCATTTAAAGTAGTATGAAGTATGTGGTTTGAGTCGTCTGTCAGATTTGTTTTGCAGTATGCTGGACCAGACTTAGCTGGTTTTAGTTTTGGAAAGCAGAAGTAAAAAATGGCGGAGCTCATAGCAAAAACACATTTGAAGCATACTGAGGATTTTTTTTCCAAATCAGTATGATCTGTGGGTATTTTGGGCTGCAAATGTTTCTTTTTCTTCTGCATACTGTTTAGTACGTTTCAGGTAACACCCCTGTTTCTCATATAGTCAATTGCTTGACTGTTTATCTTGAATAGAGTAGATTTCCCCATCCTAGCTTACGTATTTGTCTCTAACCACTATATTATCCCAACCATTTCCCCCTCTTTTTTCTACCCGTATTTGTTATCTGAATACTTGAATTAAAGCCACATCCATTGCAGCATTATGTTCCTTATAGCAAGGTTTGCTATTGAGATGTAACACACCATTGCTATGGAGTATTGACCAATCAGAATCAAATGTCTAACACAGCTGTTTTACCATATTCGGCAGATTATTTAAAGACACAGTAGTCAGCTTCAGAAACAATTCAGAATTCCTTCCTTCCTATTTTAAGATTATTCAGGAAAGTTTGGTTGAATGTGAATAGGTCAGTGACTGTTGGGGGGAAATCAGGAACAAATCTAAGATTGAAAGTTTGTTGTATAATTTTATTTTATTTGACCTTTATTTAACCAGATAAAAGACCCATTGAGACCTCTTTCACAAGGGTCACTGCAAGACAGCCAACTCGGTCAATTTAACGAGAGTAAAAATGACCACAGTGGGAGCATGGAGCTGTGTCGCTACGTCCAATGGATTCAGATTGTCCATTTTTAGGATGCTTATGTGTGGCACAAGTCTTAAATCTAGGTTCATGTTTTTTATCTTGGTTATCTCTGATGTGGCAGGAGCTAAGGGGAAAGTGTTTTTGCATAGTGTGGCTCTGCGTTGAACTTCTGGATTCCAAAGAGTTGTGGGTGTAGTGATGGTTCTTTTTTCATCTTACTTGCATCAGGTGTACAGGGACCACTGAAGAGGTCACTGTGAGAGCTGTGCCAGTGTGTGAAGAAAGATAAAACAGTCAGGGAAGCTAATCAGCACCACACACTGTGGACA
The DNA here is from genome assembly GCA_030710495.1 of Labroides dimidiatus. Classification (NCBI taxonomy): domain Eukaryota; kingdom Metazoa; phylum Chordata; class Actinopteri; order Labriformes; family Labridae; genus Labroides; species Labroides dimidiatus. The sequence goes on from CM061160.1 coordinate 20,055,324, forward strand.
GTCCACTCCCCGAAGCCTGCTGTTTTCCTCTTAACTCCCTTCTTTCACTTACTCACAACTGATTTATTCCACAAGCACCCATTTTAATGATAGCGACCCCTCTAATTGCTTCATTCATTCTCTGTGGCTTGCTATTTAATTCCTCCTGCCTGTTTCCATCTGGCATGGTGCTAATGGGGTAAAATAGCAGGAGTCCACTGTTTCCAAGAAAACAGATGAACTTTGGGGTTTTTTTTGTAGTTTGATTTGTTTTTTGTTGACACTTTATCCATAAAAGTTTAAAAACATATTGACAGATACATGTGGCAGAATATCTGTTCATATCCCCTTGCCTGGAAGGACATATTATTTTGAGATTTTCTTTTTTTTATAGAGCAATTGATGCTTTCACTTTTTATATACACTTAGATTAAAGGCCATTTTTGCGACCTTGAAATGCGAAAGTCAAATGATCTGGCTCCGACTGGGTGACTCAGAAGTGGCAGGGAAGCAATATTGGACTAATCTCTTTAATTTGTGGTCATCCAGCCGTCTTCTCTTTCTCGCTTCTCGTCATTTTCCATCACATTAGCAATGGATAAAGAGCCAGCAAGAGGATATGGCTGTCCATGAACAAAAGACGTGTGCAGTTCACTCGGGGTTCTGGATTGGAGTTTTGAACCTGGTGGAATGAAAATGAACGCTTTGTTCACATCTGTCGCTCAGCTTTGCGTCTTTGGATGTTGCTTTTTGTGAGTCACAGTCAGAAGGGAGATGATAAATTATAGCTGTCATGCCAAACGCAGACAGCGCTGCTTGAAAGACTGTTAGGTATCCCTCAGGGGGTCAACCCAGTTTCACTTGTTGCCGTTTTAGCGCTCCGACTCTTGTTTTGGAGCCGAATGTGAACGCTGTGACAGGTACATGGTGCTCCAGGGGAGGATAACATCAGATGCGCTTTGTAAGATGACACATCTGACACAAGCTTGTGTTTGTGTGAATGTTTTTCTTCCCACTGTGTGTTTGCTACTATCTGTGTTTGTGTGCGTGCGTATGCGTGTCTGATTCCAGGTTCTGGCTGATGCAGTCTCTCGTCTGGTGGTGGATAAGTTCAGTGAGCTGACAGACAACTTCACCTCCCCCCATGCACGTCGGAAAGTCCTAGCAGGAGTTGTCATGACAACAGGTAGATTTGTGGAGGAAATTGCTATTATGGGACTGACACTGTCTTTTCAAGATAACCTGAAGGAAAATTCAGGTTCCAGGAAGATCCAGAGTCAGGATTCAGCTGGGTAATGAATAAATCAGATCAGCTCTTAATGAGGTTCCTTCAGAGAGAGGCAGATTGTGCAGCAGTTACAACAACGTCTATGATTATGAGTCACCGGGATTTGTCTGATTAGAAGTTGTGCTGTATAATTGCACTTTTGTTGAGTGACACAAATTACTTGGATTAACCTTTAGTCCCTTTTAACACCTTAAATGCAAAAAGTGAAATCCTAGCAAGTGTTTTTTTTATCTCAATTTTAGAGAATTAAAAGCATTAAACTCTAATTAAACTTAATGTGAGCCACAGTCACCTGAGGAATCCAGAAAATGACGTTTTATTTCAAGTTATCATAGACAAAAAGATCCCTGGATTGCTTGTGAAGAGAGGTAAAAAATCTGCCAATAAAGTAAGAAAAGTGAGCTTCTCTAAAATTATTTCTTCTCAAATGAATGTGGTTCATATTAAAGGCAGGGTTGGTAGTCACAGAAAACTAGCATGAATTTGAATGTAGCATCTCCTGTAGGACTCCATTTAGCCTCCGCCCTCCCGCACTTAAAGCTCTTCCAAAACGACGTCCCCGCTCACATGCACGAGCGTCACTGATTTGTGATCATATGATTGTGACTGATTCAAAGCCACGGACTCAAACTGGTCCTAAGCACATCATTTTTGCACTACGTTACCAGTAATCGGGGTATTGGTAGTTTTTCTCCCATTCTCCAGTGTACTTTGATCCCTCTTGGTTATACGCATTGAATCAGGGCTAGTGTCTGCTGGTGAAATTTACGTGCAGGAGGCGGGCAGAACAGCAGGACAGGATTTGATTGGTTGAATAAACTGGATCCTCATCACTGGGATTGGTTGATGTTTTCCCAGGTTTACTCCTGCTGTAGGCAGCAGAAATTTTTCACTTTATTTTAAGAACACATCATGCATTGATTGACATCTGGACATAAAGATCATTTTTATCAGGATAACAAAAAGTTTATCGAAATCTGATTACCAACCCTGACTTTAAGCCAGTGAGACTTTTTTTTTTTTACTTAAAATGAGACATAAACACTTGTTCCACAAGAACTCCTTACTTTATTTTTTGTCTGAATTCAAACAATCTACCTTAAAGGTGCAGCGTGTAGTGTTCAGTAGCAGTTAGCGCCATACATGGTAAAAAATAGTATGCAACTATGTTTAAATTGGTGTATAGTTAATTGAATATTAAAATTATTTCGTTTTTTTTTTCTTACTTAGAATGAATCTTGTATCTACACAGGAGTGGGCCCCTTCTACGAGCATTAGCATGGGCCATGCACATTTTTGTATTCAGTGGGAAACCATCAAAAATTCATGGGCTGGACGATGAGGAAGAGAAACAGAGCAGCTGATGAGTGTCAAAGCGTTTTTATTAACAGACCAATCACACTTGCCATGCAACAGAGAGGCTTTGTTTCCATTTAGAGGCTATCATTATTTCATCAGACATAAAGTGGAAAATGACGGATATATACTCGTAGATATATACCATTTTTATACACCGTCTATAAAGAATAAGGAGTGTATGTCCAAAAACATTGAAAGAAATCCAGCTTGTGCCACATTTTATTACTTTTTAAAATGTAATAATTGCAAAGAAAAAGAAATATTTTTGGTGGTACGGTGGAGCGTCTTTGTTATGAAATAGCAGTGAGGAAAACATATTTTTTAATTAAAAGATTATAAAAATAGCTCCTCATTGATCAACCTCACAGTGAAGGATTAAATGTGGTTGATTTTATTTCTGTTTCCTTATGCCTTTCCTTAGTTATCTCTGTAAAAGGCCTCTATACGTGTCAAATAGTCACAAACCGACATTTAACCTTAAAGTTTATCTGTACACAGAGACAGTGTGGGTCCAGTCTGAGTTAGATCAGATACACACGTTCATGTTTCCACCTGAGACCGGAGCGACCTCCTAAGCTACGCTGAACCCATTTGCTCATTAGATAGACATAACAACCTCATGAATGATAAATACGGAACACACAGAGCGGTCTGTTAGACCTGACTCTGCATTACACCACGCACCCATGTGTACAGTTTGTCACCTCTCCTCAGCCGAGCTATAAAAACTTTTCCAATTTATTCCATCTGAGTCTCCTGAGTCGTCCTCTTCAAGTGATCAAACAGTCATGATGCAAACCAAAGCTTAAGCCTACCCTCTTTAAAGTGTGTTTTTAGCTTAAGTTACCACTTTATGGTGACACTTAAGAAAATGTATAGCTGTTGCCCTTCTGCCTGCTCCTTACAGAATTTTTTTTTAGAACTGTTCTGTGGTAGCAGACTGGGTTATAAATGGCACTCTGCAGGAAACACAAGGACAGTGTGTTTGCTAATCATAACACATTAAATTGTGGCTTATATAAATTGATATTGCATGTCCATGTTCTCTTTAATCCTTCCCTCACAGGGACCGATGTAAAGGAGGCACAGGTCATTTGTGTCTCCACAGGAACTAAATGCATCAACGGTGAGTACATGAGCGACCGCGGCCTGGCACTAAATGACTGCCACGCTGAGATAATCGCCCGACGCTCCCTCATCAGGTACCTCTACACTCAGCTGGAGTTCTTCCTCAGGTCAGTGATGACGCACGTGTGTTTCATTTATGCATCTTGTTCTATTTATTCATAAAGAGTGTAGAAGTCATTGTGCTGTTTTACACTCCGCATTAACTTTCATCATCCATCTGTCATCTTAGCAACAACAAGGAAGACCACCAGAAGTCGATGTTTGTGTCGTGTGAAAAAGGAGGCTACAGGTTAAAAGACAACGTTCAGTTCCACCTTTACATCAGCACCTCACCCTGTGGAGATGCCCGGATCTTCTCCCCTCATGAGGCCGGAGTAGAAGGTACACAGCAAAAGGAGGGTGTCCACCTGCTGCCTCCAACAGCCTGGACTCCTCTGTTAAACTCCATCAACATGATTTTAATTTGTTCTCATCTGAGCTCACAATTTAGTTTCAACAAGTGTGTTTGTTTTTTTTTTTTCATTTAATAACGTTGGCAGGTTTTCCTCATCCTCATGCTTGGTTTCATTTAATTAGAATTTTACTGCCACGTCCAAACACACATTACAGACACATTTAAACAAGGCTTGAGTAATTAGAGCCTTTTGTCATTCACTGTCTGTCTCTATCAGTCCTCCCCCTGCCCAGCACACCCACACTGTCTGTCTGATTAACCTCCCTCTTACTCTTGTCAAAGAGTTTTCTGTCGCACATGGCAGACTGAATAGAAAACAGCCACATTCAATTAGTCACTGAATAGATGGCACCTGCTGGTGGAGCAGCAGAAAACATCGATAACATTATCATGAACAACTGGTCATGCTTTGTGGAAGGCATTTATTTTTCTTTTTTCCTTATGCATTTCATGTCAAAGGATATTTTTATGTTTATATTTGCATCATAATAGGGACCTACTGAATAAATCATACATCCCATAATTCAAATCATATAATTATTAGGGCTGAACCATTTTGGAAAATAATCTTATTCCAATTTTTTTTCTTTTTGTACCAATGTTGCAATTTAGCATGTGATTTTTTTTTTAAATTGCAGCGTGATTTGAAAATTGCTTTCTATTAAATTGTGATGTCGGTTTAAACTTGTTTAATTGCTCAGCTCTAATAATTAGGATAATAATACAGATTATTTTTCTCAACACAGAGCTTTAGCGTGTGATTTCTTCTTCCATTTTCTGCATTCATGATTGTATCTTTCTATAAGTCGCTGTCCTCATCTTGTATAATTCAGACCAGGGGGACAGACATCCCAACAGGAAAGCACGGGGCCAGTTAAGGACCAAAATTGAGTCAGGAGAGGGAACCATCCCGGTCAGATCAAGCAACACCATCCAGACCTGGGACGGGGTGCTGCAGGGGGAGAGGTTACTCACCATGTCCTGCAGTGACAAGATTGCAAGGTAATGAAAAAACTGTTGCATCTTATTCATAGTTATATAACAAATACTGTCATTTTTTTTTATTGATTTATTGGTTTATTGTGGATAATCACTGTGAAGCAGCATCTTTCTTGCATCTGTTGTTTCTGTCTTCAGCCTGGTGATCTCATGGCTCTGTACAACACTGATCCAGACTTCTAATAAGCGTAACTTCCAGATGTAAAAACGAGTTCAAGCAGAATTAAAATTTGGTTGCTAAGAGCATGAAAGAAAGATGATGGGCAGTCTTGTCAGTCACACATTGAAGGTTATCTTCTCTTAATGCGACTTTCATTTACAAAACCAACTTCATGCTATAAGGTTAAAGTAGCCGTTGAGACAACAAACTCCACAGGGAGTTATTGTGTAAATGAGGTAAAAGTAGTGTTATTTTTTCTCTCTTTTTCATCTTTTTCTTTTCTTTTATTCAATCCTCTGATGTTAAAATATTGCTGTTCCTCCAGTGTTTGCTTGAGGCTTGCCTTCAAAGGCCCAGGAGACCCCGTTAACATCCATCTAAATTTGTGCATCAACAACATAAAAACCCCAACGGCTCTCTGCTTGAACTCACTGCACAGGGGTTCAAAAGCATTAAAGTATCAGAACTCATTTTTTAAGACACTATGGTGATAGACGTTAATTTGCATGGCGTTGAAGACATTAAGGGGCATACGAGTAGGGGTGCAACCACTATGACTGACTGAGTTAGCCAGGATGCTTAAAGCCCACTCATTTACCTTCTGTTAGGTCAATTTAAAGTGAGGTTAAGTCAGCGTCTTCAACACGAAAACTGCTGTTAAAATTCAAAACTCTGCTCCCGAAACTCAGTGAGTCACTGAAAGCACACCCATGTGTGAATACATTTCATTTTCCTCTTTTACACACTTGTTACCCTCAAGCCATATTTTTCCAAAGTGTAGACAGAGTTCATGTTTCATGATGCCCTTCTTTATTTGTTTTATTTATGTACGCAGGAATGAATCGCTGCCATTTCCAGTACATCATTTCCTTCAGGCAGTGTCAGGGACAGCTGAATTGATGGATTCTTATGTCCCTGGGTCTTTTTTTTTGTGGGCAGATCATGGCGTCTTTAGTCTCTGTCCATGTTCAAGGCAACACTGAGCCTCCCTTTGTGATAAACGATGAAACTTCTCCATAACTCTTCCAGAAGCAGCTCTTTTTTTCTCTCTCTTCTGTCTCTTCCACCTTCTATGTACTGGATCATAATACGCTGCCTGAATGAACTGAATGATTGACTCCTGTGTTTGTGTGTGTGTTTGATGAGGGTGATGGAGACCGTGTCTCATACAGTTTTTTTTCTTTTTTTTTTTTTCCTTTTTTTTTTTCTTTGAGTGCCATTGCTTTTTCAGCCAGTCAGCTCTGGTACCAGTGAGTCAGATTGTATGTCGATGTCCAAAAGTGGAGCGATCCAAGTCAGTAGAGGGCAAAATAGGTTAGTCATGGTTTTTTCAGTGCCAACTTTTTTGAGATGAGAAGAAAAAAAACATGAAATGTTGAAAACATGAAAGTGGACCGCAGCAACCACAGCTGTGAGCATCAAAAACGTAACCCTTTAGCAGTCAATGTAAAGGACTAGTACTATTGATATGTCTACTCCACTGTGAGAAATACTTCAAGGTCTGCTCGACACAGCTATTAGCCAGGTGAGAGATCTGCTGCCTACCTGCTCCCGTCCACATTTGAGTGATCGTTAGCTTCAGGGCTGCTGTTTTATACAGCGAGTGACTGGCACACTTTGACCGTGCCTGTAATGTTCCCTTGTATTGTTTTCTCATTTTGCTTTGATTACACGCCCGGCCCCACAGCCTTGGCGAGGACAGGCAGCTCTACCTGAACCTGTTTGTTGTTGATTGAGCTCATTAGCAAACGGGGAAAGTACTTATGAGTTGTTGCTCACTTTGTGTCCTGTTTTTTTTGTGTGTGTGTCTTTATGATTTTTACAGCTGATTGAATGAGCTATATGACATGTTCCCCTGCTCTCATTGCTCATTGGCATTGACTAAATAACCAGAATGAAAAGGAATGCATCTGGAAACATATCTCAGTGTGTGGGTCTCTTGTTTCTTCTGACAGACTTCAGGAGTGATCATTTGTTGTCGAAAAAATGTGCAGCTATATGTACAAAGTATAATGTCTCTGTGCTCTGCTGCGTTCAGCTATAAAATCAGATTTCTCAGTCACATGCATGTCATCACGTTCTCTCTCACTCAGAAATACATAGGCTAAACTGCATATGAAAACAATGGTCCCTATGAGTAGCCTTGGGTCTTGTGCTTGCATATTTATCATTGCTTTAGCCCCATGTTGGTAATTTCACACACTCTGAAGCAGTCTCCCTGCAGTGAAAGAGAGAATGAGAAAAGCTCATTGTTGCAGCGTCACTGAATTTTTATGGATCTTGAGAGGTCGTGAAAGATAAAGTAATTTTTTTTCATAACATCAATAAATCAAAGAGAAGAACTGAAGTTATCCTGCTGAGTTTTGGTGTTAGCCCTGTAGCAGAAGTCATTTTGCTCGTTTGTTTCCAGGCTATGAAAAATATGTAGACCTTTGTGTCAGACTCGAAAGTACTGTAGTTTTTTATGCAGTTAGGGTCAGTGTCTTCACAGGCTTGACATTAAAATGCCTTTCACTGGTCAGGAAAATGTACAGCACTTCCTCCTGTTTCATAGTGAGCATTAATTCTGTTTTTAAATTCTCTGTATGCATCATATTTGCCTTCATTCAATGGGAATTAACAAAGAAAACAAAACATTTAAAAATAAAAAAGGAACTATATCGGAACATTAGCAGCAGCTCTTGACCTATAACCCTGTACCCTCATAAAAACACATAACAACCCTTTTGTCGTCAACTTAGTAACCTCAAAAGTCCCACCCCTTCCTGATTTTGATTGGTTTGTGGTAGATATGTAACCTTCACAAGCACAGCAGTGTTCCAAAAGTTAAACTTTTTCAACACTGAGCAGTGTTAGCGCAGAGATGTTAGCGTCCAGATGTTAGCGTCCAGGTGTTAGCGCACAGATGTTAGCGTACAGATGTTAGCGTACAGATGTTAGCGTACAGATGTTAGCTTACAGATGTTAGCGTACAGATGTTAGCGCACAGGTGTTAGCGTACAGATGTAAGTGCAGAGATGTTAGCGTCCAGGTGTTAGCGTCCAGATGTTAGCACACAGATGTTAGCGTACAGATGTTAGCGTACAGATGTTAGCACACAGATGTTAGCGTACAGATGTTAGCGCACAGGTGTTAGCGTACAGATGTAAGCGCAGAGATGTTAGCGTCCAGGTGTTAGCAAACAGGTGTTAGCAAACAGATGTTAGCGCACAGGTGTTAGCGTACAGATGTAAGCGCAGAGATGTTAGCGTCCAGGTGTTAGCGTCCAGGTGTTAGCGTACAGATGTTAGCACACAGATGTTAGCACACAGATGTTAGCATACAGATGTTAGCGTACAGATGTTAGCACACAGATGTTAGAGCAGAGATTTTTGCTCACAGATGTTAGAGCAGAGATGTTAGCGCATAGATGAATGATGTCATTTCTGAGTATAGAATAAGGCTCTGATTGCAGTTTCTGATAAAGCAACCTGAACCTGTCTTTACAAACATCAGAATATAATCCACTATAGAGGCTTGCTTTTCTCCTTATTGGTTCACATAACAGGAACTATAAAAGCAGGTCATGTTTATAATGTAAGGCTGCTTTAACTTTCTTTGTCATTAACGATTTACGTTTAAGTAATAAATGGGCTTTGAGCCTGTGCAATGCATGGGGTAGGGGGAAAAAAAAAGATATTGAGGGACTGAATTGATCCAAAAACATTCTTTGTTTTGGTCTTTGAATTTGTTTGCAACAAGAGCCGTAGAGACTAACACCAACCTCATTCTTTAAATCTTTCATCTGTATCCAAGTTTTTCTCGACACCCCCAACACGCCTCTCATTTTTTCTTCTCGCAGTCATTCATCTTTCTCCTCTCCTCTCGTTTATTGTCTCGCTCCTCACATTCTCTCTCACTCTCCTTTCTGCCTCCCTCCCTTCTCTCTGGTGGGCAGGCTTCACAGAGCATGTCAATGGGAAAATGACTGGCAAGAGATGGTTAATGACACAACATAGAAATACACAGAAGTTTGTAGAAAATGAAATTGGAGAGCTCGGAGTGTGCAGAGCCGTACAATTGTGGGAGATTCTGTGTGGTGGATTGCGGTGACTGCTGATGTACTAATAAATTACCCTCATGTCATCTGAACGCAATTACCTCTGTGTATATATATTCAGCATCTAAACTCTCCATCTTTAAAACATGTGCAGAATAATTCCTCTTGATGACTTATCACGTAAACTTAAAATATGTTGTTCCTCAGACTCCAGTTTGTTAACTGACTGTGTGTTTACTTCCCTTACAGGTGGAACGTGGTGGGCATTCAGGGCTCACTGATGAGCTACTTCACAGAGCCAATCTACTTCTCCAGCATCATCCTCGGCAGTCTCTACCACGCCGACCACCTCTCCAGGGCCATGTACCAGCGGATCGCAGACATCGAGGACCTGCCCCAGCAGTTCACCCTCAACAGGCCTCTACTCAGCGGTGGGCAAAAAAGAAAGAAAAGCTCTCAGAGTAACAGCGTGATGCTATTTTGAGGAGCACTCTATGTTTATCTTCACCAGTCAAACTCCAGCTGTCTAAATATCAAAGAGGAAGATGCTAATCCTGATCAGTAAACACATTTATCCTTCCTCAGTGGTCAGTCCACAGCAGGGAGACACTTATTGCTTTCTGCCTCTGTTTGATCGGAGCTGACATTTACCTAGTTCTTGTGGAATTTTGAATAGCTTTATCATTTTGGAATTTTTTTAGCATTTGTTTAACCTTTTACAAAGGCTGAGAACAAAGATTTTTGTCTAACTTTCCATTTTTTATGTGTAGCCCTCAGTCTTTGTCCCCTCTTTCTTTAATTAAACATGTTCTTAAATTAAACTTCTTAAATGTTAGATTTTCCTAACCTTCCGTTTCTTCCTCTTTCTTTCATCTAATTTTTGAAGAAACAACGTTTCAAGCCCAGCCTTTGACCTTTAATTTTTATTAATTGTATTCCCTTTCAGCCCCGCTCTTCATCTTCTTCTCATTTTCCTATATTACAGCACAACTTGACTTGGCATGACTTAATAAAGGGACCAAGTACAATACTAAACTTAACTTTTAGCGGTTAATGCATACAAGAATTAGCTTACAGCTAATATATTACTCTACAAAAAGAGCTAGTGATTATACAGGATAAGGTTAAAGAAAAAAGACAGAGAAAGTTTAATTTGCTTTAACCTTTTGCTCAGATTTGCTACCTAAGCTAGCTTGTACCGTCACCAAGCTTTGATGATACAATGCAAAATCAGATATCGATAGAAGTCTGTTTAAAAACACTGTCAGTCTGTCGAAGTCTATTGGGTCGAATGGTGCTGTGGTCATTGTAATATGTTCTCTGGGATGATAAGTTCCCCCAGCTCCCCCAGCTCCTCCCCTCATGTTGCTCTCTTAATGTCGGGTAAAGGAGATAATGGTAGGAGGTTATTAACCTTTTCCGCTTTAGAGAGTTTTTAGCGGTGAAGCACTGTGGCGTTCGAGCACTGAGGATTTCATCCCCTTTAAATTATCTGCTGCCACAAGTGCTGCCGAATGGAACCAAGGAGCTTTGCACACAAAGTGCAAGCCACTGGGATTTATAGCATCCATATATCTCCCCGTGATGCTTCAGATGTATGCAGTGATGCAGTGGAGGCTGACGCCCTGTGGTTTGCTGGAAAAGAGCAGGAGCTGACCTCAAATTCCCTCCTGAATGCATGTTTTTTTCTAGAGGATTCAAGAACCCACATGGGAAAACCTGCTGGAAAAGATGAGAGCCATGAGAGCTGATGTTTGTTTTTCATACCTTGCAGTGGAAAGTGTTATGTTACTTTGTGAAGATTTGGAGGAAAAGAATGAAACAGATTATCTCTACAAAGGAACTCAAAATGAAAATATGATGTGGGGCTCAAACTAAGATGACCTTGGGATGGTTTTAATACTTTAACTATGTCGCAAGATAACCCCCAAACAACACCTTTTCATGGGCTGGAAAACGATAGTATTCAGTATTCAGGGAATATTTCCTGAGATTTTTTGAGCTGTAAGACCATTAAGCCTTTGACCCTTGTCTTTTTTTTTTTTTTTTTTTTTCAGGAATAAGTAACGCAGAGGCCAGGCAGCCAGGCAAGGCGCCTAACTTCAGTGTAAACTGGACTGTAGGTGACCAGGCCCTGGAGGTTATCAATGCAACCACAGGAAAGGACGACATGGGTCGTGCCTCACGTCTCTGCAAGCACACCCTCTATAGCCGCTGGGTGCGCCTACATTCAAAGGTAGATACGAGTGGCGTAGGCTGTCTTACATTCCTTCTCCCACATTCCTCTTATTCATCATCTCCACAAGTTCTGTCAAATTAATCACAAGTTTGGATATTTTGAAAATTTGCAAGAGCTGCTTTTTAAATGTGCTGCAAGGTGTCAAAGCAGAGATTCATGTGCTGCTGGTAGATTTGATTTATGTCACAGTTAGCCGACTGAAGCAAAAGTGGAGCTTAAAATGCTCAAACAGCAGGACACTGAGTGTTAGCAGAAGTACACTTATATGTCACCAGCGGGGATCCCATTGGTCAATTACTTTGTGAAATGCCTGTGAAACATCCCTTTAGACTAAAGGATAAGCTGATTCAAATCTGGTGGTCAGAGATAAGGAGAGAGAGATTACCAATTTAGACAGTTTACCAAATAGACAGTTTATAAAAAATCATTGTCTCAACATGGCCCCTGCCAGTGAAGTTGGGACGTTGTGTAAAACGTAAATAAAAACAGAATACAATGATTTGTGAATGCCTGCAACACGTTCCTGAAAAGCTTGGACAGGGTCAACAAAAGACTGGGAAAGTTGAGGAATGCTCCAAAAATACCTGGTTGGAACATTCCACAGGTGAACAGGTTCATTTGAAACAGGTGAGTGTCATGATTGGGTATAAAAGGAGCATCTCCGAAAGGCTCAGTTGTTCACAAACAAGGATGGGGAGAGATTCACCACTTGAACAACTGCGTGAGCAAACAGTCCAACAGTTTCAGAACAAGATTTCTCAAAATACAAATGCAAAGAATTGATAGATTTCATCATCTGCAGTCCATAATATCGTCAAAAGATTCAGAGAATCTGGAGAAATCTCTGCACGTAAGCAGCAAGGCTAAAAACCAACATTGAATGCCCGTGACCTTTGACCCCTCAGGCAGCACTGCATTAAAAACCGACATTATGTAAAGGATATTACCACATGGGCTCAGGAACACTTCAGAAAACCATTGTCAGTTAACACAGTTCATCACATCTACAAGTGCAAGTTCAAACTCTACCATGCAAAAACAAAGACATATATCAACAACACCCAGAAGCGCCACCAGCTTCTCTGGGCCCGAGCTCACCTGAGATGGACTGACGCAAAGTGGTAAAGTCTGCTGTGGTCTGACGAGTCCACATTTCAAATTGTTTTTGGAAATCATGGATGTGGTGTCCTCCTTTTTATTTATTTTTTACATAACATCCCAACTTCATTGGAGTTGGGGTCGTAGTATTAACCTCATCTTTTGTTTTTCTTTCTTCAGTTGTCGTCCATATTGTGGAATAAGATGCTGAAACCAAGCACCTACCATGAAGCCAAGCAGGCAGCCACAGAGTACCACTCTGCCAAACAGGCGCTCATTAAAGCCTTCCACAAGGCCGGCCTGGGTGCCTGGGTCAAAAAACCCATTGAGCAAGACCAGTTCACCCACAGCTCCTGAGGGGAGTCCAGGGACCAAGGGAACCCCAAACTCTCACCCGCTTCCTTTTCTCCCTGATCCAGGCCTGAAAGCAAGAGAGCCCTGTATTAACAACCAGCCCACAGAGACACTTACCTCCGTCCCGTGTGTCGGCCCGCACGTGCACTTTGTACTTGTGGAAATAAACGTGCGTAGTTTCACAAACCATCCATAGCTCATCTTTGTCATTCCTCAGAGGACCTCAGCCTCACCTTGTCTATTATCATCATGTTGATTTTTGTCCTTTTATTTAATGTTAACCCATTGATTTTTTTTTCATCTACTTGTTTTGTTTTAAAACTGGAATCATGGTTTTTACATGTCTGAGTTGTTTATGTTTTCCAGAAATTGTGTTTTTATGCCATAGATGTAAAAGTTCAAATGAAACAGATTTGTCTTATTTTTCTGGATCGATTAGTGTAGCCAGCTAAGGGTTAAATGTAGCCTAGAAACACAGGATCTGTGTCAACTAGAATCATGTCTATGGGCCTATGAAATATATATATTTACTAGCTTAAAGGATTTATGAGTTTTAATTTAAGAAGCTTAAATCTTCAGGATGTAAATCTAGTACTGAAAAGGAAGAGGACAGAAAATAGATCTATACTGACTGTGTGTTATTTGGTCCGTTCCCTAGAGGAGTCTACATGTTCTTAGCCCCTGTATTAAAGACGAAAATCTTAACAAATACCCTGGTACTGTGTGATTCACTGACTGGAGAGAGCAGTTTAGCCTGTTTTATATGTCTTCATCCATCCATACATTTGTTCTTTAAGTCATTCCATGTCACTCTCATTTCATACTTCAATCGTGGGGGGTTGGCATCATGACTCCCCCCTTGCCTGTGTTTTGGGACGAGCTTTTGGAGTGGCTGCACGTTGTATTTATTTTTTTTTCCTCAATCTAAGCCATGGCTTTGCATGGGAACTGAACTGGGAGGCCTACAGAGCAGAAAACACACGGTGGAGAGCGTCCATCAGTGAATGATTTTTGAATGAATGCCAGCATCCTCCTCCACAGGCAGCTTTGAATCTTTGTCTCTATATTTTCTAGATTCCTTGTGATCGTGTGTTTTGGGGGAAGGGAAAGGGACTCTTTTATTTTTCTTGTTGTTTTTTATGTTGTGTTTGGGCATTTGAAGAATGGGGGTAAATTTGTGACCACATAAACAGACCTCTCAGATCTTGTAACTATGTAACTTTGTGGCAGGGATCCATGGTAGCTGTCAGTTTGAATTATTAATAGAAAGCATGGTCTATGTGCTGTAGAGACACATACAGTAACTGAAGATACATTAACTAGATGCAACACAGTCTGTAGTGATAGCCTGGAATGCTAACATTTTGTAATCCCTCCATTTAGTTTGAAAAAATCAAGAAGAACAGTACAGTAACATGCATTCTCTTTATGCAAATATCTGACAAACCAGTAGGTTAAAACCAAATGTAACACGGTGTGATGTCACTTCCTTTCTGTCCTCTCCTGCATCTGCAGAAACGTGTAAGTTAAAGAAGACCTTTGTGATCTATTCTGCCATCTTTACAACCTGAATGCATACATACATGTCCTCCTGTTTTAAATCTGGACATTCTTCGGAGTGGATCCATATTCCCAGCTGTTGGAAGTGTGTGAGTGTGTGTGCGTGTGTGTGTGTGAGCATACTCTGTGGAATCTTCACCAAAGAAGATAATTTTCATGTGTGTTTCTGCCCTTATGTTATTATTTGTTTGTTTTGTTTTGTTTTTTAATATCTCATCTATTTTTTAACCCTTTACTGTTTGCTTTTTGTAAACTCTCTCTACGGTGTATTTTGATTTGTACAGAAACTGTATATTCACTTTAGTATGGCAGGGCAAATGTCGGGCTTCTTTAGTGCACCTGTAGCCGTCGGTGGCCACGTGTTTATTGTGACCTGCAATCATTACAGCTGCCGTATAATGTTTGTGTGTATATAAAGAACAACAACGAGAAAATGTGTTCCCTGAAAACTGTTCGGACTCTTTCCCCTGTTACTGGGACTGTGAAGACGTTAATGAGTGGTTGTCTGTGACACGCTGGGCACCATACAGCATGGCATTAACACTGCCAGGGTTAACAGGCGTCATTCCCATTGTAGCCAATGTTTAAAAAGAAATATATGCACTGTTTGGTGTCTCAGCTAAAAGTGGCATCCACCAGCTGGCACGTGTGATGTCATAAATGTACCTTTTTTAATGTATACTCTATTGTTTCATGAGTCTGAATTTTGAAAGCAGTTAGTTGAATCTACCTGAGTCAGCTTGAAGGTGGAAAGTCTTGAAATATGGTTCCAAAAATAATCACGAAAACAAAGAGAGCCCCCTTGACAAATAGACCCAGACCAAAGTTACAAGCAATACTCCTGATGTCTCCTTTAAAGTCAGCTCATCACAAACAGGAGTCTGAATGAATTCTCCCTCCTCCTCTGCTCCTCTTTTCTCTCTGTTCTTTCTCTGTTTGGTCTCTCTCTTCAAAGCTGTCTGAGCTTTTTTGTTTCTTTGGATATTCCTCCCTTAAGACTGCTTGCTTGTATTTTTTTTTTACCCCCTTTGACTGCACTAAAGATGTCAACTGATGATGTCATGATATAAAACCGTCCCTGTCTCTGGATTGGATGGCAACTATCACAGCAAGAACTGAACTGCTTCTGCTTCCTCCTCTGTGAATCCTTGATGATTGTCAGTATCCTCTCCTGCAGCATCGTCTGCATCGGATTTTCTTTTCTTTAATTTTTTGCGACTCAAAAGTGGCCAATGTATGTCCACTTTGGGGTTTCAGATGCTTGTTTTCCTTCTCTCCAACTGTCTGATGTGTGAAAAAAAAACCTCCACCGACAAAAATCCACAACCTTGCATGTACTACCAACACTGAAGCTGCACCTCGCATGACAAACTTTTAAAGGACTCAAGTAGATTAAAAAAAAAAAAAATCTAAAGATAGATATATAAAATGAAGAAAACAGAATAAAAGAGTTCTTAGTTTACTTTTGAACATGTTTTGGATTCTTTGTGTGAATGTGTCTGTGTGTCTGGTAAACAACCGTTCAAAGATCCTGATGTTTATATGAGATGTTTTAAATCAAGCTGCATGTGTTGTTCTCATACATAAACCATGTTTGTAGAGCTGAAGAAGAAACGACAACACCATGATCTTAATACTGTCACGTTGTGAGATGTTTAATCAGCTGTTTCTTTGATTACAGTGAGAGAAGTAATGTCATCAGTTTCACTTTGCAGAAAACATGCTTTTATCTCATGAAGAGTTCTGCAGTCTGGAAGCAGAGAACTAGCAATAGATTCAGCAGCCACACAGAAGCCCGAGGTAACCTTCAGAAGTGGGTCAGAATATTATAATTGTTGGTAATTTGTCCCTCTGTCTGACCTGTTGATTGTACTTTGTTCTTCACCACTAGAGGACTAATGAAACAACCTCAAACGTCATTCCTTCACCGGCAAGCTAATGAAGAAGAGGCATGTAGTCATTACAAGATTTTTAAAGTAAAACAGCAGGTACGGCCATATTGGAAATGAGGCAGGCTTTGGGTCTCCATGGTAACAGCCAAAGGGCACCCGGTAGTCATGTGAGCTCAGTTGTGCCTCTGATTGGATGAACTGGTGATCTTAATATCTTCTAAACTGCCAAGTTCACCCCCATGTGTGTGCCATTAGCGAAATTAGCAATCAGACGGGAGACATTTTTTGTATCAGACTGTAAACATGTTTATTTCTCCTGTGAAAACAGCTTTTATTGGCTTGGTGTGTATGTAACTTCCAGTTCCTACAGAGCCAGCCTCAAGCGGACACTTGACAAACTGCAGATTTTAGCACTTCTGCCTTGTCTCATATTTTTAGACCGGAGGTTGCTGCTTGGTTAAGCTGTTTGTGATAATGTTCATTCCAGCCCAAATGCAGCAGTACCATGGTCAATTTGAGTTTATAACATTTGCTTGTTGTCCCATTTTGAACTTTATGTAAATAAAAATAATTACATTGCCTCACCGTCTTCCAATACAAATGCACACCTTGGCAAGAGTGAGATCCAGAGGTTTAATGGACGTAGTCTCCGAGACGTTACCTGCCTGTTTCTGAAACAGAATTTTGAAACAAATCAGCCTGCATGGCACCTGTCAATCATGTGAGCTGAGCTGAGCTTTGCCTCTGATTGGGTGAACTCGCGATCTTAATATCTTCTAAACTTCTGAGTTAGAAAAAAAAAATCACCCCCTGTACAGTGAGTGCTCTTAGTGAAATTAATGATTCAGACGGGAGACATTTTTTGTACCAGGCTGTTCACGTGTGTATGTAACTTCTAGTACTTCCAGAGCCAGCCTCAAGCAGACGCTCAACGAACTGCAGATTTTAGCACTTCAGCATTGTCTCATATTTTTAGGTTGCTGTTTGTTGACGTCCTGAAGACAGTGAGTAATGGTGCTCATGGGAAACATTGATTTCATCCTGGAAAAACTCTATTGAGACCTGCCACAGTCAGTCACTACAATCAGCGCAGACAGGTAGTCCTCACATAGCGTTTGTGTTTACTAACTGTCTCTATCGCCTTGATTGCAGGAAAGAATTTTGCCCCACTTTATTTTTGGCAACAGGCTGAGGCGAAACATGCAGAAACATCAGATTATCCCTCTGCAGAAACTTTTCAGCACACATCAGACATGCATACCAGGAACATTCAGTATAGCTGTGGAACATCTTTGGCTCATAACAAAGTGCAGCTGAAGTCTTCCAAAAAGCATCTATTAGTGATCATTTTTATGTCACTTCAGGATCTCGGATCAATAAAGAAAGCTATGAGTCAGCTGGACAAGATCAGCTAGATTTCTCTCTCCTGTCATGTCTACTGTTTTTTAAAGAAGCGTTTTTCCTTCTGAGAGGAATATTTTAGCGGTCACAAAATGCAAACATGTTTAGTGTCAATCAGACTCAAGGTGAGGCTGGATTAGTCAGACAGGAGTATCTCATGCATATTACGGCAGGTTTTAATCTTTAATTCACTCTGAGAGTGAAGTCAGGTCATCAAGTTTTCTGTCTGTGTGAATGTGAGTGTGCTCTCATGACGGTTAAGCTCTGCTAGTTTCACAATTCACCACTCCACACCAAGATCTCCAAAAGTGACTTTATTTGAGAGTGAGTTGGAATCTGTTGAAATTTGGTCCGGCTGATCATTGTTTAGCATACTGAGCATCAGAGGGCATGTCGTCAGTGCAGAATACTCCCAAAGTGCGGAGTGAGTGTGTTGGTGTCTGTTCCTCCCCCTGCACATCCTGCCATCAGATCAATAATAAATCACACATCACACATCGCTTTAAACACTCAGTCCCTGCACTCCAAACTCCACTGACGTGATGAAAGCTCATGAAAAGCAGATTCAAACTGTAATAAAAGGAGAAGACCAAAACAAGTCAGAAACCCTCTACTCTTCAATAATTCAGCAGCTGTCTGCTGACTTTTAACAGCTGCCCTGCCTGCTGTTTACATAAACATTCATATAACCATCTCTATCAGGGTACAAGCGCTGCATTTAACACCATGTTCTGTTTCCATCAGGGCTGAGCAGACCAAACACTCACGAGGTGAAGTTCAGATGTCTTATTACCATCTTACTTTGAGCTGCTGGAGTCTGACAGCAAACTTTTATAAAAATTACAGACAAATATTGAAGTGTTTTTGTACAGAATTAGAATTATCTTAGTGTAAGCTCAAGTAAAAACTTAATTTTTAACAAAACAATAAATAAATAAACCCTGCTAATGAGAAAATCAGCCAGCAGTGCAGTCTCCTCAATGTTCTGTCAGGCTGTAAGCTGTGAATCATCTTTTGAAGAGAATATTTCTCTAAATATTTAAAGCCACCACACATTCAACCAGAGACTTCCTGACAGTTTTTTGACAGCTTCACAGCAAACAAAACTATCCTGCAAGAACTTGAGTAAAGCAATAGAAACCAGGTAAGAGACTCACACATGTATAGATAGATGGAGTCCAGTGGAGGACTGTGAGTCCGCTGGACCCCCCGGTGCAGGATGAGAGTGTTAGAGGGAGGGCAGCGGCTCGTGCCTCTGAGAGAAATGACATATCATTAGCTGTGCTCCGGGGCTAAATGGGAGCCACACTCTTTCAAGGCCCACATTTCCATTTCAATTTTCTGCTCAGCAGAGTTGATGTATGTGGCGAATCACATGGCAGGACCACTCTCCAGCCCGGCCCGCCTCAGCATCCTGTTATTCACTGGATAGAGTGCCTCTGTGGCCTTGTATCTGTGTGTGTGTGTGTGTGTGTTTGTGTGTGTGTGTTTGAAAGCATCTAGTCTATTGTCAGTGAGATGACAGTGAAGAGAAAAGAGAGGAGAGGATCTTGGTTGAAGTTTGTACCTAAATCAGAACAGATTCCAGTGAGAGGAAAAGCGCTACAAAGTTAATAATAAAGTTCAGACATAAGCAGAACCTGAAACAACTCAGTGACCCTTAATCCCCACGAGTTTAATTCATTACCTGCTCACCAGGGGGAGGTCAGGCCCTGCTGAAAGGAAGCTCGACTTTAAATCCAAACTTTAAAACTTCAAGGTAGCTCAGCTCCTTTCATCAATACTTTAAACTTTTACTTGGAACAAGCATCTTGAAAAACATGGCCGCTTCAGTGTGTGACTTCAGTGGTGAAGATGACGCAGTCTCTTTGGCTAAAATGCACAGGTTTAACAAAGTTGTTCAATCCTTTGACTCAGACCCTTAATGTAAAGAGTGAAAGTAGATGTAAAAAGCTTCCAGTGGCAGATCAAATCAGATTTAAAGCTCTTCTTCTGGCTTACAAAACAGTGACAAGAACGACTCCTTTCTACCTGGAGCCCCTCATCCAGCTACACTCTGCCGAGACAGCCCAGCATGGCTCTGAATCTCTAGCCAGACTCTTCTCCTCTGTTGTTGCCAAATGGTGGAATGAATTACGACACTCCATACGATCTGCAGAGTCACTTTCTACTTTTAAGAGATGTCTGAAGGCACAGAATCAGACTGCTGAATGCTGAATGGTAATGCATGAATTATATTGAATTAAGGTGTGGCTACTAGATTTAGATGGAATACTACAAAAAAAAAAAAAAAAAAAATAGGAGGATGGGGCTTCTTTGGGCACTTGATGACAGAGTACTTGTGGCTCAACTGCTTTGTTTTCGCACTTACAAAGGTTTTTCCTTCTTGTTGAAATTCTTGTTTGTGTTGTACGTCGCTTTGGATAAAAGTTTTGCTAAATGAAATTGCAGAAAAATTGAAATTGGAAGGAGTAAAAAAACACATTCATTATTCATTAATGTGTTAGTCTACACATATACTATTCATGCTGTCTCAGAGTTTCTGCCCCAGTTTGGACCCAGCTCTGATCCCAGGGATGGAAAACCTTGTAAAAAAAATTCTACTGCGTAATGTATAAACCCCAAGGTGAACAACAAAAGTAAAATATGAAAAAGTTTTTTTTTTTTCCCAAAATAAAGGTAGACTGCATGTAAAATGAAAAACCAAAGAAACAGATGGAGTGACAGAAGAACATGCAGTAATGAGCTGCAGTGGGACAGTGAGCAGCAGATTCAGGCCCGAGGTCCCTGCCATCATAACGACATGAAACAGCATTTCCACAGCTTTAAGTTTTTGGGTTTTTTTTTTTCAGAACACAGAAACAAAACGGGATCTGGAAACATTTCACAACTTGAAGGAAATGGAAGTTTTACAGCTTGGCGCTACGGTCATTCATAGAGTTTAAGTCATGCAGCACATTCAGTACCTTGAAATCTGCTCTTGAAACAACTAGTGTGATTAAAAAAGTTTTAGTATTTAATCTTTAATTCAGTTTTACATTATTTTATTTCATTTTTACTTTTTTTTTCTCCATCGCGCTAATATTAAAGTTGCTGCTGCTTCATGAAAAAGATCATCGGGCCATTGTTTGTTAAAAAAAAAATGTTGCTATTTGCTTTAAGAATCTGCTTTTGCCTTGGATTTGTTGTTGACAACACCGAGGGGATAAAGAGATTCAGAAAAAAAGAAGAAAAAAAGAGAAGAAGTCCAAGGTAGTCAGAAAAATAAATTAAAAAGGAAGTCCAAGGTAGTTCCTAAGTTGAATTCAAAAGGTTTAGTTCAAAGGAGTAAGTGAAAAAAAATAAAAGTGTAGTGCTTTCTGGCTATGCTGTGGCCTTCAGCTGGAAATATCAAATTAAATACCCTTAATATCTCCAAAACTACTGCAAATCTGAGCCAAGTATACCGGACTTCAATGTTGGATCCACCAAGTTTTCCAGACCTGCTAACTAGACGCCACCCGAAGGTGTAAATTAATTGACTCAGTATCCCCAGTCCGCCGGTAATTACTAAACCATGTCTTTGGCACCGTGTTCACACTCTTACATTGTAATTCACTTTGAGGTGATGCTAAGTGTCGCTGTGTGTGTGAGAGGAGTGCAGATAGGCGACGTATAGAGAAGAAAGTGTCAGGAGGAGACGCTGATTGAGCTTATCTGTGAGCTCAGGCCTTCCTTTGTCACAGACGCTCCTCTCTGATGAAAACTCTTTGAACCTGACAGAATAATTAAAAAGGCACGGCGGGGAAAGCTGACATTTGCATTTTGACCTTTTTTTTTGATTTACATGGGAAAATTGGTCCCAGTTCCCTCCAAAGCAGCTTATATCAGTCTACCCTTTAAATGTGTGTGTGTGTTTGTGCAACAAACTATGTGCTCAAGACTGTGTGTTTAAGATTGCATATGCATCTGGGTGTACATAATGGTTCTATAAGCATACAGGCTTTGTGTATTTATGAGTGTATGGGAAGAATAAAAGAATAGATTTATGCCGTATTACCCAGCCACCTCTTCATTAAGGAGCTGTTTTCCTGTATGCGCCTCTATTTGAATAGCTAAATTGTCCAAGCAGTGTGCAAAACATAACTAATAGCCCAGTGCCCTTGTCACAGACGGCCCCACTGCCAAAGTCAAAGTAAAGAATCTTGGAGCTGAGACTGTTATGTGTGTGTGTGTGTGTGTGTGTGTGTGTGTGTGTGTGTGTGTGTGTGTGTAAGAGTATGTTTCGTAAGAGCATTTTAGTAAATGTTCCCATCCCTAATTTGTTTTTAAATTGCGCGTTAGACTTCAGTGTGTAACTGTCTTTCACCCTGTGATTGGCTGCATCCTGTTCAGGGTCTACCCTTCTGTCCAATGACAGCTGGGAAAAGTAATGGCTTAAAAAAGAGAAAAGCAATAAAGACAAAGGATGGATGATTAATGTCATTTTTCTCAGGGAAGTCATCACAGGACACCTCTGAATGTTAGATCTAACTGCAGTTATTCCAGCCCCTGATGTCATGATTTCACCTTGATGACCAGGTACTGTTAGTATTTGCCAAATTAAGCATTATGCTTCGTGCCTCTACCTTCATCTTTAGGCTTTTGATAAGGGTTATGCTTGAAGTCAGACTGAAACACGTAGGGGAAGATTTCAATGAGCAGGTTGTTCACAGACTTTACTGCAGTTTAATCAGTGTGATTCGGTGACATCCTGAAGTAAAACAAGGGAAACGGAGCCAAGCAAGTGACTGAGGTTTTCTGCCTGATCTCTGTCAGGGTCTGTGGGCCGGCTTTGGCTCAGCAGTTGAGTTGGTCCTATCTCAAATGGAAGGTCAGGTTGGATCCAAGGTCTTGCTTTCCATGTGACCCTGAACCCTGAGTGCTGTGCTCTTGGTGAGTGAAAGGGATTAGTTAGTATTACTGGTACTTTACAGCCTCTGCCATTAGTGTACCAATGTGATATAAAGCACTTTGAGTAGTCTGAAGACCTTTAATGCTGTCATATCCTGTACTGTGCCCTTTTAAAGACAGGGTTGGTAATCAGGTTTAGATAGACTTTTTATTATACTGGTTATACTGGTTTATCATCCTGGTCAAAATGACCTTTACGTCCTGATGTCAATGCAAGATGTGTTCTTAAAATATAATGAAAAATATCCACTGTCTACAGCAGGAGTAAACCTGGGAAACACCAGCTAGTCCTAGCCTTTAGGATCCAATTAGTTAAACCAACCAAATTCTGTCCTGCTGTTCTGCCTGCCCCCTGTACATACATTCTGCTGGCATGCATTAGCCCTGATTCAATGCTCATAACCAAGAGGGAGAATCGCAGAAAAACTACCTATACCCCAATTACTGCTGATGTAGTGTGGTTTTGAGTCAGTCACCATCATATGATCGTGGCGCCCGTGCATGTGAGCGGGGGCGTTGTTTTGGAGGAGCTCCGAGTGTAGGAGGGCGGGGCTAAACAGAGTCCTGATGAGATGCTATATTCATATTCATGCTAGTTTTCCGTGACTACCAACCCTGCCTTTAATATGATTATAAACCATCTTCAGGTGTTTTTCTTCATAGTCTCCCATTGTTATCTGAAAGCTCTCCTGCCTTTCAGGGTTAAATAACAAACAGGAAATATGTCCTATTATGGATAAGCTTAATAGGCGCTGATGGATGAAATACGTTACCTTTGACCACCTCCACATTGACTTCATTCTACAGTCCTGGAGGTTTTTGCTAAAGCAAACCGGTATCACCTGTTTACTCCTTAGGAGTTTAAGGTGCCACATCCTTCTGACAACGTTAGTAATCCATGTTTGCATACCAAAGTGAATTTTTGTTGACTTTTTTTCTGTGTTGAGTATTTTTTACTGTGGATTAGTGAGCATCTTGTCTTACATATTGTCATGAGCAAAGTCTGAATCTGCATCTTTTACTTTGACTGAGTGAGACAGTGTGTCCTTCCATAACTCTTTCCTTCAGTGTGTGACTTCAGTAAAACCTTGAGAAACTGTCTCTGAAGTCCCACACTGTCCCCTTGAGTCACAACAAAACTTACGTACTCAAGGTTACGACTGCAAACAGGAGAGTGGGTAGGTGTTTTATTGCAAAAGGAGAGCTCCAGCAGGTGAAACAACCTTGAATTCTGAGAGGTAACCGGGAAGTTTAGACATGGCTGAAATCAAACCATGGTTTGGACTGAAACTTCTTAAACTTAAAATTCCTGACCAATTCAATTTGTGGAGGAGTGAGGTATATGGAAGGATTTTTGCTCCTGAATTTTTCACAGAGCGCTGAAACAGCTCTGCAACGAGCCGGACAGGGAATTATAAGACCCAGGGTAGTGGGTTGTCTGAGTGAAACACATTTGTTATAACCCATGAGTATAAGCCCATAAAACCTGTTTCTGGAGTAGTTAAGAGAAAAAGTTGGGAAAAAATTTGCTGAGTTTCTGCAGAATCATCTTGGGTCCATCTGAAAGATAGACATCTGAAAAAAACATGAGAGAAGAGCAGGAACACAATCGCCTCAGATGTCTGTGCTGACAGTGAAATTTAAGAAGAAAAAAATGTGTCAGAAAAGTGAATAATTCAACCATTTCTTGGTAAACAGATCCTCCCAGTAGAGTGTTAAGGAGATATAATACCAAGGATTGCAAATCAATGACCCATATACACTTTTTGTTTCCTCCTTCTCACTGCATTCAAAGAAATGCAAAATAAATAGGTTTTAGGATGCATCTTATTAGTGCTAATAAGGTTCTTTTTTAATGCTGACACAGTTGCAAGTTTGCAGAAGAGTCACCCCAGCTGATATACGATGTGTGTATCAGTCAGCATACTTTTACTTCAAAAGGTGGATTCTCATGCACACAGTGGGACAACAATTAAAACCAACCCATTAATCCTCACTCTGACAGCGGGAAACCGCATCAGGGTTATTTGTGACATTTCAGCATAGTTGCCCTGCTCCTTGAAGGCCTGAGCTGTATGAAATGTTTTTGTTTTGCAGTTACGGACAAAAATTTAGCAAGAGGGACAGAGATTTGATCTGAGATTTAACCACTAAGCTCATCTTGAAAAAAACAACGATAAACACTGAAAGGTTGATAAATTGTCTTTACAATCCAAGTTTATCATAGAAAAATGTCTGTAAGGACATCAAGTGTATTTGACCTTTTCTTATGATCCAAATATTATCATTAACATCTTCTTTTAAAGTAAACAAACCTAAATAATACCCAAAGTAACATTCAGGAACCAGCTGAAGGTGTGGTTTCAGTGCAAAGTGTCATAGGATCTTTGGCATCAATATTGTGCTGCCCCCTAGTGGTTAAAACATATTAATGTGATATTTATGATCCCAACTTCCAGTCAATGTGTGCTGAGATTGATAACTCCTTAAACAGTAGTGTAACTGGATATTTTCATGTTGAGTGTGTTCTGTATCCTTTTTTTTTAAGTCAGGTCCTGAATGTGATTTGAAAAAAGAAAAAAGATGAACAAGCATCAAGAAAATTAAAATTTTGACTGACATTTTAAAAGATATCAGGTATTTAAAAATGATGCTCAATGGTTCTAAAATTCTTGTAAGAGCTACATGTAGTAAATAGTAAACAAACTTTCTCCATCATCGCTTTTGTTATTGTTGTTGTTAACATTGCCCTTCTCCTTCCTTCAATATCTTTCCAAGCTAAATACCACGGTGTCTATAAATCAACACGAACAAAGACTGACATGTATTTATCATGACTGTTGTAGTTTAATGTGTGTCAGATACTTAAATAAGAGAATATATTGTAATTGAACGATACAGTGGACAAAAACAACAACAACAAAAATGTTAAATGTTATTCAACTTTGGTTTTATTGAGTTCTGAACAACATGTAAACATTTCTGTGCCCTCTACTGAGCAGGGCAGCCGACATGGCTGATGGACATGAAGAAGCAAGTTGTGAACTGAAACTAATTTAAAGTTCCTCACGGGTGTCTTGCAGAAGAACTTTGGCTTTCTTCATGTTTTGTTCCACTGTTAAGAGAGAGAGAGAGAGAGGGA
Source organism: Labroides dimidiatus (assembly GCA_030710495.1). Lineage (NCBI taxonomy): Eukaryota > Metazoa > Chordata > Actinopteri > Labriformes > Labridae > Labroides > Labroides dimidiatus. Next base: position 20,081,348 of record CM061160.1, read on the forward strand.
GAGAGAGAGAGAGAGAGAGAGAGAGAGAGAGAGAGAGAGAGAGAGAGAGAGAGAGAGAGAGAGAAATATATTTGTAGGAGGCTGCTACTCTCTGTTCCAATAATCTCACATACAATATGCAAGTCAAGCAATATGAACATTTTAAGAAGAGAGCATTCAGTCTGATACTCATTATGGGTGGGGTCAGCCCCCTTAAGCTGTCACCAGAGAAAGAAGAGTCACTCACAAATGTTCATATCTGCAACCCCATAAGAGTAGAGTTTGTCTCTGTATTTTCCTGTGATGTCGCTGCGCACCACTTTTCTTGGATCTGCACAAAACATATTGGACAGTATAAGCTGAGGAGAAGGATCATGTGCATTTTAGGAGCTTGTATTTATGTGCAAAAAAAGAAACAATCACATTTTGTAAATATTAAATACAAAATAGATAAAAATGTTGATGTAAAAGTTACAGTATAAAGGGAAAAAATGGTGGCCATGAGCAAGGCACTCAACCATTCAGCCTGTCAGTCCACAGAACCCTGTTTCTGCATGAATGTGTTTGTAATATGGCCTCTATATGTTTTACATGCTCAGTGATACAGTGTGACAATTGAAATTTTCTGTGTAGCCAAAAACATTCTTGTTCAGTAATGAATGAAAAACAGAAGAGCTGGTTGTTGTTCCCCTGCAACCTCTCATGCATGCAATAAGAAAACAATATTATATTCTAAAATTGTACACATGCCATCTGTCATACTGAATCCTCATTTAGTTAAAAGCCATTATGGCTGGTCTGAAGTGCTGAAGGATAAACAGAGGAAGTATTTACCAACAAAGAGAATTCTGGGGACATAGTAGCCGTCAGGAGCCATATTTTTGTCCGCAGGCTCTTCCTGTAAATAATAATAATAATAATAATAATAATAATAATAATAATAATAATAATAATAATAATAATAATAATAATTGAAAGTTATTCAATTATGTGGAATCATTTCCTCAAGACTTAAAAAAAAGTTTCTTAATTTGTGATCAATGTTCCTACCACCAAGTTGAGCATGATGAAATCCGCTTTGGCCATTTTCAGGATAGACGCTTTGGCAACAAAAGCCTTCTTCAACCCTGTGGAAATGTGATCACATTTCAGTTTGTAGAGAAAGGCAATGCAAGTTTTATTTCAAACCAGTTTTGTAGTTGCAGTCCTATAACTTAAAGAGGGAAAAAAATGTTTAAGAAGGAGTTGTAAATGTGGCAATTTCCATGATCATAGAATGTGTCCCTGGGTTTTAACTTGCTTAACAAGTTAAAACAAGTCTTAACAAGTCACAAAAGGTTTTTACATAGATTGAGTACTGGTGTGTTTAGACTTTAAGATGCTTCAATTTTTCCTGAAAGTAAGAACTAGTGGCCAGGGTCGGCCCTTGTGCGTGGTCTGTAACGTTAAGACGTCAAGAAACACCAGTGGAAGCTTCCACAGAGCGGACTCAGGACACTAGCTGTTTGATTTATGAATAAAATCCAAACACTTTCTTGACAGTACCTGTTCAGCAGGTTTTACAGAATGCACACACTGTCTTTCACGTAGCCAAGCCCACATCTTTGTTAAAGGGACGGTGCTTTAACATTACTTTGTTTTACATTCTTTATTTTTAGCTGTTAAGAAAAAGAAATAGTGCAGTACCTTGACTGTATGGGCAGTCATCTCTATGATGGATGACCATCAGAGGCTTCCCGCTGTGTAAGAGAACCATAGACAAACAACTGAACACATCCCTCAATACAATAAACACAATGATGGGTGTGAATGCAGTGTTATGCAGCCATATCCAAGAGTGCATGAATTCCCTGTGTCAGATTTAAAAATCAGGTAATCAGGTAACAGTATTTCATTCATACCTTACGTTAGGCCCAAATAACACGAAGAAGAGCACACGCTGCATTTCCCATTCCCATTCTCCTCTTGCTACCAACTTGAAATTAACGGTAAAGATTGGGTTTATGGAGCACTTTCTCTATCTTCAGGCCACTCAAAGCACTTTTACATTCTGAAGACTCAAAAATCAAAACATCTGGGCTGTGTAGAGTTTGGGAGGATGTTTAGCCTCTCATCCAAGAAGCTTCATCAGCTCCATTCATCCATTCATCCCCCCTTCATTTACTGATGGCAGAGGCTGTCATGTAAAGCCCATCAGTATGAACTAATCCCTTCACACACTTGGTGCACTTGTGGGTTCAGTGTCTTGCACAAGGACACTCAAAAACCTGGAATCAAACCTCCAGCCTTCAGAGCTGACCGACTGCAAATAAGGAGAAATAACTGTTCAAGGTTATCAGCATGTTCAGTCTTACCTTTGAGCCATCTTTGACAGTGCTTCTTCATATGTTTTCTCCCAAGTAATGCTGTCCCCCCATCCTGCAGGTCAAAACAGCAGAAAATTGGTATCATTACACAGATTTAAGACCACAGTTAGGATCTCAGGAACTGGAGAATTACCCACCTCTGGACAAGGTCTGAGGCTTGGCTGCCTTCTTCTTCTGTTCTCCAGCACTGGCACAGATGCCAAAGAACAAAACTAATAAGACCCAGCGAAGCATCACGATCTGTCCTCTCAGAGAGCTGCAGCAATAGCTGGTGATAACAGTAGAATCCAACTGAGTAAGATATTCATTTAGACAACAATTAGTAATCACAGGGTTTTCTTAAAGCTCAGTTTTCATGATACGTGGACTTGCTGCTCTCTGTACTGCTGACTCGCCTAACAAGCTTGACAGGGCCTTTTAAAGTGAATGTACTGACAGCAATGATTTAAAATGAAGAGGGGTTAAAAACACACCATCTTTGTATTAAATGTACACTCAAGGCTTTAGATGCAGCTCTGTTGTAGTACTATTTTGAGATTTTATTGAACAAACTGTCAAAAATTAGAATGATTCAACGATATACCTTTACTTGCTGTCTTCTAAATCCATCATTAGAAAATTATATCTTAAGATACAAGCTTTTAATTCCACAGAGGGGAATCAACTTCTAATGTAAGAGCAAATAAAATGTGATTGTAAAAGCGAACTGAATTTAAATCCTTTTGCCTTCAGAAGTGGCAGTAAAAGTATCTTACCTGATCAGCAAGAAGCAACAGGTGTCTGTGCTCACTCCTCTTCATGATTTCTCTTTTGTGTGATGGGCTTTTCCTATTACCAAACTCACCAAACAGGTATATCTAAATACTCACTGAAGTAGACTGGATTGGTTGCTTCAGGTTGATGGATTGACTACAAAATCATCTGCAATTGATTACCATCTTTCTTTAACATAAGGCAATGCATACAAATGGCATAATACAACTTATAATAAAAACTAAAGCCAAGCTTCATGGATATGTTTTAATTTCTGAATGTGTAAAAAGAGTGTATTGATCAAGTTTCAACTGCAAATCAGTTTATTTCAGCTCTTTGTCTTTCAGAGGCTGATGAAAGTTCATGCTCATCTCTGAGTTGATCAGAAATTCATGTGTGAGAAAGACTTACAGCTGGCAATGACGAGCTACTTTTGGTTCTTCACAAATATGTATTCATGCAACTTAAGGTCTGATTTGCATTTTCCCTAACTATCCATCTACCTATCCATCCGTTGTTGGTCATATGGCAAGCTGTTTTAACATTTAAAAGCTGAGTTCGACGATCCGAAATTCAAATTTTGACAGGGCGAAAAGTGAATTTCAGATATCTGTAATTCAATTTTTCACATGCGCAAGCATGGACGTGTTGTCAAAATGATGACCGGATGTGTGTGAGAGAAAAAAAGGCCCAGGGATAGCGTTAGCAGCGTCTTTGATGTTTTTAAACCCAGTTTTTGGAATAGGTTTCTTAAATAAGAGCCTGCCTTGGTATGATGGAACAGAACAGAACAGAACAGAACAGAACAGAACAGAACAGAACAGAACAGAACAGAACAGAACAGAACAGAACAGAATAGAATAGAATGGAACGCTAGATGTGCAAAAATTCCAGTTTCTACACTCGGCACCTTTATTGCGCTAAGTTAGTTGTTGCTATGGACACGAGAAGCGCTTGGCAACCATAAGTCCTCCGCGCATGCCTAGTCCTCATTACTGATGCACTGTGGGATTGCAGAGTATTGACATAGCAACCAGGCGATAGCGCCACTTACTTTTTTGCTGCTTGTTTCTGTTTTGGTGGTCTGTTCTGTGTTAAGACCCGTAAATCTTAATTCAGCTGCTGACATGAATGCGGCAGTAGCAAAAAAGACCCAGGACACACTGGGGAAAGTAATAAAGAAACCGCCTCTCACGGAGAAACTGCTCAGCAAGCCGCCGTTTCGATACTTACACGACATCATCATTGAGGTGAGATTGCTGTTATAACGTACGGATAACAATAGACGGCTGGCGACTTAAATTATCTCTGAAAACAGAAATCTCTCTGAGAAAAGTTGAACGCTGGTCGTGTATATGATACATAAAACAGACAAGCGAGCGTGTTAGCTAGCTGGCTGATAGCCTGAAGTTAGCATGAACTAAGCTAATTCGCTAAATTAGCTAGCTTATGTCTTCGCAGTAACATCTCTCCATATGTAGCTTTTATTCGGATATCAAATTGTCCAACGCGTTGAAACAAGATATTTATAAGTCTGATCGAGCAGGTCATCCGTTTGGTTTAACTGTCAACCCGAGAAACAGTTGCTAACTCCTCTTGGCAATTAAAAGAAAATTAGCTCTCTAAAATAACCCACTGGGTTGGGCTGATAACCGTCCGCTAACTCCATTCGGGAGCAGCGTCGTCTAGTTGCTAGGCACAACCTGAGCAGACACGGGAATCAACAAACCAAATGGTCCACTCTTGCGTAACATAAAGTACAATTTTTTGGACTGTCAGAACTATAATTAATAACTTTGAAGTCTGATAAATCCCACCATTTACTAACCAGATGTCACTTCTTTGACGGTATAAATTTGCGACACATGACAGATACATCGATTGAAAGAGTTTTTTTTTCCAGTGCACATCTGAATGAAGTTTTACTGCATACAGACTCGGGGGATAATGGAAATGAAAACAAGAGCATATGACTAAATACTAAATTCTACATTAATTTAAAGCTGAACCCTTTAACATGTTATCAATGCAAAGCAAAATCTGTTTCAGTTTTCTTAACCAAAGTGTGATCTCATCCTCACTCTCCACCTGTTCAGGAGTCTAATATTTCACTGTATGTTCATGTATATTTGATAAAGTCAAGCCTGTTGGTATGCATGACTCCTTTCATCTGAAAAATAAGCAGACAAATTCAGTTTTCATGTACATGTCCAAGAGTATACCCTTGTACAAAACTTACAAGGCAATATTTCTTTCCTGCAGATGATGAATTGGATACATTTCACCATTAAAATCAACTGAAGAACAAAACTGTTAGCTCTAATCCACCTATCAGTACTGATATTTATTGCCAAACGTATGCTGTTGTCTTTAGAGCAAATTCTGTGATGAAGCTGCCCAGTAATTGTTTTCAGCATGTAATTTTCAAGTTTGAGGTGTAGGAAATAGTAAGTAACATCTACAAATGTGAATGAATCATACAGCGATTGAAACCTTTATTTCAGGTTATCAGGACCACTGGTTTTCTGAAAGGCCTGTATGGAGAGAATGAACTGAAGTCTGATAATGTTAAGGTACGTACCCCATACACACTTCACACACAGTGTTGAACTGCTTGGCAATTTTTGGTTATCACTGGTCTCGGTGATGTGCTCACTTGGGTTTAGAACACCTATGTCTGGAGCAGAAGCCTGTTGTGTATGTACAATCTGTGTTACACTAGTTATTCTTGGGGTGTCTGAATGTTTGTGTATGTGTGTGTGTGTGTGTGTGGGACAGGTAACTTTACTCTGTCTAAGACACACTAAGCGAGACGATCTGGCAGAACACAAAAAAGAGTGTCTGCCAAGGTGTCAGAACTCAAGTCTGTGTTTTAGTCTACTTCGGTAACAGAGGCCTTTTGATAAAGGCTGGATAATAGGAACTGTTATCACATGATGCAAGTTTATATTGTTGTAGTTTGTTGTTTCCTGATTTTATTCGACTGAAGGCCCTTTGGAAGAGTTGGATAAAAGTCTATGGGAAAAAAAACTTATTTTGAAAATCTGACGTTTTGCTCTGTAGATTACATTGTTCCTGAGGTTACTTCCTGTGTTTATTATCTGATGTTGTTTATTTAAGTTTATGTCCTTTATTCAAAGTACAATGAAACACCTCGTTACAACCACAGAGTGAAAGCCATACTCATGCAGTCATACTTAGTCCCACCTAACAATGCTTAACCTCAACCTAAATCTGTAATCTGTCGCTTTAACCTTTTTTTTTTTTTTTTTAATGTGCTTGTAATTAAAATTCCTTATTGTATACCAGTGCAAAGGCATGTTACTCTACAGAAAGGCCAGCTTATTATCAGATGTCAAACAGGAGGGCCAGGTGGTTGCACAGGCTACAAGTCCTTATGTTACACAGTTGGCAGATCATCAGATGCAGCTGGCTGACAGACTAGAAGCACTGCTTAGTCGGCTCATTTGTCTGGAACAGACACAGTTGTATTTATATCCTTGCACTAATAAAATCACAGTTCCAATAAATATTTATCAGATCAAAATATTTTTTAATCTTTTACCATTATGCTATTTTGCCTTCCAATGAAACCCAGAATGTTACTACTTGTAACATTTCATTTTATGAGTTACACTTGAATTGTTAGTTTTGGAGTTCAGGAAGCCATTACACTATAGATTTGTTTTAAATCAAATTGGAAACTAACTCTCATTGAACCACCTTTAGTTGTAAGACCAAATTTTGGTTTTCTGTAACTTCTGCGAATTCTCCTCATCACCACAGTATCTTTTTTTTTTTTTCCTGACAGGATAAGGATTCGAAGATAGTCTTCCTACAGAAAGCAATAGATGTGGTGATGCTGGTGAGTGGCGAGCCTCTTTCAGCGAAACCAGCAAGGATCGTTGCTGGCCATGAGCCAGAGAAAACCAATGAGATGCTGCAGGCCATTGCCAAGTGTTGCCTCAACAAGGTCTGTGCTCTGGAGAGATAATACACAAAGAGCTGAATGGTGAAATAAAAAATGACTCTCCAGCAATCTTATGTTTTAACAGATTAATGAAGATTTAACGGACAATATATATTTTGCTGTTATACTGAAGTCATGACAGTCTTACTACCTTAGGGAGCTCTCAGTACACTTTGATCAAACCCTGTGGGAGGAATGTAAACAGGGGAGCTGATTACTAGGGGTTAGTTGCTCTCTAGACTCTATTTTGATTTTATAGCATGTATTCAGTGACATATTTAAAATTATGTGTCTACTTTAGTTTTTTGCTTTCTGCTATTTGGTCACAGTGTTTATAAAGATAAAGTGCAAGTTGTAAACTTGAAAGACAAAAAACAGGAATCAGAGAATGCAACTAGTGCACATTCACACTAGGACACTTATTTAGATACCAGTACCAATGGTACTCACAGAATAGCTCCTTTTCTGACTGTCGAGTTTTAGTGTTTTGTTTCTTTAACTTTTTAAGAGCATTGCTTGAATGGTTGCATGATTTGAACCCATGCATTCTGTGTTATCTACTTTCTGAACAGATAACAGTTAGCAGCTTTTCATGGTGCTTTTTAAAGTTGTTTTGATGTATGGGAACAAACATCCTCTGCATTTGATCTGCAGTTGCTTAGTGATGATGCAGTGAAGCGAGTGCTTGCAGGAGAAAAAGTGGACATCAAGACCAAGGCCAGCACCTCCAGATCTCAGGACAAGGAAAATAGGGAGGAACGTGAACGTCATCCTGACAGAGAGGTGAGAGTCTTTAGTGTGAGTTCAAAGTTTGTGACAGACTTTTTTACCTGAAGTTGTGTAAGTCATTTACTGACCATGTTAGCGCAAAGACTTCCAACAGGATTGCGATGGCTTTCCTAGTGTGTATCAGTGGCTTCCATCCAACACTCACACTTTGTGTTAACAATTCCAGGAGAAAAAAAGGATCACAGAGCGCAGTGGGAGCCGGGACCAGAAGGACCCCGATCAACCCAAAGAGCAGGACAGTCGACGAAAAGATGGAGAGAAAGAACACCATAGAGACAGAGAACGCTCTGACAAGCACCGCCGCAGTGAACAGGACCATCACACCAAAGACAGAGACAAAGACAAAAGTCGTGACCGGGATCGAGACAAGGATCGAGACAAAGGACGAGTCAAAGACAGGGACAAGGAGAAAGACAGAGAGAGGGATCGAGAAAGAGAAAAAGACAAGGAAAGAGACAAAGATAGAGAAAAGAGGAGAGAGAGAGAATCTCACAGAGATCAGGAAAGAGACAAGGACAGACGGAGAGATAAAGAGCGGGAGAGAGACAGAGAGCGGCACAAACAGGGGGAGGAGAAGAACAAGAATGGAGAGAGTGAGAATAACAGGGTATGTCACTTACTATAGACAGATCATCCATAACAACAAGAGATGCAATTATTGACTTTTTTTATCTGTGTGTTCAGGTCAAAGTGTCAGAGGAGCCGCAACAAGGTGGTGTTGAAGATCCAAGCAAGACGGCCAAACCTGTGCCAGCAGTAAGTGTGATCACATGGGCCATTTGGTCGTTTCTGCCATCGATGCAGTAGAATTTCCTACACTTATTCTTTCATCTTCTAAACCGCTTATCCTAAATTTCCTACATGTTAAACATAAAGTTTTAATCATCAAGTTAAACTTGACATTTTTTTTAAATGTGACTGTGATTTGTTGTCTGTTTGTTTTTATATCTTTCTTTAGACACATGAGCCTTTGTTTGCTTTTTTTATCCACTGATGTGAATGTAATGTCTAAGGTGTGATGTTGTGCTTTTTTGCCTCTGCAGCCCATAGAAGCAGTTGAGAATCAGGTAAGTTGTGATGTTAGTAGCTGTTTATCCATTTTTAACACTGAGTTAAATACACTGAGCATCGAAACAATGAAATTACAATCTAATAGTCTCTTTGTTTCATTTTGAATATCATTGGTAATTGGATTTGGACTCCTGATAGGCAGCAAACAGAGTAGTACTTTTATTTTAAGCTATTAAATCTATAGAGACCCCTAAATTTTAATCCACGACAAGTGGAGGTGGAGCCACAAAAATCATTGCATGTCCTGGATGGGTAGCTTTCATCCATGACCCACAAGGTATTGGCCATTGAGTAACATTAAATGTGTATTTACAGTAACTGATTCAAATGGCACATTGGACAGTACTTCCTGTTCCTTTGTGTGATAACCTTTGCAGTTTACAAAGCATCTGTTTGTGTATTGATGATTGATGGCACTAAATCATTTCTTATTGTGACCGGAGCTTACCTTGAAAACAGGATAAAATGATGATAAATGGTTGCATGTGTCTTCTCAATGTCCTAATTCTGGACCGTCATCCTCCTACAGTCTGATAGTCCAGCTAGAATACCCCGGCCTTCATCTGCCAAAGGACAGAGAAGGAGACCAAAAATTGGAAGTCAGGGTAAGTCCGCTCGTCCACTCTTTTCTTTCAAGTGAGCATTAGCTCGAGTTACAAGTCAGAGAGCTTCACAGCAGAGGTTTTGACTGAACTTCAATTATTGACAATGGCTTTTTAGGGAGTGCAGACCTGTGGCTACTTTCCTGCATGTCACTCCCCTCTCTCCCCCTGCTTCTTACTCTATCCACTGTCCTCTCCTCTCGAAATCAAGGCATGAAAAGACAAAAAAAACATTAAAAATGGCTTTTTAGTACATTTAGATATTTGACCGATGTTTTTTTTACACTCCCCTCTTCAAGCAGTTTGCTCACTAGTAACTGTTAAGAGACCGGGCAGGTTTAGCATGAGAAGACGCTGTTCAGAGATTCAGTGCTTGTTCATCACCTCAGCTTAGTAGCATGTCTATGATGAAAGGTCTGCAATGATGCCTTTCCTCTTTTTGCCCCAGCAGATGAGTCTGACAGTGAAGGAGGTAGGTGGTTTTCATCACATCATTCTTTGTAGTAAAAATGATTTACCGAGGATTTCAGCGAGCACTCAAATCATATGGACGGGGTTAGTTGTCTTGATTTCAAGTGCGTGCGTCATTATGAAGAAATAGGGTAATGAAGTTTTAAAAGGCAGAAAATTAGTGTCTATCCTCTGCTAGCTGTGGTAAAAAGCATCCATCCAACAAGTCTGTCAGGTTTATTCAATCAGTATGTTATCACATACATGGCTCAATAGGCTTAACAGGCAAGCACTTCCAACTGCTCCTGACTCCGTCCCAAATCAAAGAAAATATCCTTAAAGAAGTTATTGAAACAAAAAGAAAGAGGGATAAAAATTAAAAAAGAGAGATGTTTTACGTGTCAGGTGTCCAACAGCAGTTTAGTGGTGCAGTTTAAAGCTGTTGTTTCGTTTTATAGAAGGAGATGCTCAGTCATCACAGAGACCTGTTCCACTGGAAAATGGAGAAACTACAGGTGCCTCATCTGAAAGTGCTTCAAGGTCTGTGCAATCTACACTGAACCCTTACCTTTAATGCATTTCGCTAAGGTATCGTAAAGGGTACTATTGGATTTTTACACTTGACTTATAAAAAACACAGCTCCCATTGCAAAACAAATGAAACACTTCTATGGAGGTTTTGCTCCTGAACGTTTGCTTATTCCCCTCGTAATGTAACAGAAGGATACCACGGCCCGGCAGTGCTCGTCCAGCACCTCCCCGGGTTAAGAGACAAGAGACTTCCCCTGACGTGACCCCAGCTGAGAGGTGAGTCCATCACAGTGACTCACTGATGTGATCAGACTCATTTGTCCTGGAAACATGAAAAACGTATTTTTCTAAAAAGCACTGTTTGGGTGAAAGCTTCCCCCTGCTGGTTGGAGAGATAAATCATTGCTGAGATGATAAAACCAACTGTGCCTGAGTGTTCATGGTGCTATAACTGTGTTATTAACTGTGTTATTAACTGTGTAATAATCGTCTTTCGCTCAGGCTGTCCAGTGCCAAGCCCTCAGCACCAGTCATCATGGATGGGAAGAAGCTGTCTGAGGATGAAGAGGAGGAAGATGAGCAATTTGTGGTTGAGGAGGCGGCTCCGCTACCCTCTGATGTTCCTGAGATGGAGGTGGTAAGTGACTTAGTAAATAGCTCAAATACTCAATGGGAAAACCAGATCCTTGTTTGTTTAATACTGATTTTCTGTTCTAGGAACGAGCTCAAGAATTCAACAGTGAAGACAAACATGGTACTTTGTCATATTTCTGACTTTGTCTTTAATTTAAATAAGCAAATAACAATTGAGGAAACAGATTCTTCACTTTTCTGATCATTTTTTTCTCTTGATCAAGGTGGACTTGTGAAAAAGATACTTGAAACCAAAAAAGATTTGGAATCATCCCCATTCTCACCCAAATCAAAAGAGCAGGTATGTTCATTCGTAGTTCTCTTTCATGTCCACAAGAGGGCAGTATCAGCATAGTTCACACCAAATCTTATCAGGCATCAGCTGATTTTTGTTTTTTATGTTTCCCCTGAAAGTCTGCTGTCTAACTCAAGTGTGTTAACCGCAGTGAAATGCCCAGCACTGCTGGTTATTATCAAAAGGAAGATATAAACAAATGGAGGGGTGAGGTGTAATTGCAGCGCCTTGTAACCACAAATATGTTCCCCCTCAGTGAAGCTAAAGGGCTAATGACCAGACAAGCAAGAATAGACTTTAACAGACCACACGCAACTGATATGCACATCAAGATGTCTGGAGCAAAATTGGGTTGTTTTCTGGAGTTTCTCAAAAATCTGAGATATGCTTCTCAGTGTGTGAACTAAGAGAAAAGAGTAAACACACAATCAGTTCTCATTCTTTCAAAAAACATATAATTATCCATGAGCAGCGCCACAACTCACATCCCCGTCTCTCTCGCCTCATCTTACCTTTATTTTCAACTTTATTTGAGCCAAAACACGTCGTCTTTTTTCAGATGACTCACTCGTGCTGTTGCTCATCCATTCCCTTTGGTCAGCTTATTTATCAGCCAGAAACAGAGCCATCTTCCATCACTATTTGGAGTGTGACTCAGAATGAATCTTACAGTTTGGTCTGTACTCCATGGTGTGAGGTGGTGTACACTGTCTGCTTTGGGTGGTCCTCTGCACTGAGGCATACCTTCACAGCATCCCTTCCTCGCTGACCACCCTGACTGATGGATGAACTGTTTTGGACTGTCACTCATGCAGAAAGGCCCCTGACATATCCCCTCCTCACTGGGGCCTTAGACATCATCCCTCGTAACTCACACCTGAAGTCTTGTCTCTTTAGCATCTAGAAAACTAGCTTTGTTTGACAGTGTTTGATTTAATCATTTCTACTCCAAAAAACAATTTGGACACAATCTTAAAAACACCAGCCAATCAGACGTAAACAAAAACACACCAGTAACATCAAAAAACACACGTAACACGAGCATAACCTTGAGAGTTTATCCCAATTATCTTAATGCAGGCCTCTCAGTTTTCAGGGGTTCCTTTCGGGGTATCCTGTACGGTCTTTAAAGGAAGCTTTAAGCAGGTATCCCTGCACATAGGAGCTCCTCAGTCCAGCCCTCCATCATTATTGGCCTTGCCTCCTCAGCTGTATAAAGAACTATAATGACTTCCTTCCAGACATGAAAGGGTGCAGAGGTCAGTTTAATGGAGTCCTTTTTAAACTTGTAATCACGGCAAAACACGCAGGGTCAAAAATGTAAATATTGAGCTTCCTCGTTCGATGTGGTTTGACAGGTTTGAAATTTCAGCTGTACCACTTCATTTTCTTGAACACCAAAGTTTATCCAAACATTGTGTCTGAATGAGTCACACGCTTTCTTGATTTAAGGTAAAAAAATTCATGTTCAGTTAACAAACACTGGCCTTTTACATTGTTTTGTATATTTTGTTAAAATCCCGTCTTTGTGCTGTATTATCTCCATTTTTAATTTACATCCATTGACATTGCTGAGTTAGTTTCTGCTATTGTTAATGCCAGTACTCATCTCCCCCAAAGCTGAACTGATGTAAACAACAGTAATTCTCAAACAGCCCAGTGATTGTATTTCGCCGTGTCCTTCCACAGTGTGTGTGACTGCAGAATTTTCTGTATATTTATGGGGATGACCCGATTCATGACCCCTTGGCGGTATTGTATATTATTCCAAGATACTTCTCTTTTTATTTAGACAGGATCTGCCCCTTGCAACAGCTGCGTTTTCATAAGATTTTTTTGTGTACTCTTTCCCCCCCTTGTCTTTACCCCCCATCAAATTAGCCTTGATGAAGGCTTGTAATGTATAAATAAACCCTGTGGCACACAAATGGATGGCTGTTGAGTGAGAGTCGCAGAGGAGAAGGGCCAGAATACTCTCTGCAGAATTGTCGAGAAAATAAATACTCCTCTGTGCAGACCTCTGTGTCTTCATAAACATCCAGCGCTTTCTGCAGAAACACAAGGAAATGGCCCTGTGGCATTCCATTAGTCATATCACTTCTGAAGGGCTTGTTTTGACTTGTGAATGAATTTGGTCAGGTTTATAAGAGTGCCTACCTAAAGCGCCCTCAGTTGATTATCAAACTCCGCTTCAACCTCAGTGAAACAATCTGATTTAAAGCAGATGTCATATCTACAGATCCTGCAAATTTTTCCCCCTTCTACACAAACTATTTGATCATGAACCTTTGTGTTTTTAAGGTACAGGGTTAAATTTTAGCTGAAGCACAGTCGGTGATCTCTTGAGAGGCTCCATCGTAGCCCAGAGTCCTGATCTCAGCTGTCTCTCCAGGGAGCAAGAGTGACCTTACAACAACATCCTGTAACTTCAGTGGCCGTGAGCTTTTCTCTCCACCTCACTGACTCCGAGCTATTTTTATGATCTAGCTCAGCTTCTAAATGTCCGTGTATGAAAAAAAAATCAAAAGGATGCTCTTAATAGTTTCCAGATCCAATTCTCAATCTTTGCTTCACTGTCGGTCTCACCTCACAGGAATATATCCTTTAAACCCCAGGGACCATCATCTTCAAATGGACACCACTGGCCAAAAGAAACTGTTTAGCTACCTAATGAAGTCTTTAATTATCTATATGAAAGAGAGGTTATGGACTTATAGTCTGTGGTGATGGAATTCTGAGCTTTCAACTGTAACTCCACCTTAAATAATTCATCTTTGATTCCTCTCCTATTCTTCTGTCGTCCAAAGAGACTCTAATCGTTAAACATTAATGAACAAATAAATGAATAGGCTGATGCTGAGTTCTTGCTGTTATCCTGTCAACTAGTGTCCAAAGTATTGTTTTCCTAGCTAATGATGCCCTGGAGGTTTCTCTGCTGCTGACAGATTCTGAGACTGCTGCACATTTTTCATGTCAGAAGAAAATCCTAATAAACAGTCCATACATCACAGTTTTTCACACATTTCCTTATTAAGCTGATTAGATGAATTTGTGGTGTACCGTTCTGTTTAAAACGAGTCTCTCCATTTAAGGCTCTTGCAGGGAAATGTAAGTTAAATTAAAAGATTTCAAGCTGTCCAAGAAGAACAAAGAACCTTTAATGTCATTAAACTAAAAAAAAGGATGCAACAGGGCAATGAAGGTATCCCTTAGTCCACCTGCCCTTTCCTTGTAATAGCTGGGAGCCACATCTTCCCCACACTGCCCTGAGCTCTGAGCTTTCACTATTGTTTGAAATAATAAAAACCTGCCCCCTTCCTCTTCTTTCACCTCGTGCTCCTCCGTGGTCACCACGTCTAAATATTGTTCTGTGATCAGGGTGAGAAAAAAGAAAACTAGGAGCACACAGGTCTTGTAGACCACGACAGGGACCTCCATAAAGCTGTGATTTATGTCCTGCTGGACAGGGTGCACGGGAACAAAGGGTCATGTTTTCACGCCAACTTTTTTATTTTCCAACAGAGAAGAGGGTGGGGTGGGGGGTAGCAAGGAGGACGGCAAATAGACTGAAGCCATGGGTCTTGTCTGGGCTGTGCAGACCAAACCGCAGCCAGGCGGGCCGAATGAGCCGGAGAGTGTTTGTCTAGCTGCAGGGTTCACAGCGCCCAGTGGAAAGCCACCCACCTTGTCATGGGACCTCTGCGCCACAGCACGTCTTACCCTCACACTTCTGCCCTGCCACAAATAAGCAACAGGGTTTCAGGGAGTCAGACGTTTAAACCTGCTCCCTGTGAAGAAATGATAGAAAGCACTGCTTCTTGATGTCATCTCTGCAGTGTGGTCTTGTCTTGTCAAGCTCCCTTTTCAAATCGTAATCACGTGGATGCTTGGTTTGTTTTTAGAGATGTCCCAATAAAGCAAATGATACATGAACCAGCTGTGCAGCCATATGTGGCCAACTACCCGAGCGGGCTGTATGACAGACTGTATGTTTTGAAGAGGAAGCTGTCATTTAGTTTACACACTGTCACTAATATGATTCCCGCTGCCTGGTGAAGGCAGGTGCTCACATCTGTGGAGCCGAACAGAATAAATTGGGCCACGAGTTGAACTTGAAAGGAGGCATAAGTGTAGTAGTTGTTACTCAATACTGTGGTAAAATAACCCCACTGCCACAGCCTGTTACTAAAATAAACAAGGCCAAGGAGGCAGGTGGGGGCTGTGTGTGTCTACTGTATGCTTCGACTGAACTTCTGCTTAGCCTGGGTGTGTGTATGGTGCTTTAGGGTTGCCTAACTTAGTGCTTTTGCATTACACACACTCAGAGGCCTTGCGTGGTCCAGCTGAGTAAACATCCTTGGGTTTGCTGCCTGCCAAGGGAGGTCCTACCCTGATACCTTCCCCTTTTCTTACCATGGAGGGACTGAGTGTAATTTGGATCTACTAACCCCCTCCTCCAACCACATACCATACACTGGAGGCCTTCATCAGCCAGTCCCCTTACTTTATCCAACACAATTTAGCCGCTTGTTTGATCTTTATATATACAGCTAGGTTGGTAGAATTCCTGCCCAACATTTTTAGCCTTGAAATCCTAAACCACTAAATGCAGCCCTGCTCTGGTTCTGGGCATCTGAGACTTTGCTGGTGAAGGTAGAGTTCCTAAAGAGAGTTTATTATGTTTTGGTCTGGCGACACTCATTAGTGATTATTGAGTAGTGTTTTCACAAAGCTGTTAGTTTAGTTTTAATCAAACAGATCATATGGAGTCATGTTGGTTTAAGTCCTTGCTTCTTAAGACTCTGATCAAGAAGAACCACCCATTGTATTTAAATGAAAGCTGTCACTTTCATTCTTTAAATGCTATGTCTTTAGATTCCTCACTAACTGTTTAATCTACTCACCTACTGCGTCTCTTCATGTGATTTAGAACGTGGTGTCGGAAGTAGCTCGGAAGAAAGAGCGGGACTTGGTGACTCGGGAGATAGAGCGGCTCAGATCATCCATCCAGACCGTCTGCCGAAGCACCCTGCCTCTGGGTAAGACCATGGACTACATACAGGAGGATGTGGACGCCATGCAAGCTGAGCTGAACACCTGGCGGCGGGAGAACAAAGAACTCGTGCAAGCGTTGGTAGAAGAGCAGAGGTGGGTTTGACATGTATTAAATTCACTGTTGTTGATTAAATTCTAACCCTGGTACAAGCTGGTATCCTGACTAAGTTTTAATATTAACCCTTAGCCTGCTGAATTTAAATTCCCCCACCTTTACCCCAGCGCTGAATTCATTTTAGAAATTACCACTTCTGAAATCATTCAACATGAAGTGAGATGACAGAGATGACCTGGGAGCGCTTTTAAAAGAGATTTTTTTTCTGCATCTCTTGTGATGGTTGTGACATTTCTTCTGGACTTTCTGTCCGACACATAGTGTGCTGCAGTTTTATCTTGTATCATCGCAACATCCTGTTTCAGCCATGTTGTTTTGGTGTTTAAAGTCTTTCGGCTGAAAACCGAAAATGCACTATTGAGCCAATTTTGGCGGAAAACTTTCTGTGGCCGAAATTTCAAGCATTTCTTACAAAAACGGAACATTCTCAGTCTCAGCACTGGTGGAAACGAGAGGGCTGAGGAGTATACTCAGGCATAGTGGCTAAGGGTTAAGTTTGGTATTCTGATACCTCATGTTTAATAGACCGTTTAGAAAGTTACAAGCAGTCCTGTTGTATCTCTACACCTAGCTGTTAAATGTTGCAAGTCACTTGAAAAACTGTTCTTGTGTCTACTACAGATCCACAGACAGGCTGGTGGAGCCTCTAAAGGCAGAACTCTCTGAGCTGGACCAGCTGGTCAAGGACCAGCAGGACAAGATTTGTGCTTTAAGAGCCAACATACTGAAGAATGAAGAGAAGATCCAAAAAATGGTGACTGGAATCAACAGCGGTTCGAAAACCTGAAATGAGAAACAAGATCTCTGAAAATGAAAGTAACAGGTACCTTACTGAAAATTGCACTGAAGATGTAGGAGTGAATGATTGTGTCAGAGATGGTGGGACCAGACAGCACTTTAGGGGGTTGTTCGAGGTAGACCCCGAAACATATCAGACTTCATCATTGACATGATGTTAGTTGATAAAAACCCCATCTCCAGATGAAGCTTCTCCTTATTTAACAATGCTCTTAAATGGGAAATAAAAAAAAATCTTCCTGTTCCCCAAAAATACTTAACCCCTCCTTCCCCCATTTTTGTGAAGGTGCCTTTGTGGAATGAGTCAGTGAGCAGTCCTTGAGACCTGAATGTTAGATTAGATTGTTCTATTCAATATTGGGTCTGTTCATCCACAACTACTATTACCTTTCCTCTCATGCTAACAGAGTCACAATCAGCTTGGTGACCACAGGAACTCAAACACAAACATCTGAGCTTATTCAGAGTCACTGGTGGCGTAGTAGATAGAAATATAGTGGACATGATTAAAACTGCATCACCATTCACTTTAGCACTTACTGCTTAGATTTGATCCACGTTTCAGTGGTGATATCAGTCACACCGTTTGTCCAAAACAGACTGAAACAAATATCTTTCACTTAAAAAAGCAAACAACGTCTTTAACAAAAGTAATCCCTATCTCTTTACAGTTATTTTTAAAGTCTGAAACCACAGACAGGAGATACGGGCTGGACCACGTGGTTCACTGCATGATGAACCTCGGCGTAGAAGCTTCGTGATATTGAAATACAACAAGATGAGACATTTTGACAGGAAACAATGAAATACATGTGTATGATAAAAATCAGCAAACACCGCTTACCTACAGGGAGCACCATAATGAATACACAGAGAAAGTCATTTTCATCAGCTTTGGCTTTTTAGGAGTTCACTGAAAACCTGTAGCTTGTACAACGTCATGAAGCAAGATGTGGCTGGTGATAACTACACTAAATAATTCAAGAATAGAAATGTGAATTTGAAGGTAATGTCATGTTACTGTTCTCCACGTGTGTGTTCAGTAGTGTGTAACAAACATGCAGTCACTGTATCTAAGTAGCGCTCTCAGTTCAGATGATGGTGATGACTTTTGGAAAGTCAGTCATTACTGCTGTAGATTTGTTTCCCAGAAAAGGACGACTGACAAAGTTTCCAGGGACTCACGAAAGAAATGCTTCCCATGAAACATGAAATCCTGGTTGGATTGATTCATTTAAAAAAAATGTTTTCAAAATGTTTTTGAATAATACAAAGTTTCAGCAAAGCAGGCATCAATCTCCAAATATTCATCGACCTCCAAACCCTTCGTTGTTCGTTCGTTTGTTAGTTTGTTCGTCCATCCGTCCATCCATTTTCCACTTAGATCACATTGTGAGACTAGTCGCCAAATTACATATTTATATTTTACAGGCTTGGCACATTAATAAAGTCAAAACTACTTAGTCTAATTAAAAAAAATGGACAGAAATGTTTAAACTGTGTTCAAGCAGAAACCTCTGACAGGCCTGAAAAAAGGCTTTTAATTTACAGTTTCTGGGTTGACTCCTGTTTTGAACATTCACCAGTCAACATGTACTCTCATTTAGTCTGATCTTGCTCTGTTTCATGTCTGTTTTATGTTTAGTCCATCAAATGTAAATGTGAACAGTACTCTACACGTTTAAAACATTTTACTGTAAGCAAAAGACCCAATAGACAGAACAGAGCCTGTTTGTAACTGTCTTATAAGACAGTGCTACTTACACTGTACACTATTTGTCCTGTGTTTCTCTTTAAACTGTAAATAATGTACATGTGAATATTGTATCATAGTTCAAATAACTATATAATTTTGTAGTGGAGTGAAATAAAGATTACATTTCAATACCTATTTGTCCTGAAAGTGGTGATCATTGCTGAAAACACTTTAAATAAGTCATCTAAAAGCCTCATAATGGAAACCTAATGACATGTCTGTGTTCCTACAATTAAAGTGTATGAAAATGACTCACCCTGGGTTTTATTTTGGATGAGGTTTTTTAGAACTTTTGAGGCATCTGGCCAGGAAAAGTCAAAATCCCAAGGAGTCTGTTCTATAGCCAACCAGGCATGACTGAAGTCAAACCATTGGTTCTTGAGACCCTCAAATAAAATAAGCTCCAGTATTTCTCTGGGCAAGCACCTGTAACGCCACACAAAGCTCATTTAGGAAACAACGCCGGTTAATAGTTGTAACACAAGCAGGTGAAAGATCCAACCAAAGCTCCTTTGAATGAATGCATGGACACCTGCTTCAGCAAAGAACTGGCCCAGTGGATTAACAAACAGGTTGGTCTAAGCAAAGGGCAGCTCCATTTTTTCTGATCTAACTCCAACGTACCTCAACGCTAAAGTGACATGCCATGATGGCCTCTCTGAAAGGCCTCTGCTGATTGGACCCTTTAAATTTTACAATGGATCATGAGAGCCCTAACTTTTCACTCTCATTGTCCCAATTCCACTTAAGTTGGGTCAAGCAAAGAGCCTTATAGCTTTTATTAACTTTAATCTGAAGTGGACTGGCTTTTGAGCGGTCAGAACTCTCTCCCTAATTTCACTTGAATTCAATCTGCCTTGAGGAAAACACTATTTAATGTCTAGAAAGTGTTGTAATCAGTTTAATGTGCTATTATGTTTCCAAAGAGGTTGACGTAGGATCTGGCCTCACCGTAGGGCTACAGATAACACTATAAAAATCAAATAACTGTAAGCAAATACTACATGAACTGGTTCCTTTTGGAAAACAGTAGCAGTTCTGAGAAGTTCTGAAGTGTCCCTGATAGAGGGGCATGAGAAAACTTTTAAAAAATAAATGAACAATGACTCGGTTTTACAGCTGGTGGAAACAATTCTGTTTAAAGCTTTTAAAGCTCCTTTGTAAATATATATGTATTCCAGTAAGTAAGAACAGAGTGTTTATAAATGTTGATATTCATCCATTTATAACATATTTAAAATTAATGGGTTTTTTTTTCATTTACTCCAGTAAAAGATGCCTGAGTGATTCTATTATTAGGGGTTCATTTCAGGTCCATGTGGTATACTCATCAATTTTACAAAATATTAATTTCAAGCGTTGAGCAATTTTATATTGGGTCATTTGGGTGATATTTCAACTTTAGAACCCTAACCCATTCAATACAGAAAGTTATCAGGTTCCATAACTTATTTAGCAAAGCCTAATGAAAATCATGAGTGTGTCCAAGAAATTTTTGTCAACCGTGTTACTCATTAAAAAAATACATATAAATCAGCAATGGTTCCCTCCAAAGTCACATGACCCAAATCATTTTAAGTCACACCCTTTTTGGTGGGAACCTTGAAGAAAAGTGTTGTATGTTTCAACTCCCCTTCATCAATATCTCATCAAAATGATTGTCTGTACATGGTGCACTTTAATGTTTCACAAAAGTTTGTGTTGTAGAGAAAGGTTTCTGTCTTCTTGTCCTGTCAGCTGTGTTTTATGTAATTCTTGTGCCATAACTCTTTTAGATATTGGCTAAACTGTAATATAAATGAGGCTTTCATAATAATGTTGAACAACTCTAAATTCAGTGTAATATGGATTTATATGTTGAAAAAGCAGTCATTACTTTTGTCCGCAACACAGCTGACATAATAATGATTTATTTATTTATTTTTTATTCGATTAAATATTTACGAATTCATTAGAGCTTATAAAATATGAAGCAAAAAAGAACTTTTTTTTTTTTTTTTTAAACTTCCTGGCATACCTGAAATTTACCCTCAATTATAGACTCACTCGTCTCATGTATCAGACTTTTAATGGGCGCTTCCCCTTTAAATCCGCCCAGCTGTGCGTAGGCAGGAAGTAGCGCAGAGGACTGACGCCGTCATCAACACAGTCACGTTTGTTTATTTTGATTGCTCGTTTTCAGTGTGCTTGCTGTTTTTTGGAGAGACCAGAGTATAACAACCCTCGAGGTGCTATTTTCAGTTTGACGGTGTGACATTTCAGGACTATGGCCGACGGTCAAGAGGCTGATGTCGATGATCCGCCCAGTATCAGTTTTCCTCCGCTCATCACTGTGTCTGATCTGCCAAGTGCCACTGCTGCAGGTAACCAGCGCTGAATGAACAGAGGACATCAGATCTGTCAGGGAAGCGTGTGATCACTGTGTAAAGAGTCAGGATAACACATAGAAGAGAAGTGGTACTGATTCCATTAGGTGTGGCCCCCATGTTTAATATGAGTTCACTGTCTGGAAATACTGAGGGTTAAGACAGTGACTCACACTGCGTATTCCTGATGCCATAGCCTATAAACAACAAGAGATATAATGTAAAGGAGCCCATTTTTTATTTAACTTCTTGAAACGGTGCAGTGACACTTACCCAATGGAATGACTCAAGTGTGCATTGCAATAATCACATTTCAGTAAATAGTAGTAAGTTTGATAATCAACAGATTCATATTCAGAGAGGCAACTAAGAGTACTTTGAGGTTCTACAGCCCAGTTTCAGGAGATCACCAGATGGAGTCCATCCCACATTTAGGAACTCTTGCATAAATATGTAATATACAGCACCAATGAAGTTGGGATGTTAAATACAAACAGAATACAATGATTTGTAAATCCTGTTTAATCTATATTCAACTGAATACACAACAAAAATAAGATATGTATTGTTCAAACTGAGCTCAGGTCCAGAAAAGCCGGCGGTGTTTCTGGGTGTTGTTGATATATGTCTTTGTCTTTGCATGGTAGAGTTTGAACTGGCACTTGTAGATGTAGTGATGAACTGTGTTAACTGACAATGGTTTTCTGAAGTCTTCCTTAGCCCACGTGGTAATATCCTTTACACAGTGATGTTGGTTTTTAATGCAGTGCTGCCTAAGGGGTCAAAGGTCATGGGCATTCATTGTTGGTTTTCGGCCTTGCTGCTTACATGCAGGAATTTCTCCAGATTCTCTGAATCTTTTGATGATATTATGGACTATAGATGATGAAATCCATTAATTCTTCACAATTGTTCTTAAAATCTTGGACTATTTGCTCACGCAGTTGTTCACAAAGTGGTGAACGTCACCCCATCCTTGCTTGTGAACAACTGAGCTTTTCAGGGATGCTCCTTTTATACCCAATCATGACACTCACCTGTTTCCAATGAACCTGTTCACCTGTGGAATGTTCCAAACAGGTTTTTCATGAGCATTCTTCAACTTTCCCAGTCTTTTGTTGACCAAGCTTTTTAGGAACGTGTTGCAGCATCAAATTCAAAATGAGTGAATATTTGCAAAAAAAAAAAAAAAAAAAAAAAAAAAAAAAAACAAGTGATGAAGTTTATAAATTTGAAAAATAAATGTTTTGTCTTTGTAGTGTATTCAATGGAATACAGGTTAAACAGGATTTACAAATCATTGTATTCTGTTTTAATGTCCTAATTTCATTGGAGTTGGGGTTGTAGTAATATGCATTCAGAGAAGCAGCTCTCTAATGCTGGATGCTCATATTACATCTGTACTGTAAATCATGAAAACACTCTTAGGGTCTGGCCGGGGACGCTGAGAAAAATCAATGAATGCTCAGTTGGTTTGCAGTATTCTTGGCTTTATTTGAGACATTTGGTAATTTTTCTATCAACACTGGGTAATTGCACAAATAATCCAAGTATGGCATGTTATTTTCTTTCTTCATTTGTTTTTTGTTATACAGTTAGCTATCCTACTAAAGGTAAGTGTCTGTGTGTTCTTATCAGGCCGTAACCTTAAGGAATGGCTCCAGGAGCAGTTCTGCGACAAACCCCTGGAGCAGGATGACATGCGGCTCCACAATGCTGCCTATGTCGGAGACCTGGATACCCTGAGGAACCTGCTACAGGAGGACAGCTTCAGACGGTGGGAGGAAGTACTAATGAAAAGGATAGTTTTTTCTGTACATTGGAACGTATTTATTTATATTGCACTTTTGGCAAGAATTGCAAACAGGCTCATGGGTAGGGCCTATCACATACTGGGACAAATATAGCTTACTGTTTTTTCTTATTGGGTAAATTATCAGTCTGTTCTGTTATTATTTGAACTAAAAAACACCATTCACTTGTGTCAGGAAGAAGGGAAGTTAGAAAAAAACATTTCCATGTTCAAAGACATTAGTAGCAGTTTACCCGAACCTTCAACACAGACGTCTTTCAGTGCAGCGTTCTGTGTGGTTGTTAAAAGCCTGTAGAACATTCTTTGTTCACTCTTTGTCACTGTATCCATCATGTTACAGCAGAGCTGGCAGCTTGTGTCCAGAGTGTGCTTGTGTGGCAGTAAGTGGTTTGTGGTTTACAGCTAAGGGGGGGTCATGTGGTGGGTTTGCTGAGTGACAGCCTGAGAGAGCGACATGTAGAACAGAATACGTCCTTCCGCTTCTCCACCACAGAACAGTCCAGTAGTTTTTAACACACTCCACATGCTGGGGACTTTTTGTCATTGCCTTCTAAACCCTTTGCAACCATCCTTGTGTGGGTACTGGTTTACAATATGTGATTGCAACACTCTCCTGGTTAGGTTTTACGATGAATACAGGTACTGGGATTTGCAAGACTCCCAGTACGCTGGACAGGCTGTCAGCTAGCAGTGGTTTTAGCGGTATGGTTTGGGCGTTTCTTTTATCAAAATAAAAAGTTTGATCTGTCCTATATTGAAATGCAAGCTGTTTATTTATTTTTCAGGAAAATACACATCGCTAGCAGAGTTTCCTCTCCTCTGTCAGCCAGATCTTTCCGTGCTGACCCCTCTCCATAGACAGGCTGCATTTCACCAGAACATCATGGGAAAATCTGAAGAGTTGTTTCTGATGTTAGAACTAATAACCACTCTCCTCTCTCTTTTCAGGCGTATCAATGAGAAGTCGGTATGGTGCTGTGGCTGTCTGCCCTGTACCCCTCTGCGGATCGCAGCCACAGCTGGACACGCAGCCTGCGTGGCTTACCTGATTGCTCAGGGAGCAGAAGTGGACCTGGTTGATGTCAAAGGTCAAACGGCCCTCTATGTAGCAGTGGTTAATGGTCACCTGGACTGTGTTAGGATCCTCCTTGAAGCAGGGGCTGATCCCAACGGAAGTCGCCATCACCGCAGCACCCCGCTGTACCATGCCGCAAGGGTGGGACGGCTGGACGTACTGCAGGAGCTTATAAGGTGAGGTCAGGAGAAGTTCAGTCTCAAAGTCAGCGATGCTTGCTTTGAAAACAACAGAGAAACTTAAAAGGGGGAAAAAACCTCTCTATCACTGTTTTTACTTATTTAACCCGGACAAAGAGCATCAAAATCCTCCAAAATACCTTAGGTGTATCCATATCCACAGGTTCCATGCTGATGTAGACATGGACCACCAGCTGGGTCCCCGGCTCCTCTTGAGTGCCCGCACCCTCAACACCCTTGTGGTGTGTCCACTCTACATCAGTGCTGCCTACCACCACCTCCCCTGTTTCCGGCTGCTGCTCCAGGCTGGAGCTCAGCCTGACTTCAACTACACAGGTCCAGTCTGCCACGAGGCTCTGACCCGTGGCCTGGCCTCCTGCCTGCTGGATGCTGTGCTGAGACATGGATGTGAGGTGGCCTTCATCCACCTGCTGCTGGACCACGGGGCCAATCCGGCACTTGTGCCCTGGGATGAGTCAGAGCTAGAGGCTCCTAATCGAAGGAAGGTGGACACAGAGGCGCTAAAGGTCTTCTTGGAAGCCAGGAGTGAGTAATACCTGCAGTTACACATGCATGAATTAAAATCACTCAAGAAACGCTCCCTACGTTTACAACTAATGGTAAGGTAGTAGAAAATACTGGACTGAGAGCAGAATTACTGTTTTTAAGAGGCTGTAGTAACATTGTTACCTGAAGTGTTCCGTGTTATCATGCTAGGCAGCCTTAATCTGTAGAACTGTCTCCTGCTAATCTACTTCACCTCCCTTCCTAGGAAACCCTCAAAGGCTCACCAACCTGTGCCGCATCAGGATCCGCAGAACGCTGGGCAAAAGCCGTTTGAACCACATAACCTCGCTACCACTCCCACAACCTATCAAGAACTTCCTACTCCACCAGAACTGACAAACATCTACCCTTTTCTCCCGGTGTCGAGCTTCTCTGATCCATACATTAAAAACAGCCCAGGATAGGACTTTTGTTGTCCTTATTTTACTCATAATTTATGGAAATAGAGATGAATGATATTGTTTCCAAACATACTGAACACATGTGTCATCATGGAGAAAGTCAGTGCCCATAGAAGCCTTGTGTGATTCCAAATCTTTGCCTTGTTAACCCTTAAATCCCCCTGATCTGTTCTGGTCCTGCTGTATGTAGCACTTTAAAGCCATAATCCCATATTTGACACAAGAACCCCAATTTTTTTTTTTTACTGTTTAAAGTATCCTGTGATGCTGAATAATGTATCAACTCTGGCTTGTTCACTCATTCATTGGTCTGGTTTCTGTCTGGATTTGGATACTACTTACTCTTAATCAATGTGAATGTTGAAATGTGCAGGAATCTGGTAGTCACAAGGAAAAAAATCCTGGATCCATGAATGGCTTTAATTTGACTTATTTTCCCTCCTAGCTCTGTTTCGTTTAAAGCGTCACACTTTTCAAATTCAATGGCACTGGAAAAACCAAACCAAGAGACTGGTGTTCTTTATTTATTTATTTTTTTGTAGGTTATTATTATTATTTATTCATTTTTTGCCGTGTGCCTTAACATTCAATTTAAAAACAGCCTCAAAGACAAGTCACCCCTGAATTTGAAAAGACAATTCAGTAAGAGTAAAGAAAATACAGACAGAACCTTGAATTGAGCACATCGAGGTTCTGGATACTATCTGAAACACTGACAGTGGAATAAGTTTACATCCTGGATCTTATTGTCATTACTTTTATATGTGTTACCATCCAAACCTGTAGAAACATGTACTACCCAACAGTATTTAAGAAAGCTCTTTGTGTAATGAAAACATATTTATAAAGATGTGTGAGGTGTTTTAACTTATTTAGAATAGGCTGTATTAAAGTCTATTGTGCATGTCTGTTGCAGAGCTTTGCTCAACATGAAGATGATTTCAGTGAATTTGTCTTTGCATAAATCATCGGCCTGTGCAAACAGTAAAGGTGCAATAATTATGCTCTCTCCTCTGTGTATTTTTTCTTTTAACTCAAACTACAAACCACTTACTGCAAAAAAAGGAAAACAGTGCTTTAAATGTTAAACCCCTTTTCAGGCTTCCTGTTCTGCTACAGTGACCATGAGAGCATTATTTTGTTTCCTGTCCTCACATCCGCTTCCAATACTGGTTCTAGTCCAGATTATCTGAACCAGTATCTGACAGAATCTCTGAGGTTAAGGTGCGGTTAAAGATAATGAAAGAAAATCACCACTCCTCTCTGTATCACGGCAACAGAACCACAAATGATGTGAGCGTTTGATCTGGTAAATTTTCAGCACACTGTTAAAAACATCTAGAGGGAAATTCTAGTACAGTTAAAAGTTCCCATTTTCAAATATGTATAACGGATATATATATATATATATATATATATATATATATATATATATATATATATATATATATATATATATATATATATATATATATATATATATATATATATCCAAAGGTCGAGCACAGCCTCACTTATCATTATAAAGATCAATAATAATAATAATAATAATAATAATCATAATAATACAATTTTAAAAATCTCATTGGTGCTTTTAAAATTGATTTTCTATATGATTCCAATATTTCATGGTCAAAACTGCTGAATTACCTATTTCCTGTTCAAATACGTGAGCGAGACGCGAAGTGAGGCCGCGAGCTGCCTCTTCTCATAATGCGTCATCTCTCACAAACTGAGCTGAGGCTTGTAATAAGCACGTGCCTGTTTCTGTCGCACGTCTCCAACATAATAATTTTAGACACTTAATATACACTCAGATTTTTGTTTTGCTGATCGGGTTAAACTCAAGGTGTGGCGGCGCAGACAGTATTCTGCATCACTAAGGGGGCGCACGTGAGCACGCAGGCTCACGTTGCTGCCGTTTTTCTACGCAGAGACGTAGCTAGCTGCAATTCTACCATCAACTGCGCAGCTGCAGTTTGTTCATTCAAAAGTTTGGCTCCAAAGGAAAGTCAAACATAGATATATTTTACCGAATATTTTCTCGAAACAAGACTACCAATCAAGACAGGATCTAATTAACGAAGACCGACCAACGGCGGAGTTAAAGGTCTGCTTCAAACATCAGGTCAGAGGTTTACTTTCTCTGTTTTCTGTTCAATAAGTAAGACACTGCTGTGGCAAATATGCTCTCTGACCCGCTTTATGGCCAAATATGTACCCTACATATATGTGTGAAAACTATGCTGATATATGTTTTAACTAGTTTGTCATGTGAGGCTCCTCTGCTCTGTTTGGCTCATAAATCTGTAAATCTGACGGATCAGTCAGTGCCTCACCAGCCATCAACCTCACTGCACATCACTGACTGAGTGAATTAAAGACACCATCAGTTTCTTTTTGAGATTAACAAGTTTGAACAGGATTAATCAAAACTACTCCTGATGTTCAAGGCATTTTCAAGCCTTCACGGCCTTCCTTTGACATTATGTCTCTGACTCCAGTAGTGTGTCTTGCATAGCATAAAGCAGAGGGAGTTATTGATTTGATGTGGCTGTGGAAATTGAAATCCGAGTCCAGTGGAGAAAAAGAGCAGACTCCATTCACCCACTGAACACTATTTAAGAAGAGTTCAAATCGAGGATCCCGAGAGCGAGAACCATCCAGTTTTCATTTCATCACTTGTACCAGTGATGTGATTTGTGTTGGTGCTGTGACTTTGCCTGATCCCTTGCCTTTCCTGTTTTTCTTTTGCCTTCATGTCTTTTTCTTGTTAAAGCTCTCCTTGTTGTCTTGTAACTTGCGCCAACACCCAGAGGATATTCAGTGCAATACAATGGGGATACATCTCTGGGAAGGGTCATTTATTATGGTTATGAAGCTGAAAAATATGTTGAGATGTCCTGATTTTTGAGAAACCCACAAATTTGATAAGAATCCAAGTGGCCCCGTAGAAACTGAAGGAGCCTGGGAACCCCGAATGAAAGGAGGGGAGCGGGAGGGGTCGGAGGAAGCGGAGTACTCTCAGTCCAAAAAGTCTATCAGAAACTTGAAAAGATGAAGTGTGTTAAGAGATAATCTACCAAAACGTAAAGTTTTCTCTTTTTAGATTTTAAGAACCTCTGGAAATAGATTATAAGGACAGTTGCTTTCATTATTAAACAAACTCTCTGTATTATTCACCGCTTAAAAATGTCTGAGAGTTACATAACAGCGAATGCTCGACTGTGACAGGTTCGAGCACAGAAATGTCACAGAAGGTCCCTAGATGGCACTGTCTTCCTTTCAAGCATGGCAGATCTCTCGATATCTCAGAGGATCTCTCCTTCCCCTCCTCTCAGTCCTTGCTTTTTTGCCATCTTTGTCTCTCATTTATCATTTTCCACTCATTTCCTTTTTTTAGACATTCCTCCATTTATCCGCTGTCGGCTTCTTTTGAGGCTTCAGCTGTGGCCCTCAGCATGTGTCCCCGGGAGCCTCATCCCTTCAGAACTCATTAAAGCCGGCCTGTCATTTACAGAGCTCACACACGGACTGAGATTGGGCCCTTTAGCATCAGTGCAGAGTGAAGCAGGGCTTGGTACACCACTATCTTCCTGTGGGGGGGTTTCCATTGCGAAAGACTTCTCTTTCAAGTCAAACTTGTTTTATTTGACAATTTATACCAGAAGGAACCCCGCTGTGATCATCATGGATACATTTATTTATGAGATTTTGAAGATATTTCCTTCAACAAGTTTTATTCTTAAAGAAGGTTCCGCTGCAGAGAGGACTCAAAACACGCACTACTCCTTTGTAAATGCTTAACAGGAAACTCTGTTTTATTGGTCACAGCTTGATCCATAAAAACCTCAAATCATGATCAGCATTAGCAGGATCTAAATGTGGTTTTCTTTGCAACAAAAGAAAAACAGAGATAGTAAAAGGTTTGTTTCTTCAGAAAGTCACTGGGAGCCTGGAAAAGCTGAATGGTGTTGTTCATTCTGGAGTTTATTTGCACCACAAGCTGCAATCAAAATCTCAGCAGCCTTTGCTAATATCACCGCAGTGTTCCGCTTCAGCCCAGGAAAAGCCTGCGAAGGGATGTAAAATAAAGAGCAGCTCACTTCATGAGGAGACCACAGCTTTTAGACGTGGATTAAAGGTTGTTTCCATCGACATGGTGTTTTTATATAAAACGCTGCAGGAGAGTGCGTGCAGAGGGATATGTTTGTAGACTCTGTTTGTGTAAAAGAGTTGAATTTATGTTTATGTGAAGAGTCACCTGTAAGTTGTTAAGCAGTTCCAGCACATTCACTTTGTGTCTGACTCTTTATCAGGCCGCCGACTCTCCTGCACTTGCACCATTTGATAATTGCTGTGCACTTTAATTTCAGTGATCTCATTCCTCAGGCGCTCCGGAGCTCTACGTTTCCTCCAATGACCACACCGCTTTGTGTTTATCACAGCAATGCCACACACACACACACGGACATACACAGACATTCAGGTTAACTGAGCCGGTCCAGTTCCTGAAAAACCACACTCAGACTCCGTTATTCATACCGCACAGTGTAAGCACTGGATTTTTTAAAACAGGATGAAGTTCGGCATTACTCACAGCGATGACACTGAACTTAGTTTGTCATTTAGCCGTCCAAGAAAAACAGCCTTTTCTGATGCTCATGTCAGATTATCTGCACAGGAAGGCAATGGTGGGCTAATGAGGGTTTTATAAATACTGATCATGTCTGGTTTTAGTGTCATACTGTGACCCAGCACATACATATGGATCCAGACTGTACATCCGAGGCCTCCTTTGAGACGGTCTGGCTCTTTAAAGTGCTGAATCGTTGTTTAAAACACACACATGAAGGAAATTCCTTCAGCTTTAACTGACATAATGAAGTAGTACATATGCTGGAAGAATCCTCACGTATAAAAGTGTTTTAATTAAAAACCTCAGAGGGGCTTAATGAGCCTTAATTTGACTGTTTTCCAAAGGATCCGGTAGTCATGAAATGTGGCAGAGAGGCAGGAAGGATGTGAAGTGATTGCTTGTGTAATTACTGTCACAGTCTGTAACTTGGCTCTCACAGCACACTTCATTAGTTCCCTCTCATTTCAGACATGTTACGTTATTGCGTGTGTTGCGTGTGTGCTTCAGTGTTTTTGTCTGCATGCTCTGACTTTCTGGTGCAATGAAGCTGCTGAAACTGAGACTTTAGTCCAGTAAAGGGAGCCCCTGACAAAGAAATGGTATTTCACATTAAACAAATAATCTCCATGGTCTCATAATCTCCTCATTAACAGTGATGATTAACAGAAATGAGCTGTTGGCCTGGCGTTGAAAACACACCTTTTATGATTATATTGCTGTTTTTTTCTGACCTGCTATGAACTTTAAAGGCTGTATGAGGCTTTGTGAGAGTCTGATGAAAAATGTGCCAGTTCAGCACATAATCAAGCAGTTAGCGAGCATTAGATATCAGCGGTTTGAGAACAGTCTGCCTTTTTCTTTATTTGTGTATGCTAGCCATGCTAGCTGCACACGACGTCAGAGATTTTAGGGTTGGGTTGGTAATTAGTCATTAGCCTTTGCTGTGAAGCAGAGTGATGATTTTCAACTTATTTACGTATCCTGGATATTTTTCTGTCGGCGCCTTGGTGAAATTCCTGTATCAAGACAAAATATACCAACGCAGGAAGCAGTCAGAGGAGCTGGCTTTCTTCTGTTTCTGTCAAGTTTTGAGAAGGAGGCTATCATATCCAGCTATCTCTGTAAGTTTTGGGGTCACAAACGTGGACGAGTGTACCTTGAGAAGAATGCAGAAGGCAAGAATGTTTGTGTACACTATGATCAGTGCTTTCTGTAAGATTTCAGTAGAACTGTATAAAAAAAAAAAAAAAAAAAAAGGACGTCATCTCACTCGGTTCAAACTGAGGACGCCACGAAAACTGCTCCCCCTGGTGGCTGGCTGCAGTACAAGTCAAAAACTCTGCCTCTCTATTCATTCTAGATGGGATGTGGTCAAACTTTAAAAAATTATTACACCTCGTAGAAATGTTTCTCACATCCGTATGCTGTGGTGATATTTAGATATTGGGCTGCATTGTGTTCAGGTCCTCTTTTTTCTGAAATGTTTCTTTTTTATTGGTTAATAGAGGTTATAAACAAGGTTTTACGTCTCGTTTAACGATGATTGACAGCTGCCGTTCATGTGTAGTTTTTTCAGGAATAATAAAATACAT
Source organism: Labroides dimidiatus (assembly GCA_030710495.1). Taxonomy (NCBI): domain Eukaryota; kingdom Metazoa; phylum Chordata; class Actinopteri; order Labriformes; family Labridae; genus Labroides; species Labroides dimidiatus. The sequence goes on from CM061160.1 coordinate 20,113,143, forward strand.
CAGGAAGGAGAGTTAAGAAGAGATTACACTGTCGAAAGAAAAATAATATTAATATTTTTGTCACCCGCTTCCACTCAGATTTTCCCCGAGTTCCTTGTAAGTCTACTGCGCAGACTCCGGCTGCACAATGGCAGCTCCCGTGACGGAGGATTTTTTGCTTCAAAACTGTACAATGATAAAAGGTGGAGCCACGCTGTCAATTCTAAATACAGTCTATGGTGCAGACTCACTCTGTATCACAGCACTTCTCACTCTGCATTGTCAGAGTACAGGGAAGCAGTTTTGATACATTGTTAGAGACAAAATCATCCATCAAATAAGAACCACACTGGTGAGGATCAGGCAGGGCTCTGTGCATGTACAGACTGTTTCATTACAGGGTTTATATGTAAAAGTGCTAAATAATGAAGCAGAGAGACCACCAGAAGAACCACTCCATGCTCCTTTCTACTCTTCAAAGTCTTTCTTTTCAATCTTTGTTGATAATGCAGATATTTACCCATAATACTTTCATAATGCTGCTTCTGACAACCTGTTTGCAAAGGATATATTAAAGAAAGAAAGAAAGACATGGAGGAGTAAAATAAAAGGATAAACAGTTTTAATGAGATTTGAATCACTCTATGACAGCAGCAGTGTCCCTTTAATAAAGGATACCGTTCAGTTCTTTGACATGGAACACTTCCTGTTTTAGGGGGAAGTGTTTGAACTTTCAACTTTGAGAAATCCTGAAAGTCTACAAATTAACTTCAAAACTATCACGTGCTTCCAACAGCACAGATTCAATAACCTTGATGACAACCCATGTGCTGCTCTTTTAGGTACAGGTTGAATTATCACATTGATCAGAGTTTGAGAAAAACAGAGATGAAGGAACAAACAGGCTGTTTTTCCTCATCAGTACTGACTTCATGTTGTGTATGGGACTTGGTGAGCCTGGGGATCAGTTAATGGCAGCGTGACAATGTCCATTACACCAAACTGCCCATGTTTAATTACTTCCGTAGAGCTGCACTGCTCATGGGAAGGATTTTCCGCCACAGAGAGGATCCCGTGGTTAGGAGAGGGAGGGGGTGTTTTGGATGGGGAACAAAGCTGCAGAGCTGTCGTGGACACTGGGGTTAGAGGGATTGTGGACCCCCTCCTCCTCTTTTCCTCTTTCTCGTACCCCTCACAAAACAGACCAGGAACCATTGGGCAGCTTCCCAAACCGCTGCCTGACAACAACACGGGCAAAAAAGAAACCCCAGTTAAACAGACGAGGGGAGAAGAGGAAGAGAACCATTCAGTGGCCTCCACTGTGGGAATGTTGTAAACTGTGCTTTCCTGAGGCCTGGGAATCCCACACCAGAGCTGGAACCTGCGGGCATGGAAAACGGGCCTGGCCGGCCTCCCCTGAGAGACGAGATGTCAGATGCAGAACAACATCACTTGATCACTTGGTGTGGGGGGCGCTAGCAATGACTCACTTTATCTTCTCTAGAACAAAAAAAAGTACACTTAACAAACAAGTGATTTGTATAATGAGATACAGACACTGCTGATCTTTACACCCACACTGAAGACAGGAGTGTTTCACTGTTCTAGAAGTTTAATCTAGCTCCGCTTCAATCAAACAATTCAGAGGTAGGCAATAAAAGTAAGATTACATGCAATTTTATCATGCATGAACTTAGCAGAGCAACAAAAAATTAAAAAGAAAAAACAAATCCTAAGGCCTCACTTGAAGCCAGAGCTGCTTCAGCGTCCTTGTGGTTTTATTCCACCTCCTTCTCAAACCTCCCTTCAGGAACTGTTTGTCCTTCGTAGATCTTTGTTGTCTCAAGGCCATGAATCATACAAATGAAGGTAATTGCAAGTCCCTCTTCAAACACACTTATCATTTTGATTTGGAGCTTGGCTGTGCACATTAAAGCTGATGTAGAAAGTTTTATTCAGCCTTGGCCGTGTCACTCAAACATCAGGTTTACGGTGTCAAGCTGTTTGAGATGGCTCTGATCTGCTTTTCTGCCTTTACAGGTGGGAACACAGTGTGAGTTTTAATCACTGTCTTCATCAGTGTATCCACCCTCTTTAGCCCACCACTCAAAAAATTACTTTATTAAAAAAACAAACAAACAAACAAACAAAAAAAACACTACCTACTTCAGTCCCACTTGATAATACTTCATGTTGCAGCCACTAGCAACAGGACACGTGACACCATCAGAAAATGTTTTTAGTTTGAAAAGGCACATCGTTAGATTATTATCCTTTCATTCAAACCAAAAAAAAAAAACATCCAAACAGATTAGCTGTCCTACACTGGCTTTCTGTGCAAATGCTGGGTAGATTTATTCTCTGTAAAAACTTTTAATATCTGTATATTACATTGAAGGCTCCACTTATTAATGGATCTTGATGAAAAGTGAAAAGTTTTAAATAAAAAAACATAGCCAGTTGTATTTCATAGCAGCAACAACCCTGGAATCGTGTACACATTACAGTGTGTGCATGCATTTTTGTCCCCGCACAGGTTCAGCTGCACAGCCACAGTGGAACACCAAATCTAATCGACCATTTCCTCCACTGATAAACAGCTTCCCAGATCATTCAGAAAGAGCAGGAAGAGTTAAAAAAGACATTTCGGGAAGCATGAAATCTGGTTTTACTTAAATTATGTGAAACAGTCTTTATGCGGTGTGAGATATGCACACTTCTTTCCAAACATACAGAAAAGGTTTCGCAAACTGTCCTCAGGCAGCAAATAATAGTCTTTCAGAAATAAAGCTGTCTGGCACTAAAGCACACAGAGTGAAAGGCTCAAGGTCCCTTCAGTATCAGATTCTGCATTTTTTCTATACTTAAATTTTTAAGAATTTAGTAACCATTGAGATAAAAACTTAAAAAGAAAAGTTTGAGTATAAATGTTGAATTATTCTGAGCAGATATACGCAGATCTGAATGATCTCTCTCTGATTAATAATACAAATTTCAGTAACACTTCTCTTGATCTTCTCTGACAGAGTTCACCTCATGCACAGCTTGAAGCATATACATGCTAATATATATTGTGCAGTGGGAATAAAGCGTGCAGGCTGGGATGAGTGCAGCATTGCGTGACCGTGAAGCCAACATCCTGTCTTCACTGAATTCCATGGAGAAGTGTGCGGCTCTTTTGGTTTCCGATGCTTTTTCTAGAGTCCCAGTGAATGGGGAATATGTGTGTTTCAGCCTGTGTGTGAGAGAGAAAGAGAGAGAGAGGGAGGAGAGAATGATTTGTGTATCTAGATGTAGTCTTTTGCTCCTTTGTAATATTCCATTGGGACTAAAGTGAGAGGATACGTCACTGTTTGACATTCAAAAAAAAAAAAAAGGAATAAGCAGCTGTTTTATTGATACACACACACAGATACAAGTCTCCTTTCTGCTTTCAAACTAGGATCTATCTGCACTGATGTTTACTGTTTGGTTATCTGCTGTAACAAAAAAAAAAAAAAAAACCGTTTCACTGGAAATGTTTTGACAAGTATTGATGGCGCTTTTAGCCGGCTAGATTTTGGGGGTCTAATCAAGAAAGCCTCCTCTGTTAACCAGCCCTATCAATACTAACCATATAGATGAAACCAAGCTGCTTTCAATATTAAAAGTCACCTGTGAAATGTTGCAGTGGGAAATAAATCAAAGTTGATGAATTATGAAACAGACTGAACATGAATTGTGAAGCACTTGAAAACGCAGAGAAAAAAATCTGGGTTCACATGGAATGCCTGAAGGACTGAAAAGCAGGCCTCTTGTTTGCAATATAACTGTAGAGTCTTTTGGTAGTCTGTCGCTGAAGAAGAGGTAGGGTTATCATCTGGCGTATTTATTAAACACGTCTTATCTGAATGCAGAAGTGGAGCAACAGATGCACATTTTGTTGAAAGGCAGTCAGCAGATTCAGCAGCACAAGCACAACATGGTAGTCCACCATTGAATCATCGTTGTTGTCCAGTTCGCGCATGGAAATTGAAAGTTCAGACAACGAAAACAATGTCACGGAGCGTGACATCAGCCTTTCCACCGAAAACTCCAGCGTGCTTTTTACACAGCAACGGAGGCTGCAGCATTTCAGAAAAATTCCACTCTGGAAGGCATGTCAAAAAAGTTACGTTTTAGGTCAGCTAAAACAGTGTTTCCGTGTAAACAAGAGGCCAAAAGGCAACAATACTTTAGCGTTTCATCCTAAAACAGATGTCATATAAACGTGGCCTTAGGCAGCCCTACACTGAAGTGCAAATGCTGAAAAACTGTTGCACAGATGAAAAACACATTAGATTGTTTTCCTCTGACAAGTGTGAATCTTGAGTGTCATTAAGCCCAAACTGCAGTGACAGCGCCCTTTAGAAGTGCTGACTCTGTTCATGGAACATTGGCATGGTGGTTGGTGAACTCTGAAAACCAAAGGTCTGATTTTTTTGTTATTCACTGAAAGAAACAAAGCTTTGTTAAAAGTTTCAGAACATTGAAGTGTGGAAGCACATTTGTCTGCATTTGATGACTAAAGCTAAAACCAAGTCTATTAAAACAGCTTGAAAAAAAAAAACGTGACCAGATTGAATTTATCTACTCATGTTTTTCTTCAGAGGAGATGTTTAAATCAACTGTACTGTATGTATTATAATGTACAGTGTTTAATCTCACTGATGATTGACAGGATAAAGGAATACTTCAACATTTTAAAAATGCAGGTTTGAATTAACCTATATACCTGGAGGAAAATTCATATCTGGAGTGTTAAAAAAAGCTTTGATGATGAGGAAGAGGAAGAGTCTCTCTTGCTTTACTCCTCTGCAAGCTGTCTTATCTGCACTGCGTCCTCTCCTGTGGTCTCAAGCCAGGCAGTAATTAGCACAGCCCATCTCTTTAATCAGGCCACTGTAGGAGGCACCGAAGGACGCTCTGGTGACCGCAGTATGCCTCCTCTCTCATTTTCTCACCCACCGGCACGCCTGCTCTGTGGGAGAGTCCTGGGGTTAGTTAAAGCCTCAGTGAGTCAGTGACAGGTGGACAGGTGGTCGCTCAAGCCTTGAGGATTTGTGGCTGCTGTGTGACTAAAAATATGAAGAGTACTGCAAGAAAACGGCGAATTGAAGAGCATTTAATCAGACTAACAATCATTAAAAGAGAAGGTTGTATGTACGTACATATATGACTGTCTGATGATTCCAGAAAGCGATTCCTCTTGTTTTCATTGTCCTGGTTTTGACCCTCTTAGGACAAGAACATCTTGTTAAAGATCAGACTCAAAGTTCTCCTCAAGCACAACAACAAATCTGACGAAAACACCAAAGAAGAAACACACAAAATCATGACCTTTCCATGTTTTCTTCGTAGGGCAGATCTTTGATTGTTTTCCAAGCTACCCTGAAGCATTAAATTTTAGACAATAGTCAGAAGACACTCATCACAGAATGTACTTATTCAAATCATATGTTAGCACATACTTAGATGGATGAAAGTCATGGCGAAGTACTGCAAAACCACATGCTGTTCTCTGCTGCAGCATTGATTCATAAAGAGAGAAGCACTGAGCTTTTGATGCCGTCTCACTCCTCCTGTCCCGTTCGAACAAACACATCAACACACTGCTGTCAAAGTGACATTATCCTACATGCTTAAAGATGCCCCGACCACTGTGACAGACCAAGGCAGGACAACCCTCCACTGCAGACATTTGTTGTGAAATGCCTTTATGCTTCAAATGGAAGTAATGCAGAAAAAAATACTGTTGGTCATCAGACTTCCTCCAGACCAAACGCTGACCACCAGAAGCCATTACTGAGGCGAGGAGCTGGCTTTGTGACCATTGTAAGTACAACATTTCACCACAACTTTTTCACAGCTGTCAGTGTGTATATTTAGTGATGAATAAAATAGAATAGAATAAAATAGAAAGCCTTTATTGTTATTGCATGACTTGCAACACAATGAGATTAGGAGAGCTGCTCTGTTTGGTGCTACTGCAGTAATAAATCAACTATACAAAAAAAGAAATGACTTGAAAAAATGGACGTTCTGTGCGGAAGTGCTAAAACTTGTTGTTCATGGAGAATCCGCTAGAGGCTGGCTGCAGACAGACCGGAAGTCACGTACACATCAAGCCAAAAAAAAAAAAGACTTTTACAGCTTTAAAAGCATCAAAAACAGCTTGTGTCTGAAATGCTTATTTCTCTATCGGCACACACTGTACCCTCGTACAGTGAATTTTTTTCTAACTCAGAAGTTTCTAAGATACAAGGATGATGGGTTTGTCCAATCAGAGGCTCAGCTCAGCTCACGTGACTGGCGGACGCCCTATAGCAGTTAGAAAGGAAGCTTGAAGCCTGCATCATATCCAAGATGGCCCTGTCCAATGATTGGCTTCATCTGACTGTATCAGGAACAGACAGGTGACATCGTGGAGACTACGTCCATATTTTATACAGTCTGTGGTACCCCACTGTGATACAGTACAACAGAATGCTCTCCACAGTGGCTCTGTAGAAGTCCACCAGCAGCTTCTCCTCCTGGTTGTTTCTCCTGAGCACCCTCAGGAAGTGGAGTCGCTGCTCTTGGACATGTACATAAAAAGGGTTAGGGTCACTTAAACGATCTGCAGCAGTACATTCAGAGTCCACATCTCTCAAATATTCTGCTGCAGGTGTTCAATCTGTGTTTATAAGTGGGTCTGTTTATGCGTGCGTTTACAATAATCAGCCCTGCTAACTTGCAGGATTCAGCTTTTGTGTATTTGATTTGGTCTTTTTTGGAAGCAGGAGGTAGGAAACAGGCCTGCTCTGGTTTCTCCTTTGTAACACCCCACATAAACATTTCAGTTTCTGATCCTGTTTTATTTATCGCAGCTCACTTCCACATCCTATGGTAATGGTCGCCACATTTCTGGGATGAAAGGGTATAACGTGTTCGCATGTGCCTGGAAGTTCCTGATAGGCTGAATGTGTGTGTGTATACAAATATAAATGTGATGTGAATATGAAATGGTTTGGTTGGAGTGTGCAGAACATGTGTGGGTATATATTCAATATAGGGGACTGAGTAAAGTTTGTGTGTGTGTTTGTATGTTTCGATCTGTGTGTGGCTGATTCACATGCATCTTGAGTTCTTTTTTTTCTGTCATTGTGTTTGATGGACAGTAGTCCTGCCAAGCGTGTGTATGTGTGTACTTGCCTGTGTTTACTCTGTTAAATTTGTCCCACATGTGGGTAAAGGTTTTAGCAGTTACACACTTTTCTTATTCTAATAATCCTTAGAACAGCTACACCTACAGTAAGGATTTACAGTCGACTGGAGTTAACATGTCTGTACGACCACATAACATAACATAACAATAATGCGATGAACATGTTTTTGTAAATAAATTAATACTGTGATTGATAAGGCTAATGCCATCAAAGGCTTTTTGACTATCAAATTAAATTCTTTTTCTCCACTAAATGTTGAATTTACACTTATCAGATGCTCTCATTCTTCAGTGTGGATTTTTGGGGGACCACAAGGTGGTATTCTGGGCCATCTGGTTTTCTGCATCATCTTACTGTCAAATGAAACAACAACTTCCAGAATTATGAAGTAAAACCATGGCAGAACTCCTAAAACTGCGGTTCCTCAAGTGTTCACATGAGGCTGGCTCAAAGATTAAAGGAATCATTACCAGGTGTCACGTTAACAATGTCAGCTTACCTGTAGAAATCACCAACCTGGTTCAATAAACTTAACACAGTACAGGGAGTGCTTTTTTTTTTGTTTTTTTTTTTTGGGGTGTAATGTGTCCGTTAACATACAGTAATGGCCTGGAGTTGTACATATATTTATTAGGGGAAGAGCTGCACCCATTACCTAAAGGCCATCAGTGCCTGTTGTGGTGGTAACAGTACATTTTTTCACAGAGAGAGTGAACTTTGATGTTATTTCTTTTCTTTTTAAAACAAGCAAAAAGCAACCATTGTAGCTGATTGGCTGTGTCCTCCTCACCCCTTTCCCCCCACTCTGTACCCACAGTCTGCTCCAGCAACCACCACCAAGCATATTTGGGTTTGTCAGCGACATAGCTGAATTTAATTTAATGAAGAAAATTGAAAATTTAATGTAACCAAAGTCTCTCCATGCTGAGATGTTCTTACAGCCAAAACCAAAGTGAGAGACGCAGACATTCCCAGTGTTAACACTGTATGTGAAACGACTGCATGTATCCACGCTGTCTCCTTCATTCACCAACCAACGCTGTCTTCAGTCCTCTCACAAATATGCAGAGGGCTCAGTTATTGTCTCAGTGCTTGTTTAAATTGATGTACCTAATATCTTTTACTGTTAGACCAGGGCACACATGACGATGTAAATCATTCGGGGTGAACCAGGACACTGAGTGGTCCAGTGCTCTTCATAGTGTCGTAAAGCACAGCCTCATGAAAAGCTCAACACACAGCAGGAGAGCTTCAGGGGAGACACGGTGTCCTCTAAACATTTCAGTTTACATTAATGTCAAAAATATTTTCAAGACGGTCCCTGCCAAGATTACCAACATGCTAAACTCTATATCCCTGAAAGCTAAATGACTTATACACTTTTACTAAAGAAACCCATCTCAGTTCATCTTACCCTAAGATTTGTGCTCTACTAAACTACTGTACGGCCTCTAAAGAAAATAAATGTGAGTAAAGGGAGTACAAAAGACAGCATTTCACCTGCGTTATCAAGTGGACACTTCCCTTCATGGCTGTTTTTGTTGAGCTAGGCCCACAACAACTCAGGTAGGCTCAACACAAGGTGTCCCAGAGCCCCCCACACAGCACTGCCATGTTCAACACATTCAGGCTCTGTCCACTCAAGTTCCATGTTATGACAACACTAGGGCCCCATTTTTACAACAACGCTTCACAGCGTTTTCACTCAAAAACGCAAAAAAAAAATCTGCCTTTTTACCAAAATGCTGATGGACTGAAAACGCTGTAGTATGCTTAGAAGGCCTGTAGGTGGAAATATAACTGTAGAGTCTTTTGGTGGTCTGCCGCCAAAAAAAAGGTGGGCTGATTATCTGGTGTATCCACCTGTTTTTTCAGACCTCTGTCTGCAGTTATTGACTTCCAGTTGCTGCTGCTGGCAAGCTAGCTCAAAACAACTTGCATGAAATCATCAAACGTTTAACTGGAAGAGCAAAACTAGCAACCCTGATGAACTACAGGTAGTCAGGAAAAAGGTGCATATATTGAATGCGTCTTATCCGAGTGTAGAAGTTGAGCAACAGATGCACATTTTGTTGAAAGGCAGGCAGAAGATTCAGCACCACAAGCATGATAGTCCGCCACCGAACCGTTGTTGTTGTCCGGTTTGTGCAAAAACTCTGAAAACCATCGAAAACTCCAGCTTACTGTTTACACGGCAATGGAGGCTGCAGCGTTTCAGAAAAATTCCACTCTGGAGGGCATTTTAAAAAAGTTGCATTTTAGGTCGGCTAAAACAGCATTTCCATGTATACATGAGGCCGAAACAACAATACTTTTGCGTTTCATCCTAAAACCATTGGCGTATAAACAGGGCCTACCTGTCCTACTACCTGGCCCCTAATGCCCCCAAAACCCAAAGCTTGAGGACAGATGGGCAGCAAGACCCTAACCCTATATAAACACACACACACACACACACACACACACACACACACACACACACACACATGCACACACGCGTAGGCTAAGTCACAATCTGCAGAGTTGTAACCACATCCTCTTAAACCGACTTTGTCTACAGGCTGAGAGAATGTCATAGAAAGGACTCATCTATATTCATCCTTTTGTTTGACAGTGATTTTATAAAACATGTCATCGCATGCTTTTTTTAAAATCTTATTGATGTGATGGTGAAACTGCATTCATTTCAAAGGTTGCGCCCCCATATGGCAGTACAGAGAGCTCACTTTTTTTCTTTTTAAACCTCCCAAGATCCTGTCAGAAACTGTAAACATATTCAGTGACTGGACCACGAACAATACTACCTTAAATTCTAGAGAAGTGAAGTTGTTGCAAACAAAAAAAGAAAGCATGGTAATTTAGAAAATGACCTCACCCTTAACTGGACATCTCATCCCACCTCCATTCCAGTTCACACAAGCACCATCACATTTCATTCAGGACCTAAATGAAATATCAAACATATGAACATGACTCGTCCCTTACCCCCTACTTCCCTCCCTCTCCTCTCCCACCAACCCATCCTAAAGCCTAATTCAAAGCATCTTGCGAGCCGACTTCAGCAGAAAGAAGGATGTGGCTGAGGCAAATGAAAGAATCATAACAACAGGATCAAAGCAGTCCTGCCAAATCTATTCCTTCTGGATGTGGCGGCTTTTGCATGAAACAAAGAACGTCAAGACAAGACAGACAGGGTGATGCACAGTGAGGGGAGTGAGGGATAAAAGGAGAGAAAAGGGGAGAGAGGAGAGGAAAAGTCAGAGTCATGAACTCTGTATGTCACGAAGACAGCATGTGCTGCTGTTTGACTGATGCCTTCTATCACAGCTCACACACAGACACACACACACACACACACACACACACACACACACCCTCTTTCTGCACTGATGATCAAACAGCTGAGTCAGACTTCTCTATTACTCTGTTGTTTGTGCTTTTATAGTCCATCCTCACACTTTGTTTTCATGTAGATGAAAGACTTTCAAAATAAAAGCACAAACTTAATATTGTTATCCATTTTCATGTCTGTAGCATCATAGCTACATAAATAAAGTTCTTAAACATATCACTTTTTTCGCATTACTGTTTGATAGTTGGTCATGTCTCGTTTGTTTTTGGATGCTCACAATGATTCTCTATGATATGATACCTGTTCGCACTCAGATGAATTACGTTAGGCTGAAAAAATCATAAAAGAGATCAAAAAAATGGAAAAATGCACCAGATGTTACATGTATCAGACCGAACTAAAGGTTTGTTCCTGTAGGTCAAACACTTTAGAGAGTCAATAAAAGTATGTTAAGGTGGCTAACAACATGTCTCTATGTCTAACCTTGCTGAACTATGACCATCAAACCCAACACACAGGGTCCAATGTTTTAATACAGACTGATGCACTCACCAGTCAGTCCCCAAATTCAATATGGAGGCAAATCTCAAATTCACAGTATGTTGAAAGCCCCTGAAGATTCAGCTTGATATTTGAAATATTTTTGAAATTATCTAAATTCAAGTCACATCAAACCACAGAGTTCAGTAATAAGCAACACTGATTGAAAAGACTTGGTAGAAATGAAACATATAATTACAGTATACTCACCTGAATATAAAAAATAACTTTGTCTATGTAGATAAAGTCTTTTACAGTGCTTCCAGAAATGTTTTTTTAATGTTGTCATTATGGGGTGTTTTGTAGGAAAAAATAATTTATTCCATTTTGTAATGTAACAACAAAACGTGGGAAAAGCAAAGCTTGAATACTTTTCAGATGTGTTGTTGTCCATAAAAAGATGGTTTCTAGTGGCCACTGCCATGCACCGCTTTGTTTATAAAGTAGAACAGAGCAGATAAACGGCATACACCTGTTTGTATTCAGTAAACTGACCTGTAGGTAGATTCAATCTCAAGTTCTTTACAGTAAAAACTTTATAAATGAAGAATCACAGGGATGTCTTGTGGGCAATGCATCTTTAAATTGGACACATTTTGCCCTTTTGACAAAGGAACTTTGAACACTCCCACCCTGTTTGGCTATCACCACTAAAATAATCTGGATGCACCCCTGGTCCACTTGAACAGTGTTTAACAAAGTACAGTGTCCTATATAGGTAGTGTTTAGGATTATGAAAGAAATTTAGCATATTTACATTATTACTTCCAGCTGAACCTCGTCAGAAAGTTTGTACCATCTATACTAAGAACATTTGACCTCACTCTGTCGTATTAATACCTGGTAAAAAGCGAATGATATTCCAGATTCTTGATGTTCCATATCCCTTGGAAACTTCTGTAATCGATAAGCACTTTGGTTATTTAGCCCATACATTTTAAAAAGTTGTGGTAAATCACCCCAGGTCTGCTATTCTTCCCTATGCTCCTCCTTATTTCATCTCATGCTTGCTGGAAGACAGATTTCTGCATAAATCAACCAGAGCAGGCCAAATCTGCACTCTGCACGAACTGCATATTTAGCTTATGATGCATCGATCCTCATGATTCACATGGTTCTGTAATTTTACACTCAATTTACAATATGTTACAGCTTGAGAATCCACAACACATTTTCTGAGACATAAAAGAGGAAAGACGAGATTATGGAAAGACAACGTCAAACCAGTGTAGCTGTTCAGAGCAGGCACTGTCACTTAGACCGTGCTCTCAGCTTTTGAAACACTTCAAAGAAAATCAGGACTTTGCCCAAAAAACCACAACATGACTCCCCCTACTCTCTCGGCCTTGCAGTTCCCAGGAGGAAAGGAAAATGTGGATTCTTAGAAGTAATACTCCAAAGAAATATACACACTGTGAACCAGAGTGAGAAATACATATTCCAGATCCATGAGTAAAACCCAGAGTTTAGATCCAGGCCTTTTTGTTTGACCCTGCTGAGATGCCAGGGGGTCCAGAGGGATTGGCAGGTTTACAGTTGGGGGGGGGTAAATGGAGATGTTGGAAGATCAGGGTATTTGCTTTGCACAGAGCCACCTCCTGAAAGTCTTTCTGGAACAAAGAAGTTGCTGTGTGACAGTTTAGTGGAGGCTTCCCAGTCACTGTATGGCCTTTGTAATCACCACAACAGAACAGACCAACAGAGTAAGTCCATAACTCATCTGCACAAACAAGCTCTGATGGTGGTAAATGAGGCCTAACTCCAACCCCTGAAGGGTGAGACTTGACTTTTTGTGGTTCAGCTTGATGAAGGCAAACAACGCAGCTGTTAGCTGATGAGAGGATAGAGAAGGAGACTGAAAGGTTATGAGAAGTTACATCCAAACTGAGGCTTCTTGTCAACTTTTCATCAACGAAAACGTCCTAATGAATATGTTTTATGACAAATTCTAGCAACCACGTCCTCTTTATTTCTCTGGGTGCTTGTGCAATCACTTTGGTGCAACTGAAGTGTGATGACAAAAGTTTGGGATGCCTGCTGGATTCAGAGTTGCAGTAAGTCATCTGGAGTCACTGCACAACATTTGAAGAAGTGCTTTTTTTGAAGCAGTGAGTTCAAGCTATAAAACTGCTTGTCATCAGAGTTTCAATAAAAAAATCCTTAAAACAGAAATGAGAATAAACACTAATGAAATTTATAAAGCTTTGTTGATAAAACTGTCCAGTTTGGTCTTTAGAATAATTCTGAAGATGTGTATATGGGCAAAACAGGGTGTTGAAGTCAACTCGTGCTGGCTGTGGATCAGAATGAATTATAATTGCTGGATCTTTATAGTGCAAAGAATTAGGAATAAAAACATTAAACTGTTTCCAGAAAGTTTTTTTCTTTGTTCTTTCTTTTTTTTTTTTTAGGATTAAAACTAAAAAGTCAAAATAAAAAGTATTTATTGTGAACTTATCTTGTAGATGAAAGGCTTTCCTGGTTTTTGGTCTCTGGTGGTTTCAGCAAGCACAGTCTTCTTTGACTTTTACATTAAGAGAAATTAATTAGCTACATGAATGATAGTGAGTTTCATATGTCTCATATGCTTTTGAAAATGACTTTTTTTTTTTCAGTTTTCCAAGCTTACTGACAACAGTTCTTGGGTGGTCGACGACAGGGCTCAGTTGAATCTTTCTGCTGAAGTTGTGAAAACCCCTCTGTGGGGAGACCCCTGTTTTTGGTCTAAACTTATCAGCGCACGGTTCGACGTGGCTGCCAGAGACCTCACAGGCTGCACTTGTTACAACTGAGAAACCCAGAGGTCTGAGGAAAAACCTCGGCCAAGGCCATCCATGACAGCTGGCACACCACACGGCCTAAAACAATACACAACATGTCCCTCCTGACGGCCATCAGTACACATACTCGTACAGTCACGGCATGGGGAAGAACACATGCTCGCCCTGACATCTCCAGACAGCGAAAAATAAACGAACAGATGGGAAAAAAAAGAAGATGCATAATGAAACCCAGTGGTCTGGGAGAAGGGAAAACTGATCTTCTTCTCCGTCGTTCAAAGTCATGTCTACACACCGGGTGTCACTGTGCAATAAAGATCTTCAAGCCACTATTCACTGGAGAGCCTTCCATGTGCAGGCTCCCTCAGTGTCACTGGAGAGTTAGCGCCAGGACCATGAAAGCACTCGCCGCAGGTCATTAAAATACCTTAAAGAATATGGGATGCTTATCAAATAATATGAACCACATTGCCCCGTTTTCCCCACACTGTAAATGGGGAGTGGTTATGGGGTTGGGGTAGATATCTCTACCTTTTCAAGTGCTCTTTGAAGTCTGGGCACTAAAACAAACTGCTGGGAAAGTGGAAAAATTTAGACACAAGAACAGCAGAGCACTGGCTTCTGTAAGGGTCATGACCTGGCTGTGTTTTCTGATATCTTGTCTCCTCATTGGAATACAATCTGTGGGGTGAATGTGTTAAGTGAATAATGTATACTACCTACATGTGTGTATACAGCTTTGAAAATATTTCACAGCTTTAACCGCACACCATTTTACTTTTTTCAATCTCAGTATTTTTTCTATTTAGTTTAGAAGAAGCTAAAGCCAAAAGCTGAAAACACCAACTTTGAAGAACGCCATGAGATGCCCAGTAAAAATACCAATCATCATCTCTTCATAGAACAAAGGGGTGGACAGTCAGTGGGAGGAGGTTTTTCCATCATGGTCTGTTTTTTTCTGAACTTCAAATGTCCAGCTGATTTAACAAGAGGAGAATACCGGAACAAGCCATCACTGTGGAATCTGTCAAAACAAGTGTGTTTCTTGCCACATGAAAAAACACATGACTGTGTAATTTGGGTCTTCTCTTCATTACTTCATGTCAAAATGTGTCTTTTTTTATGGGGCTCTGTGACATGTGGTCCTTTGAAAGCCAAGGAAAAGAGGTGCAAAGCAGAGCCAGATTACCAGCTATTGTTTGAAAAACTTAGCCATAGCTTGACGTAGGCTTTTCCAAATGTACCAAGCTGAGATAATAATGGTGGCACAAAACGGGATTGATTAGGTTACACAAAGCTGGATGTGTGCCTTCACTATTTCATAACTTTACAGACAGGTCTGAATGTTGGAAAGATTTCATTGAAGACAGGGTGGCTGTAGCTCGATGGTAGTTGGCCATCTTCTAATCAGGAGACTGGGATTTGATCCAAGATCCTGATGTCAACACGCTGAAGTAAGTAACACTAAAATGGTAGATTTGGGTAGTTTATTTCTTCTGTGTTTATTAATATTCATGCCAATCACAGTTCATCAGGTCTTAATGATCTTAAACCAAAAGTCACTCATGGATATCAAACAATCAGCTCCTTGTGATTGTCTGGTGACAACAAACAGTCACATTTGGTTGTGCATTGGGCCACACTGGACAACCTTCACCACCCACATCACTGTTGGCTAAGGCCCCGTTTATACAACAAAGGTTTAGTATAAAACACAAAAGTATTGTTGCGTTTTAGCCGACCTGAAATGCAACTTTTATAAAACGCCCTCCAGAGTGGAATTTTTCTGAAGCCTCCATTGCCATGTAAACCGCAAGCCTGAGTTTTCGGTGGAAACGCTGACGTCACACTCCGTTTTGCGCATGCACATTCCACTTTCGTTGTGGGAACTTTTAATTGCGATGTTGAACTGGGCAACAAGAACGGTTCAATGGCAGACTGTCATGTTGGGCTTGTGCTGCTGAATCTGCTGACTGCCTTTCAACAAAATGTGCATCTGTTGCTCCACTTCTGCACTTAGATAAGACACATTTAATATACGCCAGATGATCAGCCCACCTCTCCTTTGGCAGCAGACTACCAAAAGACTCTACAGTTATATCGCCACCCACAGGCCTGGTATGCATACTACAGCGTTTTCAGTTCCTCAGTGTTTCTGTGTAAACCCTGATTTTTTTTCTCTGTGTTTTTTGCGTTTCTCAGTAAAACGCTGTGAAGTGTTGTTGTATAAACAGGGCCTAAAGCTCTCTACCTGGTCACAGCCTTTCCTAATCGTACCACTTTGTACTTCACAAGCCACCTCCAAAGAGGAATGTCCAGAGTACAGGACTGGCCTGACAGGGAATTTTCAATCCTGGAAGTCTCAAAGTGGGGCCTCCATAGGTCAGACTTGGCTTTCCAGCACATCCATACTGTATGAGGATCCTGATCTGTGTGTAGCTACACAGCTCCTTATGCAACAAACTGCCATGCTCTGTGAGTTCTAACACCTTTACCCCCACTTTATCCCATTTTATCTCTCATCAGAAGCCCTCTAATGATCAGGGTACACGTCCCTCTTGTTACAGAAATTTCCAGGCTTTTTAGTCAAAGTGCACTGGAAGTCACAACTGTAACCCGTGCAAGGTATCATGGGAGCTCTAAATAAAGTGAGTGAGTGTTTTTAAGAGTGACCCTTGGCTGTAATTGGATTCAGCCAGTCACGTACGAATAAATTGAAGCTGAGGCAGTATTGGAATCTCTGTTACATAATACATCCCAAAAGGTACTTTTATATAAAATTGTTCCACTTGACATTTCTGCAGCGCACATTAGTGACCTAATGCCTGCTGTTTGACTTATGCTCCTCACTGGATGTTCAATTCCTTCACAGTGCAGGTTGAGCAGGTATCAGGTAAACAGGTCTGGGTACAGCAGCCTGACGCTGCTGTCTGTCTTTGACATTTCCCCTCTGACGCTCTCGTTCACCCCACCCTGGAATTCCTCCTGCATGGCTCACACTCCTCTGCTTTGGGCCGAGCTGGGTCCCCCGGGACTCATCTTCAGGAGGAAATTATTTTTCATTGCCCCAAAACGCTGCGACTCTCGCCAGTTTGGCCTCATCCCTCTGATTCTGGTCTCCAGGTTGTAGGGCTGAGATTTCCTCTGCCCATAAGGGGGCGGCTGTGAGGTCAGGCCTTCAAGAAAAGCAGGTCACATCCTGGGGCTTCAGTCCTCCGCCACCCTGTTGCTCCCATGCCTCTGGTCCCTTCATATAGTAACTGCAGGTTGTTTATTATCTGAAATGTACTGACCTGACTCTGCTGAAACAGTAGGAGCAGCCCATCCATCTTTTCTGGGTCCCTGCAGGAACTCTCGTCAAGTTTCTTACTTTTGTTACATTTCAAGCTGGAGTCACGGTGGTTTTATCGTCAAAAGAGGGTTTCATGTTGGTGTATTAAACTTTGTGTTTCTGGTGGTTAGCTTTTCAAACGAAAGCCATACCAAAAATATTCACTTGAACTCATCCAAAGTGACTGGAAATACATTTTTGTTGTTGTTGTTGTTGTGGTTTGTGTTTTTGAGCTGCATGGACCATTTAAAACCTTTGTTTTGGAGCGTTTTTTACTGCAGCTGAATTATGATCTCTCTGATGTTAATGCTGTGATTGAGAGGTTTGTGTATCTGCTCTAACTCCCTGTGTGACATGACATGACTTTTGCTTCAAGAATGCAGTGACTCACACTTTGGCTAGATGGCTCCAGTGTTTCAGGTGACTCAGCAGGAAATCCACCGACAACATGATCACAGTGGCTTTTTGTTTTATTCCAAAATGTTTCGCTTGATTCCAAAAAAGCGCTCAAAAGTACATTTCCCCCAAAGGACAGAGTCAGACAGTGAATGGAAGGAGAGGAGGAGGAGACAAGGGGCTGAATGGAGCTCCTGTCACTGCTATAATAACACATTTTATTGTTATATTTGCATAGATGTATTGTCACACTTGTGCAAAAAGCCTGTTTCTGTCATATATATTTCATATATATTCCCATTCATTAGCCTTGCTAATATGCTTTTGAATAAGAGTTATATCATCCCATCCACATACTTACTCTGAGGATGAAGAGAAAAGAGCCAAGACAGAAGCTCCTGTGGTATCTGGAAGAGAAGTAAAGAAACCTTGTGGTCTTGGGTGTCTTTTCTGATCGCTCTTTCTTAAATCGTTGTTTGATTGGTTCCTTTCTTTCTTGTCTCTTTCAAACTTTCTGTGTTCACTTCTCTATTCATTTCTTTTCCTTCATTCACCCCACTCCTTTATTCTTCATCCAACTGTGGCAGGAGAAACACAATGAATCATTGATACTCATTTTTCTCTCATGGATGCATTTTCCAGCTCCTGGGAATCTAATTTCCTGTTTCTGCTCCTGTCAACTGATTGGTGTTTATGTTTAGCAATCTGTTTCTTATAACCTGTCTGTTTTGCAGTCTTTATTCCTTCTCTCGTTCACCCCATGTCTTCTCTGTCTCTTTTGCTATTGTCTTTGAGAAATGTTCCAAGATGAAGCCTATTCAAGGATAAACAGTTTAAGTCCTTGGCAGCAGTTGAACCAGTCAGAAGATGGGAACACCTACAACATAAGCCTTTCAATCCAATCTAAACAACATATCGAGGATGGGGTGTGTGCGCGTGTGAGGTGGGGTTTTCTCAAAGGAAAGAACATTACTCCTGGATGAAGTCAGCTTCTATCATTCCTCAAACTGTAGAGAGTAAGGTTAAGAAGTTGACCTGATGTTGTTTTAGATTACACAAAATCCACGCTCAGAGCTGAGCCTGGACGCAGCAGTGAGGGAGCCTGATGCTCAAAGAGAGAAACTTCTTTATAATCAGACTAAGTGAGGAATATAACAGAACCATATTGTGCTCATACTGTTGTATCCACAGACTGATTCACAATCAAGTCAGTGACACAAACATGGACTTTGGAGGCTGTCAAACTGAGCGTGCTCAGTTTGACAGCTCAGTGGCTGTTGACATACTGGCTGCAGCTGCATTCAGGCTGACATCTGTAAATTCAGAAAAAAATCTTAATATTTATCAAAGTCCATAAAACCACAAACTGGGCAGACATTTCCTATATGGTGGATGTTTCCTTCACATGAGTTCTCATTTTTAATAAACTGCTTTACATCTAAACTAAACACACCTGAGCAGTAAACTATTGTTTACTGCAAAACAGCTCCACTAGGAAAGCTTGGCTGACCATTGGTGTAAATAGATTTTAAATTAGCTTATAAAAATCAGTCCTTTTATCCACAAATTAATAACATATTAGGGCTGCACGGTAGGGCAGCTGTAAGTGCTGTTGCTCCACAGCAAGAAGGTCGCTGGTTCGAATCCCGATTCGGGCACGGTGTGCCTTTCTGTGTGGAGTTGCATGCACAGGTTCCCTCGAGTACTCCAGCTTCCTCCCACTGTCCAAAAACATGCTCACTAAGTCAATTGGAGATTCTAAATTGTGTGTGAGCGTGAATGGTTGTTTGTCTCTGTGCGTCAGTCCTGCGATTGACTGGCGACCAGTCCAGGGTGTACCCCGCCTCTCGCCCTTAGCCAGCTGGGATGGGCTCCAGCCACCCGCGACCCTGCACAGGAGAAGCAGTATAGAAGATGAATGAATGAATAATAACATATTAAACATTACACTCATTAAAATTTGTGTAACTGATGGGCGACGCCACAAGATTTTAACAAACATAACAGGAGCTTAAAACTCTTCAGTCTCCTGGAAAGTTTATACTGATTCTGATCTTCAGCGTTAACTTCAAATCTAAAAGAAAACAGAAAGGAGGAGATTGATCATTTCTTTATGAGTATTTGTAGTGGCACAGAACTCGGCTGCAGAACAGACTTTTTTTTTTCAAGAGGTGAAAAATGAAAGAGATTTTTGGCTGTTGATAAAAATCAGGATCAGGATGAAATCTGAAAAAGTGTGAGGGGTCATAAAATTTACCACGAACTGAAAGTTTTCCATCGGAACTTTGAAACATATGGAGAAAAAAAAAAGTTCAGTTAGCTTAGCAACATTCAAAAGACAACTTGCAAGGCTCAGTCCATGGTTAAATAAATTTAACTCATGCTCAATAATTCACAAACTAAACCAGCGACCAGCTGTAGCTTTGTATGTGTTAACAGTAGAAAATAACGTGGTATTAATCTCCAGTCAAACTTTGCAATCTGTTTCCGAAACGTTGGAAAAGAAGGAGAATATATTCCAATTCGTAGGAATACAACAATCAAGTTTATACCAGCGGAGAACGTTTCATTCTTGATGTTTTGGAGTGACTGCAGGGTTTTTGGTTGCTGTTGTGCTTGTTCCTTTGCCTGTTGCGCCACCTCAAAGTGCTTCTCACCTGTGCACACCGGTCTGCAAATTTGCAGTGATTTTCAGTGTGTGTTGTCTGTTTGGTACAGGCAGTAGGGCACTCAGAGGAGGGGGAGGGGTCCCCCCCCAACAGCAACTGTCAACTTGCAAGTCAGCCCCTCATGGAAACCAGACGTTTAATTGTTCTCAGATGTTGAGGCTTGTGGTGTGACTTTACTCTAAGGCTGGATTAATTCTCTGACGCTGATTAAAAATGCTCGCACGCCTCACAGGCTTGAAGGCTGACTGGATGCGAGGGCAGATCGGGCCGAGGTCATATAACCCTAACCATTCTTAACAGATAGGAAAGAATTACTCAGGATTGTTTGTAACTATGAGAAGTACACAGATGTGTTTATCTCTGTGTTTAATAAGCTGTCAGTCACAGTAAAGTAAACTTAATGGGCTTTCAAATATTTGCATGTTATTGTGAAGCAAGTTTTACTCATCTGCTCTCATGTGAAATGAAAGAAACTGTGGTCAGAAGTCAAATAATGGCTGCGGTGGATTTTCACTTTAAATCAGTGTTTTATTGAGCGGAAAAGATGCAGAATGGGGTACGAACAACAAATCTTCATCCATATATTTATTCCATCATTCCATCATCCACCGTCCATCCATGAACCTCCCATCAATCTGCTGCTTTTATCTTTCAGTTTAGTTTATAAATGTCAAAAATTGCACACGCTCACACTGATAAAAGCTAGAAATCATGTGAGCTTCAGCTGAATGGAGCAAGGCCCTGAAATTTTGGATGAAACTCAGTTGTGAACATTATGTCATGAACCTTAAGCACCAACTTTGTTTCCGTTGAGCATTTGGTGGATGATTCAAAAAAGTCACTCAATCATTTCCTGATCGTTCCCAGGTCGACTCCTAGTTTTACTCCTAAGCTCGTCCAAATCATCTTTGCTGCTCTGGACTTCTAATGTTTCAAGATCCGACCACTGACCGACCAGTTATCATCCCCAGAAGAGCAGTTCTGACTCATCTCCAGTCTGCAGGTTTAGGCAGATTGTGCCAACAGTTCAGGGAAAAAATAACACAGCCATCATTTTTATGTCAGCTGGAACCTGTTTGGAAAAACTTTTTAAAATATTCAAGTCTGAGCTTCTGTCGTTCACCCCTTTTCTCTCTCAGTCAGATGGAAGAGCAAGACTTCCCCCTCTTTAAGATTTGCATAAATCTGAACCCTCTGCCCCTTTGGCATTTTACTTTCCTTTACCCGAAATACATTTTAATGATTGTTTTGCCTTGATTTTGTTTTACATTGCGCTATTAAAACTTCTACTATCTTTGAGCTCTCATTTTATCTGTCAGTGTCTGTTCCCAAAGGAAACACATTCATCTGAACAGAGGAAGGGGGTAATTGGATTATCTCTTAATCACCCAGTTTTACCAAAGAGCAACATTAGCGATGCTCCCTGTTAGCATTCTTTGTTTTGTCTCTGTGGTCTCTGAGCATTCAACAACTTATTCACCCTCTGTGTCCAATGTGCCCTAACCCTAATTCAGCCATGGCTATCCTTCTGTTTGGACACCATTACCACCCACCACTCAACCTGTGAACACAGAGGGTTGACCCAAAGTGTGAATGTCCGAAGAGTTACTCATTTCTGTTCAGCTCTGTATCAAATCCAGAGTCCACTTAAACCCTTACAAGAAAGCTCCTTTCTGTCTCTTAATCAAGATGTGAAACCTTACCATCCTGAACAACAGAGCCAAGACAATAAAGACATGAAGACAACTGGAGCTAAACAAAGCCAGCAGCTGGTCTTTGGGGGCAGAGTGTCCACAGGCATGTCTCTGCAGTGACCTAAGATGCCCTGTGCCTGTTAAGACTATCTCCTGAGTATCAGGCCTGTGTGTGTGTTTGTGTGTGTTTGTGTGTGTGTGTGTCAGTCTCTATGGACAGAATAGTGTTTTGTTCCGATGAAGTGGAGTTGCAGAAGGAACATTTCACATCTGGTTTCAGCGAGAGTGTCCCCACGACTAACCTTCAGGCAACGCGAAAGATTATCACAGCTAGAAATCAGCCATATGTCACTCCATCACTGTCACAGTTACATCTTCACAAATAGCACCGAGCAGCACAAAAGTTCTCTTCCTGTAGCGCAGATGAGCAGGAATGACCTACAACTGGAAATCCCTGGTCATCAAGCATGACTGTAGAGCAAACAAACAATGACAAACAAATGGTTGTTAAGTATCCGTGTATTATTCGTTCAATTGATATTCAGTTATGACTCAAAGAAAACAAAACATTTAAAAAAAAAAAGTTTGTATTCTGTTTTTTTCCTTTTTGAAATGAAAATGAATAGATGAAAATTAGTTTTTTTTTCAATATCCTGTTTGTTAATATGGACCAAATGAAGGAAAGTTGAATTAACGGCCGCGGGCTGATTTTGATTGATTTGTCCGATCATCGTGACCCAGAGGTTTTAGACGGAGCTGCTTCTCCGTCAAGAGATCATAGATGAAGCCGACTTAATGGTAGTAATCACTTGAATGAATGTTACCCACACAATGAGACATCTAATCATGGATACTGAATTTGATATTTCTGATTTCCAGTCAGTGGAAATCTAATTTTCCAGGAACATCGAGAGACTTAGATTACTCGCACAAACCACAAGAAAATCGTCCAAAACAAAAAGGAATTTGATAAATTTTGTCAAAAAGGAGAAAATTTGTGATTGATGTTGGATTAAGTTGCATGAGCCACATCCCGTATGTATAGCTCTCACAGGTTCCACTTAAAACAGACTAATTACACCAAAACAGATCAAATAGACTTATGGGTACGGTGCCAATGAAACTGTTAAAAAGATCTTTGATCAATAATAATGATAATAAAAAATAAAATAAATCATAACGTTTAAATTTGTGAAACGTTACTGTTTGAAAGAGGATTTGAAATAATGCAGCTAACTCCCTCTTCAGTGTTTTCCTGCTGATTTTCAGTTTCACCTCAGAGCTGATAAAGTGTTTTTATGATTTTGATACAAAAAAATGCTTTAAAGAAGTTTCCTCTGATGGCAAAAAAAATAGTTTTTTTAATTTGTTTATTTTTTTCCTTTCTCACGTGAAATGTATATTGTGAAGTCAGGTGACAGGCATCCACACACTCCCCTTGCAGCTCTGTGGCCTTTAGGACTTCCCAAAGAGACACACCAAAGGTCTGTTACTAGATGCATCGTTAGGGATTAATGAATAAAATACTGGGCTAAAAGGGAGGCTTATGATGTGTCGTGCACACGTGCACACTTTATCTAAATACCACCTGTTGTCACGCAGCGTCTACACACAGACTGTGCAAAACTGATGTGTTTTTATCAAGCTCGGGGCTCGGATCTAGCCTGAGGCTCTCCCCACTCCAGAGAGAGGGGTGGTGCCCCCAGAGGGGTGTTTGCTTAAGGCCTTTTTTATGATCATGATGCTTTTTCCAGACCTGAGCCGGGACTGAAACACAGGCAGGAGTGGGCGCAGAGCCAGTAAGCTGCTGCTTAACTCTAAGGATCAGGATCAGAGTCATTTCTTTGGCAGGTTTTGCAGAAGTACCAGAATTTGTGCATTGTTGATTCAGAGAGCACACATGAAGCATTTGTTTGCGGCTCCAGAGATTCGAATACATTTTAAAGGAGGTGAGAGTTACTCCTGAATCCACACATACTTAACATGCAGGAGAGATTGAACTG
The DNA here is from genome assembly GCA_030710495.1 of Labroides dimidiatus. NCBI lineage: Eukaryota > Metazoa > Chordata > Actinopteri > Labriformes > Labridae > Labroides > Labroides dimidiatus. Next base: position 20,137,113 of record CM061160.1, read on the forward strand.
CACTCAGGCATTTCCTGCATTATTTTCATTCAGCTGACTGGCATGCTCTTTGAAGCTGGGCCCATATTACTGCTGATTATGTGCTACCTTTAAAGGTAAAGGCCTGAGGCTATCTGCATCCTAAATCTGCAGTCAAGGCTAACTTCTGCTGTAAGCTATCGCTTCAATGTGCCGTGACACTCTAATGGTTTAGTCCCAGCGCGGATCAAAGCTGTTTGTGGCCAGGGCTGAAGATTACACTTGGCTGCAGTGCCATTCTATCATAGCAGCCAAGACTGATCCCAGAGGCCTGCAGGACGAGATGTTTATCAGAGCTGTACCCAAACAAACAAGATGTGCGTCACTGTGCAGAACTCTGAGATGCTCATTGTTATGTTTCTCTTTTAATGTTGAATTGATAGCTTTTGGACAGTCTGCTCTGAGTGTGTGCGTGCCTTTGTTTTGCGTGCATGCGTGCATAAAAGATAGGCACAGAATAAGAGAGAGGGGAAGAGATGGGGAGAGGAAAGAAGAGGGAGAAAAGATGAGAGAAAAGAAACAAAAGAGGAGTGAAAGGGCAAAAAGAGATGTTTGGATTGCTGTATTACATCTTGGCTCTGATTCTGAAGTTCAGTTACAAGGTTTTTTGATTTGTAGGAAATGACACAAGCCTTGTGTGAGCTTACATTGTCCACTCTAATTCCCCTAACGTGTCCTTCATTAAAAGTCATAATATTATGTCACGATACACAGGACATGAAAGAGCTGTTGGAGATCAAATCTGATGTGCGTCTGATTTGCAGCGTGGTTAACTTCCTTATTTTCCACGTAGAATCATCCAGGTGGGAAACAGCTTCAAACCACAGATCTAATTATAAGCATGTGGCCTGGCGCAGCGTCCAAGGCGCACTTTACGCACTGTCCGCGCTCTCTGTGCTGCGGATTTTAACTACACACGCGTGGAGGGAGTAATGTCAGCCCGTGTCAGTGAAATAAGGCACCATACACAACTGAACTGAGGCTTCAACAGCTGTTTATTAACCCAGAACAGAATTAATGTCTCAGTCGGGAGGTATTAAACCCAATCTATCAATTTTCAGCAAAATCTGAAAAGCTCAGAGCTGAGTTCATCCTCTGCGCTGTTTTACATTCAGCCTTTTATTTCACCTTCTGTGGAGCGCTAAAGGTTTTTTTTTTTCTTTACTTCAGCCTCTTGAACTGTCGTTGAAACAATGAGGAGGATCTGAATCTGACAGGCGCGTCTCTCTTAAGTTTAGATCAAACCGAACCATCAGGAGCGTCAGCTGGGAGAGAGATGCAAGTGGCAGGCTGGCAGAAGGTCCTGACAGAGTCCGCGCCTCTCAATGCAAGCTGTCTCTTCTTCTGCGGCCATTGAGAAGCCTGCAAACACCGCGTGCGCTGCTGTGCCAGATTAGTTTAACTCAAACGAGCTGGTTCATTCCATAAATCCGTCGAGTCTAACACAGAGGACAAGTGTTATCGTTTTCAATAGGCCTAAATGACATCACCTAATTTGTGCGAGTTATGAATTTGCCGAAATAAAGAGACAAAACGCAGCTTAATGTTTTACTTTTTCAGTTCATTTCTGTTTTGAAATGAAAAATTTTATTTAAATAAATAAATAAATTAATAAATAAATAAATAAACATTTTTGGTTGGAGAAAAAAGTGAAAGCTGAAAACAGACGTGTGAGATAAACCTGTTTGAGAGTCTCAAAAAATGTTGCTTTTTAACGACGCGCTTCAACAAGGCGTTGATACAGAATCATTTCAAACACCACATACTGAAAGTCCCGTTCGGTCCATTTACACTCCAAACAATTTCATAAGAGTTCAGACGATGAGCCAGTTAATCAGGATGTTTTCACTTCTCTGCCGTGTGTCAGTTGAACTGCAGAACTGGAAATGTTTCGAAGAAGTTCATTCGCTTTTGTAACTTTTGGAAAAGAGCAGAAACTTTGATGTGTTTCCTGAAACAAACAGGGAGGTCCCTGCAGGGAAATCAAACTCACAAAAAAAAAAAATACCGACAGCATTGTGGCCTTTTCTGTGTTTCTGACTCAGATCAACTTGTCTGTGAGTAACTATCATCTTTCTTTAATTTTACTAAAATATCACATCTGCGACAACTTAGAGGAATCAGTTATTCAAGCGCCTGATTTCACTCAGATTCATCCAACATATCCAAGACACGAAGAGGAGTCATGGAGCATTTTTTTTGTCCTAAAATTTGCATTACAGTGATTGTTAAATCCGAGATTAATAAAAATGAAATTAAGTTAAGATAAGATAAACTTTGTTGTCCCAGGGGGAACTATGTCATGGACATAAGTGCAGTGCTGCTCACAAACAATACATCCCTCATTCAACCAGTCATTCATCACTTTTCATCATACCAATAATACAATATTTACAGTCACAGCCCATAGTCAAAAGATAAACACCGTGGCATACCATTTATAAATAAATGAATAAATAAATGAATAAATAAATAAATAAATAAATAAATGTAAACACTAAAATAATAATAAAAAAACAATATGTCATAAAAAGATAACTTAAGTTAAAACAGGAGTGGGACAACCCTCACATTAGAGTCTCATGTTATTGCAGACTGTTGAGTAGAGTGATGGAAGTAGGGAGGAAAAAAGCTTGAATCGATTACTTTTGCATCTGCAAGTTCTGAACCGTCTTCCAGAGGACAATAATTCATATTCAGAATAAAGAACATGAGAAGAGTCCTTCAAGGTTTTCTGAAACTGATGATAAAACAGTGAAACCGCCTGGTCTGTGCTGAGATGAGCCCCCCTCTCTTCAAAAATAAATCTAAATAAAGTCACCACCATCACCTGTGAGGCCTGAAGGTTTTTGTTGACTTCAGCTGCCTCCTAGTCCTCATTCAGGTTAGATTAGCTGCTGCACCGACAGGCCTCCGACCAGGCCGTGTTTACTGTTACTAACTGAATTAACATCCCGGAGGACTCCGACAAATCAAAAGCACGTGTTAGCAAACATTCAGCCTTGTTGAATTAAGGTTCATCCCCTTACTGCCCTCCATCCAACCTCCAAGGAAGAGAGCGCGCATATTTGATGAACCCCAGCGTAATTACAGCGTGCGTCCTCTCCATGTTTGCCAGTTAGTCAGTCATATCATTTACAAATTAAGAGTTTATTAATGTGGCTTTGGAACTCCAATTATGTGGGACGAGTTGTGGTGATGCTGCTGGAATATTTTACATCTTGTAGGTCTGTTTGGTATCTAACTTCAGTGCGTAAAAATATGTCTGGACCAGAATGAACCCAAAGGCAAATCAACATGAAAACGCTTCTTTTTCATTAACATCTCGTTACATTTCGTACCAACAAAGAGCTTCCATGTGTTTCTGTCAGAGCTTGTTATCAGCTGAGCTTTAATAAATAAAACAATCCCATTCAGAGGCCACCGGGTCCGCGCGGCCTGCTGCGTCCTAAAGCTCTGCTGAGTCCTCCAATAACTGCTGCACATCGAGTGTTTTTTGTCAATATTAGCGCGACTACTTGTGGAGGAGTTTATAATTAGACACGTGTTTCCCCCGCTTTTGTTGTCAGGGATCAACTGATTTCTTTGTAAATGCGTTTTTAAAGCAACGAGGGATCCACAGGGAGGGGTAAAGTGGTCTTAAGAGCTCCTTTTCAGCTCTGAAGAAAAGGCCAGGCCGACACGCCGAGAAACATGGAGGCCCGGGACCTATTTAATCCAGGAGATGTGCCCTCGGTGCTGTCAGAGCGCAAGAGTTTCATGGAGGAACTGATCAGTTTGGTAAGGGAAACAGGCGCTCCGCTGTCAGCTGTCACAGACCTGATCCATCTCTCCACCAAAGCCTGAAACTAAGAGTGAAAACATTGCTTTGTGTCTGCTCACTAACTGTATTTCATTGCTGAAAGCGGAAAAAAACTAGTAGAATTATGGAGGATATGCTGTTCGACTTCGACCAGGATGGCGCTCCAGATTTTGCCTTTTGGGGACAGATAGATCAAAACATCCAGTTTCAGACCCAGATGGACACCTTCCTGCTGGACTACACCGCGGCATCGGGCCAGCTCTCACCCTGGTCCTCTTTTGGGAGTCAGTCCATGTTCCCGGACTCACAGCTGACCTTCACCGACCTGGACGTGGGCTCTCCGGTAGAGAGCATCTGCGCCGAGGGCGAAAGCTCCTCAATGGATGAATCCCTGGAGGTGGCCAAGCACCGGGCGCGGCGGCTGGTGTCCCATCAGCCCTACAAGGTGCAGCGACACGCGGCCAACATCCGCGAGAGGAAGAGGATGCTGAGCATCAACTCTGCCTTTGAGGAGCTGCGCTGCCACGTGCCAACCTTCCCCTATGAGAAGCGACTGTCCAAGATAGACACGCTGAGACTGGCCATAGCTTACATCGCCCTGCTGAGAGAGATCCTCATGTCGGGCTGCGACCCCAAATCCTACGTGGATGAGTGCATGAAGAGCGGCCACAAGAACCGAACCAACGCCATCTGGAACACAAGCGGTGAGCTCAAACCTACAGTTAGCCTTCAAACAACATGTTCAGTAAATGAGCCTCAAAATGAGATGAAACAGCTTCAGTTATGTTTTCCATCAATAAGGATGTTTACCATTAGCCAAAACTCATCCAGCTGTTTGCAACACGTCAATCTATTTTTCAGGCACTAAATACATTTATTAATATTTCTCAATAATTATATATAATAAGAAACAAGCTGGTACAAAACTCTCCTGGGGAAAAAAACAGAAGGACAAGAACAAATGAAGTTTCCAATCAAGTTTTACTGAAAGTTTTTCCAACAAGATTTGATTCATTTAACATTTGACAGCATCAGCCTCTTAAAGGGCAGAATCTGAATCCAACTTATGGCAGCATTTTATTCTTTATCTGTGATGTTTAAACTCATTATATTTAAATCAAATGAAGGATTCTTCATTCACAAGTATCCCAGTGTGGTGATTTTAAACTGAAGTCATTGTAAGCAGCCTGTGTTTGCTCCACTATATCATCTCCAGGTGTTTTTCCTTGTGCATATGCTCCAAATGAGCCTCGTATTACTTCAACACAATTACACATGCCTCTCTAAGTTCAGGTCATTCAGTGGGAATCTCTATCTGAAACCTCTTTGCATGGCTTTTCAGTGTTAAGTGTGCCTCCATCCTTCAGCCCCACATCTAGAACTTGTTAAACAGTCATTAAAATGTATTAAAACTTATACGTTTGCCCTGCTTTTGTCTAATTCTGCGCCCACTCCCCAGATCTGACAGCCCGTCTCTCTTGGATAAAGTGGGATTAGCTGAGGATCATGAGGCACCCTGAGTATTAAGGCTCAGGTTTGTTCTCCTTCTCCTCTCTGTCTACATGTCAAAGACAGGCGGTCGGCAGCCATGGCAGAACCTACTGATCGACATCTGCAGACTTCTCACCGGGTCACACACCTCAGGCTTTCTCAGCCCTTCCACTCCTGCATCGTCTCTGGCTTTTAATATTCTAATTTATTGTTGACTGGTAATTGAGAGCCATTGTTTCAGGGCTGGGGAGGGAGAGAGGGTTGGCATTGTTTGCCCACATGGATGGCACTTGTCCCAGAAGAGGAGGGCACGCTGGCACAGGACTGAATGGACTTCCTAAGAGCTCATACTTCTGCATGCAGCACTGAAGTGTTTACTGGACGGGCGCTCATTAGTCTGCACGTCGATGTGTTAAAAAGAGCCTTGATCATGTAAATGAGACAATGGGTGCACTGATCGGGGCGATGTTTTAGCATGTCAGCTGCAACTTGGCTTCTAGAGCGCTGTTTGCTCCATGTGCAGCCTCTATCATCTGCTTTATTTATTTATTGACATATTTATTTGTGCGCTCTTTTATTTATTATGATTATTTTATAAATTCCTGATTTCTTGGACATGTTTGTACAAACTGACCGTCATGTTTTGCAGCTCGACGGAGACAGTTGTTTCTTATTTTAGTTAACTGCACATAAAGAGCTAAGCTAACGTGTCATTTTCCTTGTGTGTATCACCACAGAGAAGCTCACACAGCATCTTAAATTCGCTGATATCTCTGTCACGAAATTATATCTCTGAAGACAGTGAGAGTCCTCTTTTTCTTTCAGTAGGAGCTGATAGTAGCCTGAGCCCTCCACAGTTACTGCTCAGAGGCCAGAGGAAGTGAACTATATTACATTGTTTTTTGACACCTGTGATTTTATCCTCCCTGATGCAGCCCTTAGACTCCAACTTCCTTTTATTGTCATTTCACAAATGACACAGCAGTGCATTCGGGAATAAATTATTTTGGGAGTATTGGTTACAGAACATTAAAATAGGTTCCTGGTTGAGTCATTACTGACGACACCAAAGCTGCTGCAGTGTCCAGTAATACTGCTTTAAAACCAAGATAAAGTTTCCCAGTTAGTAATACACTCACAGGCCACTTTATTAGGTACACCTTGCTAGTACCGGGTTGGACCCCTTTTTGCCATCAGAACTGCCTTAATCCTTCGTGGCGTAGATTCAACAAGGTACTAGAAACATTCCTCAGAGAGTTTGGTCCATATTAACATGATAGCATCACGCAGTTGCTGCAGATTTTTGTCAGCTGCACATCCATGATGCAAATCTCCTGTTCCACCACATCCCAAAGGTGCTCTATTGAATTGAGAACTGGTGACTGTGGAGGCCATTTGAGTACAGTGAACTCATTGTCATCTTCAAGAAACCAGTCTGAGACGATTCCAGCTTTATGACATGGCACGTTATCCTGCTGGAAGTAGCCATCAGAAGATGGGTACACTGTGGTCATAAAGGGATGGACATGGTCAGCAACAATACTCAGGTAGGCTGTGGCAATGAAACAATGCTCAGTTGGTACTAAGGGGCCAAAAGTGTGCTAAGAAAATATCCCCTACACCATTACACCACCACCAACAGCCTGAACCGTTGATACAAGGCAGGATGGATCCATGCTTTCATGTTGTTGACACCAAATTCTGACCCTACCATCCGAATGTCGCAGCAGAAATCGAGACTCATCAGACCAGGCAACGTTTTTCCAATCTTCTATTGTCCAGTTTTGGTGAGCCTGTGCGAATTGTAGCCTCAGTTTCCTGTTCTTAGCTGACAGGAGTGGCACCCATTGTGGTCTTCTGCTGCTGTAGCCCATCTGCCTCAAGGTTCGTCGTATTGTGCGTTCAGAGATGCTCTTCTGCATACCTTGATTGTAAGGAGTGGTTATTTGAGTTACTGTTGCCTTTCTATCAGCTCGAACCAGTCTGGCCATTCGCCTCTCACCTCTGGCATCAACAAGGCATTTTCACCTACAGAACTGCCGCTCACTGGATCCCTGTAGATAAGCAGTTTCTGAAATACTCAGACCAGCCTGTTTAGCACCACTAACCATGCCATGTTCAAAGTCACTTAAATCACTTTTCTTCCCCATTCTGATGCTCGGTTTGAACTGCAGCGGATCGTCTTGACCATGTCAACATGCCTAAATGCATTGAGTTGCTGCCATGAGATTGGCTGATTAGAAATTTGCGTGAACAAGCAGTTGGACAATTGTGCCTAATAAAGTGGCCGGTGAGTGCATTTCAGCTGTTTGTTTTTGCCGGTTGTTACAAATGTTGTCATGACTTCCTCTGCACTCCTATTAGATATACATAAGACACTTTGTTTAAGAGGAAATCACATCCTCACATGTGACACCTGAGTCCCCCTAGTGGTATTAATTGACCTGATCCCTCCTGCGATTTAATCATACTGGCATTCTCTATGTTTTGCGTTTGGATCAGTGGTCACATGAGAGAAAGTCCATTATTTACTAAGATTAAAAGATAATAGAAACAGGTAACACATTCATTAAAATGCTTAGACATCTAACATGAATAATAACTTCTTTCTTTATAACTGTAGTGGATTTTACCCTCAGTTTTCCCAACACTGGATGCAGTTTAAACCCCAGTTATCAATAGCTGAGATTTTCTTCTTCATTCATTTACTGCTGGTGAAAACTGTGGCTGAGGTTAAATAGATGAACCTTCTCTGGACACTGCCATGAGCTCATGGCCCATAAAGAGCAGCTCTGATACCATACACAGGAGATATGACTCAGCTAAGGGGGAATTTTGAGGGCCAGGATGAGTAAGATTTATTCCAGTCTGTGGGTTGCATCAGGCCTCTTCTCCGTGTTGAGCTAGTTTATTGATTTAACATCCGAAAGTCCTATCCTGAAAACACAGTGAGGCTGTTTAGCTATCAGACGGCAGGTGTGTTTATCATGTTAGGTTAACTTTGGAGTCCAGGCATAGAACTTGTAAATATAATTAGTGGATCACATCCTGATAAACAAAACAGCAATGGAGAAAGAGGAGATCAGAAACAGCCCTAACAAAAGGCTGAAAATATGTCAAATCAAGATGGTGTAACACTGACATGTTTGTTTGACATGAAGTCAGCGCAACAGGAAATGTACGAACACAGGGATATCACAATCATCCATGCTGCCTGTTACAGGTTTACTGGAGCACTCTTAAGGATTATACGTACAAGTTTGTTCTCCAAGAGTTTATTATGATTGAGGATAAAAGCTAGCTGCTACAACGCGGGTACATTTTCCGCGTATCCGCATTATGCAACTCCCATTGTCTGAAAACCTGACAAACGTAAACACTCGAGACACACGACCTTCTGTAAAAGTCTGAGAAATTTATAAGACTATTTACCAAGATTCAACCCTCATCAGTGGCCTACACACAGGATTAATGTGCTGTACTCTCTACTGGGATGTTAATATTTCATGTTACAGAACTGGAAGTTTTAGTTATTTAGAGTAAAATAAATAAAAAAATCCAAAAAGTATAGGTGCAGAGGTTGTTCATAGTAGTTGCTGAAAATGTATCCTTGGAGAAATGAAACCTTAAAATAAGTCGCAGGATGGGCTGGATGAGTGTATTCAGACACAGCTCAGCTAACAGCAGACGTCCCTGGTTGACCTCTGAGTCTTATCAAAAAGTCCAGTATCACATTTTCCTGAATGACATCAGTGTTTTTAAAGCCTCAGTTTGGATTCGACCAATGAGCATTCAGTGATCTCTTAAATTTAAACCCAGAGCTAAAGAGAATTGTTCCTCCAGGCTGCTGTGTTGACCATTTGTTTGTTTCTCAGCAACATTGGTAGAGATGATTGTCATCATATTGATAATGCTGACCTTAAATAATAATAATAAAAAAACACTGACTCTCCAGAGGCGTTTCAGTCCTCCCTCATCACCTTGGTAACCAGAACGTGTCAAAGCTAAAACTCTTGTTAAATATCTCACCTGTTTTTCTCATTAAGGCTCCTCTTCAGAAGACCACGCAGTCAGCCTCAGAGCTGTTAACTCAGATCAGAGTGTGTGAGACAGAAATGCTGCCCTCTTTAAAACTTGTCTCAGGGGCCTTCCCTCAGGGGCCCTTACAAGTTGAGGGCGCCAAGCATTTGAAGCCTTCTCAGATGAGCACAGTAACATATAATAACTTCCTCCCTGGATTAGAGGTACGGGCCTCCTGGTGACCAGAGCAAACACTCTAAAGTGAGGGAAATAAACAGCTTTAGATACCGGCGGTGTTAGCTTCAAGAGTGAGTGATGTAAAATGACAAATAAATACCAAAGCAGCCAAGTTGACGATTTGGATTTGGTTAAAGATGTAAAATGAAGTGATAAATAAAATAGAGAAACAATCTATGTGGACCAAAAGAAACACAGTTATGACACACTGGATGATCACAACACTTTAAAAGTATCCAGTCTAGACAGTTCTCTGTTTTTACTGAGCCAGACCCACCAGCAGAGTGTGTGGCAACTGCAACAAGGACAAAACCTTACACCTTTACCTTTACAGGCAGGAACCAGACTCATTACTGAACAGCCATTTGTTGTGACTGACCCTGAAAAGACAGACAGACAGAGACAGACGGGGTCTGAGTGCTAAACCGGCTGGCCTGCAGTCTGAGAGCTTCTGAGATGAGACGAGAGAGATGAGATTCAACTTTACCGTCATATACTGTACAAGTACAGAGTAACAAACTGAGGTTTGGCATCTCACCAGAAGTGCACTAAGAAGAGAGTGAAAGTATCTATGTACAGGGTAATTAATACAGTTATTTACAGATATGAGCAAAATAATTTAAATTATAGGCTATGTATGGAAGGGTTAATGGGATGCTATAAATAAATAAATTTTGATGCATTACGAAACAAAAAAATATGACAAAGGAGACTGGGACTGTTGAGCAGGGAATAAAACTATCGGTCAAGAATGTGGCAGTGTTAAACTATTAAAACTCTAGAGACAGGTTGTCTTGGTTTCCAGTCGATTACAGAAAAAGTGCCAAAATCAACAAACAAAATCTGTTGTTGCTTCGTAGTTAAAATGAGCGTATGCATTTCTCACAGCAAGTTATTTTTAATTTCAGGTCTGACATTTGATAATCTTTCATTGCACCATTTTTAATCAAATCTAAGCTGTACATGATTTGCAGATTATTCCACTGTGTTTATATCAGCCTTCACACGATGCTGGAATAGGGGTTGTAGTTCTGTCCTCTCAGTAAAGATCTATTGTCCTGCAGCTTCGGACTAAGCTAACAGTCGGGTCTTTGTAAGGGTGCTGTTGGTGACACAGGTGACATTGAGGGGAGTGACAGTGGACTGTAAATGCCTCCCCTCTGTTGACATCCGCTGAGCTTCACCCTGCTCCTCTCAGCCCAATCAAGTGAACAAACAGCAGCACTGTTTGCCCAGCCCTCCTGCTTTGCTCCCCCCCACAACCTGCCTGAGCTGAGTGTAACCTCAGCATGGCCCTGCCTCGTCGGGCCACCTGGTTGACACTTTGCACTGTGAACCTGAGCTAGCCATCATGCTAACCTTGGCACTAGGGTCACAAGTGCAGGACTAATTACGCTGCCTTATTTGTGCAGGAGGCTGCCCTATCAGCACCCGAGTGCACGCTCTCTCTGTCATTTGTTCAGCAAATTTACTCTGACCCCATCCACAGGACTGCCCCCCTCCCCCTTTTGCTCCCCTCTCGCTCCCCTCTCACTTGTTTTAGGCCTGGTTAAAGTTCAGATTCTGGAAGCACAACATGCGTAATGAATATAATTGTGTTATAACTAATGTAATTGCTCTGGCAACACTGTTTTTTGTAACTGTCAGGTCAATGAAGTGCATTTGAGTTGAGCATGTGTTGAACTTTTTGTTGGACAGAGACTTTCACTGGACTAAACTGATCAAATAAACATCACGCCAATATGCACCACATACTAATCATTTGGTATAAACGCATGTAGATATGTATGTGGTGGAGGAGAAAGTCAGCCATTAATCAAAGGGGCTGAAGGTTTGAGCCAAACAAGCCAAAATACTTTAGTGAGCACAGATACTGAAGAAGAGTTTTTGTGTTTGTGTCACAGCATGCTTCATGTGACAGAGGAGGCATGAGAGGCTATTTCTGAGTCCTTAATTTCATGATGACGAGTGTGCTGTATGGAGTCAAAAAAAAAAAAAAAAAAGTATAGTCCCTTGAAGAGAAAAGACAGAGAGCACTGGAGATTTAAGTATAGCTGGGAGATTGGCCAGATACTCCCAGGTGGAGCAAAACCCCACCCACCATCAACCTGCAGAGAAACACAGAAACAGAAAAGAGGAAAACAGAAGAGCAGGCCTTGTGCCAGTTGGAGGTTCATCACAGGAGAAGAAATCCCTGATAGACAACCGAATAAAAACTGAACCGTCAACAACAACACAGACACAGAGCAGCTAGATATAACGATATATAATCTCTTATTTTCAACCGTCATCTATTTTATTTAATATTGGAATTATTTAAACGTTATTGTCTCCCAAATTTCACTATTAAAAAAAAATAGGAAGTGTCTGGTGTTAAAAAAAAAAAAAACCCTGCAATGATTGTCCTCTTTTTGGCTGGCTCCAAAAGCCAAGAATCCCAATCAACACAAATGTTAAAACGTGACAGCAGCAAACGTGTACAACAGCATGTTCACATTTGCAGCCTGGTACAATAAATAAATTTAAAAATAAATAAATAAATAACTAAATAAGTAAGTAAGTAAATAAGTAAATAAATAAATAAATAAATGTGTATTTGTCTGATTTCGTCTGTTGAAGGTATTATGACTAGGCTGTGTGTATAGATTTGCTTAACTAAAGGTTTGGCTAATTTGATTTTAGGAGGTTTAATGTTTGTCTCAGTTCCACCCCGGTCTGTTTCTTGGTCCCTTTTTTTCTATAGGAGAATTTTCAATAAATGAAGTTAGTTAGCGAGCTTTCTTTCCAGAGAGGGCTGATGATGGTCACTGAAATGCACTGAAAGACAGAACCTTCAGCTGCGAGATAAAAACCACATTAAACTCAGAAAAAGTCGTCACTCCATGTTGTGTTACACTATGAGAATAATGCAGACAAGTTCGAAAAAAAAGTATTTATAATTTTATCTGAGTTTTATTTTTTCACTCGGGTATCTGTACTTCAACTCTAATAAAGATAAACTTCTGCCAGATCTGCTTGAGTTCAGGAGATGCAGCTTTAATGCCACATGCTGCTTGTTTAAGAGTATAATGAAAGAAAGCTTCTTTGAAATTCTTCTAATTTTCCGTGATATATATCTTTTAAATGTTTTTCTGTATTCATATTTCTTTCAGCTGTTTTTTGATGAAGAGTAAGGGTTTTAGAACTTTGGCAGCCTTATCTAACAGATACAGCATGTGTCTGAAATACACTGAATACTATACATCATGATTTCTTTTCAACAAGCCTTCCAAAGCCTGCAAGAGCTGCACTTCAAAGCTCGCCCAGCTCACTACATGGCCATAACTCTGTGTGGCAGGGCAGAGGCAGGTATTGAGCATGCAGGTTTTGGATTTTGGGGGAGGGTATCCTGTCTTATTTCCCCCTCCACCTTCAGATATCAAAGCAGACTCTGACAGTGGGGGTCTCTGGCATCCCGGGCCTCTTTTCCACACAGGAGACAAAGCATGGAGCAGCGAGTCTGCATCGTATTAAACAAAGCCTAAATGCTTCAAGCTGTTACACACTTCCCAATGAAACCTTTATGAAAGGGCCCCTAATGCGATTTCAGAAACACCTTGTCATCAGCCCTGGAGCTGCAGAATGAAGCAGTGTGGATGTATGAATGAATGAGCTCTTGGCATTACTCACAGTTACTGAAGAATGGCTCTATGAGTGGAGGAGCCTATGGTTTTATGGGCCAATATGTAGCTCTCACTGATATCGCCTGTTGTTTCATTTACTGTAGAGGCTTCTGCGAAACAGAGGTTCTTATTACACACAGTCAAATGTCTGTTTTTGACTTGTGTAAAAGCTAAAGATGGTTTCTGAATCCTCAGGGACTCTAAACCAGAAGAAGAGCTAAAACAACAAACTATTTTTAGAGATGAGTGAAACAACGTTTTTTTTTTTTTAATGTTCTTTTGAAAACATGAATCATTTCCGTTTCATGTAAAGGCAGCGATGCGTTTCTTACTTATCTTGAATTAATTCAAAGCTAAATTCATGCCGCCACCGGGTCTGACGTGCAAATGCTTCTTCAGGACCGACGTGTGAGTCACATTTTTAACAGCTTACTGGAAAAAGAATGGCGCAATAAAACAGACATGGCTTTCGTTTCTGCTCAAACTGGAAACCAACTGATTTTCTAACAGAGTCAGAAAAGAAAAAAAAAAAACAGTTTTCAGAGCATTTGTCTGTTCTCTTGTGTTTTACACCTTCGTGAAAGAAAATTTCCAAAGAAACAAATGTTCAGTCATTTTTATTTATTTATTTATTTTTAATCCAATGGGGTTTCTGCTTTTGAAGGATGGTTAAAACTTCCAGAAGGTACCACCACACCTTTGGCTACTTGCATGGAACGATCAGATATCGGTAACAGAACAATTTCCCTCTTGGAAAATCACATTTTTTGCACATCAGAAGATGTTTTGTAATCTTAATACTGTATGTTTTTGCAGATATGTTACATACAGATTACAGATGCACATATATTGGCCGTAGTTTACATTTGGAGTTAGGCAGTAATGCATACGAGTAAAATATTGCCCCTGATGGAAACAGCAAGGTCATGAGTGGCCTTGAAAGCGATTGCACTGCTGCTAATAGAAGCAATGAGAAGCAGCTGGGTCTGTCCTCTGCAAAACATCTGAAGTTCTTCCTTTCTAAAATACACACACACACTCTCACACACACAAGCAGAAATAGATACGCTCATTCACACAATGATCAAGTGATAATGCATACAGTACATGGGTTTAAAGCACACACACTAACACACATGCATGTGCTTGCACACAGGCGCCTTCCTCAGATCCTCTTGCCAAGATCATTTGGGGTGAGCTCCACAAGTGTTTGGGGAGGGGGGTTCAAGTCAAAGGTAAGCAATCCTGGCAGGCACATGGACAGTAAAATTCCACTCAACGCAGCCTCTAACAAATCATCTCTCTATAACTTCCCTCACACGTCCACAGCACCCGGTGTCAGATCAAAGGCGAGTGAATCATCACACATCCATACATTTGGCCTCTTCCCTCTGTTTTGCTCTTTTTCTTCCTTTTCTTTTACTGGCTGAGCTGTTTTCCATCTCTCAGCACCTCTCTTCACTCCCTGCTTTGCGATCAGCTGCTTCTTTGCATGAGGTCGGCGCAGCGGTAGAAGGCCGCGCATGCACCGAGGATGTGTTTCCACGGATGTGACAGCAGAGAGGATCTGAGCTCGTGACGGTCATGCCCTCCACCCATGTGGAGCTGGTTTTAAAGGTGTCAGACAAGACAAAGGTACGTCATTCCGCTCGGCTGAGTTACGACCTGAGCACATCTTTGATCTAAAAGGCAGGTCATCCCTCTCTCCCCCCTCTGTCTCTCACTCTCTTCATTTTGCTGTCTTTACCTCTGTTTTATTCTCTCTCTGGGGGTTCTACTATTAGACACACAGACCTAAAAAAAAAAAAAAAATTCTCTTTCTTTCCATGGGGGGTTTGGTGTGATTTACATGAATCATGAGCTGATACTTTCCAGAGCAGATGAGCCAGTAACTTGTTCTTTGAACAGGATGGCACACACCTCTATTAACAGACCTGTACAGACAACATCTGGAAGGAAAATTCACGATAATTCCACTTTGATGGATAAGCAATAAATACCACATGTTTACACTTCTAATACTAATATTTAATGCAAATTTTTAAAAAAGTATTTTTTTGCATTAATATTTATTAAAAATGCATGTTGAATACTTATTTTTCAGTTTCTTTATTTTATTTGGATTTTATTTTCACAGTTTGTTTTGCAGCAGAATTTGATCAGGACTGTTCTTCATCCCACACATGCATGCTTATCATTGCAGAGCATACACAGTGGAAGGAAAAGTCCAGGCCGAGCCCCTCTAGTCCTCTTTTTCTTCTTGTGAAGTGGGTATATATGTGCAGCCTGTAGCTCACAAACGCTGTGCAGGATCAGACTCCCACTCTGCAAGTCAGACCCTTCTCCCCCGGGCACAGAGGCCTCCTGCAGCTGAACCAGTGAGCACAAGGTCAGAGGGCATAATCAGGGAAAGTGTGTGCGAGCATGTGGGTCTGCTCCTGCTTGTGTATGTTCTCTCTTTAAAGAAATGCACACACTCACAAATCTGAGTTTCTTTCATATTTGCACGTGTGAAACATTACCTGCTTTATATTAAAGAGGGTGCAGTGAAATGCAACCACATTAGACCTGCGCTGAGACTTGCCAGGGTCTGAGTAAAGAGCTCTGGCATGGAGTGAAAGTAATGTGACAGTCACGATTACCAAAAGAGCCCAAAACACAAAGCAGAGCAGGGTTTCCTGTGGGCCAGGGGGGCTTTCACGGGAAAGCAGGATCTGTCCCAGTACCAAGCTGGGGCTCATGGGCTTAGACAATGTTGTGTTACTTCCAGGAGGTACATGACTCTGCTCAGTCACGGCCAGTCTCCCCTGACATGCAGGACGCTGAGAACAGGGGCACATACAGCAGAGATACTGCAGAGTGATTATTTTTAAAGTTTACACTGTACTCTAAATGAGTTAAATTACCTCCTAATAAGATACAATTATTCAGTACAAGTCGATTGATGAGAGGCTAACATTAGCAGATGAAGCTAATTCAATATTATGTTTTGTCAGTTAAAGCCAGCCTCTTAAAAAAACGCAGAAGTCATGTTGAACATGAATCAGCCTCATAATTTAAAGTAATGTGATTAAAGTAAGACCCTATCATTACATCTTTAGGGTGGAGCTATTTCATCATTTGTCTTTCAGGAAATGATTTTTTTTCAGTCGTTATTTCGTTTTCTAAAAGAAAAGAAAAAAGAAAAACAAAACATAAAATTAAATTTTCGTGAGCAAAACAACAGTCTCTGTTTCAAAAGAGCCGCAACAGTACAGAAAGGAGAAATCTCTGGAGGTCAGTCAGCTGATTTGGACAAACTGTGCATTCTGGCAGAGGATGAATTCAGCTCTCTAATGTGAGCCACCTGTGCGCCTCTCTGTGCAGCAAAACATGACATGACAGATGAAGAGGTGGACCGCTGACAAAACGCATGGAGGAACCGTCTACTGGAGGTATCCGCAGAAACCGGAGAGCTGCTCGGTTAGTTTAAGCCTCCTTCCTGTTTGACTTCCACATTATAGGAGCTGTGAGAGTGTACACACTTGATTCGATTAAAGATCAAGCGGATAGGTTTTCTAAAGGCCGGGGTATGAGTGCGTAAATTGGTCTCTACAGAGCAAAAACTCGACACCGGAGAGGAATACAGTATTTATTGTAAATGGTTTGTTTGGTCACATCCGAAACGTCCTGCTGAGAGTGACCGGTTTACGGTACGGTCTATGGATGCTGTTTAATTCAGAATTCTTACTGACCTGAAGCAGTGTTTCACTTTGATTCAAATCCATGATTTTGATATTTAAAGGCCTGAGATTGTTTCATAAAGATTTTGGGTTAAATTAAAGTAAAAGATTAGTCTGTTCAACTTTATAAAAAATAGATTTTTTCGTAGTTAGATTTTATTGTTTTTTTAGAGTGATTAAATGAGACATTTAAGGGATCAATTTAAGAAATCTTAATTCATAGTTTGATGAACTGTGCTTCATCGTAAAATTTCAGGTAAAATAAAAACAGAAAAAATGTCTTTATTTGGCTGCGCGCAGAAGAAGAATCAGAGGAATATCGGTTACCTTTGACAGTAAATAAAAGAGTCTTGAATAGAAACCATGACTGGTCCCTCCTGCTTATTAACCGACCAGGACGCGCAAACCCTAGCTCCCCCTCCGCCCTCCAAACCCCTCCCCTTTCACTCTCAAAACTATTTAGCATCTGAAACCAGGATAAAGTTTCCAAAAAAATTTAAGGACAAAACTTCCTGCACGAGGAGACGCGTGCCAGCCCCCAGTTAGACAGCAGATTGAGGCGCAGAGAGCTGCACATCTTTTTCGGATTTCTACACATTTTTGTAACCACGGCTTCAAAGGTGGACAACGTTTTCTCCGCTCTATCCCTGCATTTCTTCAAGAAAGAAATGGAAGAGGGCTCCAGTTCCCCGGTCTCCCCTGTGGATAGTCTGGTGACCAGCGAGGAGGAGCTGGACAGGCAGCAGAAGCGCTTCGCGAAGAAGAGGAGACACAGTAAAAAGTCCTGCGAGGACAGCAGCGGTAGCAGCCCGGGGGCAGTGAAACGGGGGAAGAAACCGAGTCCGAGCAGCAACCAGTCTTACGAGGAGCTGCAGAACCAGCGCGTCCTAGCCAACGTCCGGGAGAGGCAACGGACTCAGTCTCTGAATGAGGCCTTTGCGTCTTTACGCAAAATTATCCCCACCCTGCCTTCGGACAAACTGAGCAAGATTCAGACGCTGAAGCTCGCCTCCAGATACATTGATTTCCTCTGTCAGGTGCTGCAGAGCGACGAGATGGACAACAAGATGTCCAGCTGCAGCTACGTTGCGCACGAAAGACTCAGTTACGCGTTCTCTGTGTGGAGGATGGAGGGTGCCTGGTCGATGTCAGCATCTCATTAGCACCCAGAGAACTCCACTTACTATGCCAAAGCGGTGGGTACCAGAGCTGAATCAGAAAATCATAGCGATATGTACAACCCGACGAGTGACGTAATTTCATTGAAGAAAAACAAGCGGCTCCTAGAAAAAGAGAGAGAGATGGAGAGAGAGAGAGAGAGGTGCAAGGCGACATGTAAAGCAGACTGTTACCAGTGTTAGATGAATCAGTCTTCATCCCGAATTCATTGTGTTCCTGAAGTTTTCTGTAGAATTTGAGCGGTAATTTGGAGGTGTTTTGGCCACGTGTCTTAAATCTGAAAGGTGAAACTAAGAGCCTTCTGACACACACACACACACACACACACACACACACACACACACACACACACACACACACACACACACACACACACACACTAGTGGTTTAACTTTTTAAATTGAGACCGGAGTAACAAACATCAGCATCCCTCCATCGCCCAGCTGTGTGTCCGCCTGTGGATGCAGATGTGCTCGGAGCCTCGCTGATCTTCAGTTTAATTGTAAATTCGTCTAAAGGTACTGACTGAGCCGGTCACATCCAAAACCTCAAGTTCAGCTTCAGGATGTGGAAAAAGAAACACTGTCTTTATTTGAAGAGAAAAGGCTCAGGCGCGGGGAAGTAGGCGGATTAACACAATAATAGTGTTGGAAGCTTTTCACACGCGAGGCCTGATGTGCCTCGTTAAGCAGAAATGACACGTCCGTTCTATTTTCTGATCGGAAAGGCTTTAAATCTAGCATCTGTGGCTCCAACAGTTCGTTTTTATTCGTCCTCTTTTAACGACATTTCATAATGAGTGCAGTAAGAAAAAAAACAACCAAAACGCAGCTGTGATGCCGCCACGGGTAATTTATATCCACAATAGAGAGTTTTCCTGTGCGCAGACCGCAGGAATGGGCAACTCGGCTGGACACGAAAAGTACAAACCAGCCCATGACAATAAAAACAGGGGCCCGCATTAACAAGCGGGCAGGATTTGGTCATGTTATTCCGCAGATTTTCAGCTCATGGGTTGAGAGGAGAGAGGAGAGGGTTGACTTTGTCAGGGATGTTTTAAAACTGAAGACCGTTTAGGCAGCTGACAGCTGAGAGGAAACTTCTCCTGGAGCTGATGTTTGATTTTTCTCCGGGGTGGTTTTCGAAAACTCACCGCAGAGATAAAAAGGTTTGTCTGAAACCTGACTTATGACAGCATAAACGGCTGATGATTTTATATTACAAAGATGTCCTTCCAAAGCCACTTTAAAACACGCAATACCTATTATTATACCAGTCTCAATATTCCGTTATAAATAATTTACACCAGGATGTTTCTGTAGGAGACTCATGATGGATAAGAAACGCTGCTGTGGGGAAACATATGAGGGGGCGTTTAAACTCTGAAGGTTTAAGTGGTTTAGTTTAGTTTAGTTTAGTTTGCAGACTGTCCATCCTGGAGGCCTCAGTGTAAGAAACAAACCCGGAGCGGTGGGAAGAAAAACGAGCTTCATTACAGTGATTTGTGAAGGCAAAGTTAATTTGAGGGTGTTTCTTTCTCCAAATAATTCACAGAGATAAAGAGAGAGAGGGAGGGAAACGTTTCAAGCACTCTGTTCCCAAAGAGCAAACGGATATTTTTTTTATATGGTTAAAATAAATATTGAAAGAAAAAAAAAAACACGCTCAGGGGATTTAAAAAAAACAACAACCAAAAGAGCCTCTGTTCTTTGGGGACCTAAGTTCTCCAGTAATGACTCTGGATTAGTGCTGCACTGAGAAATCGCTTTTTATTGTTCTGGGACTCTCCTTGAATTCACAGCCAAATGAAAAAGCGCGAATTTACTCAGGTGCGCCAAAATTAAACCGCTAACAGCTCTTCTATTTTCTATTTTTGGGGTGCGTTTCGCTGCAGCTGCAGAACTGCGCTCACTCGATGCATGTGCGTTTTCTGTCGCCATATGGTTTCACTCTGCTCAGCGGTAAAGAACTGATTCATTAATGACTTCCCACATGCTAAGCTTAGCGAGCCAGTCAATGTTTAAAAACTTCACATGTGCCGTCACGAAAGAGGCCCGGATCAATGTGCGTCACGCGTGAAGCTGCAGTCACTCATTTCTGTCCAAATGCTCCTTCTCTGTGATGATGTTCATGCTTGTATCTCCTCCTCTATTACAGACTGTTTACTTCTACAAATGATGAAGACCAAAGGGATTATTGAAGAACCCATCGACCTCAGAGGCACGGCGGAGAGACGTAATGTGACCCTCACCTACAAACTCTTGGAGTGTGTGAATGCAGATGGATCATCCTGCTTCAGACTGTGCGGAGGAAACACACACACACACACAAACACACACACACACACACAGAACTGTAACGTATGAAGGCCGACCGCTCGGCCAAAGCCTGCATCAAATAGAAGAAGATATATTTTGTTTTCAGAAGACTTTAAACCAAAGTATAATTATATATAAATAAAAGCATATTGTACATATATGTGTAAGTGCGCCTGTAGCCTGTAAAGGGACCAATGCAATTTACAGACATTTGCTGCATGGATCTATTTCACCGGCTTTCTTTAGCAAGTCTCCAGACTCCGTCCCATGTACATTTTTGTTTTGCTTTATTTATTAAAACATATTTTTGAACGAAATTTGGTTGATATTTTATTTTAGCCATCGAGCAGTTAGTTCAGCTGAATTACTTCCTCTGAAACCAGCCCGCTAGTTTTCAGTGCGCTCCAGTCTAATAACACCTTAATGATGGAGCGACTTTTAATGCCAGATTAACAGTAGGTGGTTCGCCTGCTCTGGTTCCTCTGGTGCCCTCAGAAACACACTAACAGCATATTTTCCCCCTTCTCTTCTGGGTGTGAAGTTTAACCTTTTTATTCCCTCTTCTTCTTATGGGAGGACTTAAGAAAACGACCATAAAAAATACTGCTTCATTAACAGAGCAGGAAACTAAAGCCAGTCTGAAACTTGGTTTATAAAATGCTTAAAATAAGGAGTCATTTCAAACGACGCAGCCTTCAGCAGGCTGCTTAACGAGCAGAGAGCATAAACAAGCGCAGATAAGAACTGTATCCCTCCGCCGGCCGCTTTATGAAAACTAGACCACTGAAGAAATGTCTTTGAAGCCCCCCCAACCCGCCCGCCCCGACACACACACACTTAAACATTCAAATTGTTTACATCTCTTTTTCTCAGACGCGGTTAGATGCAATCTGAGCGCTGAAAGGAGCTCATTGTTAACGCAGGGCTGCAGACTCTACAGGTAAAAAAAAAAAAAAAAAAAAAAAAAAAAAAAAAAAAACATGCTTCCACTCTCTCTGCAGAAAATGTCAGGGCCATTTTTATATGAATGGAGGTCAGCAAATGTCCCACTGTGAGGGGATTTTAGACACTCCCAGCATTACAAAATAAAAGCACAGAGAATAAGATGAAAGCAGGTAGATGACCAGGATACAGTCTCACTGTTTTCCTCAGACAGGAGCTGTGAAAGGTCTTAGTGTTTGTGTCGTCACCTGGTTTTGTCATGATCACCTGCAAGAACAGGGACTCCATCCTCTACTTGCTGCTGGTGCCTCTAGACCATAGATATAGACCATATAGATTGCTCTGGCTGAGTAATGCATAAACCCTGTGATGTTTTGGGGATGTTTTATCCATGATCTGATCTTTTTGTGTTCACCTCTGTGGCTGTGCATGAAGCTAAAAGAGGAACACTCCTTTTTTTAAGTGCACAGTACTTAAAGTGAATGATTTATGTGTCACAGAGAACCGCGTGACTCTGTGATCCCCATGACTAATTTTACTAAAGCTGCCCTCTCTGCATGAGGTCCATCAGAACAAATCAGGACATCACACTGAATCCACTCATGTTAAACACTCTAACTTAGTGTGACCATATAAAAACTGAGCAGAGATATCATTTCTGTTCATCAACTCTTTCATAACAACGCTTCATCAGTGTAATTGTTTGGACTTTTGTCATGGTGGTCTCAGACGCCGCTGGACAGAACTTCCTCCCCACGCCGGCTTATCCGTAAGGAGCCTGTTTGATACCTGCTCATTATCCCGGGCCCTCACAGCTGAGCAGAGCACAATCACCCGGGGGCCACTGCTCCAGCGGTGCGAGAGATCCAGATGTTTCCCGTAAAATCAGACGGAAAAAGCTACAAAACTTTAATTTGCAGTAAAAAAGGAATAAAGTAAAGGTTTACACTCTGTGAGCCTCAAACACTATTCTGTGTTTGTCTGGATCAGAATTTTTTTTTTTTTTTGAAGGTTTGCTTTTACCACTGTGTGTGTGTGTGTGAGTGTTTTGATGGAGCTGAAAGTCATCTGCATCTTTTGCCACCGGAGAGGCTGACGATGCTCTGATCTGTGCAGGATCCTCTGGTTGGTGATAAAGCATCAAATGATCAGTTTCGAATAATTTGTTTGAAAATTCAAAGTTATTCTCAGGACAATAAAAGAGCTGCTGTTCATGTAAAACACAAACAAAAAGAAGCACAGATTCGTGAGTTATTTTATTATAATAAAAATATTTGTATTCAGGCAGATTCTATTCCACAGTACAACTTTTCTCTTTCATAATTTCAGTGTTATTGTTTTACAGACCTGAAACATGCTTTCACTTATTCAAAACAAAGAGAAAAATTCACTTCATTCCCCAGGACAAACACAACCTGATTTGAATGAATCCACTCCACTGCTCTCTAAGACGAACCATCTTTAAGTTTGTTTCTGATATTTTTCTGTCTAAACTTCAGCAGAGCCGTCCTGATGCGGAACCAAACCTCACACAGAGAGAAGGTGAAGCAGATCAGCAGGTCAGAGAAACCTGGCAGGGCTTCAACAGTCCAAACCCAAAAGGACTTCACAGAGGGTCTGGCCTTTTTCTGCAGCTCCTCTCTGCCTCTCCTTCATTCCATCTTTAATCAGAGTCCCTAAGACTTTGATCCTGCACAGAAGGCCCACATCACATTATCATCAGGCCTCAGGGCTGTGTGGTGCTTTTTCTTCTCCCAGGACTCCATCCCTCTGGAGAGGATGATCACATACATTTACAGAGAGTAATATTAGTTCAAAGTAAACAAAGTGGCCAGTTGATTGAAGTTCGTCCATCCGAGTTACAAACTAACTCCGTCAGTCTGATCGGGTTTTGATGACTTTCTGCCTGTGGAAGGACCAATCACTGTGACCCTGAAGAGGCTTTACGTAACACACAAACAACATCATGTTTCCTTCGTTGAACCCTGACAGGCTCTCAAACGGAGGGAAAGTCGAGCTCATCCTCACACCTGTGGAACAGCTGGACCCCCCCCCCCCCCCCCCCCCCCTCCCTCTCTGCTCTGGGTGTTTCAGCCACGAGCTCTGCAAAGGGAAACTCCTCATGTGTGGACATAACAGAGAGTAACACCTCTGTGCCCACCGCAGCAAAGCTCCCCTGAAATAAAACGTGTTTTCTACCACACTTCTCTACTGTTTTGTCTTATAACTGCAGTAAAATTATTAAAACTGTCTGAATAAATAAATATTCAGAATTCATTGATCCTGATCTTTCAGTCGCCATTTCTGCTTATCATAAGCGACTTTAGGCTTATTTTTCTGTAAAGTTGTTGGTTAATCTCGTCAGTCGCTGGTTGTTGGCTTGTTTTCTAAAGTGTCGTTTATTATCCTCGCCCGATTCTCTCCACAAAAAGAAACCCAAACACAACAGCTCGATATGTGTCTTAGATTTGAGTCAGTTAGCCAGGAATTTTTTTTAAGCTTTTTACATTTTTGTTTAATGCAAATAAAGAATTTTCTTCTCCAGGTTTAGATCCTCCTGTGGAAATATTAATTCACTCTTGTGATCATTTATTTATAGTTATTTATGTCTTTTAATGAGTCTCTGGGTAATGCAGGTGTGGTTATAACAGTTTTATAGGGTTGGCTGTGATGATGGGGCCCAGAGATATCTTGGGCGCCAGAATTCCTGGTGACGCCCCTGCTTATCAAACCAGGATGCTACTGCTGGAGCAAAAACTCTTCCTCCTCAAATCACGTCGCAGCTCATCAGAGGTTTCTGGTGAAGCTTGGGGGAGTGAAGCTGGACAGGAAGAAAGATGCAGAAGCGGTCCTGCTAGATTAAGGATTATTTATCATCTTCATTTCTTAGAAAGTAACACAGATCAGACGGTCAGAGAACGATTAGTTTCTCTTTTCCTTTTTCACATATTCATACTTCAGTGTTTTCATGTGAAAATTATCGAGCCACCACAGAAATCTTTCATCTTAGGGCATCGAGGACAGTCACTCTGACTCCTCGCATGCAGAGAGATTAGGACAGTAAAATGTGTTCAGCTTTGAGTACATAATAATATTTATATGAAGGGATTTCCCTCTGCGTCATGTCAGAGTTGCTGCTGATATTTAACACATGAAAAGGGTAATTTTAAAAAGTCTCGGATGAGTCACACAAACAACGGTAATATTAATAAAATCTAAAAGAAATTTTAAAACGCAGCACCGTGCACACAGGCTTTAAATCCTCTGTTTTTAAAAGTATTCAAATGGATGATTCTGCACTGCATAACTCTTCATGTGTTCATGTGGAACTTGGCTCTTCACCCGGATTCTTATAGCATCTCTCCTGGCATCGTCTTATGTCCATCTGGTCTCATCACACACACTCACTCACACACACATAAATACAAAGTGTGGATCAGCTGATAACATTATTCGACCTGCTTCATTCTCTGGTTCCTTCATGTGCTCCTGTCCTGCATAAGTCAGCCCTCGCTGGATGACACGTCTGTCCCTGCAGATGCTACCTGAGGAGTTTGAAAAGACAGATTATCACATTTTAGGGGCCACAAAGCCGGAAAAGATCTTACTTTAGCATCCAAGGCTAGCTAAAAAAATTATTAAAGTTTTCACAACTGCACGCTGTTTGATGTCAGTAAAAAAAAGAAAAACACTCATTTTAAATCTCTTTACAGAATCTCAGGGAGAACAGAGTTTTATGATCAAAATAAAAAATGACCTCACCATGGCCCCGAGCCAATCATCATGCAGGAATGTGTGGACGCGCCCACACCCCCTCCTGGTATTATTACTCCGTTATTTACATCCCAGACACGGTAACAACCTGAGCGTTTTCCTGTGAAATCTGATTCGTCTGGAGGTTCTGCACTGTTTGTGGGGTGACATGCCAGCTCTCCCTCCTGCTTTGCTCTTCATTAGGAGCAGTGATGAGCACCGGGGCCAGTGGGGGTCAGGGGCCAGATCAGGAGTCAAACCGGGCTTAGTTTTCACTCTTGGAGAAGATGTCGTGGATGAAATGGTAACTTTATGGTCCTAAAGCAGCCACCAAACAAAGGGAAATCAAAATCAGTGCCTCTTCATGAGCCACAAGAGCAACAAGGCCGCCAACATAGAGACTGATTAATTTGTTTTTTTCAACGTTATCCCCACAACACCACTTTTTCCTTTGTTTTCTTTTTTGAATTTTCCGCAGCAAATAGTTTCAACAAGAGGCAAATTTGGCTGTTTAAAATAAATAAATACAGAGAGGGCAGCGGAGTGGATGAACTGTTTTCTGACCTGGACTCTGCTGTTGTTCCTGCTCCTCCTCGTCCAGTTTCCCCTCTTTCCTCCCAACCAAAATGAAACTGATGCTGAAGAACTCCTGAGACGTGCTTGAACAGAACCAGTACAGCTTAGCTTCCAGTAAATTCAGCGCTGATGTGTTTTGCATTTTTTATCTGTTCTTTTCATCAATGCTTTTTATTTTCCTCAAAATGTGATTTAGCCTTTCATCTAAGATAAGTGATATGATACTGTTTTTTTCTCCTTTGTTTGTGATGGAGCAGAGAATTGGTTGGCTGTATATTATTATATGTATGAGACCTTTAAGCTGACGGTGACCCAGTGTCAGTGTGATGTTTGCAGCAGCTCCTTCAGGCGTTTTGATGACACCAGACTAAACACATACAGTATTAAGACAAGCAAACGCTGCACAGATTTTTAAATACACAGTGTCAGACAAAGATCACAAATGGACTGGAAAAGCAGGACATGGAAATAACGGCAAATGGTCGCACACTCCCTTTGGTGTATTTCCATTGTTTCCAAAGTCAGGCTGCGAATGAAGAGAACTCAAAGCTTTAACACTGGATATGTGTGATCGTTTGTCACCGAGAACTATTTTAATTTTTTATTTAACCTTTATTTAACCAGGTTAGTCCCATTGAGATCAAGGGAGACCTGACCATGAATGGCAGCAATACACAGTTTCACAAAAAGTCACATAGACACGGAACAGTACAAATAAGTAAATAAGGTAATGTAGGTCCACAATTAATTAAAACAGTAACATTCAGAAAGTCTGTATTCCAGGGTTTTCACTGCAGATTTAAAGAGATTCAGAGACACCCAAGTTTTGCATCTGCAGATTATTCCACACAGAATGTGCAAAGAACCTAAAGGCCTTCTTTCCCAGTTCAGTTCGGACACTGGGAACAACGAACTGTATCAAGCTCAGTGATCTCAGGTTATGTAATCCGACTTTTAGGATTAATAAGGAGGAAAGATAGCCTGAGATTTTGCCAAGGATGGCTTTGTAGATGAACAAATACCAATGCCCAAGTTGACGTGCACTCAAAGAAGTCCAACTGACTTTAGAGTATAAAGTGCAGTGATGGGTGAGAAATTCAGTTTGTGATAAATCTCAGAGCTCCATAATACTATCTGGTGTTCAGAACCAGCCAATCAGCATGCTGCTTCAGAAGGTGAGAAGGTTCAACTCTTCAGGGCCACCCCTGGGCTCCCCAAACTAGCTTCAGGTCTCTGACAAACCAGGTTTTTTATCCCCGATTGAAGATAATCCAAAACTGATTCTAATGACTCATCTGTAATTAGGCCTCGTTTGTCCTCTCAGCAGCTGGCCAAAGCCTCATCTCCATTTAAAGCCAGTCAAACCTGCAATTAAAAGCACAGTGATGAGCATAGCTGGGAAGATGAGGCCTCTTTTTACGTATAGCGGTGGCGGGTAATGACAGAGCAAACTGACAACAGCCAACTCTGCGAGAGGATGAGCACAGCAAGAGCGCTACCGCACACCAAAATGTCACTGTGGGGAGGAGAGGGAGGATATATGAGGGGGTTTTCCTGGATTTCCATCCATGCTGACATTTCAGGCCTTTGTTGTGGCGAAGAGGCAGCCATCTTGTTGGCCGGCCCTCAAGAAGGGGGGAAAGTTCACCATGTAGGGCTCCACCTCTGTTCTGACCCGACCTCACTGAGGGGTCACAGGGGCTGCGGGTTGCAACGCAGCAGAGATGACGAATGTGTTGATGCCCATGGTGAGCTAAAGGTGAGATGGGCAGTCTGCGTGTCAGCGGCGTTGATGTCAGAGAGAGTCCAGCTGCTGAGGAACCATCAGAGGTCACAGCTCCAGCATCAGCCCTTTCTCCTTCAGCTTCAGCTCCTTTCAGCTACAGTCTGATTGTAAATATTGTTTCCGATGTCTCGGTTAAACTCTCCCAGGAAGGAGAGATGTGCTACGTCATGTTTACCTCTGTTGCACGGTATCCATGATTTACAGAGACTGTGACGAGTCCACAAAGCCTGAGGCCATGTCACTGTTTACACCGTTCGTCTCTAAATGGAGAGTTTGACAGGAAAGCAAAGGAATGTGTGTTTATTTGAGGGGAGCTAAGGCAGGATGGGCTTTGTTTGCCTTTGGACTGTTGTCTTAGCGTTAGTTCTACCACCAACAAGGATTCACTGCTGTTTATTTGGACACTGGCTCTGACCTTTGACCTCTCTGAATGGGTGGCTAATCCCACTTACAGCTACTGTGAGGCCCTTGTTGTTGTTCCAGGAGTGCTGCCTCCCTCTGGACCTTCAGGAGAACTTCGCTGATTTAATTCATCAGCTCATAAATTCTTCAGTCATTGTTTCATATATTGTGAGGAAACTGTTCAGCGGTGTTGGGTGGTAAGGTGTTACAATAATATTACTTTACCGGTAACGAGTAGTGTAACCAATTACTCTTTAAATTCCAGTAATAATATTACAGTAACTCACATGAAAATAACTGGTTACTCCCTCACTGTTATTAACTCTCTAATGATTTAAAATACAACAATCAGCTGATTAATTTCATTACGTCAGCCGAGCAGTAAGGCAGCTCTCTTTGTGGTTGTCAGGTATAAGGTTCTCCTGCAGAGATGAGCATCTTTTTAGGCACTGCGATGGGTAGTTTAACCCTTAGCCCGCTGAATTTAAGTTCCCCCACCGCTAAATTTTTTTAGAAATTGCCACATCTGAAATCATGGAATGCTTTAAAAAGGAAGATTTTTTTTCCCGCATCTCTTGTGATGGTTGTGACATTTTTTTTCTGGACTCTCTGTCCTACACATAGTGTGCTGGTCTGTCTGCGTGTGTTCGTGCATGCATGCACTCACTTGTGCAATACAGAAAGCAGAGGAGAGTTGTGAAGGCTTAACCATCCTGTCATATAAATAAGATAAATGACATGAGGCTGTTTAGTCTGTTAAATAAACAACAGGGTGTTGATCTGATCTATAAGAGAGGAATGACCCTAATCTGGTTCAGAGTGACGGGTCCTTTTTTCTGCACTCTGTTCTCCGCCTCCAAGCGGGGTTTCCACAGTCATCTCAGCCTGGCTATCACACACTTTACAAATCACTATCCATGGGTCTTTCTTAGATATATTGAAATACGTCCACCCATATCCAGACAAGAGCAAGCCGGTTGTGGTTTTAGCTTGCGTCACCACAACATGCCGTTTCAGTCGTGTTGTTTCGGGGATAAAAGTCTTTTGGCTGAAAACAGAAAATGCACTTTTGGGCCATTTTTGACTGAAAACTTTCGGTGGTTGAAAATTTGGTGCATCCCCAACAAAAACTGAACACTCTCATAGCGGGCTAAAGGTTAATATTGTTTTTGGCTGATGGGCTTGTTTTTTTTTTCAGTTGTTGTCATACATACCTTGCAACCCTGGCTATCTTGAAAGACGGAGCAGTACATGTTTACATTCAGAGGCTGGAAATATGCCCATCACTTGAGTTTAATCCAGAGGAAAGATGACAGCAGCATCTTTGTCAGGTTTAAATTCCTGATATCAGCTCTCTTTAAACTTAGATCAACTTAGACAGGATCCCAAAAATTGTGTCTCATCCTCAGTTGAACCAGGTGTGTATTTCAGATCGCCTGTAACTCTGATGCGTTCATAGGCTGCAGGAAAAAACACACCTGCTGGTGTTGACACAGAGGCCATGTGTAAACTCAGGACACAATTAGCAATTTTATGAAATGTAAAGAAAAGTAATACAATCGTTAGTCTAGACACCTCGTTTTGATCTCACTATGATTTTCAGACTGCTTTTTAATATTCTGTACATCTTTGAGTGTCATTATTCATCTTAAATGTTCACTTCATGGAAGCTAGCAGCCGCTGAGGCCAGAGGAGCTGGACTGGGTTAAAAAAAAAAAGAAACTTAATTTAAATAACAGAGGAGTTATGAACACCTCACATGTCCTCTTTCTTGGCCAGCTATCCAGCAGCTTCAATCACTGTTGCCTTGCTGGAGAGATCTGGTGTTTTCAAATTGTTCAATCATTAAATGTGGCAATCAATAGACAAACGTGAAAAGTTTCTTCCTTTTTGCAGGGATTCAGTCTTTTTCAAGGTGTTATTATAACAAATTTAAGACCTATAGATTGTGCTCAAATTACAGGAAAATGTATATTTTTTATGTTGGAGAAGTAAACACAATTTGGAAAAGTCTTGGCTGGAAGTTGTTTCTATTTGTGCTGACTTTCACAGGAATTAATGAAAAGTTGACATCCAGAGATGTCAGAAGATAAACTCTGACTGCTGATGGGTTCAGGGACTATCCCTGTGCGTACCTGAGTTAGTTTGCTTTTTAAAACGAGAAATCTCACCCTGCTGTCTTTCACATGCATTTCTCATCCAGAATCTTTGCCACGGAAAAATTGCTTCTTTCTTCATTGTACTGTTAATCCCCACCTTGTGACAGGAATTTAAGATGACGGTAACAACCAGGCTTTTTATTTTGGTGAGCTTGTTTGCGGTTGTCTTGCACAAAGAAACATGAGAATAACTTTAAGTCTGTTTCAAAACCCACTAAAAACATCTCACAGGAGCTTAAAAGGGGGTGTTGTGAAATCTCCAGCCTGTTATGTGGTTGCCGTGAATTTCACAGTGTAGAATGATTCAGCTAAAAAAAAAACAGAAAAAACATGAGTATGGTTTCCCAGATAGTGACATTCAGTGGGCAGCTGTGCGTAGGACACACACATCCTCTGTGACGTGATACCCAACACTGAGTCTTGTTTTCAGCAATCAAAACCAGCAAGTCATACTTCCAACACAACATCCAGGCACTGCAGTTTTTCCAAAACAATATTTTATATCGTAGATGTCAAAGACAACATGTTAGAGCAAAGGTTCCCCAGAAAAATGAACTATTTCTGTAACAACGGTGGAACAAGTCAAAAAACATAACAGATAGAAAAAAAGAATATGCATTTTATACATACATGTAAACCTAGAACTGTTGTTTTTGAACCACAGTGGTCATCGCAATAACTGGCGCATGTAGTGGAATGGACAACTGTAGTTAAGACCAGGCATCTGAATGGAGCCCTTTGATAAGTCCAGACGTGACAAACAACAGAAATGTTGTCCAAACAGTCCACCGAGGTCACAACTCGCCAGGTGCTGAGAAAAAGTCGGTCCATTCTTTTGTCGCATTTTACAAAGCATCCCCCTAAAACAGATGTTTTTTTTTTTTTCTTTTTCATAAAATCTATCATCTGTGTTACAAGTGCTAGATATGCTTTCTCCATTTTTGTAAAAAAAACAAACAAACAGAAAAAAAAACTACCAGGTGTGATGAGTCCTTATCCTACAAGAAGATCATGAAAGCTTCCAAACTTCTCAGCAGAGACACAGAGCAGTAAAAGAGAGAAGACAGTTTAGATACAGAGACAGAACTAACGTCCTTCAGTGCTCCATCCCTTGTGCTTTTTGTGGTATGGGACAGACAGACAGACAGATGGACAGACAGGCAGTGCATGCAGGCACACAGATCATGCAGAGAGAAAAGAGGAATGGAGTGGAGTTGGACCAGGCCGCCTAAATAAACATACAGCTGAGAGCTCAAACAAAAAGATATGCCCTCTGTGAACAAATGGAAATTAAAACTCCATGGAATGTTTTTTTGTCACTGGACAGTGTGTTAAGACTAAAACACGGCCGGTCAGCCAGACAGTGCTATGATTGGCTGCTTTTGAGAAACCAAAGTGTTCAGAAGTTGAATCCATGACTGGCATCGCTGTGCAAAGGTTCTGGGAATGTTCTGGGCTTAGTTACCAAAATGCATCTCATCAAGTGTGTTTACATGCAGAGAAATGTCAGCGTATCCATCTAAAGGTAATATTCAGCAAAGACAGACTGTAATTTTGTTCATATTCCAACTGCACATACCTCTGTATGCCTGGAAATGTACAGAGGCGTTCAGAACACACAGGACAAAGAGCAGACTCGGACCAACCAAACTACAAAAAAACAGAATTAAAAGTTTTATGAATGCTTGAAGCTTTTTTGTGGATGGAGGAACTTGATGTCCAAATCATTTCTGAAACTCTGATCATTTACACATCCTCAATTCTTCCTATGAAGCTGAGGCTGATTAATAAAGAATAATATACTCTTGAAAGCTGGTTTCTCTGCATATGTTTCCATAAGACACTGAAGCTGTTTGTAGTGCGTGAGTTGAGTTCTGACGTTGTTTGCGCTGCTGCAGGGATCAAACACCTGAGCTCTCACTGTCCGAGAGAAAACAGGCCACCCTGAAACTCAGAGGCAGCTCTCAGCTGACGAGCGATAAGAAAGAAGAGTTCGATTTATTTAACAGATCAGTGATTTTAATTAAAACTAAGCCCATTCAGCTAGATAAGAGTATAAGTGATGATATGATGAAATTATTCCAGAGCCAATAAGAGTGATTTAATGTTTGACCATGTTTCTACCCCTCCCGATTTTTGTTGTTTTAAGAGGATGAACTTGTAAACCCTGTAGAGAAGAAGAAATGGGTCTCCACTTTGCTTAATTCTGTAAAAAAAAAAAAAACTTTGTGTCTAAGGTGTGAATTTCCTACTACTACAGTTAAAATTTTAAAGGTGTCCGTCAAAATTAGTGTTTTTTTCCACGCACTCAAAAAAAAAAAAAAAAAATCTACAAATGTGATATTTTTATAAAGTCTTGGAATGTAAAAACACACACATGGATACACACGAGGACAATGGCACCAACAATGTAACAGCGTCATGATACCGGATGAATAAAGCAAAGAGCGAGTCAGCAGTCAGAAAGGAGAATCAGACAGCCGTCAAAATGCTTCACAACATGTAACAAACCCAAACCAAGGACAGCGCACGGTGCACGGTGCCTTCACTGACACCCTAACAGGTGAAGACTGAATGTAAGACTCATGAAAAGTTTTCAATACCAACTTCAAAAACAGGATCATCGTATTTCATTATGTATAGATATATATAATATACTCATTTCTTTTTTATATATAAATCTACTATAAACATACAGTAAATACACAATCGTCCATCAATATACAAAGTAAAAACATTTGCTTCCCATCCCTCCCACAGTAACCCCGAAACCAAGTCATGTAATGTCCATAAAACAGAGTCTGATCCCTCACCTGTGGTGACGTCTGTCCGCTTTACAACGTAACGGAACGACAGAGAGAGCGGGCAGTGAAGAGTTAACAGGAGAACACGTTTAAAATGTACAAGAAGAAGAAGTCAGCGGAGTCCACGGAAAGAAATGAAGAAAAGAAAACAAAAGTAGTCATTGACAGTGTTTCTGTGGCAGGAATCCTCCAGAGATTGTTGTCATATGTACAGTAAACCGCAGGGAAACATCAGCGCTCTCTGCATCCTGTTCAGCGTGATTTAATTGTAGTTGATTAAATGTGAAAGAAAGCAGATCCCAAACACAAGTTGGAAGGAAGCTTAAAGATTGGAGATGAACTTCTGCACGTCGTGAATGTTATGTTTGATAAAATGGGGCAAAAGCTCTGTAATTATTATGTTTTTTCATGTCTCAAGGGATCACCAAACCGAATTAAAATCCTTTGTTGTGTCAGAACTGCCAAACCAAGCGTTCCCTCTGAGCCTCATCTTGTTCTATTCTATATCTCAAACATCTATAGTCTGCCAGCTGCATCGTTGGTCAAGACAAAAGTCTGATTAAGAAAGATTAACTCGAAAAATATGTGTATACACTCGTATATTTACAAAGGGCAGCATGAAGTTCAGTGTTAGAGAGCAGATGTACACACACCTGCCTCACAGCACCTGACATTTGGGCAGCAGATGTTCTTCACAAGAGGCCAAAGATGTTAAACCAGCTGTGAGAGTCTGTGCGGCCCTGGAACACCCCTCTGGAAAATCACAGGTGGTACGGTCACTGTTACCATGGAGACAGGGTTGTCCTAAAGAGAGGGCTGGTTCAACAAATTGGCCCATGTGTGACCAATTTCTGTCTGTGTGTCACTGCAGAACATGAGACTGATTCTAATGCAGACGTTCAGTTGGACTGTGATGTCTTCCGGCTTCTCTGCTGTCTAATTACAACATATGGTGAGCACAGGAGTCGACTGAAGGAGTCCTGTGGTTCCAGTACAATGTGTGCTACTTCAGTCGTCTCTTCAGGAAAGCTATGGCCAAGACCAGGCTTTGGGATGCAAGCCCTATGAGTTCCTTTTTGAACCAATGAGGCCTGTTTGTTTTCTGGAAACTGCCTGAAATGTTTTGTTTGAAATCATGAAGTTATTAATCTGATGTGATAGTTTCTGGGTCTGGGCTGGGTTCAAATGAACTCTCCAGAATAAATTAAATATATTCCAAACATCATCAACATTTAAAAGTGGGGTTTGATCCACGCTTTGCTGTGAGTGGAGTTTGCAGTCAAACACATTTTCTGAGCTCCGTTCCGTCCAATCGTTTGGCGCGCTCAGGTCATGATTTACAAGGTTTGAAAGTCTTTCACACAAAACTCAGATGAACCAACTCCAACTTATGTCTGGGAACTACCTCTTAAACTAAGATCAAAACATGAGAGAGAAAAGGAAATATGAAGGAAGAGAGAGAGAGAGAGAGACAGAGAGAGAGAGGGCTTCTTGCAGAAAGTTATAGGTAAACATGCCAAGGTCCTCCAGTGTATGTGCCAACAGCATGCAGGCATTGGATGTCTTGCCAGGGTTAAAAAATGTTTGAGAGGTTGGGGTGAAGAGGCCTCGTTCCCAAACCTGTTTTTAAGGCAAAGAATTTTCAGGAGAGTTCATAAGAATCCACCAGGTTTGGGAAAAAAAGGCACGAACAAAGTCTTTCACTGTGGGATCAGATCACCTGCTGACTTTCTTCTCAGTAATCTCAAACACAACTGGTGGAAATTCACCCTCTTTGTTGCGTTCATCAGGATGTCTTCAAAAAGCAGAGGAAAGTCATCTGTAGTGCAGAGTCACAATCACGTCAGCTCCGGTGGTTTGTGATGAAAACGAATGCACAGACAGAACAGACTGATGAGAAATAAAGGTGACAACAGATCGTCTGCAGCTCTGACTGGCATCAAAAAGAAACTGCTCATTGTCTGGTGTTTAGAAAGCACTGGCACTCAAGGTCGTCATTGTTGGTTGGATGGTTGGATGGTTGAGTCAGTCTTCTCCGACACGCAGTGCTGAAGAAACATGTATGTTGATCAGTCCGGGCACTGCCGATCTGTGTATCATCCTCAGTGTTTCGTTTGATCTCACACACAGAAAGCTGCCTGTTTGACACAAAGGTCAGACTTCTGCAGGAGTGTGACAGCGAGCGGATGAGGACACTGTCGGAGACTGGTCAGTGGCGAGAGAGAGAGAGAGAGGACTTTTTACAGAGTAGAGTCCTCTTCCATTGGTTCCTCTTCAGCCCTGGACAAAAGATAACACCGTTAACAATGACAGCTCCAAAGCACCCAGAAGATTTCACCCTGCACACAGCGCTGACACAGAAACTTCACCAAACTCATACCAACATTTTAAATCTCATATGCAATGTTAGGAGTTGATGAAAAATTAACCCTTTTCTGGCTGCTTATTGGACTGTTCGCTGCAGGGCTTGTCTGCGTGCTGAGAAATGGACGTGGTGTTAAGTGGGCTCCCATGACATGATAGTTACAACTCAGTCAGCAAAAAAACAAACAAAAAACCTGTCATCACCTGTTAACCTGTAATTTTATTTCATTTTGTTTGAAAATCGATTTTCTTCTCTTCTGTGTCTAAAGGCAGTAAAGGGCTGCAGGTTGTATTCCAACCCAGGGTGCCTGCTTCAAGGACAAGATCCACTGTTTCTGAGGTTCGGTCACTTCTACAGGACTCCTTGTTGCTATAAGATTATCTGACATAAGAGTATCCACATTTCTAACTCATAGAAGACATCATTAAAAAGGCAGAGCCCTGTACCTCTTTCCGATGTGCTTGTTGGCAACAGACAGTGAGGCCATAGCAGAGACAGTCTCAGCTTCGTCCACGTCATGTCGGAGAGCTTCACTCAACGAGCATCCAACAGTGGAGGCAGAGCGTTGCAGCGAGCGCCAGTATTTACCTACAGAAGAGCAGAGCAGAGCAGAGCAGGGGGGTCTGGTTAGAACAGCTTCTTTGACAGCCATAGAGATGTATCACATAGATCAGTGGTTTTCAAAGTGGGGGCCGCCAGGGGGGCCTCAGAAAATTGGAGGAAAGGGGAAATAACCATTTGTCCGGGATGTACAACACGTAAACTGCTGTTATCATCAGATTCTCAAGTTTCCGATTGTACTTAACCGCACGTCATGTGACAGTTCGATGATGTGACCATCTGTGTCAACTGGTGGTTTGCGCCTGTTATCAAGCTATGAGCTAGCAAAAAACGAAAAGGTTTTTGACAGGAAAAAGACCAAAGGAGCAGTCCAACAGCCCTGCCGTGGAGGATTCTGCTGCAAAAACACCTAAGAACTCAAGGCCAACTAAAATTTTGAAAATATGAGGCAGCATGCATGAAGTATGGCTTCAAAGCCATACAGAAAAATGGCCATGATCGCCGGAAATGCATCCTATGTCTGGAGACCCTCTCAAACGAGTGTTTAAAAACTTCAGCATCACTTGATACAAAAACACCCGACAGAGGCTGAAAAAACAGTCGACTTCTTTAGACGTAAGGAAGAGCATTTGGTCAGGCAATCTGCTGAATTCACAGCAAGCTACCTTGCTTGAGCGGGCCTTGAAAGCATCATTTTTAGCCTCATGCCACACACCAAAAAATAAAAAACGATCTGCTATTTTTCAAAGGGGGGTCCCCGGCCAGAAGCTAATGCTGTTTGGGGGGCCTTGGCAGGGTAAAGTTTGGGAACCCCTGACATAGATGATGATAATGATGATGGTAAAGATATGCTTGAGTGCGTATTTGTTGTTCACCTTGAATTTCAATAACTTTCTCCATGGAGCGGACAGCGTTGGCATTCGGTCTCTGCTGCAGCACCTCATCGGGAATCGGGTCCAACTGGAACAAAGAGAAAATAACATCACAACATTTCTCTTGCATTACAAAAAATAAGCTCTGTATAATTTCCAGTAGCTGTTTATTATTTAAGAGACTGAAGCTGCTGCAGTGCGCTCAGGTCACTGGGAACATCAGCTGCATGCATTAAGTGTCCCATGGTGTTGTTTTTCTTTTAACTCATGGGTGAGGCTGGATACATATTTCTATGGCTGTGACTGACAGGTGTTCAAGAATGCTGCTTCCAACATGGCAGAACGATCACTTGAACTAATGCGGTTTAAAGGATCACTTTTGAATGTGGACCACAGCCCAGTGTTGGATCACTCACAGAGGTGGGGAACAAACTCAAGCTGCTGACACAATCGAAAATAAAGCTGCAGATGCAAACCTCCTCCCACTCACCGAGAGCTCTGCTACTCTTTGACACAATCTACAATGCGTGCTTTGTACCGGGACATGCAAACTGCTTTCTAACACTAATATTCAAACACATGCACTCCAAAACACACACACACACGCAAACACACACACACCTTTCTCTGGGGAGCTCAGCTCAGCCTATGAAACTGTCCAAGCCACAACTCAGAGGAAACAGAGCTATTCCCCGACGAGCCTTCCCAACCCGGAATGATTCAATTTCCCTCTTGGCCGGCTGCATATAGGACACTTTCTCATCCCACTTTGTCAAACAGACTCCTTCAACTCAACATTCCAGCACAGAAGAAATGCATCCTCCTCTCTACGAGATCAAAACTCCAGAGAGTAAAGCACTAACAGAGAAACATGAAAAGAGTAACTGAACAGAAAAAGGAAAAATGGTTTGGCCAGAGATTTGGGAGCTGAATGCCAGAGAAAAGGGGAGAAAAAAAAACTCATCGTCAGTCAGGCTTGCTCGGCCAAGGCTGGAAGTTTTCTTTTAATTAAAACAAATAGAGTGTGGGAGGGGTTCTCAGGGGCCGAGGGAAGAGCCAGTCTGGGGAGAAGGATACTTTAATCCTGCTGTGGCACGACAGGCTACATCATGCACACAGGGATGGACAGAGGTGTGTTTGTAAAGACGTATATAAACATACAGTTTGTCCAAGAATATTCCACAGTGGGAGATTTGGTCAGAGTTACTTACTGGAAAAAGGTCCAACAATACCAGACGCTCACTAACTAGAAAGACTCATCAGGCTGGTTGCAGTTTCTGTTATGTAACTATGCTGAATACCTTTATAGTGCAAAAGACAACCCATGAAATCAATCTAAACCATAAAAAAGTGCAGCCCTGATAAAACGTAACGCAATCTGACAGCATAGACTTCTTCTCGTCCACATTAGTCTCTTTTAAAGGTCTGAGTCTGACCTCCAGGAAAAGCATGTTTTGTTAATTTAATATAAATTAATTTAAATTTAACTGCACAGTAGTCTGTGGAAAGGAATGAGTGAGTTCTGTGATATTTTGACATCTATAAGTGCTGCTTTAATTCCACAACGCCTTGGCTTTGAGGGGATGGAAGCTCGTCACAAAGGGAGTGAAACTTTGGCATCATTGGTGAATCAAAAACAAATCCTTTAAAATGTTTCATTCTTAAATTAAACATTCTTTATTAAACGTTTTTTTTTTTTTTACATTTTGTCAATAGTTTCACTCAAATCTATATTTTTTCTGGCGTTGGGTAAAGTCTTTCTTTCTGTTGGCCAAATAAAGACACAAAGTAACCTCATCAAGCACGCCCACACCAACACAGTCCCTTAAGTCTTCTAAACTCTGGACTTCAACTGCGGGGGAGTCAGCAGTACTTATTTATCCCTCCCATCTCAGAAATTTCTCAGCCACTCTGGGGATTCAAGCTATCAATTATTACTTCTCCAACTTTCCGGTAACTTTTCACCAAAACCTTAGCCCGTCCCATCTCAGCCCTGCCCGTCTCACACGAACCCTGCTCCCTGTCAGAGCAGGGTCAGGGGTTCTCTGAGGTTTTCTGGGGTTCACCTCAGAGCGGGGTTGGACAGGGGCAGCCTGTCAACTTGACTGACAGCTGGGCCTCATGCTTATAAACTTTAATGGCTCTTGTCAAGGAGCTCCAGGGGCCCCCACCTGGCAGGTATGGCAAACACACAAATGCGCACATACACACATGCTTTCACATTATATACAAGCACAATCACACATCAACCATGGCGACATTTCTGTTTATTTAAGTTAGTGATCCTGGTTTTCCTGGTCTTTGTACCATCAGATGTGCATCTGTCCTTTAAAACCGCGTGCTGTGACTTTATTTCCACCATTTATTCGCAGCGTGTCGCAGCCATCCAACGCAATAGTCCTGGCCAAAAATACTGACACACTGTGGAAAGCTATGAGCCGAGCGTGAGGAATGTGCCCCGGTAAAAACATTCCTGAGGGAGGCTGAAACCAAAACAGTGGAAAGACGAGGAAATCCACTTGTTCAGCAAAAGAAAAAGCACACAAGGCATCCATTGTTTACTGTTGTGTCCATATGCATGTGTTGGCGGTCTTTAAAACCAGTTGATTATGTTATGCTAACTGAACAAGGTAATGGTGCGCATTGTGCAGAGCATGTGACCTTTTGGGAAAGGGGTGTAAGTTCGCCTTATTGTTGGAGCTGGTTGTGAACAGACAGACCCAAGAGGGGGACAGGTGAAGCCGAGCATCGTACTGTAACTGGAGTGTAAACACACCAAATAACCTCAATGACAGATGCTAACTATTAACATATTAGCCTGTTGTTTATCATGTAATTGCTAACAACCGCGGTTCGAAGTGGGCCGACATCTGTTTGCAGGCGATCGTGAATTAGTCCTGAGTTCAGAGTTGACTAGTGTAGATGGAAATGCATCATTCATGAGCTATTTAACAGTGAAGACTTCATGACTGCATTTTAAACTGGAGGAGGTAAATTAAAGAGCCGTAAAGTCCATTCACCAATTTTCATCCCTCTCTTTCCCAGCTAATCTGAGGTGCTTTCAAAAGAAACATAGCGCTCATTACATCAAAGCTTGTATTAACCTGCCAATAAAAGCTGAGATACATTTCTCTCTCACACACACAAGCTGTAAAATACTGGAAGTAAAAGCTTGACAGGAGGTGAAGAGGACATAGGGAACACCCTTCGGATGTTTTGGCTTTACAAATCTGTCTTTTTCGACTACAAAAGTACGATAAACACTTGAAAAAAGTGGGAACGTGTTTTTATCATAAGTACAGTACGTGCCCTCTGCATCAGTCCTCGGCTAAGACCGCTGGTCCACTCAGCTGGACTCACACATATGCAAGTTACATTTTATTGCTAAAGCTGCACTGTCCTGTTGTGGAATTGCTGGGATGACGTCTTGGGCTTTGGATACTTCCAGACAATACAGAGCTTCAGGCAGTTTGAAGCTTCGTAAACAAAAGCACAGCTGACCGGTTAATCCAGCTGTGGTCCCTCGTCTGAGCCTCCTCACTCGCTCCATTCACATTCTGCCAAAAACACATGCATAACCAAAAATAATTCCTCTCAAAATAACCCACTGAGTGGCCACATTCAAAGCAATCCAACATGAATCTGACGATGGACCACAGATTGTTCCTGGTGCTCGTCCTGGCTGGTACAGCGACAGAGCAGAAAGCTTTTCTGATTCTTTAACTCTTCTCATTTGACGTTGGAAGCGGTTCCAAGACTTTGACGGCACACGTGCAAAAACCCCACACACAAAGCAATGCTTTTTTTTAAAACTCTCTCCATTCTTAACTGACGCTCTCCAGCCACATTCCTGCTTCATTACAGAGACTTTTACTCCGATCACGATAAAAACACTTGCTTCCTGCTGTTTTGATCTGATCGGGGACATTTTGCCCCTTTTTTTTTTCTTTGCTATCAGTTATCAAAGCCCCGCATAGCTGAATGATCCCTCATTGTTCAAACATCTGACATCATTTGCTGACAAAGAGCAAACGGCTGCAAGTCATGAGAAATCTATGATCCTTGGAAGTCAATGACGTCTACATTAGTGTTGTATGTCGCTCATCAAAGACGTCCCCTGCTGATGAAGAATCCCATGAAACCATTTTAATGAGACTTCTGTCATGACATGACTTATGTTTTATTTTATCGCTATTTTTCACAGTAAAACCCCAAAGCACTGCAGTTGTGACTGATTAATAAAACTAAGTCAGTGACATCAATATGACTATCAGATCTGTGTACATGCTGTGCTTCCTGGAGCTGATAAAAACAAACGAGCGCTCCATTTCCCTTCATTATCTGATCCCTAAGCCCAGGCTCACCCTGCTCACAGAGGTGTGAGGGTAACCATTCACAGATGTTTACCAGTGACGGGGCCCCAGGTGAGAAGCAGAGAGGGGAATCCTGCAGGGTAGAGGCGCTGATGCTCCCTGCCTCCTGCCTATTTTTGAATTTTCAGCTCCTTGTGGCACCCGTCCAGTGACCTCCTCCGTACCCCTGCTGAGGCCGGTGCTCTGAAGGCTGTTGAAACCCAAGAAGCAAACCCCCTGATCCAATTCAGTATTTTTGCAGCAGGGCGGTGATGTTGTGAGTAACGAGAACGTCCTTCAAACCGAGAGTCATGGGTCCGAAGAGTGTGACAGCCAAAAGCATCCACCCTGCTGAAGTGTCCTTGAATTCCTGAATGCTTACCAGCTGTATAACTGGTTACTCTATACACCTTTGAGTCATTGGCACCGTGCAGTAAGCATAGCTGTGTTATTAAATTAAACCTCAAGTCTATTTCTTCCTGTGGAAGAGGAACTTTCACAGGTTCCACACAGATCAGAAATCTTCAAAGTGGAGACATCTAAGGGTTAACACCCTGCTGGTGTCTTTTCAGTATCTGACTGTCCATGTTTATGTTCCTGTAAAGTTTATCAGTCAGTGTTGGTCAAATATCTGCATGTTAAGCTGACGGACTGGTCAGTCACCATGGTCGAGCTTTATTAACATGACCCTGTGTTATTTTTCTGTTTGTTTTGTTCGAACTCCAAGATCCACATGGAAATGGGCCATGAGGGTGTTTTTATGATTCC
Source organism: Labroides dimidiatus (assembly GCA_030710495.1). Lineage (NCBI taxonomy): Eukaryota > Metazoa > Chordata > Actinopteri > Labriformes > Labridae > Labroides > Labroides dimidiatus. The sequence goes on from CM061160.1 coordinate 20,178,902, forward strand.
AAGAACTCATTTATAGCTCGAGCTGTCTGTGGAGCTGAACAAGAGGCTGCAGGATGAGAATTTACTGCCTTCAATGAGGCTAATACAGACTGAACAATGCCCCTGCCTGATCCCTAACCCGTGATCCCTAACCCAGATACAAACAAACAAAACTGTGAACCATTTGATAAATGCTCAAGATGCAACTGTTGCATTTGATTTGTCCAACTTTGAGGTACATTGTGTGGTGCTCGGTGGCAGAAATGGGCTATAATATAAAAAGTGTGTTTAAATCAGTGTATAGTTACCTGAATGTACAAATTAATTCGGTTTTGTTGACTTAGAATGAAAAAAATCTTGCATTAAGTGACTTCTGGGACTGTACCAGAGAAGAAGTTAAAAAAAGTCTGTATTGATGGAAGTTATAATCAACAAACTCGACAAAAAGAAGATCATACTTATACATCAGAAGAGCTTCTTATCGCTTCTGGGACTAAACAAACTTAAAGGGTTGAGAAATCTGGAATCTGACCAGTAGATATTGCCAAATATTCCCATAGCTACATTCAGATGACATACACTTCTCAGAGCGAATTATGTTTGAATTTTTGACATGGTCCACTTGAGCACCGATGCTTCCTGTTCTTACATTTAACAAAGAGCAATATTTAAATTTGAGTCATCTATTTTTATTTGAAATGTTTTCTTTGTTTGTTTCTCTTCACACCGATACGTTACTGTACAGGATCATGACCACTTGCATCCAGCTACAGGCTGTTTTTAAGCTCTGTGATGTATTCTAAGGCAAATATCATACCTGTGGACCCATTTATTGAAATAACCGTCTCAGGAGCCTGATCTAAATGGCTTTAGCAGGTGCAGTGGCCACTCCAATTGCAACCAACACCCTGTGTTTCCTTGTGGCTGCATCTGCTGCAGCACTTGAGAGCGGTCAGTTTTTCAGAGTAAATTGAGTTCATGACAGAGAGAAGTCCGGATATTTACTCAGAAAGAGTACTTCCTTTATTGGTGTCTTTGGTTTGGACGGAAATGGTCTCTTAGTTTGTGAAGCTGAGATAAATTACTGAAGGTAGAACTCCTCCATGATGCTTATTTCAGTCTCCCATGGTTTGATCTCACCCATAGACTGTAAAAAAGATGGACGTCATCTCGCTCGGCTCAAACTGAGGTCACCACAAAAACTGCCCCCTCTGGTGGCTGGCTGCAGTACAATACAAAAACTCTGCCGCGCTATTCATTCCAGATGGGATGTGGTCGAACTTTAAAAAATTATTACACCTCGTAGAAACGTTTCTTACATCCGTATGCTGTGGTGATATTTAGATATTATTGGGCTGCATTGGGTTCAAGTCCTCTTTTTTCTGAAATGTTTCTTTTTTATTAGTTATTAGAGGTTAAAAATGAGGTTTTACTCTCGTTTAAGGATGATTGACAAATAAAAAAAATGACTAAATAATTTTTTAAAAATTATATATTTTTGTCACCCGTTTCCACTCAGATTTTCCCAGAGTTCCTTGTAAGTCTCTGCTGCAGAGACTCTGGCTGCACAATGGCGGCTCCCGTGACGGAGTTATTTTGGCTTCAAAACCATACAATGATAAAAGGCGGAACCACGCTGTCAATTCTATATACAGTCTATGATCTCACCTGAATGAAGTGAACATGGACTTCAAACATCCCTCCGTTTCCCTCTGTGTCCACATTTCTCGAACACAAACACATCCGCAGAAAAATGCTTTTAACTTGAGTTAAAGAACCACAGCGAGGAACCAGGAAACCATTCCAGTTCCTCTAAATAAGACAAAGTGTGAACAAAACAGCTACAGATTGTGGGAGTACGTGAGAAACACACTCCAGACATGAGCTGCAATCTGTTTGAGTTGGCTCAAACACAGTCTGGACAAACATGATCTGGGTGAAACACCTCTGAACAACACTCAAACAACTTGCTTTCTCTTTTTGAAGAACAGATTCTTCTACACAAACACAACAGTCGCACCCCGAACTCTTCGAGGAAAGCTGTATAATCTCAGGTCTGTACCGATATTCAGTAGGCAGTAAAATATTAAAGCACTGAGATGACTGGGATGCATGATCTAGGTGGAGAAAGTGAGACCGTCCGAAACAGCACTTGAGGCTCTCTATTAGCTGGAAGAAAGGAGTGGGCGGCTTTTGAGGAGTTACTATTCTGCTGTGCACCATGAATCACATTGTACCGCTGTTTATTCAGTCCCACGGCCCAACCTACACACTCCCACAATTAACCTTCTGCCTGGAAATCCTCTGCCCCTCACGTTCATGCGTGTGTGAGTGAGAGTATGTGGTGTGTTTTTTTTTTTTTTTTTTTTGGAGAACCGTTGAGGAAGGTAAAAAGACTGTCCTGTATTTCCAACACGACAATGTAACAAGACTGCTGAGTCCTTATTCCACCTTATTGTTTCATACAACCCGTATTTGGATCCTTTTTCATCACAATAAATCCAGACAACATTCTGGTGAGTTAACAGTCCTAGGACACGAAAGACAAGATACCTACACAAATATAAAAATCATCAGGACCCGTACTTCAACCCAGGACTCTGATTTTATTCATGTGCTTATAATAAACGACATGAAGAATGAGGACTCAGCTCAGACTCATAACAGGGAGTGGGTTAAGATTCTTCATTATGACCTCTGAGTCCAAACCCTTGGTGACTCAGCGTCAACTTGGACCTGAACACAAACTCCAGGTTTGGTGACTCAGCTTTCGCATTTGTCAAAGTATAACGTCTTCAATGGTTTCAGTGGGAATTAGAAAGATGTGTTACAGTATTTCCTAACAGTTTGCTGCATTATCGATTTTAAAAGTGAGGAAATTTTTCACATCCCGAACTGTAGGAAGGTAAAAAAAAAACATTTTCCTATAACGATCACACTCAGCAAACGTCAACCAGATGGAGTTCCAAAATCTGTTCTTATGAAGTGTTTTAAAGGCTAATGATGAGAAATGTAACTGACTTTAACTCACTTTGTTTTGGCATACAATGCTTCATGCATTTATAAATTTCACAATATAAAAACTTTACAGGAAAAGCTGTAATTATTTACATCTTAGTAAAAGTCATGCAGCTTGTAAAGATCAGATTCTATTTTCAACACGGAGTAGTTGTAGTTTTTATTTTTTTTAGCTCTTGTCATACATCTCAGTCAGATTCAGTTCCACACCAGCCACCAGCCATCGATTACGTCCTGGTTTCCAAATGCATTTCTGAATCCTGGCACCTTGCCCTGGCTTATTTTGATAGTAATTTATGAGGATGTTTTGACGGTAATTTATCCCCCCTCCTCCGGGCGCTCAACTTACCTCGTTGCCGAGCAGAGCGGAGACGCAGGCTTCAGAGGCATCACATATGGCAGTGAGGTCGTGACCCCCCTCAAGGGCAAGCACCAACCGACCGCCTGCCAGAGCCATCAGCTGCCTAGTCAGGTAGCCAAAGCCTGGACACACAGGAAATGACAGCAAAGACAAGGCAGAGAGAAGGAATGAGAGGGAGGAAGTATGGTGTTCAAACTCTAACTTCCTTTTTGGATATTGATCAAAGAAAAAGAGGGAGAAAAGGGGGTTTGAGCATGCATTAGAAAAGGGATGACTGCATCTGAGAGGGGAAGAGAGTGCACTCTGGATTTACTCGAGGCTAAATAATAAGCCCTAATATGAGCCAGGTTTAATTTCAATAAATGCAGCTTTGCATCTGAGCTTGGTCACAGTCTTTGATCTGTCTCTGTCAGGAGGAGGGGACTTTAAATATATGCATTCAGATAGAGTTTCTTCTCCCCTGTTCTCTACCCATATCCCTCCATCCTGCAATCCTCTCTAAACCAACCATATCACCTCCTTCACAAGCAAGACTCATGCTCTTATGTGAGATCAGCAGGATGGTTTAGGAAAAGCTCTTTGCTGGCACGACAACGTCTCGCTCTGAATACACAAGTCAGAGGCACAAAGTGTACAGAGGGAGTGTGGTTATGAATCTGCGAGGGTGTCCTCACAGTTTTTCATGCTGGAAATTAGTCCTGCAGTGCACAGGCAGAGGATAAGAAAGACTGTGGAAGCATGCATAAAAAATACACATAATAAAGAAAGAAGACAATCAGCCAGTTAGCTGAGGTCAGCACTTACATTTGGCTGTGAGTTTGTATCCTCCCAGGGGTGGAGCATGTCCATCTACAGCATCAAAGCCTGAAGATACAAGAACCATATCCGGGGCAAACTCGTTGGCAATAGGCATTACCACCGTCCTGTATTAACAAACAGGAAAACAACAGCAACACAAAATATTACATCAATGAAAAGTTTAAAGTTACACAAAAAAATAATCTAGAAGAAGAGTTAAGGAGATGATTTCTAGAAACTTTTCTCTTCTTTTGTTAATCCCTTCTCAGTATGGATTATAAAAGGCAGATTAAGCTAAACTACGGTATGCATATTGATAGTTGAGGTTAAATCCAATCCTACTGACAGAGGGGCAGTTTCCCTCTGAACTCGTCCCGTTGAGTCACCTCTGTTTGAAACAGGACCGTTAAAAAGTCATGCTAACATATATTCTTGCAGCCTGAATGTAACATGTATTAAAAAGACTGGCAGGAAGACAGAGAGGCTTATTTATACTTAAACATAACTGCTCTGAAATACATATTTAGAATCAATGAGCCAACAAAGTACCATATATAAACCAACCATACTGTGTAGTTTCCTTCAAAATCTGAACATTTTTGTCTGGGAAACATCCACCAGTGATGAACTTCCAGAAGAGAAGATAAACCTGAATGAACTCAGTCACCTCTGTAAGCACAAAAACAACCACTCAGATTTTCAACATGAAGATGCTACATGAGTGTTTACTGAGACTCTGAAGAGGGTTGTGGTACGTTGTGTAACCAGCCAGAGACGCTACATGCTGATTTAGACATGTATCACTTTCTGTATGTCTCAGTTTGTTTGTACATCCTGTGTGTGGCAGAGGAAACTACCACACACACACACACCTTTGAAGTGGAGCTTGTAAGTTTGGAAATTCGGAGACAGCACCACACTACAACACCCTTCAGTAAAAAGCGGGAATGAAAAGATAGCTTCATGTGTGTATGTGTGTCAAGTATGCAGGCTAATTTGAACACTGAATGGGTGTGGTGAATGAGGGCTGTTTGTTTACAACTTTCATCTAACACACAGCTGGCAGGGAGGGAGTTCTGGTGTGCATTGTGTCATTCATCCATAAATCCAATCGACAGCGGAGCAATGTGCTATGATTCACTGCAAGTCGGGCTAGAAAATCCAGTTCAATTTATATGGTGACCCAGTTTGATAAAAACAACATGAAGTGTGCACTCACTGAGACAGTTTGGCACAGGAAGATTGGTTCAAATACCATAACAGCATTTGACACAACTATTTGCTATTGACAAAATCATCCAAATTTCAACTGAGTGAATTCGAGCATTTCTTAGACAGAAAATTTGTTTTTAAATTCACATTTTGCTTTGTTGTGTTAATAAGATATTAAAAATAAGAAATTTCTGAACTGGTTCTAAAAACACAAGGCGGAAAGCTGAAAGCTTGGCAGATTGTTAAAGAAAAGAAACTGATGCGTCAGAATTATCTAGGTGATATAATTTAGGAAACACGTGCTTCTTACATAGTCAGGACTTCCCAGTTGTCAAAACAATGGTTTCCTCTGACTCACTTGTTATTTTTCATAACAGGGGGGGGGGGGGGGGGGGGGGGGGGGTCTAGTATATGTGAGCAAGCAGTGTTTTTGTGAGGTCTGTAAGTGACGGAGTACCACAGGGCTCTGTCGTAGGTCCTCTGTACTTTGCTGACCTCAGGAACACGGCGCTGGTTTGCTGGCTGTGGGCAAGCAGCGTGCCCTGAACTCCAGAGACCAACGGATTTTCCATCTCATGTTCACCACCAAATTATACCCCTCAGCAGTGTACACCACACCCCCCACCACAACACAACACTCATACGTACACACAGCTGTCTGAGGGAGAGGCAGAAGGTGGTATTATAAGGAACTTTTGGGAGTCCCAGACAGAGAGGGTATACTGATCGTGTGCGTCACTGAATGCTGGTGTGCTCCAGGCAACATTTCAGATGAGAACGTCATGTAAGTAGACGAGAGAATAGGATGGAAAAAAAACGTTTTAATGAACACAATGGCCGCTCCTTAAAGCTGATAATATTTATTAGTTTCAGATTTAACTGTATGCTTTTTCCACCTAATCACAAACTGACATCCACACACAGCCTTTGGCACATCGACGTTTATGCCATTAAACACCTCACATTTACATAGGTTTGCCACAAGAGAGCATGTTTGCTGACGCACAGCACAGGGGCATCCTGGGATTCTACTGAGGACCCCCCTGCCCCCTCCATAAACCTTCAGCTGGAAAGCTCCAGTTCTAATCCTAATGACCAAAACTGCTCATGTCATCAGAGATCCCCTGGGAGGTTATCCTGACATTTCAAAACATAAAAAGCCAAAGTAATCAATTAGCAGACTGGCACAAAGGGGGAACCAGTGGTTTTCAAGAAGTTTAACTGCGCCTGAATCAGAGGCTATGTATGCAGAGAGGAAAAAAACCTTTCTGTTAATTGATAGTGGAGAGAATTTACAACGCTGTAAGCTACACGACATCCTGAATGAAGACGCTGCAGTCTTAACCACTGCTAGGGGGGTAACTGGGGTGGGCAAAGGGTATAAACTTTTGTTTAGTCATGTTTGGTTTACCTAGCAACAGGTGCACATGTCACGGTATCAGTACAGGAACCCTGGGTGTGGGCATGTGTTTGTTTCCTTGAAGGAGTGTGTGGGGAAATCTTCCTTGGCTGTTGAACTATAATTACGCTCTGTCATTAATTAAAGTTGGAAGTTTAAAAAGAGCAGTAAACTTGTGTATTAGTATCCCCTAATATCTTATATGTTAACCAATGACCCAAAGGTTCTTCTTCTTTGATGACTCGACTCAACTCGTACGTGAACACTCGGGACCTGACCCTTGAGTCAGACTCCAAGTTGGATGACTCGACAACGAATATAGAATTATTTTATTTTACATTAACTACAGTTCTTAGAACACATCTTTACTGAGTAAATACTGTGCAGTGTGGAGATTCAGCATCACTGAAACACGTAATACAACAACCGAGGATTCTCACTCCGCCCATCATCGATGCTCAACATGATTCGTCCGACCTCCACAGAAACAAACCTCACTGAAAGCCTCTGTCTTTTTCTGCTCTGCTCGGACTAATTAACCTTCCTCTGATCCTTATGAGCGCGGTGCGTTTTTGGCAAATGTCATCAAACATAATTTCAAGCGCACACAAATGTACTCAGGTTAATTCAGTAGTAGACCTTGGCACGGCGGTGATTTTCTGAGCCAAGGAAAACTTCCTCCCTGAGGACTACTCATCTTTGTGTAATTACTCTAGACCATAATTTAGGCTTTCCACATCTTGATTATGCCTTCTAATCCAGTGTGCTCCAGGTTTCAAACATGGAGGGCTGATGTGTGGCATTGGTGGTGCACCGCGAGCTGTAGATAAGGCATATAATATTTTATGAACTAGTTTTAGACTTCAAATGTCAGTCCACAGCTATTTTCTGTGTGGATGTACACCCAATAAACTCAGGATATTTGTAAAACACTGTGAGGGTTTTTTTTATAACAGGTTTAAGAGTGAAGACATTTTTAATGTACCAAAGAAAAACTGATTAAATCCGCCAAATCAATGATGGGCTAAACAAAGTGCCATGAGCACCAGCCTTCGTGGAGATTCAGGCTCATGTATGCAGTGAGGAGCAGGTGAGGCCCCCTTTAGAAGAAAAAGAGCAGTGTTTATTAAAGCAGTCAACAAATAGTTAAACTGCAGAGCTTCAAGGTTTCCCCCCTCCGTTCATAAAAAAGACGAAGGAGAGAGCTGGAGAGGAGAGAGAGAATAAGAGAGTGAAAAACTCACACACGCACACTTACACTTCAAAGCCCTGTCATCTGGCGCTGCGGAGAGCTGGTTTGAATTAACTTTAATTCTCCTCCTCTCTCGTCTTTCCAAGTTCATGGCAGAGGAGGGAGTGAAAGGACGAGGAGAGAGAGAGAGAGCAAAAGAAAAAGAGAGAGACGGTGCCTCTGGTTTTCATTAGGGCCAATTTTCTTATCTTTTTTCTCCGTGCTTTCTGGAGGCTCAGACTTGATCCCCTGCAAATGCAACGTGGCACAGGCCAGCCGAGGAATGGGAAGGTGCCGACTGTGAGGCACGCATCCCCTCCCAAAGACAAAGCAGGGAGGACCACAACACACAGAGAATCAATGATGCTGACAGCCAGAGAGAGAGAGAGAGAGAGGCTGTGTGTATCAGGTGTCTGTAAACAGTAAGCAAGCTGATATAAAAGTTGCAGGTGTGAGCCATTTTTGTGTGTTATTTCTTTTTGTTTTTCGTGCAAACCCACACACCACCATGTAGGTTTCAGCCTCTGTGTGCACACGTGTGATACGTGCATGTGTGTGATAGAGTGTGTGGTGAGTTGTGAGGCGCTCTGCTGTTGTCCTATGGGACCTATGAATTTTGAGATACTGCTGCAGCCTTGGGGGATTAATGGCACCTGGGTCTGAGGTGATACTCACCCAAACTCTGGTTGGCTTCCACTTTATATTTGGACCACTTCCACGCTAAAAGGCTCTGCACATACATGTTCACTCATATGGACTGATGCAGTCACACACACACACAGCCAAACTACTGTTTAAATAAAGTGGTTTCTGCTGTTTGAACGGTCATTTTAAGTGTTGGTTGGTTTAAGTGAAGAGCGGTGCTTCATGATTATCCGAAGTATGTACAAATCAGCTCAATAACAAAAAAAGTTTATCAATGAGAGCAAATGTAAAAAGCTGAATAAGGCAACTTTAACTCACTTTACATGTGCAAAACAGGAATTACTGCATTTTCCTGAGACGCATAATCTGCAATGCCCCTGTCAACCTGGTAAATGGACCAGTACTTATATAGCGCTTTTCTAGTCTTTCTAAACACTCAAAGCGCTTTACACTGCTAATCTCATTCACCCATCCACACCACATTCACACACTGATGGGAGGAGGAAGTTCTATGCTGGAAACCATCAGTTCATCAAACCCATTTATACCCATTGCCTATACAATTCACACACTACTGAACAACAGTGGTCACTTCAACATGTGACTGCAGGAGCTGGGAATCGAACCCTTGACCTTCCGATTGAGAGACGACAACTCTACCACTGAACCACAACACAATTCTAATCAACCAGAAAGTAAGACAGACTCATATTCAGAACAAATTTACACCAAATATCTGTAAACTTACAAAGACTGATGTTCGACACCACAAACATGCAACAACCCAGATTCTACCAGCTACTCAAAACTCACTGACAAAATTAAAGGGAAAGTCCAAACTGTAAAAATTACATTCAGTTATCTGCATTTTAGTCTAAAACAAAATTGTTAAACTTTATTTTTCAGCCCAAATGTGGAACGTTAATCAGCAACCAATTAGACTTCAAAGCATTTTGGCGACTGTTTTGATATTTCAGTGGATAACTACATAAACATACTGATTAAAACCTTTATTTCTAGACATCTCCAATCTAATTTCTAATCACTTGCTCTAATATATCTTATTTTAATCATTGAGTCATGCCTTACCACAAACCTATGAAATAACAGCCTGTTAAAGCTGGAGCAGGAAGTGATTTTAACAGAAAAAATAGACAGTAAGGGACACTTGCTTTTTGTGGATAAAACATGAAGAGAAATTCGAAAGCAACTTGTGTTTGATGCTCATTTTACTGTCCTGATAAATCATGTCTGTGGGAGGTTGTCATCAGTAAGATAGACCGAGAAGGACGAGGAACAAAGAGTCTGGAGAGCTGGAGTTGAACGTAAGGGTCTGGGGCGCATTAATGGGAAAAGGTGTGCTTCCGGGGGTTTGCGTGCCATACGCTGCTGAAGACGGTGGCCTGTCAGTTTGATAGATTTTGGACCTGGCCAGATGGACGCACGGACACAAACGTGAGTTCATCTTCAAAGAGCACTAGAACCAATCCAGACCTGCTCCTCAGCAGCTGTATGGACCAGAAACGTGTGTGAGACGCGTACATGTCTGTGGTGAGTCCATGCCTATACACACACACACAGGTCTTTCACGCTGTGTGAGTCTGAGGATAAGAAGGTTATAAATAGACCCAGACACTCGGCCTGATGGGAATCAGGCATAGCATGAGGAGTGGCTTCTTATTTACTGAGCAGCTTCCAGTAGATCACTGTCAAACCACAGTCTGCCTTCCCTCCAACACACTTCCCAATAAAACCAACAGTAAAAAAAAAAAAAAATCAGGTGGAATCATTTGTCTTACCTAAAAGCAGCCAGGTACTCTGCATCCCCCATGGGAGGCTCCAGTCCTCCAGTGAAGGCCATGTTCACATTAAAGCCCACACCTGCTCCAGTGCCGACCTACAACCCACAAGAGCACACGCCAAGGTTACACTGCATACATCTGAACAAAGAAGCAGGCATGTACGGAGACTGTTTCCTACCTCGTCAGGAGCACCGCTGCCTGGAAAGAAGTTCCCATCATCGAAGCGGTGCAGTGACAAATAGAGGACGCTGGGGTCTGTGTAGAAAGCCTGCTGTGTGCCGTTACCATGGTGAACATCCTGGAAACACACAAAGGCTCAGGTTAGAGAGACTAAACATTTGAGACATGTTATAACAGAGGATGAGTTCAGTCAACAAAAGGACCTCAGATGATCTGAGGAGGGAACAACCATCTGGATGACACTCAGAAACTGTAAGACAGTCAGACCTGGATCTGGATCTGTACTCTGCTCTCATGTCAAAATGAGATGGTCAGCAGGTTTCAATAAAAACTCAGCTTCAATTGTTATTCACTTTAGTCAACAACACGACATCAATGAAATGAGCTCATTGTCTGTGTCACAGGAATGCTTTAATACACTCATCATCCTAAAAATGTCCCCGTCGGCTGCAGGCTGCAGGCTGAGTGGCATGACCACGAGCTCTCTTGGCTGCACTGACGTCCCCCTGTGACAGACAGAGAGGAAATGAAAAGGCCCTTCAAAGGCTTTAAGGAATGGCTATGACCGATCCAGTGCTCCTAGACATGGCCCGGCTTTGTCATACCTTCTTATAAATTATGCCGTCTCGTTCTTCAAAACATAAGACAGAGTCTGACCTGGATAGACGATATTTTAAACCTTTGTTCTTCATCTCAGAGAGCAGGTTGTGCCTGCTGCAGTGGTTTAATGTCATAACTGTATTCTGAACTGTCGGGGCCTTGAGGATGCATGCAGATATTTCTAGATCGGAAGGTTTTTTTTTTTTTTCATTTTACACCATATCATTGATTTTAAAATCAAAGATCTTTTTCTTTATTTCCAGCTCATTTCAAATTTATTTGACTTCTGGTTGTCGGATGTCTTTGTGGTGTAAGAGCTGCTTACTGAGAGGTTCACTGTGAAGTATTCTGAGGAATAAGGAAAGAGCGAGTTATTTCTGTTGTGAATCAAACTGTTAGAGGACTATGTCTCTGATTATCCTTCAACAAAATTCAACAAATATTTTTTATACTGTCCTAAGAGATTGCTTTTTCTGTTTTATTCATTTCTCCTTCATGATTCCTTTAATCTTAACTCTGTAAATTGCAAATAAAAGAGACGCAATAACAAAGACAAGCCAGAGTTTCTTCTTTCTTTGGTTGATATCAGAGAATATTTTCCCTCCCTAAGTCCTGTGTTTTCCTCTGATGAGATAAAAGCGATGGTCGTCATGTTACTCTGAACAGAGAGACCATGTAACCCACTTTAAATGTCTTGAAAGCTTATGCCTGAGTGAGGAACTCACCCAGTCCACAATTAGGATCTTGCTGACATTAAGCCTTTGCTGCAGGAGCTTCACAGCTATGGCGACTGAGTTGAAGTAACAGAACCCCCTGAAAAAGGACCGACAGTGGAACAACAAGACATGACATGACATGAGGACAAAATGAGAGGAAATTGAGAATGAATTGTTGCAGCGACATTTGTTAGACCGAATCTGTCTCTGGGTTTAGTCTGTCGTGTACTCACATTGGCGTGCTCTCCTCAGCATGGTGTCCAGGTGGTCGAACAACAGCAAAACCATTCTGACAGGAAAAACAAAAATCATTTACACCCGGCATGTTTTAACACATTTTTCTTTGTCTTTATAAAGACTGAAGTTTAAGACCACACTGATGATTCTCTCTGACAAAAACTGTTAGATGTAAATACTGCACTCCCTAAGAGATGAAATGTATCTGAAGCACTTTCACGCGAACGCAGAAAAACAGATGCTAATGTAGGGTCAGTTAAGGGAAGCTTACTGACTGTTTGGGTCTCCCACTGCTACTCTGCTATGTTAGGACATTAGATAGATGTTCAGGCTGATGCACAGCGAGGCAGGCTGGGCTAATGATGTTGAGTCAGCTGCTGTGGATTAGCAGCTGGCCAGGAGTTTAATGCAAAGACGATCGCCTGGGCTGGTTTGAGGACACTTGGTTACAGCAGGCACGTGATACAGATTGTATGTTGATGTGACGAGGAAAAGGTGGGTTGTTTCTATTAAAAATAAATAAATAAAAATGGGTTTAAAACAGACGAGGGGGTGGGGTAGGGGGTTGGAGAGCAACAGATGGAGGGACAGACGTGTGAGAGAAAGTGTTGAGTGGATTTATGGCATTCTTTAGAGTTTAGAGAGTTGCTGCTGCAGGTGGAATTTAGCTGTGGAGAGTCCTGAAACCACCATCTGTATGATTAGAAGAGGGTTCCTGCATGAGCGTGCACATAATATGGAGACAGTGTATTAAAGTGTTAAAAACTGGTTACGCTGTGGGCATGTTGATAGCTGTGAATTTTTAACCAAAGTTTAAGTTACGCTACGTTATTTTCAACTTCGTCACAACCAGTCACACACGATAGATGAGACCTTTTACTTCGACGTCACAATTCAAACATGCAGAAGTGGTTTAAATGCCGGCACAGAATCGAAATACCATGTGTGCATTAGCTCTATGCGGTGCTCTTTCCAAGTGTAACGTCATTAGTCTGTGGCGTGTTGGTGCTAAGCTAACGCAAAGTGCGACGGCTGCTCTGCAGGTGGTTGTGGTGTAAGACCAATAAAACAGGCCTTTTAGTGGGGACTGGTGGCGTTTGCAGTGCCCGTGCGCCGGGCCTCCCTGCTGGGTTCAAACAGTAAGCAGCTTTCGCCACAGACACAGGAAGGCTGGCTGGTGGGTAAGGCATGACGGGGGAGGGGACGTGTGTCTGGAAGGTGCTAACGAGACTTTGAGGAGGATGTTTCTGGAAGGGGGTGACGCTTTTCTTGAGATTTTTGGGATAGTGGATGGATAATACAGAGCTCCTTCCATTAATGAGGGTTTAGTTTGTTTGAGATTTAAATATAAATCAGACTTTGCTGCTCATTTGTCTCCACAGAGCAGCTGAACATACCTTCAGTTCTCCAGCTGCTACTTTAAAAACCAGCTCCACCACTGAGCCCACAGCCAGGCGAGCTGCACTGGATGAGTGAACCTCATTCCAGATTGTGTCACTGTCCACCTGCAACACACAAACACACTTATGTTTTATATCACACTTTCAAACAGGCCAGAAAAAAAAAGAAACTTTTTTCTGTTCTTCATTTACCAAAGGGATGTTTGATGTTGTGCTTTATGTGAGTGTGACAGCAGCTGTAAAACTTTGAGGACATTTGAAATTATTTAGCTCGAGTCGATTCACTGCATTAAATTCAGACTTTGAAAGTGGTAATTCAGAGACTGCTGGAACATGTTTTCCCTGACATGGACAGAAAACAATAGAAAGACAATCTGTGAGGCAATAACACATATTTAGAAGCTTACGCATTCAGACAAATGGCCAAAGCTGCGCGTACTAAAACAGACGGCATGAATTCAACACAGAGACAAAGCAGATGTAAAAGAAGGCTTTTCAGAGCAGTTAACCTTATTGATGTAAAACATTTATTAAGCTGTTTGGGTTAGTCGTTTTGCAAAAAATGTGACTTAATGTGTTAATTTGAACAGTTGTCATATTGGCAGTTGGCCGATGTTACAAAATATCCACAAATAAAAGAACATTTATCCATGAAACCACCAAACTTTTAACTTTGAGAACACACTTCACTGCAGGAAGGATTCTAGAGACGTTTAGCTTCATTAATTTGCTTTACTTTATAAAAATGTGATTCATTTCATGTCTCACTGGATGATTTAGATGTGGATTAGTCTGGATGTTTATTCCAACAATAGGCCACAATTCACAATTCAAGCCTGATCAATGCTGAGTCATGATGGCCCTCTCCCCAAAACAACATTAGCATGCATGTACACACACTCATGCATACTAATGAGATGGAATGGGACTTTAGTCATAAGCAGGGTCGAGCTTTGTGCATCACAGTGGTTCCCAAGCCTGGGGTCCGCGCCCCCAATGAGGAGGGGGAGCAGGACTTTGACTGATTCTGGGGCTATGAGGTTGTCAAGTATATTTATGCATGTTAAATAATAATAATAATAATAATAAAAATCACGACTCAATTGATGGGGTAATCAAAGGTCTGTGTAAATCCAGCTAGATATATATATCCTTGTCTACATTTAAAAATATAATGTCATTTCATAACCACACCTCTGTGACTGTGGCAGCGTGAGCGACCTATTAAACGATGAGGACAGACTTGTGGGTCACTGCTGTCGTTTCACACAGAGATTTTATTCTGCGTTTCCTGTGTTGGTTCACATTATTTTTCTCGACTCTCTGTCAAAGACATGGAGTGCGCTTGTCTGTGTGTGTGCACGGATGCGTTTGTGTGTCTGTGTGCAGAACTCTGCCGTGCTCGATACAGAGAGCAGAGGAGAGTTGAATACATGTGACCATCCCGTCATGTAAATAAGATAAATAACATAAAACTGTGTAGTCTATTCAATAAAAGAAGAAGTTATAGAGCAGACTGATGAACATTTAAATGTTTTGATCTCATTAAAGTATACAGTGTAAGAATTATTTAAATGCTCCAGCAATTTGAATTTTTATTTCTCTCTGTCTTGTCTCACACATGTGGAGGGTTGGAAGGTTCCAGGGAAAAAGGCTGGGAACCGCTGGTGTATTATAATCCCTGCGTCAGGTGTGGTGCGTGCAACAGGAGATAAACAGACAGAAGACGCCGGCAGAGTAAAAGAATAAATGGACTGTCTGTGTGTCAATGCATCTGCACTTAACACAACACACACACACGTGCAGAGCTGCCGAGTCCAGAAAAAATGCTGGACTGTCGGCCTTTTCAGCCACACTGACCACCTTCCTGACAGTCCACTGGCTGCCCTCTGCACTAACCAAACCAGTCCCTCCCTCCTTTAACTAGTCAGTGTGTTGAGTGACTTAACAGCTTTCAAGCAAGCCAGCCCACTTTGCTTCTCTCTTGTCCCCTGTGACAGGGAGCGATCAAGGCCAAAGGAGGACTCCATAATAACATCCATGGGGAAAAAAAGACGCTTTTTAAGTTGAGCCAAGAAAGTCTTTGTCATGAAATAAAACTGTGGTGAATTTCCCAAACACTTAAAGCTAAGAAGAAAGGAGTGAGGAGGCAGGAGTGTTTCTGACGGATGACGGATGGTGTAGAGAGGAACCAAAGGGTAGGTGGAAGACACAGCGTAAAATCCGAGTGAGTGAGTGAATAGGAAACTAAATCTTCTATAGAAGTCAGGTTAATGAGCACAAACACATGCTGCTCTAAAGCACCATGTGGAGCCTTAGTGCTTTATTATTTCCCATGCTGATGTTCATTTTGCCTCAAGCAAGGGGCGGCACATAAGCAAGTCAGGAAAAAGTGAAAGCAGAGGGGTGTGTGTGTGTGTGTGTGTCAGAGGTATGAAAAGAGCGGGAACGTGCTGCTATGACGGAATGACGGCTCTCCACAGGCTGACAGCCTAATTTCAGCCCCCTTCCTCTGTAAATCTGTGTGTGGGTGACTTGTATGTGTGTGTGTGTATGACAGGAAGACAACAATTTAGTCCCATTTGCCGTTATAAAGAGCAGAACAGAGCAGCTCGGAGCCCCAGCTCTTCTCATTCCCACCGCAGCAGCAGCAGTGGGAGGGAAGGACGAGGGAGGAAGAAAGAGAGGGAGAGGGACAGCAGGATGGTATGTTAAAAAAAAAGCTGGCGATGTGGGCAGAGTTGGTTCAGGGTGAGGCAGGTAAAGGTGGGAGCAGGGAGTTGCGTTGGTCTTTGGATTATCAGAAAAAAAAAGATTAAAAGACAGGTGTGAGACACTTCCAGCTCTGATTAACCACCTAAACGACTGCATTAAAACACAAACATCTACAAACACACACACACAAAATACCCCCACCAAATCAATGCACACACACGCAAACACACATACACAACTTGTATGCCTGAAACATCTGGTTATGATTACAAACGCAGCGGAAAGGCAAGCAACAGCTTTTGTTGCCTCTGGTCCTCGAGGGGCGGTGTTTGCATGAGCGTGAGCGAATGTGTGTGCATGCTGGTGTGTTAAATGTGTGTGTGTGTTTGTTTGGTGGAAAGAGAACAAATGGGTCCATTATTTAAGCAGGGGGGCAGAGAGAAAGTGGGCGAGGGGAAACACAGTTATTAAAGAAGTATTTGATGATGCTGAAACTGTTTGTTTCCCTGCGGAGTCCGATGGAGCAGAGCCAGAGGAGTATTGATTAGATTAGCAGAATGTTGTAAAAACCTAACAGTCTATTACAACAATTTTCCACTGAATAAACAAGCGTGACTAACACAGACGCAGTAATATATCAGGAACACAAATTACCAACGCTTAATTACAGCGAGGATATTTGAGAGATGACTTGTTCATGACTTTGTGAACAGAAAATGAGTAACTTACCCCAATTCCTCCGCACGGTAACCTCACAAACATGGGACTAACCGAGCCTGAGACAGAGAGCAAACTGACAGTTAGAGGGAGAAAAGAGTTTACCAGGTGAAGAGCAACTTTCTGAACTCACAGGCTCAAACGGGAGCGTGACCTTTGAAACTGTGCATTTGACTTCCTGACCTAATTGAACAGCTATAGTACACAGGGGCAGGCTTTAATTGGACAGGGTGAAGAAGGATCTTATTTCCCTGATAATCAATGCCTCCCAGGATTCAGGATCCTGAACCAGAGATTTGTCTTTTTCTCTGTTAGAAAACGGAAATGAATAAACTTTTATTTTCTTGTGTGGGAGCAAATAAATCAGCTCATCTGGAAATAATCAACTTTAAATGACTTCACCTTTATTTTTAACATTGTTTCCTTTTTTGTCGTTGTATGTGTATTGATTTTTTTTTTTTTTTTGCATATACAGGTCAAATACATAACAAATTACACAAAAACAGCAAACAACTGGTAGACCAAACAAAAAAAAAGGGGGGGGGGGCAGAGAGCTACTTATATAGCTACATCGTTTGCATTATTCAAGTGACATAGGCAGCTGTTCCACATAAGAGATAAAGGGGTGCCAAACTTCTCCGTGGATCCCTGAAGTGCTCATCTTATTTTTTCTATTTTAAGAGATTGTATAGCCTCACAGAGCCACCGATTACAAGTTGGAGGATGATCACTCTTTCAATTTGCAAGAACGAGACGCCTCGCCAGAAGAGCAGAGCGGGTTATGCGACGCAATTGTATTGTTGTTCGGTTGACTTCACCCGACAGCACACCAAAAAGACCAAGAAAAGCACATGGTTGAATAATGCGACCTGTAATTTTAGAGAAGACATCAAAAATGGAAGACCAATAGGATGTAAGGCTTGGGCATGACCATTAATGTTGTTTCTTTTCTGGACTCAGAAACTTTTATTGAAAACAGCTTTTCCCTCTGGGGGTGTTAAGATCTGGTGCTTTACATGGTCATTATTATGTTGTTAATACTAAGTGTAGACCTGTTGAGTTGATCTGTTGGTATTACCACTGTCATTCATACTACTCTGTTATTACCTATATTGCACATATTTCTATCATTTCTTTTGGTGCTATAGCCATAAGTTGGTCGCTGCTATTGAAGTTTTCTCTGTTTGTTTGCTTGTTTGTTTGTTTGTCTTGATCCAACTCTCTCTCTTTTGCATCTGCTCCTCTCCTAATTTCTCAGAGCACTTTGTTCTGGCAGATGTCTGCTCTTCATCGAGCGGTTTTTCCTGCTGTTGTCGCCAGATTCTTGCTCAATGTAGGTCTTTGTAAAACTTCTCTTTATGTAAAGTGTTCTGACTGACGGATTAACTGATGAATGTATTTCAAGAAAGGAAATGATGTAGAAACTTAACTCGCCAAGTTTCAGAAGAAAAAAACTAAATCAGTCCAGTGTTGACAAGTGGATTTGTGTAAAATCTCACGAGTACAACAGCACACCTCTGAAATAAGCAGAGTGCGGAAGTCTTAGTCCAAAGGTTAAGGGTCCAAGTCTCATTCGGCCACCTGCTAATTTACTGAAAATACATATATTTTAAAAAAACGGAAACGATCTCTACCAATTCTCTGGTGTCATTGCTCGTAGGGCTGTGTGGGTTTGAATTCCTGCTTTCACTCTTCACCTGTAGGCTGAACCCTACGCAGGAGTGTCTGCTAATTCTCCTGTGGAAGCTGCAATAATAAGAGGAATTTATGCCTCCACTGGAACGAAAGCTTAGATGACCACTGGGTCCACAACCCCCAACCACACACACACACACACACCCACACACACACACAGCCTTGCCTACACCTGCACTTTAAGCCACAAAGCCCAAAACTAAGTGACTAAGCAGCCTGTGCAACTTTAAGTTAACAAGAGCTCCTCGCCTCATCTTAACACATTCAGACTTTATTAGATCAGACCTTTTGTTATGGCGCAGTTTAAGCATGAAAACACATTTCATTAAAACAGACGCTGCAGGAAGGACGCAGTTTGAAATGTCCAATCAAATTGTTAAAACATAATGCTGATGTTTTAATGCACTAAATCTTCAGCTCTGTGACTGAGTCCTGTGAGATGCACAATAACAATAATTATTGATAATAATTGTCTTAAGATACATTCACATTGGTGGCAAAGTTTTCATGTAGTACAGAACAACCTGCCATGCAATCCGTCTCTTAATTTATAACTGATCAGATAAGATGGAGAGTGTTTATGAATGAATCTTACAATCCAGTTTCTGTCGCAGTGGGTTGGTTCCATACAGCAACACGTGAGCTTCAGAGTGCACAGTCTGCAACTCCTCCAAGGACGCTTTTCTTCCACGAATACACTGATCAGGAGTGAACGCACAAACACAGAGAGACAATCATGGATTTGATCAAAGCCTCACATACATGTACATTTAACGACTTGTATGAAGGAGCGTTATGATTTCAGACACCATCCAACACTTAACATTAAAACCAAAATAGACCAAATGCAAGAGCACCTATAAATTCAGGGGGTTACATTTTTTTTTCTTTGTGAGCCATAAAACCATAACACCATGGTTTAAAGCTACCAGTAGGTGTTATGACAAAATGGCAGCACACTGCCCCCATGTGGTCATCCAAGAATCATACAACTCAAAGTTTTACAAACTTACTTGAACGTTAACAGCTAAATCGGTTTCTTCTTTAGAGTAAATACAATTAATAATGATCAATAAATGATTTGAATTTTTTAAATAAAAAACAAAATTGCTCTTCTTGCAGTGAAAAAAGGCCAAAAAAGTTTATAAAATCTTAATTCTTACTGCATGATAGAAACAAGTACACCACTTCATTTTGTTTTAAATTTCGACCTTTCTGACATCTTATTCTCACAGACAGAACAGATCTGTCAGAAATAAATCCCTAATCATGAGCTGTCAACCAGTTTCTGAGCATCTCTGTCCTACTCCCATAATTCCAAAAATAACTTCAGCTCCTTGTTTTGAGCTACTTGGCCACACACCCGTGCACAAGTATAACTGTAATCTTACCTCGCAGTGCGCTCTGAGGCCTGTTTCTTGTAACCGTGACCAGATACTCTGGATGCGCCCAGCGTGCTCTGGGTGACTGGTGGTGTTACCACACATACACTGATGCTTCTGCATCAATGAGTCATACACCAGACCTGGAAAGTACACACAGTAACACATGGATAAATACACACTCTGTTTTGGAGTAAGTACACACCTTTAAAAACTGGTGAGTAAACACGTGTCTCATGAAAAGACTCCGACCATCCTGCTCTAATCTGATTGTGTGATTCTTTAGAGCACCTGTCTCATCACAAAGCAAAGGTGAGGCAACCTGTGAAACTAGCAGCCTCTACTGTCAGGGGAAGCAGAATACCTATAATAGCTGTATGCTGGGTCATCACGCTGTGCAGTGTGAGGAAACAGCTTCCTGTAAGCTGCAATTAACAGGATGAAAGTGTGTGTTTAATACCCGACTTTATGACACATCTCTGTGGGACAGCAGTGCAGGCAGCGTTTTCACAGGTATGTCCACTGAGTGTGTGTAAGGTCTGTCTTATTTTCATTTCAGTGCAGACCTGTCGTAAATCGAGGCTTGGCAGGCGGCTCCTGTACCACCAGAGGAAAGGAGGCAGAGGCTGGAGACGACTGAGCCCTGGAGAGGGGGCGGTGTCCTGCAAAGCTGACTGGTAACCCGGCTGCTTCAATTGACGCTTGGTAGTTCCTCAGCTGGTGAATGCGCTGCTGCTCTAACAGGAGAGCCTGCTGCTTACAAATACAGACACAAAGGGCAACATGAGCAGTGTGAGGGTTTGACTGCAGTTTGATTCTCCTGCCAGAAGGTGGCAGTAGAATCATGCATATATAAAGACGGCCTCAGAGTTTATGAGGCGCTGCATGGTGATTTACCAGTGATTCAACAACTGCTGATAATTATAGTGCAAAGATAAGTGATTCAGTCAAATACTAAAAAAACAGATTATTAACCTTGGGGTTTTGAAATACTTTTACTGGAAATGTTTGGTGGAAAAAACTAAAACAAAGCTTCTGATGCTATCACTGCAAAGACGATTAGATTAGATTTTTCTGTTTCATAAAAAAAAAAAAAAAAAAACATCATAACACCAGAAAAACAAACAGAGCTGCAACAATTAATCCAATAATCAATTATTAATCAATTCCTAAATTAATCATTAACTGTTTTGATTATTAATAAATTGGTTTAAGTAATTATTGAAGAAAAAGAAGCCCAAATTCTCTGATTTCTGCTTCATGAATGTGAATATTCTCTTTGCTCCTCTATGACAGTTCTGAAAATTTTTTTTATGTAGACAAAAAATTTGATGATGTCATCTTGGACTCTGAGAAACATTGACATTTTCCCCCATTTTATGACATTTTATGGACCAAGCAACTACTAGATTAATCGAGAGAATAACCAATAGATTGATCAATCATGAAAACAATCGTTAGTTGCAGCCCTACAAACGATACTTAATCAAAAGGAGATTTTTAAACGGTCGGCATGAAAACGAATCACCTTTTAAAAACGTGTTTGTGATTAATTAGGTTGTTTGAAAGTGTCTCAAAAGAGCGCTGTTAACTTTTTCCTGTTGTCTTAATGCTGACAGAAAAATCCTCTTCGATCCAGATGGGCGTGTCTGCTTACACTGTGGGCGCCATGACGACAGTGAGAGGAGTGCCTGATTGAATTTGGCTGAGTGGACAGCAGGGATGGGCTCCACAGATGAGGACATGGTGTCCTGACTGTTAACTGGTGTGTGTATGTGTGTGTGTGTGTGTGTGTGTGTGTGGCCACAGATAGAGTGCATGCCATGTGCAGATGCAGAATGTATATTTCACATGGCCATGATTGAGTATTACATAACTGGAGACTGTTTGTGTGTGTGTGTGTGTGTGTGTGTGTGTGTGTGTGTGTGTGTGTGTGCAGCAGAAGGTTTCTGTGTGGGTGTATGCTAAGTATCTTAAAAGCAGGAGGAAGTGATGGCCCATATGGAGTCATGCTTGGTCGTAGTGATAGGAGGTAGGAGGCACACAGCCCTCAGCCATTCATAGAAAACACACCACTCTGCTTAAGTAGAACAGTTGTAGTGTTTGTGTGTGTGTGTGTGTGTTTTTATACCTTCTGCATGACTTGGGGAAAAATGCAAATAGAGCTTAAGTTTTGCTGGAGAATGAGCTGGACAGACAGTATTACAGCCACTCACTACAGGCTCCATCTGCCACTGCTGTCGGATACCTTCATCCTTTTTTCATTAAACTATTCAGCAGAGCCGTTTGGTAAACACTGACTGGTTCCTGCATAATGACTGGAAATAATCACTAAAGGCACACAGATGGAGATATAATGAGAGAAGATGTGACAGGAAACCTGCAACAATCGAATCACTTGTGTTTGAGTTCCATCCTCCGCTCCTCGCCAGCCTGCACCCCTACCTGTCTGAATAGGTAGTCCTGTTCCACCTGCCTCTCCCTCTGCTCCCTCTCCTCATGCTCTTGGGGGTCTGGGGGCTCCTGTTTGATAACCAGTCCACGCAGAGGCCCCGTCTCTGGTATGGACGTCGAAGAGGAGGACGAGGATGAGTTGGAGAGTCCCTGGTGCTCCCTAAGTTCCTCTTCAGTCTCCTCTGGGTGACTCTGGTGCTGTCGGGCAGGTCCTGAGGTGCCAGCGCTTGAAGCTGAGACCTGATCACCAGGTTTAGACATGATCTATGAGCAGAGATGTTCGGGGAACAGGTTATGTAGGGTATTATAACCTTTAAAAGTGATCCCAATGGGTCATGCATGATTCAAAAGACTTCAAGGACTGCAGAAACATAAAATATAACATGCATGTATATGTTAAATTAAATCTGTAACTATGTACATTAGATTGCACAAATCCTGAACAATAATTTGAGCTTCTTCCTTTCCCCATTGTTGACTTTATAGTGTTAGCTAACATTTTTTTTATCTTGATTTTATTTGTTTTGCTTTTATTGATCTGTTTTTTTGTCTGCTTGTCTTATTTGTTTTTTTATGTTTTTTTTTACTGTTAACTGTTCATTTTTTCCCTGTTTTTATTGCTTTTTTTCCTTTACAGTATCATGGACAGGATCTTAAATCGGTTATCTTGTGTTATTTGAATCTTTTATTTGTTGCTTTAGTATTTTATTTGTTTTTGTTTCTACAGCTGTTTTCCTATCCTTTATCTGGTGGTGGTTTTTAGCCTTCTTATATTATTGTTTTCTTCCGCTCCTCCTCACATTTCTCTATTACTTCTTTCCTATTTATATTTTTCTTAATGTTCGTTTTTATTATGTAACGCATTTTGTAACATTGTTTTGAAAAGTGCTATATAAACAAACTTTATTACTATTATTATTATTATTATTATTATTATTATTATTATTATTATTATTATTATTATTATTATTATTATTATTATTATTGTTATTATTATTATTATTATTGTTATTATTATTATTATTATTATTACTATTATTATTATTATTGTTATTATTATTATTATTATTATTACTATTATTATTGTTATTATTATTATTATTATTATTATTATTATTTATTTATTTTATTATTATTGTGAAGCACTTTGTTACTTATATTGAAAAGTGCTATATAAATGAAGTATTAAAGTATTATCAAAAGCTAATAAAACAGCCAACTGATCAACTCCTGTGTAAAAAAACAAAGATCAGACTTTAAGCACAAGTGTCCATTTTTAGGATAGGGGTAAAAAAAAAGTTTCTTATCCATTCCAGGTAGCAAAGGAATCTAACTGCTTATTGACTCCTTGTTTAAATATTTTGATCTCGAATGATTTGATGGTCACAGGGTACATTTGACATCTTTATGTGTTTAAACAGAGATTTCATAACAACAAGCTTTTAAGCTCAGAACATAGAGCAGTGAGTGCTTAGATTTATGTAACAGTGGAAGTCTCTCTGGCACCAAATATAAAAGGTCAGGGTTTGGACTAAAATGATGAGTAAACATTAGGCTGAAATCAAACAGCAGTCACCTGCTGTTTGAAGCTGGAGGGGAAAAAAAGGTTCATGGCAGAAAGCCCTGAGGGTTAACACTGAGGCAACAAACAGCAGCAAATCACAACAAAGGGGGAAAATGACAAGGTAGCTGCAAAGTAAATAAAGTAAGTTAATGTAAGATTTGCATGAGGGACAACATTCAAAAGACAATGTTTGATACAACCACATCAGCTCAAACAAGTTCAGACCCAGCGCAGATCCATCTGATTCCAAAAATAACTGACTGATCTGTTCGGCACAAAGAACAAAGTAACAGACCGAAAGTTCAACCAAACATAAAGCTAACATTAGCCAGGCTCTTAAACCTTTTGTACACACAGAGATAAAGCAGACCTGTACTCTGAACTCTGATAGGTTATTTATTTATTCAACAAGTCCCAAAGATTTCCTCTGTCTTTCAAGCTGCATGAAGAGCATAGTTAGTTAGCAGTGCGTTCTCCCCGGGCCTGAATCAGAGGAATAAAAACTGAAGAAAGGACTCGAGGGAGAGAGAGAGAGGAAGAATGTCAGAGGGCCGATTGTGGGAATCTTGTTGTGGCAGCTGTCCCTGTCGTCAAAGACCTCAACCTTGATGTGTAGGTCATGATTGGAGTGGACCACTGTTTGAGCACACAGACAGAAACACACACACACAAAGGAGGATACACAAACACACACCAGGCTGGCATATTGCCCAGGGAACAGTCCATTGACGTCAGAGAGCAGGCTCTTGCCTCATCCCAGTCCCTCTTCTCCAAACAAACTCAAAACACTCATCCACTCCCGCTGCACCAACTCCCATTCTTCCTTTCTCTCTCTCTCCTTCCAGCCCTCCTTTTTAAAAGAGGAAATAGTTGCTGGGATATGAACCATGAGGGGGAAAAACACTTCATAAGCCTGTTGAATAAGCCCAGAGATCAGGAGCTGGAACAGAGAGGCTGATTGTATTTACATAAACACTTGACACTAGTTGACTTGTGTCGCTATCTGTCTTTGTCAAACACTTGCGAACAGTACACAGTAACACATCAGCACATTTATGGCACACCTGTCTAAGCTGTTGCAGGTAATAAAAAGTGGATTCAAGATTCTGTCATTCCTTTCAGCACTGCCAGCATTTCCATCTGTCAGAGCCAAGCTGTAAGTTAGCAGGAAAGGCTCTTTTTGGAGCTGACCTGACAAATATTAGGAAAGAATAAAAACCTGAAGATGTTTTTTTGTTTGTTTGTTTTTTTTTTATAAGTGTGGATGTGTGATGGTGAATAAACATGACTAGAAACTACTCTGACCAGTCTATATAAATATATCTACATTCAGCCAACTATCACTTAATTCCCGTTAAACAACTGTTGTTTTTCAATCAATGTTATTTTATGGGCCGTCATCACATTAATCCCAGTTTTTCTTTAAACTTCAACAATAATATGAGATATGTGTTTGTTTTTGATTTTGGAGGCAATTTCTTGACCCCTGATCAAGTGGCAACCTCCAGTCTGAAAATATGAGACAATGCAGAAAATCTGAAGTTTGTTGAGTGTCCGCTTGATGCTGGCTCGGGAAGTACCGGAAGTCATGTACACACTAAGCCAAAAAATAAGCTGTTTTCACAGCCAAAATTAGCACATTTACACACTGAATCGCTAATTTCACTAACAGCACAAACTGTACAGGGAGTGAATTTTCTTTCTAACTTGGCACTTTAGACAATATTAAGATCGCCAGTTCGTCCAATCAGGGGCACTGCTCAGCTCATGTGACTGCCGGGCACCCTATAGCTGTTACTGTGGAGAATCACAGCCCGCCTCATTTCCAATATGGCCGCGCCGGCTGTTTAGCTTCAAAAATCTGTTTAAAAAAACAGACAGGTGACGTCGCGGAGGCTAAGTCCATTAATTATACAGACTATGCCCCCACTTAACGTTTGGTGTTAGCTGGTTGTTGCTATGCTTCTTCTTCTATGTTTTTGTTCGATCCCGTTTGGTCATGTGTGATTTCTGTCTTCGAGGACGAGATTCTAGATCTTTGGTGGGACAGAATGGTTATGTGTGTGGTGATCTGTGTTGAGATTATCAGAGCACACCACACACAGAACAATCAAATCTGTTCAGTGCCTGATTTTTGATCTTCATGTGTGGGCTCTCTAACAGATAAAACATCTGTTCACATTTAGCCAATCCTGATCTGTGTACCCTGCTTTAGACACAATGGACAGAGAAAGAGAGACTCAGACGGAGAAAAATGTAAAACCCAAATCAGTCCTGACACTTTAGCGACTGCTGCTCAGAGTTAGTAAAAGATTCTGTGATACAGTAAAAAAAAGTTTTGGATTAAAGCTGACAAACAGCGCAATAGATCACATTGCTAGCTTATCAGTGATAGTAACATGCCTGAAGGCAGTGTCTTATCACCCAGAGCCCCTGTGAGGAACTCTCTGTTTGCTTCCTGATGAGAAATCCCAACCTCTTATCTCTGAACAGTTTCTTTCACTGTGGGACTCTCTTGTTGAAATTATCCAAAAAGCTTAAAGCTTGCAGCCAGCTGCATTTCTTTACAAACTTAAATATAATGATCAATCTTTCCTTTCTTGGTCTTTTCCAGGCATCTGAGCTAATGTCAGTCTTTCAGATAACCAACTTAAACCTCTTTACGGGAGCTTTAAGGGGGTTCTTTGGGAACTCTGGTTGACAAGTACAGTAAGTTAATGAGTACGGCCCTTCTACAATGATAAAACAGTGAAATGCAGCAGCTGGTTTAAGCTAACAGACCTTTTCAAGCTTCGCAGAAATTAGCTAAAGCTTTAATCCTCTCTCATTCAGCAGCAGTAAATTGAACGCTAACAACTTGGTAAAAGCAGATTCGCCGTCTTTAATTAAAAAAAGGGAACAGAGTGGAAAATGAGTCCAACTGCTGCACCGGAGTCAAATCTTTAAGTGTGTCTGCAGCAGTGTTGAAAGGATGAGAGACAGGGGACACTCTGCGCTGTCTGCCAGTTTATCATGAGAGAGAGCATCTCAGAGGGCGGTGAGGGTATCTCACTGAACAACCAGCAGACTCCACTCTAAATACATCACATGATTAAGAGTCAAACAGTGAAGTCAGGAGTGTAATGCTATTATTACAGACCAAAAAGTTCCTGGTTACAGCTGATAGAGTTACAGGCCTGTTTCATATCCTCACACTGACTGAGCAGTAACTGGAAGCAGCTTTAAAACAGATTTGAGGAGATCACAGAGGGACTCATCCGGCTGAAAAATCATGTGGTTTGTTTTTCTTTCTGTGGGTGTGAGTCGCCTTTGATTCATCCTAATGATTTTTCATCATTAATTGTTTGAGCAGAGGGCCAAAGTACTGCCCCTTGTTCTCTGTGAACACATCTATTGCCCATGTGATCCTGGCCTTGCCGAGACGGTCTGTTCGCTGCGCTCTGTGCCCAGAATTTGTTGGAGGACTGTGATAATACAATTAAAGATTAAAATTAAGCAGCATGTGAACACAATCGTATTTTATAAGCCAATATTACATATTTGGAGATCTCTGCAATGGAAACTATATTTGTGTTGTGTTTTAACTGGTTGTTGTCCAGCTTGAATGTCTGCCATCAATGTGCTGATAAACTTGGATCCACACTGAGTGCTCCATGATTTGGTACACTGAAAGTCTGTGCAACTATTCCACAATTTATTTAAAGAATTAGGACACAACATGCCAACAATAATCTAAGATATTGCTCTAATTTCTCCTCTTTGGTGATAAACGCTGTCTTTGTTGTCAGTTAGTAGAAGATTCGTTTATACACTTATAAACTCAATCGCTAAAATAACAAATGAAAAAAAAGCTAAACTTTCCTTTAATCTACACCGTAATCCGAGAGCATTTTTGAGTTTTAATTCTCATTTTGAGCTGCCCAGTAGAGAGCATTAACACAGCTTAAAGTAACATTAAATCACTTGATATTACACCTGAGCTCGTCTTAATTAGCTGAAGCATCAACAGCTTTGAGGGTCAAAAAAATAAAAAAATAAAAAAACAGGAAGTCACTAACAGCCTAACTCCATTATTTAAGGAGCTCAGTCCTCCAGGAAGTTCAGAAACACACACACACATACTCATAAGTGGACGCACACGCAAAATATAAACAAGCATCTCTCTCTGCAATGACCTTATAATGCTGCAAATTCCCTCATCACTTCAGCTGCACACACACTCTCAGACACTCACAGTTTTAAACACACACACCATTACAGCGCAGTGAGTCACATTTCCTGTGAAACCATATATGGAGGCTGCTTCCTCTAGAGCACAGTTGCCAGGGTGACAGTGAGAAATAGGGAACACACACAAGAAAGAAGAGTTACTGATTGCAGGCTGATTCATCCGGCTTTGGGTACAAAGACAGGATTCACAGACATTAACCAAATCAGTGTCATGAAGATGGACAGATACTCCTACACAGGCTATCTCTCTCTCACACACACACACACATGTACCTAGCATGAGCTGCTCAACCAAATGGCAAACAATGCCTCAGACACATTTCTTGACACAGGCATGCACACGCTGACATGTGTGGCGCCAACACGTGCAGACACACTTCAAGCTACCTTGTTGATGATGTGTTGCTGTTGCTGTTGCTGGAACTGCTGCTTGTGTTTCTCCAGGAACTGCTGGTGCTGCTGTTGGACCACCAGCTGCTGCAGAGCCTGCGCCTGTCCACACTGCTGCTGGGGCAGGGGGGCCGACTGGGTTCTCCCCAGGGGACGGTGGCCCCGTGCAAGTTTGGAGACAGCAGGTGATGGCAGTGGAAGGCCACCCAGACCAACTATGAGACACACAAAGGAGGACGCTGTCATATGTTGGGTACAACTGTCACTCGTTTTCACCAGTAAAACAAACTGATCTGTGCTTATTTTGCCTTTACAGAGAGAAGTTTGATGCGTTTCAGCGGTTGTTTTGCAGAAACACACAGGGTTCTATATTAGGACCTCTACTATTCATTATGTTCATTAATGACTTGGGACAAAATGCATCTGATGCTAGTATGCATTTTTATGCCAATGACACAGTCATCCACTGCTTTGGCATCCCCTTCTAATGCTGTTGAATCTATGCAAAAAGCTTTTGATATTAAGAATCTCATGGAGAAACTCAAACTGAAACTTTTTTTTTTCAGAATAAATTTGTTTTTCTTTTGAGGTTAAAAAGTGCCTTGTCACTGCAACTTTTTTATCCATTTAGATTACGGAGACCTGTAGAATATGAACGCTTCAGCTCAATGTCTGAGAAAGATTGACTCTGTGTATCATGCTTCTCTGAGGTTTATCACTAACTGTAGGGCCTTGACCCATCACTGTGAACTGTATTCTTAAGTGGGATGGCCTTCTTTGTTCACCAGGAGGTTGGCTCACTGCTACACTTTTATTTACAAGGCCACTCTTGGACTACTGCCCTCTTACATTTGTGACTTAATCACACAGATAAATGTTAAATCTTTTGGGCTTTTGTTTCCTTTTTGTTTGATCCATGCCGGGACTTGAACCAGTAACCCTTGAACCAGAAAACCCATAGGGGCTTGCTAGGCCAAGCCCTTGTAGACTGAGCCACTGCCGCCCCCGGCCACTTCCCCCCAATTCCGTGTTTAATGAAGGTAAATTAAAAAAAAAAAAAAAATCTTTTATGATTCTGTAACTGGATGTTATGGCATTTCTGCAATTAAGCTATTACGCAACATGCTTTTATTACAGGATTACAAACTTATGAAAGTTACTCAACTGTCGTAAATAAAGGGAGACTTTTTTTTTTTGTCATGAGCTGGTGTACAGAAACAAACACTGGCATGGCTACTGAGCTTTAAATTAGCCACGACTAAATATCTGCTTTCAATGGTAGGAATTTATGTGGCTTAATAAAATGCAACAAAATTAAATTTAAGCGGAACCCATACCACCATCTTATCAGGATTAATTTCTGAGCATAAATCAAATGAGTCAAATTAGGAAAATTATGATTTCTTATGTTCCAGTTGAGAACTCTAATTAAAATCACATGAAATGGCTTCACTGATCCGCAACAACTGAATCAGCCACCAGCTCATGACAGCTTACAGGTAAAGAGAACGAATGCTGCAGCGCATACTGACCCATTGGACTGTGGCCCTGCTCCAGCAGCACCATGTGTTGGAGAAGAGGGTTGTGACTCGCAGAGCCCCCTCCAGCCCCCTCCCTGTCCAGAGCCGAGGATGCCAAATAGGAGGGCAGGTGGGCAGTGGGCAGGAATGGTGCCGTCAGAGGAATGCCCTGCTGTAACGCAGGCAACGCCAAGCGACTCTCGCCATCCTTGTGTCCTGAAACCAACTGAAACAAAAAAAGAAAGTAAGATTGACACAAAAAAAGGGGGGGGGGGGGGGCACAGAGACAGAGAGAGATGGACCCATTCTCAAGTCTGTTTAGAGTTCCATGCAAAAAAACAAATTCATAAACAATCCAGAGAGTAAATATGGTTGATCTCTACTATAAGGGTGTAAGATTAATTTTTTTTTTACTTTTCCACCAACATTTTGGGTTTGATTAAAATCATATTAATATTTATTTATTAGAAACAGTCGATGGTGTAAACTCACCGTGCTAACAGGACCTGTGGCTGGCAGTCCAAGGGTGATGTTGGGCAGAGAAGGAGAGGTGTAGAGCGAGAACTGGCTGATTGAACCTTCCCTTGCAGCCAACCTGTGAAGCAGGGAGGCCTGCACACACACAAAACCAAAACAGTTCAGACAAAGTGTTACAAACACACATTTTTTTTTTTTACCACACACACAAAACCTTAAGAGATGAGACCTCTATTAAAACAGACAGACGTTGCCAGTATCCTCTTGGAGTCTCCTTGGCAATCTGCCTGCCTCATGCACACGTGTACACACTCAGTCACACACTTGCTGTGTCTGGCAGCCATGTTGGTTACCTCTCCTGGGCTGCTGGAGATGGTGACTCCATTCTCACTGGGGATGTTGCTGGAGCTGTTGTTGGGGGAGCTGGGACCTGAGCCTGGTGCACTGTTGCATGCAGACTCTATAAAACACACAGAACTAAATAAATCAGATTTTAATTAGGACAGAGTGTCCTTGGCCAATCAGCTCTCTGGGATAGAAAATGACTCTGTCAGTCTTTGTCTTTTTTGTTGTTGTAGCCTTTCTGGGCTTTATACCACAATAAAAAAATGGATGTGAATTAATTTATTTCATCCAAAGCCTTCTACAAATTAATGATAATAGTATTTCATTAGTTAAGTGTTTTAATGTTTTAAATGCTAATTACTTTGGCATTGAATGAATAAGCCTCCTTGTAATTGATTTTAAAAATCTGGGGTACATTTTGTATATTTTGATGATTTGAAGTTATTACATCAAACTATAACTTCTGTTTTAAACAACAGGATATTTCCAGTGACAGGACGACTTACCGGCCACGTCTAAAGAACGTTTCTTGGCAGTAGTGATTTGACCATCTTTCCGTCGGAGAAGAGGGCTGCTGCGGCGCTCCGTCACCTTCTGCTTCAGCCGAGAACGTAGCTTCAGGTTGGGTTCAGAGGCTGACAGAGTTATAGAGACATGATGGGAAATTAATCCAAAAATATTTTCTTTCAGTCAAAAATGGACAGTGATAGAGACATCTTTATATGTAATGACTCTATCAGAAAACGTGTTATAAATATCTGTTTACATCTTGGAAAGCACCTTTTTCCAGGCGACATGTTGAACACATGTATAACAAATTACTGAGTAGTTAGAGCTCAGAAATGACAGTAATTAGTTTTAACTGGGCCAGCCATATAAAAACATTGATGCCATGTAGCCACCAAGTTAGCCCCATTAAACTGAAAACCACAGACTCTCTCTGAAGTGTCACTCTGGCACAGAGCGTTGTAGTAGACTGCTTGTTCGCGGGCATGTAGTGGGGCTGATGTCCCTATAGGCTACACTGTACGTGATGGCCAACAGATTGGCAAGATGAAGTAAGTCATGTTTGTGTGACGGCGGGAAGCGCTGCACTGAGTGGAAGCAGCCAACTGGCAGCTTCCTTGACCTCTTGTTTAATGATGCTGCCTCCACACTCTGATAATGAAGGTTGTTTTTTCTTATTTCACACACTTTCAGTTACAAAGAATGTCAGGATTCCTCCAAAGTGCGTTTGTTTAGGATTTAATGTGTTAGTACGGTTGTATATTTATTGTTACTCGAAACGTTTATTGAGAAACTCCCACTCTGCAGTTTCAGTGGAGCCATGTTGGCCAAAAAGCGTAAGCGTCCAGTATTCAGTAAAGTCTGGAAATATGCTCAGGTCAACCTGACCTCTGACTGACCATGTTTTGGTTTCTTTCTTACTGTCACACACAGGCAGCTTTATCCCCTCCTCCACGGGCTTCCTTTCGTTCAATTAGTTGAAGCTGGACGGTTGACCAAAGGTTGACCCCGGTTCATTCCACAACTTTCTATCAGGCAGACTATGCTGGGTTCATTAGCAGCAGCAGTTTGTGTACTGAAGGGATTTATTGTTGAAATATGTCCTCAGTGTCATTACAAACTCATCGGCCCTCCCTTCCGTCCACCTTGGCTATTTGAGTAAGATAAAGCAGCACCAGGTGAAGGCACTGTAAATACCTTTAGATCAATCAGGCTGCGTGGACCATTCATAAATGAAAAATGTTTGAGTGCTTCAAATGCAAATATCAGTTTTAAGGAGGGAATACGAGAGAGCTCATTTATTAAAAAAGGGTCTTCTTCTAATGGACGGCACTCCTCAGAGGTCTTCATTAACAGATATGGGATCAGTGGGAGAAGGAATGGAAGCAATCAAGATCAAACTTTAATTTAACTTTAATCTGCAACACAGAATCTAGCACTGTGGTTTTATTTTAAACACTCTGACAGTTATATTAAAATATCCGGATGGATGGCTGGCTGGATGGATGGCTGGCTGGATGGTTTCAATTCATGGATGGATGGACGGATGGATGGATGGATAGTTTCAATTCATGGATGGATGGATGGATGGATGGATAGTTTCAATTCATGGATGGATGGATGGATGGATGGATAGTTTCAATTCATGGATGGATGGATGGATAGTTTCAATTCATGGATGGATGGATGGATGGATGGATAGTTCCAATTCATGGATGGATGGATGGATGGATGGATGGATGGATGGATGGATGGATGGATGGATGGATAGTTTCAATTCATGGATGGATGGATGGATGGATGGATGGATAGTTTCAATTCATGGATGGATGGATGGATGGATGATGGATAGTTTCAATTCATGGATGGATGGATGGATGGATGGATGGATGGATGGATGGATAGTTTCAATTCATGGATGGATGGATGGATGGATAGATGGATAGATAGATAGATAGATAGATAGATAGATAGATAGATAGATAGATAGATAGATAGATAGATAGATAGATAGATAGATAGATAGATAGATAGATAGATAGATAGATAGATAGATAGATAGATAGATAGCAGTATTGTCCTCCACTTTAAGGATGTACAGCTGGTCTGATGGGAGGCCAGGAGGAGCAGAGACAAGGCACACAATCATGGACTGAAGGGGAGGGGTGGTCAAGGTTGTCTAAGTGCATCCTGAGTCCTTAAGAAATGGACAGATAGAAGGAGGAGTGAAAAAAGAAGGAGCTAAAGGTTGAATAAGTGAAGGTCATATGGAGGTCAGGAGGACAGGAGACGAGCCAGAGAAGAAGGCTGAAGCAGGGGAGTGTGTTTGTGGGCGCTGCTCGCCACAGGGGTGTTCACCTCCGGACACAGTGACTTTGAAGGGTGTTAATGCCGACTGGGCAAAAGTGCACCAGTGTGCACATGTGCGAACACACTCGCTGCAGAGGGCCCAGACTGGTTTTACTGCTGAGGCTGGCATTTTACTGTAGCCCTCTCGCCCCCCTTCACCCCAACTCATCCTCTGTTCTCTCTCTCTCTCTCTCTCTTCCACTGAACACACAGTCTCCCTCCTTCGCTACTGAGCCGCTTTCATTTAAAGTTGTCCTTCGGTGCACACTGACACTCTGCTTTGTTATACCAAACTTCCTTTCTTCCTGCATTGGTGACTCACCAAGAATCAAAGATCTTTTCGGTTGTCCTGGTTATTCTTCAGTTGGAAACTTGTTGCCAAGGTAGAAAATAACCTTTATGAGCTAGAGTCCTGTCTTTATAAAGGTAGCATTAAAGATGACATTTCCACACAAAGTCAGAGCAGCTGGATTGACTTTTGAAAGCACTGCAGTAAAAAAAAAAAGTCAAACAAAAAAAGAAAACAGAGACCCTGAAGAAGGTTGTGATCTTCTCTCAGACTTTAAGGAGTGATGAGAAGTGTGGAGATGTCCTAACTTTACTGGGATACTGACATATCATCACAAGATTTAAGATCTGTAAAGAAGTGCTAAATCATTCAACAGGGAGAGGAGTTCATAAGATACAAAACATATTGATCAGTTTCTCATCTGTTTTGACAGACGGGAGTCCCGAGCTGCCCGCTGGGGGAAGCCGTGCTGCTTTTCCAAGTAAGCGCAGAGAGAGAGAGAGAGAGGAAGATTTACGGAAATCAATAGAGTACTTTTCTGAAACTCATCAGCGGGGCTTCCCAGAAATAACATATTATAACACATTAGAGAGACAGGTTGTAATGAAGGTAAGCAGAAGAAAAGACAGAGACACTTTTTTCTATGAACACACTGAGACAAATTAACAAACCATGTTTGATGTTTGCTGTGTTATTCTTTAAAACAGTGCTGTGATTAGAAAAATCTATTTCTTAATGATACAGATTTTTAATAAACAATACCTACATTCCTTTGTAGGCATGTAAAGTACCATCTTAAGGGGAGTACACACATAACAACTGTCAGGCTTTTTTTGTCCCGATTTTCCTCCTTCCCGACCAAGGACAGACAACGCCCGATGATCTCAAGTCTTATAAGATTATCTTATCAGATTATCCTTTGGTCTGAGGTGTGTTAAGAGTGAATTTGTCCCGATAATCAGCTTCAAAACGGGTCGGGGCTGACAATTGTGGATATTAAACTTGTTCAATATTTACGACCAAAAATCTTCATGTGTGGTGAAAGGCTGACACGCACCGACTCACGTCTCCATGAGTTGTGACGTAGAATGGGATGAAGCCAATCAGGGGGCAAGCTGACAGAAGTACGAGGAAGCAGACCTAAACAAATCTGATCTGTAAACTGACTTTTTCCACAGTCTTTTCTTTTTTTTTTGGTTCGTGAATTTTACATTAAAAATAGTCCCAAGACCACAATAATTCCCTTTTCTTTGTCCTCTTCCATGTTGTGTTTTGTGTTAGCCAGTTGCTGCTATCTATTCGTGGGAAGTGGTGAGTTGTAAATGACCACAACAAGGAAGTCCGCTCAAATGACAGAAGAGTGATGTGCTTGATTCTGCCTGGTGGGATTTGAAGCATGGCTGCACCGCAAAAGCTGAACTCTAAATGTTTGTGTCTCATTTTTAATTAAACTTGTTTTATTAGAGTCAGTATGAGCCACGTTCACTTTAAAGATCTGAAAAAAAAGTCTAATTTTAGGATAATAAATGATCAAATTGAGCCCTGAATTGTTTGTAATGAGTAAATAGAATCTTTTCGTGCGGTTTGAAAAAGAATACTTGTTTAGTTTCTTCTATTAAGACATTATTCTTATTTCAGCTTCCATATTAAGTATTGTACTTTAAAAGATATTTAAAAAGTTATTTTGAACTATTTCTTAAATTTTCACTGACTGTGACGGTAATGTCTTTTTATGACCCAGGAAAGCAAAAGACACCAACAGCAGCGAGACTGAAATATTTCTGACTTTATCTTTTTTTTTTTTTCCTTAGATTTTGCCTGTAGCCACTGCATGTGGGAAGACGTAAGGTCAAATGATTGACCGCAAACAGAAAAGACTCTTTATTTACTTTTCCCTCTGCAAAGACTCACTGCGAAAGTGATAAAATTGACCGTGACAAGAAGGCAGACGGGGATTTCAGATTAAAAAAAACATTATTCACATGTGTTCGAGAGAAGATAAACAAAGAGAAGGGAGGTGGTATTTTGTCCACAGGGGGGCACCAAAATCCATACAAACTTAAAGTTTCTTATACGAGCTTTAAACATATTGTGTTTGTGGAAACGTATGTGAGAGAGAGTGTGTGAAGAGGGATGGGGGTGGGGGTGGGGGTCACAACATGACAAGCCTGCGTCTGTCACGAAGGCCTGACAGACTTCCTGCTGCAGCATTCATAGAAGTTCTCTGTGCTCTCATTATCACAAAGTCCTCCAGACCTGGACAATGAGCCCCTGTTGGAATAAAGTGTACATCTCGCCTGGCCAGACAGAAACAGAATTTTTAAAGTGCATTTATAATTTACACGCATGCATTACTGAACTGGGTCATCACAGGCAAAAACGTCAGAGTGACGCCTCCTGTCGTCAGAGCGGCACACAGCTGAAGTGACCACTGTCACACACTTCCTCCTGAGAACAGTTCATCTCTCTGTCTGCCCGTTTGAGCTGATCTCTGTCTGCTCACTGTTGACACAAGAGGTCCTCAGCAGATGTGCCATTTGTGTGCACATATCAGGACTTCCTCAGACTATCCTCAACAACACAAAGAACTCTGTGTTTAAATCTTTTACTCCACGTTTCTCTCTAATGCATCATCTTCTTTAAATATCTGCGCTGACCTGTTTGTGTTGTAAAACTTGTAGTGATATGTGAAGGTAAGAAATATGACACTGATAGTTGCAAAGACTTCTCAACACAACTCTACGAAAGGTCTGAGATGCATTAGAGTGTCTGTGAAAGATGAAACTGGTTGTGTGAGGTTGTGTGCCAGGATAAATTGTTCCTGCCTGCAGCTCACAGCGGGTGGGCAGCAGTGCAGAGTACACAGAGCTCGGCTTCCAGCTGTGAAAGCGAGCAGCGATACTGCCAAAGCAGCTGCTGACACTAAGTGAACAATCATAGCCTGGACGGACCTGACATGGACAGAAGGATGGAAAAATAACAGAGTGAAGCAGACAACATGCAGAACTGTGGTTGTTCTAAGATGCTGCTCACAGTAGAAGAGGGCTGTTCACTTCAGCTGTGTGGTCCCCGATGTCTGTAAAGGACACACGCTCACTCTCTGTGGCCAGTTACTAAGATGGATTTCACTTGATGCAGCTTTCAGTGTTACATACAATGTCTTACCAAGTCCGAACAAGCTAAGAGCTAAATATGGCTTCAGTTAAATACATCAACGGGAGAGCACTGCAAAGGCAGGACCAGTGTGACCAAACCAAGTGTACATACTATATAAGACATACAGTATACACCATCTCAGAACAGTATTATTATGGTTTTGTAACATTTAACGTCCCTCCATTAACGAGCCAACAGGTGAAATCCTCATGTATCAGTGGTTTAAGACGGGGACAGTAAAAATAAAATCAAATGAGGAGGAGAAAAACCTCCGACACCGACCAGGAGACGGTGCAGCAGTGAGATGATTCAGCCTCAGTCAGTGCGGTTACATGTAGTATCAGACATTGAACTATGAGCTTAGTCAACGAGGGATCGGGTTATTAAAATGCATGTAAACAGCTCAACCGGGCTGAACACGGACTCCGCGTAACTCGTTTGACACACCTAGATAATGCAGTTGCAAATGAGCTGCTTTTAGATGCGGCAGGACACGGCGGGTCCTCTGCGTTCAACCAAAAGAGGAAGTAAAATGACCATGATAAATAGGCCTTCTGTGCTCATACAGTCTGAGGCTCCAACACAACAAAAACACACCATGGCACATACATAAATAAAAACATGAAGAGCTACAGCTGCATCCATCTCAGCCATCGTCGTTTGAATGTTTTTTTCTCTTCAGTTGAACAGAAACTAGTCTGATACAAACGCAGCTTGGCTCATCAAAAAAGGACACAGCGCCGCCTATCCAAGCAGAGTGAGATGTTCTCAGCCAGAAGTCTGGTTCTCTTTTCTGGATGTATCTACAGACAAGACTAGACCCCCGGCTGTGGCTCTACCATCCAGCTATGACCTTACCTGGGCTACTGCGTGCATGTAAACATACTGAGTGAGCATTGTGGACACCATGGAAGCTAACGTTAGTGCAGTACATACATCAGTTGGCTACCTGGGCTGTTGTTCTGGGCTATTTAGCTTGGTGGTCTTTTGGGAGGGGAGGGGAGGGGAGGGTTAAGTGGTCCTTGGTTTGAAACAATTTGACGACACAAGTCTTTTTGAGGCTGTTCACTCACTTCTTTAATAAAATAGTGTCAATCAACCTTTGCTAACATAGCCGGTCAAATCAGATCATGCTTAATGCTGTTTATGTGTAAATCATGTGAATAGTGAAACCAGAAGACACGAGTACTGTCTGAACAGACCAGGAGTGCACGATCCAGGACTAAACCCGAAGCATCTGGATCCACACTTAGCACATCAGGACTCAGGTCTTAGTGTTTTTTTTTTTACGTTTTGAATCTGTGGTCATTTTATAGCTTTGATCGACATTTTTATCTCTTTTTTAACTCTACTTTTATTTCTTTTATTTCTTTCTGAGCTTCTTAGTAATTACTGGTTGTTGATTTCTTTAATTGTTCCCTGTTTATTTCTGTAAGAAACACTCTTTGCTGCATGCTTATGAGTATTAAAGACACATTACACATAAATTCAGTTTGTTTTTTAACAAACTACAAAATCTAGACTCTTTCTTCAAACACAAAAGACCAAAACAGGCTACAGGATGTATTCTGCTTCTAGCCTTTCAGCTAAGCTGACAGCTTGATATCTCAAGCTTTATAATGAAAGGTAAAAAAAAAAAAGTAATTTTGAAGGTCTGTCAAGCTGTCAGGAAGATAAAAATGGTCCACGTTTCCCCAAATTTTAAGTTTTTTTTTAATGAGACTAAATCCACTCCACTCATTTACATAAAAATAGTTAAAAGAAGACATCTTTGAAATAACCTTTAGTATCATATTTTAGATTTATTTTAGGGGCTCTTTTTAATCCTCCATGGCTGACTCTCTGGTTCGTGTGCCTGATCTGGAAACCCCATAAGCCATTGCGACTGACTGAAGCTGGAGAGAGGAAGATTAGGGCTCCCTTAGACCTGAAATGGGCAGCTGATGTGAAGGTAGAGAGTAACTGTACCTTACCTGTTTTACGGAGCGGGAAGTCATCCTTGGAGTCGTACGTCCCCAGCATCGGGTGGTTGTATGCTGACAAAGCTGTCTGAGGAGGAGAACTCTGGTCCAAAGAGCTGTGCTGGGTTTTTCTACGGGAGAAAATGAAGGAACAAACATTTGATTTATGAAAACTTGCCTGCTGTGTTTCACTATAACTTACCTTTCTATTTATAGACACACACATAGACACATGGTGAAAAAGAAAACATCCATCTCTGGAGTTCAAATATAGTATATAGTATATAAAGAGAAAAGAGGGAATAACTGAACTGAAGTTTTGAAGAGAAAGCGAACAGGTAGAAGAGTTTTTAAAAAATGAGAGGGAAAAGTGATCTCCCTCAGTCTGTAGGTCTGCTTTCACCTCCTGCCTCAGCAGGATGTTTGGCTGCTTTAAACCTCTTCAAATATTTAAAGCACAGGAGTGATGCCATTGTTTTTTTTTCTCCCTCTGCCCACTTCAAACACACACACACCTCAAAGAGAACCAGCTGTCAATCAAAGACTACAAACATCTCTTAAAAGCCTCATCCCCTCAACATGTTGTTTTTAGTTTCAGAGGCAGATGGTGAGGACTCTTAAAGAAACAAGCTACGTCCAGGATTCTGTCACAGCAGGAGCTCACAGTACCACATTATGGCACGTTTTAAAGCCTTAAAGAGGAGGGACCTCAATGTCATTTATTCTTTGAGCATCATATGATCCAAATATAGAAAAGAAAAAAACAAGATAAGAGAGCAGGGTTTATCTGATCCTTTCTTTTACTTTCTTCTTTTAAACCTTAAAAATTAAAATTACGTCTGACTTTTAAGGGTGGCCTGAAAAAAATTATGTTACCCCATAATTTCTTTGAATTTACATGGGAGAAAACCATCACTGATGCTCCACCGGTCACATCCCAAGCAGCACTTAATGGTTCTGTAGTGGTGGGCTGTGACACTCACCCATACCAGTAGCGTGGGTCGCTGGGCAGACAGTGGTTTAGGTTTCGCTGAGCCAGCGCTTTCTTTTTGTTCAGGACAAACTCCTGCAGTCGCATCTTAACCTCTGTGCTGGCAACGGCACCTGACAGAAACAGAGAGAGAGAGCTTATTAAATCAGGCAACCCACAAGCACTGATTCATCCTCCTTAACGTGAACACTTACATCTTATATCATCTTTTTAACCTGTTTGCAGAAAGTGATTAATCCTGCAAGTGTGCAAGTTACACTTTCAGCACAGTTACTTTATAATTACCACCCCAACAAGACTGAGAAATCACAGGGGTAGGTGTTGAAAAGATTTAAAACAGACGGTGGGTAGGAATAACAGGTGAGGTGTAAAGTCTGCAGGAGTGATGCATACGTGAAAGTGACAACAGCTAATGTAAACTCTCTAAATCATGCTGGAGTTGGAAGTGCTGACACTCCAATATGTCTGCTTAGCCACTGAGGCAAACTGGCTTTTATGAGACAGCCTTCAATGCATTTTATAGCAGTACTTAACAAAGCTTCCTCTGTTCACCACCAAACGCTCTGTCCATAGACGTCAGAGCATAGCCTCATAATGCCCAGCAGAGAACAGCCGGGGAGGGAGACTTTAAGAGACAGAAGATCATTATTTCTAACGTGGGCACATCATAAACAACTTTAAGAAGGTTTCATGTTGAAAACCATATCAGAGCTTGTTTTAAAACACACATCGAGCATTTCAACACAAAACCCTGATGTCCTTCTGTACAAGAAATCATAAACACACAGACCAAACGTTCTCATTAAGATAAAAATCTTAACCCTGATAGAAAAAAGATCTCTTGGCATATGTTCGATGGATTTAAAGTAAATAAAAAATGAAAAGTACAGGAAAAGAGCGGTTTTCTGGTTTTGGCATCCCAGCCAGCAAAAATTTACAACCGGCCAGAACAATGTTTTGCCAGTGGCTCAAAAGATGAGTGACAAAAGGTTTAGTTGAAGAATATCCAGCTTACTTAAGGACAACATGGTCAATTCGCAGCTTCTGCTTGAGACACAGCTGGAGAAAGAACAGTGCTCAGCTCACATCTATTACCTTGGTGCCTAAAAGATACATTTATTTATGTATATATATATATGCTTAAAAATGATGTCACCATTTTATTGTTCAGTTCTGAACTTCATCCTTCAACATTTTACAAAACAGACCTCTAAAAGGTGATTGTTGTGATGATTTGGTTTTGTGTTTATCGGTGTTCCCTGTTCCTAGTGTCTCTTGTTGTCCCTAATGTGGTTTCCCTTGTGTGTTTTTGGCTTCTTGTTTCATTATTTAATCTTTAGTGTTCCCTGTTTCTTGGCGTTTCTCGTCTTGTGTTCTCCTGACCTCGTTTCCCTCCTGTGTGTGTTGCTCCTGCGTGTTCTTCACCTGTGTCTCGTCACTCACCTGTGTTCGATTGCCTCCTTTGTCTATACAGTCTCTGTCTTGAGTTCAGTCCTTGTCAGTTCATTGTTCATCCTGTCTGCTGTTGTGTTGTCAGTTTTCTGGTTTTGTGTTCCAGTGCTTCTAGTGCTTTGATTTTAAGTGGCTGCTCCATGTGACAGATTCTATTCTGCATAACACTTTTTCAACAGATCCACAATGAAATAAAAAGCTGTAGCGGCTGAACTTTGATGACGTCATGGTTAGTGCTCCCTGATGAACTATAGGCCACAGGAGATTACCGAGTACACAATCCTTTTCAAAGTAATTAAAATTATATATCACAACAGCAAGCTTTGGAAGCTGCCCTTTTGTATCATCATGCTGTGAGTTCACAGATGACGTCAAATGTTGCGTCATGTGGTGTGGAGCGAGGTGAACATGGAGGTAGTAGATGATTGGATGATACTTTGGGTGCAGGAAGTTTGTGAAGCATAATCCTGCTTAAAGTGGCCTGACTTGAAAACAGCAAGAGAATAGTTTACACAAATATTAGGCCGTACAGATTTCAGGAATATGAAACTTTAAGCTCAGTGGAAGGTTTTAACAGTTCACACCCTAACCACCATGCAGTAAAGACACAGAACTGAAACTGCTGTCAGAAACATGACCAGATCTAGAGAACAAAGGAAAAAGAGCTTGTAGACCGTCAGGAAATTCATTACAACTCTGAGCGATCTGAAACCTCACTGATTGTTTTCGTCTTTGAAACTGCTCATTTATGAGTAAAGTCCACTTACTCTCCTGTCCCCTGTCCTTGTTTTTAAGCTGCTGCAGCTTGAATTCCCGCTGCTGCTTTTCCATCTCCTGCTCATGACGCTGATGCTCGATCTTCCTCTGGTGCTCCATAAGCTCCTGCTGGTGCTTGATGGCCAGTAAATCCTGTTGGTGCTGGTAATTACAGAGACAGAAACAAGGCATCGTATTAACTACACACAGGTATGGCCGGCTCTCAGGAAGGCTTTTTTTTAAGGTCATCACTTCATCGAGCTGAGTCCTTCCGTTAATGTGAAAATGGAATCTGAGCAGATTTGAGAACAGATCAGAGTATTTCTTTGTCACTTTGTATACTTGAAGAAAATGACCAGGGTCAGGACTCCCTTAAAGCAAACTTACCTTGATATGTTCTTGCAGTTGGACTTCATGTTGTCGGGACAGCTGTTCATGCTGCCTCTGAAACTCAGCGATCAGTATCTGTCTCTGGAGCTGCTGCTTGTGTTTAAGAGCCACCAGCTCCTGCTGCAGCTGCTGCTCCTGGTGATCTGTCAGAGATTCCAGAGACTGCATCACTCAGATCCAAGGTGACAATAGTATTTAATAGCTACGTTATGATATATAAACTAGAACTTATCCCCACTTACTTATGCCTGGCCCGAGGCCTGGCTCAGAGGATGTGGAGGTGGGTGGCGTAGGGTGGGGCTGGGGAGCCAGGCCAAAAGGAGGCTGGTGGTGGTGATGGTGGTCCACTACGCGTAGGTCCATGGGAAGGATGGTTGTGGTTGTGGGGGGCACCTGCATGGGCAGTGCTGCTGAGCTCACGTCCACTGAAGGAAGGAGGAGAAGAAGAGGAAGAGGAAGAGGAAGTTTTTTTAGGATGTTCAACAGTCACATATTTGCAGAGGAGAAATCTGCTGTCAGGGCACTCCTAAAAACCAATTCAGTGAGTTTCTACTGTTGGTAAACAGGAGATTAAGGTCTGTTTTATCCTTACACACTGAATAAGAGCATTATCAAAACACTAAAAATAGAAAACAACACACGTGTGCATGATTTCAAAAGCCAGATATCACCAGACGGATAAACTGTGCTCTGGCAAAAAAAAAAAAAAAAAATGCATCCTCCATATTCTTTGACACACTTGCACACATACTCTAAAGACAACCTTGTGCCAA
The DNA here is from genome assembly GCA_030710495.1 of Labroides dimidiatus. Lineage (NCBI taxonomy): Eukaryota > Metazoa > Chordata > Actinopteri > Labriformes > Labridae > Labroides > Labroides dimidiatus. The sequence continues at coordinate 20,222,593 of CM061160.1, forward strand.
ATCGCCCTCACATTTTGTGTACACAAATGAGAAAAACAAGTCACAGACGCACACAGGTGTGCACACGGGGACGAAATGATGAAACATGGCAGCAGAGGGTAACAACGATCCCCTGAAACATGAGTTTTGCAGCAGAGATTTGCTGATACAGTCTGACAGTGCTGTGTATTTGTGTTCCACAGTGACTGTGTACAGACATGAGCAGTGACAACACACACTGAAAACTGTACGAGTAACCATGCACAGAAATCAAAGTTACGTCAAAGGTGTCCCTCCTCACAAAAGAGAAGATTAAGAAAACATCGACGCAAATCCTGCTTAAGTTTAAACTGGGCAGAATTCACATCCATTGACAAGAAGGTCACAAAGGCGAGCCCTAAAACACTAAAGCTGGGATAAACGGTGAAGCCGGCTGCACACTGAGTGATGAACCAAACTTCCCAAAGTGTGCACTTCTGTTTCAGTGACATTCAATCTGCAACATGTTTTCTGCCTCATCTGGATAATCCAGTGAAGTAGAACAGGCCTGTGCGGCGCCTGTAACATGAACACGCAGCGCAAACAGGAGAAGTAATATCCTGACCTCAGCTTGGTTGACATGCAAAAACCGGAGCATTAGTGAAATCAGATTATTTCTCTAAAACAGGCAAACAACATCCGAGCTTATCCACAAACTGCCGTGTAACACAACTTTACTACGCGCACACAGGAAAAAGGAAAGCAAACAAAAGCTTTGCCAATTTGAAAGCAGTGATGTAACAGGATTATGGTGTGCTGTGAGCAAATATTTCATTTTTTATTTTAAATACCTGCAGATTTATTATTTCAGTGTAAAACTGGCAGCAGAGCTGGAGCTAAATTCTGGCTACTTTTAAGATTAAAAAAAAAAAACATGCAACAGCATCAGGTCTTGAACTTGTACTTGAGATCTAAACCTCCTGTGTGTCATTCAGCGTGTCTGATCAATTTCTTCCCCATAGACATCCACCTTGCACCATGCCAACCCCTCTACCAGTTACCAATACCCTCAAACCAGTGGAGAGCATCTCTAACCTATCACAGCTGTCCTGGCCCCCCTTCCCAGTGACCAATGAGCTTTGTGGTAGAGTTGAAGTTGCTCCCTGAGATAGCCAATGGCCTCTTTGGTACTGGGCAGGTTTTCAGTGCAGGAGGAAACTTAACACCACCCAACGGGACAGCAGAGGCAGAGGAAAGGGTGTGGTCGGAGCAGACGCGCTGATGCTTTCCTGGAGCATGTGTGAGTGTATCACTGTACGTCAGGATCAATGTGAAAGATGGAGATTAAAAACAAACACGGTCTGTGTGAGAGTGTGATTGAGAGAAAATCCAGTTTAAGGAGGATGCTGTGAGTCCAAACATATTCAGTTCCAAATGATATGGTCTTTATTCAGGCCTGATCATGCATAGAAATCCTTTTATCTGACGGTTGAGCATGCAGTGATGAGGTCTCTGTGCAGACATGTGCGTGTATGAATGGTTCCACGACCTCTGACCGACAAACTTGTTTGTTTGTCACTTCCACATAAACAAGCATATAGAAAGACGGCTACATTACAGGATGTCATTCTCACTCTGAACCGTGTGCCAATCATCTCTGTTATCCAAACAGAGCCAGTGAACTATGGTAAAATGCCCCAACACCAACCAGTAAACACCAAGGTCATATAAACAAAAGCTTTTGTTGGGAGAGACTTCGGCGCCAGCTATTCAAACCTCATGATGCCAAACATGCATGAAGGATCCCTTCAATTAATGCCTTTGCCACTTTCCCATGCAGATGGACTCACAGGCTGTGAGCAGGAGGAACCTTTGTTCTTTATGGGACTCCCGCTGGCCTCTGGGTTAACCTATAACGCCCGCTCTCACACTTTATATATCCCCAAAGCATTGCTCAGAGGGCATGCCATAGGCAGCACAAAGGCTGTTTGTTTGCACAGTAAGTGGGGCTCCCACACCCAGAATGACAAAACTAATAAGTCTATACTTTGATGATCGATTGTCCATGCTTTTGGAAATTAAGAGACTGAGAATTTCCAGATAAAAATTTTATTTGAAGATATTACAGGCACAAAATAAGGCCTGATTTATGTGTAAGAATAAAAATATCTCCCAGTGTAATGAGCAAAATATATGTTAAGCTGTAAGCTGTTGTATAATAGTCAGAGTAATGTCCTATTTTTAGAAACTCAAACTTAATTTTACTTTCTTCACTGGTATACATTTTTACACATTGAAGGCAATTCAAACCTATGGAATTATTATTATTTTTTTTATAATTACTATTATTCTGAGATTAAGATTAGAACTCAGAGCTCTGACTTTAATCTAATAATAATAATAATTACAATAACAATAAAAAAAAATTAAATAAATAAATATAAACAAAATAAAATAAAAAAAATTAAATCATTGGACTTTTTTTTCCAGTGGCCCTAATCCTCTTCCGTACAAACCTTATCTTATGCTAGCAATGTTTTGCAGATGGACTTTCTATGTTAATACAGCTTGTATGAAGTCTGAGAAGACTCTAAGCTGTAAATAAATTTTGTATATTAACTATGATTTCAGTTTTCGCAGTGAAATTACAAACAGGTTCTGCAACTTTGAATGTCGCTTTTAATCAAACACAAGATAACAATTTCAATATTAGAATCAGTGAGCTAGCCAATTAATATGAATGATGAACAAATGTGAACCGAGATGTTCATGTGAAAAATCTCGCTTCACATGATGGGTAACTAAAACAATGTTTCTGACAGGATGAAGCCCCGACACACTGTCAGAATCTTAAAAACAAAATGCTCCCAAACTGTGTTGACTAATCCGAGTAATCATCCTTCAACTGCTGCGTGCTGTTTTGACTGGAGCCACGAATCAATCAAACAAATACAAGAAGCAGAACTGATCAGTCTCTCTGTCTCTGCAGAAATCCTCTCTTCTTTGTGCACTTTGTGTCGTGTCAGTTTGTGTTTTAGTAGATTTTGCGCAGACTGTGTGGGGTTTAATGACATGTTCTTAAAGTTACAGTGTAGGCTGTACGAGGCGACGAAGAAGAGAGGAAAAGTTCTTCCCTGAACACCAATAAAGTAAAGACGAATCTCAAGTTTGTGTTAACACTGCAGGCCACTCACAGACCAGTGATCAATGACCAACTGCAAGGCTGAAGCAAGGTGAGTAATTACAGCCACTTATCCTCCAGCTGAGGGGCAACAGGAGCAGGTGGCACACAGGAGAGAGATTGAGAGGAAGAAAGAGTCGCTGCGATCACTCCCAAGAGCAGCGAGTTGGAGGCTTACCACACAAACTGACAGTTTGGCATTTTACTCAGTGCCATCGCCATCTGTAGGACGAAAAGTTAGCTCAGTTAAATCATCTGTGCAGACTTAACCCTTAGAAAAGTTAGATCTGGTCATGTATGACACTTAAGTCGATGTTTGAGCCACAAACACGTTCGATTCCCTGCATTTCAGAGTCCAGATTTCTTTCACTTCTTCTAGTTTCATTTTTTGGGATAAATCAAAACAAACGCTGAAAGAATGATCCAAAATTCAACCCACGATGAGTTTGTGAAGATCGCTGTTTAGTTGTTTAATATCAAACATGAAACATATCGAAGTCACGTCTCACTGACACCCCCCCCCCTCCAGGCTGACGTAGCTTCAGAGAATAAGAGAACTGTTGCATTTGAACCGTGACAGAAACAGAAGTGGCTCTGTTCATAACAATCCTCACAAGCGTGTTTACAGTAAACAAAGCATTGAGAGCGACAGCAGCTAAACAGGGCGACATGCAGCACACAGCAGGGCGATGGCACCTGTGGAGTAATCAGCCCAGCTTACAAGGACGGCCCTCTGTGAATGGGGCATGAGGTGATGACGCCGAGCCATCCAGGACAGGTGAATGCACAGGCTGACACACATAACAGTAAACGACAAGACGATGTAAAGACTGCAGATTGAGTCATTGATTGTACTTTATTTACTTGTCATGTTCAAAAAGTGCCAAACCCTTGTGGGTTTACAAGACACCAGAAATAGTGCTGCAGTATTTTACAAAAAGAAAAGAAAACGAATAAATTCATAACAGTTACAACGTAGCTTGACCTTTCCTCAGCTCATCAGTAAACAATACACTCTGCCTTTTCTCCCAAGCCTTGCAAATGAAATCTGCTACAGCAAAAGTTCCTTTTCTGAAACAGAACAAGTCTTTCATAGTCGTCAAAGCAGAAAAAGTCAGCATCGATCGAAATATTTTCCTAAAAAGTAAGCCTCTTAGGTCACCATAAAGTGGACAGTAAAACAAGAAATGAATCTCATTCTCAGGTTCACCAACGATACACAACAAACACACTCTGTCTTCTTCACATATGGCATTAAACTTACAAGTCTCTATAGCTAGGGGTAAAATTCCTTAGCGCAGCTGTGCACATAATGATCTCTGTCTTCTGGCGAGATTTTACTTCACATAAGACTCTGCATCACATCTGTTCTTCATAGGACAATACGTTTGTAGTTTTGGTTTACACCAAATATCCACAGAACATTTTTGTCTGTATTTGGTAAACACAGAACTCTGAAAGTCCCAGATGTCACATGGCAACTTATTCTGACAAATGAATGACATGTTATTGGTTTTAAAGACAGATTTCAGCTCTTTGGCCCTGGGAGGACAATGAGGAGGAGAGACATCCCAACTAAAAGTCTCTTTAGTGAGCCCTTGATCAGACATCCTTACCAAGGGCAGACAGACCAGGAGATGATAATTTACACATGTATCGAGCAACAGAAGTGATTTACATTTAAATCTGTACAAACCTCTTTAAAAAGAGGTTAAACACTTGGGATCAACTACTTATTTTCTTACATCACTATGACATGAGGTACTGGAAGCGTAAACTGTCTATTTATTTGAACCCTGTAGTGCAAAATAATTCAAATGAAGTGTATTTGTCTTATTGGACAAAGTTTGTTATTACACCCAATTAAAGGCATATTCACCTGACAGTTCCAGGTACAAACATCTGACATTATGTGTACAAGGCTATCTTGCTACTAACCATCCAGATACTGTGGATTAAATACTTGGTTCTGATTGGTCAAAACTCGTAACAATGGTAATAAATTCTGAATATCAAGAGCAAGCAGATCACACTCGTCAAATCAGGAGGGGAATATCTCACATTTATACAGTTTATGATTTCACCTCTTTCTGTGAGCAGTATAACAAAAACAAGTCAACAACACAGACGATCACTTTGATTTGTTTGTTTCCAGGGCACAAAACTATTAACTGAAGACAAAGGGAGAAACCAGAGGCCGAGTCAAAGAGACACCAAGGGACCACAAAGCGTGACGACTCTTAAAGTGAACGTCCGTCTGAAATTCGCTTAAACCTGCAAGTCAGCTAATAAGAACACTGTCGCTAAGGGAGCAAGGAGGAGAATTTGTATCATCTTTAACCCCCATACTGTTAGTGTTTTTGTAAACAGCTGGGTAATGAGGTGGACAATGTATACTGAGCAGGTGTTATGTGAAACAGAATCTCTTCAGGGTGAAAAAGACTCCACTGTGATGCAAAGGGTCTCATCCATCGTATTTTATACATTTCAGTTTTACATCTAAAAATCAAAACAAACAAGAACCATTTATTTACTACTTTAAGATTTGTTTACTCCATTTCTGAGTATCTTTACTCACTGATGAGCAAACTGGGCCTCGTTGCTTGTTTGTGGCATCTATAAATAAATTTAACAATAAAGCTTGTTTGGTGATTTGTCTTATATTAAATGTTTTATCCACAAATCAGAAATAGAGGCGTGAGGAAACTGTGCTGACTTTGTGATAATCCCATGGAGTTGTAATGGGAGGTTATTTACGGTCATGATGCTTTGAAATCTGTCTGAACCCTCCCCCCCAAAATAAATAATTAATAAATAAATAAATAAATAAATAAAAAACCTGACACAAACACAGCTGGTCTGTGTCTCCTCTTCTGTCCCTTATCTATTCATCCATCACCCTTTGTCCCTCCCCCCAACCGTCCCCTGATCAGCCTAACATCATGGATCACTCAGAGGCTGTTATTTATAGTCCAGGATTCCCGAAGGGGCTCCTGGCCCCGGAGGGCATCTATGCACTCAGTCAAAACCCTGCGCATGTTTAAATCACAGAGGAAATGAGTGTGCACGCTCATTTAACATTCAAGAGTATTCACAAATGTCAAATCAGTGTGGGAGAGAAACGAAGCTGTGCACTGAAAAAAAAAAAAAAAAGTGACAGCAGTGTAACGCTTAGAGATTAAGAATGAACTGTAATCACCACACACACACTGACACACATTCATACACACCCAGTCACACACACATCACAGGTGGAAGAGAAAGGAGGCAAACGCCATGGCGACTGGTGGGATGGTGGCCAGTGGTTCGTCCAACTGGGGATAAGGGGAGGGGCTTGAGATGGAGGATGGGCCAATCATGTTAGGTGACCAGTTCAACACATGGCCTACATGTGCTGTCAGCTCAAGGCTTCACCGTCAGGCTTGGGATGGCTGTGAGTGGGTGCATGTTGCTGTACAGTATGCGACTGCTTTTCCCTGGAGCATGCTGGGTAGATGCTCTGTGTGTCACCACTTCCTCGTTTTCTTCTTCTCTCTTTGTTATCTTTCCCTCAGGGACGCTTGACGCTTCTTCCAGACCGAATCCTCTGGGTTAAAGCAATCTGAAGCAACTCCTTCCAAAACACACATGGAGGGTGTGTTTTAAATGACACATATGAACACAGAAATCATAACGCCTGGGCTTTTCTAACCGTGTTTTCAGCTGTAAGAGCTGAAGAGGGAGCTACAGCTCAGACACATTAGATACATAAGACAGAGAGCCATGGAGCCACATGGCCACACTGCATGCTCCCTGGCCACCTACCAAAACACAAAAAACCTAACTGTTATATAAGCAACAATAAAAAATGTTCAATAGAAAAAAATAATAACGACATGGCCTAAATTAGTCCTTAAATTTTTGATTACAGGTTTCCACAAAGATTAATTTGTGTCTGATTTTTTTTCCTGTGTGTAATATTCTACTGGCTGATTGTTTCATTGTTTTAAGTTGTAAAGTTCAAATAATTCAACACAGCGTAAACAGATGAGTCAAAATTTGCTCCTTTTTCATGCCAGGAGTTCAAACCCCCAAAAACTTAACATCTGCAAAATGACAAAAAGCACCAAATTTTACATTTTACAATGCAACCAGCAACCATTTGTCTTGATGGAATATTAATTCACACAAAGCTTATTAAAGTATTTGTTTACTACATTTTTGTTCAGTTAAATTGTTGTTTATAGTCACAAATTCAGATGTTTATTTAATTTAAAAAAATGTTTAATTTAAATTTGACTCATGTTAAATCTTTCGCAGTGTTCATAAACTCAAACTTTTACATATAGTCATTCACAGAAGCCCCCCCCCACCCACCCACCCACCTACCACCACACACACATAAACACACAACCGTGTACACAAAGGCTGTGGAGCAGAACAGACACAGCAGACTGCCATCTGCTTCATTCAGTTAAAGGCTGCACTGAGCGCTGCTGAGCAAGAGACTCCATACATCAGTACCATTCAATAAACACAGACACTACTCAAAGCTGCACACCCACACAGAAAACACACACACACACACACACACACTCCTCACAAAAGTGAGCGTGCACACAGAGTAAGATAACCATGGGGCCAAATGAGTCTGTATAAACATATCTATGACTTCAGATCACACAAACAAACAGGCTAAAAAGTACAACATGGTATTACTAAGCAAACACACACACACAAACACACACACACACACACTTTAAACACACAGCACATCAGAAACAGACTGAGCTGAATGACAGCAAACAGAGATCTATGCAAGAACAACAAGAGCTCTTACCCATCAGTTGTGCCGAGTTTTCCGCTGTCTTGTAGTGTGTTTGTTTATGAGTGTGTGTGTGTTTGCCTCAGTGTGTAAGGTACAGTATCTGAGAGAGAGAGAGAGAGAGAGAGAGTGTGTGTGTGTCTGTAACCAAAAGTGTGAGTCAGTTGGAGTAGAGCCGTAAAGTCCAGTGCAGCGCTCACACACAGCAGAGCGACCTGGTTCTTTGGTGGTGAGAACAGATCTCTGTCCCTCCCTGTTTTTCACACTCTGCGTCTCTCACTCCGCGCACGGCTGCTCTGTTTCTCTCCGTTTCTCTCCCTGCGTGCTTCGCTCTGCCCTCCGGCTGCCACTCTCTCTCCCTCCCTCTGCTCCTCTTGTCCCCTCCCACTCTCTCTCTCTCTCCCTCTCTCTCTCTTTCGGTGACATCAGAGGGCAGTCTCAGGCATGTTGAGCATTTTATGGGAGTCTCTCTCTCTCTCTTTCTCTCTCTGCCTGCGATCACACCGACCTGCAGAGAGGCAGAGGGCGTCAGATCGTGACCAGCTGACTGCTCTCTCATTTGACTAGACAAACGCTGAGTTTTTATGAACCTCCTCTGCATTTTTACTTTTCTATGTGTTCTACTTGTTGCACACACATTTGTGGATCCTCTCTATAAAGCCCTCCTACACACCAACAGGCTGACAGAGCACACAGCTGTTATAAAATGGCCTTGACAGTTATGGTAGCTGCTTATACTGAAACACTTTACAACCTCCAGAGTCACATCTCTTTCTGTCCAATTCATGCAAAACATTCTGCTAAAAACTCTGTGATATATCCGTGCTTCTTACAATATTTAAAAATTAGAAATGTTAAAATATTGGGCACAAGTTTGAAAATCTGTTTAGAGTCTTTAAAGACCAAAACAGAGAAAAACAAAGAGTAAATCATCTTCTAATCAGAAATTAGTCATCTTCTTGTGGGCTAAAAGGCTGATGGTGCTTTCCAAACGAACATGACGCGCGAGATCCGCACGAAAGACCGCGTGTGGCTTTTAAGCTTTTTCACACTCTACACTCCAGCGAAGAACACTCCCAAATTGCAGGAGACAGTGTATCACAAACACACACCTACCACAGTTCTTAACTAGAGAAGAAGAGGTTACTTTACATTTTTTCACAAATTCCTCTTCCCTGCCAAGTTGGGCCGCAATTTCATGCCAAGAATTGTTCATCTCGCGATTATCTCTGTGTGGTGAATCATGTAATGCCAGCATTTTGTTGTACTTCGGACACGAGGAGCCACTGCTCGTCTGTGGAAGTTAGAAATTTTCAGAGGTTCATGACGTGGAAATTTTCCAGTTGAAAAGGACTGCGCAAGAAGGCGAGGCTGTTAAAATGACGTAATTCGTCCGCACAAAGCTGGACCTCGCAGGCGCATCAAGCATAAATCAGGCTTAAAAGTGAGATGATTAATAGGGAGCAGGTTGTTAGTCGAAACAGAATTTCTTCAACTCACCCCTTCCTCTTCATGTTGAGGTCTAACCTTTCAGGACTTCACTTTCTACAGCTATCCCAAGTCTAACCTATTTGGAATGTATTGCACGTCACTTTGATGCCTTGTAAGTTTCAAGTGCCATCAAAATCTTGAGACATTCTGCAAAGAGTAGAAATAAGACCCTGGAAAGAGTGTGACGAAACCACACTACAGATGCAGTGTTTTAGACATACACCCAGAAAAACAGCCTGATATACACTAAGTCATGAGGTTCAGTCGGAATGCTCAACAGCAGCTTGAGTCCACTAATAATTAAGACTCCTCTGAGAGAAACACAGACATATGTCTCTGAGTCACATCAAAATGCAGTTAAACACACAGCCAGCAGCAGTGACTGGAACCAGGATGGAAGGATTGGACCGACAGCTTTAGAGTGTTTTCTTGATTGGATCGTAACTCTATAAAGAAGACTATATTTAGACCAGTCCTCATTTGCTACCACATGTGAGTACTTTATAACCCCAGTTTAATGACGGGGGCTCAAAGGCTGGAGAAGTGACAGGATGTCGCATGTGAATGGATCCGGATGGAGCTGGAAGCAAAGACACAGAGTCAAAAGATGCTCAAAAAAAGGAGTCACACATATCAAATACCACCTTAAATCTGAACTAAACGCTGGTTTTAAAAGCTACACAGATGCTTGAAATCTGAGAAATGCGACATGATAACAACTAAAGGCAGATTTCACAGTTTCCTTCTTTTACTTTACACACACACACTAACAACACACACAGTCTATTCACAAACAACCAGAGTACTCGCAGATTTACAGAGTAAATCTCACAAACTCTGTTGAGGTCAGACATGTAATTGTTGCAATCAACCTTTGTGTTTCAATGTTGTTAAATCTAATTGAAGTTATATATTTGGTTCATATTTGTGTTTTATATTACATATATTGTTAGAAGCTTTATTTTGAAGAAGGTGCTTTTATTTTGATACTGCCTGTCAATCAAGCATGAGCTCCTTTTCTCTCTGCTCATGCATAACAACAGCTGAAGATTGTGACCTTTTTTAGGTAGCATGCAGCCAACACGTTTTTACGGTTTGTTTGTGGAAAAAGCGAAAAGAGAGAAAGAGTGGAAAGAGAAAGTCACTTGTGTCTGTCTGTACTTGAAGGGAACTACACCGCACACAAAATACAAAACATACTGGATCACAAACACTGAACAGATTTAGTATTTTTACCATCTGAAGTCATTAAAGCCACAGGGATCCTCTCAGCAGAGAATCACTTCCTAGCAACCAAAGATTTTACACCACCCAGAATCTAGGACTTACTTTCTTCTGTTGGATGTGTAGAAGCGTACACCTGTCTGATAAGAATGGAAGATTAAATAACGTGCTGAAAAAGTTAAAAAAGAACTACAGACTGCCTCATTAAGTCTGTGATTCAGTCTGTGATTCCAGTCATCCAGATTTGTTCAGACAAATTTTTCCACCTTTAAAAAGAAATCTGTAAACCACGTGCTGAGGAAACAGCACGGCAGGCTGTAATCTTTACAAAACAAGACTTCAAGTAAACATCCAAGTTTCTGTGTGCTGCTCAACAAAGGTACCCGCAGAAAAACCTGGTCCCTGTTTTTTCAAAGAATATTAATAACTATAAAAGCGGGACTTTTTATGTGAATCCTCCGAGCAGTTTTGGGACACCTTTGCATGCTGATATCCAATGACACGCTAACATCCCACACTCATGTGCAATTACTTTTTTTCCCCCCTCACACATCCTGAATAATAACAGCCCTGATTCTGTTCAGGAATTACATGACGTCACAAACCTGAATAAGACCGATTAAGATATAATTTGACCCGCCCTGCCAGGTGAAACAAAGCTGACAGGAGAGTCAGTAAAAGCAGTGCACACCCACACAGTCCTGTGAAGAAGTTTAAAGAGGAGAGACAGGTAAGAACACCTGGGTGGGTGTGAAGAGTCTGAAAGGTGAGGAAACAGACTATTTATACTTTTTAAACCAGCTTCACTTGAAGTTGGACTCATGTTGGAAAACGTTGCATAATGCAAGGCAGAGTATAATCCTCCTGACCCAACAGCTGTCGCTCTGCCCTCAATGATGCATTCACTTACCTTGGTTTTTGTTGATAAATCTACCCACATGAAGCGTATTTAACTCTAAAAGATGTGTGTTCACCTCAGAAAACTCAGAGTTATCACAGGATCTCTGTTTTTGACCAATCTTCCTGCCTGCTTTGTGTTTTTGTGCGTACACAGGTTGATCTCTTTCTCTGTGTGTTTGCCGGAGCTATTTTTGAAGTCCAGCGCAGAATCCAGGAAGCCAGGTTTTGTTTGATCAGACAACACGCCCACACACCTGGCTATGATAAAGGTCTGCGTTATCAGCCGGTTGTATGGTGTTGACGTAAAAGGCTTAGCGGAGCTTCATGCAGCCATGACACTGATAACAGCGAACGCTACTGAGCCAAAACCACAATGACATACACACACACACACAGCTCATTTTGATTTTCAGACTGAGGGGGATCACCACCAGAGGCTGTGACACGGATCAGAAGTGAACCACGTGAACTTTAAAAATGAAAATCAATGAAAGGACTTTAAGTTTGAAAGAGAGCAACAAGGTCAAAGATCAGAAGTGGTCAGCTGAAAGCATGCTGAACAAAATGAACTATGATGAACTACAAACATGTGGACAGATTCTGTGTATGTGTGTGTGTGTGTGTGGTTTTTTTCACTAAATCACAGCATTAAAAAGAAAACACGCGAGGAACAAAAAACAAAACCGGTTTCTTCCTTGTTATTGCTTCCTTTCTTTCTTTACATCTCACTGTTTCCTCTGCAGGTTAAAAAAATCAGATTTAGTGAGAATTATCACGTCCCCAATTAAAGAAAACATCCCAAACAAAGGTGTCAGAGTCAAATGAAATCAAAGAGTGACGAACGTCAGAGTGTGAAAGTGTATTCATGAGAAAAAAGACGTACTTCCAGAACTCACAAACCAACAAAGAAAGAAAACACTGAGAGGCTCAGAGGAAGATCAGCTGATCAATAATTAATACATTAACTCCATATTTCATGTTGTTCTTTGGTGGTTTTGTACATTTTTATATGTATCTGGGTTGACTTGCAGCCAAAGTGCATTAAAACAGAGAAGTGATGTAGTATTGACATTTTGCACACGTACTGTAAGGTGCTCAGATTAATGACAGTGAGGGTACCAGAGGGGGCAGGGTGGTATTTTAGTCAGTGATAAGACAGTGAACTTCTATTGTGACAGAGGGCTCGTGCAGAGAGAGCCAGACGAGGCGATAAGTGAGCATATCCCAGATAAATAGCTCATGTAGCTTTCTGCATCAGAGTCAGCGTGCACGTGTGCCTTAAATAATGCATGTGGCATAATGATTGCAAGACATGCTGAAATACAGAGTGTGGCAGCCTGGCAGACAGGCCTGATGAATAAGTAATGGACGGCGTCCGCCTACTAATGTACACACATGTGCACACACAGACACCCACACAGCAAAAGCATCCATGCAAACCATAACCACAAGCTGGTTCACGCTCAGGAGAGGGGGAAAAAAAAGCAGAGCCAGTCTTATTTTTGTACCTTCTTATGCCCCCCCCCCTCTCCTTCCCCTCTCTACAGTGACAGAGGGGGGTAGGAGGAGGAGGAGGAGGGATGCTTTTTTCATCCATCTCCCTTGAGAACTACAGACCTGACTCCAAATATGTGAGCGACTGTCTTTTATTATTGATTCGGGTTATTTAAAATACACACACTCACTCTCTGTGGAAACCCCCCCGTTCATATCTCTCCGTCTGAGTCTCTCTTTCTCGTTTCATTGATTACCATCTCTGGGATTCTCCAAATACAAACAGTAAATCCAGAATTTCTCTTCCAGGAAACCATAACATTCTCTATAATAACTCCTTTTCAATACTTTTCTCAAATAAAAACAGTTTCAGGCAATGCACTGACACTCTAAAGTAATGAAATTCAGAGCATGCAGAATATGAAAACCTGTGGTTACTGTACACTCCTGTGCCTTAATTTGATATTGCCATAAAAACACAGCTGACGTGTGAAGAAAGAATTATTTGGTGCCAAAATCCTCCACTTTTTCACTTCCCTATTCAGCCAGTTTCATTACTTAGCCAGTACATGGCAGCAGGCTTGAGGTTATTAAAAAATATTTTACTAGGCTTATCGGATAAGCTCAGGAACAGATCCTTAACTGTATCAGCAAAGTTAAAGGTCATTATTTTTCCGCTGAATATGGCAGCAGTTAAAATAAACAAACTAATTACAGGCAGAAAATGCTCTCATCATTTTTTTTTTTTGAGTTGAAATGGAAACGCTATTTTTTTAAAAATTCTTTTTTATTCATCTCAAGTAAGATGGCTCAATGGTACGGTGGCCCTGAGAGCTCACAGCACTGCAAATTAAGAGAACACATGCAAAAAGGCAAAACACAAGCAAATTAAGAAAACATCTTCATCAGTCTGACAACACATGCACAGCATTTAGAAACCGCACAGCAAAGACCACAACACAAAAAGGCAGAGTTTCCAGAGGACACTGACTAGTGATGCACACGTCCCGACACACTTGTTGTTGACGTAGATTTTGAGTCACAGCGCCAATAAGGTTCACTTTCTGTGAGATTTAAGTGTCTTTGATTTATTCTAACGCTGTGATCACATGATTCAGATATTAGCATATTGGCTAATAACGGATGTGTGCATCACTTTTTAGTGTCCTCTGGAAACTCTTCCGTTGTGTTGTGGTCTTTGCAGCATGTTTTCTAAATGCTGCCCATGTGTTGTCAAACTGATGAAGATGTTTTCTTAATTTGTTTGTGTTTTGTCTTTTTGCATGGGTTCTCTTAAATTGCAGTGTTATGAGCTCTCAGGGCCACCGTACACTGGTGTTTCAGACACGTCTCATTTGACCTAAGATGCTTCAGGAGAATTCAACAGAAGGAGTTGTTTACAGCAATTAATGTCTTATGTGTTACGTGCATCAGCTGCAGGTTGTGCGTCATGTTTCTATTAAAAAAGTGGGCAGGAACAATGCTGAAGCTTCACAGACAAATAGGTTTGGCTGACTAACAATAAACTTCATTGTACTGAAGTAGCTACAAAAACACATCTCTGCAACAAGCACCTATCCCACAGGGCTCTGTACTGTTTGTTTACAAGAGTTGAAGAAGAGTTGATGCACACAAAGGAATGCATTGACGACTTAAAGAGGGCAGGCTATAGCTTTCAATAGATGGAAATAAAAAATAAAAACATGGAAGAAATTGGAAATACAATGATTTTGTGCTCTAGTGTTGATAAAAAAAAAACTCACAGTGAGTGTCTTGGGATTATTTGATGTGAAATTAATTTACCCAACAGACCAAAAATTAGTCATTTTAACTGGTTTGTGGTTTAAATTTTATTTAACCACTTAGATTAAAAACCTCTTTTTCAAGGGAGTCCTGGCCAAGAGGCAGCATTAGTTACAGTTTTCATAATTAAAATGACATACAAATTAAATAAAACAGTTTCAGGTTAAAGAGGCTGTCTTAAGTGCTCTCATTCTGGATTTGAGGTCATTTAATGTAATAAGATCTGTTAGGTTCCAGTCCTTTTGCAACAGGTTCCATGTAGAAGGGACAGAGAAGGCAAAAGCCATTTTTCCCGACTCAGTGCGGGCAAATGGAACAGTTAGTGACAAAATGTTGTTTGAACACAGCCTGTAAGACTCAACATTTCTCTGGATTCGTCATTTAATTTCAAAGATTAATCACACCACACGACAACATCATCTCTGTCATGGGAAAAGTAGATTTATAAAAAGTACAAATAGCAAATGTTACAATCACTGCAAGTAAGCACAACCTCAAAAGTGGTCATATCGTAGGTGGGACTGTAGTGATCAAACCTGCTGAGTTTAAGCCTCCATGAGCTTTTCCATCCCTGAATTCTTCCAGAGTTGGTTGTTCACATGTTATATGTCATAGCGGCCAGTTTTTCCCATACGACGAGGTGGGTGGTGGACGTAGAGCTAGAGACAGGATTGTCTCTGGAGACAGGATTAGTCCATCATGGATCATAATGCTCCCTTTGGGTTTGTATTGGATGATGTTTATATCACACCATATAAGTCACCACAGAAGGATTTCGGATCATCACCTTGACTTCTTGTGGAAATTCGAGTCAGGAGGTGCACTCATCTGCAGCTACACTGTCTAACTCCTGTCATTTCATACATTCATTTCCTTTAAAAGAGTCGTGCGGTGCAAAGTTCACACATATCAACGCTGCCTCAAAGTGTTGAGGTAACAAGCTTTCCAAATAAACCCCAAAACAAGAATCAACTCCAGGCTGTTCTCAGGAAAAACCTCAAAAGCATCAGCGCTCCAGAAAGCAGCCACTAAAAACCAGACGAGGTAAAGACAAAGAGTCGTTCTCTGTGAGCGTGTTTCTGTGGGGAGCTCCGTTCATTCATATTTTACGCCCTCTCCTTCTATCTCTACGGTAATGCCTTCCCAGTCTGCGCCGACTTTGCAGCAGACAGAGAGCCATTAGCCGTCGGCAATGCTACACTGAAGTTATGAGAGATGTCAGCTAACAACAGTGATTCACATGCACTCTAAATCACATGGGTCAGAGGAAAGCCCTGTGCACTAAAGCCAGACTCACAAACTCTTTACCTTGAACATTACAGCAGTTTCAGCATGTCCTGATGGATGGACAGTAGAAAAGAGGCATCCACAGTCTGAGTAATAAAACAAAACTGTACCATAATAAAGAAAGATGAGTCAAGGTTTAAACTATGAAAGAAACTAATGTGACGTTGTGATGATGAAACGATGTTAGCCTGTTGTTTCTGTCCCCTCATGATGACTTCAACAGCATCACTCTGTTTAAAAAAAACCCCTGCTGTTAACAACTGAAGACAGCAGTCTAATTTTCTCTTTAAGGACTTTGTGGTGAAATACAGTCCGTCACTGCTGTCCATGCTGCAGCTCTTAAGGCTGTGGGCTTGGCTCTAATGAACTCCTCTTCCCGGATAAAGGGAAGCCGGCCTCTGGTCATGGTGGTGTTGTTGGCCAGAGGCTAGCAGACTCGTCATGAGTTTAAACCAAAGGTCTGAACCCTGGAGTGGTCATCCATAATAGATAGCTTCTAGAGAACTCCTCTGGATTCATAAGCTGCAGCTGCTTTTAAAAGCCTTTACAAAACACACCTCTGCATTAATCAGTGAGTTTAAGAGGAAGTGACAAAGGAAAGCCAGCGTTAGATACACATCATATCAGCCTATCTTTATATATGTATACGCATTAACAGACAGGGAAACTCCAATCATATCTTCAGCTCCATCTGTCTATACCAAGCCCCTCATCAGGTATCTGATTCCTCTCAAGAGTCATGGAAATACGTGAATGAATCGCTGTCTGAAATCTGCTCTGTGACTTTTAAAGTTGAAACTTTGATAAGTAAAAAAGCAGCAGGCTGTCAGAACTTTGTACGACAACAAACACGTTTGAGGATGTAGTGAAGAGTAACGAGCAGGAAAACTCCACTCAGTGTGAGCGACTAACACCCCGCCCACCTGCTGTAGGTGAAGGTTACAGACCGTCACTGCTGTGTTCACCTGCCCACACAAACTTTAAATGGGGGCCTTGCAGGAGAAAAGTCTGCTCCATGTCCAGGTCAGCATATTCAGGCATACAGGATGACTTGTGCAGCCAGCAGACAACTTACTGAAATCTGAAACATCTTAGCTTAAATCTCTTTTATGACACGCCAACTGAAGGAAATGTTTCAAATAGAAATGCAAACAGTTACAGCTGTTTGTGAAAGAGCTCAAATGGTTGTTTTTAATATGACCCGCCCCTGATGAAGGAAACAGCCAATGGTAACGGCTGAAATACACCAGATGCGTCTACGGTCTGGCTCCGCTCCGTCACAACACCAAATCAGATCGGTTTCCATTCAAGTCAATATGTCCACTCACACTGGATCTGTTCCATTGTGGTAAGGCTGCATGGCTGGTCCAGCAGGTCGCAGCTAATACGCAACCATCCTATTTTAGCCGGATGCTGGAGCTGTGACGCGTCAATTCACCAAAGGAAAGATCTGGCAGGACAGGAAGTAGTACACAGAAACTACCTAAAAAGAACCAGAGACTTTCAAAATAAAACAAAGCATGTCAAAAGCAGATCCTATTTATCTTGACTACAAATGGACATGATGAGCGAAGCCAGACCAGGAGTCAGCAGGTTTGAGGTCTTACAGCCCAACATGAACCAGAAGAGCCAGACCGGAGACACATCTGGTGTGTTTGAGGTATAACTTGGGATTTCAGGGTGGCCAATCACATCCAACGCCAGTGGCCCATTGCACATGGGGTGTATGAGTGCTGTCTTGATTTAAAGCTTCAGTATATTATTAGCCACAACCAAGATCAAGAATAGCACTTACATGGGGTTTAAAATTAAAGCTGTACAAAAAAATGGGGGGCGTAAGTTTTAGGATGTATATTTTACTGGAACTACCTGAACAGGTGCAACCTCTAACAGGATAGTAGAGTGTAAAATACACCTCAAATCAGAAATGAAGCTTAAAGTAGGCTACACCTGATCTTACACAATAAGCTGTTGCAATCCACACCAAAAAAAAGCTTGAATGGAGAAAATCACACTAACACATTTTCTAAAGTATAGGAGTCCATCTTTCCTGTAGCTTACTGTAAAATATGTCCAAAGAAGACTTAAATTTAGAAAACAATCTATGTTACAGTGTTTATTTATTTACACGCAGACATGAGGGACTACCATTCTCTGTCTGCAGGCGTTAGGTCCCGCCAGCCAGCCACATGGGCAAAACCCACCAGGCCATATATACAAAATTCATGACATGGTAACATGGTAAAACCATTTCCCCTCTGCATCAACCCAGGAAAGTCTCTCTGACACACAGTCCAGTCCGTTCTGCCTGTCAGGATAACAGCACTGAGGCAGACAAAGTAGGTTAAAGCATTGCCTGCTCTCCTGGAAGACAAAAACAAGTCTGGCTCTCAGCACTTTGCCATACTCTCCTAGACACCAAACGTGAAGAGTGAGTGTGTGTGGGGTTAACGTAAAGGCCACGACCTGGGGCTCTGTCTGCAGTTATAATTAGGAACTGGTACACTTTCATTCCCCTTATAAGTCCGATCTGTCTCTCGGATATCCTGTGGTTTGATTTAGCATACTGCTTTTAAAAAATACTACGATACAACACTGAGCTAACATTTTATTTAACTTTACTCCATCAAAAAATATGTAAATTAACAGCTGGAGTTAGATGACCTGAAACCATTAGAAAAGCAGACTTCATAAGATGAGGTGAAACAACGTGTTTATGATTGTATTTCAGTTCATCAGGAGTTCAGAGGAGCTGTTCTGAAAGCATCCTACAGCCTCACATTGACTTTTTTTACTCTCTCTCTCTCTCTCTCTCTCTCCCTCTCTCTCTCTGTATCTGAGCCTGATGGTGGCAAAGCAGAGAAGAAGCAGCTGCCCACTGACTCCTGACTGTACCAAACTGGCACCAGTCTGGTGCGGGCATGCCAGGTCAGGGGGTATGTGGGGGCAGCAGGGGGCTTTGGGTTTCCATCTGGGGAACTGGCACCAGGGCCTGTGGGGCGTGTTTGCTCTCTGTTATCTGTCATTAGAAGAAGCGGCAGGTCAGGCAGGTGCTGATGGTGTATGTCACTGCTGCATCAGAGAAAAATCAGGACAAAATCAGGACATTTAAACTATCCATCGCCTCTTGGTAAACTAAACGTTTTCTGGAAAGTCTCAGAATTTTTTGAAGAAGCAGGTTGATTTTTCTTCAGCTGTAACTGAAAACAACAACATGTTTTGATTCATTACAGATTTTTTTTTTCTTTCTGGGGATAATTCCTGTGAGATTTCAAGAATTAACTTCAGCTAAAGCAAAACTGAAAGACTGAATGATCGGCTCATCACTCCAAGACACGTGCACAGCAAACACAGACATATTTGCAATGTCAGGATTAAGGTCAAGCATTCAGTATCTCTCTCACAAACACACACACACACACACACACACACACACACACACACACACACACACACAAGACAGAGTGAGTGGGGAGTGAGGCAGCAGGGGTCTGGCTGTCGCACAAGTGACTTCGCGCGGTCACAGTGACCTGCAGACAGAGTGTCCTCTGGAACACACCTCACTCTTTTTAATCTCTGGCATCTTAACACAAATCCTTTTTCCTGTGAATCGCCTTTCCAGTTTCCTGTTTTCACATCTGTTATCTCAGCACTCATCAGAGACAGGTACAGGGAAGTTCAAAACCAGAAAAGCAAGAGCGATTCGATCCGAGAGAGTCTTCCCATTTCAGATATACATGAACATGCATGATTTACACTTCCAGATCTAAATTTTCAATACAGGCAGAGTTCTGCTTTCAGCAAACTGTAGTTTACGAAGTATCAATCATCATGTATCGGCACGCTTTGATATATGCAGGAAAACAGTTGGTGAAGAGAGGAAGAACTGGATTTCCATGGGCAGCATCAGTAATAATGGATCCAACCACCATGAACTAAAGAAGACGATTGAAGTCTATAAATGACTGTTTACAGTGAAACTGAGACTGCAGTTTGTGCAGGATGGAGGAAAATGGAGAAATGAGGGAACTAAATGATGAAACCCACGGGATAAAAAGTGTTAGCTGGAAGTCGTTTCTTACTAAACCACTGTCAGAAGATGACGCCATGAGCTATGTGATTTCTAACGCTAACCCTGACGTCAATCACCCAGAGTGGAATAAAGGAGTACACCTGCAGTTTGTTGTCAGTGAGAATGAAAGTAACCGTCACAAAGAATCTACAGCTCATGAAGTCCACCAGCGGTCAGCGAGGAAAACTTTTCCACTTTTCCTCTGATCACAGCACAAAGAGCTGGAAGAGGTGTTTTTTCAAAGTATTTAATTATTTTTCTCCATTTTTTTTCTCCTCTTTGGTTTTGAAAAGATCCAAATCTGAGGAGATTGTTTGTAACCGTATTGTTTTTAATGAAATATTGTAATTTGATGGCAGCTTCCACCATCCATCCATCTCCTGAGGGTTAGACCGAGCAGAAGCTCAGAGGGGACCGTGTGTTTGCCTCTTCTCTGCCTGTTTTTAAATCTCCTCTAAAGACCCGTCTCTCTTTACCCTGGTCTCTGACACACAGTAGTCGTCGATTTTATTTATTTGATTGCTTTTTGGCGTGCCTTTTTCATTTTACTAACGTTTTATATTTTTAAATTGTTTCTGTATTTTACATGTAGTGCTCTTTTATCTCATGTGAGCTATGTGTTGTTCTCCTGTAAAGCACTTTGGTCAACGGCGGTTGTTTTATAGTGTTTAACAAATACACTTGGATTGGATTGGATTGGATCTTTGTCACCTACTGCAGTTGCTCATTAGCCTGGTAATTCTTCTACGCCGACTCTTGCTGAAATTGTTGCTCTGTCTTCTTTTTGCTGAAGTGTCTGCAGTTGCATCTCCCGTTTCTAGTCCTGCTACATTTTTTGCTTGTTAGCGAAAATTACGTCATCGTCCAGCTTATGACCTGAGCAGTTCATGTTGAACCTGAGGCTGCTAATGTTAGCAGAGGTTGATTGCGCTTCAACTGTCTCAAAGATGAAAAGAGAAGATGTCGGGAGAGAAGTACTGACCCCCTGATGTACAGGGATTCTGACCAATCACAGGACGAGCAGTTTGCACCATTCTGATCCGCTGTTGCATTCTTGAGGAGGGCGAAGTGCGCACCTATGACGTAATCTATGGTGAGCCAGGCTTAAGAATCTCATACTGGAGATAACACATGATAATACATGAGGCCATGAGGAGTCTGCTGAGCATCACTGTTGGTCGTCTCGGGAATAAGAAAGCTTGAGCACGTAAATAAATCAGTGTCTCCTGCTGCGCTGTGGTTCAAACAGCATATACTGATGTAACCCATGGGGAATATCTTGGTGCACAGAAAATACTCCAAACTTTAACTCATAACCAATGGAGCAAAACTAAAACTTACCTGAGACCTTTCAGCAAACGTGCATCACTTCATGGCCTCGATGCTTCAGCTGAAGAACCGCCATGCCCCAATCATATGTCTCAACTAAAGCAGTCCCACAAATATTACAATGAGTGCAGCATCCTTCGGTGTGCACATCTAACAGCTGGTGTGTGAGACAAAGATGTGTTAAACCTTATAAGTGAAAGGTTTGAGAAGCAGGTAATAAGTGCATAAATCTGATAAATGCTCAGACTGAACGGAGGCAAAGGAAGACCAGAAATAGCAACACCACATACTAAGAAATAAAGCAGAGTGGAGTGTAAAAGCAAGAGAGAGAGCTGATGTAATGAGTGAGTGAGTGAGTGAGAGGGGGGAAGATTTAAAAGAAATGCAGAGAAACGCAGAGAGTGAGAATGGATTTGGCGTTGCCCGAAATTACGCTTCCCTCCACTTTGGGTGATTTCCTTCCCAGAGTTTTGAAATGTTAATCAGCCTGCTGATATTTGCATAATGTGCCTTTCTTAATTCCTCTTTTTCTGTTTATCAATCAAGGACTTTTTCTCCTTACACTGCTGTGCTCCTCCCATGCTTTCTGTCTTTCATATTTTAACTCAAAGAGGCTTTCTGCACTCGACCACATCTGAATGCAGAATTAGCACACCACAATGTACATGAGGGTGCAAACACACCTCATTCTCCTCCCCATTAGCTTTCATTTATGCATGCACTGTCTCTTTCCCTCCTTCTTCTCTCCTTTAGTTGCTCATTTTTAAAGAAGATAAGCGGTTCATTCAGAAAAAAAGGACCTGGCTAACAGGTCTGCCTCCTCCTGTGCTAACACCTCCTCATTCTTCTGCACTAATTTACTCCCCGCCTCACATTCAGCTAAGCTTTTATATCAGGACTGTGCAGACTGGACATGTGCACAAAGCATTATCACTAAGATACTCAAAAAAAGTCAACCGTCACGTTTCTTGATGATCACCAACAGTGCACACCAGGCTGCGATGCACGGATCTGTAACCAAGCCCCTCTGCAAGATCCAAAAACACTTCTGCTCTGAATTAGCGGTCTCTTCTGCTCCTCTTTTTTTCTTCGTCCTCTTCTCCTAATTCTTCCTCCCCCTCCCCTCCTTCCTCATCACTTCTCTCACCTTCCCCTCACTCCTCCTCACTCCCTGCAGTGTCTGTGCGCTGACAGTTATGTGTGAGTGGAGCGTGGGCTGCTGCTAATTTGTGCAGAGTGGGAGAAAGCTGTTTTGGCTTGGGGAGAAAAGAGCTTAGTTTAGGCTCTATGGCAGGATGGATGGACAGACGTGCCTCGCATACACACTCTCTCTCTCTCTCTCTCTCTCCCTCTCTCTCTCTCACACACACACTTACAATTTTACTCCCTCTCTTCATGTCACATGTGAATTAGCAGATCCCAGCAAAGCCACATTCAGGTCTAAGTGCTGCAGCGACCCAGAGAGGTGCTGACTTCTGCTCCTCTTACAGTACCTCCTCCTGTGCACCATTTAGTCATCCTGCTTAATATGCACCCAAATCTGTTCCCATCACCCAGCCTCCTTCATCATCCTTCCCCACATCACTCTTCCTCTTGATTTAGTTCTCTAATTAGTCATCACCTCTCACTGACACGCATTCTTACTTTAAAAATGCACAAAACAGACCAATCATTTTTAAGGTCACCGGCACCGACTGCAGCTGCTGCTTTCTCAATCAGTCCTGTTCTGTAATAGACCTCAAAAGTAAGCAACACACACACACACACACACACACAGGAAGTGTTACTGTTGCTCTTGGCACCCACTTAATTAATTCTAACACATCCAGCAAATGTGCTAACGGAGCATTGTAGTGTAATTATTTCAATAAAATGCTGTTGTCTTTTTTTGGCAGGCGCTGAAACATTTTGTTATTATTAGGGATGAAGCAAACTGTGAATTCTGATGTGGCGTTTGATTGACAGGCCGGATGTCGGATGATCCGAGGCTGTCGTAACTGTGTATGGAACACATGATCATCTGATCTACAGCTCCAATCCCATACAAGCTGGAAGACTGAGTAAAAATTATATAAATTGACTTTATGGTTTGAAATAAATGTCCCAATATTTCACTGAAAAAAGTGCTAACAAGGCACGTTAAAGGCTCAAATAGAACCTCTATGAAAACACACACTTATTTTAGATTTGATACCAGCAGCTTGTTCAAAAGAAGAAGAAACATAGACAAAAAAGCTGTGAAAAGCCCAGACCTGGGGAAGATCTAAAAATAAAAAAAGAACTTTATCTACAACAGGTTGGTATCAAATCTTGGAAAAAAAAAGATCGAGTCCCTCAGAGAGGAATTATGGCAAGAGGTTCACCACTCTGAGAGACTGTGCAAGCTAAATAAATCAACAACTTTGGGAGAAGAGATTCAAAAATTTAGAGAATCTTTAGAAATCTCTGCATGAGAGAGGCTGAAAAACCGAACCAGGCCCCTCAGGCAGCACTGCATTAAAAACAGACCTGACCCTGCAGGGAGAATCACTGCATCCATTAGTGCACGTTGAAACTTAACCATGTGAAAGGATTCAAACGTGGTCCAGAAAGACCCGCGACATCTCTGATCCTGAGTCCAAGAAATGAAAAATACAACAAAGGAAGCCCAAAACTGCAAACTACTTTTTCTTTAACAGGTTGCTGTAATAAAATCTACCATTGGAACATACAGTTTATACTAATTGCATATTGTCTTTTCACTATTTTTAAATAACCTGCAAATCATTAAAATCTGCATCTATCAACGTTTCACTCAGCATCTGAGAGGGTTTTTTGCGTTGGTTATATCTTTTCAGCTCATGGGTGATATTTTCTTGGCATTTAAAAAAGAAAGTTGACCTTTTTACTTTATGATAACTTATTTCTGCAGTATTTTCTAGACCCTTGTTGTTCTTTTTTTTTTAATAAATGATATTAAAAAAAAGAGAAGTTGGATGACATTAAGAGTGAGTAGGCAGAAGAAAACTTGTTCGTGAAAGTATTTTAAACAATGTTTTTTGTTGAATAAATCTCTGTTTCACTCCTCAAACATCTATTTCTTCAGTGTAGTTTAAGGAGAAGTGTGAAAAAAAAACATTCTAAACAAACTGCAGAAGATGCAGTGGAAGGATCATCCGGCTCACTGCGAGTCTTTAGGTTCAGGAATTCAATTTAAACCTCAAACCGTCTGCAGACGAGCATAATTAGCTTGATCTGAGTGTGAATGTGTGCACAGCCTCTCTGTGCGTTTATGCAGTCGTGTGTATCATCGCTGCAAGCAAGGAAACATGTTATTAACAGGCTGGAGCTCCAAGTCTTGGCACTTGTATCCCTGACATCATTACTGCATCAGCGTTTCCCTCTGCCACATGGGACAAACATACCGCTTGTGGGTTGATGACATGCTGATGTGGTGCGATCGTCCTCGTTCTTGTCAACAAGAGCATGAAGTTCCAACAAACCGTCTCCTTCCACATACACTTTGGTTTTTCACGCACACGAGCGCCGGCATGTGCGGTGCAAATTCTAGAAAAGAGTCGCTCACTGAATAATACACTGACGTTTACTAAAAACAACATGCGACGTCAGCTGGTGGACATGATAACATACTCAGGAGTAAATGATATGTTTCCTCATCAACAGGCACTGACGGAGTGTATTTCTGAACCAGCCATTAGCCAGCTAAAGCCACCACGCTATCACAAACCGCTCTGATGTTCTGCATTACACATGAGTTAACCAGAGGACATGACTGCATCCATCCCTGAGCTCTGAGGGAGCGAGAGAAGCACCGGGGTCAGTGCTGCTATAAATAAATTAATATCTGCTGTTTATTTTCACTGAGTTTTCCAAAGGTCACTTATTTATATGCAACACCAAGGCAGCTGTAGATCCTGAGGATGTTACACTGATAAGATAAAGCAACAATAACTGTGTTTAATGTAGGACAGATCCAGGGATTTCAACAACACACGAATACACGTGTGTGCACATTTACACATCCAGCATTGAAACTTTATATCCATGTTTGAAGATGGGAGGGCATCATACCCCCTCCTTAAGTTATAGATTCATCCACACGCTCACTCACACTCATCCGCGCACAGATTTATATAAATGTGGGTTTCTTACTGAAGTGGTTGTTTGTGGCTGGTTTGAGAAGCTCCAGTGGGTGCTCTTTGCTGCTCAAGCTACCTGTTGATGAGAAGAAAAGGAGAGAAAGGACGACTTAATGCAGTGTGCAGAGTGAACATGAGCAGAAGAGCAGATGAAAGTTTACAGGATCTGCAGCTCACTGAAAAAAAAGAGGTATAAACGAACAGATACGGAAAAAGATACAGAGATAAAACAAGGACCCCTCTACTCCATATAAGGGTCCTGCTCACCTTGTCACGACTCACTATACATCATCCGGCTTATTGCTCACCTACCAACTAAAGACATGACAAAGTTCCCCAAAACATATTTATCCAAAGATAATTTTACTGTTTTGGGTCAGAGTCACGTCAACAGCTTAAAAAAAAAATACTCAGAGTGACTTTTCTTTTTATTTGTCCGTTTTTCTACTCCGTTAATAAATCTGAAGCCTTAAGAGAAAGAAGATTTTGACCATAGCGGAGAGAGACTTGAAAAACTATCGTCATGCTGAGCTCTGACTTGGCTCTTCTTTCATTTTGAAGAGAAAAACAGACATTTAAATGTCTATTCATTTACATTACCCAGCTAGGAGCAAAAACTAGGGCTTGAATGATTTTGGAAAATAAGCTAATTGCGATTTTTTCTGACCAATATTGTGATTTTGTGTGCAGTTTATCTTCTGCATTATTTACTGAACAAAAGCAATAAATTATTCTATAATATGACTAACAGGACAAACTGTCAACATGTAAACAGTTCTTTCCTTGGTGGTCTGTGTTTTAGCCATGAAGTTGTCATACATGTCCTTGTGCTGCCTTCTTAAATGCTGGAACAGGTTTGTAGTGTTGCCCCTTGTTGTAGCTACGGTAACCAGGCATGTTTTGCACCATACCTCACGCTGTACTGCATCTTCTTTTCTAAATCCAAAATAGGTCCAGACAACCGATGCGCTATATCTCTTTGACGCCAAAGTCTCCTCTTCTGTGTCCTCTCTTAGTTCTTCCGCTGAGGCCATTTTTAAAGATGTAACAACACAACAAATCAAAACTTAGCGTGGCTGAAGTTGTTTTCTTCATCCCCCGCTCGCCTGCATCTCAAGATTTTTGGCCGTTGGCAAACCAGCTGAAATATGCATGCATGACGCGTAAGGTTGTGTCTGTGTACATGAAACTTTTTTTTTCTAACTGTAGTCTTTGCGATTTGAAAACTGCATTCTATTACATTGCGATGTCGGTTTAAATTCGATTAATTGTTCCGCCCTCGCAAAAACACATTACAGTGAAGTTAAAGTCTTCCGCATCAGCTTCCACCTCAGACTAGCAGCTGGTTTGGATGCTGGGGTCAGTAATCCTGTAATTATCACCACTTTCAGGGAGCAGATTTTCTCACAGTCACATATTTCTTTCTATCTTTCCATACTCAGTGGGTGTCAGGCAGTGCAGGCACAGTGGGATGTTTTTTTCAGAGTTCAGTAGAAAATCTGTGCTTTGCAAGAAAATTAATCAAAACAAGTTTTTCAAAGACAGCAAAATAAAATTTGAAAAAAAAAAAAAAGCCAAACTGTTTCAAACAAGCAAACATGAGAAATGTCCACCACCGTCATCATCACTGAAAGAGCGTAAAGGAAAGTGAGTGTGGAGGAAAATGTGAGCAGAGGCCATGTGCTGTGTCACACATGAACGAGCAGCCGCACATGACATACCCAACACTACTATGGATTTTATTTTTCTGGGCTGCTAGGCGCTATTTTCAGCCATAACAGACTGCTCGATGATTAAAACATGATGGAGGGAGGGGCTGAATTAAATATTCATATGTCACACACACACACAAACACACACCAAATGTATACACTTCTGTTTTATATTCCAGACAAAGCTTCTGGTTTCTACAGGAGAAAATAAATGAAAGCAGTCAAGAAAAGCAAAGAAAAAACAAATCACATCATCCACCACATTGGTGGGAGGAGGAGGGGGGGGGGGGGGGGGGGGTAAGACTTTCACTGGATGAGGAGAGCAGAGAGAAGATGCTGTTATGAAAGAGTATTACAGTACACACAGACTCAATGTGCGTGTGCATGTCAGTATACGTGTGTGTGTGCATGTCAGTAGGGTGGCAAGTGGCAGATGGCAGAAAGATGACACCAGAGTTTGATAGGCGAGAGACAGGCCAAGCAATCAGACACTGAAGCACACTGAAACACACACAAACACACACGAGCTGAAAGTGCAAGTGGGGGTTTTGCATCTCGCCGTGGTTGCACTCAGTGATGGCCCTCTCTTTTTGCAATACAACTCAGATTCTTTTAAATATAGACAATGAAGGTGTTTAAGACGGACCTGCATGACAGTGTGTTTGTGAGTGTGTGCAGACTTCAAACACAAACATAAAGCGAGTGTATGGATGTGTATATTTATCTCTGTGTGTTCAGGAAACATAACTCATGGAAAGCAGGCAGCTTTACTGCTTTTCCACCCATGACTGAGCAGCAGATTGTGACCTCTAGCACCTGGAGAGGAAGACGGGTCAAGTGTTTTCTGCCTTAGCACACAGTGATGAGAGGGTATCACCATGGTAACCACATCAAACAAACACACAGGCTGAGAGAGGGGGCACTCTTACGGGAAAGAAACTAATGTTTTTGGTTATCAGTGCCTCATAATCTGATAGATGCTGAAGCTGCTCAATAACTGGATCCTCATGGTTGTACTGGCATTGAAACACACACACACACACAATGTAAACATAAGTCGGGGATGTTACAGGAGGGAAGAGGAAGGAGAAAAAAACAGTTGGTTCCATTCTTCTTTATGGATTTCACTCGCTGTCATTGACATTTTATCTGTACTGTAATCATGGCGTTACTTCACATCCTGTTATGTTGTTCCTGACATTTAAGGGCTCTTTTCAATTTGTGAGTGAGTCACAATTAAATTATTTTCCAAGAGCATGTGCAGCCTTGACAGCTACAGTGTATTCAGTCATAAATCATGGTATTCAGATTCAAACCACAATTTTCTAAAGGTTTCAAACAAAAGTATATTCAGTTATTATAGTTTAAGACTTATATGTTGTTGTCTTTTTTTTCTTTTCGTTGATAGAAGACGGGGTTAGAAATACAGGTAATGCAGGGACAGAGAGAGAGAGCACCTAATCACAGAGGGACTAGAATCAGTCCAATAACCAGATATTGTCTGGTGCACAAAGCATGTGGAAAGGGTTAAATCCTCCATAACAATGCAGCATCTTTTTTAAATAAGCCTCACGAAAAATAACACCTACACCCCACACAGTTAGAGCCCAGTATTTAGCGCCAGCTGCACAGCAAGGTCAATAAACGATAAACCTGGTTGAGTTAAAACTTTTCAGTGGTCAGAACAGCTCCATCTCCAGATAACCTAAAAATGTTTATAAATATTAAAAAAATCTTTGATTTATTTCTGAAATCAGGACTTTAATCAGTCTGGAGCTGTCTGAGGCTTTAACTTCAGGGAGCGGGGCTGGATATAAGCTGGGCAATTTGTGTCACATCTGTCACAAATCCACTTCCGGATAAAAGAGAAAGGACCCTCTGCATCCGGCTCATCTTATGCATGACATGGTGCAGCTTTACGCAGCACAAAAGTGGAGACGTGTCAGCTCATATCAGCACCAATCAGGTGGAAAAATGGAGAGAATTTCACATAGCTACATAACTGTGGGCGGACTAGACAGCAGGACAACTGATGCCCAACCCTTTGTGCAAATTTGATAAATCTATTGGTCATGTGTTTGCTCAGTGAAATATTGTGTCAAATCATCTTCAAATATTTGGTTGGAAGGGGCATGGAAGTGATTGACCAAACAATTTTTGAACTCACGTGTCAGAGGAAAAATCTGGGGGATTTATGCAATCGCTGGAATTTAATTATATCTGGAAACTGAACTACAGTACAAAATCAAATGGCAATCTCAATTGGATGTGTCGATAAATAAATAAATAAATAAATAAATGACATAATTATGAAATCCTGCAAGACCTTAAAGTCTGCACTAGCTCCTGCAACAACTGTGCGTTCTGTCCGTCATACTGGGTTTATAGTCCCTCATATCTCTGAAAAGCACTCAAAACAATGTCCTTATCCATCCTCTGATTAAGGCTGATTGAACAGTTGTCCCTCAACATTATGATCATTATAATCATTATCTCCTGTTTCAGCTGAAACACCAGAGAAAGTTGTAGACACATGAGAGACGGAGGGTCACCACCTCATATAGCTCTTTGTCAAAGCTCCATCTCTGCTTTATGTGGAGATGGTTCCCATAGAAATAGATACAAGACAGTATAAGCTTGGGCCTTGTAATGTAATGCTACTATATGCTATTATGTGGAGTGTTTCCTTCAGGGTGTTATTGCATGCAGAGTTGTACGTAGCAGAG
Source organism: Labroides dimidiatus (assembly GCA_030710495.1). NCBI lineage: Eukaryota > Metazoa > Chordata > Actinopteri > Labriformes > Labridae > Labroides > Labroides dimidiatus. The sequence goes on from CM061160.1 coordinate 20,252,713, forward strand.
TTAGAATGAAAACACACAGCTAAGGATAGAAGACTGATGGATCCTCTAATGTGTTGACCTGTGCTATCTGCATACCCCAAAGCAACAGTTCAACATATTCCTTCTCCACCCTGACATGATCATGAATATGAATGTTGCCTGGAATAAAAATACAGAGACACCAAGGAAACAAAAGTACATGCATGTCTTCAAGCATCGACTCTTTTAACATGTGTCATCATATCCTTCTTGTAACAGCTGAAGTGTGTCGACAGACTTTCTTGTGGACGGACATACGTGATCACCACATGGAAAAGGAAGAGACAGTGTGCCAAGTTACCGATGTCTGGCAAGAAGACAATTTGGCACAGAGGCGTGCAGGAAGCAGTCTTGCCTGCTTCAGTGGATACACACCCGGTGTACAACGGTGAGGAGAGCCTTTCCCTGATGAACGAGAACATTCATAAAAACTGACACAAGGCTCAGAGTTGAATGTTTACACCCATCGTTTCTTTTGCTACTGTAGGTGATGAGGCTGCCAAGTTACCGCGTTCAGGGCCACCTTTTTAACCACCACGACATCGCGCCAGAAATGCCAACCTGTCTGGTCCACTACATCTCAGTCTGGTGTATTCTCAGCCCTCTGAATCAACTGCAGAGTTCTGCCATCCTCCACTCTGCCAACTATGCCATCCTGTCTGCCGAGGCTCCACCAAAACTGTCCTTCTGCTGCAACCAAACTCAGAGCCAGTCTGAGAGTGTGCCAGCCACTCCAACCTGTCACCGCCACTCCGAACCAGAAGACAACCTGCTGGGAAGCCAGTATACAAAGAGAGTTGGTCCAAAATAAGATGTCCATCATGTGACTGAACACCAAATTAAGTTTGTTTAACAAGTCAGACATTTCATTTCATTTTGCCTAAAAAAACTGGATGTCTTACTAGATACCAGGTTTTATATAAGAACGAACGATCAATCAGATCTAGTGTTTTAAAAGTAGGCAGGTTGAAATGTTGGTGCAGTGTGTGTGTGTGTGTGTGTGTGTGTGTGTGTGTGTGTGTGTCATTTATAAGCACCACTACACTCAGTCACATATGAAGAACTCACTCCAGCCTGGTTCAAGTGGAGGTATCATTTCTGGTGTGCCCTTGAATCTCCATTCAGCACTTGTAGGTGCCAGGCTGTAAAACATGTCCTGCTGCCTTGTTAATGGTGGGAGGTGTAGCTGCCACAAGCCCAGCCAAACCTCCACACCAAGAGCCAGCAGCCAACCAAAAGGTTCACCTTGGTAGAAAATGTTTTCATCAGCAGAGTCAGTTTAAAGTGTATCTGTTTAAAATGTTAAAAGCCATTATCCTCGCTCCCAAATTAGTCGGTTGAAAAAAAAAAAAAATATATATATACATTTTCATTATTGTAAGGTGTCTTATTTGTATAAGCTGCAGTGCTATCATATACCTCTAGTTGCAGCTGTAGCTCTGGTTTCCGCCATGGTGCTAAAATGCTCTACTACCCGAATGTAAACAAGCACAGATGACAGATGGCATCCCTTGCAAGGTGCACTTTGTCAGTTTTGTCTTCTAGAAAGTGGAGATAGAGTTGTTCGCTATTTGTGACTGGTCAAAGTGGCATTCAACCACTCAGCTAGAGTGGAGTGGATTAGCCCGTAAGTTAACAGACAACTGAAGTGAAGCTATGGAACTAATGTAAAGATAACGATGCTCACTGCAGCAGAGACGTTAAACAACCGTCACGCAGCCAAAAATATATGGAGTTACAGAATGTAATGTCTGAAGATGGAGTGTCCATAAAGACTGTCAGAAAAATACTAGCTGTTAAAGAAAAACTGATCATGGACCTCAAAGCGTCCTTTTCCAAGAGGCTGAAAGGAGGGTGTGTGAGTTTGTGAGTTTTCCAAAACCCGAAGCAGTCTCTATTATTTCAATGATTTTCTAAGAATTTCAATACAAAACAGTTTCTTTAAACAAAATAAATTTTGGTTATCAGAGTCTTTTTCAGAAGATTGATCTTGAAAAGAGGGGGTTGTCTTATAATCAGGGTCAATACGATAAATTGTGCTCAAAAGTTGACTGTTTCTCGAGAGTCTCCTTTTCTTTTCATCAGTCAAGATCAATCAATCAATCAATATTTATTCATATAGGGCCAATTCATAACAAACATTATCTCAAGATGCTTTCCAAAAGCGTTAACAGGTCTGGACCTGTAAATGATAATAAATTTTATTAACAGAGACCCAACATCAAGACAAGATAAGAAGTCTGATCTCATCTTAACCCACCATGAGTACAGACCTTTGCAGCATCTAGCAAGTTACAATGGCAAGGAAAAACTTCCCTTCACCGGGCAGAAACCTTGGAAAGAACCAGACTCATGTTAGACAGACATCTGAGGAGACATGTTGGGATTAGAGAAAGGGGGGGGGGGGGGGGGGGGCAAAGAGAGAGGGAAAAAGAGAAAGCGAGAGAGAGACAGACAGAGAGACAGAGTCCATAATATCTGTGTTGTAGTGATGATTATGGAGAAACTGTAAAAAGCCGTAGCAGCTGGAGTCTGGCAGGTCCACGGCAGCAGGCCGTCCAGAGCAACAATTCAAAGGAACCTAACAGACAAACTCACAGACTCCCAGAGAGATCTATGGTTAATAACTTTAATGAGACATTAAAATTAGAAATTAGACAGATAGAGGAGAGAGGGAAACAGGAGCCTTGTGTGTCAGTTGCCCCCCGACAGTCTAAACCTATAGTAGCATAACTCGGCTAAATTTCCATTTCAAAAAACTTGGAAATGATTCACTTTGAAAATCCCTCATTTAAAGCCACAAAATAACTAATACCAGTGCAGTCAGGCAACAAATTGTAGAATATCTCCACAAATCAACAGTTACAGAAAACAAAACCCTGTTTTTTTACTTGATGATCAAATCATTTCTGTTAAATGAAAGTAGCAACAGCCAGGAGCTGGAGCCAATTTGTAGCTTTTCTTTCTTTTATTCCTTTGAATCCTTTCCAACATGTCGGACATCGCTGGAATGAAAAGGCAGCATTTCTTATTCTCTTAATGATCCGTTTCAAAGGCAGCCAGTAAGATCAGTGCCTGATGTTTGCTCCTCTTTAGAAATGAATTGGTCAGAGTCTGTGTGCAGGATCAAACCCATCCAGCCAGAGCTACCACTGCTTGCTAAAAACACTTGTGGTCATGTTTACTGAGTGCACAGCTCTTCCTTTAGGGAAATTTTAACCTACGAGATCAACCACAGCCTTTGAGGTTACTTTTAATTTTGCATCATTTTGGTTGGTAAAGCTGTACTGTCTGTAAATATGATGTTTGTCTGCATGTGTCAGAGCAGCTGTTATATGCATTTAAGTATGTACTCATTTTTTTTCCATTACTGTTTTAACTCTCCTGATTTTTATACTACCTTAAAGCATTTTTATCTACTTATATTTAGTAATTAATTAATTGTATATTAAATAAATGACTTTAATGTTCAGGATTACAGAGAGTAGATGTAAAGGCTCTAATGATGCATGTCTGATATTTGACTTTTATAAAGAAAAGTATAGATTATATGTCAAACCCTCAGGCCTTCAATCCATCAGTCTCACTGTAACACACGCACATACACAAACACACACACACACACACACACACACACACACACACTCACTGTTCAGACAGAGAGGCCATGTGGTCTGGCAGCAGGCAGGCAACACAAAGTGAGTCCATAGGGAGACAGGAGATCCCTGTGATACCTTATACTGACCCGCTGTGTGAGTGTGTGTGAGTGTGTGTGTGTGCTTTAAAGGGCTGAAAATGTACTGAGAGGAATAGAGCCATCTGTGGAGGAGTGAACAGGTCAATGAGTAGAATAAATGGCCTTTGTGTTTGTTAGAGCACATGTGTCCATCACATGGCAGATTGCACTCACTGTTTACACCATCCTCACAAACATTGTGATACACACATAAGAAGGTCTACAGTTTACACATGAGCATCACTCTGTCTGAGTGCAGGCCTTGTTGCTGCTTCAGAAGTCAAGGAGGTACTCCTGCTCCCGGATCTGAATACATACTAACTGCTCATTGGCTTTGTGCTCTTTAAAGGATTTCCACCCAAAACACTGTACGTGTTAAATCAGTGGTCCCCAAACTATGGCCCGCAGGCCGGATACGGCCCCCCTCCCAATCGGCCCGGCCCCTTAAACAAGTATGCAGTCTGTGCCCCTATCTGAGTAATTTTATTTCATTAATAGTGTTATTATTTATTTCCTGACTTTTTTCTGTGAAGATCCCAGAAAGGGTTTTTAATATTTGGTTACGTGTGGCTTTCTGGAAAACAATAAATGTTTACGTTAGGGCACCCCTGTGATCATCACACTTTTTATGCAACAAATTGACCCGGCCCCCCAATCAGAGAAGGGAAAAGTTATGTGGCCCTCACAGGAAAAAGTTTTGGGGACCCCTGTGTTAAATCAAACTTTAAGATCCAAAGCACCTCTGTTGACTTTGACCGACTGCTTCAGCAACAAGCAGTGGACACATGTTGAACAGTGACCAATAAGAGTCCATCTGTGGAGGGGAAGTTGACAACGTTTAGAAATCATCTTAGCGTCAGGACAGATGGTGCTGAGCGTCATACCACAGACCTGTGATACCTTCAGCTACACTGTATGTAGACATTAAAGTGCCAGGACAGAGGCCACACTGACGGCGTTGGGTTCATACCAAAAGCCTCTGAGTATAACCCTGAAATAAGCCATGAAAGCATCACTTTCCCCCCTCACGCTGCAGATTCTGTTGCCTTATGACTTGTTTCTCTCTCTTAGTTTCACCTTTCCTAAAAAACAGTTTGTCTGTTAAAGATGGAGTGAGACAAACAGAAACAGGACACAGCACGCTGTGGATCACAGCAGCTATTTACAACTTCTCTCACTCTGTTTTCACAAGAAGTGTGTTCACTTTGTGTGTCAGCTCCTGGCATATGGACAACACTGCCAACAGGTCCAGTCATGTTAAATCATGTTAGGTGTGTGCTGCACCCCCCAGCTTTGAGGATCAGGGCTTTTTTTGGAGGTCTATGATTAGCCGGTGACTCTCTTAAATGTACGGTTGGGCCAATAAGATTAAAGCTACGGGATGTCAACGTGTCTTTGAGGTAATTCATATTCCAGAAGTATCCCTGATTCTTTTTCAAAGTTTAAAGTACTGTGGGGGACTAAGGTCGGCAATACCCCAGGTCAGTGCGGGGGTCCACATATGCTGGCCTCACAAAGAGGGTGAATCAGCCAGAGTCTGTTTCTCATCAGCTGGATCCACCTTTCAAAGCTTCAAGCTGATACACAGCTTGAAGACATAAACAGGGATGTATTTACAGTAACCTCGATTCAGTTATCAGTTGTGGCGTATACCTATTATTAAAATCTGTTCTGCTTTGAGGCCAAAGGATTCAGAGCTCCCTCTACTGGCTGGCTCCAGAACTATTCACCGACCAAATTTCCAGTTTCCCAACAAAGGAAAAAGATCAAACTATAAACTTAAAATGAAGTCAAATAAGTTTTAGTCAAATAAAGTTTCTGTCATTTAGGTTTTGATGCTGATTTATATACAAGTGCTTATCTTCCTGGAATGTTTAGGCTTGATTTGACAAATGTGGTCTTCTGCGGTGTTCTGTTTTGGATGAATTATTGACAAAACCTAACAAACACTAAGAGAAGCATCCAGTGTCTGCTTCAGATCAACACAACAGTCTGTTCTGCTGTGGACTGCAACCACCAGAGGGACCACTGACTTGTTATCTGTGTTAATGCATGTTTTTATTATCGCCGCTGGTATGACCTCAGTCCCATGATGCAACCAGCCATGACTTGACTCTATGATGGTCATAAGAGCAGCTGACACCACTGTGCTGTCGATGTGCACAAAAATCAAATGATGCTGAAAGGCAAGTCTGAACCTTTGTATTATTGAAGCCTCCTTTAGTAACCTCGTTTTTCACACTGCAAAACCTCTGATTCACTACATTACAAATTAATTAAACTACTATATTACTCAGGGTGTAACGATACATTGATCTGGATCGATATATATCATTTGAGCAATGATTCAGTCAAACTGATTGAAAGTGTAATCAATATTTATCACCATTTTTACCTTCCGCTTTTATTTTGAAAGTCCCCACACATTCTTGATTATGACAGTTTCCGCTCAGCCACAGTCACAACACTGCTAGCAAAGATAGCAGATAATGGCTAGCAGCCGAGAGAGATATAACGAAGACACTCACTCCCCTCTCTGGAGTAAATCAGTGAATATTTCAGAATCAAGAGAAAAGACGGATCAGAAGACAGAGCACATGCAATATGTAAACAAAGCCAGGATTGATATCGTATCATATCGTATCGTATCGTGTTGAAACTGGTGATTTACTTTCATTTCTCTTCCATTAGAGGAAAAGCAGCACCTTTCTGACTGAACCACTTTTGCTTTTTCACATCTGCACAGAAACAAAGAACTCTAAGAGGACAAAGTAGACTGAAGTCCATTTAAAACATTAGCATTTAAATATTCCTAATCGGTTATCTGCAAGGCTGCAGCTTATTCTAATAACCTGAAGTCTGTAGACTGTGTGGCTGAGTTGTGTTATTGGAGCAAAGGGGGAAGTCGTGACATGGCATGATGACTGACAAGCACGTCAATTTAAAAGAGGAGGCTTGGGTTTGATTGCCATCAGCAGTTTATATTCAGCAACAACTTCAACATCAGCAAGGATAAATCTCCTCTAGGTGCCCATTCACCGTCTCCCATCCAATTTAACTCAGCCAGTTTATGTTTTACTACTTTCCCACCAGCATAAACCATTAACTTTATCATGTCGCAGCTTTTTTTGTGTCAAACTTTAAGATCTTGTACCACCATGAAACATTTCACACTTCATAAAAAAGATGCTCCCACATGCTCAGACTGTAAAAACTTTACATACGAGGTGTCATAATGATGTGTGTTACACAAATGTTGTTTGAGGGGAACGTTAGACTCCAAACAATAAAGAGTAAGTCTTATTAGTGGAGTCCAGCCTTTAAGTGATGTGAAAACGAGGCCATGTGTTTGACTCAGGAAGTGCGTTTGCATTCCAGGAGGGAGGAATAACAGGTGCAGCAGTGAGACCAGTCGGTCAGCAGAAATAATCCAAACACATCTGCCGAACCGCACACAAGAAAGAAATCCTGAAGGAAGAGGGCGTAGGTTTTGGTTCTCAGATTTAAATCATCTTCTGCAAAGCTGGAGTAAAAAAAAAAGAAGGGCTGGAGTGGAGGAGGAGGGAAATGTGGTGGTCTGAAGGAAAAAGAAGAAGCTGTGGAGGGAAATAGAGAAAATAAAAGTTATTAAGAAGAGTCAGTGTGAAATAATAGGGTTGGCTTAAGTGGAGGAGCAGAGAGAATTAGTGCACAGAAAGGTTGTGAGGGTTATAAAACAAAGAGCCACCTTTTAAAAGATGAATATGAACCAGAACATTATTATACAATAAGCCAGAGCATTCCCAGTAATTAGGAAAGAATTTCTTACATGTGGCTCTCTCTGACGTCAATCCTGTACCTTCCAAGAGTTTGCTTTCTCTTCCCCGGCGCAGTGAATGTTTAGTGTTAGACTGCTTTTGGCAGAGCTCCTGGACCTGGGTGCTAGGGGGGGTTTGGGGGGGAGGGGGTTCTCTGCTTGTTTAAAAAGCAAGCAAGGATGAGCATGGTAACCTCAGTTCAAGTATTTGGCTTTCCTGTGATTCTGCTCTGTGTCTGTGTGTGTATGTGTGTGTGTGTGTGCGTGTGTGTGCGTGTGTGTGGAGCTGAGAGGTTTAAGAAATCTGAGAGATTTAGAGCCAAGTGTTGAAAAGCCAGGGAACTTCAGTGACACCTTAAGACACGTGCTGGGCTGGACTGTAATGGATTTACAGTCATGTGACTGAAACTGTTTAGTTTGTGATAAACACTGTTTCAACAGGCTCATGGTGCGCTTCCTTAGGAGTTATTTTTTGTTTTTAAAGAAAAATGAACATTAGTCTGTGTTAGTCTGCAAATCTACACAGACTGAAGTCCAAGTTTAACTTCTTATATGAGTATGTCTGGGTCCCCGGGCTCAGTCCTCGGCTGAGGCCTAATCAGGGCTGAATGATTTTGGAAAATAATCTGATTTTTTTGGACCAACACTGGGATTTGACATGTGTTTTTTTTTTTTTTTTTTTTTGGGGGGGGGGGGTTATTCTGTGCATTATTCACTAAACACAAGCAATAAATCATTCTATCATATGACTAACATGACAAACTGTCAACATAAATTTGAGTAATTGTTCATCCCTAGGCCTAATTGTAATTACGTGTTATTTGATAAACATCCAGGTAAAGAACCAATCCAAAGGATTTGTTTGACATACTTGATGTTTGTAATGTCTCAAGTCCAGTCATGAATTAATCAAATAAATTCAATTGAAAAGAAACTAAATCATTGTAAAAAGTAAAAAAAAAAAAAAAAACAACAAAACATGTTTCAGATCATTCTCCAAATGTAAGGATTGAAACTAAATTTTTGAGTCCCTCCATGATCAAGAGTCCTTTACATACACTGTGGAGTTTGGAAGCATGTCACTGACCATGGCCACACTGGAAATGCTGAACTGAACCAAGCTTTGTTGAAGTTTGGATGAGGCAAACAGGTAAGTCTATGTAAGACTAGATATTTTACTTCAGACCGATACAGACAAATAACGTAAATTTTATTGGGTGAATCAGTGTTTGATGACTAGTTGAACTGTCTCACTGGTAAACTCTGGTCCGTACATTAACCCGATGACAGTGCTTTAACAGAGTACAGGCAGCTCTGCATCATTAAGCTGAAACAGGCTCTTCATGACGTTAAATACAGCAGCCATCTGCTTTGCACCGTCATCTGAGCGGATCTGAAACTGAGACAATAGAAAGATATCAGGGTGAAAAGAGGGTGGCCTGTGTGTGTTTCTGTGTGTGTTTCATCAGCACGTCACATAAAGCCAACGAGGGGATTATCTATAATAATATGATTCACTCAGGTTTTAGTCAGAGTTTACAGCAGGCTTATCTATCATTTGATGCTGAGTGGATTCCAGGCTCGTTGTCCACGCTCAGTAATCACTATATGATTATTTCTCCATGTGGCCTGATTGCATGAGCATTCATTGTCATATTGCGCGCACACACAGCTGGCCCAGAAAAACAACATCCTTTAATTCTAAAATAAACTCCCTCGTATATATTTTTAAAAATCTGTTTAAGTCGGCACATTTTGCAGTCTTTTTTTTTTTTACCTCACCTCAGATTGAGACACCTGAGTAATTTCCCTGATATCCAGAGTGTTCCTGTATCTATCCTCCCTCTCTTCCAAATGTCTATGGGAACATGCCAAATGTGGGGATACTTGCTTTGGGCTTAGTTTATTTGTTTTTCCCCCTCTCTACGTGCCTGCTGCAGGTTTGCATGAGCTCCTCCGTTGAGCCTTGTGTGTGGATTCGTAGTTCCCATGCCATCTGATGTCAACAAGCTCCTTCAGTCTCACTAATCCACTCCAAAAACTCCCCTATATCAGTCAGCAGCAGCAGCAATCTGGGGCAGAGATTTCTTTTTTTGTTTTTTTGTTTTTTTAACAAAATGTGGAATCCTCTCCTTCACTATTTTTATAAGATACTTCTTTTTTTGTCTTTATGGCACCTCTATACATAATCAAAACTGATGATTTAAGACAGGAGTTACCATGCCAAGGCCCCCCAAACAGCATTAGCGTCTGGCTGGGGACCCCCCTTGTGAACCAACAGATTTTTTTTTTTTTTTGGCACGTGTAATGAGGGGAAAAATGATGCTTTCAGTCTCTACCGGGTGTTTTTATATCAAGTGATGCTAAAGTTTGAAGGTTTTAAACACTGGTTTGAGAGGGTCTCGAGACATAGGACCCATTTTGAGCAATCATGGCCATTTTTCTGTATGGCTGTAAAGCCATACTTTATGTATGCTGCCTCATATTTTTTGAATTTTAGTTGGCCATGAGTTCTGAGGTTTTTTTTTTTTGCAGCAGAATCCTCCACGGCAGGGCTGCTGGACTGCTCCTTCGTTCTTTTTCCTATCAAAAACCTTTCCGTTTTGTGCTAGCTAGCAGCTTGAAAACAGGTGCAAACCGCCAGTTGATAAAAATATTGATATCGTCATGCCCAAGTAGGAACTGCCACACAAGGTGCGGTCTAGTATCGGAAACTTGAGAATCTGACGATTACGACAGTTTACATATTGTACGTTCAGGACAAATGGTTATTTGAAAAGAATAATAAAACAGAAAAATAAAAATAATTTGATTCTATTTTTCCACTTTCCTCCATTTTTCTGAGCCCCCCCTAGTGCCCCCTGTTGGAACCACTGATTTAAGATACAACACCTGGCCTAAGATATCAATCATACCAATAATATTACTATACAGTGATTTGCCAACAATCAGAGTATTGCAAGACAATAATAAAAAATAAATAATGCAGGAAGACTATTTATTCACTGCTGGTTTGGTTAATTAGTGTCCTTAAAATAAACCACATTAAAAGAAACACTTCTTTGATGCTTAACCGTCATTAGCTATGTGATCATAACCCTGTTCAAATTTTATGACTTACTTGAAAATATGAACTGTTTTTTTTTTTTTAACTAGCTTGATTGTGTTAAAGCAACAGTTGGATTTGCTGTGATGTTACCGACTACAGGCGGGTCTCTTACAGTGAGCTTCAGTAAAACTACAAGTCCCTGTGAATGTCTGCCTAATGCCTGTTTGTGACGTGAAGGAGTGCACTGACTGTTTGCTGTCAATAAGGTGGGCATTAAGTGTCACTTTAAACTCTGAGGCACATGATATCCATCCACCCTTTGCATCCCCTCTTCTCTCAGCATGCAGTTAGCATATAAGGCTTGAACAGCTTTTCTTTCTTACTGCGTTGTGGTTCAAAACTGCATTTCTTGATTTCTTTCACAGCAGTTAGGCATTCATTTCCTTTTTCAGTCGATAAGCTTCTCTTCATGTTACCTTCTTTCACATCAGGAGCCCGGTGTCAGGATGAAGCAAGTGTAAACATGGCAGGTGAATCTGTTCAGAGGAATCAATATGTCTGCCCAGTGTATCAATAGCTGAATGGCAGAATTATATCAACTATATCAGTATTCTGTTCATCCTTGTGTCATGTGGTTCCTTTAAGACCTCTGTTTGAACTTCATGTAATAATTAGAGTTTGTGTTAAACAGTCAAATTGAGAATATGTTGATTTCATTAAGTCAGAACTGTTTTCACCATATTTCTTCCTCTCCTGTCTAATCTGGTTGATATCTTCTCTCCTCAGTTAACTTAAAAAAAAAAAACCCTCCAAGGTCAGTCTCTTCACTCATCTCCAGTCGTAAGCAGGCCATTAGGCAGCTCATCTTTCCTTAAACTGCTGGGATATTTGGAAAGGCAGCAATGGGGAGGGCTGGGCTGAGATGACAGAACTATCAACATGGGCCTCTGACAGGGAAGAGCACCGCCATTACTTTCATGTGAGAGGATGGGTTAATTATAAGATTTGGTTTCTAATATGGAGCCTGTCAGAGGAAGTGCAGAGCTTATAACCGGTAATTAGACGTAAATCATTTGACTGAAGCAACTGTAGGGATGTGGAGAAGGGGGTGGGGTTGAGGAAGATCAAGCTTTGTCTGTGGTAAAGAGGGAATTTATCATCCTTTGGAAAAACAAACCGTAAGCTTTGGAAGTCTTATCCACGTTTCACTGCAGGGAGAGTTTGGCCAGACACATATAAACAGAGTGTAATTTAAATATTGGCTGCTTACTTCAGGTTATTCTGGGTTGGTTGATGGTTATTGAACCAGCATGGCTTGAATCTCTAAAACAGTTTCTGATCATTTCAAAGCTATTACACTTCAAAGAAAAAAAACCCAAAAAGAAACAAACAAACCGGCTCACACCTTCAAACAAGTATGCTGAAAGGAGCTGGAGTCTGTTCAAATACAGCTGCACAACATCCATTCAAACTCCAATATCATGACAACCCACACTTCTCTTGCCAAAACCTTTAAACCTGTAGATCTTTAAGCACCAAACTGTGCTGAGTCAAACCTGGTGTTAACACACAATCTGCTGCTGACAGTCTCAAACTTGGAGACGCTCATTTGTAAAATTTCAGGACTTAAATTTCCTGAATTGTATAGAAAACGTCAGGGTTTACAAGTAAACGGTGCTTTATTTATCCCTCCATTAAATGCTGCTGTATCACCTGAAGCAGCTGGCTCAGGGTGAGATTCAGGGTCATCTATTTTTTTTCCACAAAAAGTAAAATCAAACACACTAAGTCTTTTTAAACCAACTTACGTCTGGGTTTGTTCAGTTTCAGCTTTTTACCAATTACACAGCCCACAAATGTTCAGCTCCATTTTCAGCCTTGAAAGAAACCCATCTAAGCGGTCGTGTCCGGTGTTTCATTAAGTGTTCACATACTGGCCTCATGAAACATCAGTGTGATCACTGCTGAAAGCCTCAGTGAGCAGCCGAGCCTGCTGCAGGTTTTAAGTGGCTGAGATGACAGTGAGATGACACACAGGCGATGAAATGTCAGGACGTGAGTCATACTAATGAAGCAGCCACTGAATAAAGGTAGAATAAAGCCCCCTGGAGCACTCTCACTGAAATATTAACAGTCTGACTAAATACGCTACAATTACGCCCTTTGACTGCTGGTTTTTAAAGCGCCGCTTCATGAAGTGTCAGTCATGACAGCTTCACTACATTCACATAAAAAGGGGGGAAATGAACGAGCCTGCCACTATGTTAGCCCTCAACAGCTATACAAGGAGTACATCAGCATACACCAACACACACACTCCCACAGCCGTTCGCTCTTTGATTGGCTCAGCCTTTACACCAGTTTTCTCCCTCTAATTACAATTAAAATAGTCACGCTTGTTTTCATGCAGCATAAGCAGACCAGAGCCCAGCTGAGAATGGCTCGCTTGTTTATTGTCATCGCGCTGACAAAGAGCCTTCAATAACCGGGGCCTATGTTCGGCCTGACCTTCTCTCCAGCCAGATTATTAGTAGATTGGTTCCACATGCCATCTTGTTGCTAAAAGGTTCCTGGTCCAAACCTTAAAGTATGTGCACTTCCTTCAGATGCCCTTAAGGATAATTAAGATGTGCATTTAGCAGCTTATTATGAGGACACAAACTGCAGAGCTGCTGGGATTACCTCAAAAAGTCAGGTCAAACTGATCAGGCAGTGACATTTATTTGGACTAATTCTGCGTTCCAGGCAACCCATAACTTGGAAATTTCCCAGATGAAATCTAAGAGTTCAGACCTGAAAGTGTTCCAGGCAAATTCAACTTTTGAGTGCAAGAAAATCTGACATGTAAACAAACCAACATGGCAGATGTTAAAAGCATAATGCTTTATCATTTTAACCACCAAAGGAGCCTGCAGCTCGCTCATTTGAGTGATACAGAGGGGCAGCATAAGCAGTAGTTGTCATTATATTGAAACATGTTTTGTATTGATTAATGCACTGAAATAAGCTAATTGTACATTATGTTGTTTTTTTACTTAGCATGATTGACTATAAAGTTAAAGTTAGCTAAAGTTAGCTAACATTAGCTAAGGCTAGCTACTTCATAACGGCAACATATTTGGGCACCTTCTTGGACACATAAAAGGTTATAGTACGTAACTGAATATGTAATATTGCAATGTGCAAATTTTACTTTACATTGTTGTTAAGTCTATTCTAACCGTGTCACGCCCAGCACCACCTTGTCCACAGAGGCTGCCATATTGTTTAGGCAGTGATGTGACGTCACAAATTGCAACACAAGTTGTACATCAATCTGGTACGTGTTCACAGGTAGGAAATTACGAGTTGAACTGCCGTTCCAGTGCACTTTAACGAGTTACAGGTGGGAAAAATACGAGTTACAGGTTGCCTAGAACACAGTATAACCACTAAGCTCAAGATCTGTCAAATCGAGCAGCCTTCACGCGCTTCGGCTCCTTCAGGAACATGTGTCCATCCAACCCTTCATGAACTTTGAATGAGTCCAGTTTTTTACTGATGCTCCCAATGAGCAGTCATGATTTTTATAACAAATATATATCATTAGTTTAGGCTCTGGTGCAGTGTTTTCATTTTGCTAGTACACGTAAAGAAGAGTAATATTACATAAGTGAACTTCAGGTCATCTCTATCCGTTTATATCTTAGATTTTCTTGTTTCTGCATAATTATATAAAAACTTGAAATGCTGCTTCTATAGAACACTCCCCTTTGAAAAATCCCCCCCAAAAACACTTGAAATACCTCAAACAGGTGCACTAAAACCTGCCAAGGTAAAGTAAGAAGAGAAGAAATAAAGGAGCAGAATGCTTTTAGCAGCAGAGTGGTTCAAGTAGTTCTTTGTCAGAGGTTCAGTGGATTCAAGGACTCAGTGCAATCAATGTCCAGGGGGTGCTGTTATGCATCTGAGAGTGACAGGGGGGGGGTGTCACAGTTTGCTTATCATCCTGATAGCTTTTGGGTCGGAGCTGTAAGGCTGGACTTCAGTACATTTTGCCTAAGAGAGAGAAAAATATTTCTGGAATGGATAAAAGGTGACCCAGCATTATTCAGGATGAATTATTTTACAGTGCATTACCATAAAATTTACACAAAACAACAAAATTCTAACTCTAGACACTTTTCTGTTTCTTGTTCAACATCAGTCTCTTGATCTTTTCCGGTTTCAAGTCCTGAGGTTTAGTTTTTCCCTCCTGAGCACTTCTTGCGATCCCAGTGTGAACATCCAGAGGACACTTGTAGAGATTGTCAGTTGAAATGTGCGGCTCCTTTTCAGGTTCAACCTCTGAGGCTTCAGAAACTTCTTACAGTACAAATGTCATAAACCAACGCGTCTATGAGGAATGAAATGTACACACATCTAATTTATCCCTGAGTGAAGAAAATTCACATTTAAATTTATGGGGTCAACCTTTAGTGTGAGGCAGTAGCACCAATGAGGTGAAGATATCTACAATATGAAATACTCAAAGAGACAATGTTGTCATTCTGATGTTGAGCATCATCTTCATCTTAGATTTAGGCGATAATAATACTAACACTGCCAGATTTGTGGGTTGTTAATCAAAACCAAAGTGCAGCATGATGACAGAGCTCATCAAGTTTTTTAAATCATGGAAATTTTCCACATATTTCAAATTTTAAGGTATTTCAAAAAAGAGCAGACATGACATCCAGCTAAAGTCTGTAGATTCAAAGGACCATCAGAGTACGAAAGACCTGGAGAAGAAACAGCAAAGGACTTTAACACCACTGCCAATGTGGCAAATTTTACTGAATCATGTTTCCAACTTTAAGAGATCATTTTATATATATCTACTCGAAACTGGCCCCATTTGAAGCAGTGGATCACCGTGCTGTTTCTCTATCCTGTGTCTAAACAGGAGGCTGAAGTGACTAATAAAACTTTATTTGGAATTACCTGAAATGATTGCGCAACCCTGCATGAAGGAACAGTTTCACATACACTGATTAAAAGTGGAAATGTCCAAGTGCATCATTGTCTATTTCACCCGTGGGAACAAATCTTTGTCACCATCTTATCTGTCCTTGTGAAAATACACTGCCAATCAGGAAACGACGATGCAGTTATAGTGACACACAGTTATTGTGATAATAATAGGGGAGATGAAAAGGTGGTGATTTTCTGATGACGACAGCATCTCAAACATCGTCAGTCAGTCTGGTATGAACTTCTCCAGCTTGTGATCAGCTTCTAATGAGAGATAATGAGCTCCTTAAGGGAACTTCTGATCACTCGCCTCCACCGTGCTGACAGTGATTCCACAGACGGAGTGCCCACCAGCAAAAACGGCAGCAACACGGTGTATCAGCGGCACATTAAAGGACATGACACCGGCCGCTCAGGTCAGCATGATTACATCATTCAGGCTGCTTTTAGACCAGTATCAGCATTATTACAGGGTCTTTACCTCATTGGGTAATGTGACAGGCCAGCTTGATCCTCTGGACGTAATACTTAGAACAAAGCATCACTGGGCAGACCTGAAATGACGCTGACCGTCCATGAGGAGGTTAACCATTGAGGCTGATGAAATATGCTCATAAATCATGAGCGCTTTTGTTGCTACGCACGCAGGCAGTGGTCACACACCTGTGGAGGAAGTAGTCATTCGTTCCTATTTGTGGCATTAAAGTTACAAGCAGCTTCTTTAACGGTAGTACGTACGCTGGGCACGAAAGCATCATCACACATGGAGCTGCAGATTTTCCCTCCTGACTTTGAACTCTGCTGTGGTTTGTTTACTCACGTTTTGGCATGAGGCTGTTGTGTGTCTGCTGAAGACAAAAGGGGAAAAGGGGCCCCATTAGATCCCTGCTTGCACAAACCATCCTCTGTTCTCTGAATGAATGTGTGAATACATTTGTGAGGGGAAAACACTCGAGGGGGTGGACGACTTGTGTCTATTAATAGGGTCTATAAATAGATCAACAACAATTATTTTTCATTTCCCTCTGTTCAGTCAGTAATTATACTTCATATTAACGGCATTCACTGTTTTCAGCTGTGAGTCAGGCAGTTTGACACTTTGACTCTGGCCTTAAACCCCAGATCATCTATCATACGGCTCATAATGCATGCATCAAGTCATGCAGGAAGTGAGTTGTGCATTTACAAAGTGTTAATCAAACCATTGCCATGCAATATTGTAACAACAAGAGTTTTGTAAGGTTGTAATATTTTGTAACTTATTTTTTAAAACTGTATTCTACACTGACAGCAGTGAATGTTTTAGCTACACTGTTGTTTACAGGCAAATATTAAAACCACATTTTCTTAATTTATACTGTAACTCATCAAACACCGACCTCCAGTTTGCACAGCCGGGATGGAGATCAGCACTTCTAAGTCTGAGGCTATGGTTCTCAGCCGGAATAGGGAGGACTGCCATGCCGGGTCAGGAGAGAGTGTCTGCCCCAAGTGGAGGAGTTTAAGTATCTCGGGGTCCTGTTCACGAGTGAGGGGAAAATGGAGTGAGAGATTGACCGATGGATTGGGGTGGCGTAGGCAGTGATGTGGACGCTATACCTGTCCGTTTTGGTGAAGAGAGAGCTGAGCCAGAAGGCAAGGCTCTCAGTTTACCGGTCAATCTATGTTCCAACCCTCACCTATGGTCATGAGCTGTGGGTCGTGACCGAAAGGACAAGATCACAAATACAAGCAGCTGAAATCAGCATCTTCCGCAGGGTGTCTGGGCTCAGCCACAGACATCCAGGAGAGGCTTGGAGTAGCTCCTTCGCATCGAGAGGAGTGTTCACACTCATATGCATATCAGGCCTGTAGGTGGCGATATAACTGTAGAGTCTTTTGGTAGTCGCCGCTGAAGAAGAGGTGGGCTGATCATCTGGCGTATATATTAAATGCGTCTTATCTGAGTGCAGAAGTGGAGCAACAGATGCGCATTTTGTTAAAAGGCAGTCAACAGATTCAGCAGCACAACACAATAGTCCGCCATTGAACCGTTGTTGTTGTCCAGTTCACGCATTGCAATTAAAAGTTCCTCAGCGGAAGTGGAATGTGCACATGTAAAACAGAGTGTGACATCAGCATTTCCATCGAAAACTCTGGCTTGCTGTTTACACGGCAACAGAGCCTGCAGCGTTTCAGAAAACTTCCACTCTGGAGGGCGTTTCAAAAAAGGTGCATTTTAGGTCAGCTAAAACGGTGTTTCCGTATAAACCAGAGGTCGAAACGCTTCATCCTAACACCGTTTCCTTATATCTCTCAGCTGGCCTGGGAAAACCTTGGTATCCTCCCAGAAGAGCTGGTGGAAGTTGCCGAGGACAGGGGCCTCTGATCTTCTCTGATGACATTGCTGCCCCCGTGACCCAGAACTGGATAAGCGGTAGAAGATGGATGAATGGATGGAATATTAGAAAAAAATAAAGAGTGTTGAAAAGTTTAAGTGTGAGAAATGTTTTCTGTCAGCTAAAAACTTCCACTCAGAAAAATATGCAACTAAATGGTAAGAAAACATCATCACCTCTCGACTCATGACTAGTTACTAGTCCCTGTAGATAAATTAACTGGTAAACTTCAAAATCAGCTGTTGAAGTGTTACACAGAGCACATAATACCACTGAAGTCATTCAAAAAAACAGTCTATTTATCTGAAGCTGTGGTCGGCATCAGTTTTTTCTTTCCTCCTCCTTCATGTGATTTGATAACCTTTATTAAAGGCTGTGGCAACTTTCAGAGTCCAAGTGTCGCTTTCTGCACCCACTGTGCTCGTTACAAACTCTCCAATTGTTCCACACGCCCCTCTGAGAGTGCATCTTTGTCAGGTCAAATAAACATTCCCACGGAGGGATCAGTGTTTGCGTGTAATACACGATGTGTCAGCATCTTCCACTGCATTTCCATGCGAGTGAAACGCTTGCTGTGTGGCTTGTCATTGCACGGATGCTCATTAGAGTGCAATCGTGCGCAAGTGACAGTGAGCCTGATTGACGCTGACACAAAGACAAAAATCAGAGTCAGGGTGGCAAGGAGGAGACGGTGTAGCATGGGATAGCCATCGCGGAGGTTTTCAGTGAGCTGCAGGAGGAAAACCAGAAAAAGAAATCCAAAATAAACCTTCTCCGTACACTTTGCCCAAAAGATTTACAAAACTTTTAAGTTTCATTTTAGAATTACTGAAGCTTGAACTGTCTGGAAAAACATCAACACTGTTTTGTAATACAGTGCTCAGACACAGTAAGAGCAACACGTCCCAAGAAAGAAGAAAGCAGTTAAGATAGCGACCGTTCTGACAGGGCACACCGTGTGATATTATTATTATTCAGCGTGTTCACACCGGCTCATTTATCCAGCCAGCAGCAGACGTAATGTTGTTTCATTCATCTCAGAGTCTACTGCTCATGAAAGGTAAAGTAATGAGCTTGCTATGTTATGCAAATGGACGACGGAAAAGTGTGGTAAATTACAAATGTGGGAGGACAACAAAACCTCGGTTTCATGCAGTTTGACTGATGATGAGTGCCGCTGAACTCCGTGATCCTGCGGAGGTTTTTACGGCAGGGTTTCTGAGTGCAACGCTGTCGACTCAAAAGCAATAACACTTAAATGGATAATTACGTACGTGCAGCGGAGGATTTCTTACCTATTCTCTTTAGCTTATCTGAACATACATTGATAGCAGTTAAACTTGTCCTGACTGTTGCCTGAAGCTTAAAATCTAGTCTGACAACTTTGTGAGGAGCCTCTTCTTTCCTGAATCTAAATCTACAGCTGACGTGTTTTTTCTCTTCAACACCTAAGTCGCATCTTTGAGCATCCATACAAGTAAATCATGCAATCGTATCCATTTGGTGTGATGCCAAAATAAGGCTCGTCTCTTTGTATGTCTTTGGAGGTTTTCTTGGGACCTTTTGCTGTCATTGGTCACTCCAAGTCCAAAATAGCAAGCATGTTTAGCCAAAACACTGTGTGTGCTGTAAGGTCACTGCAAGGCCTGTATTTCAGCTTCATCTGGACACATGACAGCACTTTTTTACATAACACTTGGGCCCAATCAAGAGAAAAGATAAGATTTACAATGACGACTGCAAAAATGAAATCAGATTTATAGGAGGTATAGAGGGTGACAAACTTCAACCTGTATTTTTGTGTAAGTTCTTCAGCCCCAAGGATCAGGATTAAGCCATTTTCTAAACTATTAAGTTAGAAACAGCATTAGACGAGGTCTTAATGCTCATTTATTTAAAGGGATGTTTACTAAGCAGGCATGCTTTAAAAAAAGACCTTCAAATTACACACATTCACACATGCAAGCTGCCAAGTACAACCACAGGAGCCTCACATTGGCAGCTGAGCAGCTCCAGTGGAGCAGTAGGAGTTCAAAGTCTCGCTGAGTAGAAGGCTCTAAGTGAGGAACATAATACGCTCACTTTAACAAGCCTGATTTCCCCAGCTGAATCAGAGTTATAAATCCAGAAAAACTCCCTTCCTCTATCTCAGCCGCACCAGTCCTTCACCGCTTGGGGCTGATTAGCTCTGGTCTCCTGCTACAGGCTGGATTTCATCAGTTCTTTGGAGATCTGGTGCATAAAGTGGAGCTACGGGGGTCAGGGTCAGGGGAAGAGTGTGTCCAATCAGGGTCTTTAGAGTGAACCAGGAGCAAAAAGGCCCGTTCTACAGAGTCATTAGCATAGTAGAGCCAATCCATGGGGCCCAAAGCTGTCTGTATGCTGGGCCATGGATGTTAGTTCCCAGCAAAACATGGGGAAGCAAGGAGGTGATTGAGATAACCTTTAATAAGACAATGAGCCTTAATTCTGCAAATCAGCATGAAAGTTTCATCAGCAGAGCTTTATACAAATGTTTAGGAGTTAGGATGCTTACTTAAAGTGCAAGAAGTTTCGTACACAAGACCATAAATAACACAAACTGTTTAAGCTGTGATGTGAAGGAATCTTAAAGCACTTTAAAATGTAACTGACACAAAGGAACGATGAAATTAACAAATGAAATGCTCTATGAGTCACTGGTGATTTTACTGAACACGTTTTCACGCTGTGAGCAAACGTTAGATGATTTTACGGAGCTGAATTGCTGAGGCGTGACGCATCCCGACCGGGAAATAACAGGAAAACAAAATCAAGCAAACTGCTGAGGTGTGAAATATATCAGCTTCTTACGATCTCTGCTGATTGTAACGCACGCAAAACAACAACAAGGAAACGGCGGGTTAACACAGCACTTATTTTTCACGCTCAGCAGGATACTTCACGCATCTTTACACAACAGGTTAGTTTTACTTTAGACTGATCCACTGATTCGTTTTTTGCACAGCTGAGCATTAAAAACCAAGCACAGGCACAGAGGATCTTTGTTATGAAGAACAGTGTGTTACTGGACAGGTTACTGTTCATCCAGCAGGGGTAGATTTCTGTTCAAGAGTAGACAAACAGATGCTTCTTTCAGTCCTGTTTTAGCAGAAAAAGAACCTGTTTGAGGGGATAAAGATAAAATCCATGGGTCTTCAACCAGAAAAAATAAAAACATCATAAAAAATGAAAATTTAGTCAAGTCAGAGACAACTTATAGATTTTGTTGTTGTTGTTGTTGTTGTTGAAATGGGGTCAAATTTATCATTTTTGATGCATTTCAGATAGTCTGGAAACTTGCCGCTGACAATTCACTGAAAGAAATGTGACCTAAGGATGGACTGTTTTAAATTAGAGATCCAAAAAATAAATAGACGGAAATGATGGGGAAGACGGAACAGATATAAATTCAAGAAAAGTGAGGATGGCTTATGACGTAAGAAGCTGGGTTTAAGCTGGAGAAGAGACACGAGTCTTGTGCTTTGCCATGTTTGAGGGCGTTTGGGGCTAATCTGGTTTGTCATACTGTGACAACGAAGGTAAGATCAAATAGCAACCAACTTAACCATAGCTAACGAGAAGGTTTGCTTCCACTTCTTTCATTTTGGCAACACTTGATGGCACATTTTAAGACTGGGTTCAACTTCCACTGAATAATATCGAGGCGTGATTGCTTTAAGGAGCTGCCAAGAAGACTAATCAAACAATTTCATGCTGTATAACAGCTGACTGAAGCCACATCAAGAAAACTATGTCTGTTTCACACTCTTATGATGAAAGAAGACTTTGTCTCATTAAATATATGTGTGAATTCCAGTGTTTACTTGTTTATTGGAATTTTTATCTAAACAGAGCAAAAACAGAAAGCGTGCTCTAAGAGCAGTGTTTCCTGTTTTCTTCAGATTCTGTGTCCTGGTACGTTTCGGTCTGAAAGAGGGTAAGTTGAGTGAGGATAATTCGTGTCAATCTGAAAGGTGAACAACTGTAGCGAACACAACAGCTCCATGGGGCTTTCATGAATTTCCAGTCCAGCACAGCACCAAGCAGAGCTCCAGGCCTCTGTTTCAGGGCTTATCCTCAGATTAGTGCCTGGAAAAGTTCATTCTGCCCTGGGAGACCCAGGGTGCACTGAGCCCTTCCTAACAGGGATTGTGTAACTTCTGGGAACTTTTGATTTTGTTGTTCATAGAAGCAGGAGGATTACACCCTCAGAGACCCACCTGACCCGCCTCCATTTTCACTTGCGTCCCCTGTTGAACCTTTACAGCGTCTTTCACCTCCAAGCCAGATGAGAAATACAGCAGAGCAGGCTTCTCTGTGTCACTGTACACAGAACTGTTCACTGCACAGATGACTCAGAGATCATGACAGAGTTGAGTGTGACCTCTTGGATTTCACCCTGCCTTTAAGCTGAGAAGCAGATGAGGATGTTCCTAATCTCCATATCTGTTACAGGCTGCACATCTGGGCGACTCTGGGTGCTGAGTGTAAGCATCGCTTGATGTTCTGAGTCTTGGTTGCAGCTCAGTCAAAAGCACTTCTGTTTG
The DNA here is from genome assembly GCA_030710495.1 of Labroides dimidiatus. Lineage (NCBI taxonomy): Eukaryota > Metazoa > Chordata > Actinopteri > Labriformes > Labridae > Labroides > Labroides dimidiatus. The sequence goes on from CM061160.1 coordinate 20,275,250, forward strand.
CTGAAAAGTTTGGATTCCAATCTTAATTTTTTTCATATTCTACTTTTTTAAGGCATTAGGACGCCATCTTTGATCAATAATTCATACGATGTCTTGTTTCTGATTCTCTTGTGTCTGATAACCCCGATCAAAGAGAAAGAAAACAAGAAGTTAATGTTGGTTAATGGTGAAATGGTGTTTTAAAGAAACTGAACTGGTTGAATTGTGATGTTTCATGGGGAATATGAAGCTACTCATACAAATGTTTCAGGAATAAAACAGCTGTTTGCTGATGATGATGACATTTGCTCTCTCTTAGTTTCAGTTCACTGCGAAACTCTTCGTCAAGAACAAACCCTGTCCCCACCTGGATCACCTGTTGTAATGACATAATTGATACATTAGGAGGTGGGACAGGCTTGCTGCTGTGTGGGCAAAGAGGAGCGTGAGTGTGTATAAAGGGGAGAGGGGTGTGAAAGAAAGCAGTAAAAAAATAGTAAGGTAGGAACAAAGTGTTTAAAAAATAAGCACACCTATCATATAAAAAGAGCGACCCCCACCCTTGCGTCTCCACTCTGTGGGAAAAATTGCTGTTATTGTTTTCCCAAATTACTCCATCATCCATTCATTTCTGCAGACTCTTCGGTTGGTTTGGTACCAAATCACCGGTGATGTCTACAGTTTTGTCCCTAACATCCCTACAGCTCACTAGTTTCTCCAATGAATGACCCAAAAAATCATGTTGATAACCTGATAGGGCTGAACAATTTTGGGAAATAATCTAATTGCGATTTTTTTTTTAACCAATATTGCGATTTAGCTTGTGATTTTTTGGGCAGGACGTTTATCCTCTGCATTATTCACTAAACATGAGCAATAAATCATTCTATAGTATGACCAACACAACAAAGGATCCTGTCAACATATAAACAGTTCTTTCCTTGGTGGTCGGGGTTTTAGCCATACAGTTGTCATGCATAGCCTTGTGGTGCTTTCTTAAATGCTGGAAAAGGTTTGTAGTGTTTGTAGTGTTGCCCCTTGTTGTAGCTACGGTAGCCATGGCATGTCTTGCACAATACCTCACACCATGATCCATTGATAAACCAGCAGAAAGGTGCATTTCCACAACATACTGCACGCATGTCATGTAAGGTTGCATTTGTGTATATGGAACTATTTTTTTTCGTCTTAAATCGCAGCCTTTGCGATTTGAAAATTGCATCCTATTACATTGCAATGGCGGTTTAAATTCGATTAATTGTTCAGCCCTATAACCTAAAGCCATCAGTGCAAAGAAAAAAGGTATTTACACCAATATTGCTGTTCTGAAGATGTTTCTTTATACTGAGAGTCTCATCGCTCATATATGAGATGAGATGAGATGAGATTCTCATCCCAAATCTCCTGTGAGGAAAAGGAAAGTTTTTTTTTCTTTTTTGAATTTAAAGAGCACAGAGGTTGAGTGATAGTGCAACATAAAGTTTCATTATGTTGTTATTGTGTTTATTCCTGGGGCTACGGTCATAATCGCTTTTCATTTCCAGGGCTGTTGGATTCAATATGTCAAGACGGAGCAGCAGCAGACCGAGTTCTAGAAGACAATGTTATACTTTTGTTGTTATTGTTTCCTTTTTTTATCAGAAGAAGAATAAAAATATCATAAGATCAGAATAAAACACGTGATTGAAAGCAGTTTTTATCACCCACAGGAAATTTTGAGTAAATTTTTCCGGCATTGTGGCAGCAGATGAGGTGTTATAGTCTCAAGATGGCTCACTAAACTGATAAAACAAAGATACAACATGTAACTTTTTTTTTGGAGGAGGAGGAGGAGGAAATTTAAGAATTTAAGAATTCAAGGCCAAATTACCTGAACTGAATACCAAATCAACCAAAAACCTTTGAATAATTAGCAGTGAAAGAACAAACGAACGTTGGTGGATCCTGGAGCACAGCAGTTCGGGCACAAAACTATGATTCAATTGTGAGTCTCTGTTCCGGCAGAAGCAAAGCTTTGAATGCTAAATAAATTCTTCCGAAGGCTAAATTGCACACTTGTTTCATCTGGCAATGAGATTACTTGAGTGGAATATTCTGTAAAAACTGTGGAGAGGAGGACAATAATGAGACAGTAATCTTATTTCTCCTCAGCAGCTTCCATTGTTCTCTTAAAAAAAGGCTTCTGTTTAGTCTGCTTCAGCTCTCATTCCCATCCATCGTTCCATTGAGGAAGAGTTTTGCAGAGCCAAGGATAAATGAGAACAATAACATTTGTGCAGCACTCAAATGCATCAAATGGAGATAGGAGAAGAGTGCTATTGTGTCCCTCTGGCTCTTTGGACAATCACTAGATAGCAGCAAGAACTGTGAGTGCAGCTGCAAGCGTACACAGCTCGGCACCACTCCCCCCAAAACTTCTTTAACAACTACCAGCTAAACTTCATTTAGCTGCTTAGTTAGGCTGACTTCAGACAAGTTTCTGAAACATATCAATTAACACCCTGAGCCTTTTCCCTGTGACGATGGCCTCTGTAAATCAGAAATCCTCAGCGTGGGCCAGCAGGGGTTAAGCTTCCTTTATGAAGATTACGCTTCACTTTCCAGTGGCCTGGTCCAGACACTAGCCTCTCTCTTCTAATCCACCACTGCAGGGCTTTTGATAGCTCCCGCTGTGAGTCACTGATTAAAACAGAGACACCAGAGAAAAAGAAGACAGATAGGAAATATAGAGTGACAGATGAGAAGGCAGGGCAAGAGAGAGAATTAAAAACTCCTGTTTCAGAAGCAAGAGACGGCACTATACCACAGTTACCTCTGAATCTGCTGCAGATTAAATTTGGTCACTAAATACACACTTTCACTCTGCTGAGCTCCAGCAAAAATAGCACGCTTATGATGTGCTTAAAAGGGAAAACCGGACCTCAAAACCTACAAGCACAAACATTTTGTTGGTAATGGACAGAAAACAATGTCTATAGAAAAGCTGTAAAGCCACATCTCTGCATTTTCATTTCACCACCTACCAAAGACGTTACAGACCTCAACCGAACATGACTGGGAAAAAAAACTATGGCTGTCAGGCCCCATTTACACAACAACGCTTCACAGCGTTTCACTCGAAAACGCAAAAAATGCAGAGAAAAAAAATGGAAACGCTGATGGACTGAAAACGCTGTAGTATGCATATCAGGCCTGTAGGTGGCAATATAACTGTAGAGTCTTTTGGTAGTCTGCCGCTGAAGAACAGGGGGGGGGGGGGGGGTTAATAATTTGGCGTAAATATTAAATGCGTCTTATCTGAGTGCAGAAGTGGAGCAACAGATGCACATTTTGTTGAAAGGCAGTAAACAGATTCAGCAGCACAAGCACAACACGATAGTCCGCCATTGAACCGTTGTTGTTGTCCGGTTCGCGCATGGCAATTAAAAGTTCCAACAACGAACGTGGAATGCGCATGCGTAAAATGAAGCATGATGTCAGCGTTAACCAGCCAACGAAAACTCCAGCTTGCTGTTAACACGTTAACAGAGCCTGCAGCTTACCAGAAAAATTCCACTTTGGAGGGCGTTTCAAAAAAGTTGGGTTTTAGGTCGGATAAAACAGCGTTTCCATGTGAACGAGAGGCTGAAACGTAACGATACTTTTGCGTTTCATCCTAAACGGGGCCTCAGTGGTAATGAAAAAAACAACAACTCTAGTCCTACCTATGTAATGACATCTCAGTGCTTCATTGATCACATTGAGAAAACAACAACAACAGCCGGATCTGGCAATGGCTGCTTACACTTCACCATCTTTTGTTAAAGCACTTATTGTGCTGTCAGCCCTCTTAATCACAGCTCCCCTTCCTCTGTCATTGTGAACAATCTCTGGGATAAAAATCTACACACGGTCGTGCTTGTCCCAAAAACTTGACATGAATAATTCACAGCCATCTGCCGAGGATCAGCAATCTGAATGAGACTCAGGAAAAAAAAAGTGAAGAAGTGCTATTCTTGTGTTTATTTTAAAAACTAAGTCCTCACAGTCGCTCCAAACTGCAGCAAAACTCGACAAAAAGAAAATTACAACATCCTGACTCAATCTGACAACCAGTGAGATCTGATCTGATGTTTGGACAGCACAACAATATCCATCCCAAAGAAAGTCCAAGGGGAAATTCTTCCTTTCCAGAAGGCTGATCATTGATGGAAAAATTAAACCCCACCACACACAGGAATTAAGAGTCAATTAAACGAGACTCACCCTCAAAACAGACAATTTTTAAGATTTGAGTTTTGTACTTTTGAAACCAAAGGTGGCTTCATCTCAATTACTTGTTTAAGATAAAACAACATCCTCCAGGGTTTAAAATATATATACACTGACAGTCAATAAAAACCCATCACTTATTTTGTGTGTACAATGTTTAGCTGCTGGCATTCTTCTATTGTTGTATGGGTTCAGAGTTACTCACGAGGCCAATCCACAAGAGTCTCACCTTAAAGAGAAGCAAAATTTATGCTGCAGTGATTTTGGGATTGGCATTTAAGAAATCATACCAGGGTACAGAATTGGTGCCAGTTAAAAAAAAAGGATGGGTCTCAAGATTACAAAATGTGGCCTATATAAAGCCAACACCAAATGCGGTTGTGGAAGTGTGGAATAAAATTTGATAATGCCACGTTTGACACGAGATGAACGTCACCGTGCCCTGGGAATGATTGAGGGTGGCTTGTCCCAGGAAGGCCCCGGGTCACATCAAGACGTCAGGATAGACAGATTCAGATGGAGCATTTACGTGACAGATTCCAGACTGCAAGTCAGACAGCACGTGAAACACCTGGTCTTTGTAATCCCCGTATCAGCAGCCCCACTGTGCGCCTTCGTCTGCATGAGTTTGGTCTGCAAGCATGCAGGCCCGTCCAAGGTCCTGATCTGACACCAGCACACCGCCGGGCACGTCTATAGTGGTGCCATCAGCACGGGCGATGGACTCAGATCAACTGGAACTGTGTGCTATTCACTGACGAGAGCAGCTTTTGCTTGGATCGTGAACGTGTTGGAGACGACGTGGGGAACGATATGCTGCCTGCTGCATTCAACCAAGGAATCGTTGGAGAGGACTCCGTGTGATGGTGTGGGGTGGCATCCCTGGTAACAACAAAACGCCACTTATTGTCATTGACGGCAATCTCACTGCTCTGCGTTATGTGGACACCATTCTCAGACCACATGTTGTTCCATTCCTGAGAGCATATCGACGCCTTACGACGTTACAGCAGGATAATGCACGTCCACACACTGCACGTGCCACCATTGAATATCTGGAAGGTGAGAATGTTGAAGTCATGCCTTGGCCTGCTTATTCTCCGGATCTGAACCCAATTGAACATGTGTGGGATCTCATGAAGTGCCAGATTGCAGCACGTGTTCCATGACCACAGAACCGGGATCAGTTAATCCAGGCAGTTCAGGAGGAGTGGCAAAACATGCCTCAACACAGAATCCGCCGGCTGGTGTCCAGTATGAGGCGGAGATGCACTGCCTGTATCACTGCTGCTGGTGGAAACACCCAGTACTGAGATCTGGATAATCACCATTGATGGGTGTTATTAGTTGACATGGATTGTGACAGTTTTTGGATAAAATTTAGTTCTAAAATTGATTGCATTTATTGAATGATATTTTGTCACACAATTAACAGCTATTCATTTGGACAAACTTGGGCTAGTAATAAAATTATTTAGACTCCCTATGACTGATGCGTTTTTATTGACTGTCAGTGTAGTATAAATACCAGTGCAGAAGAGTAATAAATTAGTTCTTCAGTTGTCCACTCTGGGATGGAAAGGGAACCCAGAAGGTGAAGAAGGAGCCTGCCTTAACTCAACCTGTTTGTCCGCTTGACTCGAATAGAGTCAGGGCTCCACCTTGGATCCATCAATGCTACACAGATTAGCGTGTGTACCCGCAGGGCCCCACATCTACCACTTTTTTCTCTTAAGTACTTATTGAGAATTCAGCAGGCGACTGCTGCAGTTCCATAAGGAAGTTGAAAGATGGGGCTCACTGCTCATTAGCTGCTAAACCATGGCATGGTACACCAGACCTGTGATTGTATGTTTTCATCGACACCAAAAAGCTTGTGATACAGGAAGCCCGCAAACGAAGAAACAACCTGAAGTACCAGGACAACCTGATTCACATCTACAAGGATTTTCGCTCTGAAATCCAAGAACAGAGGGCAGCCCGCCGGGGCGTTGCTGCTACGGTTAACAATCCCACCACCAAGGCTAACGTTAGCTTACATGGTACCACTGACAGAATCAACAGGTAGAATTTCATCAGCTGTTTCAGAACAAAACATACTTCGTACAAAAGTGTTGACCATGCTTTGTTTACATCAGCTTTCATCTGAAATTACATAAAACAACACCCCTGAAACACAATTATTTTTAATAATGCTATTTACTGAGTGATCGCAGTGATACTTTTGAATCCCAGAGTCTTTGCATGTATAAAGTTTCTCCTTCCCATTCCTATTTCCAATAAGAGAACAAGTCTGAGCCTTAAAAATCCACTGAAGAAGAGCAGACTCTCCGTCTCAATCTGCAAACACACGAGCAGCCCAGAAAGAAACTGTAGGTTCCCCCGAGGCTTCCAGCTTTAAGCCCTGCTATCAGCCAACAACAACTAGAACACCATGAATACTTCAGGATGAGGAAGAGGTTGGGATCACTCCAACAAATAAAGTACCAGCTAAGACTTGTAAACAATACCAACATCTACTAAACTCAGCATGAGCCTCCTCTCTGGTCAGACTGTTCAGGCCTCAGAGGGCTTTAACAAGCTCCACATGGCCTCCAGCAGCAGACGGCCCCTCTCTGTGTTTGTGTTCCAGACAGGGGAGTCGCTCTGCATGACGATTTATTGACGCAAGATCCCCCCTCAGCCAGGACCTGCCACCGATTACTGCCTCCAGAGAGGAGGGGAGGAAGGAGGGGAGGGAGGAGAGGGGAGGGAAGGTCTTGTTGGGATGAGAGAGTTTGTCTGTGTGTGTGTTCTAGTTCTGGCTCCAAGGCCATAAACCCGGTTCCAAAATGCCGAGTAGCATGTCAACATGCCAGCCTTCGCCACCCAAGTTTAAGTCGGACAAAAGGTCCTTCAGTGCTCTAAAACGGTGGTTTGAGAATGGGAAATGATGATCTGTCATAATTGGAAAAAAAGGTTTTGCAGCACCGCACAGACAGGAGGGCGACAAGGGGAAAATGAGCTGCTAACAGGAGGGCAAATTGAGCAGTGAAAGGTCCATTCTTAATTTCAGAGATCCTCAAGGTGGAGAAAAGCCTGGCAGGAGAGAAGTTTTGGCTCGGTACCACATGTCAGCAGACCTTTCCTGTGCCCGTTTTCAGTGTTGGAGTTGGCTTTGTGACGAATCATACGGAACTTATTTCCAGAAATGGCAACATGTTTCTGCCTCAACTGACATGTTTCAAGAAGGATTGGATTTTCCAAGTCACGTCGGTCTGAACGTTTTAAAGTGTTGTGATCACAGTTTGGCCTATTTTACTGTTTGCGTTTTTTTTACATTCATTCTTGGCCTTGGCACAAGACAGTCAGATGACAACGATACAACAGCCTGTAAGATGACAAGCATACCTCTGAACTGACGACTGTAAAACTCTAATGCCTCTTGGATGTTTAAGACATTTCAAAAGTTCCACATGGAGCTGAGAATAGACGGTAATAAAACCAGTGAAAGCAACAAAAGGAAACTCATGTCCCAATCCAAGGTTCCACTTATATAACACAATGTACTACAGAAAGAAAGAAAGGAGAAGGAGAGAATAAAAGCAATCAGGATGACCTAAAACATCCTTTCTGACGCACAGTCGTTTGGCTGAGGCTGCACCATGCCCTGACTCAAAGTTCAAAAGGAAGTGATGCCAGGAACCCAGACTGTGCCACACAGGACCACAACACTGAATCAATGCTAGTGACATCATTCTGTTTAATAGGACCAAGACTAAACTAAAGCATGATGGGTAAAGAAGAGGACAATTAGCCCTTTGTCTACAGTGATCTGAAGTTGAGGAAGAGGAAAAGGCAGATCTGCTTCAATGGTAATGACACCAGAAAGAGTCCGATCAGCCACATGGGGAACTCTCATTGGTTCAGGTCAAACACATCAGAGAATAATTTTATTGCAGAAACTACCTTAAATATAATTTATGGCCAGAGAATTAAACCACATGGGAGGGGCTCTTCAGTAAAACTTTTCAGTGTTGTAAGATTTTTCTGGACTTTTTTTCCCAAGTGGTCTAGCTCTCCATACAGTCGATTTCAACCGTTAACTTGGCCCTCTGATACACACCATTCTCCAGTTTCTCCCCCAAACATTTTCTCTCTCTCTCTCTCGTCACCTGCCTTATCAAATATAGCTGAAAAAAATATGTTTTAACTGCACTTAAAGCAATGCATCAAGCAGGTGCTGCAAGATATTCTTAATGTCAACTCAATAATACTCAAACTCACTTCAAAAAAAATCCAAGAGCCCAGAAAGAAAATCCAGAAGACATCAACACAGCAGGTCTAGTGTATTTTCCAAGGTGTACAAAAAAAATCCATAATGTCAAAACAAACTGCACACAAAGCAAGGTTACACCTGTAGTTCTTCAGGTTCAGTGTTATGTGTGTTTAAAAAGAGCAGTCATGATCACATTAAGTAATAATTTAAGACACCACTGAGAGTACTGCATACAGAAATAAGGACTACCAAGGGCATTGCTGTTTACTCACTCCTATTCTATTTCATAACACAACCATGAAACACTGCTCGGACTGCTGCTGGAACACTACAAACAGAACGCATACATAAAAAAATCTGTTGAAATGTTTGGAGTTTTTTTTTTTTTTTCACCGTACCTGATCGAGCGTGAGAGCTCATTGCTGTGGCTGTTGTTGCCAGGCAGACTTGACCAAGGAGGTGAAGTGAGTGGCGACGGTGTCAGTGCACCTCTGTGGTGGCCGGAGAGACCACCATGTGCTTCCCAGCCAAGTCTGTGCTGCCAGGTGGAGGCGTCAGGCCGAGCAGGGACAGAGAGGAGTTGTTTCCTAGGGCTTCATCACTCTGAGCCACAGGTGGAGGCCTCAGAGGTGGATTCCTTCCAGCAAACAGTCAGCCTGTGAGAAGGGGAGGGGGGCAGAAAAAGATGGTTCAGTATGCATGGGGAAAAAGTTTTAAAAAAAAGTTTATCTTCTGATTAAAAAAACTTAAAAAGTATCTTTAATCACTGGCTGTCATGAAGCGGTATTTTTTTTCTACAGTTTACAGACTTTATGCTCCTACCTGTTGAAAGGGAAGGACACGCTGCTACACCATGAGTCATGATCACTTACTCTTTTTATGAGACCCTAAATGAGACCCCACTCCAACTAAGTTGGCTCTTCACATGCCGACTCACTCCATTGAAATGTTACAAAAAGCTTATTGAAGTACGTCCATGTAAAGTCTAATGCTGCACCCGTTCACCATCCAGACGACCTTATGTGGTATATCCAACCACTTAAAGCACTTTTAAACTTCTCATGATCTCCACATCTTTACACTAGATTCATACCGGGATGGATCCTACCAGTATTAACTTACGCTGTTTATTTACACATTAACAAGTTAGCTGAAGCATTTTGAAGCTTTTCCTGAGCCGTGTGACAGCAGGAGGCAGGGTCAAACTGTCAGTTTTCAAACTCAGAGATGACAAACTCTTACCCCCGAGCCAGAGCCACCCATAACATTCCTTGGAACCCATTGTTTTCCCTTTTCACCTTAAAACAAAATTATCAATGCATGGTACACAAGTAACAAAAATGCTGCATAGAGAAAATGCAAAAAATAGTGATGGAATAAAATGAAGTATGCAAACAAGAGTCCATAAATAAAAAATAGTGCGAACTGAGAAAACACTGTCAGAAGATCCGTATGAGGAAACACTGAAGGTAGAATTAAAGTTAAAACTCAAGATAAGCTAAATCAACCAAGAGAAATAAATGAGACCATAAAAAACTAAACCATCAAAACAGTAAAAGAGAATAAAATTCAACACTGCAGTTTAATAAAAAGGTATAAAAGAGCTCATAAGAGACTAAATCAATAATCAAATAAATAGATAACCATTTTTTTAAGAATAAATACAAAATAAAACTACTTAAAAAATAAGAATAATATAACTTTTTTTAATATACTTATATAAAGAATTTGTGTTTCAGCTGTGGTGTATGCTAATCAGTTTATTATATCAGTTATACTGTTTTCTTATATTGGTTATACAGGTTTGTTATACCGGTTAAAATGACCTTTATGTCCTGATGGCAATCAATGCATGACGAAATACATCTGCTGTCTACAGCAGGAGTAAACCTGGGAAAACACCAACCAATCCTAGCATTTGGCATCCAATTTGTTAAACCAATCAAATTCTGTCCTGCCGTTCTGCCCGCCTCCTGCGCGTACATTTCACCGGTGTGCAGGGGGCTAAATGGAGTCCTGAGGAGATGCTACATTCAAATTCATGCTAGTTTTCTGTGACTACCAACCAGGGGTGTGACGCTGAATCGGTATATTGATATTTTGATAATTTAAGCAGAAATCGAGACAAATTGATTGAAAGTATAGACATCGGTATTTATCGCCATTTTTACCTTGTGCTTTTATTTTGAAAGTCCTCACACATTCTTGGTTATGACAGTTTCCGCTCAGCCACGATTCACAACACCGCTAGCAAAGATAGCAGATAATTGCTAGCATCCAGGAGAGAGAGATAACGAAGACACTCACCCCCCTCTCTGGAGTAAATACGCGGTATGGAAGCATTTCAGAATCCAGAGAAAAGACGGATCAGAAGACGGAAAACATGCAATATGTAAACAAAGCTGTGTTGAGATAAAGTCTGAAGGAAACAGGACAAATGAGTGGCTGTTTGCATCAAACAAACTGTTTCTGTTTTAGGGTTAGGTAAACAGTACAGCACATGAGCAGAACCATGTGGATCTAACACGATATAACACAAATGTTACCGGGGACCCTTAATGATGAGTGCTCAAAAAAAAAAAATACTGAGCATTTAAAACTGAAAACTGCAGCACTTTAAAGTGAGGACAGATTCACAATATTGTCTGATATCGATCGCAGGCCTCTAAATCGAACCAAATCAAAATCGTATCCTGGCAGACTTTGTGACATCGGAAAATATGGAATTGTTGTTCTGAGAATTGATATCGATATCGTATCATGTTGAAACTGGTGATTTACACCCCTACTACCAACCCTGCCTTTGGGGACATAACAAAATGTTTTCAAACAAAGGTCAACATATTCTGTATTACATAACAGAAAGTTATCAGACAGAGTGAAGCAGATCTTTCTCAAACGTCTTTGATCATCTTTTAAAAAACATTAAAGAGAGCAGATCCCCCTGTAGCAGAATCCAGGCACGTCTTAAACTCTTTAAAACCATTTTACAGCCGAATCTGGGAACTCACAGAAAAACTAAGTCTTTTGACAGGCTCACAGAGGAGAAACATAAGCTTACAGCACTTTTAACATCAATAAAAGCACATAGTCAGGGCAGAGAGAGAGAGAGAGTGTGGAGGTAAACAAGCCATTCAGCAGAATCACGCACACGTCTATTTAATGCTTTAAATGAACACTCACTTCTTAAATTTCTAACGTAATTAAATTACTAACTAAACTAAATAACTGATTCATTTCTGCAAGAAGGGTTAAATGTGTGTGTTCAGATGTTAGCTTTGTGGGTACCAAGGTGAGACAACCAATCACAGCCAATTACAACTCCTGAGAGAATCTGTGACCATGACGCCCTGAAACGGTCGAGCTGCACAGTGCAAAAGCTAAACTCACAGGCTGTTATTTAAAGAAGAGCACACCTGTGGATTTTAATGAGATTTCAATCAAAATACAGAAAAAAAACAAACAAACTAACAGAATCAAAGCTCATAGAGACACACTCAGTCTTTACTTCCACAGCTTGCTCAGTCAGCTGTTGCAGTAAGTGTGTTAATGAAAGGCTTTGACATGAGAGTCCATAACAGATGAGAGGAGAAAACTTTATACTGTCTGCTGTGTCTGTTATGCAATAAAAACTGCAAGCAGTGTATAAACATACACACACACAGGGAAGCCTCTGGCAATTCAACCCTGACTGACAGAAGCTAAAACTCACTTCTGTCACATAACAGGTGTCAACAGAGCCAAACACAAACAAGCGGTAATGAGATCTGCTCTCAATCACCAGAAAACACCACAGAGGCCACAACAAAGTGAGGATGTGCTGCCTTCATGTCTCAAAATAAACACAAACACGCACAATGACACACAGCTGATGCTGTCAGATGAATCATTCCAAAGGAAAGATGGTGCAAGCTTAAAAAAAAAAAAAAAAACCCTCACAGAAACACGTTCCTGGAGGGATTGTGTTGAGTCTTACTTAACTTATCAGGAATTAGGGTGGAAGCAAAACAATCCCATGAGTAAATGGGGCCCAGCATATTGGTCTGTATGGTTTGTGTAAAGATGAAAAGAAACATGTCGAAGGAATGTTAAGATGTCTGAAGTTTCTTAATCTGGACAAGAATTTACTCCAGCATTTACTTGATAGTAAAAATGCAAGGGTGCAAACAGTCAGTTCTCCTGGGTGCTGATTCTAAAAACAACACTGAGTACTGGTCTGTAAATATAATATAATATAATATAATATAATATAATATAATATAATATAATATAATATAATATAATATAATATAATATAATATAATATAATATAATATAATATTAAAAAACGTAATGTAACATAACATAACATAATACAGTACAGCGTGACGTAGCTTGACGTGACGTGACGTGACATGACGTGACGTGACGTGACGTGACGTGACGTGACGTGACGTGACGTGACGTGACGTGACGTGACGTGACATGACGTGACATGACGTGACATGACGTGTAACGTGACGTGTGAAGTGTGACGTGACGTGACGTGACATAATGTTACGTAATGTAACGTTACATAACGTAACGTAATGTAACGTAACATAATACAGTACAGCGTGATGTGACGTGACGTGACGTGATGTGACGTGATGTGACGTGATGTGACGTGACGATATGATATAATATAATATAATATAATATAATATAATATAATATAATATAATATAATATAATATAATATAATATAATACTAACATAATATGTACTAGGGATGTCTAAGGAATTGAAATGAATGGATGAAATGGGTTAAATGAGCCGTGTCCTATAAACCATTGTGACCAACATATGAGTATGAAAGGCAAAAAGAGGTACTTTTTATTACAATGGAAAAAAAATATTATTTCAAGATATTAAAAAAAAACAAAAATGATTAAAAGGTTAAAAAATTGCATATTAGGTAAGGAAATGTATTTTTTTTTGTACTTAAACATTCTTAATTCAAGAAACTTGACATGGAAATTTTTCTTGACCCATTGGCATCTTTTTCTAAGCAATTCATCATTTTTGACTTTTAATATATCAAAATAAGACATTTTCCTGGATTTCTCAACCGAATTTGGCTCATATCACATCCAATTAGTCAAGTTTTCACTGAAAATAAGACTGTCACTTACTTAAATTTCCAGTCTATCTGTGCCACTTTTTTTTTTTACAGCTTTCCTCCCTCAGTGAGTCAGAATCACATGTTCAAAGAAAACAACAGTAAGAAAAAGGAAAGGACACAGAAATACACAGCTGCACAGAAATTGTGCAGTGTGGACGCAGGGCACAAGTCAGTACAAACCATGTTTTTTTTCCCTCTTGGGGAATCCCAAATACAGACTGTCTAAAAGCTGTAACACAAGTCACACCAGTGTGTCAGAGTGAAATCAGTTCAGGGGCTTCATGGCTCTAAAATCAGCTGATGCATCGACTGAATTAAAGGTGATATGTACTTCCGTTTCTCTCTCTTTCACTCTCAGCAGCTTTGGGTTGCAAAGGTATTGACAGTTTTGACTTCCTGAAACCAAAACCTACTTTAGGGGCCATACGAAACAACTGTTGGTGCAACTTCAGTCTGTCAGCTTCTGTATGCATAAAATACTTTGCAGACTAGGAACTCGATCCAGCGAAGAGTCGTGGTGATATTCTCAGATCCATCTGCCTAATTCTGACAGAGGAGCTATCAGTATCTGAAGAATTCAGACTGTGCTTTTACAGCTCATCAGCTCACGTCAGCAAGGCTCACAGATATTTAGTCCTCTCACTTTCCCAGTCTGCCACACAAACAAACACACCCTTATGAGACTTAGAGTGTGTGCCCTCTCTGGACACCATGACCCTGTTTTTGGTACCAACCGGCTGTTGGCTACACTGTGATTTTTAGATTTCTTTCAAATAATCAACGGTGAGTCTTTGTTCAGCATCTCAGGACCATTAAAAAGTACCACGCCTGACATCTCATTTCCTGACACTTGAGATTGGTTGAGATTTATTACTGTCGTGCAGCTCAGTTTGAACCTGGAATCGTTACTTGGCGGTTGACGGGGAAACAACTCTCAGGACCCCTTAATGGACTTCATTTCCCAAGCACTCCAAGCGCTGCCGGGAGTAATCATGCTGGCATAAAAATAACATGTGGTCAGGCAGCGAGCAGTAAACAACAATTAAGAGACCCCTTGCATAGCTCATGAAATGAATCATTGAAAATGCACTTGTACCATGAAGACAGCTCCAGCCTCTCAGCTCTAATTTACTATGAATTATTCAGCTGAGAGCGGGATTAGTCTATTCCAGTATGCTGCTGACTGACATGTTCCTGATTCTCTTTGTTGGTGGAAGACATAGTCGAGTATTTACTGTGAGCAACAGTCAAAGAAAAACCCCCAAAGGGAAACGATAGCACTAGTTGCAGGTGGGGACAGAAGACTGTGGTGTGTCTACACTCTGACAGGTTCAAATAAGGGCAGCCTTCTCTAAACTCAGCATGACACAGCTCCACCATCAGAGTCAAAGGAGGTGAGTAAGAGAAGAAAGGCTGGGGGGAACTGAGTGAGCACAATCTCCCTATCTACCATGAAACGACCTGCAGTAACCTGATGCTGGGCTGCTTGTTCATGTTAACACGTGAACAAGGCCAGCTATGACCGCAGGACGTCACATCCATCAGCTGTCAGCTCAGCGAGGAGAAGACAAGGGACGCCAACAGGGGGATCTACTGTCTTGAAACAAACTTGACATTGTGGGCACACTTTATCCTTTTCTCATTTTTAAATTTATACATCCTTGATTTCTTTTCTCATCTGCCCTGTTTGTGTTTTAGTGTCTCCAGCCTGCCAGCAAGAGGGTCTGTAGGGGTCTGTAACCTGCAGCTCTGAGGTCTCATGAGGCTCTTTGACTCCTTTGCAGAGGCTCCATGTAGCTTCAAAATAACATTGAAATAAAGATTTTTTATTTTTCTTTCAGAGGGTTTTGATGATTAACAAAAGTGACACTAAATAAAATCATGATTTAGCATTTTGTTGAACTAAATATGCATCACATCTTGCAGTAAGGCCTGCCACCTCTTTACTTCACCTCCGACAACATCAACAACCCACCAACTCTCCTTTCACCTGTGGCTAACCTCGAGTTTTACACCCCTGGAAAGATGACTAAACCAATAAAAAGACAAATCTTTGAGAAAATAGAGATTTTAACTCTGTGTGGATGGATTTATTTAACTGCCAACCGTCCAGTTTAATATACATGCATTAGAAGACATGAAAAAGACCATTCCTTTAAGGTTGCTTCAGACCATGTCATGGCGCATCATCTGTCCTCACATCTCCATTTAATCGTCTCTTTAAGATGAGCACAAAGAGGTCCTTAAACTCGTTCGTCCATATTCATGCATGTCTTTTATATTCCAGCTCTTTGTCACACTTCTTATATCTCTCCACCTCCACCTGTGACAGCAGTCTTATCCTCCTCCTCTCTTTTTTTTCTTTCATCCTCTACACTTTAGGAATTAAAAACATCCCTCAGGCTGGTTTACTGACACAGAGTACTGCATCGCAGGCGGGAGGACGATGTCGAAGAAAATTAGAGCAATGAAAAAAGCAGCTTCAACCACCTGAAGGCCTTCGCTCTGATGGAAGATTTTTATTATCATCTCTCCTCTATTTCTCTGTTCCTGCAGGGAGCGATGATAACTGACAAAGATGTGTTACTTCACTTGAGTTTCACTTGAATGAAAATGTACTTTCAAAATAAACCACTTTGTAATGAAACACTGCAGGCTAAGAGCTTGAGCTTTATGCTAACTGTTGGACATTTAAGGTCAGATATAGAAGGAGTGGTTCCATGAGCGCAGATCATTTTAACAGACTTGTTTCAAAAACATAAAGCCTCAGTCTTTTCCAGCTATGCAAGATACTGTTTACACAGCTGCTCAGTTAAATATCAATAAAGCTCTGCAGAGATTACAATGGAAACCGGCTGCAGGACCCTAACCCAGAAACATGTCTTTAAATCCCCTCCTCTGTACGTCTGCAGACATTACTGATAAACCACATACTGTATTAATGTAATAGAACACAATTTCAAATCGCAAAGACTGCAATTGATACTAAAAGCTGGTTTGCCAATGGCCAAAAATCTCAGAAGAAGAACGAGACCCGTGCGATCGAGGATGAAGGACACAACTTCAGCCATGCTAAGTTTTGATTTTTTGGGGTTGTTGTTGACATCTTTAAAAATGGCCTCAGCAGAAGAACTGAGAGAGGACAATGAAGAGGCAACTTTAGTGTCAAAGAGGAATAGCACTTTGGTTGTCCGGACCTATTTTGGATTTTTAATTTTAGTAGGGGTGAAATGTTTGCATGACCCATGTTTCTCCAGCCTCCTTTCTTTTCTTTTCACAGCAGTGATATTGGAAGTGATATTTTGTGAATGGGATGGAAACTTCAAGCAAAAATACGATTTGATACAGATAAGATCGATGTAACTTGTAGTTTTACCTAAAGTTTATGCGTAACCAAATACTGGAAATACCCTCTCATCCATATTCTGTTTTACATGTATTTACATTTATTTTTAAGTTCACGACAAATACTTGGAAAGAGAAAAAAATGTAGGACATTAAAAACTTTCTCACCTCCTACAACTTTATTCACATTTTATCAACAGTAAATTAGAGAATCACTAACTTTTGTAAAGACAGACACCAGCAGTAAGCTGATGCAAAGTTCATGGTGTAAATACAAACACACAGCTGCAGAGGAACCTGTGCTGCTGCTGCTGTGCAACTGAATGCTTTAGAAACAGATTTAAATGGCTTCAGATTTTTTTTTCTTTGGAGGAGTAGATCCACTCCTCTCAAGATTTTATGCCATCTTGTAATCCAGAAAAAAAGTCCCAATTGTGAGACACACAATGCTATTTATGTTAACAGAAACAAACACTCCTGTGTTGTTTCCCTGACAACAGAAAGCCATTATTCTGAAATGAGTAAAAAGCAGGAAGTGGCTTCTTTCCGTGTATGGTGCCAAGTCCTGTCAGTGACAAAAGCCCACTCAGCTTCCTTTTCCTTAGTCCCATTATTTAGCTGTCACAGTCACTCTCCATCCCATGTTGGCTTTTAACTTTCTCTCAGTATCATACAGCTATTACTCATCCAGGTCACAATCTGACAACCATCACCCACTTTGTCCTGAAAGGACTTTAACTGTTTCAAAGAAACCACTGCTTCACAGACTTCTTGTTTCAGTTGTGACAACATTTTGCATTGTGCCAGAGGCAGTAAATCGAGTTGTTTCCTTTCACATGATCAGTGCACTGTGGAAATTCATTACTTACGAGGCAGTGCTGACGTCCCACCCGAAGCAACACGACCATCTCTTGTAATGTGGCGAAGGGGGAAAAAACATGAGGAGGGAGGACCCAAGTGCAGGTTCAAACCCAAAAGGTTTATTTCAACCAAACTCAAAGTCCACCCCCCCGCAAAATCCAAAAAAACAACTCAAAAATCTAAACTCTGGAAACACTGGAGGATATAACTCGAAACACGCAGGAACAACACACAGTACAACACAGTACGACATACTCCCAGGAAAAACGCAATGAACTGACACCAGAACACAGGAAGCACAGAGACTAAGGGTGTTTTCACATCTGAAAGTTTGTACCTTAGTCTGGACCAAAGTCTGTGTTTTTGTTACATTGGTTTCACACTGTCCCTGCTGCAAATGGACTAATAGAACTTGACATGGCGAACCTACGTGATACAGTCATCGACTGCGTACTTTGCGTGTCTCTGTAGTTTTCATTGATTGGTCATTTGCCCAGCAGCCATCTTGCGTCAACATGTTGATTGGGAATTTAATTTTGTCAACAATGAATGAAATCGCCATACCAGCTTTCATATTGTTGATGTTTTTATACCACCAACAGCGACAACTTGAAGAATTGTACATAATGCTGATCCAAGGTCGTCTTATGAGGTATATAATTAGACAACAACTTTATAGTCATCGACGGGAAAGAAGGAGAAAGTGTGTAATCCTGGTACTGTTACAAAGGTCCCAAACTTTCAAAATAATGCTTTCACAACGGGGATGTACTAGACCATGGTCCCGTTTGGTCCAGACCAAGACCACCACTTTTGGTCGGACCAAGGTCCGACTGTTTGGTTCGGACCAAGGTCTAGGGGAGGTTTCACACCTATCATTTTGAAACACAAAAGTCTGAAAGTCCAGACCAAACGATGTTAGTGCGAAAGCCCCCTAAAAAGACAAGGGGGCAATCAGACACAGGTGAAGGACGAGACACAGGTGAAACACATGACAGGCAATCACACAGGAGGGAAACAAGGCCAGGAGAACCTAAGACAAGAACGCCAAGAAACAGGGAAAACTAAGGATGTAAGAAAACCACAAGAAACTAGAAACTACAAAATAAAAAGGGAACACTAAACACTGAATAATAAAACAAGACAAAAACACACAAGGAAAACCACATAAGGAACCACAGGAAACACTAGGAACAGGGAACATTAAAAACACAAGAACCAAATCATCTCAAGAAACCAAACCATTACACATTATATGAAAACACTCAAGAATAATATATTAAGAGTCTAAAACTCATTGAACTTTAGTCTTCCCCTGGTTTAGCCTCACAACTTTACCATGCGAGACAAACTGTGCCAAACCTTTGCTGCGAAGCCTCTTTGGAATCAACTTGAACCGTTATCATATGTGCCTCGCCTGATCTTCAGTCCGTAAATTCCAAATCAGTCTCAAAGGGCCTGATAGCTTCTGGGCTCTGACTGACATCGACAGAATGTCTGAAACATCAGTCACTGAAGCCAAACTGAAACACTTTAGCAGTTTGATATCCCAAACTATATATAATTAGCCTTTTTCAATTTCACGTGCACAGAAACAAAAAAAAGTCTTCATTTTCTCAGTTCTTGAAAAAATTAAAAGATAATGGTTTTTGAATAAGTAAAATTTCTTTGGAGGACTTAACTTGACAGAGGGCAACTGGTCCCTGATCTGACAGGGTGGTATGATAAGAAGGGGGTAGGGTGGTGAAAAGTTTGCACAATCCTGCTGGTTGAGTGTGCCTGTGCACCACAGGGTCCTGTCATCAAGTTCGTATTCAACACGGCAGTGCCATTAATAGACTCAATTAGTGACCATTAGTGTGACATCCACAACATGTCCACAAACAAGGATGTCTTTCCAAATTTCCAACACCCCCCCTCCCTCCAACACTAGCTAACTGAGCTCAGGGACCTGGGATGAGTTCAAAGTCAGGACAAGGTCCAGCAAAGCACAAAGGAGCTAAAACGGGTGTATTATTGGAGCTGTGAGTTATAAGGGGCTGAATCTGGGAGAATGATTCGCAGCCATGAACTCATTGGGCGACCACAAGGATCAACACAAGGATTCATCAAGCTTCAAATCACATCAGTTGAGGCTGAGAGCCTCTGTATAGCTGCCCATTAAATGCTCTGTGTACTGCTTTGAATCTTCCTCTTGTCTACTTTTACTGCTTCTCTGTCCTCTGGCCAATACCCAGCTTCCTGTCTGTTATTAAGATGCACAACAGTAAAGCTGGTGAGAAAGACAAAATGAAGACTGATTTATCTCAACAACCATTGTGTTCTATGTTTACTCAATCCATGAGTGACAAAAACATGACTCACACTGGCTTTGGCATGTCCAAATATTTGGGTAGGTTTGAAGATCTGCATTTGGCAGCGAAATACAAACTTTAAA
This sequence comes from Labroides dimidiatus, assembly GCA_030710495.1. Lineage (NCBI taxonomy): Eukaryota > Metazoa > Chordata > Actinopteri > Labriformes > Labridae > Labroides > Labroides dimidiatus. The sequence continues at coordinate 20,295,524 of CM061160.1, forward strand.
TCAAACTGTGTCAGTGGATCCTGAAACATTGCGTGTAATGCAGAGACAACCAAATGAACAAGGACTGAGAACAAAGATGCAATCATATGCTGAACACAGTGTTGAAAGGAAAACTCTGCCAAGAAGCGAGCAAATTCCTGCTGAGTGAACGCGTCTATGCGTTGCAGTGTCCCGTCACCTTATTTGTCCCCAAGCTTTAACAGACCCCATTACTATCCATTAGCGTGACAACCTCCACAAAATGTCCACAAACAAACAAGCAAGTCTCATTGATGCCAGCTTGTGCTGAATGATGGGAGGAAGCTGGAAAGTCAGACCCAGGCTCTGACAAAGCACAATTCAACTGAGCTAAATGAGCTTATTAATGGGATTACAAGAGGCAAACTTAGAGACAAGAAGAAGAAGAAGGACAAGTGTTTGAAAATATTGGTACAGAGCAAGCCTGACCCTCCAGAGCTTTCAACTATTCAAAAAGCATGTGTCTGATAAGCAGGACAACTGAGCAACAAGAGGACAAGGCCTCCAGGTAAATATGTTCATTTGAAAATCTTCAGCTTTTCAAAGTCTCATAAATCTTCTACAAATGGGAAGAGTTTTTAATTACTGTTCCACTAACTTCCAATCGAATTTTTATGTATCAAACATTTGACATGTACAGACTTGGGGTGTCCTTTAAATCTTTTAAATATAAAAACAAAGTTTGGATTTCAGTGGTTCAATCATCGCTGGGACTTTTATTTTAAAACATTTTGTTTCCAACTTTGATCAAAAGGGTGAAAAAGTATAAGAACAATACATTAAAACCCTCCTCATATTTGAATAAAAACTTCAATAAACCATTCAGATTTATGTCTGTTTACCTTTAATAAGCATTAGCATTTCCAAAGCTCCAGAAAGTGATTTTCATTATAAATCTGTACATATATTTTTTGGATGGTACAGAAAATAAGTTGAAAACTGTTTAGCCTCACTTAGAGTAGTAGCTTTATATGTTGCTGATTGATAAAGCAGCAGTGAAGTGTGTCACAGTCTGTGCCAAAGTGTTTGAGAACATTAAAAAAAGTTTTTTTCTGAAATAAATAAATAAATTAAGTAACTGAATTGAATAATGAATGTCTGACTACATTAACCTCTGCAACAAAGAGAGCTGTGCACAGAGAGCAGAAATTAAACGAGGCGTCACACAAGAGAATTTTAATTGGTAAAGCATAATGAAGTGGTAAAAGGTGAGTGCAGCGGCATGAATTTAACTGTGTGGCAAACACAAATTAGAACTGCAATGCAGGGGGAGGAAGGGGAAGTAGCTTCTACACCAGACAGAGCGCTACAGCTGAATTATAATCATGAAAAAGCAGAAAATGGACTTTAAAGTGTCAGTACTTTGTTTTTAATCAGATTTGTGCACAAAGGCAGAACTCGAGGAACATCAGGGTTTTTCATTTAGACTTATGGATGAAAATCTATGATGCAATAAGAATGCACACATGCACATGTCAGACTTCGATTGACTGCTTGTGTTTTAGCTCTTAAAGCATCTCTGATCTCTGAAACGCATTTGGTTAGTCAGTTGAGTAGTTTTTATAATTACTAACTTCAGTGTGGTTTCAAACTTTTTTAAAAAAACAGAACATTTCCATCCACTGATGAGTTGATTTTGACTACTGACAGGTGAAGACCTGTCATATGCTGACCCCAGTCCACCAACAGAAGCCAAACAAACTGATGCATAACAGATCAGCATCTACACAACAACTTAAGGAAAAACCTAATGTGCCACATTTCTCTTTTCAATTTTCCTGTTGTGTGAACTGTGAGTCTCTAAATTGATTCAAACATTATATTCTTGACCCCAAAATACAGGGCTGCCGATTTAATCGGCCAATTTTAGCCCTTTTAAATGCTTTTCTGCATGTTATTGTACTTAAAAATTTCTTTCTGTTGTAAAGTTAAACAAATAATAAAGGACAGAGTATTGTGAAACAGTAAAATGTTCTGCCTGCAATTCATATCTTTGCTTTTTTTTTGTCAGCATTATGGGACAAAAATTTTATTTTATTCATTATATATTTTTAAAATGAATCGGCCAATTAATCGGTTATCAGATTTTTTTTTTAGCCAAATATCGACATCAGCATCAGCCTCAAAAAATCCATATCGGTCTGGTTTTTTTAAGTGTCGGCTCAAAAAGCAAACTTCGATTTTATCTGAGCTGCTGAAGTAAAATGTGGATCCAACATCAAATCTCTGAACTTTTCAGCCTTTAGAGCAACAACACCACAGAGACTCATTGGCAATTATGGAGCATTAACACTGACTCACTGGTCTCCTGTTATGACTCTTTTTAACTGTAGTCAACACCAGTGGTTACAGAGCTAAAACTGTGTTGTGTTAAGACAACTGACAACAAGGAAAGCTCAAGATGAAAAGAATTCATGAGAGAAAGAAACTCTTTAGTTCTGCTTCAGTCAAAGCTGTAAAAACAGTCACTGGAGGACAGCAGTGACCTTGCTCATGTGGAGCCTGGAGTTTCTAAGTGTGTGCAGCAGCAGCAGTCCTCCAAAGCTTGAAAAGCTGAGGGGATAGTTTCTGCTGTTGAGTCCAACTAATATTATCCTTAAGTTAGATTCTTATTCGACAGCTGTGGGGAAATCAGGGGATGACATATAGAGGGGAATTATTACAGCTTGCTTACGACAGATTAATTTATACGTCATAGTGATAAGATTTTAAAACAACAACAATATTTAACATGCAGAGTTATTTCCCAACAGGACCTACTGGAACAGGTCATAAAACCACTACAGATTTGATAATGTGGACTTAACTGACCCTTGGAAACAGGGACGGAGCCAGGATTTCAGTTTTGGATGGGCCTTAAATTACAAAAGTTAGTAGATAACTCACTATATAAATTAATAAAAACAACTAACTGATATACTTCTGTTACTATGTGTGGTCTTAAAGCAGATTTGTTTGCTTTTGGCTCCTTTAATATTTGATTGAATTTTTATAACATTTTAATGAATCAGACAGATCTACTTGAGATCGCTCTCCATGGTACTGACCACAGAGTGGCGCTCTAACACACCAGCCAGCTGCACCATTGCGACTTTTCATTTACTGTAGAACGTCAGAGCGGTGACATTAATTATGATAAAATAAAAAACAAAAATCTACCCAGAATCATTCTCTAGCCCTGCATGTATAACATGAGGCTGAATGTTTCATAACTCTTATTGACTGTTTGTTTGTTTTTAAGGCTATCAGAGCTTTTAAATGTGGAATAGCTGTTTGCACAATTCATAATGTTAATTTTAAACTGATTAAAAAATAAAATGAAAAAAAAAAAATCAAAGAGAAGTTGGCTGTTGAAAAGTGGTTGGGCCTGGGACCCTTTGGCCCACCCATGACGCCAGCCCTGCTTGAAAGAGTTAGTTGTACAGTGAGAAATAGTGACAGAGCTTTAGTTTGATCTGAGTTTTCAGGGTTTTTTTAAACCTTACTTAGTGAAGTAACCTCACTAACAAAAAGGCCAGTGTAATTTTTCAAAGGCTTTATGATTTCAATGGTTTGTTGTTTGAAACTTGGAGTAGAATGCTAAATATCTAAACTAATAGTTAATGTTCAATAAGTAAATGTAGACCTGTCTCTTTTCTTTCTATAACTATATTAGAGTTTAAAAACATAATGTGGCTTTTAAACAGGTTTCACATATGGTGTAAGTGCTGTGAAATCTGAAGAATCAGTGGAGATAAATCACTCATTTTGATGAGTCTGGCCTCCACATCCTTCACTGTCCTGACAACCAAATGAAAACCTGCTTCATGGTCATCCTGCTGCAGCTCTCCTGTGTTTACACCCAAAGCTGTGGCAGCGGCGGTTAAACCTCAGCACAAACCTCTACCATACAACACACGCGCGCGCGCACACAGACAAACACACACACACGCACACACACTGCCCTGTTAAAGAAATGTAGGCTATGTAGAGTCAAGACAGCTTCACTGCACCGATACAGTTCAGATGTGTGAGGCGAGTAACAGGAAACAAACCGCGGTAACTTGGCGACAAAATCCCTCAACAACATCTGGAAAGTGTTTGCAACGAGCTCACACTGTACAGGCAAAAACTGAGGAAATGATAGTCTACTGTCTACTAGGGAGAATAAGAGCGTGGAGCTTTGAATAAACAAAAACATAAACCAACGCTGTACAAAACTCAATCAGTTCATATGACCGAGTTAGAGCCAGCATACAAACAAACGGTAAAGTCAAACTTATATCGAGCAGCCAAAGCGGCGGAGCAACAAGATTGCACAACACCTGAAGTTGCTTTGATATATCCCTCCGCATTGTTTACGCTAAATAACAAAAAACGTATTGTGCAACACTTAACGCTGTCTCTACAATACTACGATACTACAATACTACACGGCACAGACTCGAAGACAAAGTGTTGTGAGTAAGACGAAACGGTTTGATTGGAGGAGGAAAATAAGAGAAAGCTGCTAAAGAGTAAACAAAGTTTTTAGGTTGTGTTCAGGTTAGAGCTCAAAGATATGTGCATAAAGACAGGAGAGAACTAGTACCTGTTGTAAGCTCCCAAATGGATCTCTGTCTCTCAGAGTCCTCGAGCATCCGCGGAGCAGGGTTTTAGGACCCGTCGGTACTGTACAAACCACTGGGCCAGCAGCTTCGCCATACTGAATAAGTCACGTGTTCGGCGACCTCCACGGAGGAGGCGGGGTCTGCCTGCAGGACAGAGTGACTGACAGCTGGGGGAAATCAGATTATGTCATTGTGAGTGGATGAATAAAATCTGCTCTCCATAAGCAGACAATAAGAGTGTTAATGACCGCTGGTCTTCACCTCGAGGTGAGCTGCAGGAAACACTGAGCTTTAGAAATTTTTGCCATCTGCTTTATGTGGAGTTGCTTCACTATAGCGCATCAGATGTTTGACTGGATAACAAACCTTTTTTCATCTTTTTTCATGCAAATATATTTTTTTTAAAAAGTGACCTAAGCCTGGTAACTGGTCCATTTTGGGGACTTTTTTTACATTCTCTTGTCAGAGTTCAGCAATGTTCAACTTCTGTCTGAACTAAAAAAAAAAAAAAAAAAAGTCTGTCCTCAGAATATTGGAATGGGACTTTTCATCTTTTGTTTCATCAGGTTTTATTTCTATTTTCATCTCCGGAACAATAAAAAGCATTCAAAGGGAACTGTTATCTAATAAAATGACTTTAATTTCAGCAGCAAGATCATAAACTGTATAATTAATTAATTCATTAATTATTAATTAATCAATGGACGTAGTCTCCTTGACGTCACCCATCTGTTTCTGAAAGGGATTTTAGAAGCAGAACAGCTGGCGCAGCCATATTGGAAATGAGGTGGGCTTTGAGTCTCCGCAGAACAGCCATAGGGTGCCCAGCAATCGCGTGAGCTGAGCTATGCCCCTGATTGGACAAACTGGTGATCTTAATATTGTCTTTATTGCAGAGTTAGAAAAAAAATTCACCCCCATACAGTGTTTGCGAATTTTGAAATTAGCGATTCAGACAGGAGACATTCTTTGTACCAGGCTGTAAATAGGCTTACTTTGGCTGAGATAACGGCTTTTCTTGCCTTGGTGTGTTCGTTACTTCCGGTAATTCCGGAGCCAGCCTCAAGTGGACACTCAAGGAACAGCAGACTTTAGCTCTTCGGCATTGTCTCATATTTTTAGACCGGAGGTTGCCACTTGAGCAAGATGGAATTTTTTGAAAGAAAAAGCAGAGTGTGAACTTTTGCCAGAAACAACAAACTACTCACAATATAGCAATAAGTCTCTGTCTTTAAGTAAAAGTAAAATCCATGAAAAGTTCTAATTTTTGAAAATTTTGTCTAGTTTGAAATAGTTTTGCTCTGTTCTTATCAAACTTCACTTAATAATAAGTTATATTACAACAGTTTTGAATTCAGGTTTTCTTCTTATCTCCACAAAGACAAAATTTAGTCAGTACAGTGTATGCAAACCTTTTCATCATTTGTTCTTTGGCAAAGTCTATCCATAGACGTCATAATACAGTCTGTCCTAAACTAGAATCAGAAAAATGGATGGACAGAAATGGTGTTCTTACATTTGTCCTCGCCAAAAAAACGATGAATCAGAAAATGTGTATTTTATAGCACCTTAAAGTCTGGGTGGATACAGTGTAAAACACATTTTAGAAACCCAAAGTTTATTAAAAAAAAAACATCATTGCATGCCCCAAAGAATGAGGGCCTCTGTGCTGGAAATCCCCTGATTTAACACGTGATTCAGACCGTCCTCTGAGAGCTGTTCTGTCCCAAACCTGCAACGTTCAGCGCCGTCCTTGTATAAGAGTTTTATTATTTACTTCCTTTGTGTGGCCTCGGCCTGCCTCACCTTCTTCTGTTTCTGTTGGTGATTCCTGGAAACCGTCTCAAGAATGAGTTAACAACTGCAGAGAGCATGTGTCAACTTGCACTTGGTCGAATACTTAGGTGGAGAGACGTAAACCAACAGAAGATTTTCCAGTGAAGTAAAGTGAGACTTCTTTTGAAAGTGAAACGAAACACTGTCATACTGGTGTAGTGAATGAATCAGAAGTTTTGTTAAGACAAGGCTTTCATACGGTGGCCCTGGGAGCCCACAGCACTCACTCACAGCTTAAGAAAACACATACAAAAAGACAAAACACAAGCAAATTAAAAAAACAGGGCTGGAATAAATAATAAAATCCTTAAAGGACTTGGCCCCTGTAGGGGAATCCTTAGGGGGCTGGAAGGCCGTTTCAACCATTGTTAAATTGGACAGTCTAGCCTTCGAATTGTTCCCTGGTTGTGTCAACAGATGTTCCCATCCTTACCATTACATCACGATTTCTGCCACCTAATCATAGTCCTTAACTTAGTTCTTTATTCAATCAAAATGTTTAACTTAACATAATGCTAATTTATGCCATATGCTAATGCATTACCAGCCTCAGGTGTTTTAACTGAAGGTTAAAATTCAAAGGTTTTCCAGTTCCGCTGAAGTTTAACATATCTGGCATTGGATGTTCATTCATTCATCTTCTATAATGCTTATCCTGTTCAGGGTAGTGGGTGTCTGGAGCCTATCTCAGCTGTCTTAGGGCGAGAGGCGGGGTACACCCTGGACTGGTTGCCAGCCAATCACAGGGCTGACACACAGAGACAGAAAACCTTTCACGCTCACACTCACGGGCAATTAGAATCCCCAGTTAACCTGATGAGCATGTTTTTAGACTGTGGGAGGAAGCTAGAACCCATGCATGCACGGGGAGAACATGCAAACTCCACACAGAAAGGCACACCATGCCCGAACCAAGATCCAAACTAGCGATTTTCTTGCTGTGAGGCAACAAAAGTAACAGCTGTGCCACCGTGCAGCCGCGCTTGGATGCTCAAATGAGAAAAAACGAGTACAAACCCAATTATTACATTTAAAAGTCATGCCTGCACCACTTGATGTCCCCATTGTGCAATTTTCCTTCTTCTTTTTCGGGACTGAATGGCAGTGGGTGAAAGATCTTGGGATTTGGGAGGCCGTGAAGGATAGTAGTGGTGCTTCCTCCAAAAGGAGAGAAAAGAAGACTGTATTTGAAGGAGCCTCCAGATTTGGACAGCCTTCATGTAGCGTTGTGACATAATTAGCCCACGAAGGATGCAGCCCCTGAATTTGGACACAGCCAATATGCTAATATAATCATGTGATTGCATTGTTAAAATAAATCAGAAATACTTTTTATCTCATTTTCCAACACCACTAATGGAAAGAGAACCTTAATAGGGCTGTGAGTCAAAATCTGCATCAACACCAAGCATGTCGGGACGTGTGCATCACCTTTAAGTGTCCTCTGGAAACTCTTCCGTGGTGTTGTAGTCTTTGAGGCATGTTTTCTAAATTCTGTGCATGTGTTGTCAAACTGATGAAGATGTTTTCTTAATTTGCTTGTGTTTTGTCTTTTTGCATGTGTTCTCTCAAGTTGCAGTGCTGTGAGCTCTCAGGGCCACCGTACTTTCAGCTCATTAGGAATTTATATAGCCTGATAGAATACTGGACAGGAGCGTGGTGATGCATCGACTTTTTGTCTTTGTCTGTGTGATACAGTGAAGCCATGATTTCAATAAATGTCTGACAAGGACATCTGATATTTTCGTGCATCTCTCATTAACTGTAGAAATTTGGAGCATAATAATAATAATTCACTGATACTGGCTGCTCTACGCCAGCAAGTGAATAATGAGAGTGCAGGCGCTTGTTTTCTCCACTGACAGTTGGTTTTACAAAACACATATAATGATGTCCCCAAAGAAACTCATTTTTTTTTTTTTCTACTGTAGAGTAAACATTTTTTTCCTATATTTTTTTAAATTATAATACCTCTGCTGATGAAAATATGTTTTCAAAGTAAACTCACTAAAGAAAGCCTGAAGAACCCCCTCTTCCAGCTAAATTTAATGACCAGTTGTCAGCATAAAGAGAATAAACACATAACTCTCAGCACACGTAGGAAGGATGTCATGTCCCTGACAGGCGCTGCCATAAAAACAGAAATGACTGAATATCATCATAAACAAAAACATCACTCAATAAGTAAACAGTTTTAATTGGGTGGAAAGACAGAGCTCTGAAATGTTTGGTTACAATGTTGACTTTGGTTCGCTGAGTGAAGACATCATCACTGCACCCAGTTACATATTCTGTATGAACGAGTAACTATTTCCCTCTGACTCTGACAAACATCTACAGCCTACCTGACCTACAATCTTACAGCCAATGGCTCAGGAGCAGCTGGCCTCCACTGAAGAACTGGACAGTCACCCCTTAGTGCAACAGAAAGTGATGGCTGAAGGTGTCTTTGGACACAGTTTCCTCTTTCACCATCGCTATCCACCTTATTCTTCAGAAGTCTATGGGTGCTGACTTCCACCTGCAGTTATCGACTTCCGGTTGCCGGCGAGCTAGCTCAGAACAACTCATGTGAAATCATAAATGCTAAACCGGGCTCAGTGTAAACTCTTTTTAAATACATCTACACTATGACTCCACCTCTGATTTTTGTTCATTTTGTCACTTTCTTGCTTTCAAAAGCCGGTTATTAGAGCGAGTATGACAGCTGGGCAAACATCGGCAGCTTTGTTGTCTCCATGGCGACGTAAACAAAACGCCCAACCGGAAGAGCAAAACCGGCAATTGAAATGAACTATGAGTAATCAAGAAAAATGTGGATAGACCCAAGGCAGTGGGCTGGCTGGGGTCGCTGAGCAGGAGGGGTATCAAGAACTTTGACCCAGATAGGACACAAACGCGAAGTCAGACTCAAAAGGCAAGAAGAGTTTAATTAAACAAGCAGGGCTCGGTACACAAACGTAGCAGTCAGACAGGCCAAGATTGGTACACAGATGATCAGTAGAAAGGCAAAGGTATCCTACAAACTTGAGGCAAGAGACTTACAACAAAAACAGGCAAGGTTCAAACCAGCTGTGACAAGACGATGAAAACAAGGCTGGAACGTAGATTGTAAAGTATGACGAACTAGACAGTGAGACACATGAGGTTAAATACAAGAGGTCATGAGGGGTAATGAAACACAGGTGGGGAGGACAATCAGGGATCAGGTGTGACAGACGGGGACAGGGCAGACAGGAACAAATCTAGAAGACAGAGACAAGGGTTAGACGTATCAAAATAAAACGGGGAACCAAAAACATGAAACATGAACGTGCACACAAAAACGACTCAGACGAGAGGGTTGGTTCCTCCCCCAGTTGTTACAGCATGTTCAAAGCCCAAACAAAGAGCACGGTAATCATGGCTGTCCTCCACAGGTTTGATAATGGACAGACAGACTCTTACACTGCATGCATTACAACACACTCTGCATAAATCTACCTCTACAGACTAGCTCCTCACCCAAGTGAGAGGTGGATGCAATCTTATTTGCCCTCCTCTTTCTTTTCTTTCTGTCACTTTCTTCAGTCTCATATTAGTTTGCAGCTTCTGCTCTCCATGTCTCCAACTTCACAGTGGAAATCAATGAATCAGTGAGGTCACGCACACCTGGGCCTTTTATGCTGTGCGTGGGGCCACAGAGTGGTGTGTGTCTTAAAGAGATATTAACATTAACCACCCCTGTGGGTCAGATCCCATACATAAAGAACATGTAACTCATTGGCGAGACAGTTGATATGATAGAGAGCTCTAGTGTTCCTTTCTTTCATAGACGTTATGAGTTATTAAAGCACAACTTGTTAAGTTATCCTCTAATGTAAAAGGTCCATTCACCAGAGAAAGGGGAAGCAACCATTTCCCCTCAATGCAGTGATAGCTCATGATCCAAGAACTGTTCAACCGGACTTTACGTACACTTCAACCCGATGCTGCCAGAAACGAAGCTGAATTAAATCTGAATTGTATCAACATCCCGTCTGAGCTTTAAGAGTGTGGGTTTGTCTGAAAAGAAAAGGAGCAACTCAACACAGAGCAGCTCTTCTCCAAAGAAAACCCTGACAGCATAATGAGTATCTACTCAAATGAGCTCGTCCACATTAGCAAGTACAGAAGGCTGATTTGAGCATAGATGGGACAACTCAACCCCACCACACTCTCCTCTCAAAGGACGCCACTGACAGCATAATAAGCATTCTGTGAAAGCCATCAGTGACAGGGTAAACAGGGATGCAGCAGGAGTTTATTTGCATTAATGGAGGCAGATATGGCTCACATATGGTGCTATACCATGATATATGATATAGTACAAGCACTTAGGGCAGCTATGGATGATTTTATTATGGAGACCATTATCCAATCCCTAGTGGCACGGCGAATGCATCTCTTGTCATGAATGTTTTCTATACGAGGAAGAAAGTGTGTGAAAGTTCCAAAGAATAGGAACAAATATTCTAAAGCAAGCAAATCAACGCTGAAATTCACTGAAGAGGTTTTACAATATAACTCAAGGACCAAGTGGCGCTCAAAAACAATTTTTAACCAGAATTCACCAAACAACTTCTTCTTCTTTAACCCTTTAAACACAATGTTATTAAAAATGTGTTTTGGACACATGAGAAGCAGAATTTGGATATTCCAGCATTCATGAGTGGAACATTTTAAGGCAGCAAACACTTAAAGTACTTTTTTTGTAACGTTCAGATGATTCCCCAATTTTTGACCCAATCACAAAGCTTTGGATCAAACTGGTCTTGTTTTTCCAGGATTAGGACTGTATTTCCCATGAGCACCATCACCCACTGTCACAAACATGTGGCTCTTGCCATAGCATGTAAAAACATGAGTGTGAATCAGATTTTAACTTTTATTTTGTTTTTTTTTTTTAGGGAAATTTTTGACGTAAGTATGTACGTAAAGTGAGGCTTCATTTTTAGCTGACTTGAGTAACAGCTCGAGAAACGTTCATTCACCGTCAGTAAAAACCACTGCTTCCCTACATATAGCCAGAGCCCACTCAATTATGAACTGCTGTTACATCTGTGTGAGATATCTGTTAATAGAGATACACTGCTAACCACTGTGAGCTACATAAACTACATGGAGATCTATCTGAAATTTCTTGAAATCAACAGATGAACCAGATTACTCTTAACTCCAATAAGACCAGTGGATTTTGTCTGCTGTCTGTCAGTTAAAACAAAAGCATTTAGTCTCTGCTGCACTAAAATACTGATAAGCCACAGTTAATTCCCCCCTTCGAACAAAAGCAGCTTTTACAACCCAAGCACAACAACAACCTTTAGAAATTACCAGTGTGGGCCTTTTAAAACACCTGCTTCATCAAATCTCACTGCTTTTCCTCCAAACACGACTCTTAATTCCATTTGAGCTCCTGAGTCATCCAAGATCTGCAGGAAATACATACAATGCCTTCGCTGTAGTATTGCTTTGACAGCATGAGATGGATTTCCTGCATGTTATGACGGGAAGATCAATTCCCCTGAACTCCTGATAGCTGAGAATTCTCCGGAGAGCCGAGATCTTTTAGTGGATAAGCTAGCGTTGGCACATTCACACACTGTAGGTTAATGCAATTTAAAGTGGGACACTGGAGCTGAGGGTAGATGCCAGGACATGCAAATGTGGCACACATGATGAAGAGGAGAAAGTGCTGGTGCTGCAGTAAACTGCTGAGTGAGGACAGGGTTTTTACTCACAGCCTTTATGGAATAATCTAATTATTCTCCTTTTTTCCATTATCTTATTTAATTTGAAGATTTCTGCTGCCCACAGAAGAAGAGGAAAAGGCAAACAGGGCGTGTGTTTGTGCATCCAGATAAGTTAATTAAGGCCTTGGTTTTTAGTCCTTTCTGTCACTGCTCAGCTCAGCGATCTGGATCACTGGTTCAATGCTGAGGCAAGTTTCTCACACACTGACATCCAAGGTATCAAGTCTGACTAATAGCTATACATTAGTCCAGTGTTTCTCAAATTGTGGTCTGTGGTCCACTAGTGGTCCCCTCAGCGTCTCCTAGTGGTCCACCTTGACAGTAGGTTTTTTTTTTTTTAATGGAACATCAAAAAAGACCAGTTTACCAGGACTTCCAAAAGTTTCCTTGAAACCCCCCCCCCTTGGTCAAGCTAACGTTGCTCCATTAACAAGCCTACAGGTAAAATCCTCATGTATCAGTAGCTTAAGATGGGGACAGTAAAAAGAAAATCCAATAAGGAAGAGAAAACCTCCAACACTGACCAGGAGAAGGTGCAGCAGTGAGATAATTCAGAGCATTGTGGACACTGTGGAAGCTAATGTTAGCACTAGTACATGTATGATGCCGGTTTATATTACATCAGTTGGGTATCTGGACTGGTGTTCTAGGGCTATTTAGCTTGGTGGTCTATGAGGTTTTTTTATGGGGGATAAGTGGTCCATGGTCTGAAACAGTTTGAGAAAAACTGGATTAGTCCATATGGAGTGTTTACTAAAGGCAGGCTCCGAAACTCCTTTAGACCCCATGTTGAAAGGAACATTGTCACATCAGAGTGAAACATGCTAACAGCTGTAAGCATGTGGCTGATTGAACTGAAAAGCTGTTTGCTAAGCGTCAAGGTTGCAGCTTCGACTTGACCTCTTTGACTGTTTCTCAGCACACTAAAAGTTAGCTGGAGTCAGCATTTCCATTATGGCGACCACCACCGTCCCATCAAGAACCGTGAGGTGACATCAGTGAGACTGTGTTCATGTTTCATACAGAGCATGAGTTCAACAGAAAACTTTCTTCCAAGCATCAATAAGAAGCTTTGAGCTGAAACTCATGTTAAAAACAAGGCGGAAAGTTCTGGAGATGTGAGCTACCATTCAGCTCTTTCAATATAATCTCATTCAAACCTCTATAACACACACACACACACACACACACACACACACACACACACACACACACACACACACACACACACACACACACACACACACACACACACACACACACAAAGGGGGTTTTGAGTGTATTATGAAGCTTTAAAGCAGGGATAACCAACAGCAGTCAGCAGCATCTTCCTCCACAGCTGAAGGTGCACTAAGAGGATGAGAAGGATTAATGAGAACCAAGCCATGAACCACAGCAGCCAACCCTGTGAAGCAAAGCTCGGAGGCAGAAGTTTGGACGTGGATGGCTCAGGTGAACACTGATGGGTCTGCTGACACCAAAGATACCTCAGATGATGTGTACCATGCCTCCTTTTTTTTTTTTTGTTTTTACACATCATAAGCGATTCAGACATCATTGTTGAGTTTTATTGTCTTGAAATAAGAAATTTTCCTGGACTTGTCGGTTGAACGTGGCTCATATTGAGTCCGATCAGATCATCAAGAAAAAAAAAACACTTAACATTTCAGTTATTGCAGTGAAACATAATAATAAAAATGTGAGATAAAAAAGAGAACAGTACAAAAACTGTGAGATTCATTTGAGCCAGGCTACAAGCAGCAGTAGGAGATGAAGTGTATTTTTCTGAGGATTAAGTGTAGACTTGCTTTTGGAGTCTGATAATCTCTGGTTTTGTAACAGCAAATGTTGGTCCTCAGGTTTCCAGTACCTTCACACAACCTGTAGCAAGTGGAAACACAACATCTCAGCCGTGTGTGTGTGTGTTTCGGATCGGATTCTTTCTGTCAAACTTGCTCTAAAACTACGCTCAGGGACATCTCGGCAGGAATAAGAGGTGTTGAGATCACCAGTCCTGTGGCAGTGTGATGAAGAGGAAGCAGCTCTCATCCACCAGCTACACAAACACATCAGTGAGCTCTGATTCTTACTGTCACCACAGTGCAGTCCCCACGCTAGTTGTCAGCAGCATTACTATGGTAATGGTGGATTATTGTCTGTTACATAACAGGGGCTGTGCACTTAAACCCAACAGGGCAGAGAGTCACTGTGTGCAGCTTTTGTTTCTGGCTTGTTCTGTTGAAATCACACTAAATAAATTCAGTGATGGATGAGGAAGGTACAGTGCATACATGTAGCCTTTGATGAAATTCAGATTTTCAATACTCATATTAAAAAAAATCCTTGATTATATTAAATTTTGCAGCAAAACTGTACTATAATTGTACAGCCTTGATGCTTTTGTGACATCAGATTCAAAAAACATTATTCTGTGGCTTTAGAGTTGAGAGCAATGGGATTATGAAAATACTGCATTTACAATGTGACACATTTATCTCTCAGCAGTTCAAAGTTAGGCTGGATTCAAAACACTTTACTGTAACAGCTATGAAAATATGTATTTTTTTAATTCCATCTGACAATAAAGAGAACTCCAATGCAAGCTGTATTAAGACAGTATTCATTTCTTATAAACAAGAATGAGTTTATTCTCATTGTGACTGAGAAACCTTGAATAAAACTGAACATTTTCCTCAAAGTTATATTTTTGTGCATTATTCCTTTATCAGGGGAGGACAGGCAGAGTGGGGCATGAAGCTGAACCAGACTGAAGCCTCTCTGTATGGGGCACGAGGCCAAACTGTGACTGGGAGTCAGTGTCTGCTTGTCTTATTTGCTGACCTTTAAAAATCAGAGTCACTGATGTCATTTGTACCCATGGCCAGCTTAATTCTACACTAAAGTTAATGGCTTGAACAGGGTGCTGTACATGTTTGATCATGTTGCCTGCACAGACTGTAATATACAGATGTAGTGTCAGTGACGTCACCCATTTTTTTCTGTTGCTGTTTTGAAACCGTTTGTTGATGGGAGCCATATTTGAATGCTGAACTCAACGCCTGAGTTTGAGAGAAGAGGCGGGCCTTTAGCCTCTTCACAGACAGCTACAGCGTGCCTGTCTGTCAGCCAGGTATACCTGGGCCACCTGTATAGGGTCTAACCTCATGTGGTGTGACCTAAACCTCAAGGCCATACCTGTTCCCTCATTAGGGAAATGAGCGATGTCATTTATTTCTAATGATCATTTTTGATACTTGATTCTGATTGGTTAAACCTCTTTAAAAAGTTAGTTATACTATTCTAAATGCCAAGAGTGACAGAAAAAAACAGGTCACACATCTTATCAAGTCGGATAGACTGGCGGAAAAGTTTATGACCTCACACGTCTGTTGACAAAAATGTTTCGCCTCTGTTTCTGGCGAGTGAAATGTCCATTTGATTAACAAAGCAACACAAACTGCAACATGGTATGAGCTTTGGTGGCGTTACAGGAAAATTTTGACTACAAAAGTAAGTCATCTTCGAATCAATAAAATCCTCTTTGGATTAATACTCCATGTCTTCTTGTCTCACCATGTTAGCATTTTAGTTAGCATGACGTAGAGCCCTCTTGACATTTCTAAAACTGCTCTTTTTTATAGTCATAACTCCATCCTCAAAGCCGACTATGTCATCACCAGTTATAAGAAATTAAAAGTGCAATAAAAACTTGAGATTGTCCTCTTCATATAACTCCACAGCACTTCTAATAGGAGTAATTCAATCATTCTTCTGTCTGATGGTACCAAATGAAGTTTTCAGCCTCTTGTTTGTTTTCAGATCCGCGGCACAGGGTCTTCTCAGCTGTGTTTGTGAGCCCAGCAGAAGAACAGCGCACTTCTTCCTGTCATGGCGGGGCTGTTGCTAATTGTTTCCTGAACACAAGTGGTGCACCAGACTGCCAGACCTAATTAAGATTTTCATACAGCCCAACCTGCCAGAGACGCTCTGTGAGCAGAGGCGGATGGTGACTTTGTAATGAACTTGTCTGACATTTCCTGTCATGGACTTACATGAATGTGACGTGCTGTTACGTAACGGCCTGGTCGATGAACACATGAGGGCTGGCAGTCTCTTTATCGCACAATCAGGATGTTAATGAGCAGTTTTCAGGCTTTTATGAGCTATTCATACTTGTATTTTTCATTTGTCAGTAGTAGACATTACATAACATGTTTGTGTCCTGTGTGATCCCACTTCATTCTCGCATATTGTCTGCCTCTCTCTGCACACTGTGTATAAACGGTTAAAGTTGTAAAATGAAAGCAGTAAAGAAAACTCAAGCATCAAAAAGACGCTGACGAACTCGTGCTTCTCTCTTCACCTCTGTAAACTGGATTTTAATGTGTCGTGACTCTAAACTGGCACTGGCCCTGCATAAACATCGGTGAGCAGCCTGTAAGCCACAGAGACGCACCGAGCTGTACGCCAGCTGTTGTGTGCCATCCTGCCACACGTCCTTTGAAACGCTGCAGCCCACCAGGCTGCATGAGGAGTGAGTCAAGGCCGACTGAGGATGCCACATGGCATTTCACCACCATGCCAATGCCCTAACAGAAACAATTAATCCATCTTTGAAACAGATACAGTGTCAGGCATTATTCGTCATTACAAGTCTGAGCAGAATGTTTCCCTGAAGGACTGTGAGGATTATTAGACGGCGCACACGTGCATCTGGTGGGAGAATGAGACTGGCATGTTCAGAGGAAATAGCAGCAGACACAGCAGTCTCCACAACACAACAGGACCCCTCTTTTCAATTTCCTGCTCCAGTTTCCATTCCTGTTTTATTTCTATGGACTGGGAATCGTAAAGGAGGAATGCAACATTTAGCTGATATGGCACCACAGAGCACCAAACAAGGAAATTGAATCTGTCAGAGGCAATATTTGCGATAATGATCTCAATAGAAACATAGGGTGAGTTCAGACAGGGTTAGTGGGATTCACTGCAGAGGTCTAACTTTTAACACAGCAGTGGTCTCTAACTGCCTTTAGAGAAAGTGCTGCACATTTAAAATCCAACACCAGTCAGGCACCTGATCCTGATGTGTTTTTTTTTTTATTTCTTTTCCAGACTAAAGCTCATATTTAGAGGTTTAACTTGAGGCCTGACTTAAGTTAAGTCAGTGTACATATTTTTTCCACTTTGATTTAGCTGGGAAAAGGCATGTTAAACTCTAAGCTGATGAAGTTTTCTCAGGATATATCTACTGAACCGTAAGTGAGACCTCACTCAGCACAAGTATGTTCACTGACTTTTTAAAAAACATGAATTTAAAGAAAAAAATATGTAAATGCCAATTTAGTAATACATAACTCCTGCATCCTTTTCCAGCGTTTAGGTGCTGAGCTTCTTACTCCTTGCACTCCTTGCAGATTTGTTTCACAGGCAGACATGGAAGGATATCCTGAGCCCAGTCTTAGGAGCGTTCAAGCGGATGCTGGAATGCTGGAGAAAGCGCAGGGCTGAAAGTCAGAGGTGGTTGGTGGTCGATGACAGAGCAGATGGAGTGATCAGAAATCTTTAAGAGACTGCCAAATGTGGACGTAATGTTTGTGAGGTGACTGTGAGAATGACACGTGTCTAATATGAGATCGCTGCAGCTTAAGGTGCCCCAACAGCTCACAGGCGTCACTCCTTGTGTTTGAATATCATGTTGTGTTTGAGCATCATTTTGGTAGCTTAGCAGCATATTTCAGCTCCGCTTTTCAACGTAACTGTTGACATTGTGTCATATCTTGAGAATAAAGCTGAGTTGCTTGTAAAGAGAAAAAATAAAAAATCAATAAGGGAAGAAAAATGTATTTGTTTAGTTTTTGTGTTGAGACGTCTTTCTTTCCCACTTTCTGTTTCTGTATGTATACTCACACTGATGCACACTATTTGCTTCAGCTTTTATCAGTCCCAACACCCACCTGGATGATTTTTAGCCAAGCTTTAAAATAAATAAATAAATAAAATACAAGAAAATAGGTATGCTGTCGTTAACTAGGACAGTATGTTCATGAGAGAGAGGGACGTGCTTCACTAATTAGATTCATTAAAGTCACACAACAACAACAACAACGTGTTCATCAACCTGGATCTCTACATCTGAGGTTACCATGGGAACCAGACACAACAACAACAACAACAACCAACAACTGTTAACTGCTCTAATCCTTCACAGATGCCGAAGTTCTTTCTTATTCTTATTCAAACTGAAATGTCCCAACACAACGTGAAGTGTTAACTCTTGGTGTATCACAGCTGTGGATGGTCTCAGTACAGCTTTCAGTGTCTCTCTCACATTGTGCTGCAGGATCAGAGTCAGCTTGTGTGTAGCAGAAGTTGTTTCCACAGCCTTGGCTCAGCTGGAAACATTCTTCAAGTATCACATTGCTATTACTGGAATGAAAATACTTCTCCTCCTTTTTGGAAGGGCTTCAGTTTCTGTGTCCCATCCCATCCCACGTGATCCTTCAACGATAATGTTTTCCTGCTTTGGTCTTCCAACAAGGAAGACCTCAAACTCTTTCCAGGAAAACAAGGGAAGGGAAAACTCACCCGCTGTCCTTGAATTACAGATTTCACTTTAAGTAATCAAAGCACAGATTGTTCGTCAGGCTGGATTCAAAGAAAAGATGAAAGTATAAATTAAAAGAGTAAGTACATGTCACAAACAGCCAGAGGTGCAGCATTAGGAGACTCAGACTTGAGGGCAAAGTTCTGACTGTTTTCTTTAAGCTGAAAAACTTAACATATGCAACTGTTCCATCCTGTGCTCATAAAAGCTGAGGGCCTACCAGGGAGCAAAGATGGCAGGCAGCAGTTTGCAATCACCATCACTCTGGCTCCATGACACTAAGGGGAGACTTCCACCCAGCGAGCGTTTGATTAAAACGACAGCAGAACATCAGGGCTCATCTCTACGCCGAAGCCGCACACAGCATGGAGAGCTTTGGCTGAGCAGGTGTGTGGAATGTTTGTCTGACTGTATACAAGGTTGTTTCAGTCATGTCTGAGAAACAAGTGCCTCGAAGAATGAATCTTAATGTCACACAGGTGAGATTTGGTATCAGGGAGAAGCTATGAGGGGACCAAAGTTCACCTGATTTGGTGGAAAGTTCATCCAAAATGTGCTGAAAATTGTGGTTCTCACTATCTAACACATTTAACAAACTATTGTTCTGCGTAAAAGTGGCTATTGAAGTCTTTTATCATATTTTTCTGGTGTTTTTACGGCAAACATTACAAGCCACACAACACCTCGTGGAGAAGACTGAATGTGCAGTGTTTTTCAGCTGCATTTGCCCTCTGGGTTTGTTTATCGACTTCCTCCAAGATTCAAGGCTCGCGCAACTCCCTGAAAGGCAACCAGTTTTGCAGCCTGCCAGTAAAAAAAACAACAACAGCAAACTGACAAACACATATGACAGATATGTTATGAGGAACAAAGTCATGAAAACAACATTTTAAGGACACTCAGCCTTCAGGTCAGTCTCAGCATTAAGCCACCTGATAGCAGAAAGAGGAAAAGAGTTTGAGTGTCTGTAGGTTTTCAGTGAAAGGCCAATAACTTCAGCTGTCTCAGTGAGTCATATTCATTCCTCTGGCATTCTTGAACACACGCTTTTTACCAAAGATGCTGAAAGAGTCATAACTTGTAGGCTTTGCAGTTCACGTTTTACGGGAGACGCAACAGAGAGAGAGAGAGAGCTTTTCTGTGCATTAGACGGATATAATGCGCAGACAGGAAACATACAAATGCCACATGCTGCCGCTTCTGATTTTGGTGCTTCGATGATTGAACTGAATTACCAAGTCAAAGTGAAAACTCTGCATGCAGCGTCTTATAACTTATTCACTGCACAATCCAGATGCCATTGTTTGTGTGCATATAGCAGCTATACAGCAGCTGCAGCTCCTCAGTCCCTCAGCACAGATCAGCAGACGCTCATACATGTACAAGTCATCAAACTTTTATGCAAGCTAATCAAGCTGACCTAAAAACATTTTATGAAACTACGAGTGAACATGTTTTTCTCTCAGCCTGACTCATACCCCATCCTGACAAGCACTGAGGTTTCAGATATTGAACAGACCCCTTGTTGATCAGAGCTGCTGAGCAGCATGCAGGGGGGGAGCATGCAGAACAGACACCTGCTGTGCACTAATGTGTACTTCCTGTTGAGAGGATGGGTCACCCTGGAGACCAGACGGAGGTATCCTAGCAGGAGAGCAGAGAAGATGCTTATTTGGCCTGTGAGCTTCTTGTCAGGGAGAGCTGTTAGTGTGGATGGTGTTACCGAGGGGCAGAAACAAGCCTCCCCCAGGCTGAGATGGTTTTCTTGGAAATCACTGACTGAATAGCGGCAACTAAAAGTGTACTGATGTGAGCATATTCCTGAGAAACTACCGGACAGAAATGTTAAAATCTTAGAGTACATTTTTCTTTATTAGGAATTCTTCTGATGAGCACTCAGGGAATGTATTCATATGCACTTTTTCAGCTCTGTGAGGTTACTGACTGGTCAGCAGTTTGAAAACTAATAAATGGATAAAATGAGTAAAAGTTTCATCTGAAAATTCAAGCAGCTTTTTCTTCCCGAAGTAAGATTCTTTCCTGTTTCAGTGCCCGCCAATTCTTTCTTCTTTTTTTTATTTTTGAAGATTTGCTCTAAATTCAGTTAAATTCTGTCATAGGTGCCCTGTTATGCATCAACTGCAGCATTATGTCCACTCTGCATGCAGAAAATGAGTCCATGGCGCCACCCAGAGGCCAACCATTAACAGTGACTGGAGTGTCAGAAAACTCCAGAGCTCTGGACTAATTCCTTGGAATAAATACCAAAAATAGAAACGTTCAGGAAAAAATGATTGGCAAAAGATCAAACATATGTTTTTAAAGCCACTGTGAGTTTTTAGTTGGAGATGAGACTGGCTGAAATGACCACTAATGCCCCCTTTCTTACCTGCAAAACATCAAACCATCAGTGACAAGACTGAGAGTTTATAGTAGGGTTCAGTGCTGTTAGTAACTCTACAAAAGGCTGTGGTGTCATACAAGATGATTCTTAACATTCTGTAGATGGACACTTTGGGGGAAGGAAGGAAGGAAGGAAGGAAGGAAGGAAGGAAGGAAGGAAGGAAGGAAGGAAGGAAGGAAGGAAGGAAGGAAGGCAGGAAGGAAGGAAGGAAGCAAGCAAGCTTCTCTCATGGGCTTGGATTTATCAAGAGCTGAAGGCACACAAATGGAGAATGGAGACAGACAGGAGTACTGTGATGTTATCTTCCGGGCTTATCTTTAATCCTCAAACCAAAATATTCCATTTTCCTACATCACATAATTTCAAAATAATTCTCAAGACAAACATCTCAAAATAGAAAATGTCATTTATTAGCATTTAATACAGTCCATTTTTATTATAATAGTTAAATTGGAGTTTATTTACATTCCTGTTCTTAAAATTAGGATATTACTGTTCAGAGTCTCTAAAGGAGTTAATTATCTCTGGGGCTGCAGGCAGAATTTCATTTAACATTTTCTCAAAACTTAATTAAGATTGTTGATAACTATTTTTTCCTCATTTGTTCTTAAATCCTAGTCACGGAAGGGAGGGAAAAGTCTTTGCTTTGTTGATAGAGTTTAAATGTCTTTCAGATCCCAGAAAGCTGCCAAAAACCTGACTCATAATTTCTCCATCTTCACAGATTCCACGGGAGCTTTCTTCAACTTCCTTTTTGTTTTCAGGAGCCCATATATAACCACAACACAGGCAAATACACTCACAAATAAGAATGCAAAGAGGACATTAAGTGCAACCTCAGCATCATCTGATGAAAGCTCCAGACCCAGGAAGTCCACCTTGTTCACCAGTGGAGCGGGGGCAGTCGTAAGTAGATGTGTAGTGTGTGCAATTTGTGTAGTATGTGCAGTCACAGTTGGGGCATCTGTAGCTGTTTAAAGAGAAGGACAAAATAATCAGATATTTATGAATCTTGACTTCAAACCTGATTCATTAAATGTAGGAATTCACTCCTAAATCTTGACATCAACTCTCTGATCTTACTGGGGAGACTCTGTGTTGCTTTACCTTCAGGTTCAGGGTTCAGACACTCATGCGGCCCAAGGGCGGGGTCCGGAAATCCATTGCAGGTGATGATGGAGGCATAGCGGGATGCTGAGTTTTTCGGGATACGAGGAAGGTTTGGGTCAGAGCGGTTCACAAAAAAGAGTCCGAATCGCTCTGAGTAGCCAGAGGCCCACTCAAAGTTGTCCATTAATGACCAGGCTGTGTACCCTCTGAGGTCAACTCCATCAAGAACTTGGGCTGAAAGACAAACAGGAACACTTCTTCAAAGCTGGTTCAATAAGAACGGTGTTAGAAACTGTATGTTAAGATCAATGATAATACAAGAGCATGAAATTTCATTAAATACTAAATATAAAAACAATCTTTAACATACCTTTTAGAGCCTGGTTAATGTAGTTTTCATAGTAATGCTTTCTGTGAAGGTCATTCAAATCGACCTCTCCTCGCTCTGAGATCCCATTCTCTGTCACATACACAGGTGGGTTTCCATACTCATCCTTGATAAACTTGAGGATTTTCCTAAACCCAAATGGAGTGATCTTGAGCCAGAAGGAGCCAGATCCAATCCAGGTACTGTCATGAGTGGTTCCAGTACCTCTGAATCACAGAGCAACAAATTCAGGCATTAACCTGTTGCTTTAATTCCTTCTTGTGTCACTTCTTCTGCACCTTGTGAACTAGATGTCAGCTCCTTACATTCCACTTACCTGTCACCTTCATAATCCTGCTGCTTCCCTAAATCAACGGGGTACGACAGAACTGTAGTGTAATGGTTGAAACCAAAGTAATCATGAGTCCCTTTGATCCTCTGGATTTCTGCAGGCGTGAACTCAGGGAGCCTGTATAGGAAAGTAATGCTTCTTTAATACACATTTAAAGTACTTGAATGTTAAACTATAATGTAAAGATAATATTTATATCTGTGCTGAAGATGGATTTAAAATATTTTCCTTTACCTTGATTTAGGAAGACCTGCAATAAGGCTTCTTTCACGAATGATTCTTTTCATTATATCAGGGTAATCCCCATTAAAGATTGGATGTGCAAACCAGCCAATGAAAAACTGCAGAAAAAATGACACATTATAACATTTTCATAATTTTAGTACCAGATATATGGGATACTGACATGCATACCAAAAGATCTTGAGTAAAGAACACTGAAGTTCCACTTCATATGCTTCCTTTTAGCGCCAGTCTACCACCTGAACTTTCATGTTGCACAATACTTCACCCAGTCTCCCAAAAGAATTTGAGCACAAGACTCTTTTTGGTAACAACAAAGAGGTGTACCTGTAAGTAGCGTCTGGCTGCATCCACATCTTCCTGCTTATAAGGATTCTTTGGCTCCGCCCAGTCAGAGTTGATAGTGATGGAGATGAGGCCACCCTGTGCTGTCCGGTACTTGTCATTGTAGAGGTGCCAGGCTTCGGCATGGGCCTTGATCAGGTTATGAGCTGCAATGTACTGCTTACCAATAATGCCTGAAGAAAAATTGGGGCAAAGAACATTTCAGTCGTTATCATCTTTCAGTTTAAGATTTTAGACATTGGGAGGAAGGTTTAGGAGCAGTGGATCATGAATAAAGTAGACTTTGTTTATACATATAGAAAAATCTCAACAATGCAAGTTATAAATTGGTAAATAAAGACAGTAACTCAAAAGAAATATGTTTAATCACCTGGCGCAAAGGTGCCATATCCATAGCCAAGGTTGGCCACAATGTAGGGCTCATTTAATGTTATCCAGAACTTCACTCTGCTTCCTAATCGGCTGAACAAAACATCTGCATAATCCTTGAATCTCTGGATGATGGTTTCATTCTCCCAGCCCCCAACTCTCTGCAGAGCCAGTGGGAGATCCCAGTGGTACAAGGTAATCTGCGAAACAGGAAAGAGGACATTTTTACTGTATGTTATTATGTTTTTCTCATTTTTTTTTCTTGCACAGACAGTCATTGAATTGACACTACCACAAGAAGCAAACATTGTACAACTAAATGTTACTGTTGGTCGTTTTTGTTGAAACAGCATCTCTACCAACCTGAGGCTCAATATGAGCTTCTTCCAAAGCATCCAGTAACCTCTGGTAGTAGTTCAGTCCGACCTCATTGATGTAGCTGTTGGTACCATCAGGAAGCACTCTTGACCAGGATATGGAGAAGCGGTAGTGGGTCACCTTCAGTTTCCTCAGCACTGCCACATCCTCATTGATCTTATTGTAACTATCACAAGCAATATCGCCATTGTAACTGTTATCCACTCTTAAAGGAGTATGAGCAAACTTGTCCCAGATACTCAGTCCTTTTCCATGAGCTCTCCAGCTCCCTTCAATCTAAAAGAAAAGTTATGCCATTAAACAAGCCAAAGCCAATACACTGTGCTAATTTCTTATGTGTAAATAATGTGGCTCTCATTTCCAGTGTTCCCATTCTCATGTTTCACAAAGCAGGAGAATTACTTATTTCACGTGGGAAAAAAAATGACAGTATTAAACCTAAAATTTAATTACCTGATAAGAGGCGCTGGCAGTACTCCAGTTAAAATATTCTGGAAATTCACCATAAAGTATCTTTTCATCATCTGTTAATGGGAAGCCATTGTCTTTCATAACTTGGTAATAATAATGTGCAGAGCGTTTGGGTGTCCTTGGACGGTTTGGGCTCGTAAAGTCAACATGGTGCAATCCAAATCCAACCTTATATCCATTGGTCCACTCAAAGGAATCCATGAGAGATGTTGCTACATATCCCTTCACCTTCACACCATCAAGATTATGAGCTATAGAAAACAAATGAGTATAGCAAAAACATCATCAGAAATGTCAAAGTCCACATTTGTTGTTAGGTCATCAGCTTTCATGACATCATCAAATTTCAAGTCCACTGAGATTGTTGTTCCAGCAAGAAGAAACAAAATATATTTTGGGAAGCCATTAACAACGATAGTATCACTCACCTTTTAGAGCCTCATCAACATAGGCTTTGTAGTAAAACACTCTGACTGTGTCATCAACTGTGATCTTGCTGTCTGTTGCCACTCCACTCTCAGTGATGTAAATCTCTGGACTTCCATATTCTTCCTTAATCCAATTAAGGAGTCTTCTCAGGCCCCATGCTACAACTCTCTGTTTACTGATTGCAGTTGTGGGTGAATCACCTTCCTCTTTTTCTGTCAAGTCTTGGTCATATTCATATGATTGAGGGGACAGCCTCAATGTGGCATGACTTGCAATCTTTGTGGTGTAGTGATTAACACAGAACATGTCAGCAGTTCCCCTGATGAAGCTCTTTTCTTCTTCAGTGAAGGAGGGGAGTCTTGTCTCTGATAGACCTTGGAGTTCGCTTTTGTTTCCGACTTGCCACTTCATTGCATCAGGATAGTCACCGTTCTTGAAAATGGGGTGCGCAAACCAGCCCAGTTGAAACTGCAGAGCACGGTCAGCAGCTACCACCTCTCTGATAACATTAACATCGACAGGTTCCACCCAATCAGCATTTAGGGCAATGGATACAAGACCTCCTTGGGTCTTGCGGTACTTGTCATCATATGTGTGGTAGGCCTTGGCGTGTGCTTTAATAAGATTGTGCGCAACTGTGTAGGGAGCAGTTCCTGGTTTCTTAACATTTGGTGGGATCTGTCCAAGTCCATATCCTGACCATGCAATTGTTTGAGGCTGGTTGAAGGTCATCCAGAATTTGACTCTGTCACCAAAGGTGGCAAAACAAAAGTCACAGAAGTCATTGAAAATGTCAATCATGGTTGCACTGTCCCAGCCACCAAGGGTTTGCAAAGCTTGCGGAAGGTCCCAGTGGTAGAGTGTCACCATGGGAGTGATGTTGTGTGCTAAGAGGCCGTCAATAAGTCTGTTGTAGTAGTCAACACCTTTCTGGTTCAGGGAGGAACGTCGACCATCAGGAAAAATCCTTGACCAGGACAAAGAGAATCTGTATGACTTCACCCTGAGAGCTCGTAGCATGTAGAGGTCTTCATCAAGTCTGTTGTAGCTGTCGCAGGCAACATCTCCATTAGCATTTTCTGGAATACTGCCAGGTTTGTGGGTGAATGTATCCCAGATGCTGGGCCCTTTCCCATCAGTGTTCCAGCCCCCTTCAATCTGGTAAGCTGAGGATGATACTCCCCAACTGAAGCCATCAGGGAATGTGCCGTAGTGATAGAGTTTTCTTTGAAAATCAGTTTGGCCTGAAAAATTCTGCCAAACTGTCTTGGCTTGAGATGGAACTGTGGATGGAGGTAATGAAAATGTTTTTCTAGGTTCAGTATTTTTCATGTTTGGGGTGTAAACCAGCTGCTTATTGGAGGCAAAGCCATTTTCTTCAATGACTTTGGCATAGAAGTAGGCAGATTGTCTTGGAGTCCTGGGTCTATCGGCAAGTTCAAAGTCAACATGATGCAACCCAAAACGTTCGCTGTAGCCCTGCTGACCCTCAAAGCCATCCATAATTGACTGGACAGTAAACCGTTGCACATTAACTCCATCCAGATGTATAGCTGTGGAGAGGAAAAAGACAGTCAAGTGTCTTAAATTAATTGTTTTAATGTTTTAATGTTTTATTTTATTTTTTCATTTCTTTTCTAATCTTGTGATTTTATGTTGCTGTAAAGCACTTTGAGTTGCCTTGTGTATGAATTGTGCTCTACAAATAAACTTGCCTTGCCTTGCCTAATGAGTTCTTTTATTAAGAAGTTATATGTAATATAATTTATATATATAAATGTAATGTATATAAGTTATATGTTTCTGAGTTTTCAGGGTGGAATCTCCAGTTACAAAAAAATTATGCAAAAGATGTCAAATAGGTTACCTTTCAGGGCCTCGTTGATGTAGCTCTTCATGTACTCCACTCGATGGGTGTCACTGATGGTGTCCCCCTCATACTCAGTTGCCATACCATTCCCAGTTATGTGGATAGGCACTTTGGTGACCTTTAAATACTCCACTGAGATGTACTTTAAGAGCCTTCTAAGTCCCCAGGGTGCAAAGTAGATCCAGTCAGATGCAGTCGAAGACCAGGAAGGGTCCACATGTGTCTTGAAGTCACCCACCCCATGAGGACCAGGATTACAGCCTCCATCACTGTTGTTGACCAGCCTGGATGTGTAATGGTTCAATCCAAAAAAGTCTGCTGTTCCATGTATCCTCTTGCTCTCTTCAGCAGTGAAAACTGGGAGTCTTGCAGGCTCAGAAAGAGGACATTTGTTTCTTTTCTGCTCAATTTGTGTCTTGAGTGTTTCAGGATAATCTCCATTCACAAATATAGGATGTGCAAACCAGCCCAACATGAACTGCAGGTAGCGATCTGCTGCTGCTACATCTTCAGGTCTGGAAGGGTCTGAGGGTTCAGCCCAATCAGAGTTCAATGCAATGCCTACTTTCCCTCCTTGTGGTCTCCTGTATTTATCATTGTAGACATGCCAGGCCTCAGCATGGGATATAAGGATATTATGTGTAACCTGTGAAGCCAAAAAAATGCTTATCAAAAGACTGAAAACCATTAAATATATGTGCACATGACTGTTAGACACTTGCTCTTACCTCATAAGAGGCAACCACATAGTCTTTCACTCCAGGAGGATGCTCCCCAGTTCCATACCCAGCATGACTCACTACCCAAGGACTACTGAAAGTGTTCCAGGTCTTGACCCTGTCTCCAAACCTGGAGAAGCAGAAGTCTGCGTAGTCCTTAAAAGCTTCAACAATGGATGCATTGGTCCACCCACCATACTCCTGGAGTGCCTGGGGTAGATCCCAGTGGTAGAGTGTGACAACAGGTTGGATGCCAGACTCCAGCAGAGTGTTTATCAGCTTGTCATAATAGAGAGCCCCCTTTTCTGACTGGCTGCTCCTGTGGCCTGAGGGGAAAATTCTGGCCCAAGAGATGGAAAACTGGTAGGTGTTGACGTGAAGACCTCGCAGGAGGTAGACATCATAATCCACCTTATTGTAACTGTCACATGCTAGATCAGCTGTCTGGTTTTCAAAAACCTTGTTTTCATGACCAAAGCGGTCCCAAATGGTCTCCCCCTTTCCACCTTCCATCCAGCCCCCCTCAACCTTGAAGGACTCACTGGAGGTGGCCCACTGGAAGTCATCAGGAAAAGATTCATTCAGGAAGGTGTCTCGCTCTGATGAGGTCATAGTTGCAAAATTGCTCCAAGTTTGGCAGTAGCTCATGGAGCATGATGTGTGAGGAGTGTTTCTGAGTCTGTTATCGTCACTTTGGTGTACATGACTGACAGATAAGAAATGAGACCATGAAAACAAACATTAATGGGAATACCTGAGTAAAAATCCAACTGTCATTTATTGGTAAAATGATGGGATAAGTTAAAACAAAGCTTGGGGGTTGAATTATACTTGAGTACCTCTTTCGGACTGTATCAGCTGGTCGTAGCATATCTACCATGTCTAATCCAAAAACACTTTGTGGTTCATTGGTCAGGACTGTAAAAGAATCACAGAAATGATTTATAATGTGATACCACTGTCCTTAAATGCCATTATCAGGTGCTATTTATTTCAGGTATAACTAATGAGTATTTTAAAATATGAACCTGAATATGGTCACTTTGCCAATCCATATTTGTTAACTTTTGACAGGCAAAAAAAATGATATAGACCTCATGAATATGAATAAAATCAGAAGCATCAACATTACCTTCCAAAATGTCTGTATCAGACAGGAAGTGATAAGGAGAGCAGTCCGTGATGCTCACCTCATAAAAGAGGATAGGCTTTTTTTGACACTTCGCCTACAAGAAAAGATAACAGTTATTTATCTTGTTAAACACAAGTTACTGAAACAGAATTTCAAGGACGTGGTGGTTGTTCTGTCTTATCTCTATTCAGTTCATTATCTACAGCTGATGCCTGTTGAACATTTTTCGATGCACTTTCTACAAACCAAAACATTTTGTAGTTCATCGGCCACCCTTCTTCCAGCAGTGCAGTCATACTGAATCTTAATAGAGATGAAATCTGAATATTGCTGGAACACAGAAACATATGAATATAACTTAAAATATGAGAAACTGAATGGCATAAAAAAATATGTAAAAGAAGAAATTATGAGACATTGTTTACACTGCTTTACCTATTCAGCAGATGATTGTCAGATTTATCAGATAACAACATGCACATCTCACCAGCAGTTTGGTATCACAGATGACTGGTGCTTTATTGGCCTCCATGCCAGCTGATACTCCTCCATCTGAAACACATGGTATGTGATTTCAGGTATTGTATCACACCTTTCATTGCCAATTATTACACGGATGAACCATGTGGTCCTTTCTCCTGCTATTCTCTAATCTCTTATCAATTGTAATGGTGTCCTTATGTGTTCATCACTTATACCTTTAGGTACGTGATGAACACATAAGGCTACAGCTGTTCTGAAAAACAAACAAACAAACAAAATGAAAAAAATAAAATAAAATAAATTTATTCAAAAACGTACGAGAAAGACCAACACAGTGGCTCACCATTGAAAATAGTTTCGGTCAAATTAACCAAACACATCAACATATTTTTGAAACACCACAAATTAAACACATCTCACATTACACAGGATTTAATCTGAAAAAAAAAAAACAGCCACTTAATTTAAATGATATTTTCATAATATCATTGATTTTTTAAAACGTCTTTTCATTATACAAGCACCTAAAGTTTCCCACTCCATACAAATTATGTGAATTCAAAGGCCTGAAGCTTCCTAAATTTTTTAACTCATCTCATGATGTTACTCAATAAAGCATAAACACCCACCTCTCCCAGGAAACAGCCGATGGTAACGCTGGTAAACACTGACGTGTGCATTTAGAGCATTTTGCAGGTCAGACTCCTTCAGTTCATCCATGCAGCTCAGTGTCACCCAGGATTTAACCAGCTCTCCAAACTCCCCAAACACAAACTCTGCATACTCCTGAAACATCTCCACCAGCTGCTGACTCTCCCAGCCTCCATACCTAGATCTTAGAGCTTCTGGCACTGTGGATCCATGAAGGATGACCACAGGCTCCAGTCCAACCTCCAGCAGCTGTTTAAGCAGGGTCTGGTAACAGGTGACCACAGACTGCCGCGGCTGGCTGGACAGGCCTGTAGGTAGGAGCTGGGTCCATGACAGCGGCACTTTGAAGTGGGTCACCCCTCTACTCTGGAGGTACTCAAAGTACTCTTTAGAACTTGAAGGTAGTGCATTGCTGCAGTCGAATGTGTCCAACAATACCCAGTCAAAGGGTTTTTCACTCAGACTTTCCACCTGTTCACTGGTCATGGGACCTGCAAGAAAAACTGCCTGTTGTGGATCATCATGATCCTGGCACATGCACCCAAACACAGCAATCAAAGAGAGAGAGAGAAGCTTCCCCAGTAACCTCATGTCGTCTGAGTGTGGGGAACTGAGTTAGCATGAGGTGGCTGACCATTTATAGTCTCACTGTTAACAGACCTGAACTTTCAGACCAGCAGCAGTTTCATAACCATTACTGTACGAAGGATCACCTCTGCTGGCAAGCTTTATGGTGTTTTCTGGAGACATGTTGCAGCCTTGAGTCTTCCTGATAAAATACAACAGGTCAAACAGAGGCAAAGGGGGGTTTGCAGAGGTCTAGATATAAAGATCATAAACACAAAGTCCAAGTCCAATGAGAGAAACAGAGAATCTTGCACACATTTCTGATAAAGTATTGTGTAATATAACATTATTCTACCAGCTAGCTTAGAGGTACATGCAGAGAAATGTTGGAGTTTACCAATATCTATCAGCTAGATTCTAGACTGAAACAATCCCTTGCTCTCTCCTCCAAATGTTGAAGCAATGGTGGCCTCTAAGGTCAAAAAGCATGTGTGCTTTATGATAACCATGATCCTCCATTTGTCAAGTCTACCAGAATTTAGCAACTACTAGAATTACCGTGACAGTCCTTTTGATTGCTCAGACATTATTTACGTATAATTTGGATAGTTAAAAAAATTTCTAAGGATAAATTGATGGAGTAGGTAAATCCACATCAGGACACAACATAAAAATGAATGAGATTTTTTAGTAGACAGCAAGATTAATCTACTTCCAGACATCAAGAAGCTTCACTCTCTGAAACTGCTCTTCCATTAGATATTTGTCACTCTCCTTTGAGTTGTCTTTTTAACTTCTTTTGGGTTTTGAGTGAAGCTATAGCTAGATTTTAGCTTCTCAGAGCATAAAAAAACAGAGCAGGAGAAAGAGCGGGGAAATGTAGCAAGTAGTGAAATATGACATCCCTTGTAAAAAGCCAGCAGTCAATTTGACAGCTATGGTAATTCAAGGTAGTAATACCCAGATCTCTTTTGAGTTTTGAAATTTTAATGATAAAACAAAGTTAAAATAAAATATACACAGATTTAGGAAAAGTCAGGGTCGTACTGGTATATAGGTTTTATTTAAACAAAATTATGACGTTGCACATTTCAAAAGCAGTCAAAATGACTGCCTTGGTCGTTCACAAGAACCTTCACACATGTGACATCAACTATCTATAACTTTCAATAATGTAATGTCACACCATGGTTGATAAGAAACCACACATAATGATCGAAGGACAGAGATTGATGTGAGGGGTCAGTTGTGTCAGGTCTACAGATCTTTTTTTGTGGAATTTACCACTGATATGTTTAAACCATATCTGTCACTTGCTATATAAGGTTACTGAGTCTTATCGTGAGCTTCTGGGAAAGCTTGGTGTCAGTTGTCTCCATGAACAGAGTTAATTGTGTCAGCTATCTTAAGCATCACTTTATTTGTGTGCTTGGCTCTCATCTCGTAACATTGGTAACAGCAAGTCAAAGCAGCAAGGGTGGAATAATGAGATGCAGGGGAAACTAATTAGAGCACAATCAAAGAAGAGGTAAACACACTAAGGCTGAAGGTTAAACTCATCTGTGGTAATGCACACAAAGCTTGTGAAAGTATTAACTGCAGTGTACAAAGGAGGTTTTTCTTAACAGTTGGATGGGAGATTTTTAACAGTGATGTCTTCTGTACCCCTGTTTGATGCTGTACAGTGTTTCCATCTCACTCAGTCGCACAGTGTTCCATTCACAGTCTGTACAACCAAAAGAAATATGTTTTGGCTATCATTATATATTACACAATGTTATCAGCTGTACATAAATTAAACTACATCTTGGGCTAAAGTCATCAGTGAGCATATGATGATTCTTTTTAAGATCTCTTTAGGAAGGATAAAGCTTCACATCTCTTTTGAGGATTTCAAATTTATTTTATTCTGTTCAATCTTAAGGACAAAATATTATGTCTTGGGCACAGAAAAAATGAAAACACTGTATAATGTTACCAAATTGAGTCATTTTATATGTGAGAAAATTAGAAACTGCAGGCAATATATTTACACTGTTTACCATTGCCATCTTCAGGGCAATCATGGTGTCTTTGGATAAACTTATTTCTTTACCCATGTTTTCACAACTCGAAGGGTTAAGTGCAATAAGAGTCTGACCTTAATAAAAGTAGATGGTTGATGCCATTATAATTGATAAAAATCTCATTGGTCGATCGACTGTGAGATGATCTCAGGTATTCATCTTTATTTTGTTCAAGTGTCCATAACTTTTTCATTTATTAACTTTAAACTTGTGGCTCATTTATTGATCAGCAGCCCTATTGTGGCAACATAAGTGACTTAGTATCATATAAAGAAAAAGAATAAAATTGTATATATTAAGGTGTGTCATCCTATTTCATATATTCAAACGTGACAAGGGGACGGAAGGGAATAACGCTTGACATGTGCGAGTCCAGAGTCTTACAGACTGTTATCACCAAGCTGCAATAAAACACTTTACTTCACACTGCGATAAACATGATAATCTTAATTATGTTATGATGCAATGTGAGGAAAACAGAACTGCTTGAAAGAGCTCAACTTTCAGTGGATGATACCAGTCCATGCTTTGCCAGCTGCAATGAAGTACCTGTTGTGGTTCGGGGTTTTCTGTCTGGTCGGGTGCAGGAGCACAGGGTTCAGTGAACATGAGGACTTCATGCTTGTCGGAGGTCCTCTGAGAAATTCAGACAGAATTGTAAATGATGACTTTGACTGCAGCTCTCCCATCCCTTCAGGCTCTAAAGAATATTTTGAGTACCTCCAGAGCAGAGGGGTGACCCACTTCAAAGTGCCACTGTCATGGACCCAGCTCCTACCTACAGGCCTGTCCAGCCAGCCGCGGCAGTCTGTGGTCACCTGTTACCAGACCTTGCTCAAAGAGCTGCTGGAGGTCGGACTGGAGCCTGTGGTCATCCTTCATGGATCCACAGTGCCTGAAGCTCTAAGACTTCAGTATGGAGGCTGGGAGAGCCAGCAGCTGGCGGAGATGTTTCAGCAGTATGCAGAGTTTGTGTTTGGAGAGTTTGGAGCTCTGGCACACACATGGGTGACTCTGAGTGACGTGAATGTTGATGGACAGCAGGAAGGTGCATCAAATCTTCTGCAAAATATTTTTCAACTCAACACGAACGTCTATCAGCTCTATCACCGAATGTTCCCTGGAGAAGGTAAGCTAAACTGGAATAGAAAGGAAACATCACGATATTATGTTCTTATAGTTCCGTAAGGGAGAAGCCGATTGTGTTTACCTTTAATAAGTTAATGTTTGATGCAACCCTTTCCTGCATTCAACACTTCACCCCATGGTTTATGGCAGAGTGTAGATTGCCTCTCCTCACTTAATAAACAATCAAAGATCAATAAAAGCATTCAGATTTCACTGCACAGCATGTGTCTGAGTGAGCCTTGTGAAAAGAAATCACATAAAGATTCAGGTTACATCAACCTGATGTGTGTCACAGGGAGCTCTCTTTAACTATTTTTTACAGTTTTTAATATTAACTAAATTAAATGGTAGAGTTGACCCTGTATGGTTGATAGCCTAGCATCTGTCAGTTCTCTGCTAGTTTCACAACAAAGGAGCTGAAAGACATCCTGTGTGGATACTGAACTAACCTCTTAGAACCCCTCTCCAAAAAGACTGAACTGTGCCTTTAATTCTTTCTATTTTGCAGGGAGACGTCTTTCACTTGGGTTGAGAGGAGCTGATATTTCAACTGTATCCCAGATTAAAGGTTCAACTACAGTAAGCTGCATCCTCTGTCTCCTTGTATACTGGCTCTGAATGTATACTTTCCCAGTATTTAAGGAAAACTTTAGAAAAAATGTTTATGCTTGATTAACCCTTCAATGTTTCTAACACTGCAACGGTGCTAACAATAAGATCTTTATCATGTCTGTTATTTCGAAATGGGTCGGACAAAAGAGCTCCAATATAGGATCCAAAATGTCTAGAGATGATATTTTCTTTTATTAGAACGGGTCTTATCTCATATCAAATGATTCAGCAAGATCCAGAGTAAATTGGCAGCATTTCAAAATTTTACACATCTTCTTATCTGATGTTTTTTTACAATCCTAAACATTATCAGTGAATTAAGATAAGATATGATAAACTTTGGAAATTTGTCATGGACATAAGTGCAGTGCTGCTCACAAACAATACGGTCATCATACATGCAATCAATCGATCAATACATTCATTCATTATTAATTCATCATACCAACGTTACAATTACATGCCCATTGTTGAATAGATGAAAGAAAAGCCATGTCACTGTTTTTGTGTTCATTTGCACTCTAACACACAGTCAGAGCACTTGAGGACACTGTTGGTGTACACATT
This sequence comes from Labroides dimidiatus, assembly GCA_030710495.1. Classification (NCBI taxonomy): domain Eukaryota; kingdom Metazoa; phylum Chordata; class Actinopteri; order Labriformes; family Labridae; genus Labroides; species Labroides dimidiatus. Next base: position 20,330,608 of record CM061160.1, read on the forward strand.
TAAAAAAAAAAAGTTATTATCTAAAGAATATCCCCCCAAAAATTGTCTATATTGTTAAACATGAATGTGATCACACGGTGTTTTCTCTCTTCTTTTTTTGTACAGGTGGATTTCTTGTCAGTAAACCTTGAATACAGCTGTGCCTCTGCATCAAACTTAGCAGAGGAGTTACGTAGATTACAGGTACAGTTGATGTAAAACAGCTTTTTTTCCTCACTGTCATTCCTCATCTTCTGTTTTTGTTACACTGCTGTCCTGCGTATGTTTTGTTGTAGATATCCAGTGGAAATCTGCCCATCCTGATACTCAGGATAACTGTTGATGATTGTTCCTATGATCGGTTCCAGCTTCTTAGCATTTCCATACGAGGTAAAAGTCACTGGATTGTCATTATTTTCTGTTTTTATTTACATTTTATACAATGTCACCAACTTTTTGGGAATTTCATTGAACAATTTTGTTTTCCAGTGGCTGAACAGTTTATGACAGGGCATCAGGGTGGACCTGTTGTTATTTGCAATGTCATAAACTTTTACTGATGGTATGATGGAAGTTATATCCAAAGTGTTATCACAGCACTGATATGACAGTAATAATATAACAGTTTAACATAAAACATAACCTTGCTGTGGTACAACCTCAGATCATTCTTTACATTAATTCATAGAACAACTTGATCATTTTTGCATCCAATATAAGTCAAGTTTTACAAGAAGAAACTAAGAGTAAAATGCAGAAAGTAAGGTTTAAAAGTGTTATCTGAATTATGATGTTTAATTTTTAAAAACAGCCCACTTATCTTTTTCTATTCTTTGCTTGTTTGATTAACAAAAACTGGTGACAGACTAAAGAAATCTCTGGTCAATCATTTATTTGTATTTTTAGCTAATTAAGAATTGCCTCACAAGTATGCCAGCATTGTTACAGTCAACATAGTTGGATAAATGTTGATCGTATAGCTGTCAGAAACTTTTCTTTTCATCACAGCCTTAAACAGCAAGGACCTGAGAATTGTGGGATGTGACATGATGAGAATGTTAGAAGAGCTGGACCCACCGGACCTTCCAAACAGGTAAAACTTTACTTTGTGGAATAAGGAAGCTTTAAGTGGAATGATAAATTTGTTTCTTTTGTACTTATATTGCTCTGTTTCTTTCTTCTTCTCCAGAAGTCATGGGGCTTCAGAAAGCAGTGAAATCACAAACAAATATCAGAGTGTATGGAACAAATTTGAGAGCCAGACCACAACTGAGCGAGACACCTTCCTGAATGAATCTTTTCCTGATGACTTCCAGTGGGCCACCTCCAGTGAGTCCTTCAAAGTTGAGGGGGGCTGGATGGAAGATGGAAAGGGGGAGACCATTTGGGACCGCTTTGGTCATGAAAACAAGGTTTTTGAAAACCAGACAGCTGATCTAGCATGTGACAGTTACAATAAGGTGGATTATGATGTCTACCTCCTGCGAGGTCTTCACGTCAACACCTACCAGTTTTCCATCTCTTGGGCCAGAATTTTCCCCTCAGGCCACAGGAGCAGCCAGTCAGAAAAGGGGGCTCTCTACTATGACAAGCTGATAAACACTCTACTGGAGTCTGGCATCCAACCTGTTGCCACACTCTACCACTGGGATCTACCCCAGGCACTCCAGGAGTATGGTGGATGGACCAATGCATCCATTGTTGAAGCTTTTAAGGATTACGCAGACTTCTGCTTCTCCAGGTTTGGAGACAGGGTCAAGACCTGGAACACTTTCAGTAGTCCTTGGGTAGTGAGTCATGCTGGGTATGGAACTGGGGAGCATCCTCCTGGAGTGAAAGACTATGTGGTTGCCTCTTATGAGGTAAGAGCAAGTGTCTAACAGTCATTTGCACATATATTTAATGGCTTCCAGTCTTTTGATAAGCATTTTTTGGCTTCACAGGTTACACATAATATCCTTATATCCCATGCTGAGGCCTGGCATGTCTACAATGACAAATACAGGAGACCACAAGGAGGGAAAGTAGGCATTGCATTGAACTCTGACTGGGCTGAACCCTCAGACCCTTCCAGACCTGAAGATGTAGCAGCAGCAGATCGCTACCTGCAGTTCATGTTGGGCTGGTTTGCACATCCTATATTTGTGAATGGAGATTATCCTGAAACACTCAAGACACAAATTGAGCAGAAAAGAAACAAATGTCCTCTTTCTGAGCCTGCAAGACTTCCAGTTTTCACTGCTGAGGAGAGCAAGAGGATACATGGAACAGCAGATTTTTTTGGATTGAACCATTACACATCCAGGCTGGTCAACAACAGTGATGGAGGCTGTAACCCTGGTCCTCATGGGGTAGGTGACTTCAAGACACATGTGGACCCTTCCTGGTCTTCAACTGCATCTGACTGGATCTACTCTGCACCCTGGGGACTTAGAAGGCTCTTAAAGTACATCTCAGTGGAGTATTTAAATGTCACCAAAGTGCCTATCCACATAACTGGGAATGGTATGGCAACTGAGTATGAGGGGGACACCATCAGTGACACCCATCGTGTGGAGTATATGAAGAGCTACATCAACGAGGCCCTGAAAGGTTAGAGTCTAGAACTAAATTTACTGAATAGCAGCCCTGCATAGTGAAACACATTTTAATGTGCTATTTTCTGTTTTCATTTTATAGCTATTTCTTTAGATGGTGTGGATGTTCGAAGGTTCACAGTGCAGTCATTAATGGATGGATTTGAAGGGAACCAAGGCTACAGTGAAAGATTTGGTCTGCACTATGTCAACTTTGATGCTACAGACAGACCGAGAACCCCAAAGCAGTCTGCATATTTCTACGCACAGGTTATCAGGCAAAATGGATTTGGTTCTAGTCATGGGTCTCTTATCAGAGAGACATTTAAGCAATACACCCACAAAGCAAATGGTTCATCATCTTCTGAAGTTCCATCTACATCAAAGATTGTCTGGGAGAAATTCTCACACCAGACCAAATTCAAGACAAAAATGTATCACTATGGCACATTTCCTGATGGCTTCAGTTGGGGAGTATCATCCTCAGCTTACCAGATTGAAGGGGGCTGGAACACTGATGGGAAAGGGCCCAGCATCTGGGATACATTCACCCACAAACCTGGCAGTATTCCAGAAAATGCTAACGGAGATGTTGCCTGCGACAGCTACAACAGACTTGACGAAGACCTCTACATGCTACGAGCTCTCAGGGTGAAGTCATACAGATTCTCTTTGTCCTGGTCAAGGATCTTTCCTGATGGTCGACGTTCCTCCCTGAACCAGAAAGGTGTTGACTACTACAACAGACTTATTGACGGCCTCTTAGCACACAACATCACTCCCATGGTGACACTCTACCACTGGGACCTTCCGCAAGCTTTGCAAACCCTTGGGGGCTGGGACAGTGTAACTATGATTGACATTTTCAATGACTTCTGTGACTTTTGTTATGCCACCTTTGGTGACAGAGTCAAATTCTGGATGACCTTCAACCAGCCTCAAACAATTGCATGGTCAGGATATGGACTTGGACAGATCCCACCAAATGTTAAGAAACCAGGAACCGCTCCCTACACAGTTGCGCACAATCTTATTAAAGCACACGCCAAGGCCTACCACACATATGATGACAAGTACCGCGAGACCCAAGGAGGTCTTGTATCCATTGCCCTAAATGCTGATTGGGTGGAACCTGTTGATGTTGATGTTATCAGAGAAGTGGTAGCTGCTGACCGTGCTCTGCAGTTTCAACTGGGCTGGTTTGCACACCCCATTTTCAAGAACGGTGACTATCCTGATGCAATGAAGTGGCAAGTCGGAAACAAAAGCGAACTCCAAGGTCTATCAGAGACAAGACTCCCCTCCTTCACTGAAGAGGAAAAGAGCTTCATCAGGGGAACTGCTGACATGTTCTGTGTTAATCACTACACTACGAAGATTGCAAGTCATGCCACACTGAGGCTGTCCCCTCAATCATATGAATATGACCAAGACTTGACTGAAGAGGAGGAAGGTGATTCACCGACAACTGCAATCAGTAAACAGAGAGCTGTCGCATGGGGCCTGAGGAGACTCCTAAACTGGATCAAGGAAGAATATGGAAGTCCAGAGATTTATATCACTGAGAATGGAGTGGCTACAGATACAAAGACAACTTGGGATGACATTGCCAGAGTATTTTATTACAAGACCTACATTGACGAGGCTTTAAAAGGTGTACTTACATGAATAATGTTCTCTATCTTGATGATTTTATGATCGCCGATGATATGATTTCTAGTTTTAATAATGTATTCATGTGTGTATTTTTTTTTAAATAAACAGCACATGACCTTGACGGTGTCAAGGTAAAGGGATACATAGCAGCAACACTCATGGATTCCTTTGAGTGGCTTCATGGATACAATGTTGGATTTGGTTTACATCATGTGGATTTTACCAACCCAAACCGACCAAGAACCCCGAAATTCTCAGCCCATTTCTATTACCAAGTCATAAAAAACAATGGATTCCCTGAACCAGATGATGAGAAGGTACTTCAGGGACATTTCCGCAAAGATTTCATATGGAGCACTGCAACAGCATCATACCAGGTAACTGTTAACATAAACTATTTTAGTCCAAGTTGTATCCAGAATTTCTACATCATCTTTGTCTTTCAAATCTCCCTACTTTGTTTCCAGATTGAAGGGGGTTGGAGAGCAGATGGGAAAGGTCTCAGCATCTGGGACAAGTTTGCTCACACTCCTCTTCGAGTGTCCAATGATGAAAATGGGGATATAGCCTGTGACAGTTACCATAAAGTAGAAGAGGATGTTGCTATGTTGAAGCAGCTGAAGGTGACTCACTATCGGTTCTCCATATCCTGGTCAAGGGTGCTCCCTGATGGTACCACAAAGAACATTAATGAGGCTGGTCTTAACTATTACCATAGACTGGTGGATAGCCTTCTTGCTGCAAACATCCAACCACATGTAAGTGTAATTCTCTTCTTAATTTTATAAACACATTTGTAATAGCAAGGCGATGAAACACACAAACTTTGTTTTTCCTCACTGTCAGATTACTCTTTACCATTGGGACCTTCCACAAGCTCTGCAGGATGTCGGGGGCTGGGAGAATGACACAGTTATTCTCAGATTTAAGGATTATGCTGACCTCATCTTCAGTAGACTTGGCCCGAAAGTTAAATTTTGGATCACCATCAATGAGCCTTACAATATAGCCATGGTAGGGCATGGTTATGGAGCAGCTGCCCCAGGTATGCTATAAAACCATAATCACCAAGTTGACAGAATCTTTTTTTTTTTTTTTTTTTTTTTTTAATTTAGTTAGCCCTGCGATTGACTGGCGTCCAGTCCAGGGTGTACCCTGCCTCTCGCCCTAAGACAGCTGGGATAGGCTCCAGCCACTTGCGACCCTGAACAGGAGAAGCGGTATAGAAAATGGATGGATGGATGGATTAATTTAGTTATAAGCTGTTTTTGGCTTGACATAAAGATACAAAACTATAATTAGAATCCGTTTTGAGGCATGGTTATGCAAGTCAGTCTTTATTCTGTGTATGTAACTCACGCCATATAAAACAAAACAGCATGACTGAACCGACAAGTACTGGTATTAAAAATTACATATCTGTTTCCAGGGATCAGTTTCCGACCAGGCACACTACCCTACATTGTAGGTCACAACCTTCTGAAAGCTCATGCTGAGGCCTGGCATCTCTACAATGACAAGTACCGGGCCACACAGAAAGGAATAATCTCAATCACCATCAACTCTGACTGGTCAGAGCCAAGAAATCCTCATAAACAAGAGGACATTGATGCAGCTAGGCGTGTGGTGCAGGTAAAAGAATGCCAAAGACTTGTACATAGGTTTTATCTGTTAGTTTTCCACCTCTAGTATCCCTTTTGTGTCTTTTTGTGCAGTTCTACATTGGCTGGTTTGCTCATCCAGTCTTTAATGGAGACTACAGTGACATGATGAAGACAATCATTCGAGAGAGAAGCTTAGCTGCTGGTCTGCCAAAATCTCGGTATTGCAGAAAAAAACAAAAAGATGGAAATATGACACTAATTTCTTTCACACTTTTTTGGGGGAATCTATTAAGTTCAGTACAATCTCACCAGGTTGCCTGAGTTCACTCCTGAGGAGATAAAGAGGATAAAGGGTACCTATGACTATTTTGGGTTCAACCATTACACCACTGTGCTAGCATTCCCTGTGGCCTACGGCAACCTTCAGCACTATGATGCAGATAGGTAAGCAGTGCAATCACATGTTGCCCATCCAAAAACTGTTTTCACTCAGATGTGTTCCTATGAGCATCGTTTTTGTATGTAACTACATACCACCTTTGATATTATCAGGGGTGCAGGAACCATTGCTGATCGTACCTGGCTGGATTCAGGTTCATCCTGGCTAAAGGTCTCATCATTTGGCTTTCGGAAGATCTTAAACTTCATCAAGGAGGAATATGAAAATCCTCCAATTATCATCACTGAAAATGGCATTTCAGAGAGAGGGCCCATTGACCTAGATGATTTTCATAGGAGTTACTACTATGAAAAATACATCAACCAGGTGTTAAAAGGTATCAGCCAACAGCTTTCATTATCTTCATTTTCAATAAGAAATAAAATCCAGGCATTGAAAACTATAAAGACAAAGCATTTTTAGGCATTTCTTCTCTACGTCTTTCCTATGATATTTTTATTGTCTTCCCAGCATACTTGCTAGATAATGTGGACATCCGTGGATACACAGCATGGTCTCTGATGGACAACCTTGAGTGGGCCACAGGCTTTTCTGAAAGATTTGGCCTTTTCTACGTAAATCACTCAGACCCTAATCTGACCCGAGTGGCCAAGACTTCAGTTGCCCGCTACGCCACCATCATTAAATGCAATGGATTCCCCAGCGGACCCCACGAGTGCTTGGACCCAGAGCCAGAGGGTGGGTATACCCATGGACATGGCTGGAGGGAAAATTATGACACTTTTACAGTTAGAGGAGATTATACCACTTCCATAGCTCTCCTATAAATCTGTATGCTGGGCTACTGCTAATTAGCCTTTGGCTGTAGCCCAGTACAATTACTTTATGTATTCTCTGTACATACCACTATAAATTATCTTATCAGAATGAAAGCAGTCACTTTTGCTTTTTATCCACAGCAACAACTGCTCCAGTAACAATTCTACCAACCAAGCCTGAGGACACTGCTAGCCCAAGTGTCCCAAAAACAGATCCGGTGACCAAGACCCCTGCCTCCGATGACACCATTAGCTTCTTGGGTATGAAACTCTCGATCAGTGATGCAGAGACAGGACTTGTGGCCACATTTTCACTTCTCATAGTTGTAGCATTTGGATGTATTTGTTTAACCTTTTTCTTTTTTAAAGCACGAAAACGGGGAAGGACACACAATATGAAAGAAGGTATTCAATTGACAAAAACTGACTTTTAAATGAAGTCACACAGCCTGCACTGTTTATAAATTGTAAATGTCTTAACTTCATTACCTGAAAAACTTTTTCAAGAATGATATTTCATGCTTTAAATATTTTAAAATACTCACAAAAGCATTAAAATCACACTTATACTGCTAAGAGTGAGATTCAACAAATCTCTGTTCACTGATTCACAGATATATCTGATGTTACTGCTGTTATTGAGTTTTCTTGACCATTAAAACACTTTAACTTTTACATTAGTCTTGTTATTTCTTGATGGTAAAAGCTGACCCCTGTGGAAGTATCATGAAAAGTGAGCCACTTCATTTCAAAGTTCTTCTCCCTTAATAGTTTCATGGCTTACAGGGTTAGGAAAAGGGAAACTTTGTCATCTGCAGTCAAATGGAATTAACCATTTTTGTTAAATGTTCATCAATTTTAGTCATCCTCATGTTTATGTTAAGCATTTCCTTATTGTGAACCTACACCACACAGGACATATTGTACTTTACGACCTGTAGATGTCTTTTTTCCTGTTGCTCTGTAATGCCACATGTTCTTTGAACATATCACATCCCATCAGATCAAAAGTACTTCATAAATCACTCGTGTGAACTTTTGGATTTTAACATGCCGCATGCACAGGTGTCGCATGCGGTCTACATGATTTAAATTTTGGTCAGCAAGCCACTTATTTATACCATGCTAAGGAAAAAAAACCCTCCTTTCATAAGGAGGATGAAGTTTTGCTGTAGTATGAGAAATGTGGAAATGTGTTTTGTGACAAACCACATGGCTTTCCAGGATCCAACAGAACGTTCAATAAAAATCAATTGATACCACTAGATGTCACTGTAGGTTTATGATTATTGTGCTGCACACCTGGTTATATTTGAACTAGTCAAGTCCAGGGCCTGTAGTAAGGGTAAGTGTTGAATATGTACTATGTTAAATAAATCGTGCATCTTTAGTGGCTATCTATGGCTGTATCTGATTAAACGGGAACCATCATATCATACATACTGATTGCAAATTACACAGTGTCATTATGGCAGTCGAAATGAAAATTAAAAAGTAGCTTATTTTCAGTCAGATAATTTATTTTGTGATGTGTTGGTTCCCCTGGCTCAAGATGTTTAATGAGCCTATTTCTTACATGTGGATAATACAGTCCAGTTTACATGATTATTACTAGAGATTCTGCAGAGTTGTGGATAGTCTACCAATTCATATCATCAGAAGTCCAAACCGACATAAAATCATACTTTCATTATGAAATGAGAGTGGCCAGTCTTTATTTTAAATTTACAGGCCTCAACTAGCCTATCACTGCTATTCTCAGGTCTGATGCGTTATCAAGTATCATGTCTGGAAAAGACATAACTGAAGCTCCAAAACAAAGTCACACAGACAAAAAAGACCCAGGGAAAAATATTTTTTCTGGGATACACTGCACCATTTGCCCTGTCCTCCATACCTCAATAGCCTTGCATTTCCAAAGCAGGGCAGCACTTTGCCCTGGAAATTGGAATTGATAATCAATAATAAATCCTTTCCCATTATTTAAGTCTGCTGTAGAGTGGCAGACGAACTTTGTCAGTAGAAAATGACAGAAAGCCTACAGAAAGAACAAAGCTGTTTGAAAAACTGAATAATGACACCTTTAGCCAAACTGCACATATAGCAATAAAACAGTCACTCACTATTAGACGTCTTCGTAGGAGAACGGTGCGTCTGTTGTTAACAGAATCAGAAATACTTCATTAATCCCAGAGGGAAATTTGGTGTTACTGTTGCTCTTTAAATAGTACGGAGCCGCGTTTGCCGGTCTTTTCCCGCTCTCTGAGCCTCTGAACTGTGTGCAGCACGCGATAGGCTCAGCGTGTCAGGTGATGCGTTCAGGTACCGTAATTAATGTAATCGCCGATAGGACACATTATTTTCCAAATGTTGTTATATGGGCCAGTAACGAATAACATCACATATTCTAAAAATGAAAAAATGAATATATGAAAAATAAAATAAATAAATAAAAAAACACTTGCTGACAGGCAACAAAAAGGAAAATTGGTTGGGCATTTCTTGGGGGACTTCTTTGGAGGTGCTAAAGCACCCCCAAGCTGCCCCCCAGCACCCAGACAGCCTCTTGTTTAAATCCAGTAATTTTTGTTCAGTGGTGTAGTTACTCTACAAAAGCTTTTGAAGTAGGATGAAGGCAAAGTCTGGCAGACTATGCATATTTAATAAAAGTCTCAGTTTCTCTGAGTCAATCCATTAAATAGTAATTCAACAGTTAAATTGATTGACCTTCTTTAGTGATAAACAAGGAAAATCAACTAAATGATAAAGGAAGTGAAACCAGACAAACCATTTGAAAATGCAGTATGTTGTAAAAATTTATTGTAAAAACTAACCACAAAGTACTATCAATACAAAAAGTATAAAAGTACAAAAAGGCATTGCTCAAAAATAACTTGAGATGACAATATTTGAGTTGGTACTAATGGCACTGTGGGTATGATTCAGAATACAAAAGATGGCGCCTTAGGAGAGCTCATTCAAGGCATTGAATTCACATTGAAATGATTAGATCATTTACAACTCTTGAGATCCTGGACCAATGCGAACACTGATCCAGAAATCAGCACTTGAAGACATGAAACATGACAAACAGTAAATCCCTCATTGGAAACAGACACTGAAACTTTAACAGAACAGGGGACTGCAACATTGTCAAGTATTGCGTGAAAACCAAAATGCCTATTATTGAAAATAAAAACTGTTCGACTTGAACTGTAAATGTACCCAACTGTTCTCAGAATAGACCAGTTTCTGATTAAATCTGGCTGTAGGGAGCTAAGACAGCAGTGAGAGTCCATCTTAAAATAAAGGAAAAGCCACAGTGACAAGAGCCTCTTTTCCATAGCACAACAGTCAAAACTAATATAAAAATAAAGAACAGTATCAAATACACATTTAAGAAATACAATAGGATATCAAGACTTACAAGTTTTTCAAGCATTATCCAGGTTTGTTTATTCCTTTGGACAAAGGCACCCCAAGTGTCTTCCAGTTACCATCGAGGCACCAGGCTCGGGAATGTTGACTGGTGCAGTCAGTGCCAACATTTTCTAAACTATTAAAAAAAAATAAACAACGTACACTCCAAAAAAAAAACCTTTGTATGAAAATGTACACCAAAAAAGCCTTCAATAGCATAACTATTCCAGTACCTTTCTTTTATGACTGGTGCCTTGTCCATGAACCTTTTGTTTGCATCACACTCACTCAAGACTCAACGATGCATCACCATTTTTTAAAATTTTTTTTTGCTCTACTATTGATTTAACCCAACAAAATCCTAGTAAACAGACTTCCAGTTTTGGTCTAAGGCAAACTTGAGATGTACTCACTGCAAACTTCCAAAAGAGGAATGATTGTAGAAATAACTAAAAGATTTAAGTCTTGTAAATAAAAAATATTTGTGGAAAAACAGGAATAGCTGCCCTGAGGGAGAAGCACGTGGACCTTCACCGTTCTTGCTGCATGACGGTAGTTGGTAAGCACTTTGGATCTTCAGACAGGCTGGGCTCTCAAGTATTGCTTGGTTGAGTCACAACTCTTCTCCTCTTTTGATTTGTTGCTTGATCACAGCTGATCATAACACTGGACGGCCTGGGTTGACTTCATCCACCTCAAGCGAGATCACACATACACGAACACACTCACTCACTCAGTTTGATTCCCTTTTGTCCACTCTGCTCTATAGTGTCACCATGGCTGATGAGAAGTTAGGCTCGGAGACCTGTGAACAAGGCGATATTAAATGTTATGAATGCATTTCATTGGGGTCAGACTTTAAAACGTGCTATGAAAGAAGAGAAGATGAAGCTTCACCTTTCTCACATGTACTGCTCTGCTTCTCCTGGGCAAAGTTTAGTCTGTTCTGCTCGGCTGCAGTACCGTTAGACTCCGGGCTGCTGCTGCGTGATGGGCTGCTCTCCTCATTTTGATACGCCAGATCCAGATGCTGCTGGGCCAGTTTGAGGTGTCTACGCAGCCTCTCCAGCTCCCGTGATGAAGCCTCGTCACCAAACGACTCACGACCTGAGTCTCCCAGGTTGTCCCTGAAGCCCATCTTCCCAGATGGGTCCTTCTTCAGAGCTGTGTGGTAGCCTGGAGGTGCAGAGGGCTGGCGGCAGATGGAAGACCTCTGGCTGGCCAAAGCTGAGGGACGTGGGGTGGGAGGTCTGGGCCGTGGTGCACAAAAGCAATCCCGAATACCACTGAAGCCGAGGTGAAGGATCTCCAACACGGTGAAGAGCAGACACAGAGCGCTGACACCGTACATGATGAGGAGGAAGATGGTTTTCTCTGTTGGACGTGACACAAAGCAGTCCACAGTGTGTGGGCAGGGAGAGCGTGTGCATACATAAGATGGTACCACTTCTAAACCGTAGAGGACGTACTGTCCAAACAAAAACGATGCCTCAAAGACTGCACGTGACAGCAGCTGAAAAACGTACACTTTCATCAGCCCGTCACGTTTAATGCGACGCCGTCCGTCATGCTTTTTGCTTGGCTTTTCCACAACCTCCTTTTCTTTGTCAGGCTCAATCTCCTCCAGGATCATGGGGTCCTCCTCCCCATTATCCTCTGCTTCCTCGTAGTCTCGGTTAGCCCCTCTGCTCACAATTGGCATCCTTTTCCTGCTTCGTGGCCTGTAGTCGTCATCATCCATACGGGCAATTTTATGCATAGCGAAACCAAGGTACATGATGGTTGGGGTGGTGATCATGATCACCTGAAACACCCAGAAGCGAATGTGGGATAGTGGTGCAAAAGCATCGTAACACACATTCTCACATCCAGGTTGTTGTGTGTTACACACAAATTTACTCTGTTCATCATAGTAGATGGATTCACCCCCAACAGCTGTTAGCACAATCCGGAAGACAATGAGGAGGGTGAGCCAGATTTTGCCCACAAAGGTGGAGTGGTTGGAAATCTCATCCAAGAGACGCGTGAGGAAACTCCAGCTCATTCTGCTTCTGGATCTGGAGGGAACCTCTCAAACCTGAGAGGAAAATGAGCAACAAAATAAAGTTAGACATTTTAAAAGCGCAAGAAGTAATCTGTAAGAGTATACAGTTACATTTAGGGGCACCTAAACTTAAACTTAAAGTAATTCTCATACTGCATCTGATGACACGACTTGTTTTTACACTAGATGGCCACAAGGTGGAACCCTTGAGACACTGTTACTGCCAAATCATGACAGGACATGTTCAGGTAAAAAGTACTCCTTACCTCAATGGGTAAATACCAATAAGTTTTACTTTGTCACTTGAATGCAGTTATTAATAAGATAAATAATTCCACAACTGAACATGTTATTAACATCCCATTCATGTATGTGCAGAGGGGGTTTCAATGTCTGACTAGGTTTACAAAACAAAAGGTAATTAAGGGAAAGAGGTAATGAAGAGCTCCTGTGGTTTCACACCCTCTGTAACTAACCTCATAACTACTCTGCAGAGTACTTCAGCACATCTATAAACTGCCAGGCTTTTTAATGGCACGGGGGTGTTATATATTTAAATCCTTCACTTTGATGCTTGAGTGCTATTACTTTAGGACTTCGCCGCCCAGAATGGGTTTGTTTTTGGCGCTGGCTATGCCTTATTTTGGTTTTGGTTCTTGCATCATAGGCGTGTCCAATGAGAAATCTTTGACAGTTCTTACAATGAACCCTGCTGCTCCAGATCCCACAGATAATCGGCAGTTTAGGCATGTATGAGCAAGCATTAAGGTGCCAATGGTGAATCAGCTCCCAGCCTGTTTAATGGAGGATGTAACAAGGGTTCCCACCAACATGTTTTTAATAAGCTGTATGTTTTTAATCACCTAACATTCCTGTCTGACCAGTCTGACTTGAGCAAGCAGGGGGGGTCATAAAGGTTAGTAGTAATTCTCTGTTCTATACAGGTACCAATACTTATACTTTGTTGACGGACACAAATCCTTGGAAGTTTGAAAACCTCGTCTTTAACTGTATAAGAGACTATTAAAAAAATACTGGTACCTGGATTTTTATCAAAGACGGCAAATAATTGTTATATGTAAAAATCAAATATTAAAGGCGACTGTAATATAAGCGATGGAGCAAATATAAAAACTAACTTCTACAATAAAACTGTAATTTCTTACTATTGTAATTCCACAACAGACCGACCTAATAAAAACTCATCTTTGTTACTCCAAAGGCGTAAGTGGAAGTGTTGTATGAATGGTAGTACTACACAGATGTGACTTAAGCCAATTCAAAAACAATTATCCTTCGATAAATGAGGTTATGAGTTAATAATACACACTTCTATACTGCAATGGTAACAAACACACAGACAAGAAGCACTGAGAGGTTGCTCTGTGACATCCAACCTGTGTCACAAACTAACTTAGATGAATTAACAGTCACGGTTTATAATAGACAAATTTTTAAAACATGTGCTTTTAAAACAAGAGAGCACAGATAAAATGTCATGTATTAAAAGGTTCTGTGGTGCTGTTTGCGTGCCATCCCATCCCCCCATTGCTACCTGAATGATCCAAGGACTTTGTGTCCAGTTTTAATCATCACATTGAGAAAAACCCATCTAAAGACTGGAGGTCTGATTTAAAATGGAAAATGCAGCCTAAAGAATACTCTGCACCAAATCAGATCAACAAGTAAAAACTTAATCTGTCCACACCAGCTGTATTTTCCACCACAGGGCCTGTGACTTTAAATATTGGCTAAATGACTGTCAGGCTGCACAAGACCTGTAAGGGAGTAGTTGTCAACAGCACACTCCCCTGTTGTACTCTGAGCCTAACAGTTAAGTTTTGCCTCTGGCGACTGTCAGCTCTGAAATTTATGACAGCGCATTAGTCAAACCCCTGCATGGAGACAGTTAATCAGAGAATATAAATCTGACAGTGGCAAATAGAACTTGATTTTTGAGCGGGAGAAAACAATATTTCCTGTTACTTCTGAGTGACACACGTGCACGCGCGAGTGTGAGTGGCATGCCTGTGCATGTGTGTAATTTGCTTTATTTTCTTGCTGTGCCTTTGAGGAACTGCACTGCCTTCCATTTGTTTAAGATTCACTTAATGGAAATTAAACTGTGACAAAATAGCCAGAAGACACATCTGGCTGTTTTTCTGATTGTATCACAAGCCATCTTAGACAAGTAATAAATTTGCACTTGTCATTTTGCTATGTGAGGTTTTCACAATATCCACATAAAATTTGACTGAAGAGAATTTGTCCGCAATAGGTTTAGTTGAGGGGAACAGGTTATTTTGCCAAATTGGTGTTTTAAGTGCCTTATATGTAGTTTTAATAACTTAAAGACTAAGCAGTTTGGAGAACTCAAATTTGAAAATGGATTCAGAAACAGTTCTTTTCCAGATTATTAGTCTGGATTTGGTACTTTTGGAGATTCTCACTTAACTTTGGCAATGAAAGATTTGCTTCTTTCTGTTTCCATGACCTCTTAACTTCTGTGTGTTTTTTACTCAGTTGCGTTTCCCTGAAAATGTCATTTAATTCACTGTGTGAAGCTAACATACAATTTATTCCTGCCTGGATCTCTCTGGGGCACTTCATAAGACAGCAGCCTGGCTTTAAGTATGAGGTAAACTGAGCAGCACTTCCAGAGGCCTGTAGGACACAGGGACCTTCCCTCACATCTGGCTTATCCCACAGTGCCTTGCATTATCCAGCCTTACTGCTGAGAAGCTTCGAGAAAACACGGAAGGAAAATGTGAAAATATAAAAACGTGAGTAACAGAAAGGTCTGACTCACTGTCCCGTGTATTAAAAAATACACACCATCCATATTGTGAGCTTAATGCCCTTGTGAAGGAACTGAATGTAAGAGTTTTTAAGCTTTTAGCGTTCAAACTAGGCACCAGCTCTGCTTCAGGAGAACATAACTGTGTCGATAATTAAGAGAGAAACTTCAAACTTGTTTACTTTGAACGAAGCTTTCTGGGATGACTCCTCGTGCTCAACGGGACACGACGTCACCACGTTATTTTACACGTTTCCACAACCACGAATCCACTCGGTTACGCTAACGGAAAAATTATACGGTAAAGATATGTAGTTTGTTAGTTTGCTACAAAGCACAGGAGAGGTGGAAAAGAGCAGAGCTAGCTTTAGGAACACGGTTC
This sequence comes from Labroides dimidiatus, assembly GCA_030710495.1. Lineage (NCBI taxonomy): Eukaryota > Metazoa > Chordata > Actinopteri > Labriformes > Labridae > Labroides > Labroides dimidiatus. Next base: position 20,346,284 of record CM061160.1, read on the forward strand.
GGTTTAAATTATGGGTGAAGGGTAAAGAAGGAGGAAAAACAAGGTAAGGGATCCCTGCGCCTTGGTCCATCACTGGAATACCAGCAACAAAAGTGCTCCACAACCAAGTAGTTCTTTGAAGCCATGTGGTGCAATAGACAAAATAAATTTAAGACATTACAAAGACACTCAATAATCGGACAAAATGAGACCAACTGGGTTGTCTAATTAGCGCTGACTAGTTCCAGCTTGCGCGTAAACTGAAGTTAGCAACGAACAATTTCCTTTCCGAAGTTGAAAATCAGTAAAGAAAACCCTCAGAAAAAATAATTTATTAAAAAAGCTATAAACCATTCACCTAGAGTAGAAGTTTCAGAAATATCTTCAGCCAAAGCACATTGTTAGCAAAAGCTAAAGCTATGTGTGGATGCTGCCGCGTCCGCGTTTAACGTTAGCGCGGTTTGTTTGTCCTGCTTTCTTACCTTCAGCTGTGATTTTAAACTCCTCTTCTTTCACCGAGCGGCTCTTGGAGTTATCTGGAGCCCGTTCCTCGTTTTCTCTCTATAAAAATAAAGCCCCCAGCTCTACCATCGAGCCATCCAGTTTTTCTTTTTCCGACGCGGAGCCCCTTTCCTTCTCCAGTTGTGCGTAGTACTGCGGATGAGGACAAAGAATGATTCCCAAATCCCCCCCTTTTCTCCTCCCCGTTTCAGCCGGGCACCCCACCCCCTGTCTGCGCAAGAGTGGAGGAAAACCATCAACTGCCAGCATTCCTGATGCAATCCTTGCTCCGTCTTTCTGCTCCAACTTTAGCCTGGAAGTAGAGAGTGGAATGAACCTTTTCATTTTCCAGTCAGAAAGAGTGAAACATCTCTAATGCTGCAAAAGAGGGAATTTTTACTGGTATGGGAATTAAAGGATGACATTGTTGTTGTTTTTTTTTTTTTTTTTTACAAATCCATAAGCTTTTTTTCTGTTTTACTACTTCATTGAGAAATCATGTTACAACCTGCACATGACTCATGTGCCACCATAGCTTGGAGCAGCAGGTGGAGATAAAAACAGGCACACTGCACTTTGTGTGGTCTTGTCAAGCAGCACCCTAATCTGCATCTAACCCTTTGTTTCTGCAGGGGATGTGGAACAACATGCAGACTGCTGCAACCAAGTGCTGCTTCCTGCTGATGCAGATGTTCGGAAGTTGTTGCCATCGCGGGGCCTCTTCCTCCATGTCAAACTTTCTTTGGCAAGGTCCACACGTGCTTGTCCTCACAGCCCCCCTGAGAGTCCCTCTGAAGTTACACTCAGTGTTATTCATGACCCACAGATGAAGTAGGGTTAACTCTACTTTGAGACAAGATTTACGTCCCACTTTAGGACCTGAAGGATGCCGAGGCAGAAGTGGCATGAATCACAGAGTCCAGGGGCCAAATCAGCACTATTTCAGGTCAGGAAAAAAACATCTGAGCCTCCTGCTGAACAATATCAGACACACTCTCAGTCAAAGGTGATTTGTCCTTTGAACAGTTGAATTTCCAAACCTTATACTGCAGTTTCCCTTAAGAGGTGACTCAATTCAGACCCATGCAGTTACTCGGATTAAATGATTCAGGAATCTAGTCAGCATCAGACTCCTGAGACAGCCACTCAGATTGAATGATAGCATTGTTTTGCACTAATCTCCTGAAATGCCAGTCTTCATTCCCTCCAAACCAAACACAAGCACAAAGCAGATCCAGCTTGTTGTAAGCGTGCTGTATTGTATACATCTGGGCCGGTTCCAGCCATCTCTCATCTTTTGATAACTGTCCACATCCGGGAAGAGCACATTGCAGGCAGCCGTTATTGTTTAATATCTGCTACAAACAGGAGGTCAGTGGAGGAATGCAAAGCCCTTCCCCCTTCTCAGGGAGTAGCGGAGCTCTATTGTGAACCACAAGCATGCTTTTATTCATGCTGAGCAATGTGGGGTACTCTGGTAAACCACAGTCCAAATGACGGAGTGAGATTATCTGAGAATGACGAGCCCAGCCTCATGGTTTCCTCAAATTATGAGCGGAAGTGAGTTGTTTCTAAAAGTGAACAAATATGCTATTAAAAATGAAATGAGAGGTATGTGGCCTGAAATACCTGCTCTGTGTGTCAATAACACAGCATTGCTTCCTTTCTTAGTGAACCCCAAAAGCCTCTTGAACTCAAGGTTTTTCACTTCCTTACACTTTAGGGAAGGGGTTGTGAAACCAAAACCATATGGAGTTATTTTCAGAAGCTGATACTCAAATAAAGTGCATTAAGTACAAATACTGAAGTACTGAAATGTTAAGTTATTTATTTATCTCAAGACACACTTGGAAGTTAATGTTTGATACCTTTTAGGTAGATAAATTATCTTTTTTTCTGTGTCAGTGTGCATCACCTACTCAAAAATGAGACTGATTCCATTCTGGATAGTTGGGACAGTAATAAGAGATACAAAAAAAATAAATCCCAGCAGTACCTGTTGGTTCATTTCACCAAGGTCAGACATATTGACAGGGGACACAAACTCATAAAAGATCAGGACAAGCTTTAAAACTTGTCTGCAGAGCAGAAGTATCTGGAAAATCCAATGTTCCTGACCATGGCAGTGACAGTTTTTAGCACAGGGAGGAAAATGATCCAGCCAGCTTTATTGATGACTGAGAGGAGTCGGAGCATAAAACATCCTCTATCCGGTGTATCATCACAGCAGAGTAAAGATTTAGTTTAATTTCATCAAAAACAGACTACAAACTGCTACTAATGGTTGGTATACACACTGGATTTCTTCAAATTGGTATTTTATGCACACCTGAGGGAAAGAAAGGCTAAGATTCAGAAAGCAAAGATGCACATCTCTCAACATGCTGTACTCACATGAAATCACTCCTGTTAACAGACAAAAACCAGCTTAGACTCCTCACTCATCATTTATTTGTTTTACCATGAAGCAGAGCACTTCTGTGCAATCAGTAATGACTTTTCCATCTTGAAGTCAGCCCCAAGCTCATCAAACTAAGCAGCCTCACTCGGCGAACACCAGAAATCCATGTGCCTGTGGTAACACTCATGTGAATGTGAGAAGAGATCACGTCATACAGGGCAGATACCTCTGCAGACTAGCGTCTGATACTGTTGTGATTCTCCATCAGCCAGTGAAATCTTTAGTTTCCCGACTCCATGAAATGTAATTATTAAATCTAGTGAATTCAGTTTGTCTTCTCTTCAATCTGCACTAAAGTTTCAGTCAGTACGTTTACATGCACACAGTAGTCCAGCTAAGGTCATAGCTCTTCCAGTTGAACGTTTTGTTTGTCCCCCTGGAGACCACAAAGCTGACGATGTTAGCCTAGCTGTCATTCTCGCTCTAATAACCGACTTCTAAAAGCAAGAAAGTGACAAAATGAACAAATATCGGAGGTGAAGTCATAGTAACCCTAACCCTAACCCTGTTTTTAAAAAAGTTTACACTGAGTCCTGTCTAGCATTAATGATTTCACACCAGTTGTTTTGAGCTAGCTTGGCAGCGGCAGCAACTTGAAGTCGATAACCACAGGCAGAAGTCAACACCCATAGGCTTCTGAAGAAACAGGTGGATACATGCAGAAAAAGAGAATCCGACTTCTGGCCGAGAACGTCTCACTCTGCTTCGATAGGCGGCGCTGTGCCCTTTATTGATAAATAAAGCTGCATGCTTATCGAACTAGTTTCTATTTACCTGAAGAGAAAACATTCAAATGACGATGGCTGAGATGGATGCAGCTGTAACTATTTATGTTTTTATCCATGTATGTGCCATGGTGTGTTTACTGTGTTGGAGCCACAGACTTTAGAGCACAGCAAAGCTGTTTGTCATGGTCTTTTTACTTCCTCTTCCGGCTGAACGCCGAGGATTATCGGGACCAGCTGCAGTCCGATAGTAACCAAATTATCTAGGTGTGTCAGTTGAGCTATGCTGTCCTCAGTCTGACTAAACTGTTTACATGCATTTTAATAGTCCAATCTCTCTCTGACTAAGCTCATAGTCTGATTTCTGAAGCTGTAAACATACTGGTTGATGCTAATGCTAACTGCCTCTGCTTCTGCTTCATATTTTTTCAAAACTTCCACTTGTGTTATATGCAGCACGTTTACTAAACCATCATCACATTATCCTCCTACTTTGTCTACTTTTACGTAAAAAAAAAAGAGCTTCAGCTGGGGCTTTTCTCACACGTGTCTGTCCTTTCTGTCTGTACTTATGTAAAGAAGGGGTGTGTGTGTGTGTGTGTGCTTCAGACACCTCAGCTAAACACTTCCACATTTCTAATCAGGGTGGGAATAAGACATGTAAGCATACACTCTTTAAAAAGTGTAAATGGAAACAGTTCCCCACGCTGTTCAGATATGTTAATCTTCTGGTCTAGCTTGAAAAAAAAGGACCTTCACAAACAGCCTCCACTGTGGATTAATGTGAGGAACAGCTTTAGGTGTTTTGTTTGTAACTGCTGATGTATGACATCCAGTCCGTCTTAATCTGCTTGCTCAAGTCACCAGTGATTACCCAATGGACGAGTCTCCTGCATTCTTTCATGCTTTGGGTGTTTCTATGTGGGTGAAAGACTTTGTTTCACCCACACCTGTGGACCTGTGTGTTTTTGGTCTGACAGAACTCTCAACAGCACTTTGTTCCAGTATAAAAAAAATGGACTTGCTGTTCCTTACAATTGCAATCTAAAAGACATGTTTCCTCTGTGGTGACAGCTCCCCGAATATGATGGCGCAACATTTTCAAAGAGGTGAAAGAGCTCTGCTCAGCGCTGCCCTCATGTTTGCTCCAGAACCTGACCCTCTGTGATTCATCCCTGTGTATGTTTGCTTTCCCTGCCTTGACACACTCACACACACTTTTAATGAAAGAACAGCCCACGACTGGTTTTTGTGCTTGGATGCTTGTGCAAGCTCCACAAGAAAAGCTGGAGCATTCTTTTGTCAGCAGCAAGAGCTGAAACGCGCAAGAGGACCACGAAAGTGGGAAAAAAAAAACTGGCACAAAAAATTTGCCTCGAACAGTAGTGATTGTGTCTCTTCAACTGTCCTATTTGGGGTATGATGGAGATTTTCCATTGCCTGTTACTGTAATGGAATTTCCTCTCTCTCTCTCTCTCTCTCTCTCTCTCTCTTACACAGTATTTCAAACACATACACACAAATGCAGAGCAACAGCCAAAGCAGTGTCTTTGAGTTAGCAGAAATGCTCGCTGCATGCTCTGGCTGCTTTTAATCTTTTAACTTGCATTCTTGAGGCAGTCTCCCTGCCAACACACCCCGGAAAATGCGCAAGGGTGCAGCTCATTTTTATTAAATGGCATTAGCACAACACTAACCTGGCAGGCATCCGAGTGGAATGCAGGGAAAATGACCAGCATGTTTGTGCTGCACGGCAAAAAAAAAAAAAAAGACCTCCTTCCTCTTGTCAGTTATGAAGCTTATTTAAAATTTTATTTTCAACTTTTTATTCTTAGGTGTCCTTTCTTCAAAGCATTCATGAAACCCTGCTCCTCATCAGGAAGATGAGAAACCTGCACCTGTAAGGTGTTGGACAATTATTCAGAGGAAAGGGAGTTATTAAGTTCAGCAGTTAACTTAGCCCATACTGTTACATTTTAATTCACAGTACAACTGGGAAATTGAGTTTCCTGCCAACACTGTTAATGCTTCCCATCTGTGCACTGTAAAGAAGTCTGTGTATCCCAAATAGCACACAAGGTCCTGCTTTAGATCAGAAAGCCTCAGTTTGACTCCAAAATCAAACAGATAAGGACCGGTTGGACTTGCTGTCATTGCTAATTTGGAAATCATGGCCTGGATCAAAACTGTATAAAATCAAAGTACTGAAAAAATAGCTTTATATGCTTCCTGTGTTTGTGCTGACATCACACCCACAGTTCCATATGTATTCAAACAATAGCCTGAAGTGTTAGCGCTCCGTGTGCCAAGATTTCATGTAACAACTGCTGCCAAAAATTGCTTCAACTATAAAAAATGAAACTTTGGGGATACTTCAAACTCTTTTTTTTATAACTCATATCATTTGGACGGAAAAAGAGCTAGAACAATATCAATCAAGGAGCACCAATATAGCCTAGCGGTCAGGTCAAGCACCCCTTGAGGCTACAGCCTCTTCCCCGCATTTCACTCCCCACTCTTACCCCATTTCCTGCTCTATCAAAGGCAGAAATAAAGCGAATCAGTAATGTGATAAAATTTAATAAAAGATAAATTAAATTACTGAAACTTTTGGTAAGTAAACAGTTAGGGAACATATTTTTAGTTTGACTTTACTAAGAGGATAAAACATCCCTCAGTGTGCTCTGTCTTTGAGTTTTCTGTCCACTTTACTTCTTCCCAGCTGGTTTACTGCTTGCTCTTCCTTCCTCATCCTGACGACCACTTTACTACTGGGACGCACTGAGGGGGCGAGGGTGACGAGGCAACAGGGGTAAACGGGGGTTGGGGGACTTAATTTGCAAGGTCACCTTGTTTGCATGGGGGAGGGAGACTGATGTTCCAGGCATTGAGGCCCCCCAGTTTATTTATTTATTAATTTTCCCCTGTATCTACTTTTCAGGAATCTCTCATCTGATGAACCTCCATCTCTCTTAATATATGAAGCCTTTTTGTACTTAAAGCAAGCGACACATGAGAAAACCTTTCTCACTTCAGCATCAGATCCTGTAACAACACTGTGTGCGTCACTCAAGCAGTCATCAACAGCACGCCTGAGAAGAATACAGCCAGTGCAGACTGCACGTGTGACACAAAAGAAGAGAAACCTCAGTGCTTATAGGGAGGAGGGGTACAGAGTTACCATGGAAACAGACAGCCCTACCCCCGTAGCAGATGGTAGTGGTGGTGAGGATATCGGGGGCTGGGTGCAGCGATGGCGGGACCCCAGAGATGATTATCTGTCCCAGGTTTCCCTCCTAAAACAACAGCTTGTGTGTTTGTTGTCTTCTTAGCTAAACAGGTGGCTGAGTAAGGTTAGTGTTTAACTGTTTGCTCCTGCAGGACTCAGTTTGTTTTCACAGTTACAGGAGCAAAAAGCTTAGGTTGAAGTCAAGTGTTTGCAAATTTGCAGTAGTTTGTTTCACTGCGTTTAAGTGAGCTGGTGTCTGAATGAAATCTTAGTTTGGATGTGTCAGTAAGAGCCCGGCACTCTAATTATTCAGCTATAAGCTCCATTGTTCTCCTGGCAGGTTTACAGTCAATGGTAGCACACACTGTAATGTGATACCATTAAGAAATGGAGTGTAATATTGGTGAAATAAATCAGTTGTTAGCATTGATCCCTCAGTTTGTTGTCAGATTAAAAAAATGGTTTGGTATGTAAACTATCTTGGGATCAGTCCAGTTATTAGTCATGAATAACTGATTTTTTTTTCTGCTGGCCCTTTTTACTAAGGAATATATGTCATGTACATTGTGATACATTCAAAACAATCTGTTATCATTGAAATAATTTTAAATTTTCTTTAAAAAAAAAAAAAAAAAAAAAATCTGCATACATTAAACTACAGCAAACCCATGAACCTCAATCTCTTCTCATTTCATCTTAACATGCTGTCACATCGACTCCACTCACAGGTCAAGTACAAACCTACAACCTCCCTATGTAGCCTACTCAACCCCAGAAGATGTTGTCATCTCAGAGGTTCAAGCTACAAACTGTAAAAATATTGTTTTAATGTCTTGTTGTTTGTCCTGTTTTTAGCTCCCGAGATCATTAGCTTTTGTTGCTAACTCAAAATGTCCTTTGACTTTCCATGAATTCTGGAAGACGAGCGTCTCATGTGACTTCTGATGTAATATTCGTCCATACACCTCCATCATATGTTCCCAGCTCTTTTCTCTATATCTTTCCATTTCCACAAAATTCACAAAGTTACAACAGAAAACAAATAATCAGATCAGTGGGGAAAAGTATTTCTTTATGGGTTTTGTTGTTGCTGAAAATTTGTCACGTTGCTAATGCTAGACCCTGGACAATAAAGTGGGTTATCTAAGAATGATGTGGAATATACAGTGAGAGAGCTGGAGATGATATGCAGTATGAGGGATTTTTCAAATGTTTGTAATGTGTGAACGATGTAGAATGGTTCAAGGACTGAATTATTTGCAGTGACAGTATCAAATCTGCAATGGATGTGGAGGAAGAGGTGAAGCAAATCAATGTTCTCTCAACAGCTGAAGTTGAAAGGTTCAGTGTTGGCAGTGTATGTAAAATGTGGAATGCTTTACAAGTTACGAGCTGGTTTCCACCTGGTTTCAAACATGCTGTGTGCAGGACTTCCAGTGAGATGATCAAGAAGTATTTCAGGCTCAAGTGAAGGTAGAAGTATAAAACTCTTATACCCGTGAAAGCAACACCCATCAATCCATAATCTACGATGCTTATCCCAAATCAGGTCGCTGCTGCTGAGGTCAGTCCCGGATGTCATTGTGTGAGAGGTAGGGTTTGTGTTCTTACATGTGGAGACAAACCAATGATGCACAGTTACAAGTTGAGCCAGAGAACCCATGCAAACACAGGGAGAACATGTGAACTCCACACTGAAAGGCTCAGCTGAAGGTTCGTGAATATGAGAATTACCTTTGTTGATTTTGTTAGCTTTAAACTGATCAAATTCCTCCACCCAGCCCTATCCTTTACGTCATTGTACTAACAATAGTAACTGCTTGACTGTCCAGCTTTGTCCAGCCGCCTGTTGGAACATTAAGTTACATAAGAACTTAACAACAGACTCTCACACTGGTCCCAACAGCCATCTTTGATGCCAGAGAGTAAACATGCTTGAGGCTGAAGAGGAGGCACATAAGGCGGCCCTTTAAAAAAGAAGACAAGAGGAGCACCTCAAGGGGGGGAGGCAGGAAATGAGTTGTTCTGGATGGCCTCTGCAGCCAGACTCTGCAGCCTTTCCTCACATTTGCAGTGTAAGCGCTTGTTGACTTTTAATGTCACAATCATTTAAATTATATCGTTTGCAGTTTTGTTTTCTGGCACTAAGAAGAGAAGCAGTGTGTGAGGATGTTTTTATTTGCTTAGTTGTTAAGAAATATCCAAACAGACATTTCCTATGAAGTAATTTTTTAAATAGTGGTGGTAACACACTGTTAGGGACTAAAGACTCCCACACATGTACTTATCTCTGTGTAACGGAGTGCATGTGAATGCTCTCCCCTAACAGACTCCACATGTAATCCAACCCTCCAGCTGCCAGCATCTGTTTTGGAGGTTTTGTAACTCTGTGCTCACCCTGTGCTTGTTTTCCTCCTCCCTGGTCCAACGACACCCAGACTTGTCTCGTGTCAACAACAACCGAGAGAACTCGGTAGATCGTTCCCTGTCAGGGAGGAATTTGATCTCTGAAGAAAATTATAAAGCAGAATGTAAAGGTTCAACCCAGACTGTCTGATCCCTTTCTCTTTTTCTAATAAACAGACTACTCCAGTGATGTCAGCATGACTGTGCCAAAGACTCATAAATGCGTAAAAGACTTGGCAGAGATATTGCCAGGCCTTGGAGTGGAGTTGAGGAGTTATGGGCTGAGTAAAACTGCTAAGATCACCATTGATTCAGGATGTACAGCATTTATCCTCTGGTTGACAGGAAAATGAGGCCGCAGTCAGAGTCTGAAGAGGAAAAGATGATTAGTGTGTATGGAGTCGTGGTACGAATCACAATGTAAGCTTCAGTGTCAAGTTGAAGCAAAGTATCATGAAATAAAATCACATCAATTATAAATTTGTTTACCTATCAGCCACTTTAATTATCTTTGTTTCCTCTGAGATCAAAACATCATTAAACTCTTAAAAACATAAGAGAGAGAGGATGTATGTCTCCACATTTGGACATAGCTTGGGCATGGCTGTCCGTCCCACATGTGTTTTTTCCATCTGGTCCGGCTCTCTCATATCTGAGTGCTGATGTCATGAATGAGAGGTTCACAGTCCAGGTCAAAGTTAGACTTTTGGGAGACTTTGGATAACAGATATGTGTGGGCTGAATGGGACATAATACACATAAACACCTCATGGTTCAAATTACTGTCTCCTAGTAAAACCATGACAACAAACTCATTGTGATGCTCACTGACAGTGGGATGTTCAAAATAAATACAGTTTATCATCCATATGGGAACTGTGAGGGTGACTTATTGGGGAGTGAGAGTGAGTCTGTGATGATGTAGATGTGAATCCATAGGAGGCAACTAAAGCAAAGGGTTTATTTCCTTCATTTAAAGACAAATGGTGTGCTGCATTTCAAACAAAAGCAGCAACTGGCTTCCATTACCATCCTATTGGTGCTTTCCATATGGAAATTTAAGTGAAAGGGGTGCAAAGAAGCAAGCTTATGCTAATGTCCCACAATCAAAGCCAGACATCAGTGTATTTAAATGTTTTTGGGTGTATAGTTGCTAAGTTAGCAGCCCTAAGAATTGTTTTCAGGCTTTTCAAAGTTAAAACTGCCAACGTGAACTCAGACACTAGCTTGAGTGGTGGTTAGATGCAAATTAAAGCTTAAGTAAATGAGTAAAGACAACAAGAAATCCTCAAACTTCAACATTCAAGGTTGGTGTGACATTAACTCAAGGGTGGGAGGCATTTTTCCACAGCCTGTTTGGAGCCTTTTGTGCACAAATCACATGGAATGGCCTTTTAAAGGACTCCTGACTCTGCTCTCTGAGGCTTTACTTACAGATATATTTATGCCCTAACTGAAAACCACATTTAAAGTGTCGTTAGGGCTTAGAGACCTTACATAATAAGTAATACCTCCCTTTCTGATTGATTAAAAAGTCTAAACCTGTTTGTCATCAGCTGCTCAAGTTGCCGTCTTCCAGAAACCCATTTGGCAGAGAGAAATGTTACTCCCTCGTACAGATGAGGAAGAGAGTTTCACAACTTTCCAACTGCTCTATACAGCAAATACTACGTGACTGCTCAGGAAACAGCCTGAGCTGTGCTTACATGCAGCTGTCAGCAGATTATGGTTTGACGGCATAACATGACAGCAAAAGAATGGACTGTAAAATAACTTAGCATTTGGAGTTTGTCAGAAATAAGCAATAAACAGATTAAATTATAACACTAAAACTTAGTATCAACAGCTGCATGACACAAGGATTCTATCCATCTGTTGGGTTCCTGAACATTTTCACTCTGTCTCTTTTCCATCTGTGGGAGAAGTTTGAAAATTTCACTTTGCTTCACAACAGTGTAAATGCCTTGCTACATAATCGTCAGATTTCTTTCTATGGGAGCTAGTTCCAGGATTTGAAACAACAGAAAACTTCAGAGCATTCAAAATGTGGTAAATCACAGTTTATAGACTGTGTAGTTCATTTTTATGTGACACAAATTACAAGTTGGAGAGAATGAAATTATTTTGCTTCAAATACCAGTCATTCCCTCAGTTCTGCTTGAACTTTAACAACACCAAGAGCCAGCAGTGGTTTAATATTTTACATGTGAAACACAGAAAGTATTTTTAAAGACTGGTGGATACTCAGTTTTTCATGAAAATATTTCACCAGAAAAATGTTGTTGGTTGTGTCAACATCCCTCAGTTTCAGTTGACGTTCCTGTGATGCAATGTGTATGATTTGTCAGCATTTTTTTTTAGCCAGTTCAGTGTAGTACTCACATGTCGAGTGACCCAGAGGTCAACAGCCTAATGAAAATTAGCAGACGTGAAAACAGGTCATATTTGATTACATGCAAGCTTTGTTTTGATCAAGATGCTTGGGCCAGTGAACAAACTGTTACTCATTTTATCCTTACACTTTGCACAATGAGAAAATAATCAGTGTACTTGTATCGTCTTGTAGCTGTGGTAATGGATTGAACATCTGTTTTATCAAATGAGTCTCTGCCTGTTGGTAAGATGAGCAGTAAGAACTGGGATGGAGGGGGTTAATTCTAAGAGGCTTGATCAAAATGTTGGGCCTCTATGTGGTTGGCGTAAACAGTGTTAAAAATGGACACAGCCTTAGTGACATCATCCAGTGGTTCCTGAAGTGGAGTTTTGAAGCCCAATGATGGTGGCTGCCTCACTGGCGATGCAGACTCCACCCCTTCTGGTCAACCTAACAAGAGTCAAAGAGGTGGAGCTGAGACGGGCTTTTAGCCTCCTGGCTAACAGCTTCAATGTGCCTAAACAAGGCCAATTATACCTTATTATACCTAACTTGATAAAACACATGAAGGGAGATGAATGCTTTGGCTCTTACTGTCATTCTGTTGTGAGATGTATTTAGATTTTAACCAGTTTTGTTTTCTTTTTGACTTTTTTTTTTTGTCAAAAAGGCTAAATAAGGTCTCATCGTGACTGATAATTTGTGAGATGCACTCATCAAACTTTTTGTTTTACTTCCCAAGATGATTCTGCCAGCAATCTATACGGTCTTCTATTCTTAACATCTTTCAATGGAAGACACATTTTGAAAACATCTGAAATGTCCCGCCTTATGTCACTTCTGGTCACCAACCAAAGGGAGGGCCTGAGTCTGGTGGTTTGGCTTAAGGACCGATACTCTGCTGCCAAGCTGGTCCCACAGAAAGACACTCAGGCTGCCCCAGAAACATGAGCAAACCATTTCTCACCAGCTGACTAACACAATCGCTTCACACTATTTGACTAATCTGTCTGTCATTGTGGTAAATTTTAATTTGTGTTATGAATAAAAAGGGATCAGTAGATTTATAGTAACAGCTGTGTTCTCCTCCCAAAGAATTTATGAACTGTGTTTTCCCCCCTTTTTTTTCAGGCACCAAGACAGCTGAAAGGGTTTAACATGAGACTCGTCCACAAGCACTCAGTACTGACCTCCTTCCTGAGAGGGTGTTTACGTGGTGTCATTTTCCTTTAAAATGGAGTAAACAGACACAGTTAGGTGGATTATTTGGACAATGACAGAACACACACTGGGAGGGTGCGGTATTAATATGTGATTTAGCTTATTCAGTTAAATATTTACCCATGGTTCTCCATTCAGAATGCATTATGGGAGGAAACAATAAAGGCCCTGAGCTGCCCAACAGGTAGCTGCCGGTGACAGTTCAACAATAAGTCTGGTCCTGCTCAGGCTTGAACTTGATGATTGAGAGCACGTTTTTCTTGATGCTGTTGTTGGGTGTTGATTTATACGTATTATTGTGGCTCTCTTGAAGGAATACAACAGTTACATTTAAAGCTGAATTGATCTGGGAGGTGTGCCTCCCAGACAAAACAATTAACACCATTTTAGGCCCCAAATGCCAGTCATGTGTTGTTTCTGTGGTGCAAGGCACCTTCCATGAGCTGGGGCTGTCGCTCTATTTGATGGCTACTAACCTCATGTGATACTAAGCCGCTATCAAGGTGTCAGTGGTTAGACTGATGCTACTGATGCTGTTGTCGATCAGATTGTGGATGAGCGTTGAGATCACATCATAGCAAACAGGCAACCATTAGTAAAGCAGCAGCAACAGGGGATCCTGTTTCTCGTATGACCTGGTAACCTGGTAGTTTTTCTGTAACATAAGTGAATGACATTCTTTTAGAAACACTCTGGACTAAAGCCCTGTTTCCACCAAGCGGTTCAGTTTGTTTCGTCTCGGTATGGCACGTTGTGACATTTCCTTTGACTTAAACCAGGACAGGTCCCCAACTTACCAACCGTATTACTTTTTAGTGCCTTTATGTTGGGGGGCCTGACATTCTGATCCAACCCCAGAAGTTGGAGCTAGAAACACTGAAGTCTGTTGATTGGTTTAAAGAATCGTGACTTTCCATATGACAGCAGGTTTGGGTTCTGTAACAAAGAGCCACATGCCAATCACAAAGAAGACAAATTCCTCAATGTCTTCCATTGTTGCTCTTTTACTGTCGTGTTTTCTTCTTCCTTGGATTAATTAGTGGCGTACACTGTTACACTGCTATGCCATCATGTTATTACCTAGCTTACGCAGCTATTGCTATCCAGCTTACACGCTGCCTACCAAGAAGGGCTTGGTTGGCTGTGGAAATGCAAACAGGATCAGGCTTTACTGATCCGACTCTTACCAATCTTGAATTGCATCATGGGACAAATGAAGTTTTTTTTAATTGAACTGAAACTGTACTGATCCATACAGGACCACTTGGTGGAAACAGGGCTTAAGAAAGTCAAGTAACCCAGAAGAACCCAGCCCTCTTGTTAGCATGGTCAGCTGGTACAACATCATTTACAGTGGTATACTTGCTAAGGTTGCAATGAGAGGTGTTGATTGTGTTTAAGGTGGCAGATAGATAAGGACGTGAACATTTTAGTGGAAATGAAATGCTCTCATAGTCAAGTCCAGCTCAGAGGACAGAAACATTAGCTGCTGATAATTGACATCTCAAAACAAAACAAAAAAAGCTAATATAGAGGTGACGAGAGGAGAATCTGTAGCTTTAAAGTCCTGTCAGGCAGTTAGCGACCAAACATTGTAGGTTAACAGAGAGCTAAATCGTTGTATAAAGCTGGTGTCTCTTCCTCAGCAGTGTCAGAGTTTAAAAAAAAAAAATCTACCACATTAACAAAATTGGTGACTTTCCATGAAGTGCAATAAAAAGCAATAAAAACTGAATAGGCAGTTTGCCGAAAGGGGGCGGTTGCCTTTTTGGGTTTGTAACATGTTCCACCCATTGTATTTCATTTCTGTGGCGTAAAGCTCACAAACAACCTGTCTTCATTTATTTGTCCCACTAGCCGTGATGCTCATCTTTCTCAACAAGATGGTACACAGCCTTATTTTCTGCTGTCAATTCAGTTACATGAAAAAAATAAACACACCAGTGTTTGCTGCCGCGGTGGCTCACCTTTTTGTTCGCAAGAACCATGAGCCGTATAAGAAAGTCCTGAAGAGTGACTGCACACAGGAGTGTGTCAGAGTGATGTGCAACAGCTCTGGGATCATTATGGGAACAATGGGGAGGTGTCAGGAAATTAAGAATACATGTCTCATCAACAGCCTCTTGTTGTTGGACTGGAATTTAATGTCACGTAGCGTAGCACATGAGGTGTCCAGGCAAATGCAGTTGAGTCACCAAAACGTGACAAAGAGGGGCATTAACTTCCTGATGCATTCATTCAGAGCTTATGATAGATAAATGACACCATATGTAGAATATTTAATGTTTGTTTTCTTCAAGCTTTATGTGGTTTCTCCAGTATACTTTCACTGAGCACATGGTCAACATGAAGTCATGGTTTGTCCCTCCCATTTGAATGCATGGTGTGCAGTGGGAGGCTCACTCCTCTTAAAAGAGGTCAATGTTTAGTTAATTCAAAGATGGGGGTTTTGCTGGTTCCATTGGATAAAGAATAATGAAGCTTCCAGGTCACTGATTCAATCTTGGTCCTCGTTGGATGAGCCTTTTCTTTCACTCTGTGCCCTCTTACATTTCTGACTGTTGCCATATGGGACATATTTGCTTCATACCCATGATTTATTATCTTGGGAACAAAGAGGCCAACCACACGGTGAACATTGCTGTGACGATATCACACTCCTTGCCCAACAAAATGCGCCCAACCACAAGCATACAGAAAGCTCACTGAGAAAACAGACACTTCATGTGATGCCTCAAATTCATGAGCAACCAGCTGGTGTCACATTTTGCTCCACCTGTGTTGATCATCTTCCTCTGCATTAACTGCTCTGATTCTGGTCCTCAGGGTAAAATGTCAGTTTTTTTTTCTTTCCTACACGCTGACACTCCCTCCATTATACAGAAACTCAACCTGCTTGTTTTTGATAAGTGTGCCAAGAGGCATGGAGCAGGTACAGCCGTCACCTGAAACTTCAGGTAAACCTCTTGGATAATTTATTATGTAAGAGGGAAACCCTTTTCTCCCACCATGAAAAGAAGCTGATATTGTTCACAGATCTACCACGATTTGACAAGTCTTTACGATGCGTAAGAAAACAAAGAAGAGCTCTGCTGCCATGGTCCACAAAAATGCAATACTGAGCAGATCTTTGAAATAACTGCAATTAATGAAGTTAATGAAGCTATCTATGGCATTCAGTAATGTCATTCTCATGTTAAAGTCTCTGTCCAGCCACCAGGAATCCAAAATGCACAGTCAGTGGACTAATGTCAGGAGTTCATATATACATGGTAAAACCACAGGCTGTATAATGTATTGAAGAGGCTCAGTGACCTCACCAATCTGATTCAGAGATTTGAAGCATATTGTCTTCAGAAGCCATATTGGAAATATTAAACTCAACCTAACCTTTTTCAAGGTAGTGTGAGGTAAAGAGGCGGGCTTTGAGCCTCCTCACTAACAGTGTCAGGATGCTCGTCTACCTGTCAGGACTGCTGTACGTACGTATGTACATACATACATACATGCATACATCAAAATCTGCTTCAGAAAGAAAAATAAATTAACTTCATTTCAGGCCTGTACATTTAAAAACAACATGGCTACACATCCAGGGAGAGCAGCTGAACATTTTGAGGGGCTTTAAGCAAAGAGGGGACTTGTAAATTTGCTAGAAAGACAAATATTTGATGGTTCAAAAAATGGCTGTATCTAGAATGGAAAACCCACCTTTATTTTAACCTGTGAGGTTTACAAGCACAACAACACCTGGATGGGTGCTGACTTGTGTGGGGGAAGCATCAAGGATCATCCAATGGTGATCTTGTTGGCTGATTACAAAAACACAGATAAGACTAACCAGTAAGATGTCAAAGAGCGCCCCGACAAGATCACATAGATCCCTAGTAAAGCTAGTAAAAACTTAACTCTGAAAAATACACATTCAAACATCATTCATCATGATTAAAAAAAAAACAACAGATAAGAAAGAGACATCATATTTTTGAACATGTAGAAGACCAAGAAAAAAAACAGCTGTGTGCCAATCCATGTGAAAAGTTAACAAATCCATGGATATGCTCATTGAGTAATCCATACATACTGATTTTAAAGTAGTGCACACAGTCAATAACTTTTTATGGATGGACATGCAGACCCTGTGCTGGATTGGTTACATGGCTCTTATTTGCTTGGCCTAGAATGGCTTTTGTTGTCTGTGTTGAGTTTACGGCTGTTCGTCTGTGAGATGTTTGTTTATCATGGTAAAAATCCCCATCGTTGCTGCATTACAAAAAAAAAAAAACAAATTCTGTCTAAGAGCATTACTGGGTTTCTTTTAAAAAAAAACAGGCTTAACAGCCCTTTGTTTTGCTTCAGCACATTAAAGTAAAGTAACCCACTGACCCATATTAGTTTTGCACTGGGCGTTTTCTTCAGGTAACCTGAAATGGTCTCTTTGTGAACAGTCCCATATTGTAAGAGTGCACTTTTATAGGCAACGCAGCCAGAGTTTGAAGGGGCAGTTCTTGGTAGAAAAAAGGTTTGATTTATCAGAGAAACCCAGATAGCTGGAGTCTTTCACAGCCTCTACACACAGACTTTCTTCTGTCCCAGGCAAAAAACACACACCACCAGTGTGTGGGTTGAAATAACATTTCCATTCCTTTTTTTTTCTCTCTGAGAGAAAGAGTATACTATTTAAAAGTTCGACATTGAAGGCTCCAAAATATCCTTAATGGTGCAGTGGTTGATCTAGATTAAGCCTTGGTTTTGGAATATACACAGTCTGTGGTTTTGGTTGATGTGAATCATACTGACTGAAATATGAACCTGTGGATACAACCCAAAGCCTCAGGCACTCTCGCACGCCTCCTATTGAATGAAAATGAGCTTGAATTCAGAAATAACACCTATCATCATAGGAGGAGAAGCGGGGGCAGGGAGTTGGTCCACAAATTTTTTTCTTCTTTCCCATCAATCTCATGGGTATAGTATAGTCCGCTAAGGCAAAGAACTGGCACAATAGATCCAATAAAACACAACCCATTGCTGTCACTTAACTCCAGTGAAGAGCTGACACGTCTATACATCACTGAGATGGAAAAACAGAAAAAACGAGCTGAGAGCTGAAGGAAAAAGAAAAAAGATGACACCAAACAGAGCAAGCACATATTTCTCTGACACCCAGATGCTGACTCATGGTGAGAGGTCTTTTTCATTCGCAGTCAGTCAAACTCCATTAACTCAAACTCCAAACCAAGTCAATAAAGTTCAATTTGCTTCTTGGTATTTGAAATGAGTGGCAATTACCAAAGACTTGATAAACAATATATCAAAGGATGTTTCCGGTACATACAGAAGTTATTATGATATATTTCTCCAACTGTAAATTATCTAAATGAAGGAACAATGGTAAGGTGGAGGTAGGTCGCATTAAGTGACGCAGCCTCTTCAGGAATAAGCTGATGTTTTTTTCATCTGGTTAAACTCTATGATAACCTGATAATGATGTCTTCATCTTCATACTTTAACCTGACGTCAGACCTCTGCTGATCCTGTCCTAGATAGACTTAGGACAATGATGTAGTATGAATGCGATGTAAAAAAAAAAAAAATACCAATCTAATTTACTCACACCTTTCTATGACAGAAAAATCTAACATTCACAGCGTATGACAGTTAGCTACTCTTTTTATGGTTTCGATGCTTCATTAACTTTAATAAACTAAACTAAAACTAGCTGGTTGGGAACTGCCCACTGCATACTATCTCTGAATGCAGTACGTAGAGCGTATTTCATCCTACATCTTGCTTTTGTTGGTAGTATGCAGTATGACTGCTGTGTTTGGTCTGTTCTGGAGTATCTTTTGCTGCTGTTAGCATTGTAGAACTGTTCTTGTACTGGTTACAAATTACAGTATATGTGGTGCTTTAAAAAAAAAAGAACAAACATAAGTGCCATGCAGTGTAGGAATCAGTATGGTCTGATACATTCTTAGAATTTTGGCCATTTATTGGCATCCTGCAGATTTTGTGGGTCTGAATGTACTACCGATATATTAAAGTATAGTAGGCAGTTTAAAAACAGCCATCGTGGTTCCCGTTTTACTTTGTAGTGTTTGCTCCCTGTGTCTCCTTTACTTTTACTTTCTTCCCATGTGTTTCCCCTCCACTCTGATTGCACCTCATTAATTTCACCTGTGTCCCTCCCTGGTCACACCTGTTGCTCGTTAGCCAGTGTGCACTTAGTCCCTCTGAGTGTCAGATCATTACGCCTGTCCTGCCTCCATTGTTCTTCCTCTCTTTGTGAGTCCCTTGTGTTTTCAGTGGGACTTAGACATTTAGGTTTTTGTGTAATCCTTTGTTTATCAAGTCTTTACTGTGTGCACATGAGTCCTCTTCTCTTGTTTGGTTACAAACGTATGTGCGACACAGATGAACAATGCTGAATGGATGAAACCAAAACACAAAACACGGAACCACTGCATCAATTATGATGTTCCTTCGACTGAAGGCACCTCATCAAAATATCTATTACAGTTTCTCTGTGGTTTCTGCTTAATAATCAGGAAGAACAAGAGGCCGAGCAGGGCAGTTTATAAAAGTGCTGAGTCATAGTCCTTATGCTTTCAGTGATCCAGATGTAATTTCCTACTTGTCCTTGTTAATGCAATGAAATCTCCTAGATGTGAAGAATAGTTTATGAACTCTTAAAACGGGTTATAAAGACTGCTCTGTGGGTTTAATTTAATGTCAGAAAAACCATTTCTAAGGAGGGCTGTTGTTACTTTCTAAACTAATGACCTTCGATAGCATTGGTGCGTAGCAGAAGCTAAATGGGAGTAAGCACTGACTTAATAAAGGTATTGACTGACTCACAAGAGTGTATGCTAGCTACTGTTTTCTCATCCAACTTAACACCCAGTCACACAGACGGGGCCTCTCAGTGGTGTGTCCACAACCTAATCTCCAGCAATCAAGCAGACAAAAACAAAGCAAACAGAGCTGGCCGGGCTGACAGGAGGATTGTCTGGGTGGTCCCATGTCAAACTGACAGCTCATAGAGCAAACAGGATTTGTGTGCTGGATGTGTTTTTGACCGTTACTGTATAGACTCAGGTGTTGGAACTGCTGGGAGATCTGAATTAAGATTGTGTTTTGTTTTTGTCAGAGCTCCTATATAGCTGTTGCTACAGCACCACCTATCACCAACATTTATTCAAAAGGATCCAACGCACTGGCCTTACTGGAGTTATCCTTGAAAGCAGGGACTTCAGTGTTTAAAAAAAGTTTCTGTTGACTTTACTTTTGAATCCATCTTATTTACAAAAAAATGAAGTTTCTAACCTTTTAACTGTCTGGGTTTATTCAGGGCTTTGACAGCACAGAGCAGACAGCATGTCACAAGTAACTGAAATGTGATTTAACATTGTTTAAAAGGAGGAACATACGAGTTCTGTGTGACTTAGAAATAAAGAGACTGTGAAAAGGATTACCAGGAAATATGTGACTGTATTATGGAAGTATAGAAGGGGGGCCTTGTCCTCTTCTGCCAGTGCGTCATGTGCTCAGGTCTCGCTAAAGTAATTCATTTTCATAGCGTTGGAGGAAAAACCGCCTTAGATTTTGAGGATAAAACTCAGGAAAATGTCTCATAAGTTTGAACATTTTTTCTAAAACAGCTATGTCCTTTCTTGGCTTACTTGGTTGAGTTTCAAATACTGCTTGCACCTTGAGACAAGACAAGACATTTGACCCCTGCTGGTCACTCAGGCTGAATGTGCTGATTAGCAGCCTGCAGTCCGACAGATGGGGAAAGACAACAGTCTTTAAACAGACACTGCAGGGTTATATTAGGAATCATTTAATTATAGTTAGCACTTAAAGCAGGCAGAAGGGTGGTGTGGGGTCACCGGGAGAAACTCTCTATAACATCTGTGGAGAGAGGGGCTAATTTAAAACCCTCCTATGCTGTCATCTTGTTGGATTGTTCTTTAACAAGTCTGACTCTTTGGGTTTCACTGAGTTCATGGAGAGCTTCTCTAACTTCTACACCGTGGAAAAGTGAAAATGTCATGGAGCAAAAGTCACTTTCACTTCTTCACTAAGTTGGAGGCTGGTTTTGTTTGAGAAATATATTTAATGGCTCTGCTGAATAAAGACTTACAGCAACCTAAATCTGTGGAACACCTCCAGAAAACATTTCATTCTACATTTCACATTTTAAAAATGTACATTACCTCCCAAATGAGCTTTGAATTCAGATGTTTTTATTTTATTATTAACTGTATTTATGAAAAATAAAATGTATACAAGGGAATAATATAAAACAAAAAAAATGAAAGTATATGAAATTTAGGATTCAATTTTTTTTTAAGTTTAGCTGTTTTTTTTTTACTTAGCTGTGCTCCAGATTAGGGCCCTAATGGAGACAAATTAAGACTCCTGCTGCCCCCTACTGGACAAAATGTTTTTTTTTCCATGGCTGTCTAAACTTTATTTGTACAAAAACTGTTTTTCAGTCTAGTTTAAATTAACACTTTTTTCCAGTGTCAGAAACTTCATGCATTTATTTCACCTAGATGTAAATGTGTTCATTAATGACTTCTCAAAGGATCCATGTTACAGCTCACCTAGAATGATGTTTGATTGTTAAAGAAGTCCAGAAAACAAGTCAACTTTTTCCCAAAAAGCATCTTGAGATAATGTTTGTTATGAATTAGCACTATATAAATAAAGATTGATTGATTGATTGATTGATTCCTTTCCAGACATATCCCATAACAGGAGCATGTCCACAGGGGTGGTATGAGCTCTCATCTCACAGACAGAAACTACAGTCACTGACAATCACTTGCACAAAGCAGCCTCCCATTAGTCTTGAATTTCGTAAGATTAAAATGTAGAGGTCTAAAGATTGAGCCTTGAGGAGCCCCAAGATAACTTTTGAAAATAGACAAAAGGGAAACAAAAAACAGCTGTTTTTGGGGAAGAAAACTGTGATATAAAACAAACTGCATAGTGAACATTGTGATGAGGGATGCTTGAGATGTAGTATCACATCTTGAACAAATGTGAAAACTGTCATGAGCAATAATATGTACTTTTTATAAATCATACATGCGTTTTTTCAGTTCAGTTATTGGGGTGTGAGAGAGCTGCAGAGATCAAGACAAGCAGCTGCACGTGCACTCAACGTGCAAACGTCTATAGCCTCTACACACCAGTTGCACACTTTAAATGCATGCCTGTGCAAACTTGAGTTCAAAATTCATGTAATTTTTAGATTTTTCTCAGAACAGGTGTGAAAATCCCCCGTTAACCACTACAGTATAGCTGCTGAGTTGACCTTTTATAGTTTGATATCTCACACAACTTTTTAACAAATCAAACGTACATTATCTGCTTTAATCTGCAGGTTCAACCCCCCACCCCACCCCCCTCCCAGGAACCTGCCTTGCCCAATATTTTCTAGATCAAAAACAAGATAGAGAAAGAAGAAATTCTTGTCAACAGTTTCTTTTTTTTCATGCAGATTGCTTAAGATAGATAATATCTTTGTTTTCCCATACTTCCTCTCTGATGTTTGGTGCTCAACCATTACACAATTAACTCCACCAGATCAAGAAAAAGCAACACTTTCATGAACCCATCATTCTTTGCTCATCACCTTTGAGAGCATTAAGACAAGAGGGATAAAGCTCCAAAATACTATTTGACTGAAGTTATGGCTACTCAAGAAGAACGAGAAAATCTGGTAAATGATGTTAATGTTTTATTTGTATTATCCCAAAGTTGCAGCTGTGTATTGAGTTTTTGTTCAGAGTGGTATTTAAGTCATTCAGACACACAGAAAACATTGTTTCCTTCATTATTGATGCATTTTTTTTCTAATGATATCATCAGAAAATGATTCACAATTCTGGTTAAAATTTTAATGTGTCCTGTGACAATATTTTCTGAGATCTTTGAAAATGTAGTAACATATCATTAAGTAGGTTTAATTATATTGCTGCCTTCGTGTGCATAAGCTCACAAAGTGCTTCACAGGAACCTTATAGATCAGATGACTCAGGCCATCAACAACAGCTCCGAGGACAAACTGAACGTGATGAAGCAGCATTTAGCCACCACCCTGCCTTTAACAGGAACAATCTCTCATTAGAGATTAGATGTGCTCTGAACTTCAACACTTTAAATCTAAATTAGAGTCCTGAAATGAACCCAATCAGGCACTTTAGTCAAGTTTGGATTTGCTCTTACTGCACAGGATGGGTGACAGTTCTGGAATTTTTAGTCTCTCAGTATTTTAATTGTTACTTTAAAACTATTTTATTATTTTTTTAATTAGAATGTATGGTGTTTGTACATATTCTGTACTGAAGTGTGGATCTTATTGTCTGAGCTTGTTACTTTATGACCTCAGATGTTATTTTTTAATTATTATTATTATTATTATTATTATTATTATTATTATAATTATTATTATTATTATTATTATTATTATTATTATTATTATTATTATTATTATTATTATTATTATTATTATTATTATTATTTTATTATTAACCAGCCAACAGGACAGATCTTTGATACAACTTAGAGACTGGAGACCAAACTGGAGATAATCTATCTGACGTAAAATTCAAAAAGAAAGTGAGCCTCATCCATGTTGATTTTGATTTTTTTTTTTTTATTTAAACTTGAGCTGATAAATGTCAGATTTCCTAATTGGGGGTTAACTATTAAATAATAATAATAATAATAATAATAATAATAATAATAATAATAATAATAATAATAATAATAATTACTCATATTTAATCCTATTTTTTGCTGCATGTAAAGTTTTTTATTATTATTATTATTTTGCCTGTATCTTATCGGGTTATCAGCGATAACACTGTTCCACCTTTGAAATAGTTTGGAATGCATGTTTTAATGCACTGTCCAAAAAACCCAAATATTTCCTGATTCCTTTCCAAATATTTATTTATTTATTTAATCTATTTGTTTGTATTTAATTAATTAATTAATTAATTTTATTTAAACACCACAAGTGATAACAGACAAGAAAGAAAACATATAACGCAGAAGAAGAAAAAAATAGATAAATAAAAAAAAAGACAGGACACAGCAAAGGATATCTCCTTTTCTCCCTACTTCTCCAGCCCCCCACCCCAAGTCCATGATAAGCACAACATAAAAGTAACTGAAAGAGACAACGCAAAAACAAGACAAAACAAAAGATAAGTGAATAGATTTTTTTTTTTTTTAATCCATTTTATGTCATTATCAGCTACTGACCACTTAATGGGAGGCAGGGCCAGAACAGGCCCTACCGGGATGGGTTGGTGGACCATTATTTTTTTTTTTTTAGAAGTCCAAAGATGAGTTTAAATTTGTAATCAATGGTTGCAAAAATTGAAAACTGTACCAAACAACTTTTCCACTTTGTCCATTTGCAGCGGCTGCAGTAAGCTGCAGGCTATGCAGTAAGTGTAAAAACAAACACCCTGCAGTCGATCATGATTCATCAGCCAGTCAGACCATGCAACAACCAAAACAGTCTTAGATTAGGGAGAATGTGACCATGGCACTTTTCTTGACTGAGGCATGTGATTAATACCCAGGGCCAAATGAATGTAGTGTGTAGTAAATGTAAAGGTTAAAAGAAGTGCTTTCAATCTGATCCTGGTACCTATTCTACCGCAAACTGAAATGATTTTTCTTTTCCTTTGTAGGGGGAGGGATTAGATGCAAATTACTTTGCTTCCCTTCTCAACTTCACATTCCCTGAATATGAGGATGACACATCTTCCCCCTGCAATGAAACAGTGCCTGGATTTAACAGCTTGGGCCTGACCATCACCTACATGGTTGTGTTTGTCCTCAGCTTGGTGGGCAACAGTGTCGTTGTTTATGTTGTTTGCTACATGAAGAAAAGCAGAGCAAGTACAGACATGTACTTGATGCATCTGGCGATTGCAGATCTTCTCTTCACTCTGACCCTCCCGTTCTGGGCTGTTTATGCTCACACTGGCTGGATCTTTGGCACCTTCTCATGCAAACTCCTGTCAGGCTTCCAGGAGGCCTCTGTGTACAGTGGTGTCTTCCTGTTAGCATGCATTAGCGTGGACCGCCACTTTGCCATTGTGAGAGCTACACGCGCAGTTTCCTTCTATCAGGTATTGGTGAAGGTGATTTGCAGTGTGGTGTGGTTGGTGGCTGGATTGCTGTCCCTGCCTGTGGTGATACAACGGGAGAGCTTACATTCTGCAGAGCATAAACAGAATATCTGCTATGAAAACCTAACAGGAGAGAGCAGCGATAAGTGGCGTGTTGGCGTTCGAATAGTGCGCCATACAGTGGGATTTTTCCTGCCACTAGTGGTGATGGCCTTCTGCTATGGCTGGACTATGCTGACATTGTGCCACACCCGAAATCAACAGAAGCACAAAGCCATGCGTGTCATCCTAGCGGTAGTTTTCGCATTTGTTCTGTGCTGGCTGCCTTACAACATCACCGTACTGATTGACACGCTCATTAAAGGCGGAACGCTGGAAGTGAAGGCGTGTGAAACTCGCTACAGAGTGGAGGCCATTCTCAATGTCACCGAAGTGTTGGCCTTCATGCACTGCGCGGTGAATCCAGTGCTGTACGCCTTCATCGGGGAGAAGTTCCGAAACGAGCTGCTCTCTGCTCTCTACAAACACGGCCTCATCAGCAAGAGGCTGCAGATGGCTTACAGGAAGAGCTCAGTCAGCAGTGCAGGAAGTGTCAGGTCCAGAAACACCTCTGCTACCAACTTCTAAATCTGTCAAGATGAAGATGCTACTCACAGGCTTGAATAAAGAGCATTTTGCCTTTTCACTTAAGTTGGTTGAAAGAAAAAAAAAACAATTAAGAGTAATAATATTACAGACCTATCAAAGAAGTGGGTGAATAAATTGGTATTTTACAGGAAAAAAGCAAAAGCAGAGCAAAGCAGTGGCTCGATGAGGAGTCATATGGTTCTGTCAATACAAAATTACTTAAACTTCTTTTGTTCCTCAGTACTTCCTGTCAGAGAAAAGTTTTAAACTAGCTGTTTTAAGGCTTTATGCTAAGTTTAGCTAACTTAAAACTTAGCTTAAAACTTCCAAACACTGTATATGCAAATGCAAACAGATACAATGTTCACTTTGGCTTTCCTTGGACCTGTCGTTGTCAGACCACTGGAAAACTTGCCATGGATGGGAAAATGATGACGCTTGTGTCACGCAACTGGTGTTCTGTCAGGTATTTCTACTGTAATCAATGGCAACACTGCCTGAAACTGCAATTAAAAGACCTAAAACCTTTTAACCTCATTTAAATTGGAAACATATTATCATTTCACAATCATTACGTTTTTCATAAACATGAAATTATCCACAAGATGAACCTGCATTTTGAGCAGAGGAAGTTTTTCTTTGTCCTCACCGCATGATACTGAAAACACAGACAACTGACTCAAATAGATAATCTTCACAGGAAGAAGTTGTGAAATCTGCTCGCTGTTTTTAAAAACAGGGTGCTTCTAAAATAACACCTGCAGGATGTCAGCCAGCTGTTAGCTTAACTTTACTTTTGGTAATTGATGCAAACCCCCTCTAATCTGCTACTCATGAATATACTGTTCTTCTTTGTAACTGATTAAAAAAAAACAATATACACAAGTATGGTATGTGTGTCTGTTTGTGTGTTTGCATACTTTTGTTGGTGGCTTTATGTAACAGAAAGATATACCTTCATAAGAAAGTTCATGACAGCAATGATTGTGAAACAGATGAGAAGTTTCTCTATGGTGTGATGTGAATTCTATTAGAAAACAAACTAATATGGTAATTTGCGTTGTCACTTCTTCTCTGTTCAGGGTAATTGTATTTATCTGAAATGCAGACTTTAATCTCCTGATCTAAAATGACGCTCAATGATAGATATTTAACCTAGCTTTAACAGTTAGTGTTGTGAACTGTGTGCTCAGTCTCAACCATCCATTTGCCAGAACAGTTTTTTTTTTCTTTTTCTTTTTGCTCATCCAAACTTTCATGGCATGTGTATATCTAATTTATATTTGGCTAAAAATAAAACCTCAAACTCTGAATCGTGTGGCCTCTCATCCCTCCTTAGTCCAGTGGTTTTTCTCACTTCATTGACATTATTTCTTGTTTTATTTAACTGGATGATGAATCAGCTAATCCGTGCAATTATGACTCCCTCTAGGGGAAAAAAACTTGTTACAAGTTTAAATGTTTAAGATTATTTTCACACAGATTGCAATGTGGTTTGTCTACCCAGTAACACTTATTCAAAGTGCACGATAATAAATAAAGGCCCGGAATTGCTAAACTCAAACGCATCAGACTGCCTGGAATAAACAGGATAGAACAAGCACACAGTTTAGTATTTTTTTTCTTTCCTTTTTTTTTTCCTTTAGCACCTATGTACCTTCTTGATTTTTAAAAAATTATTAATAATTGTGTGTTTCAGTAGCTATGAGGATATGAGTTATGACTGTCTTTAGGCCTAGACCTCAGGAAAATAACTGTCACATGAAAATGTAAAATAAAGATATGAATGTCTGCATTTTTTTTTTTTTTTTTTTTTTTTTGGGGGGGGGGGGGGTAATCAAAAGATTCAATATTAACTACAGTCAGTTAAACACTACCTTCGTGGGTTTTAATTATGCTGAACAAGAGTAATATATTGGTTGATAAAACCGAGATCTCTTCTTAGCTCTAACTTCTTAGTATTTATTTATTTATTTATTTATTTATTTATTTATTTATTTATTTATTTATTTATTTATTTATTTATTTATCGTTGATCTCAAGCTTCAAAGATTCACGAGCGTTTTCCCGGGGTGGGAGTGGCCAAGCCTTTACGTAGGTGAATGTCATGTAACCATAGAAACAGCATAGTCACAGCTCGTCTGTTTCCGCACCGAAGCTAGTTGCATTAAAAGAACTGCGTTTTTTCACCTAATGATCATTTTATGAACCTCTGAGGTGCAGCGCTTACATTTGGACCTGTAAGGTAATACTGATGCATGTTAAATGTTGATATATCTGAGCTTATTTTAAGGTTATATCCATGGAGCAAGGAATGTAGCTTTAGCAGTTAGACCAGTGTCTGTTTATAGACCGAACGCTTCCGTTAGATTTTCAAAATAAATGTTAACTAGATTTGAAATCCCATCCTAGTGTAGGTTTATTAAAAAAATTGAATTCTTTAAGTTGTCTGTACAGATGAATAACATTGATTTTTTTTTTTAGTATGGTTTGATTCTATTTTAATTCTCATATGTAATGGTGGAACATATGAATTATTAATTCATTTTTTAATAGTCTGAATTGTTATAAAGGATATGTAGGGGCTGCTCCAAAAAGGGACAGAATAAATTAATGAATAAATGAAAAAACAAACAAACAAATGAACAAATAAATAAAAATAGATATGCAGTCAACAAGAAAAAAATATGAAGGAAATGCATGCTTACAATGTATAAATAATTATGAAAATTTACAAATCATTTCTTTGTAAATTCTTATTTAGGTACTACAGTGGAAGCAAGTAAAAAGAAGACTCTACCTTTTTCCACTTGGCTCAAATAGTGCATTCAAAGTTGGTACTTAATAAAAGATGGCACTTGATAATTGTGACTATTGTTGGCCATCAGCCTGTGGACTCTATAAGCTCTCACAAACCTTTGTTTTAGCATCTAACAATGCACTTATAAAACGTATTTCCACATCCATAGATATTTCCACACTATAACTACACTTTATCATCACTCAAGATGCAACTTGGATAATTTAATCTGATAACAACACCACGATAAAGACCTCAATTTAGATTCTGATCGTCATTCATAGCGGAACAAACTCTCGGACTTTTATTTTGAAAGGCCCACACTTACACCGTATAACGTCATGCAGCGAACGACAACAACTTCACACATTATCTTTAGCGACGTTGCTTTAACCAGTTTTTAAATGTTTATGTTGAGCCTGTACCTAACCTGTGCTTTTCAAAGAGACTCACTCTTTCTCTTCGGCAGGAAGTGAAGCGGCTTGTTGAGTTATTTCTTAATAACGGACTTGTTTGTTTGCCAGAGATGTTAAACCGGTAACCCCTGAGTTTGCATCGACGTTATAAAGAATAGTTTCATTGTTTGTCCCTCCTGCTGGGTCTAAGGAAGCTAAAGGAGATGTCGAATGATCTTGCTGGAGTATGGGAGGTTGCACTGAGTGATGGAGTCCACAGGATAGAGTTTGAACATGGCACGACCACCGGGAAGAGGGTCATCCTTGTGGATGGAAAGGTAAGAAGCATGATACCTGTCAGTCAGCACAGAAAGCCTGTTCATGAGTTACAGTCAAACTTTACTCATGGTTATGTGTCATTTGACCGTTGCAGGAGGTTCTGAGACGTGACTGGATGTTCAAACTCGTGGGGAAAGAAACTTTTAATGTGGGCAAATCAGACACCAAAGCAACCATCAACATCGATGCAGTCAGTGGGTTCGCATATGAGTACACCCTGGAGATCAATGGGAAAAGCTTGAAGAAGTACATGGAGAACAGGTCAAAGGTCACGAGCACCTGGGTGCTAAACCTGGATGGCACTGACTGCAGGGTGGTCCTGGGTGAGCCCTGCTACCTTTACTGAACCACATACTGTATTCACAACAACCCGATACTTCGGACTGAGGGACGTCTGCCCCTTCAGATATTATACTGACACTAAGCCCTTAACCGCTTTAAGCACCACGCCATCTTCAGCCATTATCCATGCAAGTCAATCCTTCTCTTAATTAACCGCTTACAGGTGATCAGGTGGCATACTACCTGCAGCCATGTGCAACAGATGCGCTTTACTGCACAAAAATGTGCAATAATTATTTACAAATCTTATCTGTGATATATTTGTATTGTGTCTCACTAAGCTTGGATGTGAGTTGTGACCTGAAATAGCTTTTAAATGGATTAAACTCTCTGGTCTGTGATCCTCTGGTCATCTGGTGTTGATGACATGATCTTTTATCCAAGTACTGAAGTTTAGGCAATGATAATGGAGTCTATCAATCTTTGTTTTATTACAAAATATGCAGATCAAGCCATACATTTTAAAGCATGCTTTTTAGCTCTGAAGCACAATAAGGATTAAGCGAAAAGACTGAAGACAGAAGAACTGAAAATGCATTTTGAGCAGTCAAAAGTTCTGAAAAAATCATAGAAATTGACAGCATTTTTAAAAAATTTTTTTTTTAACATTTTATAAAAATAAAACAATAGTCAGGCTTTTAGGGCGACTTAGACAAAAGTTTTCTGGAGTAGCTTTGTAATATCTTTTTTTTTTTTGTCTCTACCAGTTTTTTTTTTTTTTTATTAAGATAATATTAAATAAAAACAACATTGACTGTGCTCAGTTGGGGTTTCCCAGCCAAAACATGCTTGCCTTAAATGTGTATTCATTTGCTTCATCAGCTGAATAAATTAAATAATGTTTGTTTGCAGATTTGTACATATAAAAATGTGGCAGTAATTTAGTTGACTTTAACTATTCTGTGTTCACCTGTGAGGACAAAATCTCCCTGTTATTCCCACCTAAGTACTCAATTTTCTGCCAAAACACCTGAAAACTACATTTGTCGTTTTTACCCAGCTCCAACAATCTTTTGTACAATTTGACCTGTTCAAAACAGGAAATTGACGATTAAGAGATTCAATTTCTCCCTCCTCCAAATGATTTAAGATACTAGTCCCACACGCCTCAAGCAGGACATTGGTCTTGTGTTTGTGCAGAAGATGATCAGACTCTGAGTAACTTTGTGACCTTTCAGCTCATTCATTCTGTGTTCGCTTTCTTTCTTTCAGAGAAAGACACCATGGATGTTTGGTGTAACGGACAAAACATTGAGACAGCAGTAAGTAAATCAAAAACTATGAGTATATTATAATTCATTTTTAAGTGAGGGGTCAGAGTCAGAGATCTTCACTTAGAGAGCAGGACGGTGTTCAGAGGTCTCTGTGCTGCCCCATCATGATCAGCTGCTCTTTCAACAACACACTTTCCCATCAACATTAAAAGTCCCATGAGCCTTTGCATGCATGTAGACTTTAGAGCTAGCATGACATTGACTCACTAAGGTTTTCTGCACTCCTCTATCTGCAGGGCGAGTTTGTCGAAGACGGCACAGAAACACATTTCACACTCGGAGACCACAACTGCTGCGTGAAGGCTGTGAGCAGCGGGAAGAGACGAGACGGGATCATTCACACGCTGCTGGTGGACGGCGCAGAGATAGCGGAGTGCACAGAGTGACTTTGTGTGTGTGTGTGTGTGTATACATGTGTGTTTGTTTGCAAGTGTTAGTGAAACAGAGGGAGTGATTAGAGCAGAACTTTATCATTTAAAGCAGTCAGAGTCAGGGATGAACTAACGTTTCCTTCTGGACTGGATGGCTGTCACCCATATATTTGAACTGTTGATGTAAGTAATGAAGAAACACCTGCAGTCATGGCCGGGAAGATGCAGACAGAAATGCAGAAAAGTGATTCAGGATCTTAAAAGGCTTAGAAAAACAAACTGAATCTAAAACAGTCTGTTTTATTTATTTCTCACCTTTAATTCTGAGCATTAGAGGCCTGATGTGCCATATTTCTCAAACTACGGGGAAGTTTGATCTAATCACTGACACAAGCAGCGGTTCAAGATGTACTGTACCCATCGTCCTGTGGTCAAAATCAGTTTCACAAATACCTGATCCTGTCATCTTCAGATCATCCTGTTCTCCTTTACAACCCATTCTTGTGTTATAAAACACTACAGAGTAAAACACCTCAAATACACCGGCTGCGTCTGCGTTGCAGCTCCACTCCGCTGCGCGTTGACTGCGTTTGTCAACTCACACCGGCTGGGTGTTCAGTCTGACAAGCCGCAGGACTGACAGACAGCTGGAGTCGCAAGACAGAGGAGTTCCCGCACTTTCCTCTTCATTAATAAACCTCTCTTCATTCATGTTTTGTTGTCAAACCTCAAACCCGTTGATTCCTGGCGTGTCTTTGTTCTGTGTGATGTTTTGTTGCATTGGTAAAACTAATTACTGTTAAGTTTTGACATGGTTTGTTTTATTTTGAAATTCTCAGGCTCTTTCTAGATAATTTCCGTGCACTACTTCCTGTCCCACTCGATCTTTCTACTCTAGATTGATGCGTCACAGCTCCGGCATTCGGCTGCAGATTAGCTGCGACCTGTCAGAACAGCCATGCAGCTGAACCACAACAGAACAGATCCAGTGTAAGTTGATACATTAACTTGAATGGAAACCAATCTGATCCAGCGCCATGACGGAGCGGAGCTGCAACGCAGACGCAGCCGGTGTATTTCAGTTGAAAGGATTGAGGAGTGATATTTGTAACGTCTTTTGTTGATATGTTTAATCCTGTTCGTACGTTTGTTCACGTGTTCCTATTCCAGAATAATGTTATTAGCTCACAGCAGACTGCTGTACATGTGTTTCTAACACCTTAAGGGGCATTGTTGATGAACTAAAGGCAGTAATAATTACACTGACAATCATAATGTGACATGAGCTAAAGTAATAAAGGCGTAGAAACCTGAACCCACTCAGTCACCGGCTGATACCCAAACAGACTTTGTAAATGTGTTTGAAACTTTGTTGTACTGTCCGGTTCTGAGGGTCTCCTTCTGACAGGCAGATGTAGTTACTGTTAAACAGACTTTAACGGAGACATTTTTATAAAACCACTGTATCGAATTAAAGTGATTGACTATTCACCGAGCACTATTTTTTATTCTTTTTATCCATAGTGGAAAACTGCTTTTCATACTTGATGTTTTAATGTTTAATATCCTTTTTATTATTAAGGCTGTGGGAAAAGTGTGGGTCACAAAACATCTTCCAAAATCTGTAACTATATATAACTACATATTTCATTCATTATTGTTTGAATATATATAAAAATAGTGTTTAAATTCAAGATAAAACATGAAAAACTGTGTTCAGTTTGGTCCGTTTTTCTATTAATGATGTATTCCCACAATCTCCTGCTAAATGTTTTTGGAACCCTTGTCTGAAATAACTTGTAAACAAGTCTTACAAAAGCAACTCTTTATTTTTTTTTTTCCATTTTAGGGTCATGTTTGTGTAAAGTTAAAACTATTCAACGGGAAACTTTCAATTTGGGAATTTAACTGGGTGTAAAGAATTGTTATCATTAAAAAAAAAAATCAGGAGAAAAAAGTTTGACTAATCAAAGTTTTTAATTTGTTCTGTTAGTGTAAGATACAAACTTTTTGAATATTGATTAAATTCAGTTACAATCAAGAGTCAGTGCTGCCATGACCTCCTCCCACCTGTAAATGATCGAAACCTTTCACCTTTAAGTCTTACCTGCAAACTAACTTCAAAGTCTGATTAATAAACATGTTGAAATTTAGCCATTTCAAATATACATGTTGATACAAAACCCCCCCACAACGTAACAAACAGGAAGAAGAAACAGAAAGTAAAGTTAATCATCAAGAAAAAACAAACCTATCATTCTACTGTTATGTTGTTTTTGGTTATGAATCTTAAAGCCTTTAATGTATGAACTAAACTGACGTGTGTCAGCACGGGGGCATTAGCTCACAGGTCTTCCATGTACTACAGTAAACCAACAGTTACACTTTTTCCATCAGCTCACAGGTAATGATGTACCTGGGTAGAGCTTGATATCCACTGAATATGACACAGATGTCCGGTCTTCCATGCACACTGTGGTACCGTGTCTGGGGATCTGCTCCGACAGCAGGTGGCAGAATGAGACCTGGTTCCCCTAGAGTGGAGTTTCCCGTTAGCACCTCGGCCTCAACAATGTACACAAACCCCTCGCTTTGCCTGCCCCACACATTCATGGCTTCTTTCACTGTGCCTGCGAAGTAGATGCCCTCTCCAAATGCTGGGACTGTAACCAGAGCAAAAGAAGACGTGGGAAGAAATGCATTACTTGTCTTAATTATGATCACTTTTTTAATGTGAAGTTTTGTGTGTTTGGCTGTTCGATCATTCCTCTGTCTCATCCATCAGTTTGACTCTTCTTCTTTTCTGGTACTTTTGACCTCATCTTCACTTACTACTGATAGCTACCTGAACTAGTCATCATCATCAAATACTGCCTGAAAATGTATTTTCATACCTGGAGGTGGAGCGTACTCTGCATGGAATCCAATGTGGCACACCATCTCAATGAACTGTGCCGGTATGCACTGAAACATCGTGCGAGATTTGAAGCACTTCAGCTGTGTTTTCTTGAGGTCAAAGAGTTTCTCCAGAGCCTGGTTCTCCACTTTTTCCAACTAGATATGAAACAATTTGAGCATATTGGTGAACATGATGTTTGACACTTGCACGTGACAACATACGATCTGAAATTGGTGAGCACAAAACTGATCAAAGTAATACGGTTCACAAAACTTAAGTCGTACAGCGATGTCAAGACACCAAAAAATCTCTGATATCAACCACATGACAAATCTTTGTAGTTTGTTAAAACATTCATGAATTTGAAGACTTACTGTACCTTAATCATCCTCATCTCGTTGTGCTCAAAAAGGAAACGTCTGTCCTTTGACTCTTGGGGTGAACGGGAAATCTTATTCCCAAAAGACACACTGTTTGTCAGAAGTCGACTTATTTTCTGCTCTTCATCTTTCACAAACTCCCTTTGTATTTTGCAGAGCATGGCCTCCACCTGCAGCGCACAAACTGCAACCCCTTCATCGAATTCGCCTTTTACCGTTATGCCAGCATGGCCATCGTTAAAAAATTCCTCAATGAGGACGTCCCTTTGGGCCAAGCGGGACAGCTGCTGGTACTCTTGTTTTCCGAAGTGCAGGATGAAGTTGTTGCGGATGATGAAAGTGTCAGAAGCGTTAAAGAGAAGCCTCTGAAGCCATCGTTCAGCCTCACGTGCTGCTTCTTTAGAGGGGCCGCTCAGGCTTATCCAAGGAGATGAAGCCTCTGAAGCCCTGGAGTCATCTGTGCTGCTGAATGCTGGAGGAGAGCGCATGGTTAAGTCCACAATTAGTGCATCAATCACTCCACAACATGATGAGTTAAACATGAATTTAAACTGTTTGTGTGATTTGAATATGGTGCCCTGCATTACATTATTTTTAAGAGACTACAGAGGAAAATCAAACTGTGTGTATTTAATGTGCACAATATAAAAGAATGAGTGATATCTGAAATACTGTTACCAAGTTTAAAGCCGGGACTGGACACTTTTTCCTCGAGCCATTTCATTTGTTCTTCAAAAGCCTGGAAAGAAAGTTATTGACTTTTTTTTTTCTTTTGCATGAGACAATTTACAAATAGCAGAGCTGCAACAGTAAAATATTGTGTTTTATATATACAAATGTTGATTTTAGTGGTGTAACGGATTCGACACGCACGTGGTCTGTGGATTCGTTGATGAAAAAAAAGGTAGTGCGTATTCACATGAAGGCCTCGTGTTCAATCTACACTTATTAGTCAAGCGCTGTGGTAGTCATGACCAGAAAGAGACAAGCACAAAGTTGATGGATCCGAAATAACAATATATATATCGATTACAGCACTGATATCGGTATTGATAAATACTTGTGTGATAACATTAATATTTAAGTGTCAGTTTCTCTTCTGTCTGTGTGCTCCTCTCACTCACTTCACCCATGCCACTCTGTGTAAGTTGTTTGCTGCCCTGACCCTATGAGTATGTTACTGATTTCCTCAATATTTTTTTTAAATCTCTGTGATGAATTATCCACCAGAATGTGCAGCTCTTTCATCAAAATGATATCTTTAAATGTTAAAATATAATAATTGTTGCTATCCATGAATATTCAAATGTACTATTTCACAACAAAGCAGAAAAAAATAAAGCACATTACTATTTTCTGATTGACAAACTACTATTACTATTACTATTTACTATAACTATTTACTTTCATTCATGAACATAAACCTTAGTTTCAGTAGTTGTTTGTTATTCTTGATTAATTTGGAAAAGCTGCTTTTCTATGTAAAAAGTATTGGTTGTGGTATCGACATTGGTGGTACTGGCCCTGTATTTACTTGGTATTGGATTGCATGATTGCACACCACTGCTGGCTGCAGGTGAGAGGGACTGCTGCAGACTAAGAGGAGTGGTCCTTGAGTATTTTGGATAGGGGAGGGGCCAACGGCAGCACGCACTGCTTGTTGACAAAAGTAAGGATACATGCTTTTACATCAGTGTTTCCAAACTCCCAAGAAGTCACTAGATTTGTTGATAGTTGTTTTTTTTTTGTTTTTCTTTTTGAAATACTAATTCTCATATAATTTAAATGACCATATTGGACATTTTAAATTGAAAGTTGTTTTTATTTAATCGTCAAAAGTGTTTTTCAAAATAAATGGAGGACAAAGTTTTATTTGCCTTGTCTTCTTTCTTCTGTTTTTTGCTGATCTGAAAAGTGGTCCAAACCGTGACTTAAAACCGTGATACAATCCAAATCGTGAGTTTTCTTGATCTATTGCACCTGTAGTTGATTTACCAGCTGATCCCTGAAACTGTGGCTGTAATGTTACGAACAAATAAAGCTGTAGTATTATGTGCATTACCTGAAATGTCTGACTTTCCTGAGGGAATATGACGAAATGAACTTCCAATCTCTTTGATGACTTTAGGGCAAAGTCAACCACTGCATTTAACATAATCTGGGAAGCTTCTTTTCCACTGAATCCAAGGAATCCAGTTCCGATGGCTGGAAAAGCGATGGACGCATGTTTACCTGTAACTGCCAACCACAAGCATTCTGACACTGATTCAAAAAGAGTCTGAAACAGGAGAATAAGTGGACAAAAAAGCAGGGTCAAGCTCAAATCAAAATACATCCTCAAAAATCAACCATATCTAGAGGTTTGGATAAATTTAACTTTGCACACAATATATCGCTACATGCCATTACTATACTTTACCCTCTGTGCAATCACATGCTGCTCAACAGAACTCCCCTTCTCAGTGCAAAAAGTATGAAAAACGTTTTTACAGTCAAGACTGTAGCCTTCAGTGATGATGATATTTCCAGTTGAAGGAGCTTCCCATATTTCTTGTTGTATTTTGTCTCCAGCTTTTCGCAGTAAAGAGCCCGAGATCCTACCCGTCTTTAAGTCTTTGTCTTTGGATGCAGTGTTCACAATTACATCTGTCTGAGAGACAATAAAAAGTTAGTTACATGATGAGTATTGCACAATTTATTTGTTTCTTGAAAAACAAGAGAAGCTTGTATTTATCCCTCCCCAGCACACACAGTACAACGGGGGGGTCAGCGTGTAGCTACTGAAGCTGTTGCACCTCCCATGATATTTATTATGGACAAGGTCTGGTGCATCTTTGCGCTGCTGCTTTAACAAACAGAAAGACAAAAGCACTTATAACAAACTGTGATTTATTAGTTTCAAAAAAATCTCATTGTTTCTTCTTTAAAATCAAAGCCAAAACGGGAATTTTACTCATTAAAAATGCCAATAGCAGCTAATGTTTGAGAGCAGCAGAATACAGGAGGATTATTCAGGAATCAGGAATCTATTGGGGTAGACAAATTACACTGAAAGAGCCACAATCAAACATATATTAGATAAATATTGAATTTAAGCCAATTTCAATCACTGGAACTGTGAATATTTTCCATGGATAATGTAAACAATTCTTTATCCAAATCAATATTCATGCTGTAAAACTAGGGGTGTCCCAATCCGATTAGCAAAAAAACAAATATTGTCCAGATTTTACTAAACTATAGTTCAATAAACTCCCTCTGGAAGGGTTTCCAAGACAGGTACGGTGGATACAACTCGAGTTTTCTTTCCCACGTTTATTGCAAACACTCATACACAATAAACGTTCACACACTGGCGACCAGTTCGCTAATTAGGTCAGTAATTAGTTCAGCAATTACATTGTAAACCAGCAATTTAAACTGAATAAAACACAGAATTAGCTCAAATAAGTTTACAATATTATGTGACATTAATATTTGCTTGAATACAAACAATACTGTCAAACACTCACCAACAAGTTGTACTGGTCCTGACAATAAGTTACATCAAAATGAAACTTAAGACCAATTATGCAACAATAAGCCCCACCCACTCCATGCACACAGCGTGTGATCAGGTAATGCCCATCACTCAAACATCAAAGCAAGATTCATTTCTGCAATAGTCTGGCTTGATTAACATAGTTACACATCCAATGCCTGTAAAAAACAAACAGAACAATGACACTGACTGCTAGAAAGTTATACAAATAAATCGGCCTGCATCTAAAATCTCTGATATAAGCGGTCCATTCCAGACTCAGCTCCAGTACTTCTATCCAGCATGCGCTAAGGTGCTAACAAAGTAGCAAGGAGTAGGACTGATGTCGGCTGTGTGGCAGTATTTTTTGTTAAAGTCCGAAAAAGATGTTGCAGCTGAGTGCAAAACTTGCCATGCACAAGTTTCCCATGGTGGCACAGATCTAGAGAAGTTTAGACATTTTAAGTTTAAACACCCCCCCCCCCCAGGACTTCGTCAAGCCTTGGAGACCTACAAATTGAGATGAATGTCACACTGTTCGTGCTGATATCATATCGGATCAATATCGGTATCGGTCAATACTCAATGCTACAATATCGGTATCGTATTGGAAGCGAAAAGGTTGTATCGGGACACCCCTAAGTAAAACATTAAAGAACAACATAAAAAGCATCATTTCCAAATCTTCAATACTACTTTAGCAAGCTTTTTACAAAACTAAAGTACTGATTTCAACGTAAAAGTTTGAACATTGCTGATTCTTACCCGCTGTTCTTCAATTCTTCCCTTCTTCAGCTTCAGATGAACATTTCCAATCTGGAGAGAATGAGCTGAGGTTTTGGTATCATCTCTGCTCTTGCTTGCTGTAGCCTGGCTGTAGGTCATGCTACCGGGGTGCCCGAATATCTGTTGGCAAGCCCTGGTCATTTCCATAACCGTCAGCTCGTCGTTGTTTACAAGGAAGATCTCTTTGGGACAAAATTTGTTAGGGTCGTAGGTGTCAAAGTATTCCTTCACTGTGGCTACTATGGTGCCTGCACACTGTTTCAGAGGGTAGTGGAACAGTCCAGAGCTTATAGCTGGAATGGCAACAGACTGCAGACTGAACTTCCTCACTTTGTCAAGGATGCTCCAGATGGCTTTCTTCAGCTTGGGTTCAGCCTGGGAAACTTGAGACATCGAGGGACTTGAAGATAACTGTGGACCAACAGCATGAATGATGCATTTGTATGGTAACAACCCAGGACGTGTGACAACTGCATCCCCTGTTTTTAAGGGACCATGTTTTTTGATGTAATCATAGCTCTCTCTCTGGACCTCTGAACCGCCGGCATTACACAGAGCAAGTGCAAGGCCACCACAGTGATGTAGATCGGAATTAGCAGCATTCACGACAGCATCTGCCTTGAAAATGGTGAGATCCCCCTTCCACACAGACAACCGAGGACCTGCCTGCAGCATAACAGAAAACCTCGGCTGGTTTTGAACTGTTGGCTTTCCTTGCTGAGCAATGCCGAAATCATGTTGAGAATCCACACCCTCGATGATGGCCACACATCCAAATTTGCTTTGGAGGACATCAGACAGAGCTTCGCTGGACTGTCTCGCAATGTCAACTGAACGTCCATGAAGGGGTATGACTAAATCAGTGGCCATGGTTTCTAAACAAAGAACAGAAACATCAAAGGCTTCATTTAATCCTCTGTAGTTTTAAAATCATCACAAATGATTCTGATTTTCTGAAGTGAGATTAAAATATGTTTTCCCTCGCCAAGTACTTACTCATTATTTAGTCTTTGCAAAGGACAGAGGACCTGATGTGTTTGTAATGGAAGAATAGAAATGGTGACAGTCTTGTTTTTAAAAATATTAATGTAGTAATATTTGCAAATGTTGGAAAGCATGCATGGCAGTAACAGCAAATAGGGCTCTCCGTGCACAGCCACCTTACAAGCTCAGGTGCTATTTGATTGCAGGAACACAAATAGAAAATAATACATTGACCACTGCACACTGAAAATGACTTCAAAGACCATATGTGAACCTATAAAGTCACAGTAAAGAAATTTCAGTGCATGGTGGTCTATTTTATTTATTATTTTAACCCATGGTGATGGCAATGTCTTACAATACACTGAAAGTAAGAAGCTACGAGCAGAGGTAAGTTCTATTATCCTTTTTCTCCAGCAGATGGAGACAGAGACTGCAAGGTAGCATTATGGTTCCTGCCTGATTGTCTTCATAAAAGCTCTTTGAAATTTGCATAGAATTTTCCCCCCCAATAATTTTATGAAGAAAAATTTGCTCACCACAGCTTCCATCATTCTTACTCAGTACAATCTATGAACCCCTTCTCCTGGGCCTTGAGCCATGTCTGAACTGTGCAGGGACAATCTACTGTGAAATCCTGACAAAACATGTTAAATAAATAAATACATTTTAAGAAATGTTGTAATTTTTTGCCTTCACTTTTACCTCCTTCATTTTTTTTTTATTTTAAAATGTCCTTGCAGTACCTAGATATAATAACTTAGTGCCCCCTTTACCTTATTATTATGTTTTCTTTGCTTTCAGTTGTGTTTCTGCACTTGTCTAACTTGTCCACTTTGCCTGCTGCAGGTATGGGTAATAATTTATTCACTGCTAAGCACACGCGGGACTCTAGTGGCGTCATACGTACAATCTGTTAACTATGGTTTCAAGAAACTATAACAGAGTTTGGCCTGCTACATGCAAACTAAGGTTATACTTTCTCCGCAAAGTCGTTCGTCATCTCACTTTGGAAACATGCGCCGCCATTTTTAACGTATACGTTAACGGATAACACAAAGTGTGTAGTTAAATTCAAGCGACGAAGCGACACATTTGAAGTCCAGCGTGAATTTAGACGCTCACGTTAAATTTAGAACATACGGAGCCCCAGACATGACATGCTCAAAAAAAAAATAATTCGTGCCCACGAAATACTAATTCGTGGCCACAAAATACCAATTCGTGCCCACGAAATACTAATTCGTGGCCACGAAATACCAATTCGTGCCCACGAAATACTAATTCGTGGCCACAAAATACCAATTCGTGCCCACGAAATACTAATTCGTGCCCACGAAATACTAATTCGTGGCCACGAAATACTAATTCGTTCCCACGAAATAAGTATAACGTGCGCACGAAATACTAATTCGTTCCCACGAAATAAGTATAACGTGCGCACGAAATACTA
This sequence comes from Labroides dimidiatus, assembly GCA_030710495.1. Lineage (NCBI taxonomy): Eukaryota > Metazoa > Chordata > Actinopteri > Labriformes > Labridae > Labroides > Labroides dimidiatus. The sequence goes on from CM061160.1 coordinate 20,387,520, forward strand.
ATTCGTTCCCACGAAATAAGTATAACGCGCCTTCTAAGGTCTGAGACTGCGGTCACGCCATCTACGCTTCAGAAAAGCGCTGTCCTGCACTCACGCTTGGAAATCGATCGCCCGTCTACATTGCTTAGTAGGGTAATGAGTGTGTGCGGCTTCATGGTACATTCAAGTGCACCTCGTAAACTCAGAAATCAATACTCGAACGGCCAAAAGTTTAGTTCCAAGTTCCAAAGGGAGAGTTGCTTTTTTGGTCATATTTTCATTTGTTGGTATACATACATCTGTCATTGCTTTCATGTAATATAACAACAAACAAAATAAAATAATCAATAAAAAAGAAAAAAGTCAAACCAGGTCATTGATATATTGGCTGATTTGAAAAATTCATTAAAAAAAATCTTGAATTGTTTTCGGGAAACTGCACCAGATTCTTGTTCTCCAGGTCCCCAGGTAACACTGTGGTGAATTTCAAGTCATTTCATTGTACAGTTTTCAAGTTATTGCATGCTTAAGTCATACACTGTACACACGCATGGCTACAGGAGCTGATTTGAAAAATTCATAAAAAAATCAATCTTAAATTGTTTTTAGCGTAATGTAACATATTCTTGTTCTCCAGGTCCCCAGGTACCACTGTGGTGAATTTCAAGTCATTTCATTGTACAGTTTTCAAGTTATTGCATGCTTAAGTCATACACTGTACACACGCATGGCTACAGGAGCTGATTTGAAAAATTCATAAAAAATCAATCTTAAATTGTTTGTTAAATTGTCGATTTTTTATCGATCGATTTTCAAGTGTAGATAGCACGACAGCGCTTTTCCGAAGCGTAGATGGCGTGACCGCAGTCTCAGACCTTAGAATGCGCGTTATACTCATTTCATGGGAATGAATTAGCATTTCGTGCGCACGTTATACTTATTTCGTGGGAACGAATTAGTATTTCGTGCGCACGTTATACTTATTTCGTGGGAACGAATTAGTATTTCGTGCGCACGTTATACTTATTTCGTGGGAACGAATTAGTATTTCGTGCGCACGTTATACTTATTTCGTGGGAACGAATTATTATTATTATTGACCATGTCATGTCTGGGGCTCCGTAAGAACAGTCTGAATAACTAGGGAAAAAAAACATTACACATTTGAAGGGCTATGGAGGTACTCACCTACTCTCTCTGGAAAGTCCCGAGAAGAAAGAGAAAGTAAAAAGCAGCCAAATGGGAAGCGGACTTGTCGACACTGCCTCTTTGAATGTATAATCCAAGTTTTAAAAAATGAACGTACCTTTAAAGACAACTTTAGTCCTTCCTCCCCTTTCCTTCCCCTCTGTGTAACAGCTAAGCTGCGCTAAATGACACTGCTGACAGGGAATGGTCTCATTTCCTGGGAATCAAAAGTGAAAGTAAAGCAGCACAGCAGACCGAATGAGGCGGGCGAAGATGGCAGACGCATATTCGTATGCTCTCCTCGTCCAACTTGAAGAAAACAAACTACCCAAACTTAGAAACAAACTAGTGAAGTACTTTCAGAGTAAGAAATCTAACGGTGGCGACTGTGAAGTTGACTATGAAGATGGCAGCAGGACAGCAGTGGTGCGCTTCCGCCAGGAGGAGGGTGAGTGGGGCAAACTCATGCTTTGCTCATACTTCACTGCTTCACTGTCAAAAGGCAACTTTTAATAAAACTCTTCTTTTTTTACCCTCACAGACCAGAAAAGGGTTCTGGCGAAGGAGGCTCATGAGATGACAATGGATAAAGGCGTGTTGAGGATGACGGTTCGCTTACTGACAGATGACATAACAGAGCCGGTGAGTGGGCAGAGAGTCAGATTTAAGTTATTCAGAAAATCAGTAATTAAGCAAAAATCCTCAACACATTCAGTGTGCGTTCAGTCCACATATTTAAGTCATTCAGATGACATTATATAAGTAGTCCATTGATTTCTAAAGAGGTCACATGCTCTCACTCCCAAAGCAAACTTTCAGAAGACACTGTGAGGGCTTTCACATTGGCATGGTTCTAGTACTGGAACCGGTTCCGTTCTGGATTCTCAGAACTTCGGTGCTTTCTGGATTCATACCACTGAAGCAGAACAAATATGGGAGGACATCACCTTGACTTCCTGTTCATTTTGTCAACACAGAATTTGGCACGCCCACTGATGATGCCACGGTTCCCAGCAGGAACCAACTTTTTTTTGGTTCCATTTGTGAACCAACTTTTCAGGTTCTGAACCAGTTTTTTTCTGGTCTGAACACGCTGGCCAGTTCAAAATTAGGTTCTGGAATTGGAACCAGCACGGAACCGTACCAGTATGAAAGCCTCAAAGTGAAATTATTTCTCATCGACTGGTGATCATTTCAGCCCTTTGTCAAAATTTGGTTTTGTTATGGTAACAATTGGAAAAAGGCAAAAAAAAATTAATTGAATCTCACAGATCATTGTTGAAAACATTGGTAAGAAACCAGATAAACTGTATTCTGTTATGTAAGCCTGGGATTTTTGTTCTCTTTATATATTTCAAAAAGTTTTTATTTGACAAGTTTTGCTTTTAGTATTAGAGAAGGGTACACTGAAAACATGAAAACATGTTACATTGACATTATGGGCATTTATCCATGGGAAACTTATTATACGAGATGTCATAGCAGTTATAGAATGTGACTAAAGTGAATTATTTTGTCTTTTCTCAGGAGGAAGCGCCACCTCCTCAACTTGCCAAGAAAAGTAAGCTATGTAAGTGTGACCATTTACAAGTTATGACTCAGTGCTGGTTGGATAGCTCGATGGCTTCAGAAAACAAACACATCCTAAAAGGTTAAAGTCTTGGGGTTACTTCCTGTTGAATGCATGAAATTAGGGGAAAAAGACAGATGGGCCTCTTCCTCAGTGGTCTATATCTATACTCTACTCCTTTCTTCATGTGCATGTCTGCTTGGTTGGTTAGCTGTTAGGTTTAGATGTTTGAACAACAACTCAAACTTTTCCAATAAGAATTTATTTTATCTGTTGCTCCACTGATTTCTAATCTAGCACCACCTCCTCGACTTGCCAAGAAAAGTAAGCTGTGTAAGTATGGCCATTTTACAAGTCAAGATGAGTCACTGCTGGTTGGATAGCTTTCAAACACACACTCAAACACGCACACACGTTTTCTTATCTTCTAATGTTGAGGTGACAGGAACAGAACTGGATTTTGTTAATTAGAGCGGCCCAACAAAGGCAAGAATGCAAAGAAAGCCATTGAAAGTAAAACGTGTTTTTTTTTTATTTCCATGAATTATAAACTTGTTTTTAAAAATTCATTTAGATGTGTCTTATGTATCTTGTCTCAGTGCGTTTTAATCTTCATATGAGATCAGTTATTCAGATGAATGTGTCTTTCTATTACGGGTATTGTTCAGTCGTCCTCACCTGTGTTGGGTCTCAGATCAGTAATGAGCCATTCTACTTAACTGGTGCAAACATTTACCATACTATACTATAAAACTGTTCTCATGATGCAAATTAAACAGTAAGATATTTCAAATATGTATCTTTGAAAACCAATATGAGTATAGGCCACCACACTAAGCTGTAAACATATATTAAACAACATTTACAGGCTCCTTCCAGTTTTAAATAGTCATAAATAAAGTAGGAAGAAACATTTATTTTACAGATTTTGTAAATTATGAGTTGTTTTTTTAATGTGTGCGGGTATGAGGTCAACCCTCAAACAGGTGGCCTGGGGTTGTATCCAGCCTGTGGCCTCTTTCCTGCATGTCACTTCCTGCTCTTTTCATTGTCCTGTCCTCTATTTAATATGGTGGCCCTGAAGTGCAAACCACAACAGCAAAAAAAAAAAAAAAAAAAAAAAACTAAACTAAACACAACAACAAATTAAAAAAAGACAACCACAAATTAAAAAACACAACATTAGCGTTGATGCGAATTTATATTAATATGTATGACAAATGTTGACAAATGTAATTGTAAATCTGTTTTTTGTTGCCATTCATTCAAATAAAGGGAAAAAAACACTACAGCAAATACACACAAAGACACTATGCTATCCAAAGAGGTAGTTATTGGTGGGCGACGTGAGTCATCACTGATTGGATGAGAGGGAGGACTTAACTACATTACTAAAATAATTGAGTACTATTTTGATAATTGATGATTGGTTTAAGTAATTATTTAAGAAAAAGCTTCATAAATGTGAATATTTTCTGGCTTCTTTGCTTATTTATGACAGTGCTGAATATATTTGGTTTGCAAACAAGACATTTGATGATGTCATCTTGGACTCAGAGGAACATTAATGTTTTTCACTATCTTCTGGCAATTTATGAACCAAACAACTACTCCATTAATCAAGATAATTATCGATAGATTAATCGATCATGGGAATAATCTTTAGTTGCAGCCCAAGCAGCTACATAAATCTATATCTCTTGTCTGTTAGGCTTCAATGTTTAAACAGCTACAATGTTATCCACGCAGACTGTATTTTATGTGTTCTCTGAGTTGCTTTACATAAACAGAAAGTTTTCACTTTCTGTTTCTCTGCACACATTTTCACATGCCATCTTTTTTCTTTTCATTTCCTTCTCCGCCTCAGTTTCTCTTCTTTCCTTACAGCTTATCTGAGTAGCTTATTAGACATCAGGTAACCATTAGTAATATGAAAATAAAATAACAGTGTAAGAGTTTTTAGCTTGTTTTTAGTCACAGTGATTAACAATTAAATGGTTGGACTACGCCCTTCACCTTTAGCACTCTGCGTTGCATACACTCTGACGCAGGGTTTAAAGAGGGAGTGTAAAAGGAATCTGGCCTAACCTGAGCAGCACAAGTGATGTTCTTCATGGGAAGTCACCCAAATAGTTCTATGCTGAGGACAGCACTTTAAACCTAACCTTTAAAAAACAACACGTTTTATTCCTTGTTTTCTGTTATCAAGTGTAAGCTCTTATCTACATCTGGCAGAAAACTGAGTTCTGTGTGACCAGGTTTTCATCAAATCATACAAATTAACACATCTTACACATTTTGTCTCATTTTTATAAAAATCTATTGACAACGCAGACGTGCGCAGAAAGAACAAACTGAGCTCACATGAACAAGAAACATAGACAGGGGTTATGAGACTGATGTAAAGCTTTTTTTCTTAAAGAGACGGTGTTCTAGTTTTCATGTTTGACCAGTAGAGACCAGGTTAAGATGTCGGACATCAATATTTACCCACAGGCTGCTCTTAATGCCTTGTTCCAAAAGTCCAATGAGAATAAAAACAAAAGTGACACGAGATGCAGAAAAAACTGTGACATCACCCATTGATGAATTTACCAAGCTGAAATGTCTGTTTTGTGTTTTTGGTGCTGGAGATTTACTTTTCTAGGGAGATCTGGAGTTCAAAACTTATTTCATAATATGTCTTCTTAAATAGAAAAACACAACTCTGTGGCGTGACAACAGGGGAGGAAACTTCTAAAATGCTGGTGGCACCTTAAACAGAAGCCGATATTAAGCTTTTTATGGATATGATGAAACAAAGGTTATCAAAGACACCAATAATCTGCTACAGAACGATTAGAAGGACACTATCATGCCTGACGATGAGAATAATACTCGTTAGAGCTTGAAGAGACCCCTCTATTAACCTCATGTCTCACTTAAGCAGATGATGCAGGAAAAGAAAAACCGGACATCAAAGAACCCAAACCTGCAGCCAAAGTTCAGACTGAGCTCAAAGGTGGAGATGATGACACCGAGGATGAAGAGCTCTGCTCCACCAAGGCTGTTATCGAAAATTTACCAGCGACATTAAACCAGGAGTATTTGGAGATGCTGGTAGAAAACATTTTAAAGGGTTCTGACTCCACCTTCACAGCAGACATTATTCCCAGCATCTCTTCTGCTGTGGTGACTTTCCAGAGTGGAAAAGGTAGGGATCTGGAATATGCATATACACCTGTTTGTTTATGTGTTTTTAAAATTAATGAAATTTGTGCAAAGGGCAGCACACTGAACAGCCAGAGTAACTCTAGTAAAACTAGAGTGAAAACTAGTAAAACTAGTAAAACTAGAGTTTAGTTCTGAGTCACCAGGAAACAGCTTTGCATGATGTCAGCATTAGAATTTAGTCCTCCTGATATGAAATGCACCAACACATCGATCACATCATTGATAGTATTTGAGATTAGATAGTTGTAAACATAAATGTAGTTTTTTTTGTTCTTGGAAACTGAAGTGTGTTTTATATTTCACTGGTAAAAATAACACTGCATGTCAATCCTTTAAGACCTTAAAAACAGTCTTTGCTAACTCTCATTGCTCATGGCCTGGAGTAAACAAAATGAGAGATTTGTTTATGTAATCATCTCTGAAATTTCCTCTTTCTCTCTCTCACACACACAGAAAACACATATTTTTTGACAAAAAGCTCTCAAAACCTAAACTTCACAAAAAAGGGACTTACAGCTCGATATCTTGAAGTCACGAAGCTGGTCTTGGTGGATGATGTGAAAACTTTCAATGAAGATTTCCTCCTTCTTTACTTTGAGAATGAAGGAGGGGATGTTGAAAATTTTAAGCTCATTGAAGCTGAACAATCTGCCATCATTACGTTCAAAGAGCCAAAAGGTAAAGAACTGACAAAACCTAATGCTAAATATTATAGAGTAACACCTTTGAATTTTATCTACATTACATTCCGATTAAATATAAAAATTAAATTGATGTTTATTTCTCTGCCCATAGCTGCTCAGAAAGTCTTGAAGAAGAAGATACATCGTATCAAACAGGAAGAGATCAGAGTTTATCCTTTTTATGGGTCACTGGGAATAGCCCTCTATGGCAAAGACGCACCTTCACTCAAACTCCCTGCTGCTGTCTCTGAACCCATCGATGTGGATCTCTGGAGATATTTGAGTGAACACCAGTCAGCAGTAGAGACAATTCAAAATCACCTGGAAGCCCAATTTTGCAAGGTCAGTCTCGGCCAGTCCTCTTTGTTGGTGAGCCCTGTCCCTTCACTGCTACAAGAAAAGAACGCCAAAGCCATCATCAAAGAGTGGAACAGTACAGTAAAGTCAGGTGTTGGTCGAGCTTTGTCGAAATTCAAATCCCTTAAGCTTCACCCAGAGCCAACGAAATGGACAGAGTCTGAGAGGAAGGTCAGAGAAACGCTGCAGAGTGAGGATGTAACTGTAGTTCCTGAGCCAGCCTGTGGTGTCCTGTCAGTGGTTGGCCTTGTGGCTGACATCAACCGACTGGAGAGAACTGTTAATGAAGTCATTGACACATTTATCAGGAGAGCGGAGAGGGAGACACAAAGTGTAACCCAAAAGTTCAAAATGGGTCAGTCCGTATTCCACATCCTGTGTAAAGATGGTCTGAAAGACAAACTTCTTTATGTGTATCCAGAACTCAAAATGTCCTTTCAGAGAGAGAGTGCAGAGTTAGTTATAAATGGCTTAAAAGACGAGGTTTTGACAGCGAATAAAGTTATATGTGAAGCAACAATTGCATTAAAACGACAAAACTTAGAGATGGATAAATCTATCCTTGAATTGTTAAAGAAAGAAGAACCTGAGAAACTTACAAATGCTCTCCTCACATCCAGTGGAATAAATGCAGTGTTTGAGATTTCTCCAAACAGGGTTCAGCTGCTAGCTGTTTCTGACAAAGATCTAACTGTGGCTGAGGATCATCTGAGAAAGCTGCTGGTGTCTCAATCCATAGATGTTGAGGACAGTAATGTCCTGAAATGTCAGGAGTGGAAGGACCTGGTTGGTCAACATGAGAACACAAACAACAAACATCAGATCAGTGTCAGATCACTTCAGATCCATGCTGCTGGTCAGAGAGTTGAGGTTTCTGGCTTCAGGGACAGAGTTGAAAGAGTCAGTCGTGAACTTGCCAAATTCCTAACGGATAATGCAGAAGTTGAGGAAACCATTAATGTCAAGCCCAATGCCAAACTTGAGTTCATAAGAAAAAAAGGTACATCTTGGTTGGGAAAAGTGGGCAACAAAGTTTTTGTTCGTTTAGATAAGGGGGTCATCAGTTTGAGGGGCTGTAGGGTTCATGTTACAGAATGCCAAACCTTGGTTAAAAACTATCTATCCTCCTTGCTTTTTGAACAACTTCAAGACTCCAAGCCTGGAGTGAAAGCCTTCTTTAAGGAAAATGAAGGCATGTATGTCACCTCTGTCTGGGCTGATATTGGCTGCATTGTCCAACTGGTTGATGGGACCAGTTATGGACAGGATGACCTCAGACAACTTCCAAAACCGTTGTATCAATGTCAGACACCCGATGGAGTTGAGATCTTTGTTCGCAAAGCAGATATGTGCACCTTTCCAGTGGATGCAGTAGTGAATGCTTCCAACCAGAATTTAAAACTCAATGGAGGTCTTGCAAGAGCACTTCTCAATGCTGCTGGCCCTCAGTTGCAGCATGCATGTGACAAAGTGATCGCATCAAATGGACAGCTCAAACCAGGGGACAGTGTCATAACAGGGGCAGGTGGGCAACTGTCCTGCAAAAAAGTCATCCATGTCGTGGGACCCACGTATGATTCAGCCAACCCCCCAAAGGCACAGACACTGTTAAAAAAAGCTGTCAAAGGAAGCTTGGAGCTGGCAGAAAAGCACGGCTGCACCTCTGTAGCTCTGCCTGCCATTAGCAGAAACCAAGGCTTTCCTATCAGCACGTGTGCAGACACTATCATCAAAGCAGTGAAGGAACACTGTGATGAGAAATATGGTGACAACACTCTGAAGAGGATACATTTGGTCAACAATGATGATGGTGCTGTTCAGGCGATAGAGCTAGCCGTCAAGCAGGTCTTCGGAAGCAATGGTGCCAGTCAGTCTCAGCAAACTCCCACCAACAAACCAACTTTAGCACCCAAACCTGGATCTGACCCAAACTTCTTGGGCCAAGTGCAAACCAAAGAGGGCTTGGACATTACACTTATGAAAGGAAATATTGAGAATGCCACGGTAATTATCGTTCACCAAGCACAGAGAGTTCCTTCAATGGAAAAACAGTGTTTTTATTAGGTGAAGACAGTGGTACTGATAATGCGCATTCATTTTCAGACGGATGTGATTGTGAATACTGTCACCACAGATCTGGATCTGCGCAAGGGGGCAGTTTCAAACGCTATCCTCCTTGCAGCTGGGCCGAATCTTCAGCAATTGGTAATGGCAAACAACCAGAGTGCAAATGTTGGTGAGGTCATCGTTACAGCAGGCGGAAACCTGAAGTGTAAACAAGTCTTTCATGCAGTTGCACCCTGTTGGAACCAGGGCAAAGGCTCACCTGACAAGGTAAAGTCTCACAAATATGAAATTATGTCTCTTTTGGGAACCTGATAGAAAGTCCACAAACACCTTTAGGACTTAATGGCATTTGGAGTTGAGGTATTGTCTGTTGTGGCGTTGTTTGACTTCCAGACCTTGAAGAGCATTTTCAGTGACTGCCTGGGCAAAGCAGAGGCTGGCGGTCTTACCTCCATCTCTCTCACTGCGATCGGCACTGGAAACCTGGGCTTCGCAAGAGACCTTGTTGCCTCTCTGTTATTGAAAGAAATCCTCGAGTTTAGCAAGAAACAACCAAAGCATCTGAAGAAAGTCGTGATCATCCTTTTCCCAGGAGACGCAAACACTGTTCAGGTGAGGGCGGAAGAGCTTTTTGTTTCCTTCATTATTAGAATGTTTAGCCATCCTCAGTTTTGCTATGATGCTTTGGTATCAGATATCTCTGTGATTTTTCTCTAGGCTTTAACTGATGAATTTCAGAAGCAGTTCCCCAGTGTCTTGGGTAATGTGGTGCCGGTACCATCAAGTTCTTCACAAATCCCAGGTGTGCAGAATGGTCTTGTTTTAATTGTCAAATGGCATGAAATGCTGTTTTCAAGGCATATGTAGACAGTATAACAGGAATCTTTCATAAGAAGTTTTTTTGGCCTGCTGTTAAGTCTCTCCATCTGCTACCTCCAGGTCCTTTCTCCAAAGTTGTCTCAGGTTCAGGAATACATGAGACCAAAATGGGGAGCGTGGCTGTACAGGTGGTGAAAGGAGACATCACAAAAGAGACCAGTGATGTCATCGTCAACTCCAGCAATGAAGATTTCAGTCTTAAAACAGGTGAAAGTTGCAGGGTTGCAATGTTCCTGAGACGAAAAAGCAATGAGGATTTGGGTGTTATTGTGAGCAGACATGAAGTGGATGGAAATAAATACTTAAAAACACTACTTTAATCACACCCATCATCAGTATTAACTTCAAAATTTAACTATTTGTGTATAATAAATTTACATTTATTTTTTTATTCTTTATTGTCCTTCTCAGGGGTATCAAAAGCTATTTTGGAAGCTGCTGGTCCAGCTGTTGAGGCAGATTGTAAAACTCTTGGTAAGGAGGTGCCCAGAGTTAACTCCAAGCCTAAGATAAAGACTCTGTTGTCAGGGACTGATGGGAATAGGAGTCAATAATTAAGCTAAACTCAAGATTTTGTGTGCACCTTAATGCTCACACACAACCATGGCTGTTAAGGTTCAGATGTATTAAGATCCAATGTTTCTGCCTTTAGGTGCCCAGCCCAACACAGGCATGATAATGACGCAGCCTGGCAACATCAAGTGCAAGAAGATCCTCCATGTAGTTGGAAAGACTGATCCAGTTCAAATCAACAGGGTCGTGAAAAATGCACTCCAGCTGTGTGCAAAAAACTTGTTTACTTCTGTTTCAATCCCTGCAATTGGCACAGGTAAAACTCAGCTGCCGCAAAATAGTATCTACAGTATTTTACAGCCGACTTATATTCAGTACGTTTACATGCACACAGTAGCCCAGCTAAGGTCATAGCTCGAGTTTAAAGTCACAGAAGGGGATCTAGTCTTGTCTGCGTATACATGCAGAAAAGAGAATCGGACTTGTGGCCAAGAACGTCTCACTCCGCTTCGATAGGTGGCACTGTGTCCTTTTTTGATGAACGATTTAAATAACCCGATCTCATGGTGAATAAGCTTGTAGTCCAATTTCTGAAACTGCATGTAAACGCACTGACTGTTTCTGTTGAAAATTCTGATTATCCACGAGTGTGTGATGTAAACTGCTCATTTCAGGTCAAGGCAATGTGAAGGCAAAGCAGGTTGCAGATGCCATGTTGGATGCAGTGATTGATGTGCTGAGACAAAACACCCCCACCACCCTGAAAACAATTCGGATCGTCATCTTTCAGCAGCAAATGTTAACCGACTTCCTCAGCAGTATGCAAGAAAGAGAAGTACAAGCAGCTGTAACCGAACCACCTAAAGACAGAGGCCTCAAAATCAAAAGTAAGTACAGTGAAGAAAAATGTGAAGTAATATTGTAGTCTTTGTTTTTGATAAAGATCTTTGATTTATTTTTTTATATTTTCTTTCAGCATTTTCTAGTGGTGGCACCGAAAAGCTACCAAAAGAAGGTGATTTTGTTATTGAGCCTCTGCCAGTGGATCCTGCGTCCTTCTACATCTGTAGTGACTCAAAGGCTCGCATAGACTTGGCCAAGAAGTGGATCAGCGACCTGATCTCCAAAGAGTACACCAAAAACGTGATTTCTGACAATGTCATCCTTAGCTTCTCTGATGCAGACCACCAAAAACTTGTTGACATCCAGAAGACTAACCAAGTGAGCATAAGGATTGAGAGCAAGAATGGCCAGGCATCCATCACCATGGAAGGACCCAGCAAGAACATGGTCAAAGCAAACAGCTTGATCCTTGAGATTGTGAAGAACTCCAAAGAGACTGAAGACCTGAAGGATAAAGTGGAAATGGCTGAGTTAGTGGTGGACTGGAGGTATCAGCTGCAGGGGCAACAGTTTAAGAGTTTTGATCCAGTGTCTAACTTCAATCTGGAGCAGGCGTTTAAAAAGAAGCTTCAAAGTGTAAAAGTAACTGTGCAGGGTCAAGATTACACCGTTGCCATACCAAATGGACCTGCAACTGACAGCCAGGGACGCACCCTTGGGATAAAACGGATCGACAAACTCAAAGGTATCTCATGTCACAGGAAGACTGAGAAGTGGTTACATGTTAGCTTTGCAAATCTGCTTCGGAGTCCTGGTACATGTGTCAGACAGAAATAAGCACGAATAATGTCATTATGATGCTAAATAACTGATACTAGAAAATAACAAATAAATCGTGTGTATTATGTTCCTTGTAGAAGACATCCCTGAGTTCTGGGCCCCCATTCCAAGTGACAAACCATGTCTGGCTGTCACCATCCAGCCAGGGACAGCAGAATACAATGAAGTCCTGAATCTGTTCCAAGCCTCATGCAAACTAAATGTTACTAAGGTAGATATTATTATTATTAGTAGTAGTAGTAGTAGTAGATATTATTTTATTTGAATTACAGCTAGCTGGAGTTAATTGTTGTTTCACTGTAAACATCTTTTTTGTCTCAGATCGAAAGGATCCAGAATCCGACGCTTTGGAAGAGCCTGCAGATAAAAAAGCAGGAAATGGAGAAGAGGAACGGCCATCTGAACAACGAGAAACGTCTCTTCCACGGCACCAGTGAAGACATTGTGGCTAGTATCAACGAACGTGGTTTTGACAGGAGTTACGCCGGAAAGAACGGTGAGACTCTAAAAGTTGATTTACATTTCTATTATATTGAACATATTGTCAAATATCTTTGTTATCCATTAAACATCTTTTTTTTTCTTTAAATTTATCATTTAAGCTAGATTTTGAAGGAAGGTACAATTCTTGCTGAATTTTTATGGAAGTTTAAAACACACAAAGCTCCTTTTATAAAACCTTAATTCCGAAAAACAATGTCTTGTACCAACATCAGTAACCATCTGCTTTTCTACTTTTGTTTTAGCTACCTGTTATGGAAAGGGCTCTTACTTTGCTGTTAATGCCAGTTACTCTGCCAGCAACACCTACTCCAAGCCAAACCCGAACATGGAGAAGTTCATGTACCTCTGCCGAGTGCTGGTGGGGGATTACACACTCGGACAACAAAACATGGTCACTACACCAGCAAAGAACACTTCTACTATTCAGAAGTATGACAGTGTTGTGGACAACGTGGCCGCACCCAACATGTTTGTCATCTTCCATGACAGCCAGGCCTACCCTGAGTATCTCATTACATTCAAATAACATATCTGTGAGAAGACAGAGACTAAAGGCCTTATCTTTGATACTGCCATACAGCATTCGATCAGTCTTTGCTTTGGGTTTTACTCCTTCTACTTGAGGTGCATGTTCTTAACTCAAAAAGAGTGCTCTTTTATGTAAACAGGAATTTACTAGATTACAAACAGAACGATAGTGCAAACCACATAGTGCCTTGTAAATATATTTGTGATTATGCAGAAGAATTATCATGCAAGCCAAGCTCCAACCATGCAGCGACCTGTTGTAACACTGTGATTACACTGGACATTGTTCTCAAGAGTTTACAGAAAAATGGGAGGCTTCTGGAAGGAAGCTGCTGGATTCCAAGAAGTCATGTGATGTGTGAGTTTATCAGTTTACAATCTCTGTTTTTGAAATGAAAATGAAAGTTAAATGCAGGCCTGGACAATAAAACAGTGCTGAGTCAGTGTGCGTGTGTGTGTGTTCTTAAAAGTCTTTATGTCTGCAGCTGCTGTTTCAGCAGCAGGTTTAAAAAAAGATGTGAGAATTTGAGTCAAATGTAAGGTAATTATGATGGGAGGAGAAGTATGAGCACTGAAGAAACTCATCCCTCTGCTGTTTAGTTTGGAGGTGTACCACGTGGCTCCTCGGCTTCCCCACAGCCTGATAGATGACGTCAGATGGACGGCAAGAGCCATAACATCACGGTTTATTCAGTGGGCACCTCTCCTCTTCCCACTGATATTTTGTGAAATTAGGCCCAAGGCACCTCAGAGAGGCTTAACTGTCAGCTTCGGCATCTCTGATTCACTCCTCTCTATTCCAGCCCCCTCAGTCCATCATAACCACTCACAGAGCAGAACCAGACTGTATATACTAGCTCCAGGTGGTGACAACACCCATACTACCTACCCCAGTCCCCAAACTAAGGCCAGCGGGCTGAATACTGCCCGCCTCCACATTTGGCCCGGCCCCATGAACAATACCAGACACATTTTATTTCAGAAATAGTGTTATTATTTATTTGCTGACTTTTTTTCTGTTAAAATTTGGTTAAGTGTGGCTTTCTGGAAAACAATAAATGTTTTTACGTTTAGGCATCCCTGTGATCGTCACACTTTTACTGTTACACTGGACTGACCCCGGCCCCCCCATCAGAGAAGGAAAAGTTATGTGGCCCTCAGAGGAAAAAGTTTGGGGACCCCTGATCTTCGCTATTACATGCCCTTCCATGGCACAAAGTGGATTAATGTGCGGTTTGAGCTTGTAGCCACTGAAAAAAAAAAAAAAAAAAACTCTGTTATGAATGTTATACCCACTTTTGAGATCAGTCATTATTATTATGATTATTATTATTATTATTAATATTATTATTATTATTATTATTATTTTTCAGTGATTTTTGTTTAATGTCATAACACTGCGGTCGCATGCAGTGTTATGCAGGAAACAGCTGGGTCCTCAACTGACAGCAGAAACAAATGCAACCCATCTTTATTAAGCGTAGGGACCATGGCTCCACCTGCAGGTGAAACTGCATCAGTGCAGATCTATTCTTATTTTTTCCTTATCTGTATCTGCTGGAGATAAGTGGACTGAGATTTGAGGAGTTCAGAGAAAATCTTAAAGCCATCACTGCTCTTCTTCTAGCTTTATGACAGTGATTGAAGATGTTTGCATACATTTGGATGTAGGGTAACGACACTGACTCCAGGAAGAAAAAAAATCAAAGTTAATAAAAGTCAAATGATTTGGTAGGAAGAGAAAAAAACAGTTCCTGCTATAGAAATATAAAACATAGTTAAGATTCATTCACAAAAAATGAGTTTCTCTTCGGTTTGAGTTTTTATTTTTTTCCGGATTCATTTCAAGGCTGGAATTTTCTCTTCGCTCGTGCGCATTCTCCACCCATTGGCGCAGGTATGCGAACCTACCTTTGGCAACTTTCAAACGCGGAAGTTTTCAGGACTGTTAATCCAACACGACTCCTCTGTTGAGGGTAACAGACAGACTCTCTCTTTTCTTGTCTGTACCCGAGCCTTGTCATTCCACACAAACTAACCCTTCTAATAAGAGAGGAAAAACTCTTTAGGGCTTCCGGGAGCCAGATCTGAGAGGGAGTCCGGCTCAATGGCGTCCTCCGGACCGATGGTTCCAGCGGGGCTCGGGGAAAGCTTGTCCCTCCATGACAGCACCGAGAAGCTCAACTCCTCCGCTGTCAATCGCATCCTGATAGAGTTCCTGATGTACTTCGGCAAAGCTGTGGCCCTCTTCTACCCCGTGTACCTGACGGGGTACCTGGGCCTCAGTATCAGCTGGGTGTTGCTGTGCATGATGATGGTCACCTGGTGGAAGAAAAACCGCCAGTGGAAGGACGCACGGATCGGGACTGCTCTTAATTTTGTGGATAATGAAACAGAAGTGGTGAACAAGGAGCTGCAGAACACTCTACAAATGGCATCATGGGTGTGTATCAAAGGGTTAATTTCATTTTTAAACATCCTTGTTCCATAAAAGAGCCCGGATGGTTTTCTCAGGGACTCTTAGTGAGTTCACCTTTCTTCCTCTTATTTGGATATCTTGCCTATTCAAACAAAATGTGTTCCCATGTTTTCTGAAACATCCTGAAACACACACTGCTGGGTGTGTCACACTCTGTTTCCATGACTACAGTATTTGCATGACATGCCAGACTCAAACTGAAATGCTTTCATTCTGCTAAATCTGCTGTTATTCAGCTGGATGTTTGGTTCACCACACCCTCCTCGCCCTCCTCACCCTCCTCACCCTTCTCACCCTCCTCACCCTTCTCACCCTGCAGTGACTCATGGGAACTAAGAAATGGGACAGACAATTAAAGGGGTTTAAATAATGTCAGAAGACTGCAGATTAAACACAGATGACACTGGATGGTAGAATCTAGTGTCTTGCAGCGTGACACAGTAAGAAATAAGAAAGACGAGCTGCATGTTTATAATTTTCTCCAAACACAACACAGTGATATTAGATCTAATGGAACCCTATATGCAGCTTGTAGTTTTTGTTTCCAAGTGCTAATGCTAACCCTCTGTCACAGTTCACAGCTTTACTGCACAGAAACTCTGGTAAGCCCTGATTAACAAACATTATGTTATTTGTCCTCCCTCTCAATCTTTGCTGAGTAAAGACAGTCACCTTTCACACATGATTTCCTTAATTTGGCTGATTTTGTCTTGACTGATTTTGTGCTCCTTTGCCATTTTAATATTTGCACGAAGATTTTCGACCAAGATTTACTGACTTGATTGTGTCTCATCACCATCACTGGCATGCCTCTGGGTTTAACTTTGACAGACATACAGGAACTTGCTCCTGACTTCAGTCTCTGTTGTTGTTTTTTTTAAAGGTCCACTTTACTGATGTTGAGAAAGTCAGCTGGGTTAATAAGGTACAGTATCTAGATGCACGTCTTTTTTTCCCTTACAGTCGTTATGAAATGATGCTGAGTTTTTGTAAATTATTTTGTAGATTAAACTCTTTCTTTTGAGGTGACTTTTAGATACACTGACCCATAAATTACAGAGGGAAGGGAATATAAAACAGAGTGTATGTGCATGTGTATGTGTATAGGTGTGGGAATATGTATATTTGTCTTTTCAGACCTTAAGTGTGTGTGTGTGTGTGTGTGTGTGTGTGTGTGTGTGTGTGTGTGTGTGTATATATATATATATATATATATATATATATATATATATATATATATACTTCTCTGTTAACAAAATATACCTATACTTGAGCTCGTCCTAAGAAATAATGCTGCACCAAAGCGTAATATCATGTTGGCTGAGTTTAATTTGATTTAATCTTAATTTAATAAAATGTTCCAAAAAAAAAGTCTCATAAAGTCTTGATTCTAATTTAATGTACACAATATGTACACAGCTGATCATGACTTGTTTCCAATTGCTGAGGTATTAAAGGATTTATTTTTTTGTGAGGGCTTTGAAATAATTATCTAATGCACACCTACAAGATTGAAATACAAAAATAACATGAGCAAAGAATGATGTGTTATTATTCTGTTCTAGCTTTTAGATCCATGTTACCTCATGTTACCGCTCTCCTCTTCTGACACTTTAAGAAACAATCCAAACAAAACAACTTTACCCTCCAGCATTTACAGCAAAGTCATCACAAGCATGTGCTCAGGTAGAGAAGTTACCACATAGTATACCAGCAATCTGCACATGTAGCGTTAAAACAGTGAAGGGTCGAGGCCTGAAACGTTCACTCAGCTCAAGGGTTGGAGTGAAACAGTGTTTGCTGATGGATTAGAGTGTTGACTCAAAGCATTAATGTGCTGTGCTCTGTGTTCAGGTGTTGGAGCAGGCCTGGCCTTTCTTTGGGATGTACATGGAGAAGCTCCTTAAAGAAAACATCCAGCCGGCCGTCAGGCTCTCAAGCCCTGCGCTTAAAATGTTCACTTTTACCAAAATCCACTTTGGACACATAGTAAGTCAGCAGTTTTGGTTACTTTTGTTTATCTTCACCTGCCTGGAGAAATTTCCTTCAGGTTTTTTTTTGCTCCTCTGATTCCAGCCTCTCAGGATCACTGGGATGAGAGCATACACACATGAAGTGGATCAGAGGGAGGTGATCCTGGACATGAACATATGGTTGGCTTCATCTGTTTCTTATTTTGGATCACTTTGCATCATAACATTAGAGTCTAAATAGAGGGACTGTCTTCTTTAAGTGATTTCCTCCTCACCAGCACTCTTCACTTTGCAGTTATGAGGGTGATGTGGACATCGATGCAGAGGTGCAGCCGCCTATCACAGCTGGTGTCAAAGGACTAAAAGTCAGTGTTTAATGGTTTCTTCTCTCTCTGCTTTTCTTCAGCCACCATCACATGTGTTTACTAGTGTTGTTGAAACGTTTCCTGTGTCTTACAGCTCCAGGGGATGCTGAGAGTCATTTTGGAGCCACTGATAGGTCAAGCACCTCTGGTGGGAGGTGTCACCTATTTTTTCATTCGACGACCTGTAAGTGTGCACAGATATTAAAGCTATTTGGTTAAGCCGTGTGATAACTTTAAATCTAAACTGAAACTTGTTAAAAAAAATTCCCCAGACTTTAGAGATCAACTGGACTGGTATGACAAACCTTCTGGACAGTCCTGGCTTCAGGTTAGTCCCCGAACAGTCAGGACAACATTCCTGCTGTGTAGTTGTCTGATTACACACTGAGACATTAAATAAGTTCCATAACAACCTGCCAGGTGAAGAGTTAAACACTGTGATAATTACATTTTTTCAGCATTGAGAGGGTGCATGTTTTTCTTCTGCTTTTCTTCTAAAGCTCTCTTGTATCTGTCCCCCTTTAGCTCCTTGTCAGAGGATACCATCATGGACATCATCGCCTCCCTCATGGTGTTACCTAACCGCATGTGCATCCCCCTCATAGATCAGGTCAAGGTGGATCAGATGAGGTTCCCACTTCCACGTGTACGTGTGATCTCTTTCACATTTCATGCAATAACTCTTGTATTGAATATTGCGACAAGGATTGAACACATTGGAAGATAAAAGCCATCACCATTAACACCGCAAAAACAAAACCTCTGCCAGGTTTGTCTCATTTTTAGTAAAAATTGTCATATGAGCCAAATTCACCTGACAAGTCAAGAAAATGTCTTATATCAAGGTATGGTGCCAGAATTTCTTAAAGAAAATCTGCCAATTAGGTAAGAAGTATAAATAAGTCAAGTTTCTTAAAATGATGATTTCTTAAAACCAAGAAAAAAAAATAAATTAAATTTTCTTTCCTCATGGCAGATTTTTTTTACTCTTGTCTTTTATATCTGAAATAAGACATTTTTCTGACTGCTCTTGGCTTATATTAAGTCCTATAGGACAAATTTATTAAAAAATAAGACTTAAACAGTCAATGTTTTTTAGTTTTTGCAGTGAGGCAGATTACGTTCAAAGGTCCTTTTCACCATTGTAGGCATTTTTTTCTTCTCTGCAGGTGAATATTTTGAAAGCTGTCTTCTTAAAGTTAGTGTTGATATTAAATTCACTGCTCTCCTTTGTTGGTCTATAGGGTGTTGTGAGAGTCCACCTGCTGGGGGCCAGAGACCTGGTAGCTAAGGACACGTACATGATGGGTTTGGTGAAGGGCAAATCAGACCCCTACGCCACACTCCGAGTTGGCAATCGTCACTTTAAGAGCAAGACGGTGAAAGAGAATCTGCACCCTACGTGGAATGAAGTGCATGAGGTAGAGTCAAAGTGGATTTCTGTATGTTGTATCTTTGGTTTTAATGTAAAAACTGTAATTTGTTTTACTTTTTTAAAAGAAATTACCAATTCAACACTGAAATGCATGATTAGTTATTTTTTTAACCCCTGTGATCCAGGGAATATGCTGTTTTCAAAACCAAAAAGCTTTTATCATTCCACTTCATGTTTCCTTGTTTGTGAAAGACAAATACTTCAACACGTTTCATCTGCTCAGATTTCTGCCAGTAGCACATTGTTTGGAGGTTTGGGTTGTCTCAAGCATGTGACCCTTTCCAAATGTGCTGAACAGGGATGTGAACGAGTCTTTACGATTGTTTTTCCACCTGAAGGCTCTAAAAAATATCAACCTTTTTCATCTTTGTGCAGTTTGTCGTCCATGAGGCCCCAGGTCAGGAGTTGGAGGTGGACATCTTTGATGAGGACACAGATAAAGACGACTTTATTGGACAGTAAGAAATGATGCATCCAAAGCATTTGATAGAATTATTCACGGCAAATTGTTTCTGAAACTATAAAACAGGGGGTTCCCTTTTAATTTGTCAAGAATACTGCATTTCTGGTACTTGCATCAAACCATGCAAGTTCGATGGGGCAGGAAGTGTCAGCACCTTTCTCTGTGACTAACGGCGTCTGCCAAGGCGGTATACTTTCACCCCTCGTGTTTAATGTGTACATAATTGATCTTTCTGAACAAGTGAGAGCTTGTAAGACAGGATGCATGATGGGTGATTGACTTGTTAACCGTCTGATGTATGCTGATGACTTGTCAATCTGTTCAAATTATGGTGCACAGTTTGACGAAGCAGCAGCAGTTTCCATCCTTCTTTATCTCTAATCACGTCCTCACTGTGGTGGAAAAAGTCAGATATCTGGGGCATATTATTAGAAATGATTTGTGTGATGGTGAGGATGTTCAGCGTCAGGGCTGTAAAATGTATGCACAAGCTAATATGCTTGCGTGCAAATTTCCGATGCGTACAGACAAACTTAAAATTGAGCTTTTTAGAGTCTAGTTAGTTAGTCAGTTAAAGCAAAAATGAAAAAGTAGCAGATAGCTTATAATGATGCTTTTAAAATATTTCCAAAATTGCCATGATGGACAAGCGCTAGTCACGTGTTTGTTTCCAATCATGTGCCTACATTTCACGCTGTACTTAGAAATTTTATGTACAAATTTATGGGTCAATTAATAGATTCAGAAAATGAAATAATAATGTAACTAACTCAGATCACAGTGAGTGAAACATTGGTAAAAATGTCTCTTTGTGTTTTATTTACTGACAATATACGAATCGTCATTTTTAATACTTGTTTGCTGTTTATTGTATGTTTTTATGTAGACAGATATGGACCTATGGGTTGGATTAAATTATTATTATTATTATTATTATTATTATTATTATTATTATTATTATTATTATTATTATTATTATTATTATTATTGTTATTGTTATTGTTATTGTTATTGTTATTATTATCTACCTACTTCTCTCCTATTGTGGCATCACACAACAAAACTAAAGTTAGAGGGAATTTAAAGGGGAACCTCTTGTTTTTATTTCAGGTAAGGAGAATGATCAAAAAAAATTTTGATTTGAGATCAGAGAAAGATGAAGTGGACAGACTTTTTTAGAAACATGATTTTTAGGAACATTGTTTGTGCCTTGCTTCAGCTCTTTGCTATTTGCATGTGCAGCAATAACCAAATTAGTGTTTGTAGTAATTCATAAAGGGAAGCGAGAAAGAAGCTCTCAGAAGGCTTTTGAGTATGTTGTCTGTAGAGTGAAAAATAAATGAGTTTAGTTGTTCCAGCTTTGAGGTTGTCATTGCGTGTAACTTCTCCTCTCTGCAGGTATCGTCTTGATTTGGGGGAAGTGAAGCGGGAGAAAGAAATGGATCAGGTAAGCTTTAATTCATATGACACATTTCGTAAGTGGGTATCATAATTACAGAGTAGTGTACTGGTGATGAATGAATCTTACTTGCTATCACAGTGGTTTCCTCTTGATGGAGTCCCGAATGGAGAAGTTCACCTCAAACTCCAGTGGTTTTCCCTCATGTCTGATCCCAGCCTTGACACAGAGGTAGCATCTTTGTCAAACCTCATAAAACTCAGTGTCACCATGTTGGATTTATGATTTTCACGATGCTGTTTGCCTCTTCTTCAGTCTGTAGACGGCTTTGCTCGTGCCATGCTTGCAGTGTATCTGGACAACGCGTCAAACCTACCGGTTAGTGTTGCCTCAAAGTGAAGTCACATGATGAGACAGGGAGAGACCAGTGCTCTGATCATTCTCCTTGTGTTTGTGTGCAGAAAGATCACAAGGAGATCTCGGATCTTCAGAAACACGGGAAGCACGCCAGCGAAGCTCGGGTAAGATAGAGCTGAAGGGTCACATGTTGGGTCTGACTACAAACTTCTGATCATGCATGCTGCTTTCAGTCCCTCGTAGCCATCTCTGTTAGCTCTCAGAAGTCAGACAAGTCCTTATTTTAACTCTGTCACTACTGGTTGGATTGCTCAACAATTTTTGTATAATTAGTTCACAATCATTTTGCCCTTTTGGAGTCAGGTATATTTTATCAAAACGATACCAAATACACTGTCCATAAAAGCTTCAGGCCACATTACTTTTGCTGTGATATTTTTGGATGTCAAAGGTAATTTGTTGAAGTAAAAGAAATGTAACATGCAGCATTATATTTGCACAGGCCTGGATGTCATTAACATCCACTGAGCCATTAAATCTTTTATTTTGAGTATTTCTGGTTGTTTTGAAGCCAGAAATTCTCAGCTGTTTCACTCACTTTAGGGCTATTTTTTTTCTCTTAATGTTTTGTAAACAAAACACAAAGTGTTTCCAGACAAATTCAGACTGTTTTTTTAAGACAAAAACTGAGAAACTTAAAACATAATAAAATGAAATAAATAAGTTTAGGAAAGTGGAAATCAAATCACTGTTGTCAACATGTCAGTAAAAATGCCTGTTTGTATCAGTAGGCCTTAATTAACAGTTCCATGTAGTCATGCTCTTCCCCCTTCGCCCCCTCTCTCTCTCTTAAAGAAAAATTCATAGATGAAAGAAAAATCATTCATTCGCAAAAACAAAAACGAAACAAACCTCTGATTTTTGTATTTCATTAAGATCTAAAGATCTCTAATTCCAATATTAGTTTTAAATTTCATTTTTCTGCAACTTTTTACTTTTGTTACAACTTAAAGTCGTTTAAAACAACAGATGGAAAAACAAAGTGACCTTAATTTAAAGTTGACTCTGCCTTCCTTTAAAAGCCACTTAAAGTTGACCCAGTTTTTAAATGCACTTTTTTTTTTTTTTATCAAAAAAGTGAATACTTATGTCATGTTGATTGTTTGAGAGTTAAACCGAGCTGAGGTCAGTTTTTCACTCACTTTTCTTCTTCTGAGTTTTGATACGTCTGTCTTACGTCTGGGACAAAAGAGTGTGTCAAACCAGGTGCTTACTGTGTGCGCTTCAGGTGTACTGGTCCCCGTGCGCAGCTGGTATTTCCTGTTTGTCTGGCACATGCCTGTCATTTTATGTGGGTGTGTTATAACCAGTCCGTGTTTATGTTGCTTTATTACTTCTTTGAAGCTGACACTGTTTACTCCCCGGCTGAGGAAAACTGGGGGAAAACTGATTACGACACCAAATAATCTCGGGAAGGACTCTGAAAATGTGACACAGGATCGATATACAAAAAACAAATGTGACTTTGAGTGACAAACATTAACCCTCTTAGACAGAAATAAACTGAGTTCAGTGATGAGAAGAGAATCAGGTATTCAGAGTTATTTGAGGACACGTCATGATCCAAACCTTGAACACAAACCTTTATGAACTCATGTTATTGACTATCACTGCCATCTGCTGGACGTTCTGTAAAAATACAGCCAGGAAGAGAGCTGTGTAGTGTGATGGAAAATATATAGAAAAGTATTTTAAACAACTTTGAGGTGATTTGAGGTACTTCCAGTTCACCTGAGCTCATTACCCTTTGATTTTAAACAGCTGTGTGTTCATAGTTCCTACAATGAAAGGAAACATTGTGCAATCCAATCCACTGTTACTTTACAAACCAACATTTTCACAGCCAAATCCTGTTTGCAGTTCAAAATGTCTCATATTTTACAGTCATTAATAAACACTAGTGAGGATTTTCTGCTTTTTAAAGGAATCATTAAAATGAACATTCTATATCAGTAATTGTGACACTGGGCTGTTTGTAAAAGGGCATTTTATTATGTCCCTTGGTTGTCACATTAAGATGTGATTGTGACAGTTTTCTGAATTTCTACAAAGCCTGTATTTTTAAAGAGACAGGTGAGTCTGTATGGAGGAAATACTCAGCTGTAGAACAAACAATCATCTGTAGTTTAACTGCATCGAAGTAAATACTGCAGCCTGCACTGACATGAATGCAAAGTGATGCACATTTGATTTTTATTTATTTTTTCTTTTTTCATTTTACTAATTTCCCCACAAGTAATATTTTAAATTGTTCTGACTTTATATATTTGTTTTTGAAAGCCACCAGTACATATAATGTAAAGAATCAACATGTTTCACCAAACTCTGATTCACATTTTGAACAGTTCAGTGTTTTTTATCCCACCACCACCAGAAGCAGCAAGTGTGTTCCTCCTCAGTTTACTCCTCAGTGTTTTGTACAAGCCCACACATCTGTTTTAGGTGCTTCAGGTGGTTTTTGTGTGTCTGCAGTGTATTAGCAGCTGGAATGTGAGACCAGCCCAGCCTGAAGACAGCAGACTCACTACAAATGTTTGCTCACTGCTGGTAGTGTTTTGTAAGAAGAGAAAGAAGAATGTTAACTTCAGAAACAGGAAACTACGTTAGCCCTGAAAGCTCATAGCACTGCAACTTAAGAGAGCGCATGCCAAAAGACAAAACACAATCAAATTATGAAAACATCTTTGTTAGTTTGACAACATATGGGCAGCATTTAGAAAACACGCTGCAAAGACCACAACACAAC
Source organism: Labroides dimidiatus (assembly GCA_030710495.1). NCBI lineage: Eukaryota > Metazoa > Chordata > Actinopteri > Labriformes > Labridae > Labroides > Labroides dimidiatus. Next base: position 20,411,961 of record CM061160.1, read on the forward strand.
AGAAAAGTTTCCAGAGGACACATAAAAGTGATGCACATGCTTGTTTTTAGCCAAATGCTAATTTCTGAATCAAATCAAAAACACTTACTTTTTTTCTCATTTTCCAGCATTACTGATGGAAAGAGAAACTTAATAGGGCTGTGACTCAAAATCCACGTCAACAACAAGAATGTCCAGATATGTGCATCAGTTTTAAGTGTCCTCTGGAAACACTTCTTTTGTGTTGTGGTCTTTGCAGCACGTTTTCTAGATGCTGCGCATGTGTTGTCAAATACTTAAGATGTTTTCTCAATTTGCTTGTATTTTGTCTGTTTGCATGTGTTTTCTTAACTTGCAGTGCCGTGATATCTCAGGGCCACCGTAGAAACACAAGTAGCAAGTACCTGAAATAGCCTGTCAGTGCAGATACCAGTACTACCCATTGAAGATTTCCATGTTAGTATGTTTGTTACAGTGTGAATGATGACTATCTTTCTGAAAGACTCCTTTAGAAATAAGATTTAATGATATCTGCTTCACTGCTTTGCTCTGTTTCAGCTGACAAAGAGAAACACTGGGCCCAACTCCTTTGTGGAATTTTCCATCGACAGTGATGTGCAGAAAAGCAAGGTACAGCTGTAGACATCACATTCAATATTAATCGATGTCAACTAGTATTCTGTGTGAACATGTAGCTGCACAAAAACATAGCCACACACCCCAGTTTATCGTCCGTCTGCTTCATGAAGCTCTGTGTTTCTTTCTGTGCAGGTTGTGTATGCATCCAAAGACCCAGTGTTTGAGGAGGGCTTCACTTTCTTTGTGCACAATGTCAAAAGACAGCAGCTCATTGTCCAGGTTTGCTGTTTGAAAAATCATTATAAGGAATTAGAAACTTTTTTCTATGCCTGCTGAAAAAACTTTCTGAAGGCTTTCTGAAATAAGTTTCTGGCACTTTTCAGTTTGTGCCACCATGTACGATGCAGTGATTTACCCGTCATCACAGCTTTACTTAAGAACAAGGGGAAAAAAATCATACAGTTAAAGTTAGTGTAACTTTGATAAGAAGGGATTTTAGCCTACTGTTCGGGCATTCTTAAGGAGGATTTATTTATACTTTTATTTCTGCTTTGATTTTTTTATTAAATTTTTCTTCCTGTGGGATAGGTAAAGGAGCATGATAAGAAGACACAGCTGGGTGTCGTCAACATTCCCCTGAATCGCCTCCTCGGCACCTCCAACATGAGTCTGGACCAACGCTTCCTGCTGGAGCGCTCCGGAGCTAACAGCCAGATCAAGCTGAAAGCAACTCTCAGGGTGGGTGCATAATGATGGCAGGATACAGTCTGATAGAGAGCTACGATACTGCTAGCATCACTTGGATCCCTGCAAGTTTTACAGCTGATGCTTTTACACTGTGCCACTAATTTATTCCTCCCCTCACAGATTCTTTCGTTCGAAAAGCCTCCACCCAAGATCGTCCTCGATCCTCCCCCACATGTCAGACAACAAGGACCGCAGAACAACCAGAAAGTGAATTTCTCGGATTCCGTTCCTGCTTCTGATGCATCCACCTCGGAAGCACTTCCCTCCAATTCCAGTGCACAAGCTACATCTCTGAGCCAGCCGACGAGTTTTCAGAATGGATCGAACGGGGACTATCCAAATCACCGCCGGGGCTCCTTCCTGGCCGCTGAGACCTACAAGTCCCCTTCCTCCTCGTCAAACATGCGCCGCTTTGACTCCCACAGCCTGCTTTCAGAGAACTCCATCGCTTCCTCACGTTTTGATCTATCAGATGGAGCCTCGTATCCAGAGTGAGTCATCTTTTATTGAGCTGACTTCTAAAACTTCTTCGGGTGTTACCAACTTAACCATGCTTGTATTAGAGCACAGGGGGAGATATTGACATGAACACTTTTATCCCCTCAGAGCTATCAGAAAACATCAGGGCTCATTTGGAGAAATCCAACTGAGTGCACGCTACGCCACTCTGAGGCAGAAACTGATAGTCATGGTGAACTCTTGCAGGTAAGGCAGAAAAATCCAGCTTTCCAGTAGAATAACTAACCAGAAATAAAATGATTCACTAAGCATAGAAATTAGAAAAGCAGTTTATATTTAGCTAAATGAATCAAATAAAGTCTTAAAAATGAAATGCAGTGCTGTGATGTGTTGCTAACCATGCAGTGCTCTGTCTCTGCTGCCTTCAGGAACTTATTCCCTTGCAGTGAGAACGGCACAGACTCTTACGTGCGCTTGTATTTGCTCCCCGACCAAACCTGGAGGCATCGCAAGAAGACACATGTCAAGAAAAGAACAGTCAATCCTGTCTTCAATGACAAGTAACTTTAACATTCATCCAACACCACACATTAACCAGACTGACACTCATCTCTGCTGAATAACTCTGAATACACACTGTCTTCAGTTTGATTTGCTCTCTCATCACAGGTTTGAGTTTGACGTGTCCCTTGACGAAGCAAAAACCAGGAAGTTGGATGTGTCTGTGAAAAACAACAAGATGTTCTACACACGGGAGAGGAAGGACATTGGCATGGTAGGTGCAGTACTTTGAACACTGAGTGGAAATGTCATTGTTGATGATGGATGACCGATCTCAAATGTTTGCTGGTGCCAACAGATTCTGGATAAGAACTGAACTTTGATTTTCCTCTTGTGTCCACAGGTCATGGTAGATTTTTCACAGATGGATCTCCTTCATGGCGTCACACAGTGGTATGGCCCCAGTTTTCTAACTTCTCAGCCGTGCAGAACAACTACTGTTATTTGAAATAAAAAGAAAAAAAATCCATGTGGAGTTTGATCTGTTATGTCCAAACTTTGCTAATGTACCTAGAGATTCTTCCGCTTTCTGTGAATAACAACTTTAACTTCAGGAAAAATATTAGAATATTATATTAGAAAAGCAGAAAGATGGGACACCTTACTTGTGCATAAAAACAACAAACCAGATTATTATTATTATTATTATTTTGTCATTTGTAAGATAAAACAGACCATTTTATTTTAGCCAAGCTTTTTTTTCATGCTAAGCTAAGCTAGGCCAACTGGCTGATGGTGTTAATGGATACAAAATGAGAATGTCATTGGTTGAAATGTGTTGTTTCTTTAAATAACTTTCAGAATGTAAGTGTCAGCTACTATTTTACCAAGTCTGATCGCAGGCAATAAAAACCCCTCTTTCTTGTCGAGAGAAGTGCTAGCATTGAGCTTAAGTGAGAAAGCAAACAAAATGCTTGTGATAAATGATTTTAATGATATTATTTAAAATTATGATATTTTTTTGTTTCATTAATATTAAGTTTCTTTTTCTCTTGAAGGTACGAGCTCACCCTTCCTGGGCTGAAGAAATCCGTCTAGCTATAAAACTGAGAGCTGGAGCACGCTGAATGCTTGGAGTTGGATTTTCTCTATCTTTTTTATCATCATGGAGCAGCGATGGTTTCTAACATCAACACTGAGACCTTCCCAGATTGTTTACGGTCCTGCTGCTCATTGTTGTGTGTAAAGAGATAAAAGATTATTTTTTTACATAAGTGCTCTTATTTCAAGTCCTGGTTGAAGCCATGATGACGTTACTGAGTTTTGTCCCACATATATTTTACACAACCTCTTCTTATTCAGTGTAATAGCTTATTCAAGTAGAAAAGCTTAGATCAAATTGTTCTGGATTATAACTCTATACTCCCTTTAACATTTTTTAAAGAAGTCCAATCAGTTACACAAGTTGTCCAACTGGTTCTAGTTTTAGTTTACCAATCTGATGTTTGCATATTGGATTTTATATTTGAGACGTCTTTAATAGGAGTTGATGTAAACTGTTGTTATCCTCTTGTATTTTATGTAAATAACTCTGTAAATACTTTTTATTTAATGTGCTTAGGAAAAAGCCAAATCCACCCAGCTTTATACGGGAAAGCTGCACATTTTAACCGAGTTAAGAATACAAGTAAAGATGCACATAAGCCTGGCATCGAAGATCAAGCTCTGTATTTTAGGGTATCAGGCACCATTGTTACTGGGCAGATGATCACATATTTTGACAACAAACCCTCTAATCTGTTTAAACAATAAATATTATAAATTAAAAATACATTACTTGTGTGGCTACTTGATGATTTTTTAACCAAGCTTTCAAATGTCTTTGATGAACAATCAAACATGAGTTGGGCTGTTTTTTATTGAGAATAATTTAAGAAAAATCCTTTGCTGTGTTCATTTCCCATTTAAATGTATAAACAATATTATATTATAAAATAGTTACAAGATAACTTGAGTTTTGACCAATTCTGATTAAAATATGACATTTTATTGTGAACTTTCTTCGCCTTACTGTTCCTCTTTCTTTTACTTTTTGAAAATTTATTCATTTAACCTTTCCTTCTTTCTTTTCTCAACTGTTATTTGTTGTAAGGGGTGTTTGCTCAAGGCTAATTAATTGATGACTAATTGGGATGAAGGAACATCAGCTAATGAGGCAACTTAATGAGACCAAAGGTATGCAGGGACGGACTTAAACATCAGACAAAGTAGACAACTGCATTTTGTACAAACAACAATAGCACCACATTAAATATAAAGTTATGTAATTGATATTTCTTCTTCTTCATATACTTAAATGAGTATATTATACTTGTTTAATCTCTGAAAAGGACAAAATTCCAGAACTGTCGTCAAACAACGGTTGTGACCCCCACGTGCATCAAAGTAATGGAATAGTCCAACTCCACACGCGCTGCACCGAAAATGAAGTTAACGGCTCGATTTACTCGTTGAATGCTGAAAGTATTTGTTAACCAGACGACGACCCGTTGAAAACTACTATCTAATCTCTAAACAGGAACTATTTTAAATGTGAAAACCACACCGGTGTTTGGGTGCCGGGGTGCCCCTCAGCTCGACATTGCTTCCTTGGCAACGGCCGTAGCAACGACTCAAGTGGTTTGTGTGAAGCTCCTGATTACTCGACACATTTAGCGACATGAGTTCACCGAGGAAAAAAACAGAGCTTGCCGAAAGTGTGCTTTTTTCAACACCTAATCCGGCACTGGTGAGTTAAGAAGACTAGTTCAAGGGTTTAAAATCGTTTTAATAATGACGTTAGCCTCTTCAACGAGTTTAACTGACTGTTCTTACCGTTTCAGAACCATTCAACCCCGTACTATTAAGCACAAAACATACAATATTCAGTTAAATCACCCACAAAATACGCACCTTGCATATCTCAATATAGACATGTCCAATGTAAAGAGACACTACCATTATGAAAAAGAAACTTTGTTATTTCTAAGGCCCAATCTGACTATTTGCTTGTGGTCTAGGTCAACTATCAGCAGCCCTGGATGGAGACCAAGCATTTGTTTTCACCACTGAAGCGGAAATCACAAGGAACTAAAGCAGTCTTAAACGGTAAGCTCCATATTAAGAGCATGAAAGTTTGACAATAAGCTCACTACCAGGAGGGATTGTTGTAAGTTTATTAACCAGTCTTATATTTTTATCTTGTGTGTGTGCTGTAGGAGACAGTCTGATGGAAGAGAGAGACAGAGAGATGAATAGAGGTCATGGAGCAGGACAGAACCTGCTACAAAGAAGGAAGACACTCCAGTTTTCCAGGACCTCCACAAACTACAGCACTCGCACAAAAATCAAAAAACAGATCGCTAAGAATAAGATTCTGCGAGAAGCTCTGGTTAAATTCATATGGTAATCCATCATTTTATTTAAAAACACATGACTTTTCTGTTTACATTACATTTCAGATGGATGTTTTTACTCATAAGGATAGTGCGTGGCACTCACTGTATTATTTGTAACGTTGAAACTATTTGTTTACTTTCCCTTTAGCCAACCTGAAGAAGATGTTGTGTCTCCACCATGTGCCTCCTTCAGTTTTACAGAAACCAAAAACCGTGAAATGGTAAAATGCAGTATTCGATTATAACTGTAGACTAAATCTTGGCAAAATAAAAAAATAGATCTTTCTGTTTTGCAGACATTTTTTAGAATCTTTGTGTCTTTTCTAAAATTCCTTTTGTGTTTTTTATATTCTGCCCTTTCAGAGATATAACTATTTCATTCAGAATGGGATAGACCTGGACAATGTGGCTCCTCTTGAAGACTCTTGGCTGAAGAACATGAAAGGCATGGTCCCCTGCCACCTGATAGGTCTGAAAGCAACAATGGAGCCACTGGTGGAGGAGATTAAGGAGGAATACCTACTTTGTGCCAAAAAGGCAATCTGTATGTATTTTATTAGACTCACGGAGTTATGAGCTCTTGAGAGATGTAACCCTCGTTTTTGATCTGAATGCACTTTGCTATAAAATCCACCTGCACCAGGAATGAAAAGAAACTAATCAAACCAGCTAAAAGATGAGGAGCTTCTTTAGATGTGATTAAAACAGACTGAAGTCTATTTCTGTTGTATTAAAAAAAATCAACTGGATGATGACTGGATAATTTGTGCTGATAAAATCTGTTAGTGTTTGTTTTTATGTATTTGTTCTTCATTGCAGTTCGATATACATTCAGGGATCCAAAAGAAAATGAGGACAACCAGATGAAAGATCGCCCACCGCACAGGCTTGAGTGAGTCAACAAGAACTTTATGAGGACTTTGCTTGTTTTATGCTGGTGTTGTTATTATTTTGTCACTGAAAAAAATAATCTTTAACTGTCAGAGTGGAAAAAGTGCCAAAACCTTGGAACCAAACCTTTGTCCAGGCTCGAAAGAGGATGACATTAAAGCTTCACTCTTTCAACCCCACTATGCAGAGTGTGCTCTTGGTTTGGCATACTTGTTTCAAGTAAGTTCATCATGTTTCACTTTAATTCAAAACATGAAAATTTGATACAAATTCTGTTTTAAATTCCTGTATGGTGCTCATAGGAAACAGTGTCTTTGACCCAGTAAAATACCAATTCTGTCCTCAAGTGCCACTGCAATCAATGCCTAATGGATAGCCCTCACAGCACCTTTTAGTCATTTCTGCTCAAACAGATGTTGATAAAAATGCAGAGAATCATTTAAAGAAAAATAAATTGGGATTTTCTCCTGATTTAAGCAAAATATTCCACTGTGTGTTCTGTCAGTTTTGGCCTAACATCAAAGATCATTGAGAAAATAATGGAGGTTGTAGATTTATATCCTGACCCGTCCTCCTGAATGTCTTTCTTGCAGAGATCTCCGTCTGATAGATGTGAAAGAGTTTCACAACAGAAGGGAGTCCATGGAGCTCTCTGTGTTCAAAGAGGTTGTCAGCAGACATGTTGATAATGCAAGAGGAGTCCTTCTGGATAAGTAGGCACTTTATCAGCTATCACCAAAAACATGTTTTAAAGAACTATGTTATTATCTTTTTTTCTCTGTATTATTTAACTCTTAAATAACTTTACAACGTGCTGTTTCCACTAAGATTTTTTATGAAGGTCTTAGGTTTTCTTATATTTTCAACAAGTACAACACCAAGTCTGTACTGACATGGAAATTTGCCACTCTGTTTTCAAAAGTTTACCTAAACAGAAAGTTCACAGTGTAGAGTGGGTAGTTCAGGAGCCATGGGATATTATAGTCATGGCTGGCTTTGCGTCTTGGAAACTAGAAATCAACAGGCTTCAAGTAACAGAAATGTAATCAGTGTTGTTAAGCAACACTGTTTTGAAGAATGAATTATGTTTACTTGTGCAAAGAGATGATATAACCTGACTCGTTTTGACTAAAATCCACATGCCACCTCAGTAATCTATGTAGGTTTAAGTGTATTAGTTCATGTGTTTGGGTTTCTTGATGTTTGTGTTTTTTAATAACACTGATAAAATGTGAATTTGAATAATAATGATTTATTTTTTTCTGTCGTCTTTACCAGGTGGCTTCCTGAAGTGAGAAACATTTACTACAAGGGCTTCAGGCAGAAGCTGGTGCCTCCACAAAGCAACAAAACCAAGTTACTGTCTTTCTTCAACTGTGCAGCGACGCTGATGACCTCCCATCTGCAGAGCCTGGCAATAGACTCAGTGAAAGATTATACCAAACTCATTTCCCAAGACCCGGTAGGAGAAGCTGATGTTGTTTCATCAAGTGTTACTGAGCTAAATGAACTGTGACTATTATTTTTACTACCTTTTCTTCTGACCTGTGTAGAAGTCAGAGCGTGCCTACGAACATCCTGGTTTCGTGCTGCATCTGGTCCTGGAGGACAGGGAGATCAAGTTGGAGCCCAGCCTTAAACAATACGAAGAGGCCCTTCTTAATGTCTTTGAGTTGATGCTCAGGTCCATCAACATGATACCTCGTGTGGAAACCAAACTGTATGCAGAGTTGGTAAGATAAAAAAAAAAATGTCTTTTTATAATACCATATTTCAACTGATAAAGACAAAAACATCAAAATCTGCTATAAGCATGAAGTAAATTAACTTAATGTTACTAAGGACTCAACTCAACTCAACTTTAATTATAGAGCACTGTAAAACAACCATAGCTGAAACAAAGTGCTGTACATAAAGGCATAAAATAAATAAATAAAATAAAATAAAAACAATAGCACTAAAATAAATTTTTCATTTTTTAAAAAGAATTAAACAGTACTTAAAAACTAAAAAACAACCCATATAAACACTAAACAGTGTCAAGCCAAGTTAAAAGTCAGGGAATAAAAATGAGTTTTAAAAAACAGACAGTGACGGGGCTCGTCTTATGTGAAATGGAAGCTCGTTCCACAGTTTAGGACCAGCAACAGAAAAGGCCCGTCCTCTCTGAGCTTCCGTTTGGACCTCGGTACCTTAAGGAGCAGCTGATCAGCTGACCTGAGGCATTGAGCAGGAGCGTAGGGGTGAGGTAGGGTGGGGCCAGACCATTTAAGGATTTAAAAACAAATAAAAGAACCTTAAAATGGACTCTAAAATGCACAGACAGCCGGTGGAGGGGGGTCAGGATGGGAGTAATGTGTTCCCTCTTACATACTCCAGTTAGGAGACGAGCAGCTGCATTTTGCACCAACTGGAGACGTGCGAGGGAGGACTGGCTGACTCCCAAATAAAGTGCGTTACAGTAATCCAGCTGAGATGTGACAAAGTGCTGCAATGCAAGGAAAGGCTTCACTTTTGCCAGCTGCCTGATTTGAAAGTAGCTGGACTTAACTACAGAGCCAATTTACCAGTCCAAAATCACTGTCTATCTTAAGGAGTGTTTCACAACCAAATATCATATGGAAGATGCTGAACAGATGGTTGTTCACCAAACAGGAGGGCAGTCATGTTATCTCTGCTCTGGATTTTTTTTTATCACTGGGTGAATAAAGGAGGTTTGGGCTGAAATAGGAAGATGGAGAACTAAAGGGAGAACCTGAGAGAGCTGTTAGATGCTTTGCAGAACAGAACATTGTTTCACACCATTGTGACTTTGTCAGTGTTGAAAAAAAGACCAAAACAGGAGGTCTCTCAACCATTAGAGAAATATCTATGTTGTCAGTTTTGTTAAAATGTCGTCTTTCTCTAATTGCTCAACAGAATTTAATCTATTGGACAATAGATGTACATCATGCATCATGCATATCCCCTTCTTTCAGAAGTGCAGTTTGATATCTACCTGGATTCATATTTCACTCTCTTCTCTTCTTGTCTTCCAGCCCGTCTCTGAATATGGAAGTACCTTGAAGCCTGTTATCCTGCCAGAGATCCTTCACCCCCTGCAGGAGGAGGTACGCAGAGTGTTCTGGGCTGAATGTGAGAAACCCAAAGAATACATTCACGAGTATGATAAATACGCCGCACTGGTATCAAGGCAAGCAGAAGAGGATATAGAGCAGTTCCTCAGTGGGCAGCACTCCTTCGAAGAAATAAAGGAGGAGGTTATACATTACCAGGAGCTCACTGACCAGATCCAGTACACATCACGCAAGGTACTAAAAAGCATTGAGCTGGAACTCAGAAAAGATAGAAGTGTGATGGATATAAAAGTTACTTATGAGTAGATCGATCGTTAGCAATGAAAACAATGACGTGTTCCTTAAGCTTCTAATGAAAACTAAACGATCTACATATGATGAAATCTGAAAATCTTAGAAGAGTCAGTGTCCTCCATGTTCTTCTGACCCATACTTTGGTCTTCAGGTGATACGTCTCGGCATGTTCGAGGTTCAGTCAGAAAAACTCATCCACTCTCTGGCAAAGCGAGCTCAGGGCCTTCAGCAGAAACTGATTTCCCGGATGCTACAGGACCATCAGGAACTCAACAAAAAGTCAGTTACTTCATCTTTGTTTCCCTCATGTCCATACATATACTTTTTTAAGAAGTCAAGAAACAGTCGATAAGAATAAATGTTTAAGGCACTTTGAAAGGCCGTAGCTGCCCACTCAGGAGCCTTGAAATGTTTTTGTCAGCCCTACTGTGACAAGAAGAAAAGACAAAACTTTAATAATCCCTCAAGGGGAAATAAAGTACGCTTTGGTAAGCTGCTTTATTGGTCTTTATCCAGTACAGGTGGAGGTGCTCTTTAGCTCCAGGTTGTGCCATAATAAGAGTGTAACTCTGTGAAGACCTCTGTACTTCTCATTGATTTAATGCCCTTCCTGTCGCAGGCTCTGTAATGAATTCGAGATGATTGCAGAGAAGGCCCTGAGTACACCACCTGACACTCAAAAACTGATGGAGCTTAAGGTAACTAACTGACCAGAGTTTCTTTCACAGAGACTAGCTTGAGGAGGCGCGATACAAAACACACAGTTATTCCTCCCACCTTGTCAAAAAGCAGAGTTAAAGTTTGAACATTTGTAAAAGGAAATGTTGAGTTTATTATTTTTTAATGGGTTTCTGCAAGTGGCCTTTTGGCCTCCCTTCAACCAAACCTCCTTAATAAAAACTGCCGTCTGTGTATTTTAGTACATCTTTTACTGTTTTCTGAGTTAATAGTTTGTCTCGTAGCTACACAGTAAACAATGCTTTTCAAAAACTTTGTCATTTTCAAGCATAGAGGTTATATAAATACCATTAATGAACCTGCTTTCAAATTAAATCAACCAAACAAGACAACAACAACAAAAAAATCTAAGACCTCTTGTGATGTTAAAGCCTCTGTTAGTGAGCCCACAGCTTTTAAAGACGATTTGTTAAACTGTTTCTGCATCGTCCATGATCTCACACAGGTCTTCATGAAGAAGGTAAAGTCTACAGAGATGCCTCTACTGGAGCAGAGACTGATAGACTCCAACTCACAGCTTATTTTCCTGATGGACTTCATCACCCTCTCCTCCCTGGACATGCAGCTCAGCTCAAAGGCTATGCAGTGGTTTGGGCGTATGCCATCCATCTTTACAGGAAACAGAAAGATCATCTGTGAAAAGACAGAGGAATATCAGAGCAGGCTGAAGGTCTGTGTTTCAGACAATGAACCGCTGATGAATCTTGATGTTTTTGCTCTTAAGAGCTTATGTGAATGTAAAGAAGAACGATAGAATGTGTATCTGCATGTATGTTTTAGATATGCCGTGAGTACTTTGAGGAGGAACTGGAGAGCTACAGCAAACAGGTGGAGGAACTAACCACCTTTGGTGATCTGGAGGATCTCGACAAGTATCTGAAGAGATCCCAGGCCCTTAATGCTCGACTGGACGCAGCCATGGAGAAGGTACAGAAGGAATGCAGGACAACACTGGAGCAAATGTTGGAATGTTTTGCACAAATGGTGATGACATACTGTTTTGAAGCTTAAGTTTGAAATATGTGTAGCTGACTTAGAAATGCTGATTTGGTCCAGTTTTTCTGAAGTTAAAGAAAGCTCATTATCACACGTCATGGTCCACGGACTCTGGCAGACTGTATGAACACATTGTTTTTCCCAGAGATCACAGCTTTTGTGCGATTTTCTCATTCATTTATATTCCAGTGCTTCTTCACCTGGACCTCTCTCTGTGCTTCTTTTCACCCAGATAAATGAGTTTAACTTAGAGGAGGAAGCCTACGGCTGGTCTATTTCCCAGTACCCCCTGCGAAAGAAGATCCACGACAAGCTCACACCTTTCCTGCGCCTGTACGAGACGGCTACCGACTTCCTGCAGCAGCACGAGCACTGGCTCAACGGACCGCTCTCTGGTGTCAACCCAGACAAGGTACCTGTTATTACTTCAAACTTAATTTTTTTTACCTATATTTATTTCCAAGTTCTTGATGATTTCAGAAATATTTTCTTTCTTCTTTCAAGCTTTGGTGTTGCTTTGTTTCTGCTCTCTTTTCTTGAAGGCGTGTTGCCTCTGCTTTCATCAGGCTGTGTGGTCTACGCTAACAGTTTGCCTGTTTGAGTCATTACGTGCAGTCAAGTGTTCATTTATTTGTCAGGGACTCCTCACTCACCCTGGAGAGATGAAGAAATAAAATATTTTGGGATATTTATTGACATAATGACATCGCCACTGTAAGAGGAAAATGCTGCTTATTGCAGTTCTGTTTTTTAAACTTGCTTATATTTCCTGCTTTTTCCCTTTATGGCCATGCTAGTTTTTTCATTATCTATACATTAAGCTCCCATAGCACAATCATAGTGATTGGTTACTTGGTGGGGCTGCAATAAGATTAATGAGTCCAACTTCTGTTTCTTGGCACACCCACTGGTTTCCTACAATCAGCCAATACTGTTCAGACAACAAACTAAAACCAGAGTGTTTTAAGTCACTCAAAGATTTTGTGTTTCATTTTTTTGATGGCTAAACTTTGGAAATCAAGTGCAGCTCACATCCTGTTCCTCTCTGAAAGCTTTAATCTCCTTATTCAGTAAGAAAGTGGATCTGTTAAACCCTCAAATGTTTTTCTGATAGTTTCTGAACTTTGTATGAAAGTAAAGAGCCAGCTTCAATTAACCGGATTAAGATATGATTTACAGTATTTTTGCATCCTTTTGAATCTATTATCATCTCTCAAAAAACATTTAGGTAGAAGCTGATGTTGGGAACTTCTGGCGTGTTCTATACAAGCTGGAAAAAGGCTTCAGTGATGAACCCCAGGCACTGAACATCACCACAGCTATGAAGACAAAGGTGGAGGAGTTCAAGGAGCATATTCCCATAGTGCAGGTGAGAAGAGTCCTTCCATCTGTTAGAGTTCAAAAGAAACAACAATGTGTGTAAAACCAGCACGCTCTGTTGAAAAGAGAGAAGGCCACAGACAAACCATACGTCTTCAATGGTGATTTTAAAACATATAGAGCTAATTTAATTCATTTTCATGTAATCCAAACACATCACGTCTTTTCGGTGGATCATTCTGTGTTCTACTGCACCTTCTTCACAGGTACTGTGCAATCCAGGCTTGTGTGAACGCCACTGGGAAGCCATGTCAGAAGTGGCTGGAATCACCCTGCAGCCAGATGGGGATCATGTCTGTGTAGCTCATTTCTTAACCATGAGCCTGGAGCAGCACCTGAGCAGCTTTGAAACCATCAGTGAGGCTGCCAGCAAGGAGTACTCCCTGGAGAAGGCCATGGAGAAGATGGCAGGCGAGTGGGGCGACATGGAGTTCAGCCTCCTGGCCTACAGAGAGACGGGTACCTCCATCCTGTCGTCTGTGGATGAAGTGCAAATGCTGCTAGACGATCACATAGTGAAGACACAAACGATGAGGGGCTCCCCGTTTATCAAGCCTTTTGAGGTGGAAATACGGTGAGAGGAAGGAGCAGATACTTTAGATTTATTAGGATTACCGTATTTAAAACTCCATATTGGTTTATTCTCGAATGTGTGTCAAAAGCGTCTTTGTGAACCACAGAAAAAAAACAAAGTTTCAGTTGAGCTCACACCTACATGATCATTTCTAATAGTCTACATTCTGTCCTCTGTGTTCAGAAAACAAGACAGTTACCCCTTCATCTGTCATTTCTGAGAGTTTTTGCAATACTTTGTTGCTACCAGGCAATGTTTGAGAAAGAGTTTCCTGCAGCGCCTGATAATGTATCACACCAAACTGGGCAGATTTCTATTGCTTGTAGTGTAAAGTTTTTGATGAGCTTCATGAAATCAAAGTGGAACTTTTGATGCAATCATCCACTTTTTGTGGGCGGTGAAATGATGAAACCACGGTGAGTATAAAGAAATCATTTTGTCACCATGTTGCAGCAGACAAAGATAAGATAAAGTTGTCAGGGATTCACAGACCCTGTTTGATCTTTATGCAGCTGTTGATGTATTGTGAATAAGTTCTCTGCTTTTTGTTGGTTTTGGAGCTACAATTCTTTTACATGACTTACGCCGATGTCTTTTTTTGTTGTAGGGAATGGGAGGGCAAGTTGCTGCTCCTCCAGGAGATCCTGGATGAATGGTTAAAGGTGCAATCTACATGGCTTTATCTGGAGCCAATATTCAGCTCCCCAGATATCATGACCCAGATGCCCGAAGAGGGACGCCGTTTTACTACTGTGGACAAAACCTGGAGGGAAACCATGAAAGAAGTCTCGCTGGTAAGTCCTTTGGTTTATGCTGCATCAGGATGCTGTAATGCTCAAAAAGAGTCCTTGTTATAAACAAGTGTTTGTTGGATGCATAAATAAGTCTATTAGTTTTTTCCTCAGAGGTAAATAATCTTAGGCTTCAAAAACCAGACATAAAGACCGGCATTGCAAGTTGATGCAACTCAAAGTATTTCTAGTCACAGGTGCTTAAAGTGGCTCACTTCCACGAACTAAAGAAGGCGACAGTGAATTAAGTTTAACACACACACACAGACACACACACACGCAAACAATCTGTCTAATTACTGTGTGGAAATTACATTGCCATTTACTACAGAGCGCACAAAGAATTCAAATCATTTCTTTCTTCATCTTGAATGATTATTTTCCTTTTTTCTGAAAGCTATTCAAGTTTTTCAGGGTTTAGCTGAAAAGACTAATATTTGGAAAAAAAAAAAGCTGAATGAGCGAATGAAAGAAACTTTTATCACCCTTTGGGGAATTTGCTTGGCTGCATAAAAAAACACAAATGACAAAGACATCAACAGCCACAAGAGAGAGCACAAAATAAACGTAAAACAAGTCATTAAAATGACATTATTAGAGCACTGCATTGTAGCTTGTGAAAAATATCAAGTAAAAAAGTGCAACAAAGAGTAACATGCAAAACTCAGACTCTGTATCAGAGATTTTTCAGTAACTGAATGGGTCGTCTACCTCCTGAGCTTTCTTTACCTGAAACTGTTTTCAGACCAGAAGGAAGGGAAGTGGGCCTGTTGTGATTCTGTGTCTCTGCTTTGTCCACTGACCTGTCCCCTCTGTATAAAGGCATAAAAAAAACAGTAATAAAAAAAAATCACATTTCACCAGAAAGCTTTTTTTGATATAATATTGTATGTGTTTTGTAACAAAATCAGGAATTTAAATGGTGTAAACTATTAAGAAAAAAAAAAAAACCTCTCAGGAAAAATCATCAGGTTTGCACTTCGATAAGAGTGAGATATAAGTGCAGATGAAAGAAGGGGCAGACGTATCCTGCTGAAGCATAAATGAGTGTATTGTCTGAGAGCTGACTGAGAAGGAGAGTTCAGAGAGGTGGGAATTAACTGGAAAAGAATAGAAAGAGCAGGATAGAAACAAAAGAATAAAGATAAAAAGGGAGTGTTTTAGGATCCTCAAAGAGTATCCAAAGGGTAATTGGCGTCCTCAGTAGACCTGAAATGAGACACATCAATTTCATTGTCCTCCAGAAAGCCTGGCCTCACTGCACCATCAAATAGAAATTATGGATTTTGTCTGGTAGGGGCAGAGCTATGAGCCTCAAAGAAAATGAGGTCACCAAGGGACAGGGAGCCTGTACACACAGATGTGGACTCACATTGTTCAGTCCACTGTGGGCTGTGTTGGAAGTGATGGAGACACAAGTGGGGACACCTTTAAGTACAGCAAAATGAACCCACTTTACACAGCTGAGATATCATTCCCATGCTTCAGTCTTTGGGAGCTTTAAAGTTAAATTTCCAGTTAAACTAAACTTATTAAAGCAATAATTTATTTGTTAATGGATGGTTCACCATGCTCCAGTATATCCTTATGATTTTGGATGGAAATGAAAGGATATATTAAAAATAACAGTTTTAAGGTTCCCAATCTAATTTTCTTTAGCTTCACTGTAAACACTTGTTGTTTGTATAACAATAGTTTGCTGAAGCCTTTGATTAAGTCTTGTAAAAAGTGACCTTTTTTCAAGAACCTTTCTTACAGTGCGTGTTACTGCTGAGTATTGGTATTTTATAATACCGATGAAGCCACTCACAGCTGCTGAGGTATCTTAATCAGCTCAGACGACCAGAATGGAGCTCTTAACTGTTACCTACTGTGAGAATTTAATCAGGAAGTAATAACACTGTTTGTTGGTGTTTTCTCCTTTAGCTAGGTAATTATGTTGTTTCAGAGCACTGAACAAACATTTTTTTCCAAATGAAAAGGCAGATGTCCTCTAAACTTGGTACATCTTGCTGTTTCAAAGCAAGAAGCGCAAATGTAAAGGTAAAAATCATATTGAAGCAAACACCCATCCCTGTTCTGCTCTCTCTTCTGCACTGTGGTTCCAGTGTTGTTGTTATATAAGCTACATTTAGCCAACAAGAGGATCTTGGACACAAGGCTCATTACGTTCAACACAGACTACAATCTGTCCAAAAAACAGACTTCTTTTGCTCAAGCTTTTGTGACAGATGTGGCTGTGACAGATGCATTAATTGTTTTTTTTTTCTCATCTCGTCATCATTGATCAGTGAAGTGAAATGTTCAGTTCTGCCAATTAAGAATCCTTGTTGTGGAAATCAAACATGTTGCAGGCTAATAATTGTGCTCCTCCCCATGCAGTGTTCACATGTTACTTATAGGAAGAAGGATCCCCCCTCTCACATAGGCTCATACAGCAACAGTATCAAAACAACACATCCTCTCATCTTGTCCGTAGTGTTGATCAGCAGTGCATGAAATTGGAATCATCTAAACTCCATATCACCACAGAACGTTGTCATCTAAAAGGCATGCTGCAGTTCCCCTATCAACAAATCACCTTTTCTTATTTTTTTTTCCCTCCAGGGTGTTGTCACTCGATCAGCCACTTGGGGCTGCTCTGGTTTCACCGTTTTCCCAGTGCCTTGCAGTCTCCACATCCTAACTTAACATCCCCTCAGTTGCACCATGTTTTAATTTGTCATTTGTCTGCTATTGCATGCACGGTTGCAGATAAAAAAATCCAACAGACCCAAATCAATTTAAAGACTTGTTTCTGTAAGCCTGCTTTCTTAACAGGCTGCAGCACATAACACTCTCCTGTTTGTAAGTGGAGGGAGAAATCAACCATCTCAGCCTGAAATGTCTTGCTGTTTTTGCGCAGTGCATTGGGGTTAATTCAATAGTTACACAGTATAAGCATGTAGAGAATAGCCCAATTACTGTTTAATGAATCCTCATTCAAATCTCCAGGATGACAAATACTCTAGCTCAGACTACAGACCTGCAGAATCAGCTTTGGATAGCCCCTTTCCTCCAAAGGAACTATCTTTTATGAGCATAAAAATCACATTGTGACACATTATACATGCATAACAACATTGTTATCCTCTCAGTGTGCTCATGAAAAGATTCACGCTGGCAGTCTGAATATTAAAAGCCCTCTTTTATTGTAGTGTCCTTCAAAAAGGCCAAAAATCACCACCGTGATGAAATCCACAAAAAGCCAAAATCATAATCAGACTCCTTTGCTTGTATAATTGTGCTGATGATTAAACATTGTCAACATTTTCATTCAGCCTTCATGTGAGTGTCACTGAAATTATGTTATGTGATTTGAAACAGGCTTTAATGGAATTATCCAAATTATATTCTCCTAATCCTAAATCATTTGTATTAATTGTTCATTTATAGCATTACATGTTGAGAAAGAGGCGCTCAGACATGGGTAAGGAGCTCCAACATCCCTGTTCAAGGGTTTTATTAACCAATCACAAATCATAAGAAACTGGAAATGGATATTATTCCATTGTAGATCAGTCATTGGTTGCCAGCCCTGGTTTAAAGTATTGTCTAGTGGCTGTGCTTCCTCTTAATGGACGGTGAGCTTCTCCAGATACAAAACAAAATGCAGTCATGTTGAAAATCTCCTGTCTGCTGTCCTAAAAACACTAAATACTGTTAGTAGAAACTGAAAAAGCTTATTTATGTACTACACACTCACTATCGAACACTGAGTAATGCTTATATCTTATTAATTGTTCTCAACTTCACTGTTACATTTGTAATACAGTTTGATAGTTTTACATCAAGATGTCATCAGCATAGAGACACATTTCAGTTTGTCTTGAGAATAACTCATGTTGCATGATGCTAAAATGATGTTCAAACTTTTTGACATCATTTTGTCAGAGGAGGAGAAACAGGCTAAAAGTAATTTGATAACACTCAACAAAGCTGAAGATTCATCTTCCTTGTTTGTGGGCTTGAATTTACACAAGTGCGTAACAACACCTTCCCACAGCCATTTATGCAAAGCCAGAAGCAACAAGGTTCTTTTTGCAGGTTGGAATGGACTGTAAACAGGGCTCTACACTAACTTTTCCACTAGAAACACTGGTGCGACCAACTTTCTCAGTTGATTTGTCGCATGCTTTTTTTTTTTTTTTTTTTCTCGAGTGTCTTGGCCATTTAGGGCCTCCATAGAGTAGACAGTGAGAATCACCTTGCAGCAAGAGGCAGCTCGTGAATACTTGCAATTTAAATAGTTTTACAAAGAACTGTTTATCTACCTGTCAGGCTGAGCGCCTACAATAAGGGAGGGCAGAGTAACATTTCTTTTTTCCCGAAACGTAACTGTTGAAATAACATATGAAAGTGAAACTTTACTTCATTAGCGTCAAACTTTATTGTTGCTCACAGCGAGCTGCAGTAGAGCCACAAAGAAGTTGAAACTCCGGTGTTCATTTTTTAAAATTACGTTATTTGCTGAGCAGTGTCACATTTCATGAGTACAATTCCACACTCTTACTGTGGTAAATTTAGACTATACATCACCTTTTGGTGGCTCTCCTCCTCCTCTCTCTCCTCATTTTTTTTTTTTTTTTAATAATCAGCCATATCCCGCTTCATTTACGGGTGTACATGTTGGCGCTCTCTTCAGAACAGGAGAGAGTGCAGGTGGAGGATAAGGAGCGTGTGTTAAAGGGAGCATTAAAACGCATGAATGCAACCGGATGAAATTCTGACTTGCACACGCTGGAAAAAAGGTTGGTTGCAGTCTCGAGCTCTGGTAAATAAAAATTATTTAAAAATTATTGTGTTTCTTTAGATGTTTTCTCCTTTATTTCTGTTTTAGGAAAAGGCTGTGTCACCATGTTCTTATTCTACTCCACGTTAACCACTTTTGCTCAACACCAGCTCTTCATTACCTTCTTCCTGCATTTCATATACCTCCAGAGCCTGATATCAGTCAGGACTGTGCACCTCATTTCAGAAACGCCAACATTTTCATATGAGCAGGCGTTCACTGTCCAACCTTGAAGATTAGAAAGACTTTTTATTTAGGCACTTCCTGAAGCTGACAGTTCCAGAGGATATTCAATTAAAGCAGGATGGGATGATATTAGAGCTGAAATATTTCATATGTGCCAGACAGGCCTCAGGTATATCTCTGCTACTGGTCCCATAATAGATTTTTTGAGGGTGCTGTGTGACAATTAATCAGGTTACATTAATCAAGTAGATATAGAATTTGTGTGTTACCTTAAAGGTAGCTGTGACAGCACTCTGCTGCAGGAGGAATATGAACACAACAAACCATTCATCTGTCATATGACTAGCGTGTTTACCCTATAGGGACATCACTGGAAAGACAAACTCTCATGCCTCGCACTACAAAGCAAAGTCAGGCTGTAATTGGAACAGACACTCGTGTGCAACAAGAGTGCCGTGTCACTTGACTGGAGAGCGAATGTGTACGAATTGCTGCTTTCATGCTGATATAGCAGCTATGAGTGTTCCATTAAAAAAGCTTCACCGTCCAAAGAGGCATGAGGAAGAAAGAGTTTATTTAGTGACAGCACAGAAGTCAGAGACATCAGTGCTGCAGGGAAACCTGAGACTTTCAATGAGTTGAAACAAGCCCAGAGATGCTCAAAGAGTGTTGAACATGTCCATTTATGGGTCTTTTTAGGAGTTTGCCTTGATTTGTCTGAAGTCAAGTGTCCAGATGAAGTATTTAACTCTTTGTCATATCTATCTTTCTATCTGTTTTAGGACAAGCACGTGTTGGCAGTGATAACCATTGACAAGATGCTGCAAAAGCTAAAAAAGTCCAGTGACCTCTTGGAGCTGATCCTCAAAGGCCTGAATCACTACCTGGAGAAGAAGCGTCTCTATTTCCCACGCTTCTTCTTCCTGTCCAATGAGGAGCTTCTGGAAATCCTGTCAGAGACCAAAGACCCCACAAGGTAAAATTTCAGAGCACTGAGTGTATGTGTTTCTGTGTGGGATGCCAATTCCAGAGTGTATGAAACACACTCTTTATGTAGTGTTTAACAGGGAAGATCAGAAGGAAGTGTGATTGTTCAGAAACAGATGAGTAGACTCTAAGTTTGAGTTCATTTTTTGCTTCAATGAAGACAAAGTATGATGAAGACTTTGGTTACCATGATGTCTGAAAGTCCCTAACCCCGTGAGCTGTCAACAAGCACAGACATGAAGTGATTTTCCCACCCTTTTGTCAAAAATATGGTCACTTCTGACCCTGGAAAGTCGAACTCGGGGTTCAGATCAGTTCTCTCTGAGCCTTCGATTCACATAATGACTTCTAAATTCAGTCTTTGAAGGAAGATTACCCTCAATTACGCGATGTCCCTTTGCTGGTGTGCATAGTCTATAAACAGCCATCTTCTTCAGCTTCATAACACATGTAGCTCAGAATATGATGAAACCAAAAGTCATCTGGCATCAAATAACAGAGATTTAGCATGAGGAAGGAGAAAATCAATTTAAGAGTTCCCCTCCTTTGAGAAACCAGTGTTTAGCTGACAACATGCTCGCTCGCCCTCTGAAGTTGGTTCACCAGAAATCAAGTCCCCGCTGATTACCAACACTTGTCTCATTTCACCCAGGGCTTTTGTTTAATAATGAATGTGATTTCAGACAAAAGATATTCTAGCCTCTCGCTCTTATCCTGCCAATTCTTTTCTCTTCCCACTGCCACCCTTGTATCCCTCTATTCTCTCGCTAACTTCTGGGAATTGTCATCACATCAGCACAGATGCACACAATCATGAGCCCTTCTGTAAAGAAGGGATTTCTGCTGCAGTGTTGGAGCCCTGAGGGTAGTTAATACCCTTCTCTAGAGAGTGCTATTTTCATTTTTGGAGAATTTGAGTCTCTTCTTCCTAAATGCAGCGCTAGACTTACAAAAGGGTTCGCTTTTATTTCAGCTATACAAGAAGCAAGGCACACAAATTTTTTTTTTATTTTTACAGCTGCTTTGCTTTGGATTGAAACGCTTGTTCATGTTTTTCCTTCTCCATGAGTGCTTTTCTGCACAGAAATACAATATGCCCAAAGTATGCTTTCAGACCTTTGAAGTGGATGAAAATAAGAGGAAATGCCCTCTTTATTGTATGAACAGACATTATGGTGGAATTAAATAGTAGCTTTTAGTCCTAAAATATAGAGCTAATGTGGCAGTGCTTAAAACTTTCCACCATAAACTGTATGATATATGGATGCAGTGTCAATGACATCACCCATCTTTATCTGATAAATAGTTTTGAAGCCCAGTGTCAGCAGGGGTCCAACTGGTAATGCTGAACTCAACCAAGCCTAGTTCAGGTCTGAACCAAAGAGGCACATGAGGTGGGCCTTCCGCCTCTTTGCAGACAGCTACAGGGTGCCCACCTGTCAGTGAAATCACTCATGCCCTTATATGGGCAACACTCATAAGTTTAATAACCTCAGAAATAATGAATTATAATATCAGTCTTAGCTTTGTAAATATAAATATATATATAAAAATTCTTGCAAATGCTGCCACGATTGCAATTATCTTTGCGTATGGGGAATACCCTTGTAGTTTGTTTACTCCATATGCTTCTTTGCTGGACTATGAACAGAGCTTGGCTAGTTTCCCTCCCCTGCTTTAAGTCTTATTTTAAATTGAGCTAAGCCAGCAACTCCAGCTCTGTCTCACAGTTCACAGTCTTAAAGCAGGCATCCCTGATCCCTTGTCCAGCACTCAGCAGGAGTGCGAGGAAATAGTTTCCAAAAATCGACTGCACCATCAAAGTTGAGTAGATTGACCCTGTTTTAAACTTACAGTTTAGGGTACTGCTGGGGAAGTTGTTACACCAAGTTTAGAAACTTATATATCATGATTGAAGGAGAAATATATGGAAAATAGTTTCTCTTTGTATTATATTAAAAAAGATCAGATAGTGATCACATTTCCTTGCCTTACTGTCCTCCAGGGTGCAGCCACATCTGAAGAAGTGTTTCGAAGGCATTGCTAGTGTGGTGTTCACTGATGTGCTGGATATCACCCACATGAAAAGCAGCGAGGGAGAAGTGGTGCAGCTGCTGGATATCATTTCCACCTCCAAAGCCAGGGGTCAGGTGGAGAAGTGGCTCCTGGAACTTGAGAATGGCATGACTGCCTCCCTGCATGAGGTGTTGTATGGATCATTATTCTGCTGTTTGGTTTCTCTGTCAAACACATTTTGCCTCTCTCTGATTTTAATGTTAGATCTTAGTTTTGGTCAAGACCTGCTTTTGTTGTTGTAAAGCTAGAGATGAAATTTGTTGGTTCTGCATAAATTAAGTATTTTCTCTCCTCTTTTCCCTTATAGGTGATTGGCCAGGCAATGGAGGCGTACCCCAATGAGCTGAGAATCGACTGGGTGCGTGCCTGGCCAGGCCAGACTGTGCTCTGTGTCTCACAGGTTTATTGGACCAAAGATATTCATCAAGCCATTAAGTCAGGTCAAAAGGTGATCAATAATTATTGTATTATTGTTTATTCTTGTTTTAAGTCCACAACAGTAGGTTGTGTGTTTTATGCACAACACTGTCATTAGTTTTAAATTAAAGAGCCGTGCATCAGTTGGCTTAAAAAATTCAAAAGGCTGATTAAAAACAGTCTTTCAATCTCCTCTGAAATTCCTGTAGTAGAAAAACAACAAAAAAATCAAAAATCATCTTTTTTACTGTACCACTAACTTCATATTCCAACTACGTTATGAATTTCCTTACGCCACTAAAAAGATGAAACATATTCTGCGTCCTCTGATGCCGCCATCATAGCACCAGCGTCTGTTACATGATATACATTACCCTCTGATGTTGTGTAAGATCTGCGTCAAAGTCGTTGTCATGACTGTATATGCTGTGAAGTGTGTAATGTCAGACAGCGTGGGAAACGGAGGTAAGAAAATTCAAATATTCTCAACAAGAAATCAACAGACTGTAGATAGTTGTAGACCAGACAGATTCGTTTTCACTTGCAGTAATGTCTTACAAGGTAGCGCCGTCTGCAAGCTATTACCTGATTCATAACTGTGACGCTTTGAGCACAGAGACAGAGGTGTGTACGGGAACAGATGGTCTGAAAATGAATTACAAACTGAATTAAATCTGTCTCATCAAACAGGGAGCAGAGACAACTCTTAAACTGACAGCCTGAGGTCTGCTGCCATGACCACTTAATGTATAAAACTGTCTGATAAAATTAGACTGAAAAACACTCACAGGGACTTTTTTTTTAACAACCTCCAAGAAACAAGAGTATTTGCATTTTATTTTCTTTAAGGTGAAGATTATTACCAGCACATGTAAAAGAAAATGTGCAGTGTTCCTTTGATTTAGTTGTTGATTTAAATGTGAAATATTATTTTACCTGTAAAGTCTTATTCACAACACGTCCTACCTTCATACCTTCAGTTTTATCTTCCTCCTCTCCCACAGGCCTTGGATGACTACCTGGAGCAGAACAACCGTCAGATTGATGACATCGTGGCACTTGTTCGTGGTAAGCTATCCAAACAGAACAGAGTGACCCTGGGAGCCCTCGTTGTGCTTGATGTTCATGCCAGGGATGTTCTGGCGACGCTGGTGCAAAAGGGGATAAGTGACGAGAACGACTTTGAGTGGCTCAGCCAGCTGCGATACTACTGGGTGGTATGTGAAAGGCACACACCTTCATATTAAATATCCTTTGGCATTATCCACCTTTTTCCTCACTACTCATAGTTCATTGCGATTGCCGGTTTTTGCTCTTCCAGTTGAACGTTTTGTTTACGTCACCATGGAGACCACAACG
The DNA here is from genome assembly GCA_030710495.1 of Labroides dimidiatus. NCBI lineage: Eukaryota > Metazoa > Chordata > Actinopteri > Labriformes > Labridae > Labroides > Labroides dimidiatus. Next base: position 20,436,260 of record CM061160.1, read on the forward strand.
CTGATGATGTTGGCCTTGCTGTCATACTCGCTCTAATAACCGGCTTTTCAAAGCAAGAAAGCGATAAAAAGACCAAAAATCAGAGGTGGTTACACTGAGCCCTGTCTAGCATTAATGATTTCATACAAGTTGTTTTTGAGCTAGCTTGCAGCAACTAGAAGTCGGTAACCGCAGGCGGAAGTCAACATCCATAGGCTTCTGAAGAAAAAGGTGGATACCCATCTCATGATGCATATTGACTGACTGACTTCTGAACCATGCAGGAGAACCACCTCCAGACCAAGATGATCAACGCTGGTTTGCCTTATGGCTACGAATATCTGGGCAACACTCCACGTTTGGTGATCACCCCGCTCACAGATCGCTGCTACCGGTGAAGTTACTTCACAGGCACCACTAACAGTTCATTCATTTGTTGTTACATGAAGATCCACTGTTTCACTATTTCTCCGTCAACTACCTTTTTTTGTTTTAACACACTTGAATTTCTGTTGTCAGAGCTAAATTCACCCTCCTTTCCTTTTAAGTGTTAAAAGTGACATTTTGCCAAGCCATCCAGAATTCTTTCTTAAGATTATCTAGGAAATACTTGAGCCTTCTTCTACGTTCCCAAGCAACACACTGACGTTTAAGAGCCGACTATAATATTAATCATGGGACCATGACTATGCTGCAAATTGCTTCTTTGAATTTAATTTAGTGAAGAATCAAGTTTATAACACTTAATTATATTTTATGATCACATTAATTATGTATCTCTCTTCAGCACTCTGTTTGGAGCCCTTCACCTTCATTTGGGTGGAGCCCCTGAAGGTCCAGCTGGCACAGGAAAAACTGAGACAACCAAAGACTTGGCTAAAGCTGTAGCAAAGCAGTGCGTTGTGTTCAACTGTTCAGATGGACTGGACTACATAGCTTTGGGCAAGTTTTTCAAGGTGAGTTGAATTCTTGTGCTCTGGAGCCAGGAAAGATGCTCCTGCCCTGAGCACACCTCAAGAGCAACAATAAGCATTCAAAAGAGTGACATAATTACAGGGAGCGTGGAGCAGCCATACTGACACATCCTGCAGCTCACCATACTCACCAAGCCTCATATATTCAAGCTAAACGTCACAATATTTACTGTATGGATGTGAATAAATTAACCACATGTGGCATTTGTATGATGGCATGTGTGTTTGTTGTGTGGGTATCTAGGGCCTTCTGTCCTGTGGAGCCTGGGCCTGTTTCGACGAGTTTAACCGCATTGACTTGGAAGTGCTGTCTGTGGTGGCTCAACAGATTCTCACCATACAGAGAGGTTGGAGCTTTTTTTTTTTCTGACAGTCAGGCTTTCCTCTCCTTTGACTTTTGCGTATGTTGGCAATAAACCTTAAAAATAGTGCTTTTACCTGAGTTAAAAGGCAGCTTTCTGACAACGAAGGGATGCAGTACTGAGCCAAGGCAATTTGTGTAGGACAGCCAGCAGAACTTCAAGCACAGCTTTGTTCTTTGCAGCACATTCGCGTGTCAGAAGTGTTCAGTGGTTTGTATCAAAAGATGCAAAAGCCAAAAAGGAGTGCTGATTTCTCTGAACTTAAAACTTTTGCTTCAAAACACCCAAAGGTTCTGTTTCATACGACGTTGGACTTTTGATTTAATCATTTCCTTATATGAATCATGCATAGACATACAGACTAAAACTAATCTCTGATCTTTACACACACACACACACACCTTCAGACTTAGTGACAACATTTATCTTTTACAACATCTCAGATTTAAGAGGCAGAATGTAGGCGGCGATACAAACTGTTTCTTTGTGTATTTGTGCGTCCAGGGATTGCTGCCCATGCTGAGATGTTGATGTTTGAAGGGACAGAGCTTAAACTGGACCCCTCCTGTGCTGTGTTCATTACTATGAATCCTGGATATGCTGGACGCTCTGAGCTACCAGACAACCTCAAGGTACAAGAACAATAATCTTGTTTTTGGCTTATATTATCATTAATCCTCATAATGAAGAGGTTAAAAAATAATACAAAATCAGCACTTTTACTCACTAGTAACACGTCTGTCCCATTAGGCTCTATTCAGGACCGTGGCTATGATGGTTCCAGACTATGCAATGATCGCAGAGATCGTCCTCTACTCGTGTGGCTTTGTGACTGCGCGCCCCCTGTCTGTGAAAATCGTGGCGACCTATCGACTCTGCTCAGAGCAGCTGTCCTCACAGCATCACTACGACTATGGGATGAGAGCTGTCAAGTCTGTGCTGACTGCTGCTGGAAACCTCAAGGTCAATATTTTCACACAAAAAAAAATCTTCTGGTCTCAGTTCCACATTACCATAGTGCCACTATCAGCATATGCGTTTCTCTTTTTTTTCCCAAACACCTCGCATTTCTGTGACGCCCCGAGAGATTCCTTGTTAGGAAATACATCTAGAAGGCAAATGGTAAAAAGAGTTCCTAATTGGAGGGAAAAAAATTCTCAACTCTGCCAGACTGAGTATTGATAAAAGTACTGCTGAGCAAGTTAAAAGGGCCAAACTGCACACAGCGGAGTGGAACGTCTTTCCTGATCCTCAGGCAGATTTGGTTAGATTAAACATGCAGAGGTTGAGAGTTTATTTTCACTAAGATTGGGTTACATATTGGTATTTCTGTGATTCCATTTAGATCGTGTGCACAACTTTGATTTTTGTACAATACTTATGGCAGACCAAACTTCAAATAAAACCTTTAAAATATTGTGCGCAGTGCAGTGATGTCAGAGAGAAAAGGGAAGGACTTATTAATCTGGGTTCAAAGAATAAGGTATCTGTTTAATGAACCTCCACTTCAGGTATCAGATATTTGATTTTATTTATGAGGTTTCTGATAGATTAATCAGGAACTTTTTTCTGTGATGTTTTTGTTTCAAAACGGCTCCATAATTCAGCAGTTTCCTACAGTGTGTCAGCCTTTTCTCTTCCTTACTGTTTCTTTTAATGTATTCTTCTATTCTAACGTTGCACTGTCCTGAGGGACTTGTTTTTTATCACTGCAGCTCACTTTTCCAGAGGAGAATGAAGACACCCTGTTGTTGAGATCCATTATTGATGTCAATCTGCCCAAGTTCCTGGACCATGATCTGAAACTGTTTGAGGTGTGTGTGATGAGAGCGGAGCCTCTTCTGTCTTGATTAATGGAGCGATGCACATCAAGTGATGTCAGCCCGTGTTTATTCCACTCAGTTCATTTTGAACTATGATGCAAAAGGACAACTGAAGTCTGTTTGAGTCAGAACAGTTCACTGAAGTCTGTGTTTGCGTGTGACTGAGTAAATGATCAGTTTACACTGAATTTCTTAAAATATATTTTTTCACCATGTAAAAAAAATATCTCAAATGGCAAATTTTAGTTTGTTCAGACCTAGCTTTGTTAGCCTGTCAAGTACTGCATCTGTAACATCCACTTGTGATTCCTGCTTCACTCCTCCAGGGCATCACCTCTGACCTCTTCCCAGGAGTCGACCTCCCGAAGCGGGACTACCGCATCCTGCTGGAGGCAATTGAAGACCGCTGCAAGCTCATGAACCTGCAAGTCACTGATTTCTTTGCTGAGAAGATCCTACAGATCTTTGAGATGATGATAGTCAGGCATGGTTTCATGCTCGTGGGCGAGCCCTTTGGTGGCAAGACCAGCGCCTACCGTGTGCTCGCAGCAGCCCTCGATGATGTCTGTAAAAAGGTACGATCATGTGCTGTCACAACCTTACTAGCAGGGCATGGGTTCTCAAACCTAACAGATCACATGAGATTTCAAATAACAGCCCCTCCTGTTGAAGATTCAACCACTGTGAACATGAAAATCCATTTTAATGATGCTCTGTGTTGTACTTAGTTTTGTCTCTGTCAGCTTTTTTTTTCTATGCTGCATTCCCGTGGTTATCCTTGAAGTCATACTTATCTGTCATGTTAGATCAAATGGTTAACCATGCATTTTTAATTGTACGTCCTTACATGAAGCTTCCTGAGACCTTGGGACATGAGCTTCCTTAGTCAGGAAAAAATCCTATAAACCTTCATGTCAGGTAAAAATGTATGTTACACTCTGTATCCAAGGCTTACACAAGACACATGTTTGTCCCAAGTAAACACATCCATCCAGTTTGTGAGAGCTGTAGTCCCTGTTTAGTGGTTATCGATCTCACAGAGAAGAGCACAAGTGGCTTGTTGTATTTACATGGCTGAGAGGACTGGGAGCCATCCCACTGCGGGGACAGATGAAGGCCTGCTGATGGAGCGTCTGAGAACACCACATTTGTTATCGTCATTCTGGTTGCAGCATATCCACTGATCATGCCCCCCCCCCCCCCTTTATATCCTGTTTTCAGCGGCTATTTTCTCATTGTTTTTAACTCAAAGTGACACCCTCTCTGAAAAGCCTTTTTTTTGCATTTCTTTACAGTTTCCTTCAATAAGCTGAAGTCCTGTCATACAGACACTAATCTTCTAAGCAATATCTGAGTATCAGAGCAGACAGGCTTGTTAAATGAGTGGCTTGTCATGCTCAGTTTACTGTATTTTTTACCTTCAAGAGAGAAAAAAACAACCTTTTTGTGTTCGTATTTCTCTTCAGTTTATGATGACTGGATATCTGCTCTGTATTTATGTGTGAATCTGTTTTGTTTTTGTGTCATCTGTTTGACACACTAGGGCTTGATTGATGAGAACCAGGTACAGATCACAGTTATCAATCCCAAATCAATAACCATGGGTCAGCTGTATGGACAGTTCGACCCTGTATCTCATGAGTGGTCTGATGGCATCCTTGCTGTCAGCTATAGAGCCTTCGCTGCCTCTCAGGTAAGACGGATGTCTCATAGTTTTAACTGTTTAAAGTTCAGGAGTCTTTGAAGTGTTGCATAGCTGCACAGTGCTCACTCTTTGCGATAGATGTGGATCACATTAAGTATTTATATTTGTCAGAAGAAGAAACCCAAAGACCGCACATCACACATAATACTTTTCAAAATAAAAGTCAGCTGAAATCATGATCTTATGTTTTTGAAACATGTCTTAAAACTTGCACAGGCAGTTTTTCAAACCATTTTCATTTAAGAATTTCCAAATTCCCAGTCTGAGACTCTTAACCCTAGTACTGCCAGTAGGCAGCAGAAGCATTGATATGGGTCCTCACTATAGTGACGACCTGCAGTACTAGGGTTAACTAGAACTATGGGTGAGGTGAGCACGATTAAACAAACAGAAAAGACTGAGAAGACTTGAGCTAGCTGTCCGTTACATCATCAAACAGGGTACAGAGCTTGGATCTCATGGAAAAAGGGACCCGCTTGCAGAAAATCTGCAGCTGCTGCACTGACGGATAACCTCATTGACTGGATTTCTTTTGTACACCCAAAGTGAAAACATTAATGCGTTTTGCACTTGTTGATAAAGGTTTATCACACTCAAATGATTTACGTTATTTGGAGTTTCTAGGAAGGGGGTTGACTCATTTATGCATTATCGTCAGTCTCAGTTTGTTGGTTTGGGAAAGATCTTTGCACAATAGGAATGACATTCCAATTAATATCCAGCTTGTAGAAAGAGCGGCTGCAGTGACGGAGTAAACAAAAGAAACATTTTCCTGTATTGTTAAATTTAGATATTTAACTCCTCCATTTGTGTACATGCACATGAGACACATGGGCAGTCAATTTACAGATGGCAGTGAAGACGTGTCATAATGGGAAACGATTTGTTCATCCTCTCCTCGGATTGTTTCCAAATGAACCCGCCATTTTAAAAATTGTGCCTGTACATACAGTTGTCATTTTACAAATTGTTTTTTTTTTTCAATGAATAAATAGTCAAAGGATCAGTTATGACAGCTGCACACTTCTGCTGAGAAATTGGAAGACTGGAACAGGGCTTCTCTTAATTCACTTTAAAAAAAAAAGTCATTTTCTTCTCAGCAAGTCTTCCTTTGTTTCGCTCTGATTTCAACATCACGTTTTATGAAACTCATTTTATTTGTGCTAATCTGGAGGCAGCAGCAGTGTAGTATATTAAACTCTGCATACACAATGTAGTGTTGACGCTTTTTGTCAGATCATTACATTACAGCATGCACACTTTTCTCTCAAGCACCAGATGGCCCCGGCCCAGGCACCTCCATTTGTCTACATTTCAACAAATCAATTTAAAGCAGAGCCCTTGCCAGCCCATTTAACTGGAGACTTGGCGTTTGTTGTCAACCTCCATTATGACAGTGTAGGTGTTAATTTCATTCATTTAGCAAACATTCTCCACTCGGATTATAATGTGACCTTGAAAGTGTGCAGAGGGAGTTCTGAAAGTGGAAAAAAATGAATACATTATGTGTGCATCACAATTAAAGGTTACAGGCTCCGCGTTGATGAAATACGTGAGGAAGGAAGCTCTTTTAGAGGACTTAAAAGCTCTTTTTTAAGCTCTAAAGCTCCAGGAATGCTTCAGAAATTCAGCAGATTAGAAAACTGCAAGAAAAAAAACCTTCAGGGAAATTTATCCCATCTTCTTTTTGAAGTAAAAACCAGCATAGGATTTAAAGGTTTAAGTCATTATCTGTTTGTTTGTGCCTCCTTACATACATACTTTCATTTCTCCATCTGTCAAGCTGCGTCAGCCTCAAGGAATTACACCATGACTCCACTTTAACTGTTTTTCTATTAAGTATTTGAGTCATCATCTGCTGGTTAGTTTAAATTACAAAACACAGTTCAGAACACAAACAGCAGGATTTCTGCATGCTCACTCTTTCTTTTGACAGATCCATGTAAATAGGCTTTAAACTTTGGCAAAAACGTTCTGTCAAGGTGTGAGCAATCCCATTTCTTCCCTCTCACAGAGCCCCGACAGGAAGTGGCTTATCTTTGACGGCCCGGTGGACGCCGTGTGGATCGAGAACATGAACACGGTGCTCGACGACAACAAGAAGCTGTGTCTGATGAGCGGCGAGATCATTCAGATGTCACCGCAAATGAGCCTCATCTTTGAACCCATGGACCTGGAGGTGGCATCACCAGCCACAGTGAGAGGAGCTTTATTTACATTCAGGGATGACTCACAGTGTAGCCAGTTTCTTGAGTGTGTGGTCTGAAGATGACCTGAGGAGTTATTTAAAAAAGAAAATACTTGTGCATAGTGTGTAATTTTTAAAAATATATTTACTATCTAATTTCAGAGAGCTGTTGTTCACCCGACACATGCTCACTGTTCCCGTTATTTCTGACACACTCTATCGTTTCTCTCTCGGTGCTCATGGCTGAGCTCTGTTTGCTTTCACCTCATTTTATCTATCCAAACTGTAGTGAGGTTGTCACAAAAACAAGCATACAAAATATTTGAGGGTTTTATCTTCTCCACCCTCAGGTGTGTTTTTGCAGACTGTATTGACTTTATCTGTATTGAAGTAGGCGTAACCGTTGCTGTTAGGCTCAGTCACTGAGAAGTTGTTTGTCTGAAAAGGAGTTTATTTTTTTTTTTACGATTGAACACTTTATCTGTTTGTTCTGTTGTTGGACGTCATTTCGAGGCTGAATGAAATTGTTTCCTTCCTGTTCCTATCTTCGTATACCCAACTGAAGCAACATTACCTTAGAGCTGGCGATAGATAAACAACATTTTTACATATGATATTTACGAGTGGTTCCCCCAGCCTTCCCTCCTCCGTGTGTTTCTTTATTGTGAGGCAGGAACAAAGGCTCTTTACTGCACTACAAAGATGCCTTTAGAGAATACTTCTGCATCTCTCTGGCCTTACTTTTTATTACACAGCCTTCTATTTTTGACTCTCCGTTGCCTTGCAGCTGTTCTTTTCATCATGCCGAATGCAGAGGCATCAACTTTTAGGATCAGTGAACCTTTTTGTGAAGGGACCCTGCTGTGCACTGTTTTTCTCTTTTTACCTTTTTTTCTTCAGCTTTTCTTACTTTCTCTTTTTGTCCATTAAAGTTTTTTTTTCTTCTGTTAATATTATTTTCTTTTCTTATTATATTTCCATGTCTTTTAGCTGCTTGTACGTTATGCTGTTGCCAATATCTGCTTATTTTTCTGTTCTACTTGCAAACTTTTCTAAGGGATTGGAGCTGTCATTACTCTCAGTAAAAAGGAAAATGATACAGTTATTATATATGCAGCACGCTCATGTAGGTTATTTACAAGGATAAATCATCTGAAATGTTGTTTGTTTGGTCATGTAGAGTTCAGCCCCTCTTCTTTAGATGTGTTTTAAGCAGCTGGTCTTTGTCACAGGTGTCTCGCTGTGGTATGATCTACATGGAGCCTCATATGCTTGGCTGGCGGCCTCTGATGCTGTCATGGCTCAATACCCTTCCTGCAACAGTCAGCTCGGCACACAAAGACCTCATCGCTGCCCTTTTTGACCGCGTACTGCCTGCCTGCCTGCAGCTCATCCGAAAGGCCACGAAGGTGAGGAACCGTCCTCAGGATGTACACTGTTACATGATGAAATGGTTTACCAATGAGCAGTATGTTGAATCTGCTCTGAAGTGTTCTTATATTCACTCTTATAAACATGTAGGATTTGATTTGGGGTCTCATAAATATTTCATTAATGTATTCATATTTCTTCCTGCAGTTTTTGTAGCCGAGTTGTAGAAGTTTAACACACTGCAGCAGAGAGTCGACTTCCTGTGTTTTTGTCTCTAAATAAGCGTTATTTCTTTCTTTATTTTAGGAGCTCTCCCCAACTTCTGACACTAACCTGGTGAAATCCCTGATGAATCTGATGGACTGTATGATGGATGAGTTCCACGATGAAGCAAAGATGAAGAGCATGAATGATAATGATATTTGTTCCTGGTTCGAGGTTTGTATACACATCTGCTGGTGCAAGTAATACAAGTAACCATGCAGTAATGGCATCATTCACTGGCCTTCAGGTTTAACCTCCTGAGACCCCGGCTTTCATCAGCAGTGCATTTTTAATTTTTTCCTCCCTTTTTGGGATCAGAGGGACCTAATGAATGTAAAACCTGAACCTTGACTTTGAATGGGATATTCAGTGTTGGTTACATGTAAAACATACAGGAGAGACTAAATGTCATGGTCTCATATAAGGACACAGAGTCTGAAGAACTTGGAAGCGGCCCAGTCTGTACAGCATTCATTCTCACCAGACTCTCTTGCCATTCTCACAAATCTGGATTTATGTCACTGATTTGAGTGGAAACATTTATTGTATTTTCCGTAACCGAGGATCAGGCCGCCAAGGTCTCCGCCTTTGAATGCCGCCCAATCAACACAGCACTGGACCCCTGTGGCTCCTCTTGCGGGTGGTGGGTCCATTAGAGAATAAACCCATGTCATCCTTTTGGGCTGGGCCCGACCGGGCCCCTTTAGTGGAGGCAACCAAGTTCTTGCCTGCGGGCCCCAACCCCAGGCCTGGCTCCAGGGTGGGGCTCCAGTGACCCTCTGGCCAGCGTGAACTGGTTCTTGTTGTAAATCATCATTAGGGCTCTATGACCGTGCTTTGTCTGGCCTCTCTGTTCGACAGACGGATCAGGGCGGCGTTGGCAGTGATGCGGACGCTATGCTGAGAGCTGTGCCAGAAGGCAAGGCTCTCAATTTACCGGTCAGTCTACATTCTAACCCTCACCTATGTTTATGAGCTGTGGGTCGTGACCGAAAGGACAAGATCACGAATACAAGCAGCCAAAATCAGCTTCCTCTGCAGGGTGTTCGGGCTCAGTCTTAGAGATAGGGTTCAGAGCAAAGACATCCGGGAGAGGCTTGGAGTAGAGCCGCTGCTCCTTCGCATCGAGAGGAGTCAGATGAGGTGGTTCAGGCATCTAGTGAGGATGCCTCCCAGACACCTCCCTGGAGAGGTATTCCGGGCATGCTCAGCCGAGAGGAGACCCCGGGGTGGTCCCAGGACACAATGGAGAGATTATATCTCTCGGCTGACCTAGGAACACCTCGGTATCCTCCCAGAGGAGCTGTTGGAAGTGGCCGAGGACAGGGGCCTCTGGTCTTCACTGATGACATTGCTGCCCCTGCGACCCGGACCCAGATAAGCAGAAGAAGATGGATGATAGCTATTGCATGCGTAAAATAATGATAACATAGATTTCTTTCTCCCATAAATCTGCATGAAAAAGTCAAATAAAAAGTATAGGAAAATGAAGGTTACATGTCACCCTCCAGCACTAATGTCTTCACCAGAACAGATTACATAATGAACAGCTGCATGTTATCCTGTGCTTCAGTGAGAGGTGATAACTACTTTGCCTCTGCGCTCCGAACACAATTGCAGGAAGAGAACAAACAAGCCGGCAATTTCCATGCCACTGTAATTTGAAATAAACTGTTATTATACATTCAAAATAGGCACTGACAGTATTTCTGATAATCCAAGCACATTTCCCAGTTTTAGTTTTGGTCTCACACTGATGCTGTAAACCAGCAGCTTTGCTTGTAGAAGCAGAATTACATGCTGGAGGCAAAAGCAGCGTACATGAAGAGAGGACCAGCTTTTCATGGGTAAAATCACTGGTTTGCTGGACTGAATATCAAGATAAAATGGAGACAGTCTGTGAAAGAAGACAGCCCTCTGTCATGATAGTGACTGACAAGAGCTAATGGTGCAAGGCAGTGCAGAACTACAGGAGAGTCTGACCATGCGTGACCTAAAGGCAGCGTACAAATCACAGTGGCAGTGTGCTGACAGATCAACAACAGTTTTATATTCTGTTAAGTTCCTGAGGTGTGCAAATGTTCCCATACAGTGTAGCTGGAACATAAAACATGAAACAAACCTATTGTTGGGTGTAAATATAATCCTTGTCCTTGACATATGGACAAAAGAGTGGAGAAGCTTTAGCAGATGTGCTCTTACCTCTGCCCTTTGCAAGAATTCCAATTGATTTTTCAGCTTCTGAATCGTGTCTTTAGAAAGTTCTACTGGTATCCCCCTGTGGAGCACTGTACTGATGTATGCCTCCCAGCCTTCCCTCCATGCTTTCCAGCCAGTCATTATCAAAGTGCTGAATTAATCAGCCTCTTATCAGCAGGAGCTATCATGAGGCTGCTAAGCTGCATGAGAGACAATTTCTAATTCCTGCTGTTTCTTCTAACAAAGACATCTCTCCTCTGGTGTTTGTCTCACACGATGATCTGTACGCTGGCTGAAGTACACATGGTTTCTGCACCTTATAGTTAGCTCAGTCTTACAAAGAAAAAAACCCTCATTAGCCTGGGGAAATTTTAGAGTGAAGCACAGATCTCTGCTTCCAGAATTGGTTTAAGTTCGACTTCTGCTGTAATATTGAAATGTGTTTATGTGGTAAATCACTCATTGGTATTGTCCTTTGATAAAAATCATTTTTAATATAGATTTTTCCAGTATAAGAATTATGATCTACTTGCAAATACTGTTAGATATTATAAAACGAGTAAAGCTGTTGATTCAACTGCAGAGTAAACAACATAACACAAATAAAATGCAGCTAAAAGTAGCAGGGTGAAACTTTCAGATTTCCAGGAATTTAACTGACCTGAAAAGTAGGCGTTTGGAGATGGAGGCAGAATTTACTTGAACATTTGCAACTAATTTGCATTTATCCAACTTACTTATAGATTTTTATTAAAGGCTCAAACATTTTGCTTTTAATGTGGAACTTGACTGATGTTGCCGTTTGCTCTCTGTAGGGCATCTTTGTGTTCAGCCTTGTGTGGTCAGTGGGTGCCAGCTGTGACGATTCAGGCCGAGACATGTTTGATGCTGTGGTGAGGGAGATACTGAGCGGCGCTTTAAGTGAGGAGACCCAGGCTCGCCATGGCATTGTGGCCACCGCTGAGGCCCCGGTGAAACAGCTCACTGTCCCCTTACCAACTGAGGGAACAGTTTACCAGTATCGCTTTATCAAAGAGGTAGGACACCTGCTTATAATCATGAAAGACAAAGCATTTTGGTTTTAAAAAGTTAATAATAACATCCAAGAAAACAATGACAGAAGGTAGTTCAATTAAGAGGAAACAGTTTTTTGTTTTTTTTGTTGTTATTCATTTTTGGATGCAAAAGCACTGAACCCATATCCAGCCCTCTTTTTATTGTCTGCTTCACTTCTCTTTCTGCTCTACTTTACTCTTTATCTCAAATGTTCTCCTCAGGGCCCGGGCAGGTGGGAGCTGTGGACAGATGAGTTAAAGTCCGCTCCCTCCATATGCAGAGACGCACAGTTCAATGAGATCATCGTCCCAACCGAGAACACAGTTCGATACATGGCACTGATGGAGCTCCTCGTTACCCACCAGAAGCCGACTATATTTATTGGCCCCACTGGTACTGGGAAGAGCGTCTACATTACAGTGAGTCACTGGCTTGAAAATATTGTATTGATTTAATGTTTGGAGTAGACTAAGGTGTTTTGCATCCATCTGAAATGGATGTAAGGTAAATGTTACAATCATAGACTGTATGTAGAATGGACAATGTGGCTCCGCCTTTTGTCATTGTACAGTTTTTTTGCAGCCAGAGTCTGTGCAGTAGAGACTTACAAGGGACTCTGGGAAAATCTGGGTAGAAGCGGGTGACAATAATAATCTTTTTTTTTTCTTACGACAGTCCAAGCTCCTCTTAATTCTCCTTCATGATGTATTTTATTTTTCCTGAAAAAACTATAGAAGAACGGCAGCTGTCAATCATCATTAAACGAGTCGTAAAACCCTGTTTTTAACTTTTACTAACTAATCACCACAGCATATGGATGAGAGAAACATTTCTACGAGGTGTAATAATTTTATAAAGTTTGACCACATCCTATCTGGAATGAATAGAGGGATAGAGTTTTTGACTTGTACTGCAGCCAGCCACCAGGGGGGGGCAGTTTTGTGGCGACCTCAGTTGAGCCAAGCGAGATGACATCCATTTTTTTACACTCTATGGTTACAATTCGCTGCTGTTTCCTCCACCTATTATGCCTGAGTAAAGTGAAGACATTGCTGAAGCCTTGGGACAATCTTTTACAGTGTTTGAAAAGTATACTGTGTTACTTTTGACTGATTATTCACAGTATCAGTCTGTTTTTTTCTAGATGTGTTTCTGTCAACCATCCATTCTCCAAAGGAAATCTGATTTTAAACCTCATTTGAAGTCATTATTATAAAATTCAAAGAGCACAGCTTTTATACTTTTGGGGATGAATGAGCATTCATTTCTGAGTGCTGTGGGTCCAGCCTCAGGAAATGAGAATAAGTGCTCTGACCAAGCAAATCATTTAGAGGCAACACAGCTAAATGCACCAGGTGTGCAACGTCCACCTTGGAGGAATACTGAGTGTCTCCTCCACAGACCTTCAGCTATTTATATCGAGAGCTAATCCCCCTTCCTTCCCTGTGCTTCATTAGTTCTTCCATTAGTGTGCTCAAACCTGAGACTCAGGGGTGAACAGAGATCATCTCACTGGGGAGCCTGCCTTGTTCTCCACTTCCTGTCCGTCTGTGTGGTGGAGCTGCTCTGTCCCATGCTGCAGCCAGCAGACTGTGGCTGAATCCAAAACCTGGCTGGAGTTATTAAGACGCTTTAGAAGTGGGACCATCTGTATCTTACTGGCTTGATGCCTGCTCCAAACAGCTGGGCACACGGCTCCTTCACCTGCCCGGTTCTACTCTTAAGAGAGGCAAAAGATGCTCTGCTTGTGGTTTACAGTTCAGACAAGAGGATGATAATGCAGCCTGTGATCATTCAAAACCCCCTTTAATTAAACAGATCATCGCTCTCATCACTGTGTGTGAGCTCAGTGTGCATTACAGTGAGGGCTAAACACACATAGTCCAACTTATGTGATAAAAGTTGCACTGAAATAAATCAAACCCAAATTAAATATTGTAAAATTAAACTTTAACTTTGTTCTCTGTTCTACATTATGATGATAGTAACAGAAATCATTTTTTCATGGCTTTTTTAATTGAGTTTCATTTTATGAAAATCCCTTTTAGCTCTTGTTTACGTGGCCTTCTGTAAACCTTGTAAAATAATAGATTTGGCCTTTTTGACCTGCAGAACATTACTGTGGATCATGCTCTAAGAGGGCAACTGACTTCCTACATTAGTTGGATGAAATAAAGGTCAGGCTCTTCTCAGTGAAGTAGTCACTATGTGTGTGTTTTAATATATTTCAAAGAATATCATAAGTTTTTCTCCAGACTTAACAGAAAGTTATTTATTCTGTGCCACATTCGCATACTTTCAGAGGTCATTTTAAAGTGTGTATTTATGTGGATTATTTACAACGTGGAACAAAAAAAACTTTGTGGTTTACAGTGCACTTAAGGGTGCTATGCATTCATCCTTGTTCTTTCTCTCTCCCAGGACTTCCTCTTGAATCAGCTAAAGAAGGATGTCTACAGCCCACTATTCATCAACTTTTCAGCCCAGACTACAGCTTCCCAGACTCAAAACATCATTATGTCCAAACTGGATAAGCGGCGCAAAGGACTATTTGGTCCTCCGCTGGGGAAGAAAATGGTACGGCTTCTTGTGAAGTTCAGATTGTGTTTAATATTTGTTTTTCTTTTTGCTTCTACATCATTGAAGTCACAACAGTTTTGGCAATTAAAGGAAGTGTACTTTTGACGAATACCAGACTGGTTTTCAGTTTCAGATACCTTTTTACAGCAAGTATATCAATGTGACATCTTAGGTGGTGTTTGTGGATGATGTGAACATGCCAGCCAGGGAGGTTTACGGTGCTCAGCCGCCTGTAGAGCTGCTTCGACAGTGGCTTGACCACTGGAACTGGTATGACCTGAAAGACTGCTCTATGATCAAACTAATGGATATCCAGGTCGTGTGTGCTATGGGACCACCTGGTAAGTAGCAGCTATCGCAGCCAAGAATTAGGCAGACCACATGAAGTAATATTCTATCAAAGCCCTGTATCGGCTAATAACAGGTATAATGTTAGGAGAGTAAAGTGAATGTTTTCATCTCCTTACTGCTAACTGATGCTGACATGTTGTTGAGTCAGCGTCACAAACCTCCTAGCTGCTGTATGGTGGAGCTAGTAATTGCTTCAAGTGTTTCCAAACGGCAAACGTTGGACACCTCCACCTCCAACAACACTACAAATGTAAACACGAAATCCTCTCTGTCCACCAACGCAGCTGGCAGGGACAGCTGCAAGAGGAAGAGGCTGTGTGACACAGTCGAATGCCGGTAGAGATATGTTTGTTCATAATGTCTATGCTTACTCTGCTTAGCTTCTCTAAACAGGTGTGTAGTTAGGCTGTGGCACTGACTGAACCCACAGCACAGAAAACAAAAGAAAGTCAGCGAATATATTAGAACGTTTAAAAAATGACTGTACTACATAAAAACTTTAAGAAGAAACAGTGACAGATATTCAAGATTTAGTCTCTTTCTGCAATTCCAGTTTTTATTTATTTGTGGTCATTGTTTCTCAGGTGGGGGGCGAAACCCTGTCACACCTCGTTACCTGCGCCACTTCAACATGATTACCATTAATGACTTTGACGAGAAGACCATGTATACAATCTTCTCTCGGATCACAGAATGGCACTTCACTATAAGGTATAAAAGTCATCCTTCCCTCTTCTGAATTATAAAGGTTATCTTACAGCTATGGAGGTCACTAATGACAGGACTGGAGGTGTTCAGATTCCTCCTCTCTGTCTGCACTGCTACTGTGTTTACCTCAGAGACTAAAAGTCATCAGGCAATCAGGTCTGTTGGATAGGTTTCAAATTTACCCAGCCACCTCTGCAAACACAGCTGCCATTTGCATGCTAACAGGATAGCAATTTCACACTTTGTCAGTTTTTTGTTTGTTGGAATACATTTTTTACACTCACGATGAAATTAATCTGTTAAGATTTATTTTAAGATTATAGAATTTTCTAATTTAGCTGAAGGAAATATTCTGAATGCTGAATCAATAATTTTATCAACAGGTTCGCTTTCCCCAAGTCGTTTGCAGCTCTGACCTCTGAGATTGTCACAAGCACGATGTCTGTGTACAGAGAGGCCACCAAGAACCTGCTGCCCACCCCGGCAAAGTCCCATTACTTGTTCAATCTGCGTGATGTCTCTCGGGTCATCCAGGGCATCTGCCTGTCTCGCCCAGAGACTGCAGATGAACCACCTGTCATCAAACGGCTGTGGGTGCATGAGGTAATGTTGTGCACAACAAACAGTTGAAAATACCTGACAGCTGTGAAAATACCAACAAGAATCAAATGAAAATGAATATATATCTCCCTGCAATGAAGCTGTATCGCAAGACTGATCCCCCCCACAAAGCACCACAGAAAGACACAGGAGGTCATTCCTGCCTGTGGCCATCAGGCTTCATAACTCCTCCCTTTTAAATCAGTCACTGGATTATTAACCTGAACACACTTATTGAACCAGTATCTATTCATATCAAGACTGTACAGTCTGTCTGCACACTGGTTAAAACACGTATCTGTTTTCAATTTGCAATACCTGTTCAAGTGCAATATCTGTTTGAATGGTTTCTTTCTATCTGGTTTGGTACTTAAAGCTTATTTTTATTGCTTATCTTATTACTTATTTTATTACCCTATTCCATCAGACTTCCAACTGTTGTACTATGTGAAAAGCAGCAGGAATACCAGATTCCCCCTTGGGATTAATAAAGTATTTCTCATTTTTAATATTCCGTCTTTTATCTAAAACACTGATTTAGATATCTCTGTCTCCTTTCCTCTTTATTCGTTACACTCTGTCTTTGTCTCTGATCCTCAGGTCTTGAGGGTTTACTACGACCGACTGGTTCACGACTCAGATCGGTCCTGGCTTGTGAGCCATTTACAGGAGGTGTTTCAAACTCACATGAAAGAAAGTTTCCACCAGCTCTTCCGACATCTGGACCAGGACAGTGACGGAAAGGTGACTGAAGATGACCTGCGCAGCCTCATGTTCTGCGACTTTCATGACCCCAAAGGCGAGGACCGCAACTACCGAGAGGTGAACAACCTGGACCAGCTCCGACAGGTTGTGGAGTCCCACCTGGAGGAGTACAATAACATCAGCAAAGCAACCATGAATCTGGTCCTCTTCCGTTTCGCCATCGAACACGTGTGCCGCATTTCACGCATCCTCAAGCAGCCAAGCGGCCATGCCTTACTGGTTGGTGTAGGAGGCAGTGGGCGGCAGTCCCTCACTCGCTTGGCTGCCTACATGGCAGACGCAGAACTTTTTCAGGTGGAAATCTCAAAGACCTATGGGACCACTGAATGGCATGATGACCTAAAGCTGATCATGAGGAGGTCCACCCAGGGTGAAGCTCATGGGGTCTTCCTCTTTACAGACACTCAAATCAAAATGGAGTCCTTCCTGGAGGATATTGGCAACCTGCTGAACACAGGGGAGGTAAAGTGAGAAAGAAAGATGGAGATGTGACTAAAGAAACTGTTCAACAACTTCTGCAACTGTGGAAAAATACACTGAACATTTTGTCGTCCCTCCAATGCTTTCAGGTACCAAACTTGTTCGCCGTTGATGAAAAGCAGGAGATTTGTGAGCGAATGAGATTATTGGATCGGCAGCGCGACCGTGAGAAACAGACAGATGGCAGCCCGCTGTCCCTTTTCAACATGTTTTTAGAGCGATGTCGCACACAGCTGCACGTGGTGTTGGCCATGAGTCCCATTGGAGACGCTTTTAGGAACCGTTTGAGACGTTTTCCGGCCTTGATTAACTGCTGCACAATCGACTGGTTTCAGGTCAGTAAACCTTCAATAAGTGGCGCCATTTTTTCTGGGCTTCACTAGTACCCTTAAGTGGTACGTCAAAAGATTTTAGTTCTTGATGCAACATGACAATTTGCATTTTGGTTTTGTGGCTTCAATGACATTAAAAACATACTGAGCACAAACACACTTACAGTTAAACATCTCTATGCCCTCCTCAGAGCTGGCCTGAGGATGCTCTGCAAGCAGTGGCCTGTCGCTTCCTAGAGGACGTCGAGATGACGGATGAGTCCAGAGAAGGCTGCATTTTGATGTGCAAAAGCTTCCACACCTCAACGATCGAACTGTCACATCGCTTTTTGACGGAGTTGCAGCGTCATAACTACGTCACCCCAACATCATACCTTGAACTTATTTCCACTTTCAAAGCTCTGCTGAAGTCTAAAAGAGCGTAAGTGGAAATTTTAGATCAGCTCTGTGTGATTTTAAGTGTTTTGACCACTTTGGGTGAAACTTCAGATTTAATCTTTAATCATCTTTTAAGAGGTCATTCTGAGTATGCGTTGAAGACTCTATTTGTAAATTCTTTCCCTTCTCTTTAATCTCTTGGGCAGTGAGGTGATGAAGATGAAACGTCGCTATGAAGTTGGTCTGGAGAAACTAGAATCAGCTGCAGACCAGGTGGCGACTATGCAAATTGAGCTGGAAGCTCTTCAACCACAGCTACTTGTAGCCAGCAAGGAGGTGGATGAGATGATGGTGGTTATTAAACACGAATCCGTGGAGGTGGCAAAGACAGAAAAGGTTGTAAAAGAAGACGAGGCCGTGGCCAATGAACAAGCCATGGCTGCCAAAGCTATCAAAGATGAGTGCGATGCTGACCTGGCTGAAGCGATGCCTATTCTGGAGTCTGCTTTAGCAGCACTGAACACTCTCACTAATCAGGTAAGAGGAGCAGTACAGTACAGGGTGATTCCAGTGAAGAGAACAGACTTCTTCATGTGTTTCTCTTTCTGTGCAGGATATCACAGTGGTGAAGTCTATGAAAAGCCCTCCCACAGCTGTCAAGCTTGTGATGGAGGCAATCTGCATTCTGAAAGGCATCAAGCCAGATCGGATTCCTGACCCTTCAGGCTCGGGTAAAAAAGTGGAGGACTTCTGGGGTCCTGCCAAAAAACTCCTGGGTGACATGAAGTTTCTTCAAAGTCTTCATGAATATGACAAAGACAACATCCCTCCAAATCTAATGGCCATCATTCGCAATAAGTACATCACCAACCCAGACTTTGAACCAGAGAAGATTAGAACTGCATCCACTGCAGCTGAAGGCATGTGTAAGTGGGTCTGCGCCATGGATAAGTATGACAAGTAAGTCATATTTCTCTCTCTCTCTCTCTCTATCTCTCTGTTCTCTGTTTTGAAAATGTTTATTCACAAAGCTTGGGAGAGCTTTTCATCTATCTGAGTATGCAAAATGTAGCTTGGTTACTGCCAACTTCAAAGGGAAAAGCATCTCTCTGGTACAAGTGAGCCATGCAAATGCCAAGTTTCAAGTTATTAATACAAAAAGACAAATCAAGATGCAGATGACTTAAAGGGCAACGCTGACATCATTTTTGTTCGTACAATCTCAGATGTTACTCACATTTATAAAAGCTATTAAACGGATTTCATATATGTGAATACAAACAGTCTCTACCTACAGTTATGAAAGAAAGCATAGATTTTAATAACAATACAAAGATTATTCTGCTGTATGATCAATTTGATAAAAGGTCATATGAGGTAAAGAAGCAATGACCTACTGCTATTACACACACAGCAGATAATTTAATTAAGATCTATAGTTATTCTCTCTGTTGTTCAAAGTGCTTCATGTGTCCCACAGGGTGGCTAAGGTTGTGGCTCCCAAGAAGGAGAAGCTGGCACAGGCTGAGGGGGAGCTGAAAGTGGCCATGGGGAGTCTCCAAAAAAAGCAGGCTGCCCTCAAAGAAGTACAAGATAAACTCGCAAAGCTTCAGGAGACTTTGGATGCCAACAAGAAGAAGAAAGCTGACCTGGAGAATCAGGTTTGGGCTGTTTTATAATACTTACAGTAATTAAAGTAGGGTGTAAAATGTCATATTATTTGTGATTTTGGGAGTTTGGAAATCATTTTTTCATTAGAAAATATATGTTTGGATTTGTTTATTTGATATATATGAAAAAAAAAACATGGCTATGTGTATATTAAAAGATTAACTAGCTGTCAACAGTTTCACAAAAGTATCACAAAGCAGGAAAACCAGCCAGCCACTCACATTTGATCAGTAAGACGTCCTCAGTCAGGGACAGAAATTTGACAAACTGTCTTCTCCTACTGTTACTCTCAAAAGCAGGCAATAGAGAAATGAAAGTTTACTCTCCTCATCCTCTGATGTCCTCCAGGTGGATCTGTGCAGTATGAAGCTGGAACGAGCTGAGCAGCTTATAGGAGGCCTGGGTGGAGAAAAGACACGCTGGAGCGAAATGGCGTTCAGTCTGGGAGAACTCTACAATAACCTGACCGGAGACATTCTTATCTCGGCTGGCGTCGTGGCGTACCTGGGAGCCTTCACCTCCAGCTACAGACAGGTAGGTACACCTTAGGAGTGCTTAGTGTAAAGTTGGTGGTATTGTCGACTGTAACTTGACTTATTTTAGAGGAGTTTTTTTTTATTTGGCGAGGGGAGGGGGGTAAAAATCTTATAGTGTCTTTGATTTCATAAATATGGTATACTGAAAATGAAATGAGTTCACTGATGCGTTCCCAGGATCAGACGGAAGAATGGATAAATCTCTGTAAGAGTCGAGAGATCCCGTGTTCGCCCAACATGTCACTGATGAACTCATTAGGTGATCCAGTAAAGATCCGCGCTTGGACTATTGCTGGCCTACCCTCAGACAGCTTCTCTATTGACAACGGCATCATAATCTCGTGAGTATCAGAAACTAACTCCACTTTCAAATGTAAAATGCATCACAAAGTTTGGTACACCACCACTGGATTTCTGCTGCTCCTGGTCTTTGTTATCTCAGTACTGAACACCTCCAGGACTGACAGTTTGCAGCTTATTTTCGTCATAAACATTGGGATTTAAACAGTGTCTCCAAATGACATAATGGCATGGGAACATATTCAGAACTGACTGAAAGCCTTTTAGAGGCATGGTGCACCTGCAGATTGTTGCTGGAATTGAGGTAAAGCAATCAACCTTTTGTGAAACCCTCTGCTCACTCTGACTGTGAGTGTCTTTGTTAAAGCTGCTGCCTGCTGTTTGTTTTTATGCCATTTTACTTTGTTCACTGTGCAAAATAGGTTCCAGTGTTTTAACAGAGTGCAGCTGTGTGTTTGACAGCTTGTGTGTCTGTATAACATTTGGTTATCAGTCTGCAGCTGGATGAGTGAGCAGTGACAGCACCTTGTTTCTCTCTCTCAAAGACGCATTGTCTGTTTTAACCTCAGGTGTGTTAATAAACACTGTTAGGACAAGAAGTCTGCTTATTTGTGTAAATGAAGCAACAGCATTGCTTTTTAATCACAACACTATGGCCCCTGGTGAGCTCCCTGACTGTGCGCTGTCTAACTGCTTGGAGTAAATGTTCCCCCCCAGGCTTCTCTTACATCTCAGTTTTTGTCCTTCAACATCCCCCCTACTGTTGTGATGTCTTTTGGTTAATAGTTAGCAGATTCCTCACTCTGTCAAAGGAGCTTTTGATCACACACTAATGCTTGTGGCTATGTGTGTTTGTGTGTGTGTATGTCTTTGTAGTAATGCCAGGCGGTGGCCTCTGATGATTGATCCCCAGGGCCAGGCCAACAAGTGGGTGAAAAACATGGAGAAGGCCAATAGCCTGAATATCATTAAACTGAGTGATGCGGACTTTGTACGCACTCTGGAGAACTGCATCCAGTTTGGCACACCAGGTAAGCCTTAATATTTCTCTGGGTTGATGTGTGATATGCTGTAGTTCTTCTTCCTGCCTGATGAGGTCTCTCTTTACCACAAGGATCACCAATTGAAGTGCAAGGGGTGTACTTTTCTCCTTTGTTCTTCACTGTGCTGAGGAAGGATTCACGCTGGCATTGTTTCTGAGTGAGATGTTCACGTGAAACTCGATTCAAACCCATTGCACCAGAATTCTGCTAAAGTACAATCAAATCATGCTGGAGCAGGAAAGCTGCATTTCCATTTTCCTGTCCAGTAACAATAACGTATTTCAGTGTGTTTTTTTAAACAAGTGTGTTTACTTCCACTCTTATCTTCATGTTAGACTTTTAGTGCCAATTTGAGAGCGACAACTACACAGCCATTAAAAAGACATCCAAATAATGAAGATACTCACCCAGCCATGAGGTCTCTCCTTAGAGACTGACTGCAGGGCGAACAGTTCAGATCGTAGATTGTCCTTGTCGGGTGCTATAAAGTCCCCTGAGAAAACAGTCACACCCCCTCCCCATAGCGTGTACCCATTAATCCAGTTTAACTCTTGCTGTGTGTCTGTATGAAGCCAATAATCCTGATATATGCTGGTGATCTTTATTTTCATATGTTCCAAACGGCTCAACAGGCTTAGAGTTAAGTCAGACCTAGACTTCATCATCAGCCCAGACTTCAGAAACATTGACGTCTCGTGAGGACAACTTGCGATCCAAAGCAATTAAGATGAGGTTTTGTGTGAGAGAAAGTTGATCAGCCGTTTGGCATTGAAAGCAGTGTAAAAAATAATCAACTGTTACCTTAAGGCACAACGTCAATTATGGATGTGCTAATGCTCTCAACACAGGAAAAGCATTACCATACTTAATATGAAATCACATTAATAATGATGCAATGGGAATGGGAAGATATTAAAAAGAAGTCATGTTTCACTGCTTTCTTGGTATTGAACTGTGAGGCTTAGATGTAACTTCACGAATGAGTCCAAAACAAAGGGAGCTGAAATTGGTCAGGGGTGGGGGGGGTTAGCTCTTTAAGCCTTACAAAAATCACAGAAAAATATTGGGTACATCTGCAAACAGGAAAAGGAAAGTTGTCCCGTTATTGACCAAAATTGTAGAGAACAGCCAACAAACCCAAACTAGAAGTATGACTGTATGGAGGACAATGAAAGTCCTTGATGCCTTGACATACGATTAATTGAAAATGTCTCGTTGGGCTACGAGCCATTAACACACTGAACATTCACTTCCAGTGCTGCTGGAGAATGTGGGTGAAGAGCTGGACCCTGTTCTGGAACCTTTGCTGCTGAGACAGACCTTCAAACAAGGGGGTACCGTGTGTATCCGCCTTGGAGACTCCACTATTGAATACGCTCCAGACTTTCGCTTCTACATCACTACTAAGCTACGCAACCCACACTACCTGCCCGAAACCTCTGTCAAGGTAAAACTTCCTCAGGTGCTGCTGTGTTTTTTGACATCATGGTACACTTTGACTTGCTTCTCATGGTGAAGGCACTCGGTTATTATTATTAGCGTGGAGGATGTGTTGATTCCCATCTCGAGTGTTGAAGCATTTCTGCCATATATTGGTAAGATTTTAAGGTGTATTGTAAAATGTCTAGGGGTGATACCTATACAACATTTTAATCATGAGGACAGGAAGGAGGGGTTGGCTGGACTTTCAGTATTTGAAGTTGTTGATATTAAAGATGACTCTTATCCAAAGATCGGTCATAGCTCTGGTTGTATTTCATTGTAATAGTAGTCTCTGCAGGTGGTGTCATTATTACGTTGAGGGTCCCTGTGCTATCCTCCATGCCTCGTCCTCGCCCCTCAGTGCAGATGGTGCTGGTTTTGTTTAATCCCCATCTGTAACAAAGGGTAGATGTATCTTCACAACAAAGCTGCTGCCAGCACAGAAGGCACTAATAAAACAGAGGCTCTAACTGGAACCCACACAGACATCTGCTTCCCTTTGCTTTTAAAGTGTTGTTTTTATCTCACCTAATAGCAACAGTCAACCCTGTTTGTTTTCTTTTCCCATGAGAATGTTCAGCCAAACGATAGAGCTAACTTTCAACACTACCGTTCATTGTTTATGAAGTGCAGCCACTCAGAGTAGGACAGATTATAGTTTCTATTGTTGGCATGCTAATTGATTCATGCAGACGTCTGTGGGACATGTTTTTATTGCGTGCAGTCTTTCAGTGGGGTTAGACAATATGTTACAGATGATGCTTCTTTGGTCTTGAAGGACATTTATGGACACTAATTGTTTGTCTTGTCGGTTTGGACAGTCATTCTTGGTATCCATGGTATTGACCCGGAGGCTTCTGTATCTTGTGACTTTTACTTTATTGTCACTATTGGGTCAAAGTTTTTTCTTTTCCCCCTGAAGGTATTTATGACCTACAAGTGATGAGCACTAAATTCTGAGCAGACAGCTATCATGGCTCTTAAAAATTGTTTTCCCATTTCCTAGATTATTTTTTTAATCTTTATTTTTGGATCTAACACTGTGAAAGTTTCTGTTAGATTTAGTAGTTGCTCTACATTTCACCAAACACCATAGTCATTTAACTGAAGTTTTTCCAGTACCTCACTGTGCTGCAAAATCTGATATCTAGGTCATATAAGACTTAATATGAGCCACATACACATTTAATATCTTATTATATGATTTGCTTGTAAAGAGTTTAAAAATTAGGGTAAGAAAAGAATTTCTTGTCTAGTTTCTTGAAAGAGAAATAATGTCTTATTACTCGAAAGGAATCCAGTAACTAATCAAGAACTTAGTTCCTACCCCATTCACAGATTTTTTTTTACTCTTTTCAAACATTTCAGGGATCATTTTGTCTGTATATCTTGAAATAAAACATTTCCTGGAGCTGTCAGGTGAATGTGCCTCGTAGTCTAGTCTAATAAGACAGTGTTTATTAAAAATAAGGCATAAACACTGGCTTAGATTACCTGGATTATCTCGGATATTTCCACCAGCCTCTGTTTTGCATTTAGTTGAGATCATTCATTCATTCATTCGTCTATTTTCTATACTGCTTATGGTGTCTGGAGTCTATCCCAGCAGTCTTAGGGTGAGACGCGGGGTACACCCTGGACTGGTCTCCAGCCAATCACAGGGCTGACACACACACAGACAGAAAACCTTTCACGCTCACACTCTCACCTACAGGCAATTTAGAATCACCAAATAACCTGATGAGCATGTTTTTGGACTGTGGGAGGAAGCTGGAGTACCAGGAGAGAACCACTCATAGCAGCACTGTGCTAAAATACAGTGTCATAGATCTTCTTGCACCACTGCACTTATTGTTTTGATCATTTAAAAAAATGTAGCTTTATTCTAAATTACAGACTTTTTTCTCCATCGGTACCTTCCCTTTTCTCCAGATAAATGATTCTCTCTTCTTCTTGTTAGTTTCCACTTACGGCTTCGTACCATCCAGATAGCGGCATCCTTTTACCCTAGCATCACCAGGAGTGATCGCTCTCTGGTAGCTCTCCCCAGTAGAATACAGTCCACAATATATAAATAAATTTCCAAGAAAAGAAGCATTAAAGGGAATTGCATTATAGGAAAGCAAAGGGTTTGAGAGCATTGCTGAATATCACGTTTCCAGCATCTATTCGCAGAGAGTCCCTGCACTTTATGAGCTGCTATTAGACAGATTCAACTCATTTTTCACAACTTACTCAATTCCTTTCCCCCCTCTGCTTAAGTTTTTTCACCTATGACACAGCACACTATGAGGTCTCCATTATTTCCACTTAGCTCTGTTTGAAATGCAATACTTTCAAATATAAGAGGACAAGCATCTAGTAAACAAGCCTTCAGAAGCTCAAGGGGCGAAGGGAAATGGAGGAAGAAGGTGTATGTGTGAAAAAGACTAACTAGAGATTTATATTGGCTTTACCACCAGCTGAGTGGGTCTGCAGCATCAATAGAAATGGAATTAGGCCTCAGAGAAGTGCACTCGTTTATTAGTGCAGAGAGGAGGTAGCTGATATAAGCTTTTACCCTCAGAGCAGAATGACGCAGGCTGTGCTATAAGACACACTCCTTTACCTTTAGCTGCAACACTTTTTGCAATAAGAACAGAAGTAAGTGCATCCTACCTGCACTGTGCTGAGGCTTGAGAGGTTAGTGGAATCGATTGGATTGGAGGTTCACAGGGAGTACAGCACTAAAGCCGAAATGATCGACACTGCACTGTAAGGGAGCATGGGTGGGGCAGCACACTGTAACCTGTAAACCTCAACATCACGCCTGCATGTCTTTGTTTATCACAGGTGACACTTTTAAACTTCATGATCACCCCAGAGGGCATCCAGGACCAGCTGCTCGGCATCGTAGTTGCCAGAGAAAGGCCTGACCTGGAGGAAGAGAAACAGGCCCTCATTCTTCAGGGAGCAGAGAACAAAAGGTATGGCAGCACATGCTTAGGTCACATGATCTTAAACAGTCCTGTACCTGTGTCTGTTAACAATCTGATCATATTTGTCAGGCAACTGAAGGAGATCGAAGACAAAATCTTAGAGGTGCTCTCCTCCTCTGAGGGCAACATCCTGGAGGATGAAACAGCTGTGAAGATCCTCTCCTGCTCCAAAGTGCTGGCCAATGAAATCACAGAGAAGCAGGCTGTGGCTGAGGTGACGGAGCAGAAGATTGATGAGACCCGCATGGGATACACACCTATTGCTGTGCACTCAGCTATCTTGTTCTTCTCCATTGCTGACCTGGCTAACATTGAACCCATGTACCAGTACTCCCTCACCTGGTTTATCAACCTCTTTATCAGCTCTATTGACAACTCAGACAAGAGTGACGACTTGGAGCAGAGGTGAGCAGGGCTGACAAATGCGCTGGCTGAGTGCTTGTCTGTACAAGTCACTTGAGATCGTCTTTAAAGGATGGTTTCAGTTTCACTTGTACTTGAAAACCATGCATTGTCCTGTAAACCACTGAACAGGGAACATGCAAGAGTCCTAATTGTGCTGGAATGAGTTTGTGAGTTTCCCCAGAGTTGAAGAATCAAATTGTTTGCTTCTATTTGCAGACTGCAGATTCTGAGAGACCACTTTACCTACTCACTGTACGTCAATGTGTGCCGCTCACTGTTTGAGAAGGATAAGCTGCTTTTTTCCTTTGGCCTTAGCGTCAACCTGCTCATGCACATCAAACAGGTAGGAAAACACACACACTGTAAAGATTGTTGTTGTTTTTAGAAGGCAGCTTTCCCCATCAAATGAGCCTGCTAGCAAAATTTGTCACAGTCTGTCCTCCCTTTGATTGTTCAAGATGATCACAGCCTTGTTTTTTTCAATTTGCATAGTTTGATTCAAGTACAATCCCAGAAAGGGTCAACCTCATCTGCAACACATCACATCACAGCATGTGTAAACACTTCAAAAGCTCCTTCATGGTGATTAATATTGCAGGTGGATGAGGGGGAGTGGCGCTTCCTTCTGACAGGAGGTGTAGGCCTTGACAACCCACACTCAAATCCCTGCACCTGGCTCCCGAAGAAGTCCTGGGATGAGATGTGTCGCTTGGATGAGATGGAGCGTTTCAAAGGTCTGCGTCGTGACATGGCTCGCCTCAGGAACGAGTGGAAGAAGGTTTACGACAGTCCAGTGAGTGTCGTCCAGCTGACCAGGCGGTTGTGGTCCTCCTTCTCTGAGGTCCCGCTGGATGCATTTCTTTGCTTATTGCTTATTGCTTTTGTTTCGTCATTGTTATTTTATTTACTATACAGGGACGGTAAATGTTAATTAACATTTCTGTAAATATGCCAGAGTTAGCCAAAAGGCTAGTTCCATCTGTAGTGCCTGACCAGGTGTTAAAATAGGCTACATAAAAACACACACAAATAAAACAAAACAAAACAGAATAAACATTTTGTGGGGATAAAAAAAACAATTGTTAGAATACAAAACACCCTGCAATGAAACATTGCTATAATCTATATAAAAAAGCCATTTAATGGTAAGTATCCATGTATGATGTAAAAAATAAGCAGGAAGCAGCATTAAAGTGAATGATAAAAACATGCAGGGAACACGTATAAAACAGAAAAGAAAAAAAAGTTAAGCATGCTAGGTAAACAAGAATCAGCATTAAGTGAATGTTAATAAAGGTTCATGATTCATGCTGTGGAGCATCAGCACATTAAACAGCTTTGCATGGGTCACCGTACTAACGTGCAGAACGCATGCAAGAAGTAGAAGTTTGAAACAGTTTAAAAGCAGCAACATACAAAATCCACTTAACAGGCGACAACAGAAGCACCACACACAAAGTCAACTCAGGCATGCTACAGATATCCATGCAACACGAGACAAATTCACAGATTATATGAACTTTAAAGGCTTTTAAATTTTTAGCTGAAATGCTGTTGCAGGTCATCGTGTCAGAGGTGTGATAAACAGACTGAGCCACATGTATAGAAGCATCAATAGCCTACAGATGAACCCTGTAGATCTGCAGTCTACCACCTCAAACAGCATAAAACCTTCACTTTCTAAAGGTTACATCAAACCTAAGCTTATCTCAGAGTTTATTTCACACACAACTGAAGGCAAAACTATTCGGGACCATTAAAGTCCAAGTTCCTTAAAATATAAATGTGTGAAAAGCTTTTCAAATTGTGTCCAACAAGGTAGCAAAAGCCAGTTCAATTGAACAGAAGAAGGAGAAGACATTTCTGAGGATGAAAAAAAGGTGTTTGACTGTTCTGTCTTTATGCACATTTTCAACCCTGACATTGAAGAGCAGTTGTTGCTAATAATGCGTCACAGTTTGGCTTCAGACTAACACTACACCCAGCCGAGGACAGAATCAGCCTAAAATGCTTTTAAAAGTCGAGATCGAGTTCTTTTGTTTCCCTTCTTAATACACCAAACAAAACAAAAGTTTTCCACATCAACAAAAGGTCAGAAATGGTCCATCGATCGGCAGGAAGTTGAAGGTGAAGAAGTTACTGGAGTTCAAAACAAGAGAAACCGCAGCAAAACAGTGTTATGGTGAAAAGAGAACAAGGTCTGTGTGAAAAGGTGGAAGCTGTTTTCCAGAGGGTTTCTCATGTGATCCAGGGGCTGGCTCCACTCAGCAGGGGATCTCAGCGGGATGTTACAAAACTCTGCAGCCTCCCTTCACACGCTGGTTTTTAATACAGTTCTCCTTTTGAGTGGGGGATAAAAAAATGCTACAACACTAAACATGTATCAATTACATACTCAAACACTCAGCTTTCCTGGGTTAAAATGAGTCATACAGCTGACATTTTGCTCATCTTGACTCTGAAAACATTTGCTGAAATTTGCTACCAAACACACAATTATTTGTTGTCTGGAGTAAGGTGAGGCAGCAGGAGTAAAGTTGTTTTCCTAACAGGTGTAGATACAGACATGCATTCTCTTCCATCTGTCAATGAGGAAGAATCTCAAACTGAAGTTTTATCTGATTAAATCTTTTCTGTTTTGGGTGCGCTTGTCACTTCTATGCAATCTAGACACAAGAACAGCTGTTCAATCAATGCTTGTTGCACACAAACGTGTGCGGCACACACGCTTCTCTCTTGGCTGTCGCACACATGCATGCACGTACGCACCCCCACCGTCTTCGATTTATAACCATCAGAATAACCCACAACACTTCTTATAATTAAAGCCAGTTTGTTCCAGTCTTAGAATTCACATTCATTCAATCTTGATGCAAGAACAGCTGTTCAATCAAGCACACAGGCACTGAGGTTCACACACGCTTACACACCCCTGTACACACAGAGAATCCCCAGGGAGATCCTCGATAGGTGTATCTGTCTTGGAGCACCTGCCAGCACACATAGCCAGAAGCTACTCGACAAACAGCCAGGGGAAACTAACTCCAAAACTTCTATTGCTCCTTTCTGCACTTACGCTTGTGGCTCAAATGAATCAAACACACAGCTCTGACCCAGGACCAGTGACTCTTTCTTTTTCTTTGTCTTCTTTTCACTTTTTAATATATTATTTATCTAATTCTTTCCACTGCTCTACTTTGCATTCATATTACAGATGACCCTTCTTTTGGCTTAATAGCATTGCTTAATCTTGCAACAGCTCAAGACAGTCCCAGCCCCACCTCTGAGAGAAGTTGGGCACTCAGCTCCTGTCCTGATCATTCAAAATGAATTCATTACTTTATTCTAAAGGGTGTCACAGGACACATGAATTTATGTATTTATTTACACACTCAAGGAAAAAAAGTCATCTGAGTGACTCCAGTTTGTTTTTTTTTTTAACTTGAGTGTGTCTCATGACATTCTGAGGTATTTATGTCCGCTCTACATTCATAGTTGTGTCTTGTTTACATCTGCAGAATCCCCATCAGACCCCCTTTCCTGACGAGTGGCAGGAGAAGCTGAGCCACTTCCAGAAGATGCTGGTGATCCGTTGTCTCAGACCAGACAAGGTCAGTTCGTACAAAAGTTGTCCAGAGGTTGTCAGGATAATATTTTGAGATTGGATTATAAATCCCTGTCCTCAAATGTCTTTAAGAATCCCACATCACTCAATAAATCAAAGTTTATAAAGCTACAAGACTAGACTCACAGTAACACATCCCGTTTGTTTCTAGATCATTCCCATGGTCCAAGAATTTGTGTCCAACAGTTTGGGTCGTCACTTTATTGAAACACCACCCTTCAACCTCAGCAAAGCCTTTGTTGATAGCCACTGCTGTGCTCCACTCATCTTCATCCTTTCCCCCGGCTCAGACCCAATGGCTGCGTTGCTCAAGTTTGGAGATGAAAAGGTACAGCTGCACCTGGGAGATTCAGTAGCTTTGAAGCCTGCTGTGTGTACAAACTCAAAATGAAACGAGAAATTGAATCCTCCAGATGTCCCAGACTCCCACGCAACTCCTAAAAGCGCTGAAAGTACTTTGGCTTCTCTGCTGTCGGAAATGTTGGCCACATAAGTGACTGAGTGTATTTGTGTGTGTGTGTGTGTGTGTGTGTGTGTGTGTGTGTGTGTGTGTATCTGTCCTTATCCTTCAGGGATTCACAGGTAACAAGCTGACCTCTCTTTCTCTGGGCCAAGGCCAGGGTCCTATTGCTATGCGAATGATTGAAACAGGCATTAAAGAGGGCACCTGGGTAGTTCTGCAGAACTGCCATCTGGCCACATCGTGGATGTCTACACTGGAGAGAGTCTGCGAGGTCATATTCCACACACGCACTCACCACCAGATGGGAACAGTGCATACATATCCTCCAATATATTCTTCTTTTTTTTCCCCCTATGAGCAGGAGCTGAACCCTGACACTACCCACCCAGACTTCAGGCTCTGGCTGACGAGCTACCCGTCTCCCACCTTCCCTGTGGCGGTGCTTCAGAATGGGGTGAAGATGACCAATGAGGCACCAAAGGGCCTCCGCTCCAACATCGCTCGCTCCTTCTTAATGGACCCCATCTCTGACCCAGAGTTCTTTGGCAGCTGCAGCAAGCCGGTCAGTGTGTGTGTGTGTGTGTGTGTGTGTGTGTGTGTGTGTGTCTGAGCAGCTTGCTGCGCATATCTATCATGCCTACAGCAGCAGGTGTCTTGAGTTCCTTCGTGCCTGTTATCATGCCTGCTGTGCATTTCATAGAGTGCTTGTCATAGCTGTGGGATCTAACCATAATCATTTGTCCACCTCTACCTTTTTTCCGTCTCTCAGGCTGTTTTTAAGAAACTCCTGTACGGCCTGTGCTTCTTCCATGCCCTCACTCAGGAGAGGAGGAAGTTTGGACCTTTAGGCTGGAACATTCCGTACGAGTTCAATGAGACTGACCTTCGCATCTCTGTCCAGCAGCTGCACATGTTCCTTGAACAGTACCAGGTACTTCAAACTAAAACTTTGGTCTCAGTCCAAAATATTTACCAGTTAGACAATCAGATGTTGGCTGCTGGCAGGCTGGTGCACACGTGTAATGTAAACCAAAATCTTTATCCGGGTATTAAAATAACACCGCCGCTATCCTTCATATTAACAACACTGAAGACGATAATAGAAGTACAGGGTCAGTCCTCTTCACTCAAGTTGCTGCTTTTACCAGCAGTATCCAAAGATCCTCTTGACATTTTTCTATACCATATTTTATTTCAAGCCCCCACTTATCCCAAGCTACTCTGCTGCAGATAAGTCAAATTGGCAGGAAGAGACCACCGAGGATGTCTTTTCTGAAAGCATTGACATTTCATCATGTGACCGAGTGAATTTGTATGAGCGATTGTCATCAAGAAGTGCCGCAGTGTCCACCAGCCCACGTCTCATCTCCTGCCATGTTGGCTTCTTTTCTACATCTTGAGTTAATTCAGCCTGATTTACTCAAACAGAGCAACCTACATTTCACACAATCAGGACTTCATGTCATATTGAAATTCTAATCAGTGACTTCTCATCTCACCTGTATGTATTTCTTATTTCTCTCACAGGAAGTGCCCTTTGATGCACTCCGATATATGACCGGCGAGTGTAATTACGGAGGCAGAGTGACGGACGACTGGGACAGGCGAACCCTCCGAACGATCCTCTCCATCTTCTACAACTCAAGAGTCATTGATGACCCGGACTACAAGTATGATCCAAGTGGGCTCTACTATGCACCAGCTGAGGGAGATGTAAGACGGAAAACATCACATAATGTCAACATGAATTGAATCTGCATGTTGTGTAAACTTGTAGATGTGTTCAGCAGAAGAGGGTTATGTAGAGTTTATAAATGCCCAAATCTTCCAACAGCACTGATATCATAACAGGGATTGAAATGAACTACAAACACTATAACAATATCTCATTACTTCTGCAATGAAAGAAGAGATGAGCTGTTCCATCAGTCACTTTGGAGTGTCTGAAGTTTTGCTTAAATTTATGAATAATTTCAACCCACTCTTGTGTTTTTCTGCTGAGTCTGAGCATACGACAGGACGCACATTTCCTTTGTGATGTTGCTGAAGTACCTTTAAAAAGTCATAAAGAGATGAGATGTTAGTAACAAGGCCCAGCAGGCAGCCACCATCAACAAGACCTGATGTTAACACTAGTGCAATCTTTGGCACGCCTATTTTATTTGGCATTTTGCCCCCCCCCCCCCCCCCCCCCCCACTACCGCATCTTTAATTCATGAAGCCACATTTGCATAGTCATTATGATAAATGTCAGCAATCTAAGGCACCAACTCGTTTTTCAGTGTGTTATTACTGGAGCTGTTTCCTGATGTCGGGTTAAAATTCATCTAGAACTTCTTCTCTGTTTCCTGCAGCTCAACAGCTACATAGAATACACCAAGGCACTGCCGCTCAATCCGTCACCAGAGATCTTTGGTATGAACGCTAACGCAGACATCACCAAGGATCAGGCTGAGACACAGCTACTGTTCGACAGCATCCTGCTCACACAGGTAAAAACATGAGCGTCATATTAATAACTGCTAACTGCTTCTGTTTAGAAGCTCTACATCACCATACGAGCACATTATATTCTGGGTTTGCATTTTTTCTTAACTTATTCTGCTCCTTAATCACAGTTTTTACATCTGGAGACTTGTTTTGTTTGATCTAGTGCTTGCAAAAGCACAATGCAATAATCCTCCTGTGTTGGAAGCAAATGGATCAAAGACGGCAGTGGACGTGGATGAAGTTTCATTGTGTAAAACATTCCATAAATAGAAACAAGTTAGAGTGCTGCCTGTTAATGGATTACAGTGTGGTACCAAACCACTATGGGGTCCAGTAGTAGTGACCTGGTTAATGCATTTTTTGTTGCAGTTTGCAGACAAAGTACAAAGAGGGGTTTTATAAAACAGCAGAGGCTTATCAAAGTGCTGTACAATGCAAAAATCACAAACAGTGACAACATGAAACAAAGTAATCATAAAAAATATTTAAAAAATAATAATCATAATGCTAATGAACAGGCTTCTTATTCAAGACAAAATGAAGTCAAATGGTAACATATCCACCTTTTTCTTCAGAAGCTGATGGGTGTTAACTTCCGCCTATGGTTATCGACTTCCAGTTGCCACCGCCGGCAAGCTAGTTCGAAACAACTCACGTGAAATCATTAACGCTAGACAGGGCTCAGTGTAAATCTTTTTTAAAACATGAATCCACCTCTGAGTTTTGTTCATTTTGTCACTTTCTTGCTTTTAAAAGCCGGTTATTAGAGTGAGTATGACAGCGAGACTAACATCATCAGCTTTGTGGTTTCCATGGCGACGTAAACAGAACATTCAACCGGACGAGCAAAACCAGCAATCGCAATGAACTATGAGTAGCCAGGAGAAGGTGAATTAAAGTGAGTTTTTGAGTTGAGACTTTAAGGAGTCAGCAGAAGGGGGAGACCTGGATAAGGTCTGGAGGTTGGTCCACACTCCAGGGGCCTTTATAGCAAAAGCACGGTCACCTCTGAGTTTGAATTTGATCTGGAGACCACCAGTAAACCCACTTTAAGTTTTTAGGGGAAAAAAAACATTGGATGCTGAATCTTTTTGATTTTGTAGTGCAGCATTAAGGCTCTGACATAATAAACAATTTGCTGGTTTTATTTTGCAATACAGTCAGATTTAAAACTGACTTCATCATAAGAGACGAGCTTCGTTTTTATGTTCATGTTTCATAATAAGCCTCTCTAATGATAAATGACAAGAGGGAAGTAAGTATTGATTACAAATAATGGAGCTAATCCAGAGGTGGGTGAGAGGAGGGTACACCATAGACAGGTTGCCAGTTCATCACAGGGCAAACATGTAGAGACAAACAACCGTTCACACACACACACTTAAACACACCTACGTGCAATTTACAGATGCCACTGAACTTGAAGAGCAGGTTTTGGGCTTGTGGGTGGAAGTTGGAGCATTCAAAGCGCCTGCACGGAGAGAACATGCAAAGGCCACACAAAAAGGCTCCTGCCCAGCCAGGGATTTGAACCAAGAATCTCTAACTGTGAGGCAACAATGCTGAGTACAACACCACAGAACAGCCCCTCATCTCACACAAAAACCAGTGGCGTACCCACAGCAGTTTAGAGGACTTCCCACAAGTTTCCACCAACTTTCAGAAGCATCTTTGCTGACATTAAATATTTATTGCCCTCCATTAAAATGTAGCATGCAACATTAATTAAAGAGAAACATATAAATAAATATTTCACTTGTTTGGAGAGAGACTCCCTAAGAACAAAAAATACTTCTTAGTAGGTTGTCTTCCTTTGACTCTGCAAAAACACTGTATGCCTCACACTCACTGTGTTTCGGTGAAGCTGTGTGATCCCACATCATTATATCTCTGCTCCGTAGGGTACGACTAGGTTATCTTGTCAAGGACTATATCTTACCGCTCCTTAGCACCATTCAGTGTCGTCTGCAAATCAGATCTACTTGAGGACAATGAGATGCAGCTTCTTCTGCTAAGTAAGAAGCAAGATCTGATGTAGTCATTTATTTATGTGAAGGTACAGAGAGTTGGCAGTAGTTTTTTTTTTTTATCACAAACTTAGTTTAAACCTGTGGGGATTAAACGTCATCTCAGTTCTCTGCTTTTGATTTAGTCTCTAAAACCACCACGGCGTAATCGACTGTCACATCCGGCTTCGGCTACGACTCGCCACAAACAAATTGGAAGTCATTTCCTTCAGCGTTGCCACTCAAAGTGAAATTACAGCTCAGTGGAGTCTGGCATTTATTCATATGAACTCCTTTCAACAAGATTAATAATAGCTTCAGTCATGTGTGGACTTTATTAACATCTAATACATTCTCATCAGTCTCAGTGACCGATAAACAGAGAGATGCTTCAGATGGAATCTAATAGCTGTTTGTCATCCTGCTACTGTAACCCCAATACCATTAGATGATGATTACCCATTACCTCAGGCTAGTGACTGAGCACAAAATGGGTACATGGTGCAAGCTGAGCTGAGAGGACAGAAGAAGAATCACAGATTGAAGTGAATGATTACTGGTGTGAGTGATTATTAGAGCTGTTGAAGACGAGGAAACTGTCTCAGATTTCCTCTCTGTACGTGTGTGTAATTGTCGCATCAGTGGAGCTTATTATATTTGTGTTACAGTGGTACAGAGGCACATGGAGTCCAACATTTATGATTCTAATTAAATGAAGGCGTCAAGGTTTGTGGAAACAGCCCTTCTTGTTGCATAGCAGACACCATGTTTCTTTAATCCAGTGTATGAATTATAGGCCAGCTAATGTCAGGCATCTAAAAAACTCTATTACACTATCCTGAAAAGGGCTGCAGATCTAAGAAGAGAAGAGGGTAAATCTCCTGAGTATTAATTATTTTGTCAAATAAATGATGGAATATAAGCGAGGAAAGCCAGAAATCAAATTCTCAAAGCATCCAGATCTTATATCACAAATAAAGCATCAGAGTAAAATATAATCTGACAAATATGTGATCTTTCTCTAAAAAATGTGGAACTGTCAATCCAATCACCCCCCTCCCCTCCCCTTATCAGACCTCTATCACTCTGTGTCTCTGATCAGTCCCGATCTTCAGGCGGAGATGCCAAATCCTCCGACGACATGGTCTTTGATGTGGCAGCTGACATCCTGAGCAAGCTGCCGGGGGATTTTGACTTGGAGGCGGCAATGAGGCGATTCCCCACCAGCTACGACCAGAGCATGAACACAGTGCTGGTTCAGGAGATGGGCCGCTTCAACAACCTGCTCAGCACCATCCGGGACTCCTGCGTCAACATCCAGAAGGCCGTAAAGGTACGAAAGAGGAGATAACAGTGTGTCCACCAGAAATTATCACACAGTTCTATCTCTCTCTAGAGTCAACGTGAATTGTTGTGAAAGTTCGGTGTTGTTTAGTTTTAATCAAATCCTGGCTCTATTATATGGATCCCTGTCGTTGCGTATTAACAGCGTGATATACGCTTAAATAAACCCTGATTACACTACATCTGTTTGTTTTAGATGAGCAGCAGCACATAATGATGAATCATTATTGATTTTACATTTCGGTGCCATGAAAGCAATATTTTCTGAGAGGAGGCACAACTCCTGCTGAATAATTACAGAAGAAACTTGGGTAATGCATCTTCAGAAATCAGATATAAGCTTTCAGCACAACACTCTGAAAGTACTAAAGCAACATGAGTTTCTGTTTCCAACACGAAGGCGGGAAACTTTAAGGCAACTCGTTCAAATTAACTGCAAACCCTAACCCCCTGAGAGCAAATGTAGTGCAGTGTAATACATGTGCAGTGTCACATATCAGACCAGATCAGCTTCAGGAAAAATCTTTCACATTGCAAAAAGTCCATGATGAGACTTAATGACACTAATTACATAATTATCTGTATCTTAATGTGAGCTAATTTTTGCATTCATAATTCAATCGTATTCAAATAAGATACAGGCTGAAAACACGTGTGTCTCTTTCTGCCATTCTATTTATAAGCTTCAGAATCATTTCCTCTCCTTTTGAGAAGCACAAGACTCATGAGGTTGAAGTGAAGTGAGTCTAAATGGTCAGGAAGGAGCTTAAGCACTTCATTTCTCATACTGGTATCAAAAGCCCCCCTACAGGGCGATTAGAGGGCTCATTACGTTGCTTTCTGTCACCTATCCCAAGAGGGAAGTTCTTAACATACAAACTAGAAGTTCTTGCATATTCCATTCATAGTTGGAGCCAGAAAACGGCATTTTAATGCAATTAGACCATGATCAGGGTGAATGGGTGATGTTGCATGCGTGTTTTCTGATGCAGGGGCTGGTGGTGATGTCAGCAGAGCTGGAGGAGGTGGTGAGCAGCATACTGAAGGGACGAATCCCAGGCATGTGGATGAAAAAGTCCTACCCCAGCCTAAAACCGCTCGGAAGCTACGTGAACGATTTCCTGGAGCGGCTGAAGTTCTTACAGGTACTAAAACCTGCTTTACAAACAACAGCATGTTGAGTTATTTCTGCACAAGGTTACCAGGTCTGTTCACTGGATGTTGTATTATTTAAAATGACAAACTTTACTTTTACTTCAAATGTTTGATTTTTTTTCTTTTCAAAAGAAACTTAAAAAAAACAAAACAAGAAAAGGCTTGAAGTACTTATGAGCACATATTTCTGTTTCCTAAATTAATCTGCCTTCACCAATACTATCAACTTGGCTTGGTCACATATGGGAAAAAAACATTTTTGGATCATTTGCATGGTTTTATTTCAAATTTAACACATATTTTTGTCTACATACAAGAATGAATGAAATACACAATTTAAAATGATTTTTTTAATTTACAGAGCAATTGAACAACTTTCCTATCAGCGTTTCACGACCCACACTTTTGGAACCACTGATCCAAGTGTATAAAAATATATTAATACATTTTCAAGTTAAGGGGAATTCATATTAGTATTGATGATTGGTTGGTTAACTTTGGGCATGATAAACGTGCAATTTTTTGGTCTCTAATGTCAGACCAAAATTAATCTGAAAGTGAGTCAAAAAATCGTCACCCGTTTGTTTCTGAAACAGATTTTTAAAGCAAACAGTCGGCATGGCCATATTGGAAATGAGGCGGGCTCTAAGTCTCCACAGTAACAGCCATAGGGCGCCCGGCAATCACGTGAGCTAAGCTGTGCCCCTGATTGGACGAACTTGCGACTTTAATATTGTCTAAATTGCACAGTTAGAAAAAGATTCACCCCGCATACAGTGCGTGCTGTTAGTAAAATTAACGATTCAGATGGGAGACATTCTTTGTACCAGGCTGTAAATGTGCTTATTTTTTGGCTTGGTGTGTATGTGACTTCTGGTACTTCCGGAGCCAGCCTCAAGCAGACACTCGAGGAACAGCAAACTTTAGTACTTCCGCATTGTCTCATATTTTTAGACAGGAGGTTGCCGCTTGGCCGGTACCCAGGGTCGAGCTTCCCATTGATAAATTATACGACACTTGGCTGAACTCTGGACGCTCTGTTGAGTCTCTGCTCTGAATATGTAACACTGTCATAAACAAGACCACTCATTTCACCAACAGGAGCGGGCTCTACTACTGCATCATTAGTTCAGGAAACGCATGCAGCCTCATGAGCTACTCATGTGAAACGACATAATAAACTCCATCAAACAGGCGCTTCATGTGTTTCTCTTTGTACTCAGACTGCAGCATTTGTTTTCCTCCCGTTCATCATCCAGTTATCACTTAAAGGAATGTCAATAATGCACCAACACAAACCAACAGAACCAACAGAAATGTCCACCCGTGACTCTCCTCAGGATGACCTTGGAAGTCACAAGTTTATCATCAGAGCAAGTCTGCTTTTGTAAATAATTTAGTGTTTTTAGGCGATTTGATTGATCTTCTGACTGTAGAGATGAAAAATCTCACTGGGTTCAGGTGACTATTCTGAGACCTTTCAAGCTCAGAGCAGCACAAAGACTGTGAACACAGATATGTACTATGCAGGTCAGGTCAGGTCAGGTCATAGGCTTTACTTTGTTCTTTTGTTAGCTGTGGGCTCTTATGTGTGAGCAAACAAGCATCAAGCACACAGTTATACAATTACAGGTTTGTTAACAACCCCCCCCCCTTCATTCTGTTTTTTACTGAAGACTGGAAACAGATTAAAGTGATGCTATTTAGAGCAGAAACAGTTTTTTTTTTTTAATTTATGGGTTCATTGATGGAAAACAGACAAAAGCTGCTAGCATGAAGCCACATGACAACAATAAGCCAGTTAGCCTCATGACAATCAACAACACAAGCTGTCGTTTTCTGTAGACCCGTTCAGAGTCGACTTCTTTAAACACTAAATTCAAACTTTAAGCAGCATAAAAATGTCCGGTTGTTCTGTGGTCGGTTGTTAGAAACGATACTACACCATGGAGTCAACTTCTATAGAGTTCAGAGCGTTACAGAGCAACAAAGAGTGACCATGTTAAGTGGTGACTCTCAGCTGAACATGTCACTAAGTGTTGGCTGTTAACAGGGTCACACTTTACACTGAAACACCAGCGACGTCTGCAGCTGTGTTGTTAAATGTGTCTTCTTTATCCAACCTCAGTTAACCAGGTTTGAGCACAAATAATCAATAATAACTGCTGATATTCTAAATCCAGTTTTTACTTTGAGTGTTTCATGAAAAAGCTGGTTTGGAGCCAAGGTTATGACCAAATATGGACTCACTATGGAGAGTAAATAATAATCCACATGCTGCTGAGTGTAGATTAAAGTCTTAATCCTTCTGGACAGAAGTGATTAACTCACTTTCAGTATCTATGGATATCCATCTTTGTGTTCGCTCTTTAGTTTGTTTGCTGGTGTTCAGTACTTCATACACACAAAAAGCTTAAAAGGTGCCAAGAGAGATATTTCAAGCTCAACCTTCTGTGTTTTCAGGATTGGTATGACCAGGGCACTCCTGCTGTCTTCTGGGTATCAGGATTCTTCTTCACCCAGGCCTTCCTCACAGGCAGCCAGCAGAACTACGCCAGGAAACACACCGTCCCTATCGACCTGCTCGGCTTCGACTTTGAGGTCCTGGATGACAAACAATACAAACGACCCCCGGCAGACGGTATGATACTGACTGTGGCAGTGAGGAAGCTGTCGAACTAGAGGCAGGGCAGAGGCAGGGCAGTGCCTGAAAAATTAACAGGAGGATATTTGGGCTGACTTTAGATTGGGCTGACTTTAGATTAAACAGTCTCTCTTCATGAAACCATTTCCTAGTTTAATAAAAGAAAAGATGGAGAGTGCATGAAGAGGGGAGCAGTCAGAAGGAGACTAAAAAGAGTTTGAGGCTTCAGAAAGAAAGTGAAATGAGCAGTGGGTGGAGGAGAAGAAACAAACAGATAAAAACTGACATTAGGCTGACTGCGTGTAAGAGAAGCCGAGTGTAAAAGCCAGAAAGTAAGTTAAAGCAAAGCCTCTCCGTCTCTCGTCTGTATGCGGGCCTGCGTCAGCCCCTCGCTGTGCCTCCAGCTCTGCTGTGAGATGCTCAGTCAAAGTCTCACATTAAGCCTCTCGTTCAATCAGTCCCCAGCTGGGGCTCCATCACAATAACAGCCTATGCCGCCGAGCTGCAAGTCTGACAGTGTGTGCACGCGCGCATGCGTGTGTGTGTGTGCGTGTGCACTTGGCTGTGTGATGCAGGGCTGCAACAGTCAGCTGTGTCTTAATTTTTGTTCTGACCCGCTCCATGAGGAGTAAAGGCTCACATGCTTTAAGTAAGGAGAGTTTTATAAGACGGAGGTCAATGAGGACTGAGTCATGATTATAAAATGTTATAAAAGAAGATAATTAATGATGTTAAACAACCACTGATCACCACTCTCTACCCTGTGTGACCCTCAGGTGTTTACATCAGAGGACTGTTTCTTGACGGAGCACGCTGGGACAGAAAGTCCAAACTTCTGGCTGAGTCCTTCCCCAAAGTGCTGCATGACCCAATGCCTGTGGTAAGGGTACACACACACACAAAGTACACACATTAAGTACACATCTAACACTGACTACAGTTAAGAGTCGTCAGCAGCAGCCTGAAGTCTTGTGGTATCTGAATGATGAACTTTTGGCAACAAACACTAAATAAACTGTTTCTTTGGTTTGTTTCAGAGTTCCCCCTCAAACTTTTGAACCACAGGCACATGTGTGTCAGATGTTTTATTAAAATGTCAGATATTTTTAAAGAGCTGTTAACCTTCTGCTCCAAACATTTAAAATGGAAGGTTTGGTTTGATTCAGGCTGGAAACAGCCCAAACTGTGAGTCAGTTTTGTTTACATTATTTTTTAAGATGTTGAAGGTGAATGATGAGGACATGCTTAGGCTCAAAGATTGAGATCCCTGCAGGGCCGAGCTGAGGAAGAGTCCTGAAATCTGTCTGCTGAATATAGACCACTAAAATCAGAGGATTGTGACACATGTGGAGGTGAAATCGATGCAGGCTCACTTCATTTTTGTCGCTTTTTTCCAGGGCCTCTCATCTGTATTTGCTCTGAAAATAAAAGGACATGAAAGAGGAGCTCCTTGAGGACCTTTTGGTGAAAATTTTGTCACTTCAGCTTCCGAGTTTTTTTTTGTGCTTTTAAGAGTCATTCTTCAAAATGATACTTTTCAGACAACTTTTATTCACTTGAAACCAAAATGTTTTGTGGTTTGTCTGTATCGTTCGGCGTAAAAAGACGTAAACAGGTTTTCAGGTGAGAAAAGAGTTCTTGTATAGCTTCTTGGATCCCTCCGGGCGTCAGATGGTCTGTTCCTGTATCAAATGAGGAAAATGGGCCACATTCCATCATTGTTCAGATTTTAACGACTGACTCAGTTTTATTGGTTGTTAGAGCCCAGTACTGTAAGTCTCAGAGGAGAAATGAACAATCATCAGACTGCAGATTTACCCAGGAGGCCGTTCTCTCAGCTCATTTTTCTTTGGACCTAAAACTGAGCAGCAGCTTCAGCACTTCACTTTTTTTTTTAGCCTGTAGGAAACCCGGCTCCTTCACTCCTTCATTGTGTTAGTAATTAACAGAGCGTGAACCCAAGCAGACTGACAGAGTGGTGGATTCAGAGAGCTGGTGGCAGACAGTGAAGACTGATCAAGTTTTCTTCCTCCTTTTCTCCCCCTCTGCTCTTTCTGATGCGGTTATGATTAATGATTTATGCACAAGGCCGACTTCTTAAACATCCTGACATTTCGGGGCAGAATCAGCTTTGACAAGAGTGGGACTTCATTAAAAATGTGTTTATTATTTGTGTGAGTGGGGCTTCATGGCTGGCTTTGAAATGCTAATCTTAACAGCAGCTCCTGTTATGGAACCAGCTGAGTGCTTATAAGGCTGCAGCTCAACAAACTGTTTTTGTTTTGTTTTTTAAAGAGGTTTTTTTTTTTTTTTTTTTGGAGTGGCCCAGTTATTCCTTTTTTTCATAACCAAGACTTCTTAACAGCCTGAAGAAACTCCTTCTTGTTGGCTTTGTCCCTAAAGTTCCTGTTTGGAGGTTAATATCTGGGTTCATGTTTGGAATCCAGGTGTTTTCACAGGATGTCACAAAATCTCTTCTTCGTTTGGAGGTGTACAGAATTTCATTTGCAGTGTGATTATTCCAGAAGTCAGTTTTGCACACCCGTTAGACACTTCAGAGTTCATTTTAATGTGATTTGACCTTCTAACACCTCTTCCCTCTCTCTTCTTCCCTCCTTTAAGATGTGGCTGAAGCCCATCAAACGACAGGACATCCCCCAGAGGATGTGTTACGTGGCGCCGGTCTACAAAACCAGCGAACGCCGCGGCACCCTGTCCACCACCGGACACTCCACCAACTACGTCATCGCCATGACGCTCAACTCGGACGTGCCGGCCGAACACTGGATCAGACGAGGGGTAGCTCTGCTCTGTCAGCTCAGCAGCTAGTTTCACCCGTCAGATGAAATGTTATGTTTAAAAAAATATAGAGCTTTGCAGAGTCCTGAAGTATCAGAATAAAAGGGTTATGATTTAATACGATGCGACTTCTGAGAATCTGGTTTCATAAAGAAGACGCTCAAAGCATAAACCTGAGAAATAAAAGTCAGTACTTTCAAAACAAGAAGAGCAGAATACAGAGCCCTGAACCATTAGAAACATCTTATGTTTGAAGCAGCTGCTTTGTGGTTTTGTCAATCGGCCCTCAGTAGAAGCATCAGGGAGAGACTCAGGGATATTTCAGAGTTTATTGTCCTTATGTCATGGTAGAGAAGCACAGACAAGCAAACAGCAAAGATGTCACATTTTGCATTTTATATCCAGATTACTCAACAAATGTACAGACAACAAAGAAAGAATGAACACAATCATAGACCTTCATTTTTCACACAATCTGTTGCTCAAAAACAGTGAAGACTCCAGGCTTCAGGGTGTAGCGTCTTCAAGCATCAAACTCATGAAACATTTGATTTAGATTCTGTTTAACGCCAAAGAGAAACTAAGCCCTAAACTTAAATACAAACTACAAATATAAAGAGCAGAATCAAAAAGAACATCATAGAAAAAGAGTTAATCAAAGTGAAAAACTACAAAGCTTAAACTCATACACCGGACTGTGTCTTCGAACAGAATGAAACACATTCATGTCCTGTCCACGTGTGCGCACCTGAGCACGAGCTGAAAAAAAGTCTGCATAAAGAAAAAAGTGATGCAGTTCAGCCCTGTGCTCAGACTGTACCACTTAAAAAAAAAGGTCATAACACCAGATAAACTACACCCCGAAGAACCGCTCAGGAGCTTCACACAATTCATGTAAAAAGGTAACAAACGTTGTCAATATTTTAACTTAGTACAAATAATGAACACAAAGTTTAACTCAGCACAATATCTGTACCGCCTCACTCATGCTTCATGCATGATTCAGTCACATCAACCACATCAGTGACGGGAGTTCAGTGCAACTGATGGTGGTTTACAGCCCGGTTAGACACAGATGATGGATGATGTCACACAGTGACAGGATAAATGAAGCAACACACATCATCAGTGTGCTCCAGCAGCTGTAGCCAGTTAGCTTAGCGAGTGAGCCGCAGGACAGCTAATGGAATGTCATGGCGTTAAGGAGGGAGGGAGGGGAGGGGGGGCGTGTCGAGCACCAGCCACTGAGAATCCACACCGGGGCCAGAGTTTTAACACAATCAGCAGCAACTTTAACGTACGCCATCAAAAGCATAAATAAAAATATTAATAATCACACCGTTTAGCAACTCGGGGTTTAACGCCAAGTACAAGTGCAGGGAATGCAGTCATTTGTAAGCACCCGGTCTTTTATTGGGTCTTATAATTGGTCTCTGTCAGATTGTCAGGAAGTCGATGGATTCCTTGACTGAGGTGCAAATTGTTCTTCTTACTTCGCAGGAGAGAAAATGAGTGTCTAGCTGCTTTACTACTGACACTAAAAAGACAGCATGTATTTACAATACATCAAAAGTGCATCAGAGTGACGCCTCTCACTCCCACTTTCATCTACAAACTCAGATACACCCTAAATAAATCTAGCGAGCTACGCTCAATCGGTAAGACGAGTAGAACTAGCAGTTTTGAGATCACATTTTAAAGTCGATTTGCGTTAGTAAAGAAACAGGAAGTAAAGAAACAGCAAAAGGATCTACAAGGATTGTCAAACACTAAATAAGCTTGATCTGTCGTATTAAACATCTGGTTTAGAGAAAAATACTTAAATGCTAAGTTTTAAAGGCTTTGGCAGCTTTACTACAAAACATACTTCATCCCAAAAATC
Organism: Labroides dimidiatus; assembly: GCA_030710495.1. Classification (NCBI taxonomy): domain Eukaryota; kingdom Metazoa; phylum Chordata; class Actinopteri; order Labriformes; family Labridae; genus Labroides; species Labroides dimidiatus. The sequence continues at coordinate 20,481,198 of CM061160.1, forward strand.
AAACTCAAAAGAAAAACACAGTTATGCTTTACAAATAATGGAGAAAAAAAAAAGTGGTGCTAAAATAATACTGAAGAACTTTGGGAATGTCCCATGCAGCATCTGGGAAACACTTGTACTTGGACAGTGCAGTTCAGAGTTGTGTCCACGAGCACGAGAAGGAGGAATATGAGCTTCGGATGTTAAATCTAGCAGTGCTGAGCTCCACGTCTCTTTAAGAACACTGTGACGATGTGTGGAGCAGCTGTGGTTACGCTCCAGTGGCCGGGGCTTGGCACGGAGAGACACGAGATGTTTGGTACACAGCGTGATCACATCAAACGTTGATGACGGATGGCGGGTGGAACACGCACCACAGATGTAGGAGTCATGGATGATGGGGCACAGCACAGAGTGGAGAAGGGATGAAGAGTACGAAGACAACAACACGCTAACAACAGGTGATGATGCTACGTGGTGAGCTGCCGAGACTGTGACAGCTGTCTCTCAGCAGGAAGCCCTGCTCCACCTTCCAGCTCGTTTTTTGTTGTTGTTGTTTTTTTTAGGATTGAGTTTACTGATTGAGAGCAGATGTGTTTGGGGTTGGATAGCAGCCCTGCTCTTCTTTTATCCAGCTTTTATTTTTCTTTGTGTTTCTCAGATTGAAGTTGACGGTGGAAAGGTGATGGAGGAGAGAAGAGTGTAAACATCACTGGCACAGTCATGAGATATGCATAAGCTAACCGCTGCTTGTTTGGAATGGAGGCACAGGCCATGAACGAGACTCACATAGCATGCAAGACTGGGCCGTTACATCGCAAACAAAGCATGATAAGGCCAAGAAGAACAATACTGATACATCCAGCTCTCCCTCCTTCATCTCCCACCACGGCCTCCTCTAGTTGAAGCCAAAGTCAAAAACAATTTGGTCTTCAAAGATGGCAATGAGCAGCATGATGCCAAACCCGGTCAGCATGCCCAGGTTCTGCAGGATAAAGTGTCCCAGCTGGCAGCGCTTGTGGTCCTCACTGTCCCCGTGAAGCATTTCTGGCAGCTATGAAAAAGACAGAATGACCATTTGGAATCAGAAAGAGACTTCATGGAAATTAGAATTGTAGATCAGGAGAAGCGCTGATGGCCCGTGTGGGAGTGGAGTGAGTAAAAGTTAAGCTGATGTTGTTTGGGGGACGATTATCGCTGTGGGGCTGCAGAGTGTGTTGTGCCAACTCACCATATCCACCAGAGCCACATAGAGGAACATTCCAGCTGTGATGGCAAAGATCCAGCTGGTGACATTGTGCGTGTACTGGCCCACAGCGGTGCCAATCAGCATGCCAACGTAGGCCATGAGGGCGGACAGCAGATTGTAGACAATGGCCTGCTTCACCGTCATCCCCGCTTTCAGCAGCACCGCAAAGTCACCTGTGAGCCAGGAGAGACGGATTTAGACACACGTATCCCAAAATGCACCAGTCATGCTTCAGTCAGTCTCATTCAAGCTGTTTATAGAAGTTGAGTGAAGGTGTACGGCTGCATCAGTGACAGCAGTGAGTCTAATTTTTGTTTACAGCTTTACAACGTGTCACAAACTTTGCAGCCCTCTGTGAATTAGCGAGCACACGTCGTGATGCGTTTTCCTTTACCTCCCCGCTCTATTCTAACTCTGCTTTCAACAAGTTCGCCTCATCACCTCAGGCTAACTCCTTCCATGTACCTGCCGCCGCTGTCTGTCTCCAAGAAACTGCAAACAGACCAGAAGCTGCTCTCTGTGAGAAATATGTTTGACTCCCTCCTGAAACACTTATGATTACATATGCACGCCGTAGTCTCTCTACCCTCTTCAATCATTGCTGGGGCCAAATGCGGGAAGAGGCCCAAGTCTCAGCGGAAATGCCCTGGATTTGGAGAGAGAGATGAATACTGAGAAGGGGTGGCCTACATTTCCTGCACTGTGTAAGAAGCGGCCTCTTTTCCTAGCTAATTACCACAATGAATATATTACCACTCTGCTCTCATCCATCAATCAAAGCAGGAGAAAAAGGGGGAAAGTTAAAGGAGATGGTCCGCACACGCCTCACTTCAATAGCCCCCCCCCTCTTCAACTTTCTCTCTGGCGTTTCCTGTCTCTTCAGTTCCAATCCGTCAGGCACTCAGAAACGCCTGCCGCCGCCTCATCTACCGCAATTAACACACCCATCACTGCCAATTAGCTTCACTCTGGGCGGTTGAAGAACCCTCATAATCATCATCTTTGCCATCCAGCTGCTCTGAGGGGGGCGGCTTTTGTGTTCAGGAGGAGCTGAGAGGTGCACTTGTCAAACTGCTGGGTGGGTCTGACGAGCGGCTCGACGGGTGTGAATGCGTGGCAGCAAGTGCTCTCGAGGAGAGCGGACAATAAACGGGAAATGTAAGATTACACAGGGCGAGGTTGATCTTCAGATGTGGCTTGAGACTCCTGATGTGGGTTCGCCATCTGGAATCTCGAGTACAGAGCGAAAATAGCATTAAAAGGATGGAAATGCTGGACTGGAATGTGACGCTCTCGGCTGTCTTGTTGTACATCTTGAAACCCTGGAGATGCAGCCAGGAGCAGATCATTTTCGGGCACTCGGGGAAAATGACTCGCCAAAGATCACAGACTTTACAGCAGCTTTTAAACCCAAAGGGGTTCAGCCCTCTTCCTCAAATACAATCTTTAGACAGAAGTTGATTTCCTGTTTTTTTCCCCCTGAAACGTAACAATAAGTTGACTTGATGCTCCAAGCAGTCGACACAAGGGGGAGCAGGCGCACAATCAAGCCTATTATTCACTGGTTCACACTCTGCAGTAATTGACACTACTCTATTCATCAAGCCCACAAACGAGGCATGGAGAGCGCACTGCAATGAGACACATCATTAGTGCTGATCTGCTCTGGATGGCCCCACTGTCTCTGTTTCTCAGCCGAGTCTTACCTCCTCTCCTTCACGTTATTAACAAACAGACAGACAGACAGACGGAGGGAGGGAGGGAGGGAGGAGAGCATCAGTGTAAAATAAAACAGAAACACTGAAATGCTCACTTTTGCTGATTCTAACGGAATCAAAAGAGTCCTCAGAGAAAAGCGACTTGAATGCAAATGATCAAACCAGCAGCTGCAGCGTCTTTGAGTCTGACTGTACTGAACAATGAGCACCAGGCACGGTACATCATCCCCTCTGACAGACACACTGACAGGCCATTTCACTGCTGTCAGACAAAAGCCATTAATCTGGAATAAAGTATGTTTTTCTGGAGTGAAAAGAAGAGTGATGATTATTGACACCACTGGGTTTTTAACAAGTTCCAGGAGACAGAAGGTCGTGAAACTACGATTAAAGTTTCAGGTGAAGTTACAGAAAGCTGTTTCAGACGACGCGTGCTAACTGTGAAGCCCCCACAAAAGCAGCTTTGTTCTACCAGCTGAGCAAATGAAGTGTACAGAGAGGAGTGTGATGAGTAAATGATTTGCTTTGTTCGCTTTTCCGGCACTTTCTCTCAGCGCCCTTTCGCTCCACTTACCGAGCTCATGAGGTAATTCGTGGCAGAAAACAGCCACTGATGTGCTGATGCCTCCCGTCAGGTTGGCACTGAACGCTGCGCCTGCAGAGACGAGGAGTTCAGGACATGTCAGCGAGGAGAAGGTTGACATTTTGGAGAAATGTACTTGTTCACTTCTGGGAAAGTCAGGAGTTTGATACGATAGATACTGCATTCAGGCCTGAACATGAAATGTGAAGCTTGAGTCGGCAGACAATTAGGCTGAACGTGAACGTCGACCTTCTGGACGTGCAGGCGAGACGTTTACTACTGTTAGAGTAACGCTGTGAGGGCACGAGACTGAGTGGATACAGAGTATGAGATGTTTCCTGGTTTTCTCTGAAGCATTTTTACTGAAGGTTGTTTATTTTTTTAAGTTAGCAGTTTGATAAAATTATGTAAATAAATCTTGAAGACCTGCTGAGGGCTTGAGAAAATCTTCTTGTATCTGATTAGATTAGAGAACTCCATTAATCCCCTGTGGGGCTGAATTCCTTTAAAAAAGGAGGGTAGATGTACACACATCATGCAGGCACAACTGCAAACCATGAGCAGGAAAAAGCCTGTCTCCTTACAGAGTCCAGCTTTTTTTTCCCTTTTTAAAGAACTTTTTACTCAAATATCTGTGGGACCAGTTTGCAAAGTAAAACTTGTGGAGCCCAGACATTTGGATTTCCTGACTGATTTCATATTTGGCAGAAAATAAGGGAATTCGTTCAAATCCTTCACAAAAAAAGTCTCTCATTTGGCAATAATGAGCCACCAGAAGGTTTCTAGGCTTAAACAGGTTTGAGTCCTGTTGAGTAAAGCTGAACAGCAGCTGAGTTTGTACAAACATACCAGAGATGTCATGTTACTCTGATCTCATACCTATAGCCAGGCCATCACTGAAGTTATGCATCCCGTCCCCCATGATGACCATCCAGGCGATGCTGGCTATACCAGCGTCCTTCATCTCCTGGTCTGAGTGGCAGTTCCCTCCATGAGAGTGACCGTGGCCATGCGAGTGACCGTGTTTCTTGGCTTTGCGTCCGTTCTCCTTTTTGGGCGACTGTTGGTCTTGTTGGGCGAGCTGTGGTGCCAATGGCGTCCTGGTGGTCGGAGAGTCAGGAGGCTGGAGCTCCGTGTCGTTGTGACCGTTGTCACAGGACACCACAGTGACGTCTTGGTCTGAAACAGCGGAGATGTTAGCGGGCTGGTTTGAATGCGGCTGTGTTAAGTGAGATACTGAGGAATTCTCACCTTCTCTGATGGGCTTTAGGTGCAGCCACTCTGCGTCTGAACGTCTGTTTAACTTATGATCTGACAACTTCCTGCCAATCTTTCCCTCATCGATCACTTTCTTGGCCTGTGAGAAGAATTTCAGTATTACGCTTCATCACAAACACAGAATTTGATTAACTGGATGTTTGTTGAAGAAAGAAAGAAAGAAAACTGTCTAATGAGAGTCCAGTCAAGTCTCCTGCTACAGCTGGGTCACTCCACCTCACCTTGTGGTCTTTGTAGTGCTTAAACATGCCAATACAGTGCTCGATGATGAAGAGGAGGTAGATGCCGGCCAGCGCTGTGAGGCCCTTCCAAACGCCATCAAAGGCAGTAAGCAGATCATCGCTGTTGCTCGTCCCATGGCCATGGCCTTCATGGTCGTGGTTCCCTTGAGACTGAACCCAGGAGGAGAAAGAGAGGACCAGTGAGAGAGCAGCAGCAGATGGTTCACCATCATTGAGGTTTTCTGAGTGAGTGAATGCACTAAGATCAATCTTTGTGCGATAAACGTGACAGTCGTTTGGAGAAGGTGGACCAAGAAATTTCAGCAAAGAAAAGTTTTAGAGTGGATGAAGGGAGCAAAATTTGTTTTAAAAAAAAGAGTGCTGGAGCCAATCAAATCTGTAAGAAGAGCTAACTTAGGACAGGTTAACCAGTCAATCACACCCTTGTATGTCATGGCATTCTTCCTACTCAGTGTGAAGAGTGCAAGTTATGAAACTTTCTACATGTGCACCTGCAGCGTCTATGATGTCACCCATTTGTTCCCGAAACCAGTTTTGAAGCCCATCGTCAGCAGGGGCCATATGGGAAATATTAATCTCAACCTTGCTTTGTTCTAGTTTGGTAAAGAGGTAAAGAAGCGGGCCTTTTTGCCTTGTTGCAGAGTCAACAACCTTATACAAGCAAAACTTGTAAGTTTAATCACTTTGAAAAGAATTTGTTGTGAAAAAATTTACCCCTCATACAATTTGTGCTGATAGAGAAATAACTTACTAAGACCCAAACTTTTTTCCTGAACCAGGCTGTAAATCTGGACTGGAAAAATCAGCAGGGTTTTTTTTGGCTCGGTGTCGACTTGGTATCCAGTGTTTCTGCAGCCAGCCTCAAGTGGGATCTGGCAGTTTTTTAACACTTTGGCTTAGGCTTCATATTTTTAGACAAGAGGCAGCTGCACTAATCAGTGTACCACTGTGCAGTACTGGACTGCATGAGCATGAAAGTAAACAGGAACATAGGGATGAGGTGCACAACTTTCCAGTCTGGCTCAAGTCTAATCTTTAATTAAAGGATGGTACAGTGGATTTAGTAGGAATGGTGTCTCATGTCTGTGTAACCCTGTTTGTCATATACTTTTGTTTTAGCTGGCAGTAAAAGTTTGAAACTGTCATAAGATGTGCAGCAACCATTTCTCTAAGTTTTGATCATTTAAACCCTCACGAAACTCGACTCCACAAAAGGTTTAATCCACTGTGTAGGACACTCTCTGCCATACTCACATGAGGCAGCAGATGAAGGAGAGCGTCTCCACTGAGTGTGCCCACAGCCAGCGCCACCAGGAAGGTGAGCAGGAACTTGAAGCAGGCCTGGTTCAGGATGGGTACTAGCACCACGCCCAGCAGGGACAGCAGGCTGATGATGGTGATGGATACGAAGCCCCAGAGCCACACCCACACTGGAGGAAGAGACAGGTCAGAGAGAAATGAAACAGCTGCAAACTGTATGTTGTGCTCGGAGCTGAAGCAGTCCATCCAAAAAAAGATAAGAGACCACAGAGATTTTCACTTTGGGGGGAATCTGTTTAGTCATCTTAATTTGTGATCAGAAAGAGAGAGTACACCATCAGCCACGGATTGGGCATCGCTTTGCAGCTGGATGAAGAAATTCTTTCCTGTCCCGCATGCTAAGGAAAGGTTTTCTATCCGTGTGTCCTTGTGATGACACGACGCCTAAAGCAAGAAATGTGAAATGACATTTCAGCAGAATTTCACTCGCCTTGTTTTTCATTCAGACGTAAACACACGTGGCAGAAGAGGGAAAGTCAGAAAGGTACACTATCACTCAAAGTGTCAGTCCACCTGTCAGCCCGGGACGTGAATCAAAACTGAGACGGACCCAGAATAAAAATTTAATTCTCTCTGCAGAGGACGACGTTTTAATGTGAAGAGGACTTCAGCGTCAGACCAAAGATGGTGGAGTGTTTACCAAAGTGAGGTTGAACGCTTCACTGTTAATGTTCAGCTTAAATACTCATACTGACACACACAGTACGACTGTAACGCATATAAAACGGATAACCGACTTCAGAGAGGCATTTCCGGAGTATGTCAAAACAGACAAAAGCTCTGCTTCCCTCAGATTCAGCCGGTAATTTAATTTACCACGGCCGCTTTGATAATTTTGTCCTGGTAAAATATTTAACTATCACTTGAAAAACAACATATTTTCCCAGAACATTTTACAAGCTACTGAACACTGCCAGAGCTTGATTCACAGAAACAGAGGATGCAAAGCTGCCACAAAGCCGGTGGGGGGAAAAAAATGACTAATAACAGTAAAATCATGCTGGCAGACACGCTTCCTCTTCTTCACGTCTAATCAGCCCCAGGTGGTGTCGCTTGAGAAGAGATGATCTGAGACATGTCTTATGTCTGACGAAGAGGTCTTTAGAGAGACCGAATCAAGCTGTTACTGTCCCATTACCCAGCTGTAGGATCAAAAACATTACAAAAAAAACGAACCTCTCACCAGGAAGCTGGGGAACAGGAGGCTGGAGTTCCTCCAGGGGGAAATATTTAAACTGAAGAGGATGACACTGATGTGTAAGTGCTGATTACACAGCCGCTTGTCGTAAGCTTTATACCCAAACCCTAATTCCAGGGTGTTCACCTGGGGTTACAGAAAAATGAGTTGTGTTTAGATGATGGTGTTAGATGATGGCAAACACTGGCAGGCAGCATTAAAATCTCCTGTCAGCATTTGTTTGGGTAGATGCTTTTACGTACTCTACAATTTGCATTATTTTCATCCTTGTCAGACAAATCTCTAAGCCCCCATGTCCCATATAGAAGCATTTCCTTTGAGTTTGTTTATTCCCTCATAAATACTCATATACTTTAGTTTTTTCACCTGGATGTGCATTTAAAATGGTGAGCACAGGCAGCCTTTCTCAAAAGTCAGAATCAACACGGCTTGACGATGCACTGAAGTCGGTGAAAACGTGCCTGAAGTGGGACTTTGCTCCCCCAGGACTCTGGAACTTGCACCTTTCAGTATTATTCAAGGAGGTAAAGATTAATCCTCAGAGCACAGATATTGGCCTATATTTGCCTTGTTAACAGACATCATCCAATTGGGAAATAATGTAAAATGCACTGCTGCCTGCAGCCAAAGTTTATCTGTTGTGTTGCATCAATTTAGTGGTGAAATCTGCTGATTCAGAATAGAGTATTTTTAATCAGACACCTGTTAGACAAACATGAAGATGGCTGTGGAGGAGTAAAACAAGCCTCAGGTCCGGGATCTTTCGCAGAGAAATTGTAAGACATGTACCAGTGACATTTAAAGAGGAGGACCTACTAGAGACATTTAAATTTAAAATCTCAAAAACTCATTATGAAAAAAAAAATCAGACACAAAGAATCATTTATCCATCCATCTTCTATAGTGCTTATCCTGTTCAGGGTGGAGGGTGTATGGAGCCTATCCCAGCCGTCTTAGGACAAGAGACGGGGTACACCCTGGACTGGTCGCCAGTCACAATTTAGGGCAATTTAGAATCACCAATTAACCTGATGAGCATGTTTTTGGACTATGGGAGGACGCCAGAGTACCCGGAGAGAACCCACACATGCACAAGGAGAACATGCAAACTCTAAACAGAAAGGACCACCAGGGGAACAGGGATTCAAACTGGTGACCATCTTGCTGTGAGGCTGCAGTGCTAACCGTTGTACCTCCGTGCAGCCACAATTGTAAAGAAGAAACTTAAAACACCAACTATCAGTGAATCAGTGTTTTCTCTTTGTATTGGCCCTAATTTCACATGCAATATTGCATTTCTGTGTAGATGGTTTATTTTACCCCTTTTTTGTGTCAAATAAATTGCAGTGTATTTTTAAGCATTATTAGTGTGCAAATTAGTAGTACCAAAGTACCAATATTAATAATATGTAACTTGCAGCTTTCCGATTAAGGGATCCTTGCCAATGTCACACATGTGTGTAGAGCAGCAGATCACACCCACAACTGGCTTCTTAGATGTGAGTCATAGACAAAGAAGTGTAGAGGGAGCCTCATCATTTGAAAGAACAGAGTCACACTGGACAGTTCTCAGCTTAAATGAAAATGTCCTTAATAGGCCTTACTCTCGTTTTATTGGTACCACTGTTTTGCGCCTCACAAAAATGAAGGCGCTACAGTCGACTGCGTTCCTATTTGTCATATCAGGCGGAACGTTGTGTAACCCTGTGAGGCAAGTGTGCACCAGCCTTCAGTACATCACTGCAGGTCCTTCACACTTACGAAGCTCATCTACTTCTCTATCTCATTACCTTTGTACAGAGGTAGTTTGTGTCTGTGTCTGTGTGTGTGCTATTAGATGTGGAGGTGTGCTGAGGGGCTGTGGCAGGGCAATAGCAGCCAGAGATAACTGAGCAAAAGAGAGGAGAAGGAGACCCACCGGTCTGTGTCTTCTCTCCAATTATGTGCCTCCTGTGAGCTATGGCTCTGAAAACATGGCCCAGGGTGTCGCTTAGGCTCTCCTAATTGGCACAACACAAAAAGAGAGGGGAGTGGGGACCAGAAGGAAGGAACTGCAAATTTTCTGAGCTCCCCCATGGATGCTGGTGGGAGGTAAATGAGAGGTAGCTTCGCGGCATGTGGCGATGCCTATAGTTGAGTCTTGGTGCAACGCTGCAGATGATCTAGCACTTCTAGTTTTGCACTAATGAGGAGCCGGCCCTGCCCTTTTGACTTGTTCATGCTGTCTTCTTTGTTGTCATTAACATTTTTATGGCTGTTTTCAATGGCGGCTCATAAGGCATGTGCAATATGAGTGTCTCTGCAGAGGAAAGCGTGTTTAATGATTAAAGGTTTAAAGGGCGTACATTGAGGGAATTATTCCAATCTCACGTTTGGAGTCACGTTCCTGCTGCTCTGACAGCTTGAGTCTTTCCTTAAGTCCCCTAAAGCAACTAAAACTTTGGAATATTTTTTCAGAACTTTTTACCTCTAACTAAAATTAGTTCATAAAAGATTCCATGACCCCATACTAGCCTTATTTACACTGACAGCTCTGAAATTTCTTGTCTGCTTTGTTTAAACCAACTGAACTGCAGACATCATACAGAATGAGGAAAAATCTAAATGCAGCTTGTCGGCTAAGTGTTACTTATAATTTACTGATGAACTATCCCTGTAGGTCTGCATGTTCAACTCCCTTATTCAAACACTCTACAGCCATGAGAAGCTAGTGTTGTGTGCAGAGATGGTTTCTGGTCTGATTGCAAAGCTTTTACAGCTTTAGATCACAAACTGTAACTCATTAACTTTAAACTCTGTGATTTTACGGTTTGCATTCTCATAAACTTGGAAGCACAGTCATGCCCCACAGCCCAGCTAACGTTGACCTTCATTCTTTATGGCTGATCTTGTAGTCTCTCTCTTTTTTTCTGTTTCCCTGTTTATAATTAACTTGAGAGCTTGATGGACACTGGACAGTAAGGACACCACTGTCAGATTAAAAGAAATATTGTACAACAAATCTGTGCACAAAAAGTAAAAAAAAAAAAATCTTTTTAATTACAAGCATACAAGAGGACCACTCTGTAGCTGCTAAGCCTCTACTTTTTTTTTGTACCAAGGCACCAGAGCTGTTTTGGAGCCAACTTAACTGTTGGGTTTATTTAGTTCTTAAAACATGAACTAGTTGAATGAATTTAGATGCAAATGTAATTGAGTTATATGCAACTGTTACTTTAAGTTCCTGTGAGGACTTTTACAAGTGATCTTAAAAAAGTCTCTCTTCTAGATATCTGCCTGATCGTAATCCTCACCTTAAAATGAGTTAATCAGCACTAATATAGGTTATTTCCAAATGCTATTTCTTAGCACCGGGTTGATTTACAGCGCATGAAGTCTCTGAAAACACCAGGCTGGATGATGAAGTTTTGTAGTGAGAAGAGAGATCTGTTTTTTTCTGTTGAAAATGATTTCTGGGGGTTGTTTTGTAGTGATGGTAGAGACAGAAAAAGTACAGAAGAGCAGGAGAAAGCTAAACTGGAGAGTGATAGAGCACGGGCTTAAGGCTAAAACACAGGCTAAAGGCTAAAACACTGGTTAAACTGTTTGTGATAATGTTCATTCCAACCCACATGCAGCAGTTATACTGCAGTGACCTGATCAAACTTGAGAGTCTGTAAATAAAATGAAGAGTGAGGTTACATTAGCTCTGAGTGGTATATGAGAAGGACATAAGGACTCGCTAACATTACACGCTAGCTTACAGATATGTCTCAGAGCATCGGGCTGCCAGGTGCGCTAAATAGAGCTGTCTACTAAACTACAGTACAAACTGACAGAGTTTGCTTGTTGTCACGTTTCAAACAACAGTGCTGTATAACTGGGCTGGATGACTCTTGATTTCTTTGTTTGTTCTGTAAAAATAACAAATATGAGTAAAAGGGAAAAACTGAATTGAAAATATAATCGGTACTTACAGGAACTTTTAGTCCCAAGAGCTTCCTGCTCCACATCCAACTGGTGGTAATGTCGAATGCAGACACGACTGTCGATCTGGTAGAGCAGGGCAGGGCACAGGTAGGTGAACTGGCGTGGGGAGATGAGTGAATCTGGACTCAGACCATAATAGGTGAGGAGCTGAGTCAGGTTCAAACACTGGCAAAGAAAGAATGTTGCAATATGAGACAAAGAAACTACAGACCACGATACAACCAAAGTAATTAAACCTTCCATTTCAACACATTTACATCTGTTAGTAACAAGCCCTACCTCTTCATGCTGATGAAGTCTTCCACCTGCATGACCATGCAAGGCAGGGCCAGGCACAGTGGGGTGTGCACGACCACCCGGTGCTTCTCTCTTGCGTTTATGAGAATGGCTGTGACCATGGCCATGATCATGGCTGTGACCATGGCCGTGTCCATGGTCATGACTGTGTCCATGGTCATGACTGTGTCCATGTTTATGACCATGGCCATAAGACAAAGAGGTATCTTTGTTGGGCCTAAGCTGTCCTCCAGCTCTGACTGGCTTTCCAGGCCTCTCTGTCTGGCTTTCTGAGACAAAAGAAGGCGGTTGTGGATCCGGAGAGACCTGGGATGGTTGCTGCAGCTGGTTGCTTGGTGCAGTGTCTGTCCCTGTCTGCACTTCATGGATATGTTCATGGTCATGCCCATGATGGTTGTGGTCACCTTGGTCACTATGGTCATGACCACTGTGTGGTTGAGAAGGCAGGTCTTTGGCGTCAAAGCCTACCTGCTCATCTTTATGTTCTATGTCATGGTTGTCATCACTGGGATCATGACTGGGGTGGTCATGGTCACTGTGGTCACTGTGGTCACCATGGTCACCGTGGTCACCGTGGTCACCGTGGTCACCATGGTCACCATGGTCATGACCGCTGTGTGCTTGAGAAGACAGGTCTTTGGCTTCAGAGCGTACTTGCTCATCTTTATGTTCTTCATCATGGTCGTGATCACTATGGTCATGATCATCATGAGGATTAGAAGACGAGACTTTGTGGTTAGACTGGACCTGTAGCTGCTCATGTTTGTGTTCCTCGTCATGGTGGTGATCACCGTGATCATGATCCTCATGGCTGTGGTTGCTGTGGTCATGATCAATGTGAGGTTGAGAAGATGGGTCCTTCTGGTTGTACTGTACCTGCTCTGTGACGTGGTCATGATCCCTGTGATCATGAGAACTGTGGTTCTCATCACTTCGAGGCTGAATAGGCTGGTCCTTTTTCTTAGAATGGTCCTGCTCATGTCTGTGCTCTTTTTCATGTGTATGATCATGGCCGTGCTCATGCTGATGAACATGTGTATCCTGTACATGTCCATCAGAATGTTTATGGTCTCTGTCCTCTGCCTTAGCATGATCATGACTTGGTCCAGCATCATCATCATGAGCATGGCCATGATCGTGACCATGGTCATGTCTTGCTGGTACGTCAGAACCAGGACTAGTAGGAGTACTGTGAAAGCTGCACTCTGTGGGAACCTGTTCGTAGTGTGGATGGTGGGAATGGTCATGTGTATGTCCACGACTCGTTCCACCCCCTTTTATGTTAGGTGAATGAGTGTGAAGCCCCTCCTTCACATCCAACAAGTCCAGATGAGCTACATGGTCATGGCCGAGATCATCGTGATCCAAACCTACCACCTTCACTTCTCCCAGACCCAAACTGAACAGAAGACTCTGAAATCCCTCAAAATCTAACCGGTCTTTGTTGCCATAGCGCCTGAAGAGCTGCTGAATGTAAAACTGTTGTTCTTCCTCTGGAGAGTGTTCATGGTGTATGTCGGGCTCAGAAGGGGGAGTCGCTCCTCTCACATATGGAGCATCAGAGATCTGCAGGTCATTGTGCACGTGGTTGTGGTCAGCATGGTGATGCCCACCATGCTGGTGGCTGTGCCCTACTCCATGACAGCGGCTGGACGGATGGAAGAGAAAGGTGAGCACACACAGGAAACAGAACTTGGTGTGCACGTGGACTCGCATTGTCCTCTTACTACTGGTCCCCTGCCAAAACAGAAACATTACACAATCAGAACATACAGCCACAGCATCCAGTTGTGAGCAGCTGCATCTGTCTCCATATCGTTTCATGTAATTATAAATACAAAAGGAAAAGAGACTGTGTAACGTTAGGGTGGCTGGAGGGACAATGTCTGGCTTTAGCTGAGAGCAGACAAATGAGTGACTGAAAGCTGGCGTACCTGTGAGTATTTGGGCTAATTGCTACTGGCATGAAGAAAGTGAGTAACGGGAGCTTAAAATAACAGTAAAGCTGGTTGAGGAAGAGGACTGACAACTGACAGACACAAGCTGGCAGGGGCAGGCTGCCAGTGAAACAAGGAAAAGAGATAGGCAAGAAACTGCTGAGGCAGAGCAGGGATGCACAATGTTCATATTTTCATCACTCTGAGGCTGAGATCCCTTGCTGGGAATTTTTAGGCTAAGTTAGAAGCTCTCTGAGAGGACTCAGATACCCCTTTTTCACAGCCGCTGGTTCAGTGCTTGTGTCTGAATTAGCACCAGTTTTTTCTGTTTCCACCAACAAAGAACCGGCCTGAACTGGTGCTTAGCTGGCCCCACTTCCTTGCTGGGCCAGAGCAAAGAACCAACAACACCAGGGGGCAGGGGCGGGGTTACTGAGACCAACAATCAGTGCGGAAAACAGCCATTCATAGAAAGGAAAGCTGTCAAGCCAGTTGTCTGTTTTGTTTTCTCATTAAAAACTTGAAATGGAGGCAAAACTGAAGCAGCAACGCATTATCGCTCTCAAAGATCAGGTCTATACCTTATTTTATTTAACAGACTAATAAGCTTCATGTTTTTTATCTTATTTAAATGACAGGATGTCATTTCTGCCTCGTGGTTGTGCGTTTACATTTCTCCTCTGCTCTCTGCGTCATTCGCCCCGATGCATACAGAAAGAGAGAGAGAGAGAGAGACATGTAGCAGACTGAAAAGTAAATAACGTCACAACTACCACAGGATACTTAGATAAAAAGAAAATCTCTGCCTTCTTTTCAGTGCTCCCAGCGCTGTCTGTTGCCGATGCCCAGGGTATAAGAAGCTTTGTGAATACGGGCCATGATGACAAACTCCTGATTGATAACACACTCATCACACTGACACCGACAGTTAACCACTTTAATTGCTACCTTTAGCGTAACATAAAAGACCTGACAGAATCTTCTAGAGGACAATAAGCTCTCTGCAGTAAATTGTCCAACAAACTACTTGTTTCCCCCCTACTCAGAAAACCCTGAAGCAGCAATTTCATTTTAGTCAAATGATCCTCAGAAGACCTCTTGTGAAGCCTGTGGGTGGTCGATGCATGAAGAGAGGATGCTGGCTGAGGTTTCAGAGGAGTGGAGAAGGGTCAGATGAGGAATAGTTGATAATGATAAGATGGCACACATCAGAGACCAAACACAGATTAACACACAGTCTTCTTGCAGCCTGCTTGTTAGAGAAGTTTGTCTGTACAGCGTGAACATCTTAAGGGAATAGAGGAGTACAGCTGAGACAACACATGCTGGGTTATGTTAAAAATAAAGCACATGATAGACCTGCTGACAATGCTGGCTAGTAGGAACAACAACAAAAGATCACACTACAGCTACACAGATTTCTTGAGAAAAATTGAAAAGCAAAACTAAACACCTACTCAATATGAGTCAAAGATCACTTAGATAACATGACTTACAGCATTAACATTAAATACAGCCCCACTTTAAGACAGAACACTAGTGATCACACTTGAATGTGCTGCTGTTTCTCTGTCTATTTGGCGCAAAACAGTTTTTAGATGAATAACATGGTTTGAAGAGGATCTTTGTTTTTCCTCAAAGCTTTAATCACTTTGCCGACAACATCAGCAGCTTATCAGTGAAAGACTGTTGACTTCCTTTCACAGCAAGATCAATAACTTGTTAAATGTGTGATCTATGATGTGCTTTTTAAAGATTTAAGTGGTATCACATGAGGGAAGATATGAATTTTAACTGTCCCTGAATGCATGTATTATTATTATTAAAAAAACATGATCTGATTTGTGCAGTTGTACAATGGTGACTCCTGGTTACCAACCACATGGCCAAGTGGTCCAACTCGGCAGTTTTTAAACATCTATTAAAATCATAGTTAATACCGTTCCCTAAACTTATCCTTTATTTGCGTGAAGCTAAAGAAACAGATTGAAAGGCTACTTACCGCTGAGAGCCCTTGATTGAGAGGTGTGTGAAATTTAGTTAAGGCAGGAAGCAAAGATAATGTCCTGTTTGAAGGCTGTGCTCATTGACGGGGTGGTTAAGAACCTACTTCACGGCTGTTAACAAGACAGCGTTTATAAACATGAGACAGTAGTGACCTATGAACCTCCCAGCAGATAGGCTGAAGCAGAAGCAGGACCTGCTTTTAAGAGCACACCCTCTGAGCAGTGACAAAGCCTGCTGTGTTTTATTTTGAACAGTCTTTGTTGTGCTTGGCCTTAGGGGAGAACAAGACAAACTGTATTTCATAAAGCTCAAAAACAATTAGAGTACACACTTCATTTTGTTTTGCTGATATTTTTGGTGAATTTCTTCAGGCTTTAGTGAGAAACTTTGACTATGTCATGAATCTGACCATCTCTTTGGAGAGAACTGTGTATTTGTTTGTAATATAACAAAGGATAGTCCTTCAACATCGTTTAATTTATTTTTGTTTGTTTTTTACACTCATCATTTCTCTACTCCCTTACATAATGCATGTTGTTTGTTGCAGTATTTGCCTAGATCTTGTACTTCAGGGTCAAGCATTTCTGATCTTGTTGTGCATTGTACAATAACAATAAAACTTGGTCTTTCTGTTACACACGATGTACAGCTAACTAATACCGTTTCACCCTTATTAACAAAACTGAATTTGTTAAAAAAAAAAAATCATATTTTTACCATTAAAAAGAACAACCGTAGGATATTATAAGTCACACAAGCGTAGGAGATGCAGTGTGTTTGGGAAATTAATGGAAAACTGCGTTCTTAAACTAAATAGTAATCTAATGGTGCAGTTTCTATGCAGATAATAGCTCTTTCTATCATCACCACCCCTTTAATTCCCCATAAGTTCCTTGGGTATATCTTGAGGTCAAAGTTCGTTTAAGGTGCAAACCGACCCACTGCCCAGGACCAATTTACTCAGACTCATGCTACCCACCCGTACAGTCTACTTCCTGTTTTAAACTAAGACGTTTTTTTTCAATAAAAGCAGCACTTCACAGGATTTAATTGATTAACAGTACACTCTTTTCTTTCAATGCATGACTGTGCCCAAGTGAGGGGAAAAACCTTTGAAAAGTGGCCCCGCCATACTGATCCAATGTATTATGTTTCCAGTTCTGCTGCTTGCTTCTTCAAGTGCCTTTCTGATGTAAAAAGGTATTAAAAGTGTGTTTTTTAGACTAAATTTTTCAGTTGATAATCGTTTGTACATGTAAACACCCACAGAAGAGGAATTGGTGTTTCTTCAAAAGGAATATTTACACAGGATCAAAAGACTTCCTTGAATTAATCATCTTAAATAGTTACTGATGCAATCACCATCACAGCACTATTACATAATCCCATCATCATACAGTGAAATGCAATAACTTGCCAACTCACCGTGATACCTTTCCTCCTGCTTTGCCCCTAGTCCTGATGCTATCGCTTGAGGGTGTATTTCCAACTCTTCTGATTTGGGCACTCTGCAAAAGTAGCAAAGAAAACAGACAAGTTTAATTTAGACTTGACTCTTTTTCACTTTCAAGCTCTAGGAAATTCCACTTTCATGACCTGAGGTTCTCTGAAGCAGTACATAAAGGTGTAGATTGCAGAAGGCGAGTATTGTGACAACCAAAGAAAGGTCAGGGCTGCTTGTAAAATGTATCAGAGCAGTTGACTTTTGATATTCAATCATTTAGAAGAGCTCTGCACAGAACAGTTGATGGAAGGTTACCACTAAAAGGCAGCTTCCTCTTCCTCCAATGGCCCCTTAATGACCATTTCACAAAGAGCAGTCAATATGAATAATCCAACCAAGCCTCATACATAGCTTATAGAGACTCAAAGTGAACACTGTGAATAGCAATGGTACATCAGAATGTGTTCTGAATTGAGACTATAAGTAGGAAGCCATTATGCCAAACAAAGAGTTTAAGAAATTTTAAAGACAGGTTAACATATTTGGACACTTTGCTTTTCTAACCACCTTCTTTACCAAAATAGTAACCAAATATGGAAACTGAACTAGTCCCTTTCAGATATGAATCTGGTAGATTCTCAAGGATGGTTTCTTGCAAAAATGTCCTTAAAACAGTTTTGCAAAACAAAGAACTGGTAGAACAGAAACTGATGTCATCTTTAGAGCGATATGGATAAATAAATAAAAAAAACAAGAACAAACACAGCCAGTTTGCTGCAGGAAAGTCATCAAAATGTGTAATGACGCGGCCTCTTTGCAGCATCGTTCTGGTGTTTCTGCTTTACGATTCATACACTGGTCAGGGAGGTCAAAGGGCACACTGCTGCAAGTTTTCTCAGAACACTTAATATCGCCCTAAAGCTACTTCATTTGATTCTCATACATTCAAACACATTTCTGTTAGTGTCAAGCTGCTGTCAGGGGAAAAACTGAGACAAAAGAGTGTTGTTAGAGTTACAGCGTGCAACTAATTTGATACCAAAATTCCAATGTAAAATAATTAATGATCAATGAATAGTCAAAACTAAAGCTTGGATCAATTGAATAATCAAACATCATTAAGGAGATTAAAGCGTACTGTGCTCTGTGCACACAGTAACAACATTTCAAAAAAACAAAACAAAACATTTTTTAATAGACTACTTGATCAATCAGCAGAATAATCAATAGGTTCAAATGCTAAAATAATCTACTACTGCACTGCAAAAACTCAAATGTAAGCATGTCTTTTTAGTAAAAATTATCTCATCATACCTGATACGAGACACATTTTACTGACAAGACCAGGCATGTCTTATTTCAAGGAATTAAAAGACAAAAATAAGGTCTAAATTGTCTGTAACAAGCTAAAAAAAATTGATGGGATTAGAAAAATTTGCTTGTCAAGTTTCTTGAAATTAGAATAATGTCTTAATACAAGAAACTTTTTTGTTATCCTATTTTCTTGGGCTGGTTTGGTGAATGTAGGTCATTTTAACTTTAAAAAGACTTTTTTTAAGAAAAAGACAAAAAAAACTTGCTTAGATTTCAGGGTCTTTTTCGCAGTGTGCAGCCCTCATCAAAAAACGTTCACTGAGAAAAAATTAAAAATCTTAAATTGTAAAACACAAATAAAAATTTGCTAAATGTGATACAAGCAATACCCGTGTGGAGCTGTTCAACAGCATCTTTGATCCAAAAGTAAAGCTAGAACGTACTTTCTTTATTCATAATTTCTTAAGCACTTTCGAGTTTGTTTCTTTCAAGTCAGGATTTGGTTTCTCCTGCCAAGGCTCCACCAACTCCTCATCATCAGCTGGCTCCAGCCTGTGCTGACTCCCTGGCAGCTCAGTGATGGGAGGGGGCATTTCTGCCTTGACAGCTGGATGACAGAAAGTTAGATAAGCCCTTAAATTCCAAACTTTACAGGGACTGTACTTTTATAATGTTCCTCGGATTTTTCCTCTTCTAAATTGGCTCCATTTCACTTTGGGTTAGGAGAGAAATAAATGTTTCCAAAAAAAGCAGTGTAACTTGACAGAAATTAAGGATGTCACAAAACTTGAAAGTTTAGATCAAAAGTTAAGATATAAGAGTAACACTCAAGCTTTAATAGTTCTGTAGGTAATCTGACTTCCCTTAAATTCTTCTGAATGCTGACACAATGACACAATGATAGCCGACTCATCCTTTTTTTAAACTAAGGATTCCAATATTTGGAAGAGAACAAAACATAAAGCAGGGATAATTACTTTTTAACTTTTGGTTTCAGAATGAGTTATTTAACACCTAATTAAGCCACATTCAAATCCAGACGGAACAGAAACATTAAGGTTGCGGCTGTAACTTGCAATCTCCTGTTTGGCTTGATGCAACTCTTTCAATTCAGTTGCCATCGCAGCCTCACCATACCAGAAAGGAATGCTTCTTTCAGGGCCTTAGTTATGCTAGTTAAAGGTCATGTCAGTGCCCACATAAAGTCAACTCATAGCAGATGGTGTGTGGGAATCCGAGAGCAAAAGCAATCTGCAGTTTTATCAAGAAATTCAGCGCACTGAGAGACGAATAAAAAAGTTGAGTTCAAGCAGTGTATCTCTGCTGACACTTACGGTTGACAGCTTTAAGGAAAAACAGACCGTCAGCTGTCTTCTCTGTTTCGTAAGCGTCCATTTAGTGGAGGTGATGCTGCAAAGTGACACATTACCAGCACTAGCAGACATCATTACCTCAACCATCCACAAAACCCACGGACAAACAGTATACTGTACATCCACCTCTTCTTTGTGGACCAAGTACTTTTGTCCCTTTTGTTACATCGCCAATCACCTTCAACTTCAACAAAACACCTAAAAAAAAAAGGATAACCCTGAAAGCAGTCATTTTAACAGCTCAGCCGAGCACATCCCTGATCAAAAGTAGCTGTTCTGTGGAATCCGTCTGAAGCTGTGCTGTAGGTCCCCTGCAAATCTCCTGACTGGAGTACCTGGCATACTTACAGCAGTGTGGAAAGCTTTAATCTTTTCCCAGCCGGTGTGAGAACAGTACTGGATGCAGGTGCACAAACCTGTTGTGGCCTGACTTGTTCCCAACTTGCTTCATAACAACTAAGATGGCAAATTAATGACCCACAAAAGGCAAACCTTTCCCTGCCCTTTAAAACTGCCCATGTGATTTTCTTATGTAGACTGTATTACTAAAACAAGTCTGTTGAGTTAGACAGTGCAAACACACCAAGCTCATCAGCACATACAGGTTCAAACAGAACCAATGCAAACAGGCAAAACTTCATAGATCATTTATTTAGTTAAAGCTTTGTGAGTTGAGGGTACTGAGTCATTTTGACAACGACACGAATAGAAAATGCTGAATTTAGTCCTGAGGCACAAGACTGCAGAGCATTACAGCCAGACTGGCCGGACGCAGGTGTGTGACGGATGCTCTGTGGCCTGGAAACTTGTTCATCAAAGTGTAAAAGAGCAAAAGACTGCAAGGCTAGACTACACACGACACGTAAACAGAACGATCATCTGAGGAGTACACCATGCACGCCAAAGGAAAACACCTTAGCAAAACACAGAGTGATGCTTACCTTTAGTGACAAACACCTCTTTGAGGGTCGGACTTCAAACCACACCAATACAAAACGTTCACGCCAGCACTGATATGAGTAACAGGTTGAATGTTTGCAGACTAATGAGTCCGGTGACCTGACTAATTTATACTGGGAGGCGGGGAGGAACATGTGTGTGTCTGCATGTTAGAGCATTCAGGGAGCTGAGTCTGGGATCAACCACCTGACCACCTACTCATGTGAGTGTGTGTAAGTGTGTGTGTGTGTGTGTATTTGTAGCAGTCAGTCAGAAAAAGTAGCTAGAATTAGTGAGAGTCAGCTAAATTTGTTATCATTGGCTTTAACATGGGAGAAATTAGTTATTTAAAAATAATAACTCCTTTTTTTAGGTTATTAATTAATTTATGAGAAATCCCGTTTAAAATTCAGAATCCTGGAAGTGTCAAATCTGAGGAGCAGTTTTCGTGTTAATGATGATGACATGTTATGAAGAAGCATCTAGGTCCCATAACAGTACTTCCCCGTACCTCTGAGTGTAAGCCCTTAAAAAATATCCCTGATGGGTGTATATACACATTACAGGATGAGCCACCCAATGTTAAGTCCTGCTGGTTAGCTTTAATTACAGAACAGGGCTGTGGTTCTGCAAAGGCTTTGTTGTGAAATGTGACACTATGTCTTCGAAGACTGTATATCAGTGGTGGTGTGGGAATAGTATAATGTGCACAAGATTGTGGACATTTGGAGCAGGTGAAACAAACAGATCAGCCAGACCTGTGTTTACTAAAAACTTTTTTTTTTTTTTTTGGAATCAGCAGCTGGCAGCAACAGTAACCTTCACTTAGGGGAGGCACCATGAGGTATCAGGATGGGTAACACTAAATTTAAATTAAAAAACAAAACTGTATGCTGATAAATTGTTTGCTCTTATATGGAGGGCTAAGGGGACTCATTTTTATATAATCAAAATAATATTTTTTTCTTATGTCACTCCAGCTATAACAGAAAATAATGTAAAAATATCCAACTCAATCTTAAAAGCATGCTATTTTAATTAGATACCACATATTGACTGACTGCAGTCAGGCTCTGTCCTTGTGGGATTTCTTTTATTTGCTGGCTGAAAAGTCTCAAACCTAAAAGTGAGGTAGAAAGCCTTTTAAAAACTTTCATAAACAAGCTTGGGTTGTCATATAGATGGGCTGCTTTGTATATCCGACCTGTAAAGCAGAGGCAAAAACATGATTTGAACATCAGTATTAATAAATTAATTAATTTTTTTTTTTTGGAGAAAGCTCATTCTGATTCACAGAATCTATAAGCCCCAAATGAATTGCCCTGCAGCACTTTCCCACCACTGTACTGTATGACACCAAATCCTTCTGATCACTGGAAGCTGTTTAACACATTACAAAAGAAACATTCAGGAGCTCATATTCGCCACACTACAAAGTACATATTTATTAGGGATGCAAAGAAATGAAAATTCTCTGCCAAAACCGAAAATAAAGAAACCGACTAGTCCTTTTTTCTGCGTACTGATCTTTTTTTCCTGTACAGATCAGAGCACGCTCTGCAAATCACTATCTGTGGGTCTTTCTCAAATAAACCATGGTTTTTGCTTGAGTCATCACAACATACTGTTTTGGCCGTGTTGTTTTTGTGATAAAAGTCTTTCAGCCGAAAATGCACTTTTGGGCTTTTTTTTTTTTTTTTTTTGCCGAAAAATTTTTGGTGGCTAAAATTTCAGTGCATCCCTAATATTATTCCTTGAGCTCAGTTGGCATTTTAAAATGTACAATGACACAACAGTGCCAACATTTTATCCTTGAGTTATACTCTCAGCTGTATGCTGTATTCTACAAGCAGCACTGATATCAAGGAGCATAAACATTATTGGGTTGTGCAGCTTAATACTTAAGAGGAGGATTACCCTGTTAAAACACATAATAGTCATTTAACTGGTCATGGATGGTAGATCTCTGAAAGAGCAAACATTTATATCCGTTTAATATTTGCGTTGAAAAGGTAATTGGGTCTTTATTGAGTGCTTCCATTTCCTCCCTCTGTCCCCTTTAACCCCTGAAAACACTAATCTGAAAACATATGAGGGGAAAAATTGTATAACTAGGTCAGGTGGCTCATAATCATACTGCCAACATGGTTTTGATAGCTTAGTCACATACCAAAAGTTAATATGTAAAGCTTACCATGTGAAAAATATTGTAAATATGACGAGCTTCTGTACATAATTCAAGAGTGTTCAAATATGAGACTCAGCACGGTTCATAACTCCTATTAATATTAGATGATGTTAGCTTGTTAGCCAAAGGAGCGAGTCATTACCTTACTTAAGTCAGGCTAAATGCAGCTTCTGCTGACTTTGAAGGTAAAAAATAATCCAAATGGCAAATATTTCAAGTTATTTCACTTCCAAAAGTTAGTGGACGATCATGAACAATTTACTCGATTCTGTTTTTTTGTCATACTATTGTGCAGCAATGTACATAAAAAGTGTAGATTCAAGATGTCTATGCAGATGTAAGTTCTAAAAACGTGCATAACTGCAGTAAACACCTGAGATCAATAGCTGTGGGCTATATATAGGCAGACACTGCATGTGTGCTTTAGTCCATCTGTTACATGATGCATTTACACCATCGTATTTCTTACCATTTCTGATAATAGATGCTCAAAAAAATAAAGTTCTGTATGTTATGATATCCTCAAGCATTGGGACATGAATAGTCATTCATTCATCTTCTATACCGCTTATCCTGTTCAGGGTGGAGGGTGTCTGGAGCCCATCCCAGCCGTCTTAGGGCGAGAGGTGGGGTAATGTGGGAGAGAACCCACGCATGCACAAGGAGAACATGGAAACTACACACAGAAAGGACCACCGGGCACACCGGGGTTTGATCATGTGACCTTCTTGCTGTGAGGCTGCAGCGTGAAACATAAATATGAGCATAATATTTCTTTTTCTGCAGTTAGGGTGTTTTCACATAGCAATACAACAGTGGAAAGCAATATAAAAGACATGAGATGTTTTATCATATTACTGATTGAATGAACGATGTTCAGTAGTTGCTGCTGCTCTGCTCATTGATGCGTAAAAAACGACATCATGTGAGCTCAAAGCTCTCATATCAGCAGCACCTTTCTGTATATCAAGCAGCTGAGACGAACTAAAATGATCTTTTTAATACTCAAATGACAACGACACCTACTAAATTATAGTTAGTATTTAATACTTTTCCCACGGACATAACTGAAATGTCACATTTGCATATGACCAAAAGCATCCGTTGCACAGAATCCAATACGATGGAAGAAAAGAGACAATGGAATTGTGCATTTTCCTCAGCCTCTTTGAAGCTAGTAGCTCCATGCTATTACTAAGAAAGTTATCGAAGCAGAGCAATGATACCGCCCATCAGCAGACGGTATGATCAACGAAGAGGCTTACAAACTGCACGTGGTCCGCATCAGACAACGGTGACCGAGCTCGCTACTATCCCCGTCATTGAAACGTGCGCACTAACGAGCAGGGTTTAAACTGATGAAACGCGTTAAATACACCAAACAGTGAGCCGCTTAACCACAGCCCATGACACACGCCCGAAGCCCTGTTTGTTTGTTAGTCTCCCCTTTCGAGCTTGCTGATGCTAACATTAGCATAGAAACGAAGGAATCAACTCAAAGCAGCTAACATTAGCTAGCACACCATCCACAGGAAATTAGCTCACAGCCTATAAAGAGCGACGATTACACATGCTGTCTAAGATAACGTTTTATATGTTCGAAGTGGTGGTTTATAACATCTACACGGTGTGGTAAACACTGCTCGGGTCCATGTTGTGGGTGTGAATGATAACAAATGGGTTTTTATATAGTTACCTCACTCGAGTGCCGTGTGCATCTCCTCTCCGCTCGGTACCAAAAAATAAAAAAAACTGCCGTCTGGTCTACGTCAACGCACGAGACTTGTCATTCACCAACCACTCTTGCGTACCTTGCGTAAGAAAACGTCATTGACAAACTATAAGTCTGCGCCAACTGCGTAATGCATTGAAGACGGCACTGACGTTTTTTTCCGCCAGATTGTGTCTGAGATGTCATATGACTCACTCTGAAGAGAACAAAGCCGGCAGTGGAATTAGTCCAGCACCTAATTTTAAGTCACACACCCTCTGTGCTCATCGTGGCGGAACATATGAAGTCATATCCCTTGTTTCAACACAAAGCTTGATCCTTTTTTTGGTCACGCTATAAAAAGGACATCTAACCGAGAGAAATACCATTATGTTTAATTTAGCTTTTACTGTTGAGACCCAGGCAAGTGTTGCTCTCATATTCATCAGATACACCACCACAAGAGAAATATATACACATGACAGGAATAACTTGAAGTTTTGAAAAGTTAAATGAAACTTAAATTAAACTACATGCAACAAAAACAATAAAGCAAACGAGAACAATGCAAGAAGGGGAAGTGAACAGCAGTCCATTAGGCGAGAAAATAAGGAATAGGTCACTGCTTAGTTTCAGACAGATGGATCCTTTTTAGAGTCCAGGTTACCCCTTAACCAAGTCCTACAAAAAAGAAAAAAAAAAGAAAAAAGCTGAGAACTAAGAAGCTTCCTATCATGAGCAATGGTCCACGCGTCTTTCAGGAAAAGAATCTTTTTTTTTCAATGACAACGACGATGACGATGTATTCCAATATAACTGTGGTTTGATATCTTGCAAAGTAAATTAAGTTTCAGATAGATGAGTGATCACATTCCCAAATGCTACTCCATAAGGAGTGTTTTTAATACTTTTATGTTGAATTGATGTAATAAAATATAGTTGTTTAGATCTCACAGATTTTGAAACAGAGCAAATACTGCAAAGCAAAACAGTCATTTCTGATAAAACAATCTGATTAACTTTGATTTTAACACTTAAGACAAACTACAACATTATTACACCTCTTTTTTGTCTCCTCCTCTCCATATTGTTCTTTCTTGTTTCTGGGCATATCATACTTTTGTCACTTACATACATGTTACATACCACTATCACTCACAGGTTAGGCCTGCATCATGCTTCTTTCACCTTTTTCACTTTAAAGATAAACTTAATATTTTTTGATGACACATCAAAAAAGACCTTTTAAAACTGTTATCAAGTTGAAACCAAACTTTTCTACTCGTACTTTATCAGCTTCTTTTACTTTATCTTTCAAGCTTTAAACTGCGTTAGCCACACTATGTTTTCCTGTTCGTAACATAATTATGAAGTTCTGCTATGGATCATATTGTAAAATCAATCAGACACCCACTAAAAAAGCTGCCATACACATAAAAACAAAAATAACTTCTGCATAGTGCTTTCAGAGCTTGCAAACATGGTTATTTAGTTTCAACTTGTTGATGGCTGAAAAAAAACAGCAAAATATCAGGTGTAAAAATTAAAATAAAAGGAAAAAAAAACAGAAAGGGATGGAAATATTTTCTGCCTAAACGCACATCTCAGTATGCGTTAGAAAGATTCTGTCCTGTTCCTCACCCACTGGTTTCATTACCTGTTTTATGTTTCATGGGTCCTCTGTTATATGATGCGTGTCAGATGAGGCGCCATCATGTGATGAATATCTTCTGTTTAATGTAAAACAAGTACAGAAAGATAAAGTCAGAATTACTTATGCGGCATATTTACTTTGCCGTTCCGGCCACAATGAGCTACAGGTCAAACAAATTAGACAATAAAAGCAAAGAAGCAGCTTCTGGTCTTGAGAAATTAAGTCAATGCAGTAGTGTTCTTTGAGTGTCCACTTAGCCGGCAGCCTGGGTTCAGTTCCAAACTGAAACAAAAACAAACAAACAAACAAATAAAATAAATAAATAAACAAACAAATAAATAAATAAACAAACAAATAAATAAAGGCTTAAGTCAGGTCAGCATCAGTGCTTCATTGATTCCTGCTAAGAAATGGACAGTATTGGTCTGTTTTGGAAAAGGCTGAGACATCGCACCTCATTTGTGATTTTTAATATAACACAGTGTCAGTCTCACCACCCTCAGCAGCAACTGTAAACTGTTGCTCTTTAGTGTTTTATAAAACCCATAACAGATTTCATCTTGCATCACTAAAGTCGGTGTCTTTATTTTTCCACAGACGCCACCTCTTTATTGCACCCTGCACATTCTCTGGTGCTTCCTCGTGCAGAGTAAAAGGTGAAAGGGTAAGTGCAGTGTGTTCAAAGTGAGCGAGGGCCCTGTGTTGGTTAGTGAAAATGTGCTTGGATCAGTAGCACACAGTCATTAACATAACTTTACAAGAACATCACATTATTCTTGCACAGGAGCGTAAACAGTAAGCGCCTGAAGGGTTCACCATCTCGCAGAAGACTTCACCTTTGATCTCGCCTGGCCAAGTATTTATTTACTCTGAACTTCTTACAGAATTTTCAAGCAAACCATAATTTCATATGCAGAGCTCCGAGCAACACGGCGTAATAAGCTTAGAAATAGTCTTGCTGTATTATGTGGTGGGTTAGAGAAACAGCTTTCCACAACTGACCTTCACTGTCTCTGTGTAGGTGGCCATGTGACTGTGTGTGTGTGTGTGTTTGTGTGTGTGTGCGTGTGTGCAGGTGAGTGTAAGGCATCTCAGCGGACATGCAGCTAATTTCTGTCCGCCTTGCACCAGCTGGGTCCGCTCCCCTGCTCCTCCCCTTCGCGAGCTCCCTCTCTCTTGCTGGCTGTCTCTCCTGATCACAGAGAGATTAATATCAAGTGATTGGCAGCCATGTTCTCACTTAGCACTCCGGTCATGGTGCCCCGGGGTCTCTGCGAGTCGTAAAGCAATGGTGGGAGTGCCATTGTGGCTTTCACTGTCATTTAGCCAGAACCCAGAGCCAGCAGACGGAGGATGAAAAGTGCCAAACGGCTGCATTGAATTATGAGCTTCACTCAGCCCAGGCCGTATATACAACCCAGCACGGGGAGCCATTTTCTGCTGAAATGCCTCTTGCTGCAGATTACTAAGGTAATATTTCCTGCACTGCAACTAGAGCGGTTATGGTCTGCAGGCAATCTCACCTGATGCAGCTTTTGCCGACAGACGATGTGTTTGAGAGACGAGGCATCAGCTTGCAGTGAAATTACCCTTTTTATCACAGCGGTTAAAAAGCCGAGGTGGTTTTTAATGAGGACAAGTCTAACTTTTTACAGCGGCCTGAACAGCTATCATGTGCACAATTACAGACTCAAGCGAAATAGTTCATTGGAGTCAAATAACCTATTATAAACTAATATTACTGCTGTCAAATTAAGGTCGTCCATCTTGAGTGCTTCCCTCCACTCCATGGAAATGGAGGGATAGCAGTCTGAATAATTTGTGTGTGTGTGTGTGTGTGTTCCTGGATGACATTTTGCTGATACAGAATAATACTGGCACCCCAGTAGACCTGCTGGTTCTCAGTCCTGGAGGGCAGCCAAAGACAAAGAAAAAGGGGAGAAGGAGAGAGAGGGAAAGAGAAAGAGAGAGAGGGAGACATGGCAAGTGACAAGTTTTAAATATCAGCTCATTAGCCACCTGTAAACCCATCTAATGAGCGCTCATGGATTTTTCATTCCCTGTAATTGTGTGGAGGTATAGGAGGAAGGCGAACGCACTCGCTTGTTTCCCCTCAGGTTTGTTGTACTTGCCAAAGCTATATTGCGCACACACACACAGACACACACATACACAACACCCACTGCTTCTAACCCACAGGTCCTGGATCGATTTCAGCAAAAAGAAGAGCAACCAAGTATCTCCATTAAGCCTGTAATGAGTTTTTAGTCATATAATAATCTGAAACATTAAGATCTCAAAGATCTAGTCTGAAAACACAAAAGAAAATTAGCTAGCATCTTTTGTATTTTAAAAATATCAACCTATCACTAAGGATTTGTCATGTGGCTTCTTTTCCTTGGTTTAGTTGCTGCTGAAATTACGTTCAGTATAAACATCTTTCCAAGAAGACAATGCACCATTACTGTCTAATCTGCAGCTGTATCTCTCATTCACAGCAGCTCAGCGGTAGAGTCAGACTTCTCTCAGTCTGGTCGATCCCTGTTCCCACATGCTGGAGTGTCCCCGGGCAAGGCACTGAGCCTCAAGTTCCTCTGAGTGGTAAAGTCAGCAGTGTGTGAATCTGCGTGAATTAATTAAGATCGATGGAAGCTTTGTATAGCAGCCACCACCAGCTGTGGCTCCTTTAACACATCGCCTGTTTCCCCTGTATTCTGCAGGTCTAATCCAGAGTCTGGACCTGTTGTCTATCAAGGACGTCATCACACATGTTTTATCTCTTTCTCTCTCTGTATAGGTTTGTCTTGTATCATTATCACTGGCAGTACTCCAGCATCTTTTCCACACATCAACCTTTTTCCTGACTACCCATAGTTCATCACAATTGCGGGGTTTTGCTCGTCCCATTGAACGTTCTGTTTACGTCGCCATGGACACAACAAAGCTGATGATGATAGCCTAGCTGTCATACCCGCTCTAATAACTGGCTTTTAAAAGCAAGAAAGTGACAAAAGAACAAAAATCGGAGGCGGAGTCATAGTGTGGATGTTTTTAAAAAAGTTTACACTGAGCTCTCAATGATGTCACGCCAGTGTTTTTTTTAGCTAGCTTGCTGGCAGCAACTGTAAGTCGATAACCTCAGGCGGAAGTCAACACCGTTAGGCTTCTGAAGAAACAGGTGGATAGGATTCAGTGAAGTTTAAAGTGTCGTTCTATCTTAAATCCTTCCAGATGTGGATTAATAATATTTATCATCATTGAGTCCCCAGCACAGTATCTCTATTTTAAAGAAATCTGCATAAAGTTATTGATAGTATAGTGTCAGAATATTTTATTTTACTGCTCCGTGTCCTGGAGTAAGCTCTGATTTCTGTACATATTAATTGTTCCTGATAAGAGAACGCGAGTCTCATCCTTTTTCATGCACAGAAGAGTGTCTTTGAATCCTGACAGCTGTGACGGCCCCTGCTCATATGTGTATGTCTTTGACAGAAGGAGTCTTCAATCTGTTCCCTTCAAGGTGCTGGGATTGGCTAGGCGCGTAATCATGCGGATGTGGGGCACCTGGGCCCGCTGCTCCACTCCCGCTACATAAGCTGGCTTCCAGCGACCTGCTGTCTCTCTGTTCCTGCTCCTGTCTCCGTCCGATCTACCCACACGATCCATTTAGTCATTTTTGTTAGCGCACCCTGCAACGCCTTGCACCACATCATTTTCACGCACCCACATATACACTACTGATCTCACAGACAGACACACGCCATACCTTGTTCATATTCCTTTCGTTATCTGTAATAAATCGTTTCGTTATTTTGGAAAAGTGCTCTCCCTCCGTCTTATTGTCATGGCCATCTGAGCCGGGTTATGACAAAATGGGGGCTCGTCCAGCCGTTTTGTTCCAGTTTTGGCTGCGCAAAGTAAGTACGTCGGTTTGTCTGAAGTGTTGATTACAGGCAACATTCGGATAATTGGTTGCGCAATTTGTTTCTTGTTGGTCGGGACCTGATTTGATGATTAGTACCTAAAGTAAGGTAAAATATTTGTTAGATTTTGCTGTTTTTGATAGATTGGATTTGTTTGTCTGTTTGTTTCATTCAAACTAGGAGTTTGACGGGCGAGAGTACACGTGCGTAAAAGTGTGGGCGCACCTATTTCCTTTTGTTTCCCTGTTTGTTGACGTGTGTTTGTGGAGACATAGGAGAGGGGTATAGTTTATTTGTGGTTGGTGATCGGGTAAGTTGGGTAATGTATTGTTAAACGTAGACTCTAAACTGTGTCTATTTAGTTGTTTACTTACCCTGGACTCAGCGTTGATCCTTGGCTGCAGTTTTGTTTGCGCGTGTAGCAGGACAGTCAGGTAAGGTGATCTCGTGTGCTTTGTCGTCATTGTGTGGAGTTTTCCCTTGTAGGCTTTGGCGGCGTTCCCCTTTGGGTTCGTTGCGTGGGGCATATAGTGTTGTGACGCATGCGGTTGAAGCTTTGCTTGGGAGCATGTCCGTGGTTTCGGGAGGGTTGCTAGCGTGCTAGTCGCCCAACTGAGCCAGCGGTCTATGGTGCATAAGAACCCGCCGCTAGTCGTTGCATGAAGACTAGGGAGGAGTTTAGATAGTGGGGTTTATTTCCATTAGTTAGCGGGAGAACTCCATACTGGCTCGGGGTGATCCTCCGAGCGCACACGGTGGCCTTGTGGTGCCTGACGGATCCTGTTCAAGCGTAAAGTTGTCTTGTACTGTAGTTGTATTGGATAAGTGTTAAGATGTCAGAAGTTGAGTCATTTATTGCTGCTCCATCTGAGGAGAACTTGGAAAAATGTACAAAAGAACAACTGGTGAGGCTTGCAGATCATTATAGTGTCAATTTAGGGGATAAACGGTTAAAAGAAAATGTTAAGATGACGTTAAAAACAAAATTACTGGAAATGGGAGTTATGTCCATGGAGCAGGAAGAGCGTCCTGCCGTCTCTTCGTTTCCGGTGCAAACACAAGGCTTGACATTTGAGCAACAGAAAGAACTTCTCTTGTTGCAGTTGCAGCACGATCAGTTAAAACATGAATTACAAATTAAAAAACAGGTTGAAATCGAGCGCATCCGGCAGGAGAATGAAACTGAGAGAGCTAGGTTGGAGGTGAGTCGTCTGTCTTGGAGTACAAAAGGTGAGCAATTCGATGATGGAAAGGATGATCAGGATCCTAGACGTTCTTTTGATGTAAAGAATTTGAGATTATTGCCACAGTTTAATGACAGAGACCCCGATTCATTTTTTGTCTTGTTTGACCGGGTGGCAAAGGCAAGAAACTGGCCTGATGCAGACTGCGCTTTGATGTTACAGTGCGTCCTGACAGGGAAAGCGCAGGAGGTGTATTCTTCATTGAGCGCTGAGGATAGCTGTAGCTATGAAAAAGTTAAAGCTGCTGTCCTGAAGGCGTATGAACTCGTTCCGGAGGCATACAGACAACGTTTTAGGTCATGGGAGAGACGTCCTGGCCAGACTTTTGTGGAATTTGCCAGAGATTTATCTTTGCATTTTAAACGTTGGTTAACTGCTCTTGATGTCACAACAATGGAAGATTTGTGTGAGTTGTTGATTTTAGAGCAGTTTAAAAATATGCTTCCATCTCGCATTGCCGCGTTTGTGAATGAAAGAAAAATAGATACTGTGTCCCAGGCTGCTATGACAGCAGATGAGTTTGAGCTGCTCCACAAGAGAAACTTTCGGGAGCGCGCGCCTGCGCAGGATGATTTTGGCTGGCGAGGGAAGCGTCCAGGCGTTCCAGCGGAGCAGATGCGTTCAAGGACGGTCGGTTCATTTAAATCAGACGCTAGAACACGAGGTGGTTTTGATAAAGGTAAGGTTTGTAACTACTGTCATCAAACAGGACATTGGAAGGCTGATTGTCATGTTTTACAAGCCAAAAATAAAGTTGAAAAATTAAACGTGAAGCCTGCAGCTGCAGCAGCACCTGTTGTTACCTGCACAGTTGCTGAAGCTCATGTTTCCGATGTTTGTGAACCTGATGTTCTGGCTGCTTATGCGCCGTTCATTCGAGATGGTTTTGTGTCCCTGGTAGGTAGTGAATCAAGGGTTCCAGTTAAAATCCTGAGAGATACAGGAGCCTATGATTCTTATATTGTGGCCTCTGTATTGTCATTGTCTGATAAAACTGATACGGGGGACAGTATTCTCAGCCGTGGGATGGGTTTGACAGTGCTTCCTATCCCATTACACAAGGTGGTCCTTGACTGCGAGCTTGTGCAGGGTGAGGTATCTGTTGGAGTTCGGCCGGCATTGCCCATAGAGGGAATTCACTTTATATTGGGGAATGGGTTGGCTGGAAGCAGAGTTTGGTCAAAACCCGCTCCTTCACCTTTGATAAGTGGTCCTGTCGATACTTTGTCTTTGAATGGTTCTGTTGAGTTACAGGACGTAGTTCCAGCTTGTGTGGTTACACGGGCCATGAGTAAGGCTGAGCCTGAGGCTGTGATGAACAGTGAAGATGACATCATTACCGCGGAGGTTCCATCGCTGTCTGATTTTCCGCTGGCTGTATCAGCCAGTGATCTGAGGAAAGAGCAGCAGAATGATTCTTCGTTAAAGGACATGTTTGACCGAGTGTTGCTGGCAGAGGAAGTAAACAATGTGGCCACTGGCTACTGTGTGCAGAATGGTTTGCTCTTTAGGAAGTGGACGCAACTTGGCTGTGATTCTGTTGGAGATGCTGTTTTTCAGTTGGTGGTTCCGGCTAAGTACCGTCCCTTGGTGTTAAAAGTGGCCCATGATGATGGTGGACACTTTGGTGTCAGGAAAACGTATTTGCAGGTTCTGAAACATTTTTTTTGGCCACGTGTAAAAAGAGATGTATCTGCTTTCATAAAAACCTGTCATGTGTGTCAGTTAACAGGAAAACCGAATCAGTCTTTGAAACCTGCTCCTCTTCAGCCGATACCAGCCGTGAGTGAACCTTTTGAACATCTTATAGTTGACTGTGTCGGTCCTTTACCGTGTTCAAAATCTGGCAGTAAGTATCTCCTTACGGTGATGTGCCAAAGCACACGTTATCCAGCTGCGTATCCACTAAGGTCCATTACAACTAGGTCTGTGGTTAAGGCACTTACTCAGTTCATTTCGGTATTTGGCATCCCCAAAATTGTGCAGAGTGATCGAGGTTCGAATTTCACGTCACACATGTTTGGGCAGGTGCTAAAAGCATTGAAAATAAAACACAATAAGTCTTCGGCTTACCATGCGCAAAGCCAGGGGGCGCTTGAGAGGTTTCACCAGACCCTGAAATCTCTGCTCCGGGCATACTGCACTGAGTTGGACAGAGACTGGGAAGAGGGTCTTCCCTGGTTGATGTTAGCTGCAAGAGAGGCAGTTCAGGAAAGCACAGGGTTTAGTCCAAATGAGTTGGTTTTTGGACACACTGTGCGTGGTCCGTTGTCGGTCCTTAAAGATGACTGGGTTGAAACAGAACCTCCGAAAAATTTGATTGACTTCGTTAATGGTTTTCGTCATCGTTTGTTTGTGGCTGGTGCTTTGGCGAGGGAAAAATTGCAGATGGCCCAAAATAAAATGAAAAAACTCTATGATCGCCGCTCTGTACATCAAGAGTACACTCCAGGAGACCAAGTTTTGGCTCTCATGCCTATCGTGGGATCACCATTTGAGGCTAAGTTTACAGGTCCTTACAGTGTTGTGGAGAAATTGTCTGATCTCAATTATGTAATTTCAACACCAGGTCGTAAAAAAGCCAAAAAATTGTGCCATATAAATTTGCTTAAACCTTATTACAAGCGTGAGTATGATCCAGTGGTAGGTAACGTTTCTGAGTCTGTGCGTCCTGCGCTGGCTGTGAGCTCTGTGTTGGAGGGTTCAGGGGGAGATGGGGTTCCTGAGCCTGATGACGGTTTGCTGTATGGTCGTTTAAAAAATTCAGAATCACTTCAGAACTTGCAGAAAATCTTGTCTCACCTGTCCGAGTTCAAGCGTCGGGAATTGTCAGAGCTAATTGGTAAGTATCTCTGTTTATTTGGTGATGTGCCATCACGAACTAACTGGATCGAGCATGACATAGATGTCGGTGACGCACCACCAATTAAGCAGAGGTTTTACCGCATGGCACCCGATAAACTTAAACATCTTGATGCTGAAGTGAATTATATGATTGAAAATGAAATTGCTGAGCCGTCTTTTTCAAGTTGGGCATCTCCGTGCATCCTGGTGCCGAAAGTAGATAAAACACCCAGGTTTTGTACAGACTTCAGAAAGGTTAATGCAGTCACCAAGTCAGATTGTTTTCCACTGCCAAGAATGGATGACTGTATTGACCAGGTAGGTTCAGCCAAATTTGTCAGCAAATTTGATTTGCTTAAAGGATACTGGCAGGTTCCGTTATCCAAGCGGGCACAAGAAATTGCTGCATTTGTGACTCCATCCGGACTTTTTTCTTATAAAG
Source organism: Labroides dimidiatus (assembly GCA_030710495.1). NCBI lineage: Eukaryota > Metazoa > Chordata > Actinopteri > Labriformes > Labridae > Labroides > Labroides dimidiatus. The sequence goes on from CM061160.1 coordinate 20,516,051, forward strand.
TGATGCCGTTCGGGTTAAAAAACGCTCCGGCAACCTTCCAACGGTTAATGAACCGCGTTGTAGCTGGTTTGGAAGGCTGTGCCGTCTATTTAGACGACTTAGTGGTGTACAGCGACACATGGCACGCGCATCTTCAGCGCATCCGTGCGCTCTTTGAGAGGCTGGCGTTGGCGCGACTTACTGTAAATCTGGCCAAATGTGAATTTGCAATGGCAAAAGTAACTTACCTCGGCCGTGTGGTGGGTCAGGGTTGCGTTGCTCCAGTTGAGGCAAAAGTTCTTGCGGTATCCAAGTTTCCTCAGCCGACGACCAAAAAAGAACTACAGCGGTTTTTGGGGTTGGTTGGGTATTACAGGAGCTTTTGCAAGAATTTTTCATCCGTTGTTTTCCCATTAACTGAGCTGTTGAAGACGAAGGCAAAATTTGTCTGGTCTTCATCCTGTCAACAAGCGTTTGAAAATGTGAAGCGTCTGCTCTGCTCTTCTCCTGTTCTAGTAGCCCCGTGTTTTGACCGGCCGTTCATGCTGCAGGTGGATGCCAGTCAGGTGGGAGCAGGAGCCGTCTTGTTGCAGGGGGATGACCGTGGGTCGGTGAGACCAGTCAGTTTCTTCTCCAAAAAGTTCAATCGTTATCAGAACAATTATTCTGTGATTGAGAAGGAAACACTGGCTTTGATCTGGGCATTACAACATTTTGATGTATACGTGGGTAGTGCGCCCCTAGTGGTATACACTGATCATAATCCCCTCACGTTCCTGACATCTCTTAGGTCACCCAATCAGAGATTGGTTAGGTGGTCTTTGTTTTTGCAAGCCTATGATCTCACCATTTTGCATATTAAAGGGACAGAAAATGTCATGGCGGATGCTTTGTCCCGTGCACCCTTGCCATGACCTCTGACCTTCAGAGTTCCCTGTGTTTTATTGATGCCTTGTGTGTTGGACTGTTACTGTTCTACTTGTCTCTCTTAATCTGCTTCTCAGGTACCAGGGTTGCTGAGAGTGGGTGGGGTAGTCAGCACAGCACACTTTTGGCAGACGTAAACATTGGATTGGATTGGTTTTGTATATACTTGTACTTGCACACATCACTAACTTTGAAAATTAGTATTTCTAGTTATGGGTAATGTTTGATAATTGTTTGTGGGTATGGAATTGGTGATGTGGAGCCGGTGACTCCCTTGGAGCCCCGACTTTATGGGGGGGGGTGTGACGGCCCCTGCTCATATGTGTATGTCTTTGACAGAAGGAGTCTTCAATCTGTTCCCTTCAAGGTGCTGGGATTGGCTAGGCGCGTAATCATGCGGATGTGGGGCACCTGGGCCCGCTGCTCCACTCCCGCTACATAAGCTGGCTTCCAGCGACCTGCTGTCTCTCTGTTCCTGCTCCTGTCTCCGTCCGATCTACCCACACGATCCATTTAGTCATTTTTGTTAGCGCACCCTGCAACGCCTTGCACCACATCATTTTCACGCACCCACATATACACTACTGATCTCACAGACAGACACACGCCATACCTTGTTCATATTCCTTTCGTTATCTGTAATAAATCGTTTCGTTATTTTGGAAAAGTGCTCTCCCTCCGTCTTATTGTCATGGCCATCTGAGCCGGGTTATGACAAAATGGGGGCTCGTCCAGCCGTTTTGTTCCAGTTTTGGCTGCGCAAAGTAAGTACGTCGGTTTGTCTGAAGTGTTGATTACAGGCAACATTCGGATAATTGGTTGCGCAATTTGTTTCTTGTTGGTCGGGACCTGATTTGATGATTAGTACCTAAAGTAAGGTAAAATATTTGTTAGATTTTGCTGTTTTTGATAGATTGGATTTGTTTGTCTGTTTGTTTCATTCAAACTAGGAGTTTGACGGGCGAGAGTACACGTGCGTAAAAGTGTGGGCGCACCTATTTCCTTTTGTTTCCCTGTTTGTTGACGTGTGTTTGTGGAGACATAGGAGAGGGGTATAGTTTATTTGTGGTTGGTGATCGGGTAAGTTGGGTAATGTATTGTTAAACGTAGACTCTAAACTGTGTCTATTTAGTTGTTTACTTACCCTGGACTCAGCGTTGATCCTTGGCTGCAGTTTTGTTTGCGCGTGTAGCAGGACAGTCAGGTAAGGTGATCTCGTGTGCTTTGTCGTCATTGTGTGGAGTTTTCCCTTGTAGGCTTTGGCGGCGTTCCCCTTTGGGTTCGTTGCGTGGGGCATATAGTGTTGTGACGCATGCGGTTGAAGCTTTGCTTGGGAGCATGTCCGTGGTTTCGGGAGGGTTGCTAGCGTGCTAGTCGCCCAACTGAGCCAGCGGTCTATGGTGCATAAGAACCCGCCGCTAGTCGTTGCATGAAGACTAGGGAGGAGTTTAGATAGTGGGGTTTATTTCCATTAGTTAGCGGGAGAACTCCATACTGGCTCGGGGTGATCCTCCGAGCGCACACGGTGGCCTTGTGGTGCCTGACGGATCCTGTTCAAGCGTAAAGTTGTCTTGTACTGTAGTTGTATTGGATAAGTGTTAAGATGTCAGAAGTTGAGTCATTTATTGCTGCTCCATCTGAGGAGAACTTGGAAAAATGTACAAAAGAACAACTGGTGAGGCTTGCAGATCATTATAGTGTCAATTTAGGGGATAAACGGTTAAAAGAAAATGTTAAGATGACGTTAAAAACAAAATTACTGGAAATGGGAGTTATGTCCATGGAGCAGGAAGAGCGTCCTGCCGTCTCTTCGTTTCCGGTGCAAACACAAGGCTTGACATTTGAGCAACAGAAAGAACTTCTCTTGTTGCAGTTGCAGCACGATCAGTTAAAACATGAATTACAAATTAAAAAACAGGTTGAAATCGAGCGCATCCGGCAGGAGAATGAAACTGAGAGAGCTAGGTTGGAGGTGAGTCGTCTGTCTTGGAGTACAAAAGGTGAGCAATTCGATGATGGAAAGGATGATCAGGATCCTAGACGTTCTTTTGATGTAAAGAATTTGAGATTATTGCCACAGTTTAATGACAGAGACCCCGATTCATTTTTTGTCTTGTTTGACCGGGTGGCAAAGGCAAGAAACTGGCCTGATGCAGACTGCGCTTTGATGTTACAGTGCGTCCTGACAGGGAAAGCGCAGGAGGTGTATTCTTCATTGAGCGCTGAGGATAGCTGTAGCTATGAAAAAGTTAAAGCTGCTGTCCTGAAGGCGTATGAACTCGTTCCGGAGGCATACAGACAACGTTTTAGGTCATGGGAGAGACGTCCTGGCCAGACTTTTGTGGAATTTGCCAGAGATTTATCTTTGCATTTTAAACGTTGGTTAACTGCTCTTGATGTCACAACAATGGAAGATTTGTGTGAGTTGTTGATTTTAGAGCAGTTTAAAAATATGCTTCCATCTCGCATTGCCGCGTTTGTGAATGAAAGAAAAATAGATACTGTGTCCCAGGCTGCTATGACAGCAGATGAGTTTGAGCTGCTCCACAAGAGAAACTTTCGGGAGCGCGCGCCTGCGCAGGATGATTTTGGCTGGCGAGGGAAGCGTCCAGGCGTTCCAGCGGAGCAGATGCGTTCAAGGACGGTCGGTTCATTTAAATCAGACGCTAGAACACGAGGTGGTTTTGATAAAGGTAAGGTTTGTAACTACTGTCATCAAACAGGACATTGGAAGGCTGATTGTCATGTTTTACAAGCCAAAAATAAAGTTGAAAAATTAAACGTGAAGCCTGCAGCTGCAGCAGCACCTGTTGTTACCTGCACAGTTGCTGAAGCTCATGTTTCCGATGTTTGTGAACCTGATGTTCTGGCTGCGTATGCGCCGTTCATTCGAGATGGTTTTGTGTCCCTGGTAGGTAGTGAATCAAGGGTTCCAGTTAAAATCCTGAGAGATACAGGAGCCTATGATTCTTATATTGTGGCCTCTGTATTGTCATTGTCTGATAAAACTGATACGGGGGACAGTATTCTCAGCCGTGGGATGGGTTTGACAGTGCTTCCTATCCCATTACACAAGGTGGTCCTTGACTGCGAGCTTGTGCAGGGTGAGGTATCTGTTGGAGTTCGGCCGGCATTGCCCATAGAGGGAATTCACTTTATATTGGGGAATGGGTTGGCTGGAAGCAGAGTTTGGTCAAAACCCGCTCCTTCACCTTTGATAAGTGGTCCTGTCGATACTTTGTCTTTGAATGGTTCTGTTGAGTTACAGGACGTAGTTCCAGCTTGTGTGGTTACACGGGCCATGAGTAAGGCTGAGCCTGAGGCTGTGATGAACAGTGAAGATGACATCATTACCGCGGAGGTTCCATCGCTGTCTGATTTTCCGCTGGCTGTATCAGCCAGTGATCTGAGGAAAGAGCAGCAGAATGATTCTTCGTTAAAGGACATGTTTGACCGAGTGTTGCTGGCAGAGGAAGTAAACAATGTGGCCACTGGCTACTGTGTGCAGAATGGTTTGCTCTTTAGGAAGTGGACGCAACTTGGCTGTGATTCTGTTGGAGATGCTGTTTTTCAGTTGGTGGTTCCGGCTAAGTACCGTCCCTTGGTGTTAAAAGTGGCCCATGATGATGGTGGACACTTTGGTGTCAGGAAAACGTATTTGCAGGTTCTGAAACATTTTTTTTGGCCACGTGTAAAAAGAGATGTATCTGCTTTCATAAAAACCTGTCATGTGTGTCAGTTAACAGGAAAACCGAATCAGTCTTTGAAACCTGCTCCTCTTCAGCCGATACAGCCGTGAGTGAACCTTTTGAACATCTTATAGTTGACTGTGTCGGTCCTTTACCGTGTTCAAAATCTGGCAGTAAGTATCTCCTTACGGTGATGTGCCAAAGCACACGTTATCCAGCTGCGTATCCACTAAGGTCCATTACAACTAGGTCTGTGGTTAAGGCACTTACTCAGTTCATTTCGGTATTTGGCATCCCCAAAATTGTGCAGAGTGATCGAGGTTCGAATTTCACGTCACACATGTTTGGGCAGGTGCTAAAAGCATTGAAAATAAAACACAATAAGTCTTCGGCTTACCATGCGCAAAGCCAGGGGGCGCTTGAGAGGTTTCACCAGACCCTGAAATCTCTGCTCCGGGCATACTGCACTGAGTTGGACAGAGACTGGGAAGAGGGTCTTCCCTGGTTGATGTTAGCTGCAAGAGAGGCAGTTCAGGAAAGCACAGGGTTTAGTCCAAATGAGTTGGTTTTTGGACACACTGTGCGTGGTCCGTTGTCGGTCCTTAAAGATGACTGGGTTGAAACAGAACCTCCGAAAAATTTGATTGACTTCGTTAATGGTTTTCGTCATCGTTTGTTTGTGGCTGGTGCTTTGGCGAGGGAAAAATTGCAGATGGCCCAAAATAAAATGAAAAAACTCTATGATCGCCGCTCTGTACATCAAGAGTACACTCCAGGAGACCAAGTTTTGGCTCTCATGCCTATCGTGGGATCACCATTTGAGGCTAAGTTTACAGGTCCTTACAGTGTTGTGGAGAAATTGTCTGATCTCAATTATGTAATTTCAACACCAGGTCGTAAAAAAGCCAAAAAATTGTGCCATATAAATTTGCTTAAACCTTATTACAAGCGTGAGTATGATCCAGTGGTAGGTAACGTTTCTGAGTCTGTGCGTCCTGCGCTGGCTGTGAGCTCTGTGTTGGAGGGTTCAGGGGGAGATGGGGTTCCTGAGCCTGATGACGGTTTGCTGTATGGTCGTTTAAAAAATTCAGAATCACTTCAGAACTTGCAGAAAATCTTGTCTCACCTGTCCGAGTTCAAGCGTCGGGAATTGTCAGAGCTAATTGGTAAGTATCTCTGTTTATTTGGTGATGTGCCATCACGAACTAACTGGATCGAGCATGACATAGATGTCGGTGACGCACCACCAATTAAGCAGAGGTTTTACCGCATGGCACCCGATAAACTTAAACATCTTGATGCTGAAGTGAATTATATGATTGAAAATGAAATTGCTGAGCCGTCTTTTTCAAGTTGGGCATCTCCGTGCATCCTGGTGCCGAAAGTAGATAAAACACCCAGGTTTTGTACAGACTTCAGAAAGGTTAATGCAGTCACCAAGTCAGATTGTTTTCCACTGCCAAGAATGGATGACTGTATTGACCAGGTAGGTTCAGCCAAATTTGTCAGCAAATTTGATTTGCTTAAAGGATACTGGCAGGTTCCGTTATCCAAGCGGGCACAAGAAATTGCTGCATTTGTGACTCCATCCGGACTTTTTTCTTATAAAGTGATGCCGTTCGGGTTAAAAAACGCTCCGGCAACCTTCCAACGGTTAATGAACCGCGTTGTAGCTGGTTTGGAAGGCTGTGCCGTCTATTTAGACGACTTAGTGGTGTACAGCGACACATGGCACGCGCATCTTCAGCGCATCCGTGCGCTCTTTGAGAGGCTGGCGTTGGCGCGACTTACTGTAAATCTGGCCAAATGTGAATTTGCAATGGCAAAAGTAACTTACCTCGGCCGTGTGGTGGGTCAGGGTTGCGTTGCTCCAGTTGAGGCAAAAGTTCTTGCGGTATCCAAGTTTCCTCAGCCGACGACCAAAAAAGAACTACAGCGGTTTTTGGGGTTGGTTGGGTATTACAGGAGCTTTTGCAAGAATTTTTCATCCGTTGTTTTCCCATTAACTGAGCTGTTGAAGACGAAGGCAAAATTTGTCTGGTCTTCATCCTGTCAACAAGCGTTTGAAAATGTGAAGCGTCTGCTCTGCTCTTCTCCTGTTCTAGTAGCCCCGTGTTTTGACCGGCCGTTCATGCTGCAGGTGGATGCCAGTCAGGTGGGAGCAGGAGCCGTCTTGTTGCAGGGGGATGACCGTGGGTCGGTGAGACCAGTCAGTTTCTTCTCCAAAAAGTTCAATCGTTATCAGAACAATTATTCTGTGATTGAGAAGGAAACACTGGCTTTGATCTGGGCATTACAACATTTTGATGTATACGTGGGTAGTGCGCCCCTAGTGGTATACACTGATCATAATCCCCTCACGTTCCTGACATCTCTTAGGTCACCCAATCAGAGATTGGTTAGGTGGTCTTTGTTTTTGCAAGCCTATGATCTCACCATTTTGCATATTAAAGGGACAGAAAATGTCATGGCGGATGCTTTGTCCCGTGCACCCTTGCCATGACCTCTGACCTTCAGAGTTCCCTGTGTTTTATTGATGCCTTGTGTGTTGGACTGTTACTGTTCTACTTGTCTCTCTTAATCTGCTTCTCAGGTACCAGGGTTGCTGAGAGTGGGTGGGGTAGTCAGCACAGCACACTTTTGGCAGACGTAAACATTGGATTGGATTGGTTTTGTATATACTTGTACTTGCACACATCACTAACTTTGAAAATTAGTATTTCTAGTTATGGGTAATGTTTGATAATTGTTTGTGGGTATGGAATTGGTGATGTGGAGCCGGTGACTCCCTTGGAGCCCCGACTTTATGGGGGGGGGTGTGACGGCCCCTGCTCATATGTGTATGTCTTTGACAGAAGGAGTCTTCAATCTGTTCCCTTCAAGGTGCTGGGATTGGCTAGGCGCGTAATCATGCGGATGTGGGGCACCTGGGCCCGCTGCTCCACTCCCGCTACATAAGCTGGCTTCCAGCGACCTGCTGTCTCTCTGTTCCTGCTCCTGTCTCCGTCCGATCTACCCACACGATCCATTTAGTCATTTTTGTTAGCGCACCCTGCAACGCCTTGCACCACATCATTTTCACGCACCCACATATACACTACTGATCTCACAGACAGACACACGCCATACCTTGTTCATATTCCTTTCGTTATCTGTAATAAATCGTTTCGTTATTTTGGAAAAGTGCTCTCCCTCCGTCTTATTGTCATGGCCATCTGAGCCGGGTTATGACACAGCCCTGACATTTTCCAAACAGTGTGACAGCTCCTCTCCTCAGTAGCTGCTGCATTGCTGTTTTTTCCCTTTCAGAGATGTAAGAGGACAGAAATCAGGTATGTTCAAAGACTCCCTGCAGGAAAACATGATTGTAAAGGTATACAGACTCTCTTATCTACATAAGTAAAGCATTCATTTTCTATATACAAGGTGACTGTGATAAAAGGAAACAGGAAATAACACTCAATGTATTCTGTAAGAAGAATACAATGGGGAGCTCTGTCACAGACTTTTTATTTGTTAAAGAAAATAAAGTTTCCTTTTGTTCATATAAAATGTTCATTTGGGAAAATCCAAGTATTGCTTTATACAACTGAGCTGATTCATATCTGGTGCAGCTCGGATTGAATAACAACCTCTCTGAACAATTCTTGTGTTGATGTGGTGTGTAGGCTCCAGCCACCTGTGACCCTGAACAGGAGAAGCGGTATAGAAAATGGATGGATGGATGGATGGATGGATGTGGTGTGTTAAGTTCAGCCCCGTTTCCACAAAGTGGTTCTGTTCAGATCGTCACAATACAGCACGCATTTTGTGGTGTTTCCTTTAACTAAAACCGGTACATGTCTCCAAATTACCGACCCGTACCGTCCCATTTTCTGGTACCCTTCTGTTGGGGTGCCACCCCCAGAAGGTGGAGCTAAAAACACTGCAGTCCGTTGATTGGTCAAAAGAATCGTCACTTCCTGTATGATAGCAGTATGAATCCCCAATCGACTTTGTGAAGATAACCTAATTTTTGTTTGGAAAATGGCATCACGAAACAGTTTACTGTGTTGTGTTGTTCTTCTTCATTGGATTTATTTCAGCACTGTGTTGTGCTGCAATGCCGTTACAGTACGTAGCTGATGCAGCTATCGGCTTCTGTCTTAAGACCCGAAGGAAAATGTGTACGTCCTTTTCAAACAATATTTCCGTCACTGCTCACATACTTCCACGAGTCCTTCATGTTGGCATTGCTGTTAACCAATACATCCACCAGGGGGCCTGCTCAGAGTTGAAAGTTTATGACAACAACAAACTCAAAAACAAACATGGCGACTGTGTAGGAGGTATTGCTAATGTACCTCTTGCATAAAAGACAAAAATGGAGGCAGAAGTTTCTCACTAACTCACAAAGTTTTCTTTAAAAAGTTCCTCCATTGTTATCTCTTCTTTGTGTCTCACTAAAGCTACGTATCAGGTGGTAACAGCAACACTGCCCCCATGGTTTCTGGTGGTACTGCTCTGTTTGGGCCGTATCTGTAAGCACCAACAGAAGGCTCCGTCTGGATCCAGATCCATATTTAACATTGAGCATAAATGGGGCTTTACGCATTGCCTACCAAGAAGGGCTTGGTTGACTGTGGAAACATTAACAGGATCGGGCTTTACCGATCCAACCTGTACTAAACTGCACTGATCCATACTGGACCGCTTGGTGGAAACTGGGCTTTAAAGACCCGTGAGTCTGTAACCTCACACTAACTTGCTGCAGAAAAACAGAACATTAATAGCTGGTTTGAGCTGCACCTTTCAGATTTAAAGTGGGGGTAAGAGATGTAACAAGGTTAACTGTAGCCAAGAGTTCCTGCAGATGAAACATGTTAAGAAGTCAAATAATGGTAACCAAACCAGCTCACCATGTTTAAAAAGGTGGTAAAAACAAAGCACTGTCTCTCTGGCTAAGTTTTATAAGTAAAGTAGTGATTAAGAATTGGAGGGTTGTATGGTCAGAGCTTTTGCATTGTAAGAAGACAGCCAAGAAAGGATGTGAAAAGGAACATTTCCAAAATCCAAACTCTGCATGAAAGTGTTTTTTTTTTAATACATTGCTTCATGAAAACAATAAAACATTTGTGTTTTTTCAGACTCTAAAAGAGCATCATGATGGCGCCTGTGCAGGGTGCTGATATTCTGTGTTTACAAACTCAGCCTGGAAATATGTTTTGACCCTTCAAGAGGTTCTGCTAACCAGTAAGGCAGGTCAGCTATACGTTTGTAAAGTGGTGCAAAGTTGTTTTCAACTAAGAATTGACACTTTGTGTGTGTATGTATGTGTGTGTGTGTGCGTGTGTGTGTGGGGGGGGGGGGGGGTGCCATTTCTTTGAAGAAGAAGAAGAAGAAGCCCTTTTATTGTGGCTGTAACACAGAGATGTAGCTGAAATGGTTCTGTCATCCTGTAAACACAGACACCAGATCAGTCATCGTGTGGATGTTTTTTTCCTGGAGGGCATGAAGCAATGACATGTTAAATAATTCTATTTTAAGGGCAGATGTAGAAATCATGAGAAACTTCAACTTCTCTAACTGATATAAGCAAATCACTGGTGAGTTTCTTCAGCTCAGTTAGCCTGCAGAGAGTTTCTCCACTCCAGCTCCTCTCACCTCCGTACTCTTTCCATCTTTCTCACTTATTTTTTTTGACACCTTCTATGACCGGGTTTCTTGGGAGATCACATAGAAAAATTTATGAGAGCTGTCGCTCAGATGAAGCATTCGTTCTGGGTGTCATTCTTTATCCCCAAGAAATTTGCTGTCTTTCATTCAGTCCTGCTTTTTTGTTCTGCTCCTGCTTTCTTTCTCCTTACTTTCATGTCTGCTCTCTTCATCTGCGACATGCCCAAAGACAAAAGGCTCACAAACACATAAGATCACTGCCTGCAAATCTTTCCACATGTCCTTACATGTGATGAAACATGTACAGGACTATTGCTGAACTAACGTCATGTTTTATAACCTTAACTTTCTCGTTCATGTCTTCCAGGTAGAGACCGACAGATTGATATTAACTCCTCACAGCAAATGTAATAGCTGACATTTTTGTTCCACTTAACGGGGAATTTTTCATAGTAAAAATGAAAAAATGAATTGTAAAAATTCATTTTTTTTCCCAGGGAGAAAAAATTAATAAATGCTGATTTAAAGATCATCTCTATCCATCGGTACAGATAGCCTGCAGATAAGCAGAGCAGTACAAAAAGGTGCTTTGATATATACAGATTTTATTACACAGCTCAATCATTATCATAATTTTACGAGTTTCACATCACATTTATTTGGGTAAATGCATGTGTGATGGCTGTGCCGTGCCTCCGCCTTGACATCCCCAATCCGTTTTACCAAATACTGTCACAATTCATCAGTTTTATTTGAAAGATCACAATCGTACTTAACCGCGAGCATCTATGCTGTTATTTGATAAGGAGGAGATGCTTCATTTCCCATCTGTCATGAAACCAGCAAGAAAACGCAAAGGGAATACATCTTCCCCTGTGTCTGAGACAGAAAAGGCCAACTCATGAGGCCTGTCACTCAGATCTGAGATATGAGGTCACAAGACTGTCAAAGAGTCTCTGAAGGTCAAAGGTTGACTTCTTGCAACCTCTGCTTCCTTCTTGACTCAAGAGGACACGCCAAAGAGGTGCATGTGATATAACACAAGGGGCAACATCTGGTTGAGAAAAATGAAGCCTATGCAGAAATGCTAAAAGTTGCTGTTCAGCAAGAAAAGACAGGAAGTCACATACACATCAAGCCAAATAATGGACTTTTACAGCATTAAAATGCGTATTTGCAGCCTGGTTCAAAAAACAGCTTGGGTCTGAAACGCTAATTTCGCTATTGGCAGACATTGAACAGGAGATGATTTTTTTCTAACTCGATGGTTTATTAGATATTAGGATTACGGGTTTGTCCAATCAGAGGCTCAGCTTAGCTAATGTGACTGATGGGCGCCTTATAGCTGTTAGAACAGAAGCTCAAAGTCCATGTCACATCCAAGATGGCCCTGTCCAATGATTGGCTTCATTTGACTGTATCAGGAACAGACGGGTGACATCGCAGAGACTAGGTCCATGTTTTATACAGTTTATGGTATTACAAGAGTTCACAGGTTTTTTTGACCCTCATTTGACAATGATATCCTGTGTGAACAAGTTGTCTCATGCACATAAATGTGCTTTCAGTGATGCTGCACAATCAGCTTAAAGGGTTCCTGTGGAGGCTTTGTAAACTACTTAGTGCTGCAGAGCAGACAGTACACAGGCTAGCAAAAAGCTAAATAGCAATGTCCAAAAAAAAAAAAAAAAAAAGGCATTTTAAACAGTGAATTGATAAGAGGGGGAAACATTACCACACTTTCTCTAATCTACCGTAATAAAACCTGACTTTGCAGAGAAAAGGATATAAAAGTATAGCAGCTGTTTTGATTTTGACTACTGTATAAGTCTGGGTCCCAGCAAAAGAAATAAGTCCACTGATTTTCCTCAGAACGTCTTGGAAAGAGATTTGATTAAAACTATCGAGCTGGTTGCTCCCGTCATTAAGCACTTGTCTTGTGGTGATGTCTGCCGGTCTTTGTAGACCAAATAATCAATGTGTCTCCACTGATGGACAGTATTAATCTGAACCCTGCAACCTTTAATTTAAATGTAACTTAACACTTTATTTTGTAGTGGACTGATTGTAATCTTCCTCCAGGAAATCACTAAAGTTATTTGAAGACCAGAACAAACTCACGTCAATGAAAGACTCTTTATGTTTAAACTGATTTTTAAAGCTGCTTTATATTAGTTCCAGGCCTTTATCCCAGCCAGTAAAACCGGCCAAAAACTTCATATAGTTGGAGGGTTCACAATGTAATTTGCATGCTTGCCCCGTGTATCAGCTTAGCTGACTAATGCCTCAGGCAGGCGGTGCCAGAGAATCCTCTAAAGAGGTCTGCTCCATCCCAGTTAGGATAGACAAAAGAAACAAGAAAAACTTGTTTTAAAAGTCCTCCAGCATGGTGTGGAGTTTCCCCAATGTTTCCTGATGTCCGGTGACATTTAGATAGAAGCAAAGGGCTCTCTGTTTGAGTTCATTAATAACAGTCAGTAACACACAGTGAAGGCAGATAAGGTGAAGTTATTCCCCCTAAAGGTCAAGTGGCTCTCATGCAATTAATGAGTAACAGGCCGAATCCAGAGTGTGCCATAATCCCTTATGAAAAGAAGACAGAGAATATTATGCATGCATTCATTTGTGATGTGATTCTCCATGGGTTTTTACATGGTAAACACATTTTCCATTGATGAGCTGGTTGAATATGATTCAGCTGTTCTTGTTAGTGCTGTATATGATTTAACACTAAGAGCTGAGGATGCACTGACTGTGCAACTCTGTATTGAAGCTGCTTTTTTAAAAATGTGTTTGGACGATTTCTGTAAAAACCCAAAGGAACTCTTGTCTTCTGCTCAGTGGATAAAACTAAGGACTTAGATTGACATGTACCGTGTAAGCCTTTTTTAGATGACATCAGACGTATACAGGAGAGATACTGTTAACAGTTCATAGACAAACTGTCGGTGTGGCTCTGAGGTAGGCAGAAAGATGCTGGAAACTAAATTCCCCATCGATTTCAGATCATGTTACAGTTAGCATTAACCTATGAGACTACCATTAACATGTTTACCTACATAGAATACTTTTCAACAGAAATAAAATCATGCATACATTTATACACATACTGTATTTATGGTTTCCTGATGATTGACATAAAAATAAATAAAATTAAATAATAAATAAATAAAAAACAAACAAACAAACAAATAAATAATAAACAGAACATTTATTGATAGCATTGTTTATCCCATAACAGAGGGCTCACTTTTGCAACTTCTACTTCCACTGGGATTCCAGTGTTATTTAATTGATTAATTAAGTGCAGGCATTCATGGTTTCTAGATAAAGATTTAGACTGAGTGTTTATCCTCTGATTTTTTATTTTGTGTAATCATGTCATCATTTTCTTGTATATATTGGCCACATTGGTGCAAATCCAAATATGTCCGTAAACCTCAGCTGAATTATGTGTTATTTTGCATGAATAAGTGAGTAGCTCTCAAGATGCTAGCGTCAAGATGCTAGCGTCAAGATGCTAGCGTCAAGATGCTAGCGTCAAGATGCTAGCGTCAAGATGCTAGCGTCAAGATGCTAACCTCAAGATGCTAGCCTCAAGATAGATAAACCTCAGCTGTTGTTTGTATTATTTTGCATTAATTAGTGAGTAGCTCTCAAGATGCTAGCATCAAGATGCTAGCAGCGCTACACACTAATTCAAGCAAGAAGAAAAAAAAAATTAAAAAAGAAAAAAACTGGATGAGGGTGAAGAAGCTCTTGGAATAACTTCACAGTTTCAGACTAGACAATAAAATCTAAGAAATGGTTTAAAGTCTCATAATCACAACCAGAAGAGGGCAGCAATATGCCACTGAAGCGTCTAGCCTTGTTAAACCACAGAAGAAGAAGAGGGTTTGGTGAATCTCTGCTGTTTTGTGTTCTGTGTTCCCACCTGTTCTTTGAACTTTGCTGTTTCTATTGGAAGTGATACCCACTGGATATTTTGTAGCCTGCTTGCATCCCATGTACACCGTCACGGTAAGTCTTTAACAAATAGTCTTTTTGTTTGTATTCATAAATGTCAAGTCTGCATCTTTGTCCTTTCTGTTTGAGAGAAGACTAAAAGTCAAAGGAAACAAGAGCTAAAGGTGTCATTTTCTGTAAGGCCTCTAAATTGCAGGTGTTGTGTCATCAGTTTAAAGTATTATCATAGGGGTATATGTCTCTGGATTTGTTGTGAGGGTTTACATTAGAACTACATTCAAAGTGTGTTCTTTAACCCTTTTAACATTCTGTTCAAGAGCAAAGCACAAATATGTGGGCTGCTATCTTTAGCCAAACAGGGAAACGTGAAGGGATAGTTCAGCCTATGTTAAGTGTGGCTGAGTGAGGTACATGTATGATATTAACGGGCTATCTGATGACAAAGTAAAGCACTGAAAAGTTTTTTTTTTTTTTAAAGTGCAAATTCACACTAGAATTATCATTAGAGTGGGACTTTTTTGCATTATGTGGGAGAGTTGAGACTGTCTGCAGCGCAGGAGAGTGTCTGCAGATCAGACTAGCGCTGACATGGGAACCGCTCTTGAAATCTGATTGGCCACACCATATGCTACCCTTGAAACCTTGCCTATGATTGGCTTTTGGCCTTGTTAAATAATTCAGCCAAGTATACTGTTTGGGCTGTGTTGCAAAATATTGCTTGTATTTATTTGTCCATTGTAATTTTTCAAACTATGTCCTTAATTCTGAAATGTTAAAAAAATAGACTGAGTTTGTAAGCTTGTGCAGCTCCTTGCAACAGATTCTATTGTGACTGCATGGCAGCTTCCTGTTGCAAATGAATATGAGACACATCAGTACAATAAATAAAACTATATAAACAAGTCCATTCATAAAAATTTATGAAGATTTGGGTGGATTAATTCACTTTCACTACCAAGTATCCTATACTGTGCATCAAGAAGTACTGGTGACAGACACATCGGGCTGTTTCTACCTCATTATCCATCCTGACATCAGAAAGTTCAATACAAGAAAAGAAGTGGACAGTCTGTATCTGTGCTCAGTCTGGTTCCCTGGGGACATTTGTGTTTATCCTCTGCAGACAACTGTACAGTGTGACCTGTGTCATTAGTCCTATAGCTGTTGGCAAAAGACAATGAGACGGCATAAAGCAGCATACATACATGTGGTCTAATGAACTCAGTTATGAGCTGTGTCTCTCTATGGCGAACCTTTTTCTTATCCGACAGTTTTATCTCAGTATATATTGAATATCTGGATCTCTCCCTCTCATATTGAACTTGTCTTGGCCGCGCTCTCTTTCTCTGTCTCATTATCCATTATTTCCCAGGAAAGTTGTAGCATCAGAGCACAGAAAACTTTTACCAGTCACATTGCACCTTGGGACTATTTGCGAATTGTGACACCTCCAGCAGCACATATGCGACAATAAAGTGAGGCAGCAAGTCAGTGGAGCTGCCACAGAAGCAGATCTGTTTCTTAATGAGTGTGATATTGATTAAAAGGAAACCGTTCTATGTGACCTTCCTTGAAACACAGCTCTTTCTTTCTCAGAAGAGCTCAAACACAAAGACTCATGACTTTAAGTCAGCGAATAAGAATGCAAATCCTGCTTTCCAGGAAAGATTTTCGAATAACAACTGCCAACTATCTGACCTTCTCTCTATCAATCAGCTTTTTCTTTATCTATGCATGAAACAAAACCTTTTCTTTTCATGTAATTTCAAGGCTGGAGATGAGAACACAGCAAAGCTTCAAGTTGGTGATGAACTGTTTTCACCGACACCGTTCTTGACATGCCGTCAAGTCCTATTAGTTTTCTGCACATACATGCTGCAAGCTAACTGTTGCAGAAGCACAGAAGAAAAAAAAATAGTTAAAACAGTAAAAATCCTTTCTCTAAAATCTATGAACTTCATAACAGAAGGCTTTTGAAGGACTTTTCCACCAGCTGTTTTGTGCATTTAGAGATTATAAAACCTCAACCGCTTTTAATTGGATTATATGATGCCTCATGTCCACTGGATTAAAATCAGTCCAGAGCCACAAAATCTACTTCACCGTTGTTATAAAGGCAATACGGTGTACAAAATTATATGCATTGTGAAAATATATTTTGAAATTGTAGAACTAAAAACAAAGACATTTTAAGCATGTAGCCTATATTAAACCGCCATGTTGGCAGTTAAATTAATCCATCCACACAGAATTAAAATCTCTGTTTTCTCACAGATTTGTCTTTTTATTGGTTTAGTTATCTTACCAGGGGTATGAATCTCGAGGTTAGCCTCAGGTGAAAGGAGAGCTGGTGGGTTGTTGATGTTGTAGAAGGTGAAGTAGAGAGATGACAGGCCCGACTACAAGATGTGATGCATATTTAGTTCTACAAAATGAAAGAAGAATAAAAATTCTTTATTACAATAATATATTTTTAAAGCTACAGAGAGCCACTGCAAGTCAAAGAGCCTCATGAGGCTCCAGAGCTGCAGGTTGCAGACCTCTGGTCCAACTGGTTATATGAGGAAAGCTTCACTGCTCTTTATTAGCATCATCTGCATGATTTGTTGTTTTCATACTACCTGCTGTGCAAATACATTTGCTGTATATTTGCGTTTCTAAAGAGAGGCATAAAAAGACCAAAAAGTATCATTTTAAGAATCTCACTTCATTTTGTCTTTTTAGCACCTTTCACATTATTTATTTTATTCTGATTGTTTTACTCGTTTTTTCTAACAGCTCTCAGTTTCAAATGCTCTTGTTATAATTCAGTAATTTAAAAGCAGGAATTCTCCTCATCATGCATTAAAGTTAAGTTTGCTAGCCTTACTTTAAATGTAAGGCGGGAAAAAAGGGGTCAAATAAAGAGCTGCCAGAACAGAAGTGTACTGAAACATTAAGTCGTCCCAGCAAGGGGTCAAGAAACATCTTCAAAATTTTAGGTCACTGACCTATTTATACACTATTTGTGGCGTACAGTGGTAGAAGAACATCATGCTTATAAAGAATGCAACCTCTCAGTTATTCTCCTTTCATATCTGCCAAGAAGACTCTGACATTGGCACCAAATGTCTGAAGGAACTAGATCTGTCGGCTTGATACTTTTCTACTTCCTGCCACAGATACTGTATATATTCATTATGTATAAACAGCATTTGGCAAAGAATAACTCACACATGCCTCAGGTGAATTGTAGAAAAAGTAGTTTTTTTTTTTCTAACCCACATTATGTGACGGCCCTTTGGGAGGGACTCTTATTTATGAGCAGATCGTAAGTCAGGAATGAATTAGTAAGAAAGCAGAGAAAAGAAAGAACGAGCTGGTTAAATGTTTCATCCCTCCAGCCTTACACTGCATGTGGCCTATTTGGACTGACACCACAGACTGGTGGCAATTCTAAAATAATAAATTGGAATAAAACTGTTCCCACTAAGTGCTAAACTGCCTCCTCCTTTACTGCGCTTGGTGTAGAAGCTGTGAGGAAGATTAATTAATGCAGCAAACATTAAAAAAACAACATTACTTTTTGTCTCAGAATGATGCAAATGCTGTAATCTGATGGCTGCTTGGGGAGCTGCTTCACCTCTGCTCTTTGCATCATTGCAGTCAGCAGCAGGTGTTGTGTTTAAACCTAGCAGGGGTGGGGGTGGGGGGAGCTTCTGCACACGGGGAGGTCGTGTTGCAAGGAGAGGTTTAAATATAAATCAGTGGATCTTCATGATAAAGAAATCTTTCCTGTGTCATCCACCTGCTGCGACCACTCACAGTCAACATCAAGGCTCATCACAGTAGAGTCCTAAAATATTTAGATATTCATTCAAAAAATCAAAAGGAAAAAAAATATTGTCAAGGTATTGAAATATTACTAATGTATTAAAACAATAAACTGAACAAGTTTCTCAAACACCATTGGTAGTAATTTTTTTTACTCTTTAGTACAAATTCGGGTGTCATTTTTGTCAAAGTATCTTGAAATAAGACCTATTTTCTGGACTTGTTGGGTAAATGAGGCTCATGAAGTCTTATGAAACATTTTTTTAAAAATAAAAACAAGTCAAACACTTAAATTCAGGTTCAGTACTCTTTTCAAGACATCACCTCCCTCAGAAAACAAACCATCTCGGTCAGCCTGTTTACACGAAGCAGAGACGTAAGAAGAGTTCATTGGACGTCATTATTTGACCTGTTTATCAAAGGCTGTGACAGGCAGTAAGATTTGATGCTATTTTTTGCAAACTGTCTTGTTAAGACGCATGAAATCACTTTATTTGCAAAACCTGCCACGATGATGAAAAGTAATAGATGGGTCGGCCAACTCAAAGACAGAGGGACTGATCGATTTAGAGCTGCTTTACACGGGCTGTGAGGAATGGCCTGGATGATGAAACGAAAGCTGAGTAATGACAACAAATAAAGAGACAAGCTGCTGAGACAAGGAGAACTTTTGAACTGAGGTATGTGCTTTTTTGGACAATGAAGTGAAACTTTATGCAGCTACATCTCATCACTCAAAAAAATGCCTTAAACAGATTTAGAAAGGACTGAAATGATAAAAGGTTGACCATTTTGCTGGATATGTTTAAGATCTGTCGGGTTTCATGCACAGACCAGTGGAAACCTGACAGAGTAAGAGCCGAGTCTTCACACAGGATGATGAGAAAGTCGATGCTGAACACAGAGAAAAGTTCAGCGTTTTTAGTTTTATTTTAGATCAGATCAGCTCAAGTTGTCAATCACAGTCTATTGCCTGTGAGGAGTATTTGTTGATAATGAACTCAGAAAATTGTAACTGAAGTTGATTGATTGATGGAAAGGAAGATGAAAAAGATCACGCCATTATTTGGAGAGGATGTGATGGTATAAAGAGCAGGATATGGAACGGGGGTGGGAAGTGACATGAGGGGAAGGTGCCACAGGTTGGATTTGATGCTGATGTCCCTTTTATGATTTTTAAAAACTTTTATTTACTTATGATATTGATTAGATCGGGCAGCTTGAGATCAACAGGAATGGTGGGGAATTGGACAGGATGACAGGCCAGAAAAAGATGTCAGCTTAACCCCCGTCCCTGTTTTTAAAGCTGCTAGTTGGAACGTAGACAATGCACTGCATGGAAACACACTGCTAGTTTTGGCTAAAAGTTATGAAAAGTTGTTCACTTTTCCCGAAGCCTGAGGACCAGCAAAAATGGACCACAAAGTTTGGGGCTGAAAAAAGATACCAAATAAATGTTCACTTCTTTAACTTCCAGCTCACTTTTAAAATATTAGCTTCACAGAGTGGCAGCTGGATGCTACTTGCTCTCCTGTTTGACTTCACTTCAGCCAGTTGCAGCCACTGAACTCGGCGTCTTGAACCTGTTTGTGCCCTTTTGGTCACAACTTGCTGTTTCATCAGGGATGTGTGCGAGTTAAGAGCATGTTTGCTACATTTCACAAGCTCCTTCCATTTTTTTTACTCTCAAGAATTATGATTCTTATCAGCTTCCACTACGTTTAATCCAGAACTTCGTTGGTGTTTTCAGATAAGCATTGACCAGAGTGAGATCAACTCTAGTTTGTAGTGCTCTTGAGACATGGCGCACATGCTAACTGTGGAAGCGAGCTGCTGGGTCCTCTTCAGAATTCTCTCAGTGCTTTTGTCAGATGAGGTATGTTAATGTCACTTATTAATGACCCATTTACACAACAACGGTTTTAGGATAAAACCATAGACTTTATAATTAATGGACGTAGTCTCCGCAACGTCACCAGTTTGTTTCTGAAACAGATTTTTTGAAGCAAAAAGACTTTAGCACTTCCGCATTGTCTCATATTTTCAGACTGGAGGTTGCCGTTTGGATGAAACGGAAACGTATTGTTCGGTTTCGGCCTCTCGTTTACACAGAAACAGCGTTTTAACCGACTTAAAACAAAATTGTTTTTTAAACACCCTCTAGAGCAGAATTTTTCTGATACCCTGCAGCTGCCATTGCCATATAAACAGCAAGGCGTAGTTTTCAGTGAAAACGCTGAAGTCACGCTCAACTTTGTTGTGGGAACTTTAAATTGCCATGTGCGAACCGGACAACAACAACAACAACAACGGCTCAATGGTGGACTTCCGGGTTGAGCTTGTGCTGCTGAATTGCTGACTGCCTTAAACAAAATGTGCATTTGTTGCTCTTCTTCTGCACTCAGATAAGATCACCAAAAGACCCCCCCACCAAAAGACTTAACCATTATATCGCCATTTTCATGTAAACAGATTTTTTTTGCGTTTTTGTATGAAATGCTGTGAAACTTTGTGAAATCTTGTAGTGTAAACTGGGCCTAATATGCTTCAGAAGTTTAGGACTGAGCTCCAGCAGGTGTTGAGTGTTTCTGCTTTCAGCCTCAGAGACCAGCATCATGTTTATTCATGCCTCCTGCTGCCAGACGATTGTCTGCAGCTCACTCCTTTGTCTGGTAAATATGTGACACCTCCAAAATCTGCAGCACAGGCAGAGGTCCTGATTCACCACGCTCATTAATAGTCGAAAGCAATGGCACCATCTAATTATGAAGCTCATCCATCAGCAGTAACAAGGGCTGTCATCGATATTTAGCTGGGCGTAAAAGCCGGCATGCTCTGCTTTATATGCCGAGCGAGACGCCACAAAGAATTTGCAAGTTCTCCATCTTGACACTAATGGCTTTCCTTAATTTAATGAATGATGTATTAAACCAAGGTGGGAACGTGAAGAGTCGGAGGAACGAGATGGGAGATACAAACAAAAGTCACTGTCAGTAATTTACTTGAGGAAACTCTTGACCTGCGAGGAGGTAGGAGGGAGGGACGGAGGCGGCACAGCATCATCCCGCCACCTTTCGCTGAGGTGAGCAGGGACTCAGGTGTTAACGTGTTTTTCCGTGGCGTGCTGTCATTGAGATTCAAGGGCCAGCTCGGTCGCTTGCTAATTAACACCTCTTAATTATAATGAGTTGACTGATCAGCCGTGCATATTAGTGAAGAGAGAGGAGAGGATGGCTAACAGTTGATGCTATCAATCATTGCTTTGAAACACAAAGCACAATGAGCACTGCCACACCTTTTCCTTTGCAGGTCAGTTTGTAATGAGCCTTTTTAAACAATGATACGATGCTTCTGCACCAGAAAAAGGATGAATCATCCTGAATTATGTGATTTATCGCCACAATAAAACTCACAGCATTATTTAAATCAGCTCCTCCTTATGCTGTTTTCAGCCACATGTTCACTCACGTTTGTTATTACCAGAAATAAAGATTTGTGTTTGTACTTGAAGCTTTGCTCTCTTGGGTGGCGAAAAATTATGCACCACCAATGAGCGCACATTGATATTCCTCCTTGCAGGGCTACAATTCTTTCCTCTAATGAAACCATTATTTTGCCAGTATTAAATTTGGTAGTGTGAGGTTAATGGCTTCATTAGGCAACAAATCGCCATGCGGGGCCTGTGTAATGTACTTTGCCTGTCCTGTCTTGGCTATATTTCATCGTTTGCCATCTACCAAAGTATTAAATTAGAGGGAAACAGATTAGCTGGGGCTAACAACATGGAATGCCTTTATTGCAGAATGCAATTCAGTGCAACAATTTATAATAACAAGTGGCTCCATGCTGATGATTTAGCACCCTTTGGGCAGGGGCCAGAACTGATACGTGTCTGATGTTTTAAGGAGAGAGACGGAGATGAGAAGAAACGGTGGAGCGTGGAAAACATGAGCATGATTAGCTGGTGTCCTTTGTTCTAAAAATTCTAATATATGTACAACAGGCTTTGATATTAATGCACCATTTTAATAAAACTGATAAAAGTAGCTTTTAAAGCGACTTGGCCCTTCATCAATATTCAGTCTTACCTCTTTAAAAACAGTCATTATGCCCAACGATAAAGCAGTGTCACATTCCTAAAATTTTTATGAACTTTATTACTTTTTTTGAGGCTTTTTTTTTGATGCGGTGAGATGATTTTATTTGAACCTCCGAGATAATATATTTGGCATCCTTGAAGAAGAAAGGGGGAAGCAGAGGAAGGATAAAATGCCACTAAGGGGACATTGTTCATTGTCTGACAGCAGCAGGAAACAAGGGACGGCAGTATCTGTCTTTCACACACCGCTGGTGAAGCAGCGCACACCAACAGGGCTGCTTAGCGCTCTGCATAGGTGAGGGATATGTTCTCAGTCAGGTATGATAGCTTAGCTATCATTCTGCTATCAGCCCACAGCCTCTACTATACCAAAGGGATGTCCTGGGGCAGAGCTGGATTTCTAAGCAGCTCATGGACTATGATGAATTAAAGCCTGGTTATAAACGAGAGAAATGGTCCTCATCCAAGCTCATGCCGATGGCTGATAACCAGGATTATCGGTAACTTCTAACGTCAACAAGTGCTGTAAAATTTTTCATTTGTCTATCACTAATGGTGATCAATACATCCAAATACGGCTTCTCTTTTTTTCTTCAATATTCATAAACAATGAATATTGGTCTGTATCTCTCTGATTCTTTGCTGCAGAACAGCCTTTCTCAAAGTGTGGTTTGCGTACCATTAGTGGTACCCAGGCTCCCATTAGTGGTACTCGGAGGAATCACGGAATTAAATATATAAATAAAATAAATCAAAATTAAGGGGCGCAGTCACACTGGCCATCCAAACTGTGCTGAACTCAAGCATGATTGCCCCTCTGCAGCACCGCTCCTCCACTGTCCAGTACGGCCCATGGTCACACTAGCAGTCCGTGTCCATGGTTGTGGCGATCATGTCCATGTCTTACATTTAAGCATGTTGTTAATGTTCAAACTGTGTATTTCTATTGTTTGAAATAATTAAAATGCATAATGAGACTAAAACCCCCATGTCATAATTTAACTGTGCATAGATTTAGCTGAATACTCAGGCCGATGGCACTACTCGATTAATATCAGACATAATGGTGGTACTTGGAGAGTCAGGTACTTTCCAAGGCCGTACTTGCTGTAAGAATTTTGAAAACCACTGCTGTTGAGAGCTTTGGCTTATGTCATGTGAATCTGTGGAGTCTCTGCTTTCATCTGAGGTGTTGATCTTTTGTTCAGCATGTAGCAACGTGGCGGTAGAGCCGGAAATGTGGCGAGTGGGTTGACAGTGTAGGGAGTTTGACGTGTGTTGATTCATTGAGTTGTTATTTGAGTTGTGTTTGTTTCATGTAAAAAAATGTTTATAAAGTCGTGTTTATGTGTCGTGTTAGTGCGTTATTTCAGGCTGTGTTTGCAGAGTGATGACAAAGTGTCCCAATTTGGGGACTTCAAGGTTGAACACATCAGTAACTGCCGAACTCATTAATGAAACCACTCGATGCCTCGAGGTTCAGACCATAGACTGTAAAAAACATGGATGTCATCTCGCACAGCTCAAACTGAGGTCGCCACAAAAATTGCCCCCTCTGGTGGCTGGCTGCAGTACAAGTCAAAACTCCGTCTCTCCATTCATTCCAGATGGGCTGTGGTCCAACTTTAAAAACTTAATAGGCAAACTTAATACACCTCGTAGAAATGTTTCTGTATGCTGTGGTGATATTTCGATGTTATTGGGCTGCATTGTATTCATGTCTTCTTTCTTTAAATGTTTTTTTTTCATCAGTTATCAGAGGTTAAAAACAGGGTTTTATATCTTGTTTAACGACGACTGACAGCTGCCGTTCCTTTGTCATTTTTTCGGGTTATAATGAAATACATCAGGAAGGAGAATTAGGAAGCGATTGGACTGTTGAAAGAAAAATAAATAAATTATTTTTGTGACCTGCTTCCACTCAGATTTTCCCAGAGTTCCTTGTAAGTCTCTACTGCGCAGACTCTGGCTGGACAATGGGCAGCCAATGGCAGCTCCCGTGACAGAAGTTTTTTGGTATCAAAACCGTACAATGATAAAAGGCGGAGCCACTCTGTCCATTCTATATACAGTCTATGGTTCAGACTAGCTACTTTAAAGGCTAAATCATAACTACACTCTTTGGTCTGTTTCTGATATTAAAAACTGATAAGTTGAACTCAATCATCTTACTTTTTCCCCCCAGAACCATTAAACATTTTTTCACCTTCATTATAATCTGTTAAAAAAATGAAACTGCTGCTCAGGCAGAGTGGATTCTTTCCTTCTGTGACATGTTAAATTATTACTCATCACTGAGCCTTTAAAATGAAAGCAGCGTTTTAATGCTGCGTTGTGACAAAAGTGAAGCTTGTCTGAATGGCTTGATTTAAAGCTGGGCTGTGTATTCCTACAGAAAAAAAGAATCATGCTTTATAAAGGAGTGTTTAATATTTCATTCATAAATGTTTGAGGCTGCAGACAGTGTAAAAACTAACAGTCTGAAGTGCTGATACATAACTCTAAATGGGTGTCGTACTTCAGTGTGAATGGACCACATAACTTCTGCTGCTGCATCTGTTTGCATGT
Organism: Labroides dimidiatus; assembly: GCA_030710495.1. Lineage (NCBI taxonomy): Eukaryota > Metazoa > Chordata > Actinopteri > Labriformes > Labridae > Labroides > Labroides dimidiatus. The sequence continues at coordinate 20,540,747 of CM061160.1, forward strand.
GAAATTATTACTCAGTGCTTCTGCTCATGTATCACAGAGAGCAATGTGTGACATTAAAGCACTGGACTATCATTTCAAAGTGTTAAAAAACAATTATGAGGCAGTTTTTGAAGAACGAGCATGAGCCTGTGATCCGTCTCTCTTTAAATGCGAGCTGCAGTCGACTCCAAATCCAGGGTTCAGCAGTCGATGCCTCACAGCTAACTCTGTGTGCAGCTGTAATGTTTAATTCATGCCCGTGTGTGTTTGACTGAATCTATTCCAGGTGAGCCTGTGACAATCAGCCTCACTGAAATGGGGTTGTGGGAGGGGGTCTGTGGCAATACAAGTGATAATTAAATGACAGACAGGGACCGCGCTGAGCAAACAGCTATGGAGCTGGTTGGGTGAGCCAAGAGCCTGAGCCAGACACTGCCACTGGACTCAAGCTTTCTTGAAGTTGTTGTGATGTTACAGGGAATTAAACAAGACTATAAAATCATTGAGTCACAGAAAAATAAATCATGGTTGAAACATCTTATGAATGCAGCTGGTCATGGGATCTAGTAAACGCAGCATCTCTCAACATTACAGGCACATTTCTTCCATCATAATAAACCTCTATCCATTCAGTCTTCCAGTCAAATCTTTACAATCATATCAAACTGTCACAGATTGTAAATACTGTGCCAGGAGGGAGCTTTTTAAATGCTGTCTGTTTATTTTGTGAGGTTTATGTCTTAGATTTCACTGCTGGGAGGGAAAAGGTTTTTTTCAAAATGGAAAAGGAAAGTTCCTACTAAAATCAGGCTTCATCATTGAGAACTACCCAGAATTCCATGCTGTTTCAAAAGCATTCGCAAAAAATCAAACTCTATGTGTCACATCCTAAATTTGCCTCTAATAGATCAGTGGTTTTCAAAGTGGGGGCCGTGGCCCCGTGGGGGCCTCAGAAAATTGGAGGGAAAAGGAAAAAATAGAATCAAATCATTTTCATTTTTCTATTTTGTTGTTCTTTTTATATAACCATTAGTCCTGATTGTACAACACATAAACTGCTGTAATTGCCAGATTCTCAAGTTTCTGATTGTGCCTAACTGCACTTCCTGTGACAGCTCCAACTTTGGCATGACGATGATCATCTTTGTTGACCTGGTGGTTTGCGCCTGTTATCAAGCTCGCTTGTAGCTAGCTGGGACAAAAACGGAAAGGTTTTGACAGGAAAATATGAGGCCACCAAGCCCATCCCTCCCTCCCACTGGTGTAATTTGTCACTCCCAGACACGCACAGACACATGCACATGCACATGCACAGGCGCACACATACACACATGAGAGAGAAGTTTTATTTGTTTTGTTTTGGTCTCATCTGTCAATAGTTTGTTGAAAAGTTTATTATTCATTGGGAATATACAGTGCTAAAAACACATTTTTTAATCATTTTCTATCCTAAACAAATCTAATCTATCATTATTGAAAAGTAAATTAAAGTAAGAAAAAAGCATTTTAAAAGTTGATGTTTCTTTCATATTTTGAAGCATGGTCTGTTGGCTTGCAAAGGGGGTCCCCAGCCAGAAGCTAATGCTGTTTAAAGGGGCCTTGGCATGGTAAAGTTTGGGAACCCCTGTAATTCTGTCACAATAAGCGGGGCAGCCATGGATTAAAAATTACTGCTCCTGCTGCTGAGGGGGGATAAAAGTTTAAGACCAGGATAATGATTCTGCCCCCCCTAATGTCATAATAGTATGTACTGTGCCAGTATTTTAGCATATAATTACCATGATGAAGTATCCAAAGGAAAATATTTTTACCAGCTCACTTCAGAAACTTGATCCAAAACAGGGACTGATTGGAGCTAATCTAAAATTTCCCCGAAGCGCCTGAAATAATGATTCCACAAAACAGCTGAAAAAATTCTGTGCTCAGAGTAATAATAGTCAAACATAAATCTCTTTAGAGTGATGTTCCTCCTAAAATTAGATTAAAAGTCTGAGTATTTGATGGATAATTTCATTACATGTCATTAGAGATTCGAGACATTCAAGCCCAGCTGTAGTCTAAATGAGAAATAACGGCTGTAATCACAGAGCGGAGTGAAAGCAAAGAGCGGACTGGGATTTGAATGGTTGTGTGTATTTGTCTGTTCTTTTTATCAAGTTTGAATGTTTTAAACAAGGCCAGGGAACACAGATGCACTGAAGGTGTTGCACGTGAGTGTGTGTGAGCCGGTGTGTGTCTTTGTGGGAGTCGTCATGTGATCTCTGAGTAAAAAAATATGGATGGAAGCTTAAGTTGTATAAATCTCATTGATGAGAGATCAAAAACCAAGCAAAGGAGCACCGAGCCAAGAAATGCTATCAGGATTCAAGTCGGTACAGTTTGTTCAGCCAGGAAACAAACATCATGTTATGTAGAAGGCAGACAGACGTTTGATGTTTCTGAAGAAAATAAGAAGTGAAGTCCTCAGCAAACACTTCAGTCAAAACAAAAACATGACTGAGCCTATCCTTCCATCTGCCAGTCTAATTTCCAAAACAGAAGCTCCATCATTTAATATATTTAGCAGACAGGTGGGGAAAAGGACGTATATGTTTCCCTGCTAAGGAGAAGAGGCACGGCAGAGACATCAGACAGTGTCAAGAGCTTTTGGACAGCCTTTATCAGAAGTCTCTCAAATGCTCTTAAAGTTTTACATGACATCCAGTTCCTCTTTCATGCACTGAAAGCACATTTATTAAGCCAGAGATTTACTTTTTTGTCCAAGGACGCATCTTCTATGAGCTGTGAATTGAGCCGCATAGATTTTAATGGGTAATATCTCACTTGACCTCCCAAGCCACAGCTGGTCCCTCTTAGCCTGTACGAACATGGACATGACTGTGACTCTGTCACTTGCTATCAGGAGTTGGACTTGGTAACAACAGGACCTTTCCTTCCTTTCTGAAGTTCATATGGTGAACTTGGCGCATGCTCTGCTTACTCAATCAACGCAAATCTGACAGTCATAGATGTTTTACGGGAATAAGATTATAACTTCCGACAGCCTGCTCCACATAATCCAGTGTTAGCTGCTTAGCTGTGCACATGAGAAGGAGAGAAAAACAATCTTATTCTTATGATAATTTTGTAATGACCAAACAAAAACAGTTCATTTCTCTGAACCCTTTCACATGATGTGGAGTGACTGAAAGATCACTTTTGTAACCAATGCTACTGAAATGCTAACAATGTTAATTCAAATTCATTAAAGGATCATTGAAGGTTTAGTTAGCATTTGTGCTAACGCCACTTTCAGCCTTCCTCTGAGCCAGAGCTGTTACAGTTGAATCTTTGGATTCTTGTCCTGGCTCAGAACAATAATCTCCTCTGAGGCCGTGATTCGACTTGAGACCAGACATAACAGGGAAAAAGCTCAAATCGATGGCTAATGAATACCAATCAATCACCGGAGGAGAAGGTGGGAAAATGTGGCAACACAGAGCGCTCTCTTGCTCTCTGGCATCTGTTTGATGAATGCTTTGTCTCACGGTGCATGCTGACCGGGACTCCCATAATGCATTGCAGAACACTGTCTGGAGACTTAATTTTCTCCAAGCTGAATCCCCCAAACCCACTCCATCCTCTCGTAGCATCGCGTGATGACGCCTCCCGGCAGGCCGAGGCCGTAATGTGACCGTTAATAGTGTTGCCATGGTGATTAATCACCAACCCTGACAGAGTCAAACCTCTCTGGGCCATTTCAAACAATAGATTGTATTTTTTTTTTGTCCTTGGTTTAACTTACATTTACCCACAACTTTTGCAAAGACATAATTATTGCAGCATGCAAATCAAAAATCAACTTTATTTCAGAGCATGTGAGAGTCGAGTTCTGATGACAAACCAGGTTTAATCTCAGTTTTATCACAGAGACTCTTACGTAGGAACTGAAAAAGAGACTGATGATGTTTTCTGCTGACATCAAAGCAAGACAAACAAACAAACGAAAAAAACATTAATGACTGAAGCTAACGTTACTCCTCAGGTCAAATCCTCATGTCTCGGTGGCTCAAGATGGGAATGTAACTGATGTGGATCTACGTTGTTTTTTTTTTTTTTTTTTCTTCTTGATGAAAGATGACAGACACAGGATTGGCTCTATCTTCATTTATCCTGTTTAACATAAAGAATGAGCCTCCGAATTTTTTAACACTCATGCTGCCCGTTGCCGCTCCTGCACAGATGAAAGCACATTTCAGCTAGCTTAAAACAGTGCATACAAGTCAGCACAAAGCACGTGCACAACAATAAAATATCATTTTTGATGTGACATAAAACCTAAAAAAAGTTAAATCTACCCAGTACATACATTAAACGCATCATACAGGAAAAAGGCACACTTATAATAAAGAAAACAAAGTAAAAGGAGATAAAATCAAGCAACAAGCACCTACTTCTCCCCAGGGATGACATAGAAAAGGGGAGAAAGCAGGGGGCAAACCAAATATAAAGGACAAGCCACCAACGAAGAAGAAACTGAACAAAAGACGAGGCTGCACAAAAAAAGAAATACTTACAATAAAATTTACAAAAAGAGCCTCTACAAAAAAAGAGGCTCTACAACAGATACACTCAGGTATAATTTCTGTAATTATAACATAATAATAAAATATTTTTAACCCTGTTGCAGGGACAGTAAAAAGAATCAAATGAGATGAGAAAACCAACACTAAAGCAGCGAGATAATTCAGCTGCAGTTAGCATTGTGGACACCTTGGAAGCTAACGCCAGTGCCAGTACTAGGAGCCAGTTCATGTATGATGCCAGTTTATATCACAGCAGTTGGCTATTTGGACTGTTGTTCAGGGGCTATTTAACTTTGTGGTCCGTGAGGTTTTTTAGGGGGGGACAAGTGGTCCTTGGTCTGAAATAACCTGAGAATTACTGGATTAAAGTATTATTACTTCTTCAGGGCAAAACATGCTCGACAATGAATGAATTTTAGCTGGAACTGAGTTTATAACTGGTTATCATGTTACCGTGTGTTTAGTGGACGAGGTTCACAATCACCGAGCACTTAAAAAAAATCATTACCTCAAACTCTTTGTGCAGAGTTTTCATGCTGTGTTGATTCTGGTGACATCTTTGGACAACAGTGTTTTTTTTTTTTTCTTTGAAGTCAAACTTGCGTTTCCCATGAGCACTATCACTCTGATTGATTTTCAATGGTCAGCTTACAAAAGGTGAGGGTGTAAAGTTTACCTCGTCCAGGTGAGGCCTTTGTGGCAGAAAATCTGAACCAGGAACAGGCACTAGTTTACAGAAGAGAAAGAACCAGTCATGATGCTGATAAAACTCCTTACAGTGCCTTTATGGTTGTTCCCCTCTACAACTTTGATTGTTTATTGGTCTTAAATTGACACAACCGAATGAAAGCCTTTTAAAAAGAATGTCCAACCATGTCTCCAGGGTGGATGTAATGGAGCAAAAGACTATGGACTGAGACAAATCGTAGGTCAGAGTCAAGATGCAGCTGAAGGAGGAATACAGCAACATACTGAGAGGACAGACCTCAAATCAAAGCCAACAGAAAATCTTTTGGCTTTGATTTGGAATTTCCAGAACCAAAAGTATTCAAAAAGACTTTTTTTTTTTATTTGGCCACAAGAGATTGTCAGATTCGATGTTGAAACCATGTTCATAAATGCTTTTGAAATCATGAAGGACTCACCATCACGTTTGTGTAAAAACAACTCAAGGCTTTGGCGTTTGGTCTGTGCAGCCTCAGCTCCTCTTTATTCAGATCAGAGCAGAAGCATTTGTGTGATGTTGCCTCCAAACTTCACTTCAGAAAAAAACATTATCAATAACGGCAGCACTTACTGTCGAAACAAGCTTCCTAGACTTATTTTGGGCGCTCATGGGAAATCTGTTTAAAGTATCTTTAGAGAAAAATTAAGTTTTAGCCTTGAGCACTTAAAATGGCCGAATATAAAATTATTGAAATTGTGGGTATAGATCTTTGCGAGTGGTCTTTATTGCCTTCCCTCGGCTCTTCAGAGGCCACAACAAGTGCACGCAAGAAAAGCCTGGATTAGTGGGTAATGGCTGGCATCAATATGACTGTAATGTCATTTGGTGATGCATCCTGATCGTTACCGGGCCGGCAAAGAGTGGTCCCCAGCCTGCTGTAATGACCGGCATGTCAGGAAAACAAATGTTATTACGCAGCTGTATTAAATATAGCTGTTATTTCTGCGACAGAAGTGGGAGAAGAGAGCAGTCAGCTGATTTCTAATGCGTTTTCCTTCAGTCAGATGAAAACACACTGCTTACTGTGTGTCGGCGCAGGAATATTTCACTCACGTAAAGAAGCAGTCGCTTTCTCTGGAGTTTATTGGAGCGGGACGGATTCATTTTTTAGTTGTCACTGAAATGCAGATGGATTCGATTCTCGCTCGTATTTATATTTTTCCCAGATCTCGATACCGTGTGCGTTGCAAATCCAAACAAACAGCAACCAACAAAAAAAATAAAAGAAAACAATGAGGACGTGTCATTATTAGCTACAGCTTTGTGTCTGGAAGGAGCCGACCTGAGAGCGTCATTTGAAATAGTGCAGCAAAAGCATGAACTGCTAGTATTTAAACTTATTATACACACGGGTGTAATGTTTTATAATGGTGCTTGAACTGCAAATTAGCCTCTCTATTTTAGCTCATTCTAATTTCACTCTTTTTACCGTGACTAATAATGGAATGTGTTGTTCTTTTGTGCTGTGTAAGGCATTAAAGTGTAGTTTGCATGTCAGGAGTCAAAACAGAGAGCTTACAATCTAAAAAAAGAAAACAAAAAAGCTTATTATTAGAAAATAATAAGCAGACAGAGAAACAGACTGCACACTGTAACTGAAACACACGTCTTTGGTTGTTTTTCTATTGGAGCCACAAAAAAAAAAAAAAAGGGTTAAGGCACATTAAACAAGACAAGGAAGACAGAAATGAACACAGAAGTGAAACCTGAAAGTAGATACCAACTTGTGCTGCTCCCAAAAGTTTATTTTTTCCATATTAATGTGCTGAGATGGTCATTTGCACAGTTTCACAGTGGATAGTGATGCACATACAGTGCTGCAGCAAAACAGGGCATCACCTAATGAGAACGGAGGAAAAAAAAACAGGAGCTGCATCCAAAGGAAATAATGAGACAGCTGGGGATTGTTGGGTTGTTGGGTGAAGTCAGACGACCGCTGTGGTCTGTATCTCGCCATCATTTCATCATATGCGCCAAAGACTCTGGCGTGTTCTCATTATTGCACCCTTGTCCTGGGTGGATTTTACGTTCTGCCATACAATGATGATACACTGAATGTTGTTTATATTCAGATTTAACTTCACCCTAACTTTTGCCGCTGCACAAATCAAAGAAAGTTTAAGGAAAGCACAGAAAAAATGAGTGATTTACTCCTCATAAAGAAAGTTTGTATGGTCCAGACACCAGAGATTACTGATGGCACTTTGTGTTTTCCGATAACTCAATATTCATGAATTCCGTTTTCTGTGTTTCTACTCTAATGATGCTTTTATTTGTCCCCCGTTATTGTCAGTTCGAGCAGCACTCAGAAGCCCTCAGAAGGTCACGCTGTGCCGCTGCTCGCTCCTGTCCTTCATTATGTGTGCTGCTTTTACCGCTTTTTAAAATGTTGTTATTAAAACGGACATCATCTCTCAGAGAGCACTTGAGGATTTCGGTGTAATGAGGGAAATTGGCCTGCAGTGTCCTCACTGCTACTCATCCTCCATCAGAGCTGCTCAAAGTGTCTGCCTCTCCGCGTAATGAGGAATTTGGCAGCAGAGCAGGCGCCACGTCTCAATCTGCTGTCTCTGCACTGTGCATATTATGTCAACACTACTGTTGACACAAGTGGAGGAACAGGTCTTTTTCCATGTTCTGTGTGTCAGAAGTACAGTACTCACGTGCTGCAGCCTGGAGAAAAAAAATGCTGGAGGAATGTTTTTTAAATATGAGTCAACCAAACAAGAATTTCTTTTATAATCACTATTCTTCACAGCCTAAAATAGCAGGTGTAGTCAGACAGATGGTTGCAGATGAGAGTTCTTCTGCATGAGGATCCTCTGACCAGCTGGAAGTTAAAAGTTTTTCTCAGTTGTGGAGGGAAGGACAAACTTGTCGTTGTGTCAAAGCGATGCCTGTCCAGACCTAGTTTTTACCTCACAAATACGACTCAATGGAAAATAAAAGTAAAACAAAGAAAGATTTCCTTCCCCGAACAAAAAGTGAGTCACAAGCAAAATATCCATCCTCAGTATATCCAGACAAATTCCTTAAAATGAAAAAGTTTTCATTACTAGGCGTCATAAACAGAAATCCTTTAAAATATTATGGCCAAATCACCTATGTTTGCTAACAGCAATCTTTTATTTTTGTAATGGTAGAGCCTTTTTTTCCCATGCAAAACTGGGATGGTTCTGCTTTTTTTCCCAAGTGTCCTAATTCCAAAATCAAGCTCTGACCATCTGTTTGTCAGCCCTCTCCTCACTTATGGTTGCAGCTTTGGTATACTCCTGTGCTCGCTAATCTCACCTCTCTATCACCCACCAATCAAAATCAAGAATGCACAAGACCTCTGACATCAGCTCTGTCAGCAGCAATGGCAGAGGCTTCATGTGAGGGACAGAAAATGCTATAGTATGCATAACAGGCCTGTAGGTGGCGATATAACTGTAGAGTTTTTTGGTAGTCTGCCACCAAAGAAGACGAGGGCTGATCATCTGGTGTATATATTAAATACGTCTTATCTGAGTGCAGAAGTGGAGCAACAGATGCACGTTTTGTTGAAAGGCAGTCAGCAGATTCAGTAGCACAAGCACAACATGGTAAATCCGCCATTTAACCGTTGTTGTTGGCCAGTTCGCAAAAGTCCCCACAACGAAAGGGGAATGTGCAAAACGGAGCGTGACGTCAGCGTTTTGACTGAAAACTCCGGCTTGTCGTTTACACGGCAAGGAAGGCTGCAGCGTTTCAAAAAATTCCACTCTGGCTCAGCTAACTGATGCTAGCTTTAGCATGGTTTTTACAGAGGGACATACGAGTGGTATCTACTTCCAGCACAAAAATAAACAAGCCTCTTTTTTTTTTGTCATCAGATCGAGGCAGAGTCGTGATTGTGCAGGGCTTTAATTTTAATCTGATGAGCGGATCAAGAAATGTTGGAGCCTTCATGTGCAATGCTTCATCATTTCTGACTTTACACAACCTTGGCATAAAACTGAGGTGATGTTACAATGCTTCTGGCAGATTAATCTCAAATCAATGCACCACTGGAAGTGTTTTCTGTCTCAGTTCTTTGGTTTCCTCTTCATTAAACGGCCTCCTGCAGATACCAACCTGCATTCTTGTCAAGCAGCGGGCTGAATCTAGGTTAACTCAAATCACACACATGAAAACCCATGTTCCCTTTAACAAACTGTACTCCTTTACTAATGTGCCTCCTGATTTACACAGGAGTCATGGCTCATTAATCATAATGAACCACCACAGCTCCCAAAAGTTTCACATCTCTCTTCAGTAATCCATCCTCATTTGTGTTATTCTGCTTATTAATGATACAAGGTTAACGCAGTCAGAGGTATTTGCATGTGATATCTTAAATGCTGATTGTATATGAGGAAACTCAAGGCTGGTTGTCTCACATTTCCAAACCCTTTTCTCTCTGAGGTGGAAAGTCAGGGTCTGCTGTGCTGTGAGAGGACACGGCAAACGAGGATGAGAATAAGAAAGAAAGAAAAAAAGAAAAGCTGCATCGTTAAGTTTTCCCTTTGCTGTCCTTGCAGCTAATTACATACAGTAGGAAACCTCCAAGGAGGCCGAGGTGTTGCTTCATGTCAAAAACCTCGGTGGTCGTTTTTCTCCTCGCTCTTTGTTGATGATGTGGATAATGAGCCACCTGTCTTGCAGGAGTCCTGTAATATTTCACTCAGTATTTCATCTGCCAGAGCGCTGAAAATGAAACACTCTGCGTGGAAAGAAGAGAAAGGAGCTGCAGGTTCTTACCTCTGTTGCTTCACCTCCACGGCACATTTTGGTTTCTCTCTGGAAAATCTGCAGACTTTCTCAGGGAGAACTGGAGCTTTAGCCTGAAACATTTTTTTCACCATTCACCTTTATCGTATTCGTCTGCTTGGTTGGGGTTTGCATTTCCTCTCTCACTCCTCTGCTGCGTCAGTAACACTCCACCTTACATGTTACAATTATTTGGTTAGTTAAAGACGTTTCACTGCTTAGCAACAAAAAGGTATGACAAATTAACAAGTGTGAGCTCAATCATTGTGTGCAGTGCACAAATTTAATGAGGATGTTTGCTAATCTTCCCGGCTGTGACAATCAAATGATCAACTTACTTCACTTAATTTGTAGAAATTATAAAATTATGGAGCAATTAATGATAAAGGAATGCTTGGATTAAATGAATTATTTCTGAGGAGCCTTGAATATACAGTGGATGGTCTAAAATCAGATAATTTAAATTAAGGGGATCTCCAAGAGACTGATATACAAGGCTTTTAAAGTTCAAAGAGGGACCTGAAAGTTGGCTGTAAGGTGCAGAAATAAGTGCTGAAAACAGGCCGGTGTGGATCAGGGCTGTTGTGGATCTATTGATTATTCTCTGGATTAATTAAAATGTCAGAAAATGGTGAAAAATGTCAATGTTTCTCACACCTCAAATACACGGGCTGTGTCTGCCTTGCAGCTCCGCCTCGCTGCATGTTGACCGCGTTTGTAAACTCACACGGGCTGCATTTATTTTGAAAGTCTCAGGCTCTTTTTAGGTAGTTTCCGTGCACTACTTCCTGTCCTGCTCGATCTCTACTCTGAATTGACGTGTCACAGCTCCGGCATCCGGCAAAAATAGGATGGCTGTGGATTAGCTGTGACCTGTCGGCCCAGCCATGCAGCTGAACCGCAACGGAACAGATCCAGTGTAAGTTGACACATTGACTTGAATGGAAACCTACCTGATCCAGCGTTGAGACGGAGCGGAGCTGCAATGCAGACGCAGCCAGTGTATTTCAGCAGTCAGAGTCCAAGATGACATCATCAAATGTCTTGTTTGCAAACCAAAGAAATTCAGAGCTGTCATAAATATTCACATTTATGAAGCTAAAATTAGAGAATTTGAACTCCTTTTTCTTCAATAATTACTTAAACCGATTAATCGGTTAAAAAAATAGTTGACAATTAATTTAGTAATGGATTAATAATCCATTATTCCATTAATTGTTGCAGCTCTAGTATGGATATTGTTTAGTTATTCATGTGTCAAGATGTAAGTGAGTCCACAGCCAGGTGCTTTATTTAACATGGGTTTATCAAGATTCATCCTCTGGTGATCATGAATGAGTGTACGCTATTCACTCCGGCGGCTTTTGAGACGAGGTTGTAATCATGTTCATTTCTGCTCTGAAAACTTTTTTTTTTTTGCTTGGTGTGCATGTTTTCTAATAGTTTGTATTTTTGTGCAAATATAGTTTGTAAAACGTTTTATTGTAAAAAGTTCTAGTTTTGTGCAAGTACAGTTTGTATATAGTGTTATTTTGTAGAACTTTAGTTTATATATAGTTTTATTTTGATACATACTGTAAAATATAATATTCATATTTCTGCAGTAGCAGTAATATTAGTAGTTTGTATCATAGAAGTGACAGAAGTGTTTCCTGAATCACAGAAATGAGTGAAAACCATTTTGCACCGTTTGGCACAATTTGGCACAGCTCAGATAGATTTGGTCACCTGAGACTAAAACCTCTACAACTCCTATAAGGTTTCACCTAGAAAGCTCAATTTTCACACAGATGTAGACAACAAGATGTAGAAGTGATGTGGTGAAGGGCTTATGTCTCACATAAAGCATCATGAAGTTATTCGTTTTTAAAATTAGGTAAAAAAAAAAAAAAAGAAGACAAAAGTTAAGTGTTTCAGCCACATTTAGCCTAATATAGACTTAAGCCACATTTTACAAAACGATATTTTCTGAAACTAGAGGTTATCTTTCAAATGAGATGCCACTGATGAATTTTGACCTTGTGGTTCTTCGGTTATGAGTTATTTTGAAAAAAAAGTATAGTAAATTGGCCAAAATTAGGTGGGACCTAAGGGGTTAAAACATTTTAATGACAACGTCACATTACCTGAAAGAGGGATGGGTTTTTTTAAATGCATGAGTGTTGTAGATGAGCATTTTAAACCAGCGGACTTTAAGGCCGTGAAGGATTTCTTTTCATGGAAGAACCAGTTTTTTAAAAGCACTTGATGTTATGCACACACGCTTCTGTTCCTCGCCCTCAGAGGAGCAGTGTGTATTTGGGAGACGAAGCAGCGGCCCCTGCCATGTGAAATGCAAATGTGAACTTTGCAGAGACCAACTTTGATGCCCGGGTCTCCTTGGTTAGCTGAAAAAGGACAAAAGGACCCGCTGAGTGCCTGCGTGTCTGATGAGGTGCCTTTTTGTGGTTTCGGTGGGTGGATAACAAGCGTGTTGTGGAGACTGTACCCGGAGATAACACAAAGGAGGCCATGCTAACTGTACGGGTGGATGCATTGTTTTATGAGCGAGGAGGTGACATTTCTGATTTCCTTCCTGAAGGGAGTCGAGGCCAAGAAGAAAAGCAAGATAGCCAGGCTGATGGGCTGCTCAGACGGTGTGGATCACACACCGCTGAGGAGATAACAAGTCCAGTCTGAAAGCAACTTTTCTGACAGTCTTCTCTGAGTGAGGTCAAAACGTTATTCGGGTTTTCTATTTTCCGTCTGCTCTCGTCACAGCCTCAAACAGACTCTTCTCTGGACAGTAACTCTGTAGCTGGCACAGATTTAATGGATGGCTGCCTAGCCAGTGCTTTATTAATGTAGCATCTAATTTAAATTCACAGTCAGCCTTGTTTTCTATTCATCTATCCTAACAGAAGCTTTAGTTCCCATTCTGAAATAAAAAACTGAATAATTAAGCAGCTTTTCAAAAAAACAAGAAGAGAAGCCGCTGGAAATTTCAACAGATATAATGTTTAAACATGCCCACCATAGAAACTTACATAACAGCATTTCATCGTATCACTATTCTGTTTCTGTGCTTGGATTCATTCGTTTTGCTGCTTGAGTGCTTCGTATTTGAGTCTTCTGCCTCTTTTGAGCCGGGGGAAATGTTTTACTTCTGATAGTTTTGGCCCAGTTATTCTTAACAGGGTCAAGAGCATTTTTTATTTATATCCCAAAATGTTGGATAGTTTGTTAGATAAACTCCACTGTTGTGATACAGAGCCCTGCATTTTTATCTGGGAACAGTTTAATAGGACAGTAGTCCAGTAGCGTAGCCGTGCAGTCGTGCCTGGGGATTTGCAGAAACAATTCAGAACAAGCTTGAAAAAAATAACATTTGGTAACTTTCCGCGAATATGTATGAGCAGAGGTTAAAAGACAGATTTTGACGCCATCTGCATGTAAAAAATATGCTTTTTGTAACAGCCTCGGATGCAAAGCAGATTCATTAAGTGCAGTTCATCGTGGTTGACTGTCACAGCTGCACAGTGAAAGATGGGTCAATAACTGGTGTTGCTTGCTGCCATGTTTATTGCTGTGTTTGATGATCCATCTTCATCTGGTGCAAACAGACCGTATCGTGCTTTTGCATGATGAAACAATGGAGCCACACTGACGGTGTCAGCTGCTTCTGCTCCTTAAATAATGTGATCATGTGCAGTGATGTGATGCATGTTATTAAAAAAAATGGCTCCCTGGATGAGCTGCATGTGTCACAAACTGTAAGGGTGTTGAGTGGGGAGTCATGACTAATAAACGGCATTATCAGTTTATAGTTTTTAAATGGATATTTTTCCAAAGCAAAGATAATATTGGCATTGACTTAAAGCTGGTTATGAAACAGGTTCAAACTAGTTTGGACGACTCTTTATTAGCTTTTCTTCAGTGCCTAAAACCACTGCCATGGGATTAGTGTCGAAAAACTGCTGACTTTCTACTTCACTGCTGAAAGAAAGCAGTGTGAGATTTTCTGTGTACCTCAAACACTACTTCAACATGTAAAGGGCAAATGAAGCATACAGACGGTCCATAGGTGGTGCCAAAATTGGCATCAATAGATAGCTTCTCACAGGAGTTTGAGTAAAGCACAAGGTGTCATGTGCTGGCTCTGTACTGAAGTAACTCATTGTTATTTCTTGGTAACGTAAGCTGCGTTTCGAGGGTCCAGGAACTGTTAAAACATTCCCCAGAACGAATTCCTTTTGCCCACTGGCTTCATTGAACTTCAGATGGATTTGTCGACACTTGAAAGGAGACAAACACGAGTGGCAAAGCCGTTGCTGGGTGATGCAGAGATTGATGGTGCCCCTCGAACTGCCTAGGGATGCCAGGAAGGAGTATTCCAACAAATCCCAAAGACCCAAAAAGAATAATAAGACACAAAGGATGTTAGTCAATTCAAAGCTCACTAGTCCGAACTTGTGTTTTCTGGAAGTTCAGAGTTCCAGAGTTCCGACTTCAGAGGGATGGGAGTCCGTAAAACAATTGTTCTACTATTGGAACAGCAGCGGACTTACGGATGTTCATGTCACATCCGGCTGCAGTTTGTCGATGTATAATTTTACCCAATTCATCGAACGTTTCTGGGTTTTAAACAAAATTCCGTCACAAATAAGTATCTCATTCATATTTTTAAGTGGCAGCAACGGTTACTTACAGCTGTGCATCTTCTCCTCCGCCATTGTTTGAGTTTTCCACTGGATGGCGCAAATTGAATCGTGGGATTGTAATCGTGAAAAGGCTGTTGGAGGACATTAATAAACAAATGATACAGGTTAAAATAGTTCTGATTTATGTGAGGTTAGTAATGTAAACCTGATAGGTGAGGGCGGCACTGCATGTCGTCGAGAGGCACGAACAGGAAATGCTCCATAGACCAGACTGGGTCAGGCTGGGTCCCCCGAAGGCTGCAGCCCCTGAATTGCAACACATAAAGTGACATGGTATCATGGCACATCACATGACCTGACTAAAGATACAAAATGCATGCATGAAGTCAGAAATCAGCATGTTACACACATTTTTTTTAATAAAAGATAAAAAAAGAAGAGAATTAAGAAAAAAAAAACAAAAACAAAAAAACCCAGAAGAATGAGAGGAGGAAATTCAGCTGAGATTGTAAAAGCTCAAAAATCGGAGTCTGCGTGGCTTACACTGGATTTGAGTTGATAAAGAAAGATTCACAAGTCTTAAAAAATGATCTCAAATTAGCTGCAAGATAATGTATTATTTATTTTTTAAACAGTGAAGGGAAGGGTTGGGTTAGGGTTAGGGTTTGGGGTGATTCCTGAACTCCCAGTACTGACTTTTGCTGGTTTCTTGGCAGATTACAAAGAAGAGATGAGTCATTACTCCCATTTTGGCAACTCCCATTGGAAGAGTCTCAAAACCTGTCTTACATTTTCAAACAGCTTACATCAGGCCTGAGCAAATTATGGCCCGCGGGCCACATCCGGCCCTTTGGGCGTCCCTGTATGGCCCACATGAGGTCAATCGTAAGATTTCCGTATGGACGCACTTGTGAGCCCTACTTGTGAACAACAACAAGTGATAAAGTTCAATGAATCCAAACACAGATCCTCCATTGCTGATGATCACCTCTCAGCCGTCCACAGACATCTCAGGATTTCAGCCAGATTTCAACGCACTCCCTTAAACCCAAGACAGACTGGAGTTTTCTTATTGACGAGATAAAATTAAGTGAACAACATTCAACTTACTGGGTTTTTTTGTTTTGTTTTACAAAGTTGTTACAGAGTTTTTTTTTATTTGTGGAGACTAACATGCTAAGAATAAAATGAAACACTGATGCAAAGATTGGTTTTCTTTTTACTGTTTTATTTTATTACTTCTTTAAGAGTATTTTCCTATTTGACCTACACCACAATTTCACATATTGACAGAATATCCCTATTCTTCTGGTTACCATTAGCAGCTAATTAAAATATACAGGTAAGCATATTTAATTCTGCTCAATATTAACCTTTTCCCATTGTTAAGTTCACATTTTTGTTGGTGCAGCCCTCTGACACAATTCAGGTTTCTCATGTGGCCTTTAGTGAAAACTAATTGCCAAACACAACTAAAGTGTCAAATGTGTAAAATTCTGGGCAGATTGAACACTGTTTGGTTTAAACATGATCCTACACTGAAGTCAAAAGATTAAAAATGTGCACGCGGTTACATTTATCCAGCTGTCCAACCTTCCAGTCCATCTGGTGTTCTGTCTCAGAGCAGTTTGCTGTCCCTGTAAAGTGTCTCATTCATGCCTAATTATGAAAACCAAGATCAAACCAACCATGTGAACATGTTTGAAAATTTGTTCTGGGTGACGCAAAATGTAGAGAAAACCAAGCATGTGCAAAGTCTTATGTGTTAAATCTGTGATTTACTTTAGAAAAAAAAAATCCAGGCGAAAACAATATGTTCCCTTTCCATTTCAGTGTTTTGTTTGTTTGTTTGTTTTTTGTTTGTTTGTTTTCAAACATAGTGAAGATTATGAATCATGGGGTTCCTGATCCAGTCTTAAATATTTAGATTAGGACTGTAAAGTCCTCACACTAAAGGACCATTTCCGCAGATAATCTGTTCCAGCCAGCATTAAAGCCGGATCGCCCCTGCATTTATTGGTCCAAACAAATCAGATCCAAAATCTGTCAAATTATCCTCTGGTGCTGGGACTGAGTTCTACTGGTGTGACGGTACTGGTGAGCTCATTTGGCAAATGGTGGTGAAGAAAGAAGAGTGACCCCAGGGTCCAGAAGAAACTTAAGACCAATCACCTGCAGGAGGAGCCCAATCATTAATCCACTGAGCTGCAGCTACAGTGTAGCAAGGCAGAGACTTCAAGCAGTTTGAGAGGTTGAAAACTGGACAAGCTTGGGATAGCTTATATGTAACCAAGACATACTGTACAGTAAATCTTGTAGGTTTGAGCACAAAAGAAGAAACACAACTGGATAAAATCACCTACGCAAGGTTTACTGTGACCTTCAGTTCTGTAGGTTGTGTGCTATTTAGCCTAGTGGTACCATCTTGTCAGTCCATCACTTTCCAAAAATGGACTTCATCTTGTTTTTCTTTGCGTGTCTTCATGAGATGCTGATAGACATGGCAACAAACTGATATACGATATCTCAGAGTGATAGCAGGCAGGTAATTCCCTGAGGCGAAGGAACATAAACTGGACTCTGACGGGGAGTTGTTTTTACTTTTTGTCAAAAAGGTTGAAAAAAAAAAGAAAAAAGTAGTGACTAAAAGGTAAAACTACTCACAGAATATTAGAACGAATGCTCTTCTTTTATTCTGAAAGGAAGACCCTGAGGAGGACCCCGGGGACAAGGACACCACAACATTTAGAAAATAAAGCGTAAATGGACTGCACTTAGTCCTAGTTCTTTCCTCAACCTGAGACCACTCAAGGTGCTTTTACACTAAATGTGGCATTCACACTCACATTTACGCAGTGATGGCAGAGGCTGCTGTTCAAAGTGCCCTTCAGTTCTAATCGGACTCACACTCATTCACATGCTGCTGGATGTGCCACCTGAAACAATGCAGGGTTTAATGACTGGTCCAAGGACGCGTCAGAGTCCAACTCTACCATTGAGATATACAGTAGTTCCTCTTTTTAAAAACTGAGTTTAAGATGTTAAAAATGATATTGGATTTACTGATGTAAGGAATAAGGAAGTGAGGGTAAGAGGGAAAGATACCTGTTAAAGTCATCCATGAAAAAATTTAATTTATAAGAAGATCCCACAGAGCTGCTGTTCTCCAGGAATCTTATCTTTTCAATATCAAGAAAAAACACACACTACATGCTCAGGTCACAGAGAAATAGATACAGCCATTAGAGATTTCTGGAAATAGCAGAAAGGTCTTTCATGTCTGACCAGGAGGAAATAAATTGGAAATCCACCCAGACCTCAATCACAGGGTGAATCCTGACAATATTTCCAAGAACTTTCATCAAGATCATAAAATATCCCCTCTTAAACTGAAGTGAGTTGGACCAAATGAAAACTGTAGGGTTCAGGTAATAAGAGAGAGCGGTTCATCTGTGATTTTAGGCCTGGAATGTGATCCGACCCTATACTCAGCATCCTCTCAGCTCTGATCTGTGAGATTGATCCCGAGATCTAATCCCCAAACAATAAAAAGGCCATCAACAGCTCTGAGTTCATCCTTTATCTTTGATATGATTTACCCCAGAATGGATTTCTGGGCCAAGTGTTCATCCTATATCGGAATAATATGGAGAGAGGGCTAGCATGACGAAAACAGAGATCTAAAGGAAGGAACAAAAGAAGTGTGATGATCTGAAGAATAATAAATGCAATCTTTGACAGCCTTTATTACACAGCTGTGTTAAATCCTTAACTCTGATTGGTCAATACCTCTGAGAAACCGTCTTCTTTCCTCTGTAGCCGATTGTTGTTAGTGTTGCAGAGTTTGATGTTCAGGAGCCTGAAATTAACATTGTTCAAGGTTTTGTTCCCAAATGCAGTGCAGGGATCTTAAGAGAGTGCAAATGTGTTTACACATGTAGTTCACTTGTACAATTTCCACAAGTTTTCAAGGGTTTTGTGCAGCTGTGAACAGCTCCTGCTTATGTTTCCTTTCTGTCAGCTTGGAAAGTGAACCAAGACTTAAAAATATGGAGCTATAGGTACCTGTCTGGTATCTTTTTGATGTTACAATACAGTCATGTGACATTTCTTGAAATTGGCATTCAGATAAGTCACATCAGTCACATAATGTATAGTTATTACATTAAATATGTTCCTGTTGTACTTCATTAAACAATCTCTGAATTGGAGTTTTTCTAGCAACAATATCTATAACCAACTTTTCTCTCTACCCAGCCTCCTTCTTAAGTGCTGGGCTTCAAGCATTCTTTGTAATTTGAAAATGATCAACTGTATATATATATATATATATATATATATATATATATATATATATATATATATATATATATATATATATATATATATATATATATATATATATACAGTGTGGGAAATAAGTATTTGATCCCCTGCTGAATTTGTAATTTTGCCCACTTACATAGAAATTAACACACTCTAATTTTTATAGTTGTTTACTGTTTATAAGGATAGACAGAATAGTATATAATACTTATAACAAGTAAACAACCATAAAAAATTAGAGTGTGTTAATTTCTATGGAAATGGGTAAACTTACAAATTCAGCAGGGGATCAAATACTTATTTCCCACACTATATATATATATATATATATATATATATATATATATATATATATATATATATATATATATATATATATATATATATACATATATATATAAAGTTTCCAGTGAACTTGACTTGAAGACTGTTCAACCAGCACACAGGCCAACTGAGAAACAGGAAGAAATTGCAAACTCCTCACGGAAGAAGCCAGCTGGATCACATCCAGACCCCGCTGCTTAAATCATTGCTCCAAAACAGAAGTGTTTGTGTGTGTGTGTGTGTGTGTGTGTGTGTGTGTGTGTGTGTGTGTGTGTGTGTGTGTCTGCATCCTTGAATTGCCTTCTTAACTGTAGTTCAAATTGAGCCGTAATGCCTGGTTTCACAGACTCTTCAAATTGAAATGTAAACACAGGTGTCCACACTCATCCACCCAAACATTAAAACTTTAACTCAAAGATCGGAGCCTTGTTTCTAACGACCGATGACAGTCTAACCTTTACACAATACCAGCATCTGCTGAGTAAAAATGATAAATCAAAGTAAGATTTTTAAATAACTGAACAAATTACAAAGACAAAAAACAAAGGGGGGGGGGGGGGGTCAGGGTAACTTGCGTCTTGCTGTTTGTCTTTACATTTAGAACAAAAACAGAAAAACAGATACTTTCTGTGAATCAATATCATATCAATCTCAACCTACATCCTTTTCCCAGGCCATGTCACATGTCTTGCTTTTACTCTTTGATATTTCAGAGCCTCCTAGATATTCAAAGAAATGGTCCCAAGCTTGATAAGATGAAACGGGTTTGTCCTTCCAGGCTGTGGAGAAAGCTTCCAGCTGAATGAAGCTCGTCACAGTGTTCATCCGTTCATTTAGAGTGGAAGCTTTGTCCTTCATCCACATTACTGGTATGCATTTTGGAGCACAGTGTGACGACATACGTAGAAGGTCTCTGCTGTGAAAAATTGAGAAGTATATCAACATTCTGTCACTTCAGGAAAGTCCTTGCACTCAGGTCTAAAGGGCATTCAAAATGTTTTTAAAGTCTCTGTGAGGACTGTCGGAGTGATCTTGAAAAAGTCTGTCTTCTAGATATTAGCCTGATCCTAATCCACGACTTAAAATGAGATTATCAGCGGCAATATAGGTTATTTAAAAATAGTATTTCTTAGCTTCCTGATCAGATTGGGAAGGACTGGATTGGTTTACGGCACATTGAAGTCTCTATGACAACACCACGCCAGCTGATGAAGTTTAGTAGTGAGAAGAGAGATCCGTGTTTTTCTCTGCTGAAGTTAAACTTGAGAGTGATAGAGCATGGGCTAAAAGATAAAACACAGGCTAAAGGCTAAAACACGAGCTGAAGGCTAAAACACGGGCTAAACTGTTTGTGATAATGTTCATTCCAACACACATGCAGATCTGATCAAACTTGAGAGTTTGTCAATAAAATGAAGAGTGAGGTTACGTTAGCTCTGATTGGTAGATGAGCAGGACATAAGGATTCGCCAATGTTACACGTTAGCCTATGGATACATCTCAGAGCGCCGGGCTGCAAGTAGCGCTAAATGTAGCCATCTGCAAAACTAAAGTTTACTTGTTGTCACGTTTTAAACAACAGCGCTGTGTAACTGTTGATAAATACCATACCTCATCGTGTTTTATCTGGTAAAAAGTTGTCTTATACAAAGAAAAGTAGTGTTAAAAGAAGATCTGATCTCCAATCATTTCCAAAACAAACACATGCCTTGTTAAGAGTCATCCCATCACCACAGTGTGCGCACAATTCCAGCCAAAAGGTGTCGCTGTGATCCACTTCACACGGATAGTCCTCACAGTTCCTTTAAGGACGGAGTACATGAAAAAGGAGTTTGATAAAGTTTTTCTTTCTTTTAGGAGTCATTAGAGAGCAGAGCAGAGTACTATTAGTCCAACTCAACAGCTCTCCTGATATTTCAAATTTAAAATGTATCATAACAGTGATCTTTTGGAGAGATTCAGCACAAACACATTCTTCAAATCACAAAGCTGCTTTTGAACATCTGATTGGACAGACTTCAGTTTGGACACTTAAAGTGGTTGTAATGGGCTGAACTGAGGTTTCCCTTTCAATCTCCTGTGGTGTTGTTCTTAGCCAGCTGTCCTTGAACCTGCTTTCATCCGGAGGCTATTTCGGTTTGTGGCTGAATAAGAAGAATGTGTTCTTTACAAGCTGTTGGAAAACATCTCACCCTGGTGAATTCAGTCCACCTCTTCTTTTTTTTTCCAGAGATAGAAAACTGTTGCATCCTTTTGCCTTTCTTTTCCCCTGAATTGGAAGTCTTGATCAAGGCTTGTTTGAAAGTAGTCATGAGACTGAATTATACCCAGTGTGGAGTCACAAAACTAATCTGATACCAAAGTGCAACTCATATTAATCAAAGATAGTGTTTGAAAGTTGGATTGATGAGAAGAAGAAGAAAAGCTGTAAGATTGTGTTTTTCTCCTTCCCGTCTCGATTCATCATCTCTGTATGGGGCAGAATCCCACCAGGAGGAAAAATCATTACCTTACACTTTGAGTTTCCAGCTCCTCGTCTATCGGCTGCACTCAGTCTGTAAGTGTTGCTCGCCAAAATCTCAAACCCCGGACCCAGTCTGTGAGTAAGAACTGTAAATAAAACAACAAAAAGACAATAAAGTCATATTGCCTGGTGCATTTTAAAAGGACCCTGCTGTGTGCTCAGTCATGCTTAGATCAAACAATACTGCAACTTTGTCATGGCAACACCACGGAGGGAGAGGACGAATGTATGTGTGTGTGTGAATGTGTTTATGTATGCCATATGACTGATTGCACGAGTATTACAGAGTATGTGTGCAATGCCTCCCTCTGTGGTTTTGATGTGCTGTGAGTGGGAAGTGAACCCTATGTGCTTCCTACAGTTCACAGGCATACTTGCTTTTTGTTGCACCAATGAGGGAGTGACGGGGTGATGAGTGATACAGGCTGAGAAGCATCGAGAGCGTCTGAATGACACAGACAAAGGCGCACACAGACAGCCAGCGTGTCTGCTCATGTGAAAATTGTTATTGTTGATCAAGAGCCGGGATTTTCGACTGATGGCAGGGTTTTAAAATATGGATGCAAAAATGGAGATGTCACTGTATGTCAGTTCTTCTCCCACAGCTTACCTGGCTGCAGCGTGTGCAATTACAGTGATTTGTGTGACTGCCTGCAAAAACTGTCACCGTGCAGGTCTCAAGGCACAAGTACACGCTTATCAAGCAGACACGTATACACACTGTGCAGTTATATCTATTGGGTTTTCTGAATGTAATCCATCCATCAGTCCATGTTGTATTGCTCCTCAGCATGCCGTGACATTTCTGATGTCGCATTAATGAACAATTCTCCCGCTGTGAGATCGATGTAGCCACAATACAACAGTCACTCAAGCTGCCTTGACATTACAGAGATTGAGCTGAGATTTACCAGGTTGGAGAGCCAGTATGTGTTTTATGTACTAAAGTTAAAATAAAAACACGTATGAAAAAGACAAAATTAAACAGCAAGAACACAATGTATAAAGATACCACCAACCCATCTGTTAAAAATGGCACAAACCAATCACGTCAAACCTACATATTAAGATTATTAGTCACTTTTTTTTCTTACTTCGAAAACTGTCTTGACCTTCTCTCTCTCTCTCTCTCTCTCTCTCTCTCTCTCTCTCTCTCTCTCTCTCTCTCTCTCTCTCCTCTTTCTCTCTCCTGCAGAGGGTGCCGTGGCTCTGCTCATTTCCCTTGCATTGCTTCTGCCAGTTGCACTCTCTCTCTTTCACACAAACACACACACATGGTGCGGTGGCCTTGTGAAATATGATGCACTGGTTGGACTGAAGTGATGCAGGGTCCCCTTGTTACATAAAAGTGTGTTTCAGAGAAAATGATTTTTTTTAAAAAAGGTAATTGTGCAGTTTTGCAAATCAAACAGTATGTTACAGATTTTAGGATGAACAACACTCAGCACTTAAAAACAAACATCAAATTTCCACATGAAATATAAAATCTTGATACTTTTATTATGCTTGTATAAGAACATTATAGGCACACATAGAGGCAAACATTAACATGTGTAATTGCTTATATGAATATGTTCTCAGCTGATATAATTATGGCTTCTCCACTGGAGCGTCATGGAAAAATGGTATCCATGCAACAAATGGTCCAGTAATTGATGATACAGAATGCAATGCTCTGAGATAGCATGCCATAATGTCTTGTTATGAACCCTAGAACCAATTAACAAACACTTACAGCCTGGTTTAAAAACATTTACGAAGCATTGCTGACATAACACACAACATATCAGGTCAATATCTCCATACTGGAGGTCTATTTATCTTGAGATTTTTATCAGAGAAAGTATTTAAGAAAATATTTGACATATTTGACACTATCTAAAATAAAAACAATCATAATAAAAATGTATTCATTGTTTTGATTTCATGTTTATATAAAAGAAAAAGATGAAAAAGTGAGATTATTATGATTCAGTGATTATTAATTGTATCAGTAGAGACACAGAGCTAACACGTTAGCAAAAAAGAAAAAAAAAACAGATTGAAAGATAAAATTTATTGATTCACAATGATTAACGTATACAGCTTTTTTTTCTTTAAATATTAATAAGAAAAAAAAACATATTTATATTATACAGTCTGACAGATTGATTCTTATCTTCCTGTTGTGGTCGACATTAAACAGTAAACTGTTCTCACTCCCCCCTCTTTCTTCTCTTAGCTCTGCCGTTCATGCAGCTTCACAACATAAACAAGGCAAATGTTACAACTTTTAGCATTGCTCGTATCAACAGTATTCAGCCCAGATGAGCTTTTTACGCATTTTAACAACTCAATGTCGTGCTGACTAAGCTCGTAGTCCAATATCTGAAACTGCATGTAAACGCAGTGAGTTACGGTTCAGCTGCGTTGCTGGTCCGGCAGGTTGCAGCTGATCTGCAGCCGTCCTATTTTTGCCAGAAGTTGGAGCTGTGACACGTCAATTCAGAGTAGAGAAGATCAAAGTAGTGCACGGAAACTACCTAAAAAGCGCCTGAGACTTTCAAAATAAAACAAACTGTGTCCAGACCAGATTCTTTTTAGCTTTACCGATGCAAGAAAACGTCACAATGAGCGAAAACCATAGACTTTTTAAATTAATGGACGTAGTCTCCACGACGTCACCCGTCTGTTTCTGAAACAGACTTTTGAAGCAAAACAGCCGGCGCGGCCATATTGGAAATGAGGCGGGCTGTGAGTCTCAAGAGTAACAGCCATAGGACGCTCCACAGTCTCATAATCTGTGTTGTGCCTCTGATTGGACGAACTCACGATCATAATAATGTTGACTCTGCCGAGTTAGAAAAAAATTCACCCACCTTACAATGTGTGTCGTTAGCAACATTAGCGATTCAGATGGGAGACATTCTTTGTACCAGGCTGTAAATGAGATTATGCTTATTTTGGCTGTGAAAACGACCTTTTTGCCTTGGTGTGGACGTGACTTGCAGACACTCGAGGAACAGCAGACTTTAGCACTTCCGCATTGTCTCATATTTTAAGACTGGAGGTTGCCGCTTGGCGAAGACGCGCAAGGAATCAACAGGTCTGAGGTTTTACAGCACAACACAAATGAAGAGAGACTTATTGATGGAGAGGGAAGTGTGGGAACTCCTCGATCTCACGACTCCAGCTGTCTGTCAGTCCTGCGGCTTGCCAGACTGAACATGCAGCTGGTGTTAGTTGACAAACGCAGTCAACTTGAAGTGGAGCCAAGCTGCAATGCAGACGCAGCTGGTTCATTTGGGGCGTAAAACACAAGTTGGTCATTCATTTTTAATCATTATTAGGTCTGCATTTTTACAATCATTTAGTTGCAGTGCTCATTTTTTTAAATCAATGTGTGGCTGAAACGATATTGCCTATGCATTTGTTCTGTCTGGGCTTTACTATTAAATGCTGCACAGCATGCGTGATGACAGTCACTGTTTTAATCTGTCGATACGATTTCTTGCTAAAAAGGCCATATTGCTCAGAACTGCATGAAACACTGCACTACAGATGTGATGCTGGTTTCCAGAGGAGAAATATATACGAAATGGTGATTATGTTGTCTTTTAGGAAAGCCAACCAGGAGGTAAATTGAAATGTAACCATTCTGTGAGACAGGAGCTTTGTACCATTTTGCTTCATTGCTTCATATGGAAATCAATAGCTTGAGCCTCCCCAGCAGACATGACGGATGGACGAGAGTAGATGCAGGTGGGGAGATTTATTATAGCTTCATGTAATGAATGAGCTACACACAAAAAGGAGAGAATCCAGCATTGTGATAACTATTCAGACATTCCTCTTTGAGCATGTTTCACAAAAGACATTTGATTGTCTATTCACTGCTGAACACTGATATTACCATGGAATGGGTTTTATAGTCTCATCAACACATTCTAAAAGACTGGCAGGTTTCATCTCGCTGCAGCATCAGAAAGTATTCATGACGATCATTTGGGAAATAAAGAGTAGGCGTATAAATCCTCCTGCACTGACGAGAGAACAAGGAGGGTATAAGATCTATAACCAGAAGATGATCCAAAGAGCTTTTGATGGGCTGACTGTTCATCCTGCACACAGCTCTTGCTTAGACGTACACTGAGAACATAAAGCAGAGAGACCTTGAGTCTTCTGAGAGCTTGAGTCCTCTCTCAGTGATGGGATGAAGAACATCTTGAAGTAAATTCGCAAGCAGGAAGCACTGAAGGTCCCGCATAGTAAAAAGATGCGTATACAGTTCAGTCAGCCTGCAGCCAAGCGCGCTGAGATGGTGTTGTGCACAGGAAAAGAAATCCTGATTTAGTGAGTCAGAGACATGCCAATCAACTTGTGTTGATTCTGGCACTTTCCAACGCTAATTTCCAGCTGCAGTGTGGTGGCTCTAAAAACGTATCTGACCACATTATTCAAAGTGAAAAGCATGCATTAATTTTACATCATACAAACAGTGTTGTGAGTAATGAGCAAAGAAGTAACACACGACTAAGAAGTGCATTTGACAAAAGATATCAGTGCTTAAAATGCAGCAATCATGGTTTAAACATTACAGTAACTTTAACAGTGTGCTTTTGATGTCATGACTGTAAAGTTTTTGTTAATTTGCACATTCATGTTTTTGGTTCCCTGTTTTATTTTGAAACGTATAAGGTCCTGTTTATACAACAACAGTATTAGGGTGAAATGCAAAATTTTTGTTGCACTTTGGCCTCTTGTTTATACGGAAACGCCGTTTCAGCCGACCTAAAACGCAACTTTTTTAAAAGGCCCTCCAGAGTGGAGTTTTTCTGAAACGCTGTAGCCTCCGTTGCCTTATAAAATTATGTTTAGTTTTCGATCCATGACCACATCACTCCTGCACTCGCCCACAAGTGACATTTCATTCACCTCATCCCTCACATCTGTGACTTTGGATGTATGTTTGTCGTATTTCTCTTTTCTCATTTTCATTTCTCGTTTTTTTTGTCAAAAATTCTTCTCCACAACAAGAAAGAAACAACGGTATCAGTTGCTGATGAGGATATTGATTTGTGCCCCAGAGAGCACAAAGCAAAAAAAAAAAAAGCTATCTTTCTGAGTAAATCAGATCAGACAGGTCTTTTTGTGTGTACAGTACTCATTTTTGGTATTTCGATTACCAGAGGCACGTGTAGTTTTTTGTCAGTATTTTTGTTTTTCAACAAGTTACAAGCCAACACAGGTTGATTATTTTGGAGGATATTTTCTTTCAAATGTATTCACTTCTCATTGGTGGAAAGCAACAGGAGGGAAGTATCCAGCCAGGTCTTCACATCTGCCCCAAACACGCACACATGAACACAAACACAAACACCCTCTCACTAATGCATCTCCATTTGTCTGTATAAAAGCAAGGTGAGCAGAGCGACTGGAGCTCAAAGTGCTTTGTTGCGCTGAGGGACTCTGTCCATCCACCCTGCAGGACATCATATTTCCCCTTAAGGGCCCCTCCTGAATTGGCCTTTCATTCTGTTTCTGCAGCTTTTTTTCCCCCCACTGTGTCCTTTTGTTTCACCCTTGGGGAGGTTAAAAACAAAGTGCTCTGTAACCTGCTGTGTCTCTGTGGCAGGACCCCCACAAATGGCAATACTGCAACCTCATCTCTCACTTGACGCGTGTGGTGCTGTTCCATGATGGTGATTTTATGTGCACTCGGTGATGGTCATTAGTGCCAGTGCTGTGATCACAAAGTGAACTTCTAAGTGTGTGTGCTTTGCATTGCTGATCACGGTGCTTATGTTTGTACCACTGAATGGTTTCTTCTCTTTTACACTCTGTAGAGTCTATTTACTCACCACCAAGCGTTGCTATTGCAAGAACTATGTCTAGCATGTTGAAGTGTTACAGTTTTTGCAGATTGTGTCCATAGTCTGTACATTAGAAATGAGCCTTAGCTCCTCAGTTTGATTGAGAATCCAATGTGTGATCAGATTGGTGGATTTTGGTTGTAGTCAATGTAGTGTCATTTTATTCAGAGTTACTGCTAAAACAAATCAGTAAAAAGAAGATTAACCCTTTATTGTTGAACGTATCATTTGATACATGAGTTTCAAAGACCTCTGTCATCAACATGATGAATATTTTCATTAAAAAAATGTTTAAAGTTGTTTTTTTTTATGTATTCTGCCCTCTTGAGGTTTGTCATTCCACTACAGTCAGCTGAAGCTGTATTTTGGCCCTTTTCACACTAGCTGCTCTCATGAAATCATACACACGCTGTTTTTTTCAGGAAAATTATTTCTAACTTCCAAGAAGTTGCGGTAAGAATAACATCTAAATTCCTACTCGTTTTGAAAATAAGCATTTTCTGCATTGAATGAATGGAAATTTACTAAAAACTTTACTGAAAAAGATAAAAAAAAACCGCCCAATTTAGAAAATATGATACAAAAATATACCATAAACAAAACAATATTTTTAAAAGCACTATTTTTTATGCATTTTGTTAAAAAGGTGAATAAACATCTCAGTTTTAAAAAAAAAAAATCTGACTATTTTTTGGGGGGATTAAAGGTTGGTTGACCTTTAGAAATACCTACAATACTTTTGGTGAGACACTGAATGTAAACAGGACTTTTGTCGGTTCCTTTTCTTGTCACAGAATCTACAAAAACATGAAGGATCTGTACTGCGATGGGTTTTCAGTCTGTGTGGAGAGCAAAAACAGGCAACACACAAATCATGACATCCATACTTATAAGCAGCTAACAGACCATTCTAGATTATTTAAAAAAATCAACTTGAGCAACAGCTCAACTTCATTGTAAAAGTCAGTCAGTGGTTAAACTTCCTGGCATGGAATGCATCAGAAATGACTGACTCAGCCTCTGCTAAACAACATTTTGAAGTTGTTTTTCTTTCCTGTAAAGTGAGACAGATTTGAGCGTCTGTGTCTCTTCAACCATGACCTTTACGTCTTAGCTGGAGGTACTTTTCAAAACTGATGATTGCTACACCAGAATTTCAGAAAATTAAAGGTCAATATTAGCTGGGCAACAGGTTGCAACTCAGGCCTCAGTTCATCTGAGTAGGGTACTTTTGATAAATTAAATTTCTTATAACAATAAAAGAAGCACTCTAAATATTTTTTTATTCAATGAAGACTGGACTTCACTTTGTGAAGAGGTACGAAGAATTTACAACACATGAATGGAAAATATCAAAGTGTGTCATGTATTACATCAGAATGAAACTCTGTGTCCAGGCGGTTTTCTAATTACCAAGCTAAGAACATAGACACAAGCACACATACAGAGCGAGAGAGAGAGAGAGAGAGAGAGACTCTATATCCTTCCTATACCTGAATCATCTTTTAACAGCTGTAGTCTCTTTCAGCTGTGTAGTCTTTTCATCCATCCTTGCTCTTTCCTCGGGCGTATGAAGGTCACATGAAGGTAAGGCTGGGGATTATGGGAGCTCAGTGACTGGTCCCTCTCCCTGCCATGAAAGGGTGGAGTTAATGGCTTGAAGAGTAGTGGGAGGTCTCCAATTTTCTGCCGCAGGCCGTGAAAACGGATGCCTTTTATTGCAGATTGACCCTCACAAGCTGTAGCCTGGAGGCCTCTCACCTGATGTTCGGATGGGAACCTGGGGAGGATCTTTTCCTGGATTTACAGTTAATGTACCGGTGTTAATGAAGCTGCTATGGTCCACTAGCCCTCCTTGCTGTGCCATGTCAGAGTGTCCATCCCCCTGTTGATCACTGCGGGTCTGCAGTGGGTCATATGTGCCAATAAAATTGCGGCCTTTCCACCCCCAGATGACTTTGGGTGTGACGGGTAATGGTGTGTGGAAGGGTAAAGAGGAGGGGCGGTACTCGGCTCCTGCTAGCCTGAGAGCAGCTTCTTAGTTAGCACTCCAAAGTCTGTTAGTCCTTTAAAAGTTAACAGAAACAAATGAAAAAAAAAAAAACACTTTTTGAAACTCTTTTTTGCTCTTTTAATGTGGTTCGCAGATAAATGTGTGAGACTTACATATTTTAGCCCCTGGCACTGTCACTGGAGTTTTAGCTGCAGAAATATTCTTAGAAGTTCCAGTCGAAGGAGCAAAACGTTCCTGAAACATCTGCACATTTGTTCTTGAACACGATCATGTTCTATATTTCCCTTCATGTCTACCTTACTTCACTTTTCACAGCGATGTCTGTGACGAGAACTTTTCATCTGCTCTCTCAGTCGTGAACTTTAACTTTAATGAGATTTCATATAGAGTCCTGCAGTATGAGAGCTGGCACTTTTCATTGATCCATCAGCCATACAGAGGACCTCGATATTCATCAGAGGTAGATGGAGAATATTATATTCAACAGTCATTTTCCCCCTTTCTGAATAATCTGTTGTTTTTCTTCTTCTTACATCCAAAGCTCTCCATCACCACCCCAACTCTCTGATCTCTCACACCTTATCGTACGCTCCCATCTTCCTCCTCCACGCTCCTTTCTGTGCTTCATGATCGTTTAAACTCCACTGGATCTCAAGGATTCTCATCATGCAGCCGTCTTTCTCTGAAACTTCCCACCAGAAGGTTCCCATGAGTCTTCCTCTCTTTTTACTTTCAAACCCACCTATCTGCGCTGACATATTTGTTGTAACCACACCACGATTCCGTTTTTTGATCTTCATCTCTGCCTTTCATTGCATAATATTCACTGAGGCCTCGATGCAGGTCTAATTCTGTTGTTGTTGAATTTGTAAGATGTCCTTGAGGATCTTGAAAGGCTCCTATAATTAAAACGGGTTATTAACATTTTTAGTTTGTCATCACTAGGGAATAAATGAAACAATCTTTTCAGCTCTGCTGCTATCAAGTTCAAGAAGAAGCTGGATGTGATCATTATTTATCAGGGAGTTAATCAATTAATGAAAGAAAATGCTTCATAAATCAAACAAGGAAAAACCCACTGATTCTTTTTTTTTTCTCAGAATAATAATAATAAAAACATAAGAATTATTGGATGTTATTTTTTTTCAGTGGCCCTAATCTTCTTCCGTATGAAAGAGATGCTGTTAAATGAACCCTAAAACTGGGTTCTCCTCAAGAAAAGGCACAATGTGCGTCATGTTTACTGAAACAAAATTGAATATGCAGACTCAGCAAAACTACGTCAGATCCCTGATGCCACCATTGATGAGGTGATGCTCCAGAAATCAAGTGCTGTCTTAGTGTGCTTTGTCCAACTAATGGCGCTCATATAGAGGCGTATTAAAATAATTAAAAAAAAAGAAAAAACATGACTTTCGATTTGCAGGTAAGACGTGCGCCACTCCTGCTCCAGTAACATTTTAACTTTCTTGCTCCACCCATCCCTCTGACACTCGAGTCCAAGGGATTCCCAACTACTTTTCTGGCTTTTCTAGTTTTTCCCCGCTTGCTAGACACTTTTGAACACAAGAATGACAAGAAGAACGGCAAGCCCGGCCATAGTGGGGATGCTGCTAACACTGCTAACGCTGCGAATGCTGCTAATGACAGCCTCACACTAGTGGCCATTACCGGACTCCTCAAGCAGCACCGTAAGGCTTTGGCCATGGATTTCAAAACCTCAATTAAAGTGCTGGACTCAAAACTTGACAAAATCCAGCTCACGGTAGAGGATCACTTGCTTCAGAAGATGTTAGCCAACGGGTCATGGACCTCGAGGGTCTTTGCTCATCCCCGCGTGACGATAAGCTAAAGGCTAAGGTATCTGACCTAGAGAGCCGAAGCATGCTCCAAAACATACATATTCTGGACGTACCTGAGGACAGTGAAAGCAGACGCTCCACAGAATTTTCCTCAAAATAAAAGAAAAATCATTGATATCTATTCCTCACTATGTAAAAAAATCCACATATTTTCTGTTCATTTGCTTTTGTATTAAATTTTTCAAATGTAAATCGACTTCATGGACACCCTGTACTATCATAGTATCTGTCTGAGCAATAACAGTTGAAACTGTAGCTGAAGTCACAACACAGGGAAGTACATCATTGGCTCCCGCTGTGTCGCCCTCACCTTCCCTGTAGCTCTTTGACTACCGCTGGGCTCAATGTCATCCAAAGAATGGGGACTGACAGAGGTGTGAGCAGCCTGGCACTGCCCTTTAATGGAGATGAATGGGTGTCTGCTCAGGGCCTTTCAAAGAAATTCAGTCACAGACGGAAGGGATAACATGCAGTGCAAGCAACAACGTGTGCCCAATGATACAAAATACATCTCACGTGATACTCAGGGAGATAATCAGAGGTGGAACGTTTTTATCAACTGAATCACAAAAATAAAAGCCCGTAATCTTCACCAGGCTTATCTGCTAAATATATTCCTCACTTTTTACAAGCCTGTGTGAAAATTAAAGTCACCTTGATAAATCCCTAAATTTATAGCATTTCTTTATTTAAAGACAATACCATTATAAATATTGTTTTTATTGTTATCATTGCTTTTACCCTGGGTTTTACTTGGTTTTTATTTTTACATGGTACCATTTTATTCATTTTCAGTAATTTTATAGATGTATCTTTTTAATTATATTTTTCTCTTTATTTATTTATGGTTGATGGAACCGGAGGACTTTTTAATCATGTTTTAGTGTCCTAAAGTGTGTCAGTTCTGACTGTTCATGTTGGGTCTTGTGTTTATGTTTGTTCTTGTGACAAAATGTCAAAGTGGATGCTCCTCTTGCTGCAAAACAAATCTATCTGGGTACAAATAAAGTAACCTAACCCAACCCAACCCAACCCAACCTAACCTAACCTAACCTAACCTAACCCAACCTAACCTAACCCAATCCAACCCAAACAAAATCTATGGTTTTAGCAGAAAGGATCAGGGTGGATTTAGTCAAAACTGTAAATTCACCTCAGGTAGGCGTGTGCAAAATGCATTAAATTGCATGATATGTGCACTCAATGAACACACAATGAATAAGCTTCTCATTCTGTTTAAGTATTACCCCTTAACACTGAAGACTTCCTCAACCAGCTGCCGCCTCTTTATCTGTATCTCCAAGGTAAGGGTGTAATTTACATGAAAGACATCCATTGTTTTCAGTCTGCAAATGTTTACTCAGGTTTATCTTAACAAAGAGATAAGCAAATGGATTTAGGTTCCTGGATTGTGTGCTACACGTTTGAGTTTAAATGCACATTTGTGATTTAGTGCAGAATGGAACAATGAAAACAGATCAGTTCCACAGCTTATCAGTGAGCTGTACGTAGTCATTAAGTTTAGTGCTCTTAGTCTATCAACATATTATGCCAGGAATAACGTACAGTGAGCTGGTTGTTTAAGTACCAACAGAGTGATGAGGTCAACTGAGGTTTGTCTGCTATAACAGCATGCTGACAAAACATGACCTCACATACCGTTTACCAAGAAATACAGTCTAAGCTCAGTTTAAAGTTCCTGTAAGGACTTTCTGGGTGATCCTGAAAAAGTCTCTCTTCTAGATATCTGCCTGATCCTAATCCATAGCTTAAAATCATATTATCAGCACCAATGTAGGTTATTTCTAAATGCTATTTCTTAGCTTCCTGATCAGGTCGGACAGGACTGGATTGATTTACAGCTGTCTCTATGACAACCACGCCAGCAGTTTAGCAGTGAGAAGAGAGATCTCTGTTTTTCTCTGCTGATGATTTCTGATTAATTTAGTAGTGATGGTGGACACTGGAGCTGAACTTTCGACAGAAAAAGGACAGAAGAGAAGCAGAAAGCTAAACAGATGATAGAGCAACAGTGATAACTAACTAACTAACTAACTAACTAACTAACTAACTCTAACAGTGATAGAGCAAGGGCTAGAGGCTAAAACATGGGCTAAAGGCTAAAACACAAGCTCAAGGCTAAACCACAAGCTAAAGACTAAAACACGGGTTGAAGACTAAAACACGAGCTTAATGCTAAAACACGCGCTAAAGGCTAAAAACACAGGCTAAAGGCTAATCCACAGGCTAAAGGCTAAAACACAAGCTAATCTGTTTGTGAATTGTTCATTCCAACCCACATGCAGCAGATATACTGCAGTGATCTGATCAAACTTGGGAGTTTTTCAGTAAAATGAAGAGTGAGGTTACGTTAGCTCTGATTGGTAAATGAGCAGGACATAAGGATTGATTACTGTTACATGTTAGCCTACGGATACGTCTCAGAGCTGTTTTGACCATTCAGAATCAAACATGAGACAGCTGTGTTATAATGCAGCACTAAGTCTTTTGCATGCTTGGGATCAGGACTTGGCTGTCCTGAAGGCTGTGATGCTTTACACATTGATGTGTTTTATCATTAAAGTGGACCACGTGCTTCTGCTGAACACCATAACCTCTCTCCTGTACAGAGGTGACCCTTGTTGAAGTGTTTGTTGCAGACTGTAGTTGTTGATACTGTAGTTGAACAGTAATTACCTCACCACTATAAAGTAAACGTACACACGCTGGTGTCAGGGTTATATTTCTGAGTGGCTGTTGCTGAAAAAAAAAAGAAAAACAACAAAAAGATCTGTTTTTCCACAGAGGATGAATCCAGATGACACGTTTGATTTTCGGGTGGTTCAATCTGCAGGAAGCAAGAGTACAGATGAGGACTGTCCATCAGGAAAGAACAAAAGTAAATGATGCTACTGAGCCAAGATGTCTGAAACCACACATCTGTCATGAGAGATTTGGAGGAAACAAATAAATGGTGACGTGCTGCCAACAGAGAGCGCCTCTATATGTTGCTACAGAGGCTGGTTATAAGTTTGTTTTGTCTCCAGATTGTTTTGAGTTGGTGCATTTATTTTGTGATGGAGCTCATAAGTTGAAGTGAAACATTTCACATCCTGCTTCATACAAAACAGAGATTCTGCAGCAAACTTTTGTATAAACATCGTTCAGTTCTTTTGCAGTTCCACATATAAAAACACTTTTTTTTTTAACCTGCTTACTGTTTCCAAACTATGAAAAACACCAACATACTATGTTGACACAACAATGTTTTTAGTTTGAACGTGAACAGAAGAAGCTGAGTTTAAGTCTGCTGAATCCTGGATGTCAAAACCATGAACAGTTTCAAACTGGAGCTTTGGCGCTTGTTTCATTTGTTTTCTTATCTCCCTGACGCACATCCTGAGTTGCTTGCTGCACATTTAAATAAAAAAATGTAAATGATCAGAACTCGGAGCAGTACACAAGGTTTATTTGTGGTGCATGAGAGTGCATGAGGACAAGATATTCACGTTTGTGTCATTTATTCTTCTTATTTTTTTTTAATAAGCTTTCTCTCTCTGCTGAGGCGTATGCTTGAAAAACAAATCTGTTTGAACATCAAGTCTTTTACTTTAATTACTGGAATACAGTTCATGATGGAGGACCTCGATCATGAAATAATTACCTTCTCTGGAATCTAGCTAGTGGCAAATCATTTAAAAATGACTGATAATTAATCTTGTCACTGATGGCATTTTATTGGTCTTATGAGTGATCAATATTAAGTTAAGTCTGTTTCAAAACCAGCGCTGCATGATTATGCATTGGTTAGTACTGTGGCCTCACAGTAAGACGGTTGCTGGTTCAATTCCCCTGCTGGGCAGGTGTCTTTCTGTAATGGGTTTACATGTTCTCCACTTATGCTCATCAGGTTGACCCGTCACTTTAAACGGTCTGTAGGTGGGTCAATATCAGTGAAATGTGCTCTTTAGACTTCCCAATACCAATAATAATAATAATGAAAATAGATTTTCCACTGAACTTTATATTTATTGTATTAAGTAGATGTTATGATGCTAGAAATTAATTGTCCAGACTTTTATAAATTAACTGCAAGCAGATAGTTTATGTGCGTACAGAAACATATCTCCATCCTTTCATGGAAAAATTTCAAAGTATAGTAAATATAATGTAATTACACAGGCCTACTGACAGGGTGGAGATTTTTGGTTAATGTGAGCATTTAATGAGCACATGGTGGACCTTCACTGAGCAACATGATTCAGTTAGCGAGCTGACTGTGTGCTGTTTAACAAATACATTTTAAATTTCTAAAAGGTTTTTATATCAGCTGATATTTCACAATGACAGAGTGGACACGTTAAGACTGACAACATCCAACGACACAGTGTGATGAAAATTACAAAACATGAGTGTAAATACGTACTCTGCAACCAGACACTGTTTTTGAGCCTCCATTAAAGAGAGACAAACTGCTGGTCGTGATGTCTCTGAAACCATCAGAGGGTTTCTTAAAGGGGCAGTGACCCCATAGTGACAGGGTGGACAGCACTTTCAGGGACACATTCAAAACATTCAGTATGATTATGAAAATCAAATATATATGAACAAGATTACTCATTTTTTAAATAACTCATTGTGGACAATACAACTTTTTTTTTTTTCAATTTAGTATCATTGAACCACTTTTGGGTTTTGGGTTTTGTTAGTGCTCTTGCTTCACAGCAAGAAGGTCCCCGGTTCGAATCCCAGTTTGGGCACAGTGTGCCTTTCTGTGTGGAGTTTGCATGTTCTCCCCGTGCATGCGTGGGTTCTCTCCGGGTACTCCAGTTTCCTCCCACAGTCCAAAAACATGCTCACTAGGTCAATTGGAGATTCTAAATTGCCCGTAGGAGTGTGTGTGAGCGTGAATGGTTGTCTGTGTCTCTGTGTGTCAGCCCTGGGATTGACTGGCGTCCAGTCCAGGGTGTACCCCGCCTCTCGCCCTTAGCCAGCTGGGATAGGCTCCAGCCCCCCACGACCCTGAACAGGAGAAGCGGTATAGAAGATGAATGAATGAATGAATCACTTTTTGCATGCAATGTAGTTTGCAGAACAATGTGTGCAAATGTTTTACCACTTATTATAAGAGCTCAGAGTTTCATTATTCAGATACATTTTCATGATAGCTGAGTGATTCTGATGAGGACACCAGAGGCTCTTTACACCGATATTGACCCAGGTGTGAGTGTGTATGTGAATGGGAATGGTTGTTGATCACAGACTGGAAAAACGAGATCTGGTGCGTTAAATGAAGTAAACGGCTGTCAAACTTTATACATATAAAGGAAAAGTGCAGGGATTTATGGGATCGATACGACAGCTGTGGGTGGCAGAAGTTTCTTCCTCCAGAATGTTCCGTTGTTGCAACAATTTTCCTCAAACACACACAAGTTACATATGTATTCTCATATGTACTGCGGTGTGTGAATCATCATGCGCGCTCTCATACACTGATGGACCCGCCTTCCATCTGCTCTGCTCTGTGAATGGCCAAAGTCCAAACATGGTTCAGGTGTGCCAGCTGTGAGCAACTTTAAGAGGCTGGAGGAGCACCATCTGTACCTGCTAATAGGGATGGGATGGGAGGTGATGTAGTGCTTAATAATGGTGCTGGGCCACTTGGCACCACCCTTCCTCCTAACCTCGTCTCACATCAAAGAGCAATCACTTTGTCAAAGCTAGCACTAATGTGGCCTCATCATTTCAGGAGTCTCATGGTGTTTACTGACTGTGACAGAAGTTGACAAGTCACGGCATAATGATGCTCTTACCAACATCAGGGTCTCTGCGTGATCCCAGCCCTGACACTAAGGCTCTGATGAGGCATTGTGTTTATGTGGATCATTAGGGGTAGTCTTGCACTCTGTCTCAGATGTGCTTTGGGTTTTAACCCTGTGTGCCAGCTGCGTACAGACGAATGTGTTACAAACACCATAATTTATGCAGCTCAAACAAAGGCTAATCAGCAGGGCATGACATAATAAATATATTGTTATTTTTTCTTTCTTTCTCATCCTGATGAACTGAATGTTTGGATTTTGAGATCTTTTTTCTTCCTACCATTGAAACTGTGCAGAAACAATGAAAACACCCCAGGAGCTCTGTTGACTAAAGACGTTGACTAAATCGAAGAAGTTTGGTCGAAAATGTGGAAAAAAGAAAACACAAGACATTCTTTAACTCAGAAAAAGAAACACATTGTACAAACCGAAAAATAAATAAATAACATAATTCACATTTCTTTGTTAATGTACACCTTTGCACTCCTGTCAGAAATTAAAGGGTGGGTGTGTCAGTTTTGCTGTCCTCCTGTTGGCACACTGGTTCGTCTTATTGCCTCGCTGCTCTGCACCGTGCATGCATCAGTCATGTCTAATCCTGCTTTAATTCATCACTCACTGTAAATCTTTAATGTGAAAAATGTAAACAAAGCCTCTTTCAGCTCTTGATATCAATCAGTTCGGCTGACGTCTAGCTGGTGGCTG
Organism: Labroides dimidiatus; assembly: GCA_030710495.1. Taxonomy (NCBI): domain Eukaryota; kingdom Metazoa; phylum Chordata; class Actinopteri; order Labriformes; family Labridae; genus Labroides; species Labroides dimidiatus. Next base: position 20,578,857 of record CM061160.1, read on the forward strand.
CAATCAAAAAACGCTCTGGAGATAATCAGTCATGTCACTGATGGTGTTTTTTCAGGTCATATTGAGGAATCAATTTTAATTTCAGTCCGTTACATTCGCAGCTAAATACTCTTCAGTTGAAGTAACGGCTGGCAAGTATCTTTAAGTTTCTTCCTCCAGTATGTTCTTCAAACACACATAATTTACTTTATTTCCTAGGGGGAGTTTTTTTTTTTTTTTTAACTGACAGAAACTTAAACTCAGACGAACTCTCCCTCTCATGGGTGTCTCTGAGACTCTGCATTTAACCCTTAAACTGCTGAATGTATCATATTTGGTACATGAGTTTCAAAGGCCTCTAATTCATAAACATTTTCATTTGAAACCTGTTTAAAATAAAAAAAAATAAAATAAAATGAATTCTACCCCCTTGAGAATGATCATTCCACTACAGGCAGCTGGAGTTGTATTTTGGCTAGGGGTGTCCCGATCCGATATTGATATCGGATATCGGTCCGACCTTTTCTTGATTTTCTTGTCTTCATTCACACTGTCCTACCTGTTTGAGTAAAACTTAAAAAGCTTAAATTTCAAACAAGTGAATTTTCTGTTAACCTCAGAATGACAGAAACACAAAAGAGAGTGCCTTCGTTATGGCTAGTTGTGTGAAATTCGCTCTTTAGATGATGTAGTGGTGTGCTGCGGTGTCATTATTCAGAACTTATCTGAATGACTTTACTGACACCAGCCGCTGGCATGTGTGTTTATCCGCTTTAACACAAGCGCTTTGGAGAAAATCCATTCGCTTTTCTTTACCATTGGCACCAGATCCTCACAGGGTCACTCACACCTCATACAGCGCTTTTTCAATTTGCACACAAGTTTTCCCGTTACTGGCTGTGTTTGGCAGTTTCCCAAACAGCTTTAGGTGCATCATCGCCAACTTTCTGGACTGGAGTGAAGCCGACCCTGGTTTGTTCTTGGATGGATCACAATCAGGGTTGTGATCTGCACTGCAGAACACCATGCCTCTAAGAACAAGTAAACAAGTTTCCCCTGAATCTCACTTGGATTCATACAAAAACGTAAACAATTTTTTTCCTATCAGTGATTCAAAGTACTTCATTTCATGGCTGTCAAACTGTGGCTGAGCCCTTTTTGTCTTTACAGTGTTGAATTTGAACGTCAGGGCAGGAGAGAAGGATGATGAGTGCAGCAGTCACCTATTTCCTGATAGAGAACATGTTACCTGTCTAAAAAAAACACAACTTTAAGAAAGTACGGCCCATGAACTGCTGTCTCACAGTGATAAACCCAACCTGGTTTTATAGGCTGCTGGATTAACACACTGCCTGCTGAGCCAAACCATTACTCAAGAAGGTAGACTTCCACATTACTCTAAGATGAGGCAATCAAACACACTCTTTCATTAACACAGACTCTTCTACTTAACGAAACTGAATTTAAACAGGAGGATAATGTCTTTGCAATAGCTCTAAAATGCATGTTATGAATGTCTCTCTAAATGAGTAAACAAACAAAAAAAACAGTTTGTGTAAAATTACATTATTTATTTGTTCCGTACATGTCAAAACAGAGGAAAACAAAACCCAAACGATTCACACTTTTTCTCACATATGGAAAGGAACAGGGAGAAGAAGATCTTATTTTGCCTGCCCCTCACTCAAAAACAACAAATGTCTGGATGGTGCATCCAAATGCAATCAATGAACAATGTCGACATGAACAAATCTTGCAGTACAGTCTACACATCCTATGAGGTTGGAAGGAAGACAGAAAACCGACTGATTTTATACAGTCTAATAACTCTATTCTTATACATTTTCTTGGACTGAAATATTTGTACACAGCACTTCAAATCATTACTCTTTACTCCAATCACAGAAATACACCTCTGTTTTAACATGTACAGCACTTTGTGCTACATTTATTGTATGAAAAGTGCTTTATAAATAAAATTTGATTTGATTTGATTTGATTTTAAAGTTGTCCTCGTAAATCGATGCTTAAAATTCAGTTTTCTTTTATGCTCGTTATCTTCTGAGCTAAAGACAAACATTTTTTGCAGACACTCTGGTAATACTTTACTTTTTGCTCTGAACATGACGACACGCATCTGTAATACGAGTTTCAATAAACCTGATGTTAAAAACAGCCTGTTAGTGTGCTGTCTATAGTGGACTTTATGAATGATTCGTATTGCTTTTTGCATTGTTTGCGCTTGTTGTGAGCAAAATGTGAGAACTTGAACATTCCAGAAGCACAGATTTGAAATTAAAACACACAAACAAACATGATTTCAACTCAATACAACATCATGGAGGAGACTGAAAGCATGGAAGCAACTGTAAGTTATGGTTAAAGCATCATTTAAAGGGGTTATGTGATGTGATATGATGTGATATGCATAAAAACCAGTAGTTCAAACTCACTTGGTCACCCCCCCCCCTCCCCACCTGATTATTTTGTATTTTTTTTTATCATGCAATTTGTAGAAAAAGAAAAAGAAGAACAGAATAGCTTCTATTGCTGATTGTCTTTCTTTGTCTCTCCCCTTTGTCGTGTTCAAGGTGAACCATCCTGTCACATCTTGTCCTCCTCGTCTGCTGACTGTCTGCTGTCCGTCTATTGACAAATAAAGGCACTCGTGATGAATAGGAGCCACTGCAGGCATCCTTCTCTCATAAACAGATAATTTCACGATGCAGTGCATGTGCTGACCTCGTCTCAGTCACGGCTCCTGGGCACCTGGTTTGGCCTGTCCCCCCCGTCTGCCTTAGGTGCAGCTGGCCCTCGCTGTCAAGCCTGCCATATCCAGCGTCTCCAGGCAACAGGCTCGGGGGCCACCTGTCATTTTGGATCAATGGACACACCTGTACACCCACCTGTCCTCAGTCTTGTCACACAGTGTAATGAAAGGAGAAAAAAAAAGGAGGAGGGAGAGCGTGCAGGACTCATCCTGAGTGCTTGATGACCTGATTCTCGGTGAATGGACGGCTCTGAACAGGCTGATTTAGAGAAATGTGATCGAGGCTGGCAGACCCAAGAGAGAGACTGGTGTTTGTCGATAAATGTTTGGTTAATAATGACAGATTCTGCTGCTGTCTGCGTGAGTTTCCACTTAATACACACACACTGTAAAGCTATATTTGTGGAGATTACATCATTCTTATTCACGGCTTTCAGCTTCATCACCTTTCTCTGATTGTTGTGGAAGCTTTCAGCGCGTCATTAACATTCATTCCACTCAGGTTTGTCCTATGAATGACAGATAATTAACAGCTCATTTACTCATACAACTGATAAAACCTAATTTCTCCCATGACTGTACATTAAAGCTTATTTGTCCAGAATCTTTTGAATCACGACTGCATCACTGACCTCTGAGTGATCTGTAAATGTGTCTGTAGAGCCTTTTCTCCCATTTTCAGGCTTCAAAGTGTTTTTTTTTTTTTTTTTGTTAGTCATATTCACCCATTCATATGATGATGGTGGCGGCTTCTCTGTAAACACTGATAGTATTAACTAATCTCATTCACACACAGATGGAGCAGCACAGGGGGCATTTTGGGGTTAAGTGCCTTGCCCAAGAGCACTTTGAACCCCCGACCTTCTGATTGAGACACGTCTGAGTCTACCACTGATCCACAGCCCCTTTACGATAGGATCCTGTCTAAGCGTCAGTACACAGACAGTTTATGATGATGAGCAACCACAGCAACCTCAGAAGAAAACCTCTCATTCTGATGAATTGTTACAGGAAGCACTTTGCACAGTGAACCATCCTCATTCTTATACTATATGTATATTTAAACATTTAAACACTTCACAGAAAGACACCTGCCCGTTTGTCATACCTCTGTCTCCCTGTGATTTAAGTAAGGATTTTGGTTCATTTTAGTTTTAGGATTTAAAAAAAAAAAAAAAAAAACTCCTTTTCTTCCCTTTGGTCCTCCTCATATCTTTTCTTTTCTTTTCTTTTCTCGAGCCAAATTGTGACACTGTGTATCTCAAACTTGCGTCCCTTAGTTAATGTAAAAGCTTGTCACCCTCTGTATGAGCCTCCTTCAGTGTACAATGGGTGCCATTTGTCACAATTACAGCGTGCTCGGTCGGTTTGTGCAGTTGTTAAGAGACAGAGGAGAGCGGTTCAGTTTGTCCTGTGAATGATGACTTATTTAGAAACCTGTACCACAAAAATACTTCAGTGATGGTGATTTTAGCATCAGTATTATCTCAGTGTTTCATTTGAATCCTGCAGGTGATCCACCTCGACCATTAGAAGACAGAGATTTAAAAAAAAGCTTTCATTAATAAAAGCACATCTGAAGAAGAGTATTCAAAGTCTTTTTCTGATTTTAAATGTCCTTTTTTATGACATTACATGCTTTTTTTCTTCTTGAGTAGAAAATAAAGACTTCTCCACTCTTGAGTCAATACTGATGAAGTTACTTTGATCATTTCAGAGGTTATGAACAGGTTACATAATGTCTTGTGTAAGAACTTGTCATCAAATGCTTCCTCGCACTGCAGGCATATGAAACGGGACTGTAATTAGTGATGCATATGATGTGGTTGCACCTTGGGGATTGGCTGTTTGGAGTTTATTCAGTCTAATTAGTAGTGTTTGATTTTTTTGCCTTGAGAATGTATTGAGGAGCTGTCGTCTGTGTCATGATCGTATCTACAAGCTATCAAGCCAATGCACGCTACCAGGGATGTGTTGATGAAGCTTTGTACAATTAGTTAAGTGTTCAATATTAATTTCAATTATATACATTTCCTTGGTTAATTTCTCTCCTTCTGTGGACTGCTGGAAGGAAATCTCAATCTGTTGAAGTAAGATACCAAAACAGAGAGACGGAATGAGAGAAAAAAATGGAAGCACCATTATTGGTCACATATAACAGCCAGGCTTTCAAGTTAAACTCAGTGCAGTCACATTGTATTGAAATACCGATCTGCTTGCAGTGTAAGGTGTCAGCTTGTTTCCACTTGTTTCTCACATCCAGTCACTGTAAAAATCAAACATAAACACTTAATAACATTACTTTGTCAGTGTCAGAGCTGCCCTGATTATGAATTCAGCACAGTGTGAGTGGGCAGCAGGCTACATATTGATTATTTGGATCTCAAAGTGGCGACTGTTCTGAGGATTGGTGGTGCAATTTCAACAGCGAACCCACATATCAACAATGTCATCATAATTTAGGTCTGATTAAGGCTGTGTGCCTCTGTAATTTGAATTTTTACTATCAACACCCCTCCCCCCACCCCTCATTTGCATATTGATAAGGAGATCAACAGGGCACGGAGGTTTGGAATAAATATAGTTTGTCACCAGCATGTGCTCTCTCAGAGCTGAAATTACCATGGACCTTTTGCCCACTTTTCCAGCAGCACAAGTGCTTTTTGTAAATTGGCCATGAGGGGTCATGATGCCGCTGGGGCGACTAAATAGACTCATGTTTTGAATGTGCAATGCTTTCAGGAGTGAGCAGAGCAGCAACAATGAGGGAAAACTGTTTTTTCAGCAGAGTGGTGATGGAAAACATGTGACTGATGAAATAATGGAGAAACAAATAAAGAAACGTGATTATAAATACATAATAAGTAGAGAGTTTGGCATTTTATTCATCTTTTCATAAAAAGTCATTGTGTCAGTCCAATCAGCAATGTCGTCTTTGACTTCTTTCACTTGCAGGTCTATTAAAGGACGTCCTGCAGAGTCTCATTGCTGTGTTTGTGCTACTGTCACAATGAACTGCTATTTTGAGCTCTTAACCTTCCCTATAATACAATAATAATAGAAGTATGGAAGAAATGTTGTAGCATTTAGCACTGAATAACACACTGACAGGTGCTGAGGAGAACACGCTGCAGAGCGCTCTTTAAAGAATGCTGCAGGCAGCAAGACCAACAACAAACAGAGGCTGTTTCCAAACCACCTACTACAAACTACATGTGAATGTAGTATGTAGTAGACACTGCATGCTGCCTACTACTTTTGAATGTAGTATGTAGTATGGCTGCTCTGTCAGGTCTGTTTTGTAGTATGCTATTCTGGTTTTCAGTTTAGGAAAATGGGACTACAGCTGATGGATTATTTATGTTTAAATTTATGATTAAATATAAATGTAAATAAATAGTATTGAGCAAGCTGTCAAAAAAAACCTCTTCTTCAAGACTAAGACAGCTTTTCAGTCCATGAGGTGGCGGTAATTCACCTAAATCTGAGCGGCAACCATAGGCAGTATAATTAATGGACGTGGTCTCTGCGACGTCACCCGTTTGTTTCTGAAACGGATTTTTTAAAACAAAACAGTTGGTGCGGCCATATTGGAAATGAGGCAGGCTGTGAAAATGGCTTTTTTTTTTTGGCTTGGTGTGTACGTGACTTCTGGTACTTCCGGAGCCAGCCTCAAGTGGACACTCGAAAAACAGCAGCAGACTTTAGCACTTTCACATTGTCTCATATTTTCAGACTGGAGGTTGCCACTTGGTGCCAACCCCATATAGAAATAGCATTAGCACCATGCATTGTGGGAAACAATATGCCGGGTAGACTAGTCCGATGCATACTGAGAAATTTTCCCAGATCAGTCGGACATTCGGGAATTTTTGGCTTACTGCAGATTTTGCAGTTTTGGCATACTGCCTACTACATACTGAATTTTAGCCAAATCAGTAGACACTGCTAGAGGAGTAGACGGTTTGGAAAACATCCAGAGTTTTTATCTAGACCTATAACTGCTAGTGAATACTACCTCACTCAGGATTGTTTTGTTTTTTCCAGCTGAATAACATGAGTCACTACTGCATGCCTGACAACAACATGAACACAACTCATAGTAATACAAGAGTTCAGTAACTGTGCAGGGCTCAACAGGACATTAAGTTCAGTAACATTTTCTATGATGTCACGTTAGATGATCTGAGCGTGCTCGTCTCATGGAACACAACTGATCATTCCAATTGCATACATTTTTCACATCCTTTTTATACCAACCAGTGTACTGTTTTGTTTCAAGAGAAAAAGGTAGTCACATAGTGCACATGTCAGACACTATATTCTATCATTTTGGCAACACCAGAGATTACCACGAAGAGGAGAAAAAGAAGCAGAGCCAAGCTTCTTTGACCAGGTTAGGAAATCTGACTTTTGTCAGGGATGTCAGGTTTGGCAAAAAAAGAGAAGGCAACTCAAAACTTTGGAGTGTTATCTCTATTTATCACACCAATAACTTCTACACCACAACGTCTCACATATAAGATAGTGATGTGTCATGCTCAAAAGAGCCTGCTCTCAGAGTCGATGCTTTGTTGTGAATCAGCAGAGCAGACTCCCATCTTTCTTCCTTCCGTTGCTCAGCTCTCACTCATTTGCTCAGCTCTGAAGACCTCTGTTTTGATTGACAGTGTAGCAGCCATGCAGCCAATCACATGTGAGAATATAGGATCATTTCATGTCTTAGCAGAGAGGTGGACACTCAGTCAGGTAGCGCATCCCCCCTCAGTGAATGAAACAGCAGACAGCGATGAGGAGAGTGCGTCGCATTGCGGAAACGTGTGACTATCAGTAACACCGGCAAACAGAGCAGTATCAGGATCAGCTTTTTGTTTTTTGTGCTAAAAAAGTTTGATTGGAATTTTTAACAAAAGTAAGAATGCCTGCTTTTATCACAGAGCAAATACACAAAATGAGGAAATCATGAAGCTTCTCATAAAACACTGAATGCATAAGGATTCATCAACACACAAAACATTCATATTTACAAGGTTGGGCTAAAATATGAGGGTGCAAATAATGCCAAATTAGGAGTCGTTTGGAAGTTTGAAAGAGTCGGCTCTTCTTTGGGAGCCGAGCCAAAAGAGCCGGCTCCCTGAAAAGAGACGAACTTCACATCACTAATTTCAGCGCTGAAGAGCTGCTAGCCTGTTAAAACAGCAAAAATGGCTATTAAGGCAAACAACCAATCGCGGTTAAAGATACTAAAGCAACCAACCAATCAGGTTTCAAAGCCCAACCCCCGCCCGACACAGACCTGTTTTCGTGATTGCGTCAGGTGTGCTCATGTAGCAAACATTTGTAGCTGCATCGCTACGGGCCTGTAAACTGGGAAACCTTGCGCAGGCTGTTGACTTGTGGTATGACCTGAAAATGCACAACAAAAAGTTTTGTGAAGTTGACATGTGAGACCAGAGACAAGTGAAGTGACTTCTTGGACAGTTGGAAGGGCATTTAAAGCAGCATGTGGCAGATAAACCTATTTAAAGCCATTAAGACAAGTTTTATATTAAATTTATTATCTGATCCGCGATGTGACATGGAGCTTTGTTTTTTTCGTGGATGTGCCAGAAAAAAGTCCTCCATAAGATTCGATGGACTGACCATAAATCCCCTTAAGGACAAATACCTGCTTAGATGTAATCAATATATAACACACAGGAAAGTGACAGTCGGGTGGACACTGAGGGGAAACGGATTTAACAAGAAAAAGTTGTTTCGCATCCACATTCTGGTGCAAAGTTGCTCATATGAGGAGTTTATCCTCCTGGATCATCAAGTCATAGGACAACTTGCCCTCTACTCATGGGGACGACCAAAGAGCCTGAGTTCGGACTAAAAATGAACAAAACTGCAGGATAAAAAAAGCGCACAACCATCCTCAGCCTCTGGACTACATAAAGGTAAGACGCTTCTTTTAAATGATGTAGTGCGTCTGCGTGCGGCGCGCTCGTCGTACCCCACTTTCCTCTGAAGCTGCTTTGAAATGCTTAGTGGCTGCAATGTACTTCTCTTATACTCTGCAAACACACCGAGCGGCTGTGTGCTGTGCTGTCCTAATGTTCTTAAGGGATTGGTGTGGTTGTGTGCACTGCTGCCTTCATAAACTTATGATGATGATGATGTTGTGTAAGGTTATAACTGTCGGCACTCTGGCTGTGTGCAGAGCTCTGAAGTTACTGTAAAACGTGTGGTGTGTTTGGTTATGCAGTGAACTCATGTGCCCTGTGGTTGTTTACAGTGCTGTGTGCAGTGTTCATGTTTCCTGCATTGCGGTTGCGAAAACGCATTGTGACTTAAGATGATGTTTTTGTGATAATCTTGTCAAGTTACTGTAATATTCATCGAGGCTGTGTGCAGAGCTCTTTTCAAACTCTTATGTTATTGCAAAATGCATGATGTGAGTGTTGAGCAGTGATGGGATGGATACAGTTTGCAAAATAAAGCAATCTCCTTGGCTCCATTTCAGCTACTTGAAGGTGAGAGGCATTTATTGTCTTAGCATCGCTGTGTGCAGTGCTTTCCCATTGTCTTGTGAAAAGACTCATAACCCTGAGAGGTGATTTTATCATGTACTCATGAAGCTGTTGTGAAATACTGTGGCTGTGCACTGCTCACTCATACACATGACGTAACTTTAATAATGTTGCTGTGTGCAATGCTCTTCTCACACTCTTATGAAGATACTGTGATTTACATTTCTGGAATCTCTGCTTATGGAAAGTAAATGTCAAAAGTTCCTTTGCCAAACAACTATTACATTATTACTATTTACTACTAGTAGCTACCAATACAGACTTTAAAGAAGTAAAAAAGCAATTGAATTGGGTTGGAATTTATTACTATAGTGATGTTTCTTTTAAATATAATTTCATTTTACAATCTGGTACATCAATTAAGTCAAATATCCCCAAAGGCCCTATGTAGAACTCCAGATTTCCGCCTGGACATTAAGGTACTAAAACTTGTGCAGTGTTGCACCAGCTCATGCTAAAAGCTTAAAACTTGGCATGACTCTTGCCCTTCGACTGGTACACTGGTTGAAAGAAGTTTTGGGATGCTATCTTATGTTACCAAGACAAAATTAATTTTAAAAAATAGTTTTCTTCTAGGCGGAGATGGATTTCTACATGTTCTAGCTCAGTATTTCTTGCAACAGTACACACAAATTTGATTATGACACTTCGGCAGGCAGCCCATGAGCATTAGTTTTCATTTGAAACCAAGTTTATGTTTACTGCCTTTGAGGTTGTGGAGATATTCAACATTTATTGTGGACATGTCATCTTATGCAGGACACATGAAAATTCACCTGAAAATGCTCGTAAAAGTCCACACTCAGAAAATTCAGCTTGACAACCACCCTGGAAATTTATCTTTGGGTAAACAAAATAGGTTGACAACCTGTACTCAGACATGCTCGGAAAAGTCTTAACGGAAGCACTTTTCAGAATTGGCCTCCTAACTATTGTCGTTCCTATTAATATGAAAAAAAGCTGTATGCAGCACATCCATTTTCTTGCAGAATGGATCTTGAAGTAAAATTCACTTTTGCTTTTAACTTTGTGCTTGTGAAGTTACTCTTTCATGTTTTTTATCTGTTGTTCTCTGTACATTATCCAGAGGAGCCTTGCTGTATGACATACCGTGCCTCCTGATATATCAAATTTGTATATGTGCATTTAACCAGTCTCAGACCTTGAAACTAATGTCTGTAGGGCTACACATGCAATCATTCCATTGTTGTCTTGCTTTGAGCAGTATATACATTATGAACGTCTGAATTTATTGCAGTAACTATTAGGAATGCACGATATATCAGCATTCATATTGGTATCAGTCCAATGAGACAAACTGGGTCGGTATCAACAACAGATGTTTATATCCGTCCAGTTGCTGTTTGTGTATGCGTCTGGAGGGGTTTGCTATGGATACTGGTAAGCTTGTGAAGCTAACTTTGTCAGGATATTATTTTGATGTATTATCCTTTTTGTAATTTATGATCCAGACTTTCTCATAGGAGTTTTGTTAGTTTAATTACACACTTGCTACAAGTTGTGAGGGTTGCTAAAAAGTAGCACTGTTGGTTCCTTGTGTTAATGGTAGCCCTGTAACCTTCTTATCTGAAAGAAAACTAAAGGAAGACATAACAGAATTTAACATTTTATCATCTCAGAAACTATTTTTTTAACATGGTATCTGCCAAAATTCCCATTCCCTAGTAACAATGCTCTCTCACTTAGTTTTCACTGGATTCTGATGGATGGATGCCTGTGTGTGATGGCTATGTTCTCACATTATTTGGAGTTCTTAGCCATAAGCTTTCCTTAGATTGTGTTTTCAGAAGAAACACGTTTCATAGAAAAACAGACAATATTCAGACTCATCAATCACAAAGGAATTAAAGTCTTCTAGAATAAACGCTTTTACTGAAGAAGAGGTCATTTCCTATTCTGGTTTGTATAAAAATCCATTAGCAAACTCTTGAAGCTTCCATGAATTATATCAGCAATCACCACAGACATGAAGTCTGCATTAATTTTTAAGCTTTACATTATTATAGTGTGACGGCGTGGCAGGACAAAATGTATTAACATGCAACAACCCTGAGACTTGTTTTGAATATGAAGTCTTGAGTCTGTTTCTGGGCAGAAACCTGTTTGAGTCCAATGGGTTTGCACTCGTTAGAGATAATAAGCTCTTCATAAAGTTTTTTTTATTTTCAGACAAGTCATTATCATCATTGCAATGTGTTTTAGATCCCACGATCACATGGAATCGGCATTGTATTTAGATAAAAGCTATGAACAGAAAAAGCATCTGAGTTTGTCATAGAATTATGATTCAAAATCAGTTCCATTCATTACACAACCAAAAACTCCCTCAAGGCTCGGTGAGCTTTTTCCAAAAGTTGAACGCTTCATATCAACAAGGCTTCACAGTCATTATATACCTGTGAATGTGAAGCCGGTCACCTTGTGGCATCCATTTGGCCACAGTTCTCTCAGCTGCTTTAAAGTTCAAATAAAAAATTTAAAAAGAGACTCAAATACTTCTTTTATAACATGCCGGAATGATGTTTTCTGTTATATCAATCCTTGGAGTCCCACAACCAAGCAAAAAAAGAAAATATGTAGCAAATTGCTAAACGTATCCACCAGAGAGCATTTATTCCTGATAAAAGGTTCAAAAGTCGTAAACGGCAGCTGATAGAAAAGGTGAAAACTATTTTATCAGTATTTTCGACTGACAATTGGAGATGTTTGAAGAAAATTAAATTCATGTGCTTCAAATGTAGCACATTAAAACCATGTGAGAGACATTAAAATCCAGAAATTGTACAGAATATGATGCTCAGATACTATCTGGCACTATAAATCTTTGCGAGTGGGTCAAGATGGACGACATGTTGAAGGAAATTAAAGTTTTAACCAAAAGCAGGATTGGACAGGGTCAAGTTCCTGACACATTCATTCTAAATAACTGTGAGACCTGGAGGATTTTCAATGCACTGAGGCAGCTAGCACACTCACTAAGCTTCATGGATTACTTTAAGGCACTGACATAAACATTCTGCTGCACTTCGCACTGTGCCTGCAGTACCTTTTGAGCTGCATGCAAACAGACAGTGACGCTCTGAGGATGCCACTGGGGGCCCTAACAGAGCTTTGAATAAACAAACACTTGTGCTCAGAGCCACATGTGGAGCGTCTAGTCACAAGTGTACTCTACATGTTGATGTTTTATGCTGAGGTGGATGTATAGCAGCAAAGATCATCGACAAGGGAGCTGCTTTTCTTCTCTGTTTACGAGTAAAGCTAGTTCTAGTTAGAAGCCTCAATGTTTGAAATTTCTAATCACAAGTGAGCTTCAGGTGAAAGGAACAGAGTTAGAAGGAGGAGGTGATAAAGCATGACAATTCATCCCAAAGTAAAAGAGTAAAGCACTGAGTCCGAGACATCCATGATGTCCAGGTCAAAAATTCCTCATGGCCATATATGTGGTCTGTGTATTTCTTTGTATTGATTCTACGTCAATCAGAGCCTGAGTGTCATCTTGACAGTACTTTGTCCTTCCAAGCTCACGTCAATAACATCACTCGGTCAGCATATCTCCACCTACGCAACATCAACCGTCTCCGCCCCTCTCTCACACCCAACAGTACCGCCATCCTCGTCAATGCCCTGTTCACCTCCTGTTTAGACTTCTGCAATGCCCTTCTCGATGGTCTACCTCTCAAACTTCTCCATAAACTTCAACTGGTCCAGTACTCAGCTGCCCGGATCATCGCCAGAACTCCTCCTGCTCACTTACACACCCTCCAAGCCTACATCCACACAAAGCCGAAAACGGTTTCATTCTTTCTTGTATCAAAAAAGTTTGCTGTAAACGTGGAACCCTCACTAGAAATACAGGCGTCAAGACGAAAGCGCTCAAACCCACTGAAACTGCTATAGTACATATGCAGGGCCTGTAGGTGGCGCTGTGACACTGCAACAAAGTCCAACAAAAAACAGAATAACACACAGCGTGCGCATTTGGCTTGTGCAAAGATGGCGGTGAATACAAGAAGTAAGAGAGGTGGGGGCAGTGCGTCATCAGTTCAGAAAACACCGGATAGTTTGTCAACATGGAACTGAACCGATGAACGGTTTCAGATTCATCCACTCTGGAACCAGGTTTAAAAAATAATCGATTGAAACGTGCATACGATAAAAAAACTTTTGTGGATACACCTAAACCCGTCTTCATCTGGACGGCCCCTCAAGACTCTCTGAGCTTCCTCCTCCACCCTCCACCTCCTCTCTACATCCCCCTTCTGTCTATCTTTAATGGGGTCCCAAGCGTTCAGCTGTTGCCCTCCATCTCTGGAACTCTCTCCCACAAACCATTCGTGACATTACCTCTCTCTCCACCTTTAAATCACACCTCAAAACTCATTTGCTTCGACTAGCTTTCTCCGTTTGACCACTTGATCCTCACCTCTGTTGTTTTTTGTTTCTATGTAGTTGTTTGTTATGTAGATAATCTCTTTACCGTTTTATACTTTGGCGCCCACAAATAAAATGTATTATTACACCTGGTTGGATCATGCAACAAGTTTTGATCGGAAATCTGACCTTAAGCTGAACTGTGAAAAACCTTCAGACTCTGGGACTGAGTTTGGTCACGAACATGGTTTTTTTATTTTCATTATTTGAAGCGACTCTTTCTTTTCTTCACCCATATGATGTGATGCTGTGATTTTAATGTTTTTCATATCACCAAGCTCTGAAACCAACCCCCCCCCCCCCCATAAGAAGTAGTAACTATGTAAATATCATTGGCTACTAATTTATCTGCCCCTGCTGTTTGTGTTTCTCGGCTTCAGCCTCGTATCTGCAGAAAGCTGCAGCTGTAGCAACCCAGGAGGGACCCCCCACAGTCCATGGTAGACACAGACTGAACAAAAGAGAAGCCACACAGAGCTCAGTCGACCCCCATGACGTTACTTTCACAAACCAGAGACGATACATCGTTAACAAACACAAAGCAAATATAGTGTGAAGTATTTTTCTGACTTTGCTCCACAGATGCTGCCGTTAGATTTACATCAGACACTGATTTAAGGCAGAACACCTGGGGTGACAGAGGTCTGGCTCACTGCAGAAAAACAGTATTATATATTGTTACTGATTGGACAGGAGCTCCAAGACACTGTTGTTATTGTCTAGGTTAGTGGTCCCCAAACTACAGCCCCTGGGCCTGATAAGGCCCGCCTCCACATTTGGCCCGGTCCCCTGAAAAATACCAGAGACTCATTATGATTATTATTATTTTTTTTTCAGTTGGGCCACACGATCAAGACTAATACACAGAGAACGTGACATTCTATTTCATTAATAGTGTGATTATTTATTTCCTAACTTTTTTTCTGTGAAGATCCTGTAAAGGGTTATTAATATTTGGTTATGTGTGGCTTTCTGGAGAATAATAAATGTTTACGTTTAGGCACCCCTTTCTGTTACAAACTGACCCCGGCCCAAAAACGAAAGTTACGTGACCCTCACAGGAAAAAGTTTAGGGACCCCTGGTCTTGGTCTATAACTTTCAAGTGTATGGGGAAATGACAAATTATTCACCCTGAGAGCCTCCAATAGTTCTGTGCACAAATTAAGAAGAGAGTAAGTTCACTTCATTTTTTAAAACTCAATCATCTACAAGTTGCATGAAAGAATAATTCTAACACTGGATGTGAATCATCTGGCTGGCAGTGAAATGACACGTTCATTTAAAGTTACTTTTTTTACACGCATGAGTCACTTTTTATTTGATGTAACAGAGACGGATTCTTCCTTCATTACACCCACAAGTGAAACCCCCTCGTTGGACATGAGTGTAAATGAACAGTCATGTCAGCATTTCTTCTTGAGAACTAGAGGTGTAATTCATGTTTCTCATATTTTTTCATGCCTGGTGACATTTTGCCAGGACTACTTAAAAGTTTTTTTTTCTTTGTAATTTTAATGCAGCTCATCAAGTTCCATCGAACTACACAGATAATTCATCACACAGCATCTCAAGCTTATACTCATGTCCATAACATGTATTATAAATGTATCCTCTGCAACTGATGTATTAAAAAGTATAAGTATGTAAACCTTCATTCATTATGAAGTAACCACAGTCTATTTTTATGGCAGTAAAATGAAGCACATGTGCACCAGGGTGATCTTTGTATGTGAACACAAGTGTGCGTGCCCTAGGAAGAGGAGCTTCAAAGAGTCAACACTGTCATTAAATAACTCATGAACACACTAAACGGGTCGGGGGTAGAGGAGTCACTATGGTGGTGTCCTTCATGAAAAATCCAGTAGCTACAAGTGTGTGGTTTTGATGCTGAAGGCGAAGCGCTTGGAGTTTGCACTCATAACCCCTTGTCAACCCTTCTTCCTGCCTTTGCAAACTGGAGTTTGGGTTCTTTCATTTTGGGAAATGTGTCTCAAGATTGGTTGACTCATCCAAGGAGAGTTCAAACGATGGAGGAATTTGAGATTTGGACAGTAAATGTTGTTTTGCAGCAAGTTTCAGTAAAGCAGAGTCTACTGAACCGGTATTATTAGTCATAACAGTAGGATACAGTTACGGCTGCAATACACCGGCTGCGTCTGCGTTGCAGCTCAACGTTAATGTGTCAACTTACACTGGATCTGTTCTGTTGCGGTTCAGCTGCATGGCTGAGCCGACAGGTTGCAGCTAATCCGCAGCCATCCTATTTTTGCCGGATGCCGGAGCTGTGACGCGTCAATTTAGAGTAGAGAAGTTCGAGTGGGACAGGAAGTAGTGCACGAAAACTACCTAAAAAGAGCCTGAGACTTTCAAAATAAAACAAACTGTGTCAAAACTAGATCATTAGCTTTACCAATGCAAGAACACGACACAATGAGCAAAGACATGTCAGGAATCAACAGGTTTGAGGTTTAACAGCACAGCATGAATGAAAAGAGGTTTGTTAACGGAGCGCGGGAATTCCGCGGTCTCGCGACTTCAGCTGTCTGTGAGTCCTGCGGCTTGTCGGACTCAGCCGGTGAGTTGACAAATGTAGTCAACACGCAGCGGGGCGGAGCTGCAACGCAGATGCAGCTTCACCTGCAAGCAGGACGTTGGCTACTAATCGTTTGACATCATTTATCCAGAGATTTGGAGAATGGTGCTCAGGTTTGACTGTTTCTTAGTGTTTTTTGTTTGTTTTGTTTTGAAAATGTCAATCAGCTGAGAAAGTAGTTGCTTTACAACATCGCTACTATCTAGCTAATTTAAGCTTGAGTCTTTGGTAAGATAAGTTGATATTAAATAGACCATGCATGAGTTTCTTAGCATAGAAGCAAACTGACAGTGGCTCTCTTAAAATTCAGGGATTAGCTGAGATAAGAGGTTAAATAAGGTCAGAAGATCCGTTGAACCGTGAAAGCTGCAGTTTCTCTGTATTTCCAAGTTTTGCATCGAGGTTTAAACATGCTCAACACTCAGTGCATTAACTGTGCCAACTGTCATACACAATATATTTAAGTGACAGGAAGGCTTCTCTATAAGTGGAAAATGCAAGAGCCTGGTGGAGAGATACGCTGATTGACTTGTCGAGATGCGGTCCCTGGGGTGTCAATCATGCGTGCTTGTGTAAGTACAGTCCACTCGTTCCAATTAAAGCATCGCCATCATGCAGTTGTTTTTTTTTTACACACTGCTGTGCCAATGTGATTAAGATCGCATCTTTACAAAGCTCCCAGAAAGACTTTCATTGTTTTTTTTTTCAAGTGTATAAAATGCCTCTAATGAAGTTAAATCAAACCAGAGGAACATTCTGACATCTGTCAAAAGAGAATTATAAAAAAAAAAAAAAAAAAATCCTACCAGCATGTTTCAGCCACGTCCACATAAACTCCCTGTGCTGTCAGTCTGACTGGTCATGTATTGTATTTGTTTGCTGACATCTTTATTTATTTATCAGTGTTTAGCATGCAATCATGGTTGGCACAAAACTCCCTGATGTAAATTATAGCGAGTCAATATTCTGATTTCTCTGCCAGCTCCGCTGCTATAGAGAGTTGGAGCTGTGCCATGCATGTTATCCACACCTCATATTGATGGGAGAGGCAACAAACAACAAACGCTGGGAATACTAATCAGGTGATACAGTATGAAATATAACCTGCTTATCTGTTGAGCTGCGAAAGGTGAAATTTTGACGTGAAGGCCATTTTTGATATAATCCTGTTGACTGAATCTCTGGAGTTTCCCCTCACAGTAGGGTTGGGCAATATGGCCCAAAAATAAAATCCCAGATTTTTCTACCCCACAACACTCGATTTACGATTTTTTTTTTTTTTTTACTCTTCAAAGAAAAAAAAACAAAAAAAAAACCAAAAACAAAAACAACAAAACACTGCCAGTGCTACAGAGATTACATGAATCAAGTTTTGCCTCTGTTGTCAAAATATTTTCCCAAACCAAAAGTGTGTGTCATAAAATGTTGATTATGTTGTTCAAACACAGGCAGGTTTGACATAAACACTCAAGGTGGACTATTTTCACATCACATCACAACAAGAAACTCTCTGATCAATATTTAATCTCATTTAAAAAACAATTACAAGCCTTTAAAAGTCCTCGTGCAAAACCTGACCATCATTAAAAAACTGTACATTCTTTTCAAACACTGCAACAGCTTACAATTGGACTAAAGCAAGAAAAAAAATTTAGATTTTTAATTTTGTTAATCTCCTGCAGAAAATAATTTGAATGAATCCATTTAATTGATATATTGTCCAGCCTCATCTCACAGTGATATGAAACCATCTTAAACAGTTATTATTTTAATTCAGTCTAAACTGTCATTAAAATTGATTTAAACAGAGTCTTCTGGAAAGACTCAGAGCACAAGAATCCAAACACTTTACTCTCCCTGCAAAGCACAACAGTTCAGAAAATGTCAGGAAATGCTGAAAAATATCAAGCAGAAAATATAAAAATCTATGAAGCTGAAATCAGAGAATTTGGACATCTTAAATAATTACTTAAACCGATTAATCCATAATCAAAACAGTTGATTAATTTAGTAATGGATAAATAATTGATTATTTGATTGACTGTTGCTGCTCTCACAAACATAAAAACACTGTTTTTTGGGTCTGAGTTTTAACCATTATACTGGACCATACCATTTTTAAAGATAAAACTGACATGAACTCTTTGGCATTGTGGGATTTTTTTAAATCTTATTTGAGGCATAAGATCTGCATCATATACGGAATAATGTATTCCTCTTTCTAACATAAACTTAGAATAAATAGTCAAAACTTTGGTTTATATTTTGTAACATTAACACTGAAATTTGACTTTTAAAAGTGTAACGGTTTTGTCCTCATTCCTCACCTAAACATATTATTATTATTATTATTATTATTATTATTATTATTATTATTATTATTATTATTATTATTTCATTTTATTTTTTTTCTTCATATAAGTCCTATGGACTTTTTTTCTTTTTGTAAACCATGTGGAATTGTTTTTGTGTTAAAATATGTCTTACATACACCCTCTCATACTGTAATCACAGTAAAAAATATCTTTCCAAAATATTTTACCCCACAATATCCTCTGATATTAATGTATTCATCTGTGGAAAGGTTTCTATTTTGACTTCCTCTTTCCTAATTAAAAGTTGCCACACTCGAGGCCCTTCAAATCCCACCCCTTCTTCCTGTTTGACCATCCTCTCATCTTGCTACCTTCTTTCCCCGGGTACTTGTTGAGGGTTCAGATTTAATAAACCACCCGTTGTGTGGCTGTACTCTTGACGCCTTTTTCTCGTGACTCAGCAGGACACACAGAAAAATTCAGCCTTCAAAATCATTCTAAGACAGACCACAGACTGCCTCCATTTCAGCTGAAATGGTCCATCCACTTCATTACAGGAGATGGAAAGCAACCTGCCACCTTCCCAGGGTGTTTAAACTAAGTGTAATGAACTTTAAAGCTGGGTCCAACACGCAGAGCTGGGAGCTTATTGTTTCTCTGCCCTTTTCCCTTTCAAAGCAGCAGAACTGCCTTTATCACACAAATTGCAGTGTTGCGGTGGGACTGTGATGTCAGGCTGCATTGTGAAAATGACATTCATGTTGCATGCTTGGCAGGAACCCAACCACCAAGGGCTTTTCATGTATTAGAGTTGGCTGATGAGAGAGACTTGTTGCCATGTTGGGAAGTTGTTCAGTCGACAGTGAGTCATATGGGTTGTTTCTTTTTCCTTAGTAGAGCAAAAATATTGATGAGGGAATAAAGTAAGGTGAATAATGCAGATTGGGAATAGCCAGGTTACTCTTGACACCATACCATATCATGGCTGCGATATCAACATTATCTTGATGCAGTGACAGGGTGTAATAGTCAGTATGTTACAGCGAGGGATGGTTTTGGAGAACCAGATGTTTTTGATACTGATAACTGATTGGTTGGTACCAACTAGATGTTGATAACTGCAGCTGTGTCTTTTTCAGTCAGCTTCCATCCCTCTGTCGCCTTTAGTGAAACATGAGCACCAGTAAAAAGTCAAGTCAAAAGTAAAAAGTCACGCTGGTTTGTAGGATGAAGGAATGTGTTTTCCATTCATCGCTCATAAAAAAGGCTGCGAATGTCTCCCTGGACTCTTTGCTTGAAGAGCTGGAATAACTGTTTTTAATAACTTGACTTTGTATAAAGTTGCCAACACATCTTCCAACTTCAGCTTGTGTTTTCAAAAAAATAATAAATAAATAAATAAATGATTCTCACCATCATATCTGTTCATCTTTGAATGTTGAGTCATATCAGTTATTTTACAGGGTATCAAACAGTAAAGTTCAAGGCATTTAAATACAGAAGCTAATGGGTTCCTTCTCTATTCTAAACTGGTTCACCTTACATCGTCAAAATGAAAGCAGCTTTGTTGTTTTTGCATCAGTTTTCTTTACCTCACAAGTCCTCTGCAAAAATTGTTCAGTTTGCTTCAGCAGTCGTTTAACAGCTGTGATATGACTGGAGGTAATCAGCAGGTATGAAAGGAGTTTGGTACAAGTCTGTGGAGAGAGAGAGAGAGAGATTAAAGTGAAAAGATTCAGAGACTTTCTTCAATAGTGCAGAAACTGGTTTCCAGCAGAGCAAAGCTTCTTTGACCTGCCGCATGTTGACCCAGTCATTTCTGAGCAAACTTGCTTTAAAAGGAACACGACAAAAACGTAGTGACTTTGTGAGGCCACATCCTGCTGTGCCAAAAAGGATGAAATCCAGGGTCATGGCTTTCTGTGACTTCGTACAATGGAAGTGAGCCATATCCAGACAGTAAGCGAAGTTACATCTGGGACAAAGTGAAATCGAGTTAAATGATTGGTCCTCTAAAAAGAGTCATTAGTCTTTGGAGCCTTAGGTTTTCATCCAGCAGCTTTCCACCTTCATGAGAGGAGCTAAAGTGTGACTTCATGCAGTTTCCTATCTGACAAATTGAGTGAGGAGAGTCTGGATCAAGAACGTCCTCTATGATCCAGTTCTGTAACACCACTCGTCTGCTGTTTGATAATCTGTTATGGAACTAAAAATGGTGATGATGTTTTCTTAAAGTAAACATCAGTCTTACTTCTAATGTTGATGTCCCATTAAAGTTATTAACCATAGATCTCTCTAGAAGTCTCTGAGTTTACGGTTAGGTTCCTTTGGATTGTTGCTGTGGACAGCCTGCTGCCGTGGACCTGTCAGACTCGAACTGCTATGGCTTTTTACAGTTTCTCCACGATCATCACTACAACACAGAACTATGGACTCTCTCTCTTTCTCTCTCTTTTTTCCCTCTTACTTTGCCCCCCCTCTTTCTCTAATCCCAACACAGTCTCCTCAGATGTCTGTCAGACATGAGTCTGGTTCTGTCCGAGGTTTCTGCCTGTTAAAGGGAAGTTTTTCCTTGCCATTGTAACTTGCGAAATATTGCAAAGGTCTGTACTCATGGTGGGTTAAGATGAGATCAGACTTCTTATCTTGTCTTGATGTTGGGTCTCTGAAAGCGTCTTGAGATAACGTTTGTTATGAAGTGGTGCCATATAAATAAAGATTGATTGATTGAAAGTAGTATGAACATAGAAATGCCCCCCCACTGCTCATGGCTGGTGTAAGTTCACTCCATGCTTCGAAAGAGCGATCTGACCTTTTTGTTAAAATGTTGAAGCAACATTAGCCAAGACCCAGCAAACATCATCTGCTTTCTGGGAGGAAAACAACACCTGCCACTACCCAGCAAATGTAGCGGATAATCTTGTATCAGTCGCATCACATCCCAATGTCTCATGAGCAACAGACGGTTCTGCCAAAATATGACTTATGACATGTCTGGGAGGGTTTGGTGTGTGTGTGTGTGTGTGTGAATAATTTTAGGTTGTGCAAATCCCAAAGCACATGTGTACCAACCCTTTTGGAAGTACCCATGTGTAGGAGTGTCATTTTTAAAATCTTGATTAGTCTACTAACCATTTACTCTCCGTCATAAACACATTAAGATTTCTACTTTTAGTGTCGTCAACACCGTATATCCTTCACATTGTACCTTAATAGCTTCACACTCCAACCATACAGGCAGCTTCTAACAGCATTTATATGTTCTCAACAGTACCCTGTTGCTGAAATGCTATCCTGTCCCTGGCTGTATATCTAAAGCTGTATTTTTATAGGAATATGTAGCAAAGATGAAATCAGAGTCCAATCAAACCAGATCAAAAAAAGTATAAATAGGGACCTTTTCTCAAATGACTGCCTCCATGGTTCATGTATTGCTAATCAGTTTCTTGCAGTGCACTGGAAGAGCATCAAATGAGGCTCCTTAATTATCACTTTCAGTGCGCTCGGGCCTTAACACTGCTTATAGAGCCAATGAATATTTGATTTAGGTAAAGCCTTTGTCTCAAAGTAAACTGCGTGCAAATAGATTATGCATCAATCCATCCGATGCTCTCTGTTGTGCGCATTGATTTGATTAGGAATGAGAAGCATCACTTCATGCATATTTATAACATCTAACATTAAGGCTAGATTTAGAAACATGATGATCAGCCACCCAGCTCTGCAGGGCTTCCATGATGCTGTGTAGAGTGCAAACATTAAAGCATGCAGAGGGGTTGAAATGAGGTTGCCTAAATGCAACTTCAATGTGTATAAAGTGACTTTGCATGTAGAATACTTAGTGTGTGTGTTGTGTAACAGGTTGATTTCTCCAAAGAATACTTGAGTGACTAATCTCATGTTCATATTGACTTTAAATCAAGTTTAAAATATCCAGGTCTGGTGTAGAGGATGAGGTATAGATGCGGTCGGCCACCCACATCAGGCCATTCAGTAGGATCATTCGTCCACTCTTTAATAACATACCAACAAGAATCTAAACCTACTTTTAGTGTTTTTTTTTTAGTATCTAGCCTTTTGTACTGGCTCCAATGAATGATTGGCATGGAAATCTGATTTTGAAATCGGCTTGTTTACAATGCTGCGGACGAGGGGGAAAGGATTGTTTTCCCCCTCAGAATTCCCCGCCTCTAACTATGACACGACAGTGACGCAAAGCCGACAGTATCTATCTGAAAGAATTGAGCATGGCCTGAAAACCGTGGATCCTACATTTCCTATGATGCAAAAACAGCAAGTTGTTTTTGTTTGTTTACAACTAGGAATTACTTTGATTTGCTAAACCCCTTTGAGTTCAAAAACTTCATGTCATTAGTTCCCAACACACACTTGTTATGAATGTGAAGCCATTAACCTTAATGATGCCTCTTAATGGCTCTGACGTCATTCAGCACTAATGGGGAGAGAGCTCCCTGCAGTCACAGAAAATAATTTCTACAGCTGAAGTTCTCCCACTTTTGAGTGAGCAGTGTGTATAAAATGATTGCAGCGCCTACTTTGGATAATTTATGTTCATTCCAAGAACCGTGCAGATTATAGGCAGCTATCTCTCCCTTCAGGCAGGCAGCTACGGAGCAATCAGTGTAGGGCTGCAACTAACGGTTATTTTCACGATTGATTATTGATTATTCTCTCAGTTAATTGAGTAGTTGATGGTCCATAAAATGTCAGAAAATGGTGAAAATGTGAATGTTTCTTGGTGTCCAAGATGACATCTAAGGGTGCACCGATCCCAATTCTGGTATCGGGTATCGGTAGGAAAGGGCCGATCCGCGGTGCTGATCCAGGTAACCAGCTCTGTGCCTTTTTTTTAACCGACGCTCTCATATTTTTACTAGAATTTTTGTTGACACTTGGAGAACTTGACACTGAGGTTAAATAATGATTAAATCAAACAAGGTTGTTTGCCCTATTTTGTCACTTTGTTTACAGTATGTGGTTACAAACAGTTATGTAACAGTTTTGTACTTGAACGTTCCCTCTGATGCACTTTCTGTTTTTTTTTTTTTTTTGCTGCGTTACCAGTCTACAGAGTGCAAAAGTTTATGACTGAATATTAATTTCTCTGAGTTCTGAACTTTTTTTTTTCTACCAAACTGCTGGTAAACATTTCAACACTATATAGTTTAAATAAATATCAACTTCAGTAATTCCATATGTGCTAATTTTTGCCTTTACAGCCAAAACATTACCAGTCTTATCCCCCAGTAGGGCATGCAGGTTATTATTTTAACACTGGTATCAGATTGGGATCGGTATCGGTTGATACCCAAAGCCCAGGTATCTGTATTAGGACCACAAAGGTGGCATCATCAAATGTCTTGTTTGCAAACCAAAGATATTCAGGACTGCATCAGGAAAATTTCCCCCTGTGTCCTGACTCACAGGCAATGCAGAGTGAACACAGAGAGCAGAGTTTTGTTCAATGAACTTGACTGCAGGAGCGAGCAAGTTTACAACAAAGGCAACTTCTCTCGCCGAAGAGAAAATCTCTTCATCGTACATTTTATAGGAACTTGGTGTCCGCCTCCTTGTCGCATGGTAATACATTTCATACAGTAACAGACACAAGCATTTGTGTGTGTGTGTAAAAGAGTCTCTATCTTCCTCACACACTGACGTAGAGAGGTGGGAAAAAGTTATCTCCTCCAGGACTCTTGGTGTGCAGAGTGGAATCCTCCCTTAACTGGAAATGAAAGGTTCACACAAAGCCTTCAAGGTCTGTCCAGCTGTCCAGGAACAACAAGCACAGAGGAGGACAGACGGTCCTCTCATATGAAGGCTTCAACACATGATAAGGTCCTAAAAACTTTAGACAACAAACTCTTAAGACATTGTAGCTTAGTAAATTCACTCGATATGCTTTATGGTTTCATGTGACTATACGAACATAACATGTTTACATGAATCATGAGATGTTTATAAGTTTTCCTTTTCATAATGATAACTTGTATATACAATTCTCCAACAGACTGTCATAGAGAAGCAAAGAAATCAGAAAATATTCACATTTATGAAGCTGAAATGAGAGAATTTGGACTTTTTCTTAAATAATTACTTAAACTGATCAATCGATTATCAAAATAGTTGATTAATTTAGTAAACGATTAATTATCCATTATCTGATTAATTGTTGCAGCTCTAATTCAGAGCAAGACCACCAGACTCAGACCTATCTGCACTATGGTCACTTTATCACTGAAGTGTAATATTGCTGTCTTCCTCGCATATTTAGCAGTGCTAAATTCAGTTAATTCTCCTTTATATCTTCCTTTTTATACTTTTTTACATAGTTTTGATTAATTATTTATCAGGCTTAATATTGAGGGCCTTGAGTGTGAAATTTCGTTTTGTCCATGTGTAAATGTGTGCTAGTATGACAATAAAGCTCCTTGAATCTTTGCATATGGAAGTCCCTATGGGCCCAAAAGCAGCTCAATGCTAAATCAAAGCTGATCGTCTGCCCTGTAATCCTTGTTGTCAACCAATCCGAAGATGTGCCCTGACACATGAAAGAGCGCCGATATCACCCATATCCACACTTTCCTTCCTTTACATGAACACTGGCTCCGCTTGCCATGTTCATCAGTTGGAGCACTTGAATCTCACTTAATCCACCGCATTTGTGAGTTCCTCTGCACAACACAGACCAAAACCGGCATGACAAGCAGCATAAAAGACACACAGAGTCCTGTGGGCGATCACTGAGAAGGCTTAACCCACCTAGCTGCTCCTTGAAGCAGTTCAAAGCTTTGAAAAATGACCAGACGGGTCAGAGCAGCCGGCTCTGAACTCTGTAACCTTCCCCTACAGTTTCAGATGTGTCGACACTTCAGGTGCTTTAAAGAGAATAAAAGCCAGCGGCTTAAACCAATTACCCAATCTGCTGCATTGACGGAAGAGGGAAATAAGAGGAGACAATTTGTCACACTGCTGCTAACCTTATCAGCCTGTTGCTATATTTAGCTCAGCATATCTGCTTTGACAAGAGTGAGCTCTGAAGATGAGAGCAGATTACTTCTGTTAAACCAGATCAGACGCTTGATTAGGCTGTCAATCAAATCTTCAAAAAGTTTGAACGTTTTTAACTTGTACAGTCAGGAGGAAGATATGCTTTTTTTATCTTTGTCTTTCAATAAAATTCACACATCCTCAAATAAAGGAGAGGTGCTTCTGATTTAAAGATGTCTTCATATAGATATATATATCAGAAAGGAGAATTAAATATTTAATAGATGTAATTACAAATAAAGGAGCTTAAAAACTTCACAGAGTCAGATAACTCGGAGCCTCCTAAATATGTGTCAGAAGAGACAGAGCTGGTAAAAAAGCTCCTGAAATCTCCAAACCCAGAATACAGCTGACCGGGAATCAACTGTGATGAGATCTTACAAGAGAGTGAGCTGGAGACGAGATCTGTGACCACCTCATCAACAATCACCCAGATGAAGACTGACCTCACAGAGAAAAACTGTCCTGAGGTCAGACAGTGCACGAGTGCAGATGCTGCTTGATTTCTTTCACTAAACATGCAATCAGGTTTCTTTGTACCCTGTGCATAAATGTGGACAGCCAGAGACTCTTGAGTGCAGTCTTGAATATCATTCATGAGATTGTCTCTCCTCTCAGGCACGTGATGCTGGTTCTTCTAAAGATCCTTCACTTTTGGTGAGATAACAGAAAAACTTAAAGAGCATATTGCAGTTTAATTTTTTTTGTAAATTAACATTTAACATTATCTGATAATTAGGGATGCAACGAAATTTCAGCCACCAAAAGTTTTCGGCCAAAACTGGCTTGGAGAGGGAGAGCAGAGCGAAGAAAAAGGGCTCGTCACCCTGAACCAGATGAGGGTCATTCCTCTATTATAGATCAGAGCCATACCCTGTTTTTTATTGAACAGACAAAACAGCCTCATGTTATTTATCTTATTTATATGACAGGATGTTTAAGCGCTCACAACTCTCCTCTGCTCTCTGTATTGCACACAGCAGACAGACAAGCACACGATGTGTAGGACAGTCCAGAAAAATGTCACAACCATCACAGGAGATGCAGCAAAAAAAAAAAAAACTGCCTTTTTAAAGCGCTCCCAGGGCATCTCTGTGAAGACGGCATTATTCTTTGAAGCAGTAATATTAATTTATGCTTCCATACTAATGATTGGAATAACAGTTTCTTTCTGTGTTTTGGTTTCAGTTTTTCAGCCTCAGTTTCTTCATTTTTCGGTTTTTGGTTCTGGCCAAGAATTTTCATTTCGGTGCATCCTGACTGATAATGGCTGCAGACTTAGTCAATCATTGGTTTTATATGTTATAAGGGCTCAAATGTAGTGGAAGAAGTGTCTGTTTTCAGTTGAGCTGTTTAATATGCTCTTTAAATAACCGCTCCGTTTGCACTTTGAGGAACTGCATTGTGTGATAAAGATGACTCAACTTGAGTTGAGTCATATGCATGACAGTTTTAATGAGTTTGTGTGTTGGATCCCAGGAAGAAAAGCGGATGTTTATTTTGTTGACAATAAATGGAAATCAAGTACAGAAAGAAAAACAACAACAGAAGAAAATTGCTTCGTTACATTAGAGGTACTAAGTTTCCATATGGCACTTGTGATACCACAGTGTGTCTGTGTTCTAAATGTCCACCACGTGATAGTTGTTTTGATACTGTGTGAAAAAGTGATCTTATTATATGTGTGAAATTAGATATTCAAGGGTTCTCACATGGCAGTTGCCTCATTAAGACTTGATAAATGATTTTTTCTGCTCTGAAATCTACCCCTATAGGGCCTCTGCTGGCTGCTGATTAGTGGTTGTGCACGGTAATGTTGTCAGAAGGTGTTTCTGCTGCAGTGTTCAATGAGGGTCAGTGGGGAGAAGCTGCTACTGGCACCCAACAGAAATTCTCCTGGAAGTATCCTGAAAAGAGCATCGTCTGTGGGTGATACTCTGCAGCTTGTCACATGATAAATAACACTGTGTGCAGGTAGAGCTCAGGAGTTAGAATAAAACACCAGATTCAGAATATAGTCTCTGAGAATTAACATAAGAAATGTGTTGGTGCATTAAAAAAAAAAATCTTTTTTTTTTTTTCAAAGGAAAAAAAGCAAAATTTAAGGTGCTGAAATTTCATGTTTAAAGGCACAAACATTTGTCTGAGGCAGTGTGAGGGAGGATTTTCATACTCACACACTGGCAGTCACACAGTTTCGAATGCACACACACACACACACACACACACATTGTCTAAATGTCATAGGAACCATAAGCCATCGTGCCCACACTGGTGAAAGTGCCAGCCGCTGGCAGCTGTGTGGGGGATGACAGGTAGATGACCACACACACACTGAGCCACCTGCATGAGATCCTCTTCAAAAAGCTGAATATCCAGGCTACAAAAATCCTGTCTCCTGCCAAATAGAGTTTGGAGGAAATGTAATTCCTGGCTGGAATTAGTTTTCAGATGACACAGAGATGGTGCAGAGGAAGACCAGCTGGATTTCTGTGTTAAAGCAGAGGGTTGCATAGTCGAGTTAAATTTACAGTGTGTTGTATTTAGTAGCATTTCACAGAGGAGTCTTGATGTTCTGTTTTTGTCAACTTCAAGTTATCTTTTTATATCTACATTGGAGTATGTTTGAGTGTCCTCTGGACCTTACTGACACTGCTCTTCATTATTTAGTGCAGGCTCGACCAGATGACTGTCCCCAGCTCCTGCACTAGGACTCTGTTGCAGGGGGTGCTGATGCACAGATGAAAAGTCTCAAAGGGCTGTCCCAGTTTAAGTAAACCATATTCAGCCCTTGCAGCTTCCTGAACTCAATTATTTTCCAGGTGACATCAATGAACTCCTTTAACCCTTTGAACCCTGAGATGATTTTTCACGTCTTTGCTCAAAAACTGCACAGTCATGATAAAATGGATATATTTATGCAACCACAAAGTGTATTTGAATTATTTTGGTGTCATAGTAAAGGGAAAACATGTGAGATTTGTTAAGATGTTTTAATGAGTATAAAGTGATACTGGTATTGAGTAAATGAAGATGGTGCCCTGCAAAAAAAAACAACAACAAAGAAACCTAGGTTGGCCTAAAAAAAGTCTTTTCAGGATGAATATCTCTTTGAAAATGAGGCAATGATGCTGCTCTAAACCTTTATCAGTCCATAGTTCAACATTTGAATCATTGTCTCCGCAAAGGTTGACTCTGAAAAAGTGATGGAGAACAAAATTAGAGAGGTTTTAGTGCAGAGAGTTCAGGCGAGCTCTCTTTGGGCACAGTTTGGCTCCTACCTCCTTTGCTTACAAATATTTTTTTGCACTTGTTACATGTTGCCGAGTCAACATCTTTGGCTGTGGAGTGCAGCCAAACTGTTGAACTGTTTTGCCTTCAGCCTCCTAATTGATCCTCTCACCACTACTGTCAGATGAACAAGTGTGCTGACTGAGTAGCCAGTGAGCAGCGTCACTGATGTCACGCATGTTTACACCAGAACAAGGGGGTGGTTAAAAAAAAAAAAAAGTCAAACACTGAAATGAGCCACCAAAATTTTTGTGTTTATTCAGTCTGGTTACTACTGGTTACGTCCGGTACCTAATTGGCACTGCGTTTCGGTAACAAACCCTAATGTGGTGATTCATTTAGTTGTTATTTGAGTTGTGTTCTGGCATGTAAAACAGGTTCATATAGTCGTGTAGCCTGCTTTTTAATTTGATGTGCAAAATCACTGTATTCTTTCATGATTAGTGCATTATTTCACGATGTGTTTGCAGAGTAACTGTAACTGGGGACCCTCAGGTTCAAAGGGCTCAGGGCTTAGGGTCCAGGGAGGAAATTTGGTTAGTGTTCAAGAAGTCCCACTGCTTCACATTTGATATAATGTTGGCGTTGACATGGGAGGGGAAGAACAAATCCTGTGGTCTGAAATCTTCTAATTTAGTTTTAAACCCTACAGATTTAAGTTGCTGTTTGGAACTGGAAAGTGGGACCAAGAGTCACTTATTGTATTGAACCCACAGATCTTCAAAACTTCGAACAATGCCTATGCCTAATGTTTATTTTGTTTGGCTCTATCCACACGTGGATAGTTTAAAAACTTGGTCATTTCTTATTTCACGTTTTGGCTCTACATCCATGTGTAAACAGGCGTTTAGATGACTGAAAAAATCCTTTCAAGGGGGAAGGTTTTTGAAAACTAGGTTTTGTCGGTTTTTGTATGACAACTATACATCAGCAATTATTTGTATGTACGATGCATGCGCCAAGGTGGTGGGCTAATGTGTTGTTTACGTTAGCTCGGTAATGATTTATGGGATGTTGCTTGGAGAGAAATACTCAGAAACACCCTGTGTGGGAATACTGGTTTTAAAAATATCCCAATATGTGAGGGTTTGGCTTTAGATAATTTCATTTAGGTTGTTTAGGTTGCAACTACACATCATCACACAAACTTTGTGAGTTCTTTTTTTGTGGATGAAGATGGATGTGAAAGAAAAGAAAGAAAAGAAAAATGGCCTGATGAACGGGATCTTTGCCCGTCAGAACACACTACGAAAATAACTGAATCACAATCACAGGTAAGTTTCCATAATACACTCCTATAAGAGAGGTGATACCACACTGTGTCTCTTTCCTTTACCCCCGGCATGTGAGCCTGGTGTTTCTGATATGTGTGAAAATGTGCTGTCATACTGTGTGTGGGTGTGACAGTAACTCGTATTTACCTTTAAAGGCAGGTAAGATCTTGTAGAGTTCACGCACACGAATCGCCTCGTTGAAATCAACACATTCGGTTTACAAGCACCTAATCACCCACACATCAGGGACAACTGAGCTTAAAGAGAGACTGCTGGAAACCCCAAGAAGCAGAAGTAGACAAGAGATGGCAATGTAGCTGAGATGATGGCTGAGGAGGCAGGCAGGGGGAGAGGAAGGGAGGGAGATGTCTTGATGTCACTGCTGTGGCTATAGAGACTCGCTCCAGGCGATTTCGCTAAGACTAACACATACACGGTGTGTCCTGGCTTCCTGCCAATTAGTTACTGAGCATAGTAATGTGGCCAGAAGGTGTTTGCTTCTGCAAGGGAGAGAGGTTGCTACTGGCACCCAACACCAATTCTCTTGGAAATATGCTAAAAAAATGTCATCTGTGGGTGATATTTTGCAGCTTGTCACACATTAGAAATGACAGTGTGTACACAGTGAGCTTGGGAGCCTGAAGAAACACCAAATAGAATTCAGTATAGTCTCTGAGAACTTGTATCCTTAAGAAATATGTTGGGTGCCTTTCCTTTTTTTTCAATCCAAATGTAAAATTGAATTTGCTTTAATTGCTAACGTGTGAAAATAACATTTTTCCAACATGAAACATTAACCTTTACGAGAAAGAGGATAAGCACACTTCCCTTTGTAAATGTTGTCTCATCATTATTTTAGGAGCCCTACGCTCTTAAACTGTTGGAATCAATTTCCTGGATTTTCAGTATTTTGGAGGGAAATGCTTTTTCTGCTCATCTCATTGTGCTCTAACAAGGCTTACAGGGCATTTTTTTCTGGGAACAAACTTAATTTTCAAGTGAGGCTGTGAGATGAGACTGTCCTCCCCGGAGAAACAGAAACATCAGTTTCTGCAGAACTCTACAGAACAACGTATGATTGTGGGAAAGTGACCAAATCCTGTCGCTCTGTAGTAATTACGCACAGTTGTCTTCTGGGAGCGATGGAGGAAACGGTGTGATATTACTATACCACACTTATTTCTGTCGCCTTCTCCCTCTGCTGTGATCATTTCCACAAAATGAAGAGATGGAGGTAGATGACTAAACAAAACATCAGGCTTCAGATTCTCACTTTAAG
Source organism: Labroides dimidiatus (assembly GCA_030710495.1). NCBI lineage: Eukaryota > Metazoa > Chordata > Actinopteri > Labriformes > Labridae > Labroides > Labroides dimidiatus. The sequence continues at coordinate 20,610,460 of CM061160.1, forward strand.
CTTCTTGTTTTTTGTTGACCATAGCTGACCTGAAGTTGGTGATATTGTTGCCAAGCTTGTGAGGATATTAAAATAATACCCAAGGGAATATTTGCTCAAATAAAGAATTTTGTGTAGGTGTTGCAAAGCAGCCTCCCACCACTAGCTGGGGCTGTAGCTCTGCTTAGTGACTAATGTTGTACTGCTGTACTGCTGCACTTGCTGGAAACAAACCAGTACGCTTGACAGATGGCATCATGTAGCTTTGTACACTTTGACAGTAATTTGATCCAAAAACAGAACAAGTTGTGAAGCCTGTTTCTGGTTAAATTGGCATATAACATTTTAGCTAACACAATATGTAAGCAGAACATGTTAAGCTGCTCAGATGACTAAAAGCTGGTGGTGCTAGCTTTACCACTGTTAGCTAGGGGTGTTACAGGACACACTCTTTAAAGTGAAACAGTTCAAGACCGAGTATCTGCTCAGACAGCTTAGTTTTTTTTAATATATAAACTGAAATATTACAGAAAAATAGATATTATAAATTAATAGAATGGATTGAAAATTAGAACCATGCAGGATCCAAGATAACCCCGTTAAATATAGGTAGATATTAGGGATGGGCATTTCAAACAAATGTGCTATTTGATTATCGCTGGTAACTATTCAAAAATGATTTGAAAATTGCCCCCCTTCCTCAAGCCGCCACCCCCGATTCACATACACATACCTGCCGACTTTGACAAAGAGGGAGAGGGCCGTTGCTTTCTCTGTACATCGATCATCAAACTTACTTCTTCATGTGTTGAAGCTGCCACTGATTTTTGATCTCTGGACATCGCCCCACTTTCTGCTGCATGCCTCGCTCTCACATGGCTGGGCAGAGTTGTTGTTGATTTGTGATGGATGCAGAGTTTGCACTACATCTCATTTTCCTTTATTGTTTCAAAGGAGCTCCCGCACTTCCCAATCCATTAAAGAGCCTCTCTTCATTCTTGTTTGGGCTGTAAAACCTCCAACCTGTTGACTCCTCTGGCCTGGCTACGCTCATTATGTTTATTATAGTGCCTTAAATACGATCCTGGCTGGACACAGTTTGTTTTATTTGAAAGCCACTAAGCATTTTTAGCTGGTTTCTGTGCACAACTTCCTGTCCTGCTTGATCTGTGTTTTTTTTGTAAATTGACACATCTGTGATGGAGCAGAGACGTATCTGGTGTATTTCAGCCATAAAACGCAGGAAAACCATTTTTTAAAAACATTTTTATTAAAGTCACATGAACTATTTTTTTTTAATGCAAATAACTATTTAAATATTTGAAAATCGTTGCCCATCCCTGGTAGATGATATATTTGATGGGTAAATTTCAGAGGCCTGCTAGCTTACACACACACACACACATGTTGAACATATGTAACCACTGTTTGCCCACCAAACAGTAAATAAATCACAGCTAAGAAGGATCTAAAGGTGAGGTGACTGGTTGGAAAAGTCTCTGAGCACTTTTACATTCCCTTCATAAGGGCTGTGCTGAACCACGTCTGTACTAAACTGACAGTGCCGTACTGAAATGGTTTGGAAAAATCATGTGTACCGTTTAGCTAAAGGCTAAAGGTAGCCACAAACTGTGTGATTTTATGTTTCCTGTGACTGTTTTCTTAGATTAGACAAAAAGTCTGGATCTAAATTCTGGTACTGGTCACCAGATTTGCACCTTTGAGGTTTTCTGGGAAGCCGTCCCATATTTTGTTTCTCTGTTCCAATGAAAGTGGAGCTAAAGTACAGTCTGAAGCTCCAATATTTTACATTTGGAGTAAACTTGAGCTATGTGGTCTCTGAACAAGCTTCACTTGAAACAGGAAGTGGGTTTTCATGACATTGAAATATTAACGCCCATTTCCATTACAACTGCTGTCATATCCAATATTTTAAAACATAATTAAGAATAAATAATTCATCGTTATCAAATGAATTGCCTTTTCTATTTACAGTGTGGACCTGGGGGTGGTCTCATGGAACAGTTGTAATTCTGGAATGTGGACCATTATAAATGGACATATACCAGGTGGAGTAAAAGAGCTATTTATGGTTATCAGGATTTTAAAGTAATTATTTAAATGAGAGACTCAAAATGTGGTTTGAACCTGGAGGAAAAAGCTTTTCCCAACTGAATTTGCAACTTCGACCAAGTAGAAATTTCAACAAGCAAATTTGTTGATATAAAGAAGCAAAGCAGCCTCGCTCTTAAATCCCCAATTACACCAGCTCTGCTCTTAAAGAAATGCAGACTCTTGGTTTTTTCCTTCAGTTTGGCAGCGCTTTGAAGTCATGTCCACTCGTGTGTAATTGATACGAGCAGGCGTTTACAGGATCCTGTCCAAGAAAGATGGCCAATTACACTGTCTGTCACATGCTGGACCCTAATGAGAAATTACACCCTTTAATCACTGCAAATGTTGAAACTGCTGTGAGATACCTGCCAACCTCAAGGCGCTGGGTGATTAGGGCTCAGGAAGCATTCCACGCAGCGGACACCCAGCTCCATTTCTTACACTTTAAATGGGAGGACTAGTTTCTCAGTTGCCAAACCTGCAATAAAAGTTGCCTTAAAGAAATGAATAACTTCTTGACACTCTTCATGGATTGTACTTCACTGCTGCCAGGGAGACTCAGAAGTTTTTGACTGCAGAAGTTTAAAGAAGCAAGAAGAAACAAAAACCACTCCATTTCAACCAGTTTGAAATAGGCTACAGTTGTAGGACACAATAAGTTTTCATTTCTGTTGGTAGACGACAGTTGATGGTAAATTAGTGTGTGAAGCTGAACTGATTTTGGTTGGTTGGCAGAAAGGCTTTGGCAAACTTTAAAAAAACTAGGGAACAGTGAGAATAGTTGATTCCAGTGTGGTTTGAACAGATCCCATAAGGATCATATCCAAACATACTTTTGAAAGTGTAAATGTAGGAAGAGGAGCATTCCATCAATTATTTCCCTGCAATGGCTTCAGCAGTTTCTTGTCAGGCAATTTTCAAATTAAAAAAAAAAAGTTGCATTTACACAGACACAACCTTATGTGACATGTATGCTGTAGGTGGCAGTAATGCACATTTTAGCTGGTTTGCCAACAGCCCAAAATCTCAGAGGAAGAACGAGACACATGCAGGCTGGGGATGAAGAAAACAACTTCAGTCATGCTAAGTTTTGATTAGCCGTGTTGTTGTTGACATCAGGGCTGAACGATTTTTGAAAATAATCTAATTGCAATTTTTTTGTGGGGATGTTTTTCTTCTGCATTATTCCTTAAACACAAGCAATAAATCATTATGACCAACATGACAATAGGCACTGTCAACATATAAACAAGTCTCCTCTTCTGTGTCCTCTCTCAGTTCTTCTGCTGAGGCCATTTTTAAAGATGTCAACAACAACCCAACAAATCAAAACTTAACGTGGCTGAAGTTGTTTTCTTCATCCCCCCCTTGCACATGTCTCGAGACTTTTTGGCTGTTGGCGAACCAGCTGAAAGGTGCATTACCACCATCTACTGCATGCATGTCATGTAATGTTGTGTCTGAGTACATGAAACTTTTTTTTTTTTTTAATTGCAGTCTATTTGATTTGAAATTTCATTCTGTTACATTTCGATGTCAGGTTAAATTCGATTAATTGTTCAGCCCTAGTTGACGTCTTTAAAAATGGCCTCAGCGGAGAACTGAGAGAGGACACAGAAGAGGAGACTTTAGTGTCAAAGAGGAATAGCATGTCAGTTGTCTGGACCTATTTTGGATTTTGGAAAGAAGATGCAGCACAGCGTGAGGTATTGTGCAAAACATGCCTGGTTACCATAGCTACAACAAGAAGCAACACTACAAACCTGTTCCAGCGTTTAAGAAAACACCACAAGGACATGCATGACAACTGCATGGCTAAAACCCCGACCACCAAGGAAAGAACTGTTTGTATGTTAACACCAATTCGTGTTGATCATACTTTCGTTTTATACTATAGTTTGTCCTGTTGGTCATATTATAGAATAATTTATCGCTTGTGTTCAATGAATAATGCAGAGGATATATGCCCCCCCCCCCCCCACACACACACACACACAGAAGGCAATTTTATTGTTTTCCAAAATTGTTCAGCCCAAGTTTCTTGATATAACAAATATTTTTGACACAGCTAAAATGCCTGCAGATTGTTTCTAAACTGTAGTGTTATCTCAGTAAAAAGCTGATATTTTAAAATGTACTTTAAAATTACTGTGGAAATGTTTTGTCAAAAATTCAGGGTCTTTTGTTGTGCTGTTTTTTTTTCCTTCCTTGTATAAAGGTCTCAATAACTCCCAATTATTTGAGGATGCTATGACTAATATTAATTCATCATTCATTGTCGGAACAAACAATCAAAATCACATTCACATTACATTAAAAATATTTGTTTTCCTCTCTTATATCATGCATGAAATGGGACTCGAACTCTTCCTTTTGTAGTCAAACAATGAAACCACTATCTACAGCCTTCCAAGAAAGATTCTTCAGAATCCAAAAAAACAAACACCAGAGGAGGATTTATTCATTCGTTGGTAAACAAAAGTCCAGAGAAAACATCAAACATGTTTTCTTTCTTCAGGTCAACTTGGAGAGAAGAAGTGTGGGTGTGCGGTAAAAAGCTATATGGCTGTGAATTTAGCTGTAAATAATGTTTCTTTTTCTGTACAACAGACTGTTCCTGTCAGACTGTTTTACAGTAATATGTTAAGTTTCAAAAGAAGGGATGCAAAATTGATTACTGCTTCCATGCTCGAGGGCACTGTTTGGCTTGATCGATGAGAAGTTTCTTTGGTAAACATACGTATAAAACACAGTGGACCTGAGAGAAACAGAGATGCATAACTAGACAGTCTTGGTCACGCATGCAATTGTGTACATACATGCACACAGTTGCACATACAAGCATACTCATGAATATTTTTGAGAAGAAAATAAATTCATATTGAGCGATACTGTGCGCAGTGCATGTTCCTGAAAATATGGCTCCCACTCACTGAAGTGCAGATCTCCTATTGACATATTATTCAATAAATTAAAGTAAACTTTGCCTGAAGTTAAATTTTTGTAGCCTGTCTCCAAAATGTTGAGTTGAAAATGATACAAACTATCAGATTCCTTCAGTGTCTGACTTCAGTTTTAAGCACAGATGCTAATGTGTGAGAATAGCTGTTTTAATTGTCCTCCTCTGAGCTGGAGCAGTTGCCAGGGGTGTGAGCCAAGTAAAGGGCATGGCAAACCTCCATCTAATTGATTCATCTGCAGGGCATTATCCTGTCAAATTACTGCCCAACACATGGAAATGCTTTCCCTGACTGTCCACTTTTACTCTCTAGCTAACTAACACACACACACGCACACACACACACCTGAAAGACCTGCACACCGTTCCCTCTCACTCATGGTCTATAAAGTGACTCATCAATTACTTCCAAACTTCTGCAACAAAGGCACTGGTGTGCCTTAAAAATCTTTACAGCTTTAGGCACTCTGTCGCTTTGCAGATTTTATTTCACAGCAGTGTCTGCCGACGGAGTGAACGGCTCTGCAGGCTCACAGTCAATATGGGTTTTGTACAATGCAGAGGATGAGCAGATTTACAGCATCCTGCCATCAAATATCAGCACTGCACTTCTCATTTCAGAGTGTTTTCTTCCAGCTTTGTGGCCACGAGGTTAAACAAAGGTGGGGATGCTGTTCACCACCCAAGCACATATTGTCTGCCCAGTAGATATAAAAACAGTCTGTGCTGAAAATCATGAGCCATTGTGTGTTTCTGCCCTGTTTCTTTCATTATAGCAGTGTCATGGATTTTAATAGTGATTTATCTGCATTACATGGCATGATTTATTAAATAATTTCATTTTTGAATACAACAGTAAAAATACCAAATAATAAAATTAACTGATCCAGTCCACCACTGGACATTACCGTACCTGAGAGGCATCTGTGCTCTGGTTCACGTACAGTTTAAAGCGACACACAGGGGGTGTACCGTGATTGGGTCTGTTGTTTTCCAAATTAATTGATGACATTAAAAGTTAAATGCCAAAAAGTAACAAAACACAACTATTGCCCAAGTTATTAACTTTTGCACAGCTCTGCAGCATACTGTTTACTTCTTACCCCATTACCGTGTTGAGTTAAATCTGTGTATCACTTCTTCAATTGATATTCAGTTGTTTTAAATGAAAAATGGTTCGTTTTCCATTTTTTCCTTTTTGAAATGAAAACAGATATATGAAAATTCATTTGTATCTTACGACCATCAAGCTCTCTTCATCTACAATCTCTTGACAGAGAAGCTACTCCGTCTACAACTTCTGGGTCACGATGATCAAACAAATCAAATGTTAAAATCAAGATCAGCACGTGGCCCATAATTCAGCTTTCCTTTATTTAAAATATATTAACAAATGGGATATTAAAAAATGAACCAATTTCAATTGGTTTTCTTTTCAAAAATGGAAAAAAATGGAAAACGAAATGTTTTTTAATGTTTTTTTTTCTCATTCATAACTGAATATCAATTGAACGAATGATGCACAGATTGAGTTACAGCTGCTTAGCTAATCTGAGACGATTCCGGTTTGTAACATATGGTCTGTTCCCAAAATAGACAAATTACAAACAAATACCTACAAGGACTTCTGCTTTTAAAAAATGAGGGACCGTGGAGCGGCCCTTTTTAAAGCTTATCATATGGAAAAACACACAGTGTAAGCACTGTAAGTAATAAATTGTTTCCTGGCTCTGACAGTCATGGCAGCCAAAAAACTGCCTGAATCCAACCATGAAGTTATAAATCTACCTAAATAAATAAATAAACAAATAAATAAATAAGAGCACCGAGCCAAAGCAGCACTGACCACAAAATGTTTTCATGATAAATTCACCTGAGTGATATTACAAACCATGACAAGAACCCAAGGCACATCGCTGGGTCACACTCATCAGCGTGAATGTTGCAGCACAGTGAACCTCCTGTTCCTGCCAGATTAGGGGCCTGAGAGGACGGACAGGAGACCGAGTTGGGTCTCAAAGGACCTAGGGGTTTACGATTGACAGATTTTGATACTTGGAGAATCTTTCAGTTGGTAAAAGTTTGCACTGCCGCTGGCACATGACATTCTCTCAGTTTAGTGTCTGAGATACAGCAAGTGCAAAACAAAATCTTATGTGAGAAAATTGACCTGGAGCAGTGGTAAAACAATTCACCCCCCTCCACACACACACACACACACACACACACACACACACACACACTGATCTGTATTGCAGTTTGGATTATGCAGCTCTTTCAGTTAACTCACTGCACAGCACAGATGTCGGCTCTAATGTGCTACCACCGTATCACTCTTAAGTGTTGCTCTCCTTAATGTACTCTTGACACTCTTGATATACCCTCTAAGATAAGTGTGCTTTGGCTGCAAGTTAACACACCTGTGTGGACACACAAACACACACACACACACGCACACACACGCACACACACACAGAGGACTAATAGTTCCTGCTATCTGCAGCCAGTGGCCACCAAGAAACCCTGATGAAACAGTTTTGGAGCACAGGGGACTGACTCTGGAGCCTGCGTGTCACCACGCATGAGGCAGCCTCCGTCTTCAGCAATTGATTTCCAGCTGACACTCAACTGGCTGCCTGTGAAAGATGACCTGTCAGTGCAGCTCAGGGGAGCGTATCTGGCGAGGCATCACAGAGGGAGACTCATGTGCGAGATGGCAGGTAGACAGACACAGGAGACCCTGAGCTGGGCCTACTGGGGAGACTGTGTTATGAATAGCCCCAGGTCAATGAAAGCTCACTAACAAGGCAAGCTGGGAAGTCTCAGCAACTCCTACTTTTTTAGGACTTTATGTGTGAGTTATAAAACCAAAGGGCACCGAGAGTAACAGGAGGGATGTTTTCTCAGTGAGTATTGCAAACAAAGCATCAGCCTGAGATAACAACCTCTCTTAGATACTGCTGCTTCTTAAAGTCTCTGAGTACTCCTACATTTCAAAATACTCTTAACGGTGCAGAACATACATGGGAGATAAAACTAAGTAATAATACACATACAAACAGTTCAGGTGTTGTTGAAGTCTTTTAGTACCTTGAAATAAGACATTTCTTGGACTTTTCAGGTAAATTTAGCTCATATTGAGTCTAAATGAAAAATTCGACAGGCCACTTCTTTGATCCTAACTTTTGCCGTGTATCTTCTATCTACTGTGGACCATTTTCTTCTTGGTCTTAAAACATGGGTAAGAAGTTGTTCAGCCAAAATATATAGGATAAATTTGAGAGGACATTTTACTCAACTCACACAAACACAAAGAAGGCATCAAGATTTGATCTTACGAGAGCCCCATGCACTCTTCTTGATTTATGTAAATGTCTTTGGGTCCGTTCCTTCCTCACTCTCTCAGAGATACGCTGCCTGCTCCTTGCCCGGAGTCTCAGAGGACTAAACTCAGCACTAAAGTCAGCGTAACTTTTCTCACCATGGATGGCTTGCCCATTCCCTGCTGGCTACTGGCCAGAGAAGGAGAAAGATGTTGGATTTAGTCTGAAGTTATCTGAGCGATGGTGAAGCCAGGAAAAGAGCTTAGAGAAGTTGAAGGAATAAAATAAAGTATCACCATTATGGTTATAGTTCTTGGGCTTTGACCTTATGTTCCATCAACAGGACAACATGGTTTTCTTCCAACTTTTAAGAGTAACACAGCATGTTGTGAGAGTGTGAGTGTTAAATCCATTATTTTCTTTAAATCCACTCAGTCCTCCATTGATCAAAAAACTTTTTCTTGAAACAAAATCCAAAATAACATGAAAAAAGAACATTCCTTTAAATAATGGGATTCTTAATGGCAGGAAGTGAAGTAGCGAGATGATTCAAAGATCCCATATACATTTTACTTTGTGCTGATGATGTTGGACCAATATCTGCATCTTTACCAACATGCTGATATAATCTAAAAACTAGTGTTTGACACACACTCTTTTTTTATTATAAGGAGCACCATGTGTTCTCTGTAGTAGAAGTGACCGGTTACATCCCCTTTCCTGTCATCTTTTAATTACAGAAATCAAATACAACAGGGCTGATGGACACATTATCTACAGGTAGATCTACAATAAACATCTATCTATCTAAGAGCCAGATACAGTATGTGTTCACAAACAAACAAGGACTTTTACTCCATGTATTCAGAATTGCACTTGGCAAAGTGCGGACATGATTGTCCATACAAGGCCTGCAGTATATAAATATGAAAATAACTTTTTTTAACATTTATAGATGTTGAGATAATCCTGAGGTGATAGAGAGCACAGAAGTTGCTTGAATACTTTGGTTGATAGATGGAACAGTATTTTATTGCTTTTTTTCCAGCAGTGATGACATTTCCCTGATCGAACATGATGTATCCAGGCAACAAGAATAAAGAGTAGATTCACAGGTACGGTAGATGTTTGAACACTTCTTAAACAGGGCTTGGTCCTGGCGATGTTTGACAGGTGTTAACAGCAGGACTTTAATAATCAGTTATCACAGCCATGGAAATATCATGTGATTGAGTTGTAGTCTTATATTTTCACTGTGTGGTTAAAAAAATGCCATGGGATTAAGGAATGTAGGGGTTAACCGGTTTGACAATTGACGTTGAAATAGGGGGGTATTGTGTTGTTCTTTAGATGTCATACAGACCTCCATAGCTGTCTCTTTAATGTTCCCCACCCCACAAACCTTCTTCCCTTTGATTGTCTAGCCCTCTGTAGGTCTGTTGGAGGGCAGAGCTTTTGCCAGCCCTTCCAACATGTCATAATCCAGGAGATCCTTATGCAATGACCTCGTTTCAGAAAGTACGTAAAGAGCTCAGATGAATTGAGTGCTAACGTCACTGTACAAAAGTGGCCTGTGCGTGTTCAACGCGACCTGAAAATGAAGAGAAATTCACACCTATGCAGGGTTTTTTCTGTCATTTAATTATGGCAGTCGACTCCACTGCCGCTGAATCACTATGCGGATGTGTTATCGTGAAGAGCAAGGTGTACATTTTAACTACATCGACATGGTGGTGGCAACATTGTATCAGTATTAATTGAGTTCACTGGAAAAGGTGCTGCCAAAACTGCCCAAGAAGGAAAAAAAGGTTGAAACTAAACATTTTCCTTGTTTATGTGCGACAGGGGAAAACATAACGCTGACATAATTAAATAAATTCACATTTGGCATTGATTAAGTCTCATTTAGGATAAATATAATAATATATTACAAAGTAATTTGCTAAAATTGGATGACAGACTTTTTATTTATGTGAACTAATCTTACTGGTTTAACACCTCTGGAGTAGACAAAAAAAAAAAAAAACATTTAACAGTTAGACCCCACTCTCTCAGATTTGAGATCTTGCCAACAAACTTGTGCAATGTGATATTTTTTAAACTGCATTTGGCTTTTCTCCAAACAAAGGCTCTTAGAAAGAGGTGTAATTGGGGCCAAACACAATCTGTCATATGAAAGTCTCAGTATGCTTCACACAAAGTGCCTGTTAGATTGTCGAGCAACATCTGAATCAATGCTTTGATTGTGTTGAGTGGAGGTGAGGGAGTCTGCTCAGGTTGGAAGTCTCCTTCTTTATAAATCTCATTCTGCCTCTTTTCCAGCGGAAAGAAACCTGCAACATGGTCTGAAACTACGCTCCACTTTGAACAAGACGAGTTAAAGCCTTTCTCCTTTCAGAGTCACAGATATCATAGTGATGCACAAAGCAAAGGCAGGAATTTAACTGCCAAATATTTCTGTTGTTTGTTTTGTCTTTGTGTTTGACTTAATAAAGGGAAGTGACACTGAATTTTCTGAATCATCAGTCCCATCAAAATAAAGTTGACACCACCTGTTATTTGGTCACTTTTGGCTCCAGCTCAAATGGCAGCTGCCAACACCTTGAAAACCAAGGTCGCCCTTTAATAATAACATCATAAAAATCTCTGCCATTATCCTGTTAAATGGTGCGGAAGATTTGGCTTCAACAGGAATACTTCCCCTTAGAGTGCAGTGGAAAATAATGTCGGGCAAAGTGGGAGGCACTTTTAAGCTAATCAGATGCTATTAAATGAGCTCGTGTGTGTGTCAATGAGCAGGAGGAAGGTCATTCAATCCTGTGGCTAAGTGAACTTGGCGAAGGAGATCAGGCTTTGATTAGCTTGGTGTCAAAAGTCTTGCATTCGTCTTAAAAACCTGCTGTAAAATTTTCACTGATTCTGGGCAATATGGATTTTTAATAATATTACAATATTTTTGAAGTAACCTTTAAGTGACTGTACCAGTGTTCAATGTAATGCTGTGATGCATAAAATGTATTCAAGGTTAGGTAAGGTGGTGAGCGGTTACTGGTTCATTCAGGGAGAGCAAGAGAGACAAAACCTTAAAGATTTATGCCTGATTCATGCTTGAGGTCCGCGTGGCTTCATGCGGATGAATGATGTCATTTTAACAGCCTTGTGCAGTCATTTTCACACAGAAAATTTCTGTGTTGCGCACCTTTGAAAATTTCTAACTTCACACGGAGACGCACAGATGTACAGGAGCTCCTGGAGTCCGAAGTACAACAAATGCTATCATGTATATGATTCACCACAAAGTGATCACCGTGTGATTAACAATCCTGGCATGAAATTGCAGCCAAACTTGGCAGAGAAGAGGAATTCGTGAAAAAATATTATAAACTCTGTGAACAACCTCTTCCTTTATAGTTTAGAACTGTGGTAGATGTAGGGCTGGGTGTCAATCAAAAATTTTCGATTCCTGTAGCGATACCGATACCTTCACTTCAATATCAGTTCCTGAACGACACTTTTTTTCGATACTGACTTTTATATTTATTCAGTTCTAACAAAAAGAAAATTTCATAACATGTTATAGTATGAATCTTGAGTTTTATTTTTCATCTACTTTGAATTTTCTACTCTGAGCATTTTTTTTTCTTCGCTGATTTCTTCTTAAAATAAAAACAAAACAAATATTTGCCAGTGCAAAAGAACAGGTGCAAACAAGTGACGGGTCAGTTTATACTGTAAATGTGTTTATACCTATAAATGAACTCTCTTCTGTCCATTTTTATTTCTTTATTTAAAAATAAAAACCCTCCTCCTTAAACCGTGATTTTTGATCAGCAAAAGTGACCTAAAAGAGAGAAACATTAGCGCGATTCATTTTGCATGCAGTCGTCTGCTCTGGCTGCAGCTTGGAGGGTCTGCTGTGAGCAGAGGAGTCTGTGTTTTGGAGAGGGGAGGGGCTCAGCGCCCGCTGCTCATTGAGAAGAGGTGGTTGAAGATCAATACATGTGGCTGAAGATCAAAACATGCTTTCACTCCGTTCCAAATTCCAGAAAAGTCTCTAGGTTTGTCATTTTTTAGAAAGAAAGTCTTTAGAGGGGCAACACCATCCTGCATACCACAACTGTGTGTAACGTTGCAGTGAATCACTGGCGGCATTACCAGATCATGATCACGTGATTAACCCTTTGGCTACAGCATTTCGGTTGGTGCCATAAACCCAAAGTTCGGTACCCAGCTCTAGGTAATCTAGGTAAAAAGCATAAAAGCCACATGAGGTCTCTCGTGTGCATCTCACGTATCAAATTTACATACGTCATGTACGTGCGGAAAACATAATCGGCCCTTCACATGTGGTCCAATCAATGTAATAAAAAAAGCCTGTGTGTTTTTCCGGCCTCCAGCTACAATTTAGTAAATAACAGTGTATGATCATCATTGCCTTATCTTTATTTAATCCAAAAAAATCTTCAAACAAAGATGAATATCTGTCAACAACCAAACCCCAGAGTATTGTCATGCAATCCCCAGTCATGCTGTTCGTGTAACAGCATATTTTACTTTGTAGTGAATTAACAGCGTACTCTGGTACATTATTAATATGTGCGGGGATATGTGTGATAAGGATTTGAGATGCTTGATAGAGTTCAGAGATCAGCTGTGATGAAGAGCGGCGTGTAAATTTAAATCCTCCCAAACGGATGATGACATGCTAACGTAGCCCAAGTGGAAATACGCAATGTAGAAGACTTCTGAGATAAGTTCTGAATTTTTTATGAGGAGTTTGTTTATTACCAGCTGGGAAAGATAGCATGAGAACGGGATCGAAAATCAAGATCACTTACAGCCAAGCAGCGCTTCCTCCTCAGGACACAAGAGTAGAAAAAAAGAAGTCATTGTCTTCCTTCCTCTCCTCTTAGGCTCAAATCAAGATTGATGATGTGCATGATTCAGGAGCAGAGTGACACCCCGCTCTACACTCCCTCATTGTCTGGGAGTTTTCTTAGAAGAAGAATCCAAGCTGTGATATTCAAAGTGACAGTCAATTAGCTGTGCACCAGCAGTGGGACACAGATTGATCGGATGGCTTCGTCCCTAAGACTTTTTAGATATTGCTTTTTCAGTCTGAAAATACAGAATATTTTCCAAACGACACCATGTTAATAAAGAAACCTGAGATATTCAGTACAGATTCAGGTTCAGCAAAAGTGAGCTTCTGTTGGCTGCCACAACAACAGCACTGAGAGAGTACTTTCACCTTTAGCAGTATAATCATCAGCAGTGCTTTACTTTAAACAGGATCCGTCTAAGTGGTCTGGAAGCTAAATAAATGGAAATGTCTGCTGTTAAAGGTACTAACAGAATAATCATTCCAACAATTTGCCCTTCTACGGTCTTTCTCAAGTCTGCCTCAAGCTCCTTTACCACCTTTATGGACAGTGAATACCTGTGACGGGCTGTGCTTTTCACACCTAGGCCTTCAGGCGTGCTCCGTCTGAATTAATCCACCTCTCATTAACTACTTATGGCTATAAAAACATCTTATTATGCAGTATAAAGAGCTGTTGCATTACAGATAGATAACTTATGTAGCAGAATAAATGCTGTAAACTGAAGAATCAAACCCCCGGTGCACAGGTCTCCTTCTACTGCAGATACACCATAAATAATGGCTGACGACTCAAATACCCCATGTGTCTCTGGTCCAGCTCCACACTGTTGTTGACTTGAGGACGTCAACTCACAGCGCCTGCGTGTTCAGTCCAGTAAGCCGCATGACTGACAGACAGCTGGAGACACAGACAGAGGAGTTCCCATGCTTGCCTTTCCATTAACAAGCCTTTCTTCATTCATGTTGGACTGAAAAACCTCAAACCTGTCGACTCCCGGTCAGGCTCAGCTCTTAATGTCGGTTTGATTTTGTAGTCAAGCTAAATACAATCATAAACTGTAAAATTAATGGACGTAGTCTCCGTGATGTCACCTGACTGTTTCTGAAACTGATTTTTGAAGCAAAACGGCCGGCGTGGCCATATTGGAAATGAGGCGGGCTGTGAGTCTCCTCAGTAACAGCCATAGGGCGCCCGGCAAAAAATTCACCCCCGTACAGTGAGTGCTGTTAGTGGAATTAGAGATTCAGACGGGAGACGTTCTTTGTACCAGGCTGTAAATATGTTTGTTTTGGCTGTGAAAACAGCTGTTTTTGGCTTGGTGTGTACGTGACTTCCAGTACTTCTGGAGCCAGCCTCAAGCAGACACTGGAGGAACAGCAGACTTTAGCACTTCCCCACACTCATATTTTCAGACCGGAGGTTGCTGCTTGAATACAATATGGTTTTGACCCGGTTTCTTCTATTTTGAAAGTCACTTTCAGGAAGTCATGGGATTTACTCTTCCACTCTTTGAATCAGAAGCACTTGGCTGCCAAGGCCTGCTTTGAAGCGCTACAAGGCTGCTTTTGTGATCACTTAAAGAAAAAAAAAGAAAAAAAAAGAAAAAAAAAGAAAATACAACACCCTCCGCATCCAAGCCAGGTCTGCAAGTTATAATACAAGTCTTTATCAGCACCTTGGGAGTTGTTTACTTGTTCAGTGAATTGTCTTTTTGGCTGCTATTCAAATAAAAACTGTGGCGGCAGCATCTTACTACAGTCCCAACAAAGATGTCATCTCGGCTCTACCAACACATTTCGATTTTTCACTGCCTAGCAATCAAAAAAACAAAGAAAAGAAAAAACAATAAGGAATGTAAAAAAAATATCAGATTCACTTGATGAAAGCATTTAGTTATAAGAAAGTGACTCACTGGTAAGATGAAGCGCAGTACCCAGAAAACACCTGTGAGACGATTAGCTCAGTTTTAGTGCCATTCATTAATCGCTGGCAGTTTGTCAACCTCATTATGTCAGTTTGCAGTATGCTGCTGCAAACTGCATGTGGTGGAATGTCCAGGTGTCGGTCTGCTCCTGATCACCTGTTCAAGCTTTGTAGTTGGGCCGATAATTAAGAAGCCCATTATTTCTGATTAGTGCTCCTTTACATAATTAATGAACAGCGAGCTGTGTCCAGATGGCTATTTCATCACCAAACTATTACTCATGTTGGTAAGCATGGACCTTCAAAGTAAAGCAATGAGTTCGAAATGTTTAGAGTATAAATGTTACAACTTTTAAGGCACTCTAAGTTTCCTTTAAAGTTCAAACGGTGCAGTTTGATGAGGTTTTCACAAGAAAAACATCTCGCTAGACCGGGATTTGATAAATGTTTACATATTATAGTAATGTGTGTTCAATTATTAATGTTATTAAACTGATTTTATGTACAGAGGAATCATAATATCTGCATTCTACATTTGCCTTTGGCAAACCAGCTCTCTATTTAATAGCATCGACTAACAACCTCTTTGTGGTCACTGCAGTGGACAGTTATTTAAAAGACATTTCCTCCAAACTGCCAAGGTTTCTATGGTAGAGCTTCATATCAGCTTGAGTCAAGATTTTTTTTTCCTTTAAGGTTTTTATTCTTCTTAGGGATTTTTTTTTTTCACATATTCAATATTTTCAAAAAGTCACAAATATGCATCAGGGAGTTAAAAAGCTTATCAGCTATAAAATATACAAGAGTTAAAAGTGTGGAAATGTGTTATAATGTTTTGCAAAGCATTAAAAGAAGGGTTAATCATTCTTGGAATTACCAAAAAAAGCAGTTTAATTCATTTTTACATTAAAGTGTCTGTGAGGACTATGTTTGAAGTGGATCACAGCGACACCTTTTGGCTGGAATCGTGCTGTGAATCACTGTGGTGATGACATGACTCTTAACAAGGTGCGTGTTTATTTTGGAAATTAATGGAGATCAGATCTTTTTTTAACACTACTTTTCTTATGACTGATAAAATGTGACGAGGTAAGGTATTTATCAACAGTTACACAGCGCTGTCGTTTGAAACGTGACAACAACCAAACTTTGTCAGTTTGTGATGTAGTTTGATAGACGACTATATTTGGTTGATGAGCACTTCACGAATGGCTGTGAGTAGCGCAATCAGAGCTAACGTAACCTCACTCTTCATTTTATTGACAGACTCTCAAGTTTGATCAGATCACTGCAGAATAACTGCTGCATGTGGATTGGAATGAACATTATCACAAACAGATTAGCTTGTGTTTTAGCCTTTAGCTCATGTTTTAGCCTTTAGCCTGTGCTCTATCACTCTCCTGTTTAGCTTTCTTCCTCTCTCTTGTCTTTTTTCTGTCTGACATTTCAGCTCCAGTGTCCTCCTATGTTTATGTTGAATGCTCAGATGCATGTGGTCCACTTTCTGTAACTTTCTGGGAAAAATCAAATATTAAAAAAA
This sequence comes from Labroides dimidiatus, assembly GCA_030710495.1. Classification (NCBI taxonomy): domain Eukaryota; kingdom Metazoa; phylum Chordata; class Actinopteri; order Labriformes; family Labridae; genus Labroides; species Labroides dimidiatus. The sequence continues at coordinate 20,627,185 of CM061160.1, forward strand.
ACAAGCAAACAAAAAAAAATATGTTCATACCAGATAGGAAATGAAAATGGTAACACACTTAAGGAAAACGTCTTGATGGTGACTTTCATATTTTATTCATCAGCAGGTTAAAAACCTTCCCACCACTTAACATGCAGTAAAACCACCAAAAAACTTAATAAAGTTATTAAACATACTTCCAGTTATGTGTCAATTGCTCAGTCCTCCTTGTGACAACAAGATACAGACATACAAAAAAAAAGGAAAAAAAAAAAGACCAACCAATTTCAGCGTTTTATCTCGGCCCCCTGTTCCCTCCTCAGTCCTTTTCTCTGCAGTCTGATCAAAACCCCAAGAGTCCACCCCTGACCTCAACTCTGTTAACCCTGGCTAAGCTCAGTGGCAGTTACTGTTTTATCACCTGAACAGAGCACCAACTTTTCCTTCAATCCACGCAAAAACTAATTAAAGTTGGAGCAGAGGAAGCATCTGGCAAGAGGGAGAGGAGAGGGAGCGAAAGAGGCTGAGTGAGTGATGGTGGGAGGGGGAGATTAACGAGAGCAGGCAGAGAGCACTGTCTCTCAGCCGCTAATCCGTAATGTCACAGATATGCAGTAAGCCGGGGCCTTTGTCACTTAAAGACTGCCTTCAGATCTACCCGACTCTTTGTCTGCCGCCCTGCATCCTCCTCCCCTTATACCCAGTACAGTACCCTGACTCCTCGTGCTCCTTGGATCAGGGATAAACATGGGAGTGCTCACTTTTATGGGCAAGATGAAAGGCGGGTGGAGGTTGAAAGAAGCGCCTCATGCAGCCGAGGTAGCTTGCCATAACACCAGATGGATAAAGGAGCAAGCAGGAAGAGACGAGAGGCGGATGAGGAGGCTTTATTTTTTCTCTCAGTGTTAATATGTCACAGAGACTTAGACAAGTTTGTTTCACGCTTTATTAAAAACTCCCACCTCAGCTCGGAGAAGTCTCAAAGATGGCTCACAAAACTTTCTCATGAGGGAGTGGCTCTTGCAGAGTTTATAACTTCTTGAAAACTTTTACCAATCTCAGTGTGCTTTTTGGGATCGTGCATTCTTGACATTCTTTTAAAAGCAGTAATTGGGCAAAGTTTGATGAACCAGTGGGCATTTTTAGACTGCAGGAACTTTTTCATAGTTCTAAGAATTTAACCCTTGACCCTTTCATTGATTCTGCACTGCAGGAACTATGAACTCTGGTTTGAAGAACCGCTTTTAGAGAAACCTTCTTGGCTCCTGCTTCATAGTTGCCACTCCAACAGCTCGAGGGGACGTGGAATAATCTAAGTGCACAGTGATTGGTCCATTTTAGCACCAAAACGTCAATAATAACAGGTGGTTGTTGAAACAGTTAAAATGGTTATAAACAGACAAATGGACTGACACTGAAGTCAAACTTTCATTGAGTGTTTATTGACTTAAAGAAATATAACAAGAGGTTCAGCAGTTGTGCTGAATTTACATTTCATTTCAACACATTTATTTTCTCGGTCCCAGTTGTTATGTTGTCAAAATACTCTTATCTTTTCAGCAGTAGTGACAGATAAATTAAATAGATTATAAAAATCCAACATGAGAGCAGGAGAGAATTGAAAATTCAGATCACACTGATTAAGTTTGGCGTTACCATGTGCTGAGAAATGAGCAGAGGAGGAAAGAGTGCTGAGATAGTCTACTTGAGTACAAGTACAGTTACTTTGATGACATTTTACTGAAGTAGAGGTAGAAGTAGCTGTCTGCTAATCTACTTAGGTAAAACTAAAAAGTAGGGATGCACCAATCCAACTTTTCTGGTCCCGATACTGATATGATACCTGGACTTTGGGTATCAACTGATACCGATCCCAATTCAATACCAGTGTTGAAATAATAACCTGCATGCCCTACTGTGGGATAAGACTGCTAATGTTTTGGGTTTAAAGGCAAAAATCAGCACATATGGAATTACTGAAGTTGATATTTATTAAAACTATAAAGTGTTGAAATGTTTACCAGCAGTTTGGTAAAAACAACACTTCAGAACTCACAGAAATTAATATTCAGTCATAAACTTTTACACCCTGTAGACTGGTAACGCAGCAAAAAACAGAAAGTGCATCAGAGGGAACATTCAAGTACGAAACTGTTACACAACTGTTTGTAACCACATACTGTAAAAAAAAGTGACGAAACAGGGCAAACAACCTTGTTTGATTTAATCATAATTTAAACTTTGTGTCGTCTCTAAGTGACGTAAAAAATTCTAGTAAAAAATATAAGAGGGCCGGTTAAAAAAAGGCACGGAGCTGGTTGCCTGGATCGGCACCACGGATCAGCCCTTTCCTACCGATACCCAATCCAGTTTTGAGGGGCCCGATCCGGCTGATACCTGAAACCAGGATCGGGATCGGTTCTTTCTTTAAAATCTGAGTGTGGACTGAGTGGGTTACAAACATGTTAGTTATGACCTCCAAATAATGTCAGAACAGCTCTTCCTTCGCTAACTGTTGATGTCTAACCAACAGGAGAGCATTAATGTGAGAACAACATGTATTTCTGATAAAGTTTTATATTGTTTTTATTTTGCATTTTGTAGACTGGGTATTATTCTTCATCTCTGATATTCCACATCTAGAGTCAGTGGCAGTTTGTCTCATTATCAAGTTTCTCAAGACCTGAAGACTGAAATTTTGTGGACTTGGTCTTTTCTTTGGAGTGTGTTGCTGTTAAGTTAAAACACCAGAACAGAAGTGATGGATTGTTCCACTGCTGTCAGAGTACAACCAATGAGCCACGTCACACTTTGCCGTAATGACCAATTCATAGTTTGAGTGAAATTAGCCTCCTCACTTAACCATGTTCACACAGTATGCTTCTCTAGTGACACAGACGAGTGAACCACCATCAGCAGCAATTAGCTAATTAGACTGGATCAGTCTGTGGGGCTCAGTGTGCTCAGGGTCACTGTCAGCACAGTAAGGAAACAGCAGCAGGTCCCACATCAAGCAACAATTAAAGGGTGCTTTCATCTCCAGCAGCTTCCTGATAGCAAAGTTATGACATGTGTCAAGGCGGTGCGTCTCATCTGCAGAACTGACGGCCCTTTTCAGTGTCCCTGCATGAGGGTCCTATCTCCTCTGCCTCCCATCAATCACTGACTGGGATTGGTTTTGGATAGTCAGATTTAACATAAGGAGAGTTAAGGTGCAGTGTGCGTTAGACGGTGGTTTTCTCATCTGTATTCCAAAGAGAGAAAGAAACATTTGTATATCGTCCTGCAAATGTGTATTATTCAAATCAATCACTTTTAAACAGTATTGCCTTAAGGATAAAACGTGTTACGAATGTTAAGACCTGCTTTCAAAAAAGAGGCCGTCTGTCTGTCACAGTGGCAAACAAATCACTCTGTGAGAAAATGCTGCGATGTCAGCGCTCATGTTTTTGCACAGTTGTTTCTGATAACAAATCAAAGGTGGAAATGAGGACTGAGCATTGCATTTAAGTTACACCGACATCCATAGCTGAATGACAGGTGTCTGAAAAATGCAGAATCGTTTAAATATTAGTGAACTGTAAAACATGAAGAGCCACAAACAGAGGGACTCATTTCAACACACTGACATTAAATCTATAGAATAATCAGTAACGTTTTTCTTTTTGATGAATTTATCAAAAATCTATCAAAAACACATTGCAAGCTAAAGAAAACAACAACAACAACTTATTATCAATGTAATTTCAACACTAGATGTGTGTTATCAGCAGTGGTGGACAGTAATGGAGTACATTTAGTTGAGTGTTGTACTTAAGTACATTTTTTGAGTATCAGTACTTTACTTGAGTATTTATTTTTTTGGCAACTTATGACTTTGACTCTGCTACATTTCAAAGTCAAATATTGTACTTTTGACTCCACTACATTTGTAGGAAGCTTGTTGTTACTTTTTCCTTTTAGGTTCAGCATAGCTTGTCATCAGCTGTTGGTGTTTTTCTTTTCTAAAATGCAATTGGCCACACGCTGTGCCCCTCACAGAAGGGAACCAATCGGAGTCACTGCTGACATCTGGGATGAATTTAAAAAGACTAAATGTGCATCATCTTTTCGGGGTTTCCATCACTTTCCACAGACATGGAAAAGTTCAGGGTAGATTTTGTGTGGTCTACAGGTTTTATGAAGTCATGTGTTATGTTGACATGTAGCCAAGAGGTTTAACAGGAGGATGAGTTCTTGAAAGCAGAGTGTAGTTTGTTCGTTGTAATGGACTAAACAGTAAACTTGCAACTCCCGCATAGTGAATGTGTGGGGAGAAAAAAAGGCCCTCCTGTATTTTTTGGTGGGGATCTTTAAATAAAAAAAATGACAGTAGCTCTCCTTATTGTTTTTGATTGCATTTTTATGCTGAAGTTTTTACAGGGGCTTCTATAGAGTTTTTATAGCAGAGTGGTTTTACATTAAGTCAGTACATCATAAGGTGGTTTCAGAGAGTTAGAGGGTTCTGTAAAAACAATGAGAAAACAAATCAGCAATGTACTGATATTAGAAATTGTACTTTTACTTTAAAATACTTAAGTATTTTTAGATACATGTGCTTTTGAATACTTGAGTATTTATCAAAGTAAGTACTTTAGTACTTTAACTTAAGTAAGATTTTGACTGAGGGACTTGTACTTGTAGTTGTGTAAGATAGTATCAGTACTTTGACTCAAGTACTGGAGTCCACCACTGGTTATCAGTCATCCTGCTCTCTGATTATCAGCATTGGCAGCAGCCCTTAGGAAAAAAAAAGAACAAATTATTAATCGAAGTCTCCAGTGCCCACAACTCCTTGTCCCCTTTATTTCTGCCTGGCAATTAAAGATGACCTCTGTATGCAGATCTCAACTTTAACTCTAGCTTTAGTGGAACAAAGAGGTCAGAGATGTAGCCAGGGAAAGGCCCTGGAAAGACTTTAAGCAAATCAGCCAAATCTTAAAGTCTGATCCAGTCACCAGTGTAAGGAAGCCTCCTAAAACATGTCCCCCTCTGGTGAAGAGCTGAACGCTTTTGGTTCCGATGAGCTGAACGGTTGTCAAAAGCCATGATGAAATAAAAGCATGTAAAGTGCTCAGTGTGTCTGAAAAGGGTTGGAACTTTAATCTTCGTCTACTCGCCCTTTCAGCAGCGTCTCCTCTCCATGACATGCTCTCAGGCTTTCTTTGGTTTCACTGAGATATCGCTCTCTGGATTATATTTGTTTCTGCGAAAAGTTAATAACGGCATTTTAAGCCTTTTGGGGAATTTTTTTGGCGTGTGCCTCTTCAGTTGAAAACCCTCTGTCACGGCATGTAAAGATCAATTTTTAAGGAAATGTCACAGATAGATTTTTAGCACACGGTTGTTTCTGTGCCCCTTGTGTTGTTGTTGGAGCTGAATACATGAAATTGAAAGTCGCTGTTCTTCGCTCAAAAGTTTTCAAAACATTGAGCATTGTGTTAAATATTGATCTGTACCAGCTGGGAGAAAAGCCACAGTCTTGTTTTTTTTAAAGTTTATCATTTTCCTTTGCTTACTTTTTGTTTTTAAGTTAGAGTGCATGGTGAAAGTGAGCATGACATTTTAAAGAGTTTTACTCATAATGTCACTTTATCACATCAGTGACAATTATTGCAACACTTTTATGGTTTGCAGGCACTTTGTGACCTCTTCTTGAACATCAGTGGCTGTTCTATGATTTAATAAAATGCAGCTCAAATGTGCCTGGAACACTGCACCAAAAAGTTATCCTAATAAAGCCTGACATATGAATAATGTGCCTGTTTCTGGTGTCTGTTTTATCCCCAGAGTGACAGCAATCATCCTCTCATGCTCCTGGCCACGCTCTGTTCTTGCACTTAAAGTATTTATCTCGTGTTTAATCTCGAACAAGGATAGGATAAAGAGTTCATTACATTCACTTTAAGCCAAATGGAGCATTTAAAATGTTGGTCGCCAAGCAGTTTGTTGCATGCACTTGGCAAAATCAGTAATCAATCCCCTTCGGCTGAGAGATTTATGGGTACATTTTATGGGTATAATTTTGTGCTTTTGTTTTACAGCAGGTTGATTCTTAGAGTCTTCATTACAGAAGAACTTTAGAAAGTGTCTTTAATTGAATGTTGAGTGTTTTAATCTCCCTTATGGAGAATCCTTTTCTTTAAAACTTTTGTTGTGTCATACATCCATACTGGACATTGTACATGTAGAAATATTGCCTGAATTTGTTTTATTTTATTTATTTTGACAGGGACAATACACAGCTACTCAGCTGTACCAGAGTTAGCTCTCAGCTAATTTACATCTGTTGTCCCTGGGCAGGAGACAGAGGGAATCTCAAACAATTCTCTACAAAATTACGACACAACAATACATAAAACAGCAACAGCACTAAACATGAAAAAGCTGGAAAGCATTATATTAAATCGAAAAGTCGACTGTCACACACCCAATGAGCAGCCCGTCCTCTCTGAATAAAGGCACCCAAAGTTGAAACAATAGCTTAAAAAAGAAAATGGTGAAAGGATTTTAACATGGAATAGGTAACCACTGCTTGGGGCCAGTAAAGACATAAGAGTGATTAATTTGTGTGTTAATTTAGTGACTCTGAAGGTCTTTGCACACTGAGTCTGTCGTTTTTGGATACGTTTTTTGGGTCTGTAATCATAAAAAAAATCAAAAAACAAACAAACAAACAAAAAAAAACTCATGCAAAGACTCTCAACACTCTAAATCTGGTGTGTTTATTTAATCTGCCATCTAAAATAAATGATAATAATGACGTTACAAGCAGCCTATGGCGTCTCTGACTAGTTAAACAACCCTTCAAAGGACCTGGACGGATTAAAAAAAACGCAGAAAATCAAACCTGTTCCGAAAAAATTATGATGGCCAAAAGTTCTGACGTTGTTTGCAATCATGACTGACAACATGGAATCGAATTTCTTTGGAACATGCGTCGCTTTCAGATGGAAAAATCGGACTCGATGTGCTAAGGCCTTTTGTCTGATAATGGGAGATGTTGTGACTGTTGTTTGCAGGTAAGTAGTCTTCAGCGAGGGGAGACAGGGGAGCCTCGTCCTTCATTATCATTAGCAGCAGTGTCTGATATGCTGAAGATTGTCCAATGGTGCGTATAATCGAGGCTGTCTCTTTCCTCAGACCTGCAACTGAGAATGAGTGAATGGTTCGCACGGCGAGTGTAGTTGATGGCAGCGGTGTTGCAGCCGGGTGGATCCTGTTAAATATGCATCACGGTTCATTGGACGCTCGTGTGCTGTCAAGCTGCGAGCTCCACTGAGCCATTTGTTAAATCTTTGAACAGAAGGTCAAAACTCTGGAATAAAACCGAGCAGACGTGATCACGGCGCCTTATTGTGTTGTCGGTTTGCCACATTTCTCTTCCAGACACAAACACAGTCTTTAAACACAAGCGAGCTGTCAAATATGCTTTTAAAACGTGTCATAAACATGTTTGAATCATGTAATCTGGACTTTTTGACACTGTTTAACCTTTTTTCCTCTCAGAGATCTGTGAATAGAAAGCTGGAAATATGGCTTTCTTTTGAATTTAGACATAAGTGAAAAGAGATGTGATTTATTCAGTATGTCAGAAAGCATATATCGGTCCAACAAATCAACTGCAGAAACATGATGCATAGAAAGGACACCCCAGATGAGCTCAGTGAGGCGGCAGTGGCTCAGTAATAAAATGTGTCATCTCTCAATCTGAAGGTTGGCGGTTCGAGTCCAGCTCCTGGAGTCCCATGCAGAAGCATCATTGTGCTTGTTTCACTGAATTTACATCTAATTTCATACATTTTAATTCACCATAAGCTACCAAAAGCTTACATTAATTCATATTAATGGAGGTCATGGTACCGGAAAGCAACTCTGCGTCCAAAAAGAGTGTAAAACCTCAAGTCTTTTAGCATAAAAGCGAGTTCACGCCAGGCCAAACATAAACAACAGATAATCACTTTAGAGTAATCTATATACAAATACATAGCCAGGTCATTATGTCACTAAATAACATCTCAGATGCGTCAGGAATCACTTGCACAGTTTACAGCTACTACAAAACATTGATTTAGAACAGGGGTTCTCAACCTTTTTGACCTCAAGGCCCAATTTTCCCAGTACAGAGTGGCCTGGAGCCCAATTAAATATTAACACTTTCATTTCAATTGATCTGAGTCTTGGTTTGATATGTATTCAATAACTAAATCAAGCCCACTTACAGTTTAACAAGCTAAAACCTTGTAAAATAAATGATATGGAACACTGTGATCATCTGAAAGACATTTCTTTGTATCGTTTATGTAAACCGGCACATACAACGACACATACCGGTAGTAAATTAAAACAAATCAAGTTGCTACAAGAACAAATACAAAGGCTCAAATCAATACAGCTGATGCTGTATGTCAGACTCCATGTCAGCAATATGGCGACTCACAGTGTGGTTTGAGAGTGGGATGGTCATCAGCTTCTTGGCAGCAGCCTCCCGATCATCTCACGGCACATGTCCACAGCGGCAGGGGGAACCAATTCCTCTGCCATCGTGAACGCCTTCTTACTCTGCGCCATACGTCTAGCTACGAGGTAGTGGGCAATAGATCTTTTCTGCATCTGTAGCCCATTTTCTTTTCTCTTGAAAAAATCCACTGGCTTTCCAACTAGCTTTGGATGTTTGTTTTGAGATGCCGCCTTAGTTTTGAAGGCTTCAGTTCTTCGTTGGCTAGCTTTAGCCAACACTCCACACACTGGGCTCTCAGCCCTGCCTTGCTACCTCCGTTCAAAAAGCCGAACTTAATAAAGTCAGGGTTGTACTTGCACAAATTTTGCCTTTGAGGAGGGGGGTGGCATCACTTTCGTCTTCATTTTTTGTTTTAAAAACTTTTCCACAACTTCAGCCAAAAGTTTACAGATGGCTCCTTCAGCACTGCTTATTGGAGCGTGTTCAACAACTGCCACCAAGTGGTTGGAAGCTGCATTACTGTCCCGCGATCCTCACGGCCCAGAAGTTGGTGCTCTCAGCCCATTCTTGGGCCACAGCCCCATGGTTGAATCACTGATTTAGATGAAGATGTTTTTCTTGAAATACACGCGACAAAAGGGATCTACTCATTTAAAAGTTCACACATGTTCAGACGATGCGTCAGTTCTAGATTTTTCTGCTGTCATCTAAACACCTGACATCTAATTTTGTTGGTTGATCCTCAGGGCGGGAGCTGGATGCTGTCAGGCAGTCAAGTTAATCATCAAGTGAACAGCACCTACTCAAATTCAGTACAACACTCAGGCTAGTACACAAAGTTCATTGTTCATAGTTGGTGATCTAAACAGTTTTTAACTCACCTGACCTTTCTAAGAAGGAAAAAGTTAACTTGGGTTGTCAGTTTGGTGCAAGTAATACAAAACCCCTACAGGAGTCAGTGTTGGGTTTTGTAGGAAACCACAAGTTCAGCTTTTAGTTTGGTGTTCAACCCTCACTGCAATTTCTGAGGCAAATCTGTGTGCCTTCACTGAATACAGAGTCCTGTTATCAGGTCTTAGAAATGCTTTTTATTGTGATGGGGTTGCAATAAAAGCATGTCACTTTTTGAAGTAAGGACGTCTCTACTTCAGACTCCAGAATCAACATCTGTGTGGCTCATTTGTCTGATTACAGGTCAAATAACAGCATTGTATTCCACGCGTGGCACTCTGGGTAACGGAGCCTGCTGTCCTGTAATCAAGACCCCTTTGATCCCTTTCTCTGAAAGGAGCTCTGTAAAGCAGCAAGGCCATCTCCACAAATTACACAAAGAACAGTCTTGGCTATATGAAAGCGGTGCAAATAATACACTCAAAAAAATGAAACAGTGAATGTAATTAAATTTATTATCTCATACGGTCCCATGTAAATGTATTAGGTTGGTTGAAAATAATACTTTTAGGATCAGCTGTAATGTTAGAACGTTTACTTTGTGTGTGTAATTGTTTATGTAGGTTGAAGCTTGTATTGTGTGCTGACTTTTTTAGAACAGTGTATTAAGTCTTATTTGTCCAATATGTGTGTTTATAATATGTGGTTACCTTTTTACAGCAGAGCACCATGCTGTTTGGTCTTTGTATGTGTAAGTGTGTGCATCATGCTCCTCGTTATATGACGCATGTGTTTTTTGATGCTATTTTAGAACAGTGTTTCTTTGTCCTGTGTGAGCTTGATTTGAAGCTTGTATTGTGTGCTAACCTCTGTAGAACAATGCACCGTGCCTTGTTTGTACTGGATGGTTTGAGCAGCTGAATATTTTTCTCCTACTTTTGTTTTTGTCTCATGATGAGGAGCAGACGCCTTATCAGGTGGTTTATGTGCTCGGAGAGAGATAGACCATGGGAGAGGCTGGAGGTTCTGGTGATGCTCTCAGAGACATTTTTTTAAAATCATTATTTATTCTAACAAAATAAGAGAAAAAGACTCATAAATGTTTTTGTACATGGTTTTTAATGTTCAAATTTTAAGTTTATCCAGTGAAATTTGTTGGCATGTTTGATTGCAGTTTTTTTTCCTTCACCACACCTGTGCTTTATGTTATTGACTGAAGTAGGACATCTAGTGTCAGTGCTTTGAGTCTTTTAACATCTTTAACTTGCCATGAGGTCAGCCATGAACCTGCAGGTTATTATAATTATTTTTTTATCTTCTTGTTGGAAAAAATGTCATTTGGAGTTTCTGGTGTTGTTTTCAGAGAGTAAGGGGCGACTGTGGATCAGTGGTAGAGTTGTCACCTCTCGATCGGAAGGTCATGGATTCGATTCCCAGCTCCTGCAGTCACATGTCGAAGTATCCTTGAACCCCAAATTGCTCCCACTGTTGGTCAATGGTGTGTGAATGGGTATGAAAGTGTTAGATAAAACTGATAGATCGTTCTGCCATCAGTGTGTGAATGTGATGTGATTGGGTGAATGAAAACTAGCAGTGTAAAGTGCTTTGAGTGGTCAGAAAGACTAGAAAAAAGCTATATAAGTACTGATCCATTTACCATTTTGAAAGTACATTTCTGTTGAAGAACCAAAGTTGTCGATTATCGCTAACCACTAGCATATCAATGTAATTTTCCATATGGATTAGCATCAAGCTAGCGCAGTGTTTTCTGCATCATTTTTGGTGCTCTTTGAGATGTATGACATGTAGAATGTGTTTGATTGGAATCTCTTGTGAGAGACTAATGTTCATTTTTTGTGTGTTCAGTTTTACAGCGTCCTTTCAAACTGAGCCCTCTTGAGGAGGCTGTTATCTATCTGCCAGGCTAAGACAGCTGGGGCAGAATAAAACCTCTAAAATCCAGTTCTGTTTTTGTGTTGTTCTTCAAATTAATCTATTATACTATCATATAACATGCAGTAAATTGGAAATAACTCCAGATATTGAAAGTTCCAAGTATTCCAGAAAAGTAGGCCAAAACTTTTACTCACAGGACATTTTTTGACAGTATTATAGTTAAAATCTGCAAAAAAAAAAAAAAGGTCCAGGCAGGAGTTTTGAGGTTCAGGTATTAAAGGATTAAAAGCAGCTCCGTCTCATGGGGATATTCTGCATTTAAGAGTAAACAAAAGCATCACTGTGCTGCCAAGGTTTAAATCTCTGTACAAGGATTTGTTTTTATTCTCTAACTTTATTTTAAATTCAGATCAGACAAACAACAATAGTTAATATCAGTTTTTTTGTGTGACAGTCATTCTCTTAATACAAATCACACTGTCATTCAGATTTAATCATAAAGGCAAAACACTGTACGCAGGCATTTCTGAGCTATATCTTGCTGCGTCTCCTGCTGAGGAGTAGTCAGCTATGAAGAATTAAATACTGCAAGATTTCTCAGTGATAGGAAGTGAGCTGTGAGATTAGATAGGAACTGATCGGATAACAAGCTGTCAGCTCCGCCTGAAACATATTGCAGCTGAACTCAGGATAGACAGCCAAGCAGAAAACCCGTCGTTTGAGCTCACAAATTACCGCGCCGCAACCGCACCAATTAAAATGATGCTCAAATTGTATGACTGTGTGAATGCAGATGGTCAAAATTATCCACAGCTCACTGTCTTTCACACGGGCTTGCACACATGCTCAGGCATATTTCTGGGATACTGACTTTAAAAGATTACTTTCTGAAATGCAATTAGAAAGGTCAGGTTGAAAAATACAAAATCTAACACACCCAATATCTGTTAATCTACAAACAGCACCAATACCTCACTGTCTGTCAGCTGTGTGAGCATTCGTCTGTTTGCTAACATGTAGTACTCTCAACCTTAACTATGACCGGCCTGCCTCATCATGCATTTTAATTATTTATAACATTCAATTAAATCCCTTAATTAGACTAATGGCTCTTTGTCTTCATCTTGCTAATTATATCCCTTAAAAAGGATCAAGTTACTCCAGAAGGGTTCCTGACTAGAGAACCACAGAAACTGTCATTTTGCTCTATCTTTAAACATCTTTATGGTCATTATTTCACAGCCCACAACTTTGTTTTTTCTTCTCTACTCTGATGCATTTTCCCATTCCAGACACGCGTTCGTTTGGCAAATGAAACCTTTGAACACCAAAAGCACACCATCTGCCAGGCACTATATCACACATGGAGTAAGTCAGCAACTTGTTTATGAACATAGTGGTATAGCTAAAAAGCAGACGGTAATTAATTCTCATCCTTAACTGGGAGACGGCTACAATTGCTTTAAATCTGTTGCATATGATAAGCACAGTTTTCTACCTCTCGTCTCTCTGAAGTTCTCTCGTCCAGAGGAAGAGCGCTGCAAATGCTGGAATGATGCAAACACATGCTGTTGACTTTTTAATGTGCATTTACAAATGTAAGGGATTATTTTATGGGATTAAAAATGTGTGAATCTTCAGTAAGTAAATATATCAATTACTAACAGGAAATATAGATTAACTGTACACCTCAGCAGTACATAAGTGAGGACTTAAACTTGCGAGTATTGCGAGATGCCCTCAGAGTTGTTGGCTGAGTGTGTGTGAAATACTCTCTCTCTCACTCTCTCTCTCTCTCTAACTCCAACACAGCCTCAGCAGGTCTCTCTTAAATGAGTCTGGTTCTATCCGAGGTTTCTGCCCTTTAAAGGGATGGGTTTTTTTGCCGTTGTAACTTGCTACATGCTGCAAAGTGCTGTACTCATTAAAAAAACGTGTCCTGAACATAGACTGTATAATTAATGGATGTATTCCCCGAGACGTCACCCGTCTGTTTCTGAAACAGATTTTTGAAGAAAAACGGACGGCGCGGCCATATTGGAAATGAGGCGGGCTTTAAGTTTCCACAGTAACAGCCATAGGGCGCCTGGTAGTCACGTGAGCTGAGCTGTGCCTCTGATTGGACGAACTGGGGATCTTAATATTGTCTAAATAGCAGAGTTAGAACCCCCCTCTCCTTACAGTGTGTGCCAATAGTGAAATTAGCGATTCGGATGGGAGACATTCTTTGTACCAGGCTGTAAATGTGCTTATTTTGGCTGTGAATTTTTTTTTTGGCTTGGTGTGTATGTGACTTGCGGTACTTCCGGAGCCAGCCTCAAGTGGATGCTCGAGGAACAGCAGACTTTAGCACTTCCACATTTTCAGACTGGAGGTTGCTGCTTGGTCCTGAAACAATCTCTGTTATGATTTGGTGCTCTTTAAATTGAAATTGATTGAGCAAATTCCTCTTTAATGAAGCTAAGGAGATAATAGTGGACCGTTGCGGATCCCCTGTGTTCATTGGTAACCAGGATCGGGTCCAGACAGTCTTCATGATTTTATTTGTGGATATTTACTGAAAAACCACCATGAGCTAAACAATTTATGACACACTGCACAAGTGACAACAAAAACTTCCTTTTAATGGGTAAAGACTTGAAAGATTTAAAAATAGTCTTGCTGGGACTGTGTGGGCCAACAAAATAAGATGGAAAATGTGGCCACATAGAGAGGTAGATGGAGATGAACAAAAGAGCAGCAGCAGCAACAACAGATAATACAAACTTAATGCTACAAAGCCAATATATGAATAAAAAATGTGTAAGAGAAAAGCAAACAATAATTACAGCATGAAAGTAAAGGACATTTTGGTGTACTGATGGAGTTTTAGGTATTTTAAAAAAGGAAAAAAAATATATAAATGGTTGGTTTGAGAGAAAAAATGTATAAAAGTGTGCACGATGTATGCAGAATGAGTGATTTGAAACAGTTAGTGGGTCATGTCCAAAAGTCTGAAAGATGCTGTTGTGCAGATGCCACTTTAACCCATGAAACACATCTCTATGTTTATAAAAAGAGGAGTACGGTGGCCCTGAGAGCTCACAGCACTGCAGCTCAAGAGAACACATGCAAAAAGAAAAAACACAAGCAAATTAAGAAAACAACTTCATCAGTTTGACAACAGAATGCAGAATTTAGAAAAACACGCTGCAAATAGACCTCAACAAAATGAAAGTGTTTCCAGAGGACACTTGAAAGTGTTGAACACATCCAGTATAAGCCAGTATACTAATATCTGAATCATGTGATCACAGTATAATTTTCTAACACCACTGACAGAAAGAGAACCTTAATGGGGCTGTGATTTGAAATCTACGTCAACAACAAGCGTGTCCGGACGTGTGCATCACTTTTAATCGTCCTCTGGAAACACTTCCGTTGTGTTGCCGTGTATTTGCGGTGCATTTTTCTAAATTCTGCTCGTGTTGTCAAACTGATTAAGATGTTTTCTTAATTTGCTTGTGTTTTGTCTTTTTGCATGTGTTCTCTTAAGTTGCAGTGCTGTGAGCTCTCAGGGCCACCGTAGATGAACAGACATCAGGTGGCACACAGGTCCTCTGGTTCCTGTAGAACACCTGCAGATACCTGCCGACACACTCAGTAAATACAATAAATGCACCCTAACCTACCGACACATGGCTTATGAAAACCAGTAGGTTTCTCATTGTTGCTTTCCTTTTTCCTCTCTCTAATGCTCACACCCACACACAGAAAACACACTGTAGCACTGTCAAGCTGCAGGCTTGTCTGCCAACCGCTGGCAGTGTGGCACACAATAACATCTGTGGGTTTTCGCAGTCCAGCTTCATTATGCAATCTGTGAAGCACATGCGAATCAGACGCAGACGATAAGATTGTGCCTCTTCCTCCTGCAGCCACGTGGCACTCAAACACAAGCTACTGTTTCTTGCTTAAAGCCCTGTGCAGCTTTTTTGCCCCAGGGCCAAAATGGCATTTTAAACAGTGCCCCTCTCCCTTCTGGTGGTCACCAGTGTGAGTTCAATATTTTGAGCTGTGTGTGTGCTCCTCAAAATGGCATCAATTTTTAGCTGAGCAGACCCAGCATTTTAGGCCACCACATGTGAGGAATTAAATGTCAAAACACAGGCTAATTTTAACCATTAAACCACAAGAGCCTTCACCGACTGTGTCCACACACGACTTTCATTTGAAGGACCAAAAAGAAAACTTCACAAACAAACCATGTTAAATTGTAGATCACTGAAGAAAGTGCTCATAACACAACATTTCTTTTATATGCTCAGTAGGTATCACCCTGCTTTCTCAGCCTTGGACTGATATTTTCCTCACACTTTACAGGGAGAAGTCCGAATTGCCTTAATTTAATGAATTTCTTGGAGCAGTTTGCTTTCAAGCCTCTGAAGATTCAGTCCCATCTGCATTGTACTTGTCACACATCATTGAAAAACAGAATCATAGGGATGCTGATTTAAAAAAAAAAAAAAACGTAGCAGAGTGAATCGTCAGTATGAGAGAAATAAAGTTTTATTCCTCTATGAGGAAACTACGCTCCAGTTTCTTTTGAACTAAACGTTGATACGTGTTTGGTGCGTTGATGTAGTGCCCTGATAAACTGGTGCCAGATAACAGGGATGAAAACTCTCATTTTGAGATCAAAGCTGACAACACGAGAAGTTAATTGCATTCTTTGAAAATGTTAAACCATCATCATGATTTAGAAAACAGAGTATGAGGCAGTGATAAGAGCATATAAGAGGGTGTGATGGTGTATCATTCTCAGTAGATACCGTATTGACTTGAATATAGGACAACCCGGATTTTAAGACAACCCCCTTCTTTCAAAGTTCAATCTCAAGAAAAAGACTCTGATCACCAAAATTTACTATGTTTAAAGAAACTTTTTCATTGAAATTCAGAGAAAATCATTAAAATAGTAGAAACTGCTTCTGTTTTTGTCTGTAAATACAATCATTAAGATCTGTATTTCAAATGTAATCCTGATGAGAGCTCTGGTTATTAGGGATGCACTGATCCAACTTTTCTGGTACTGATACCGTTAAGCGGGTTTTGGGTATTGACCTGTACTGATCCCAATCCAATACCAGTGTTAAAATAATAACCTGCATGCCCTACTGTGGGATAAATTAGTACACATGGAATTACTTTTATATTTATTAAACTATAAAAGAGTTGAAATGTTTAACAGCAGTTTGGTAAAAAAAAAAAAAAATGCTTCAGAACTCACAAAAATTAATATTCAGTCATGAACTTTTACACCCTAATAATAATGCAGCAAAAAATAAAGTGTGCATTCAAGTGCACAACTGTGTTGCACAACTGTTTGTAACCACATACTGTTAACAAAGTGACAAAATAGGGCAAACAATCTTGTGTGGTTTAATCATAATTTAACCATAGTGTCAAGTTTTCTAAGTGACGACAAAAATTCTAGTAAAAAATATGAGAGTGCCGTTAAAAAAAATGGCCTGGATCGGCACCACAGATTGTCCCTTTCCTACTGATACCTGATCCAGCTTTGAGGGGCTTGATCCGGCTGATACCTGATACCAGGATCGGATCGGTGCATCCCTACTTGTAATGATGCCTTTTGTTTTGTTTCTCAGTAACAAACTCACACACCCTCCTGTCAGGCTCTTGGAAACGTCTGCTTTGAGGACCACAATCAGTTTTTCTTGAACAGTTAGTATTTTCTGTCACTGTGTCTCTGTTGTGATTGGCTGATCACTGCAGCCACAGTGAGGTCACTTGCTTTACAAAAAGCTCCGCCCTCTGCTGTTGCAGTCGTGTAGCGGCTCTAGACAACAATCGGCAGACCCCGATTGTAAGACAGCCCCACTTTTTCACATTATTTTCAGTGAACAAATCCTCATCTTATATTCAGATCAATACGGTTTTGTAGTCCAGCATCATGGAGTGAGAGCCAATTCTGGCACTTGTGATAAAACCTTACCTAAATGAGCCAACTGTCACATGTAATTCCAATATCAGTGTGTTATGATGATACAGTACATCAGCCAACCTTCAGAAACACAATACATGTGACCCACTCAGGCATATGCAATTAAATTACCTTTATTTCCCATGAACCTGAGGCTTCTCTGACCAGCCACTGATCAAATTCAAGCACAACCACAACAACAGTTATTGGATTTGCCATTTATTTTATCCAACCCCTACCGACCTCTTGAGGTTTTTGAGATGGCTTTTTATCAGATACATGGTTTGACGTCAGGGATGAAAGAACAGGTTGAGATGAATGTTCCGAGCATGGAGAGCTGCCAGGCAAACGGCAAACTGTCTGCTGCCCGGTTTTACCTTTTCAAAACAATCCATGAAGAACAAACAACACTTTCTGTTAAGATTGCACGGATGACATTAAACCAGACATCAACTGCAGGCTTTATAAAAGCAGGAGGATGACAAAGGTTTTTCATACTTTTAATATTTCACTTTGCAAATACCTCTCCCCTTAAGCTGTCTTTAAGAGCATTTGTGTCCCAGATTAACAATAATCTACTTATCATTAAATACAAAATGATTACATACCCTTTTAGAATTTAAGCAGCAGGAAACGTAGCATCCTGGCCAAAGAATAAAACAAGAAAAAGCTCCACTTTGAGCTTAAAAGAAGAGGCAAAAGGGATTTATCATGCATCACAAACACTCCTCTTCTAACAGAATAAGCCTTGAAATAAAGGTTCAGGTCTACACATTTTATGTTTTCTTCAAATAGGCCTAGTTATTACTTTTTGCCTTTGTTACGGCCTCCTCAATTTAAATGAACAAACCAAGACTCGCAAACAAAAAGGAGACCATAACATATAAAGAAGGACGCCACAAAAAAGTGTCTTTATTAACAAAATAGTTAAACATAAATCATCAAACCAAGAAGAGCTGTAAACCTCGGCAAAGAGAAACAAAAAGGGAAAGGTGCCAACCCAGCCGTGCAATGGGCCGTCGCGCCAGCACCCCTCCCCAAATGAAACTACCACAAAAATCTAGAATAAAAAAAAAAAAAAAAAAAAGCGAGAACCGGACCACCGAAATCTCCAGCCCAAATTTAAACATCAAACTAAAATAACAAAGACCAGCAATAAAGCATGCTGATGAGGTTAAACGTAAGAAAACCTGTGAGGAAACAAGCCGGAGGAGAGAGACCAGAGAGCAAGGGAAGAGAATGTGGAATAACTGGCCACATTTAACACTTCATTGTAATCACACCAACAGAAACATATTAATGTAACTTCTAATAACTTACAGCTTAAAGGTTACGTTTAGTATTGCAAATGGTATAAAATGTCACAAATCAACCCTGACATTTACAGTCTGGGAAGTTTACTCCATGCAAATATAAAATGAAAGTAAACATATCGTGAACAAATGAGGTTTCTTGTTCGCACGGCACACACCTTGATGGTATTTCATTGTATGGCGAGAAAATATCAATCCAGACAGCTGCGTCACATTCACCAAAAGTTGAGCCTGTGCAAAAACACCCATCAGTAAAGCAACGTAATTCAGCAAACCACACAAATATTGTTTAAAATAACTGTTGTCAAATAGAAACAAGGTCCTGGAAAATAATTTCAGGGAAAGAGTGGGAACCTGGAGAAATTGTCTGTGATGCTTATACGATCTAACTACACTGACTTTTGCTACAAACCAGTGAAAACGTGGTTCGTTGTCAGCCTACGTCATGTCTTCACACAGTTTTTAATGCCTCTACAGCTCATGACACTGAAAGATAAACTGAATTAGATTTTTTTTTGTTTGCTTGGGTTTTTTTAATTGTCATGTACAAGAAAAGAAAATGTAAAGAGCAGGATTCAACTGGTTGCACAAATGATGTTCCAGTTAAGTTTGTGGACAAGCTCTTGGACACAGACCGTTATCTTCCAGGCAGCCTTTAAAACTAATGCCAAGCTTAGCTCAAGTAGCAGCAATGGACTCAACCATCTGTTCTAACTTGGATGACAGATGGCTATAAATCCTTGTTATAAGTGAGCAAACATGCTTATGATATGGAATCTATGTTGCTGATGCAGTCAGTGGGGGTTAGATGTTGTATTGGGTGGTTGGGGTAAAAAAAAAAAACATAACCTAGAAACTGTTAATGCAGCAAAAGTCGGGTTATTAGAGCAAGTATGACAGCTAGGCTAACATTTTCAGCTTTGTGGTCTCCATGGCGATGTAAACAAAACGTTAAGCCGGAAGAGCAAAACCGGCAATCGCAATGGACTATGGGTAGTCAGAAAAAAGGTGGATATAAAATCATACTGTAAGGACTCCCTGAATTTCAGGCTAAGTTAATAAAGCACAAACTTTTAATGGTAGGTTCAAAAGGAGGGTGAGCATTCAGGTCTGTACAAACATAGTTTAGATTCCTGTTACGGCAGCTCTAAAGGCCCATTTTCAACATGACGGGGATGCTTTTCTGTGTGAGTTATTGGCTGGTACCAATAAATCATTGGTTGAACTACCATCTGTACAGATTTATGCTCTCAAAACTATTTTTTCTGGCCTTGACCTCTTTTGGAATAAAATATAACCCCTGCCACGAATAACACTTTCACTTCTTTGTGGATGAAGGACAACATGAAGTAACTAATGTGTCCAAATATATTTCACTTTCAGTCCACCAACAACATTTCCAGTTAAGTCCATCCAGCTGTCCAATTTTCAAACCACTCATCCTCTTTACAGCTGTGTGGGCTCATTTTTTCCCCCTGCACACACTGGGTGAGAGGTTGGCAGCTCCCCGAACAATCACAAAATCAGCATTAGTGCAGGTTTTTGTTTGATTTTGAAGATGTTTTACTTCTTGTTCCACATGTTTGAAGCAGCTCGAAGTGCTTTGTTTTACTTTAGTTACCTACTGGGTCAAATACAAAATGTATTTTGTCAGTTTTCTGTAATTGTCTGGTGGTTTTTTTAACCAAACAAACCAACAACAACAACAACGACAACAAAAACTACTCATCCATTTGTGTGCATTAAGACATGCTATTACTTCAAGTTTTGATAGCATCCTTATAAAATCTGAAGTTCCAGGTGATTTGACACAGAAACAGTTGTACTGGAAACACATTTTGTCTTCTTTTTGCACTGTGAATCTGTTGGTTCTTTGTCTTTTTTTTACTGCATTGTTTATACCTAACTGCAGCAGGCTTTTCCAGTCATTTGCACACTTGTCCTCACTTGTAAAATTAATAGGAATCTGAATTAGCAGCATTTTATTCAGCGTCTGCTCGGCTTCGGACTCGGCCTCCATAACAGAGAAGACAACATTTCCTCTCCTGTTAGCAACAACCTGTGACTCCAAAGCTACTCCATTATGTGCTTGGATGCCTTCATCACTGAATTGCAGAAAGGTGCTTAAGACTAATACTATGAATGGATCAGTAGGGATGAATACGTTTGTTTTTAATCTGGCAAATTTTGAATGCATGCATCCACCAACCCTGCAGGCTGCAGGCAAGATAGAGAACAAAAGCAGCTCTCATCCGTCTAAGGCATGCCAAAAATACTCTGCATATTCAACACATAAATAAAGAAAGAAATTCATTCAGCCTACGGAATAAACCACATGGTGTGACTGGTGGTAAGCACAGGGAACTGTGATGAAGCTGATGTCTTAGAGGGAGGAAGCTGTATCTGAAATCCAGATCTGAATTTAGAGGACCTACAGTGTCCTTATCTTGTTGAAATTACATCCCATTGTGTGGTTTCTTTGGTTGCATCAGGCACAGGAAAGCTCTTACACAGAACAAAAATCTTTCTTTTCTCCCATCATTAATGTCTCATGTTGGTATCTGAATTTAGTGCCTCATTCAGGTCCCTGTGAGCTGTCCAAAATTGACACCAAAATGTGGAGCTCCTCCACTGAGTGGCTAAAGGATAGGTAAAAAAATAAACCTGTCCGTAGCCCAGTCTGGACACATTCCTGCATGGCTTCATGTGTTGTAATGACTTCATAGAAAGGCAAAGAGTCCTGTTGACGTCAGTATTTTAAGACTCAATGCTTTCTACAGCATGACCCCTTCTTTAAGTTAGCCCTATATCAGCATATTGGATATTTCCACTGTGTGCTTTGACTTGCCTGCAACTTCACCTGGTGTGCAGGTAGTGTTAAAAGATGAAAGAATCATCAAAGAGAACTCTTTTCTCAGGGTCGGGGGGAGCGTTTCACCTGCAGACCTGTCTGTCTTGATGTGTCAATTCTGTTGACCAAATAACTCCTGGGGACGTCAATTTTCTGGGACTCGTCCTGGAAGACAAGATATGCCAGATTTAGAGGAGACTTTGATTGATTTACTGGACAGCTGCCGAGGTGGATATCTTCTCAGGACACCCAGCCAGCAGGGATGAGAGCTAAGGACGTCAGAAAATTAATTCAGTTCAAGTCATAACACGAGAGGAGAGTGAAAGTCAGTGGGATAAAATGTTCAATTTCACCTCAAACATAGTTTAAGCCACATTTCTCCCTCGATTTATGTCTATGATGATGATCTCAGTTTGAAGAAAAAGATCAGATTCTTAAAGTGACACATTCCTGGCCACCATAATTACTCTAAGAAATCAATAGAATCTAAAAGGAGGAAACTAAGATAGAAGCAGCATGAAGGAGAATAAGTAGAGAACTCCATACAATCAACAGAGTCCCTCTCTACTTTTAAGAGATTCAGGGAACACTTAGTTACTTAGTCTGACCCTTCTCTTGTTTGTCCTCAGGGGTCGAATGAATCAGAAGGTCTTACCAATAATTCACGCTCTGTTCGTGCCACGGTCAGTCAGTGCCGCGGTTTTCGGCATGCGCCAATTCAAACTGGATCCATCTCTGGAGCGCAGCACACTCCATAGCAGCTGGATACACAAGATCACAGGAGAACCGTGTGTGTTCTCACAGGAATCACACCCATGACAACGTAGTTGTATGATAATTAATTAGTATGTTAAACTCACCTGGCCCTCCCTAACCTTCAGCAGTTTCAGCCCTTCTCCTTTCTGTTGGTGTCCTTATAGAAAGGATGTGCTGTGTCATATAGAATTATAAAATTTTCCACCTCCAAGATAAACTTTTCCTCATCCATAGAGTTGGATTTCTTCTGGGTCTGACCTGCTGATGTCTGGCCCTGTTCCAGTGACGTAGTTTTGATATACGAGGATAATGTTATGATCGGCAGCCAGAACATGGTGTTTTATTTTGAAATGACCAGATACTGTGATGGTTTTTTGTGTGTTTCCTGTTTGGTACGATCTGTTCAGTACAGAACTTGAATTATGTGCAATCAGATCGATCCATCCATCCATCCATCCATCGATGGATCAATGGGTCAATCGATGGATCAATGGATCGATAGATCGATGGATCGATGGAACCAACCAACCAACCAACCAACCAACCAACCTACCTACCTACCTACCTACCTACCTACCTACCTACCTACCTACCTACCTACCTACCTACCTACCTACCTACCTTCCTTCCTTCCTTCCTTCCTTCCTTCCTACCTACCTACCTACCTACCTTCCTTCCTACCTACCTTAAACAAGCTTGTTATTAGTTGTAGTTACATTATTTAGATGGGGCACTCTGGCACTTGATGGCAGCACCTGTGGCAAAACAAACTTGAAGCTCTTCATCTCACCCATCAAGGTTTTTCCCTCTGGTTTAAATTCTTGCTTGGGTTGAACATGGCTTTGGACAAAAGAATCTGCTAAATGGAATTGCAGAATTGTTGAACATAAAGGAAAAGGCTGAATGAGAAGAGCAGTTTGAGACAAAGCAGGGAGTCAGGAACAGAGAGGGAAAGTGTAAGAAGGAGTCTGCTGGATGCAGAGTGCTATAATAAGACAGCTGGGTTCTCACATGACATGACAGAGCCTGGGCAGAGGCAAAAATTGGGAAGGGAGAGGAAAACATGGGCAGTACAGGGGAAAAAAGGAAATAAGCAATATGCTGGCAGGAACAGAGCAAGGAGATGTATGATCACAAAATCAGGCAAGAGGAGGAAGAGAACGGTGTAAGACAGTGAGAAGATGGCAGGGAGGATCTGCTGGAGAGGATCGTTACTGCTTAGACAAGCTGTGCTCTCTCACCATCTCTGAGAACTAATTGGCATCTCCAGCGTGAAAACTCAAGCCTGTGTGCTCATCTTCTCACAGACTCACAAAACACAAATGCACGCAAAAGCATTTTATTCATGGGAAATTTAAAATGTTGGACACAAGTGTTACAATTACAGAGGTAACACGTGTGGTCATGTTAAATAAATAGTTCTCCTGCTGTGGCCTTATGTTGACCTCTTAAAGTTCAGGGAAAATGGGAAAGTGATCATTTCACCAGTCAGCTCAGATGGCTGGAGAGGTCTGAGCAGTATTATTATCATTTTTAACAAAATAATGATGGAAGACATGTAACAGTTGAGATATTCAAGCAAGGTAATCAAAAAAAGCAACACAAACAGACCTCTAAGACACATTCAAGCATGTATCTGACAACACTCGAGCTTCTATGACATGTTAACTTTTTTTCACCCTCTTCTCTGTCAGTCTGAAGGGTTTTTGTTCTTGGGCTGAAGCAGCACTGTAGACGTGCCACGGTGTCATTTTTAGACATTATTATTTTAGTTTCCTTCAACTAGTCAGTGTTAGATGAACTCAAACATGCAAAATCACAACACAACAACAAAGTTATGAACAGCCCCAAACACAGAGGAACACATTTGATCCAGTTAACACCTCCAGATCAAAGGGAGGCTTCAGGGCCAATGTGGGGAGGACGACGTGTCAGTGTTTCATTAAGAAAGGCTTAAACTTAAAATCCTATCATCTATTGCTTTTGCAGTCGGTGATATTGAAGCATCGTGCTTTTTCTTACAGATGAAGTGTGTGCAGGTGATAAGTCAAGCAGGAAGACTTTATTGGGCCACTGTGAGTGAAAACGTCATGGCTTGGTCTCATGCTGTACAGCAAACACCATGTTGAAGCCTTGGTTTCAGAGCACTGAATAGCGGACAGTTTGGACTTAGAATACCAAATTCAGCAATAGGAAGCAATGAGAAGAAACGGTTAACTTACAACTTTCACCAAAACCACAAAATACTTTTTGAAACATCTTAAAAAAATGTGTTTAATTCAGTTAGTACGCTTCAAGTGGACTGACAGGAGTTGATATTTTACATTCGTTATGCACACAAAAATGTTTCTGGCCAACTTTTGATTTATTTTTCTTTATTTCTTTTTGGCATTCATGAAAATAACTGTTTGTGGACAAAGTGTAACCCAGAAATAAACTGAGTTTCCCAGTTTAATGTTTCTGTCAAAGGTTGAGTGACCCAGACAATACAGTCAATGTATAATTATAAGTCAGTCAATAAATCGTCATTCAAGTATCGTCTCAATTCATTAGGATGTCAGTAAGAAATTGCCCAGTTAGTGAGGTAATGTGTCTCATACTTTGTATATTTTTGGCTTTGATAACCGTGAGGTGAAAGGTCATCTCGTTGACCCTGTCTCATAAATTTCATTCCTTTTCCATTTCCTAGCGATGGTTAAAATCCCACCGTAACATCAGTTTTATTTTACCGTAACTGAAACAATGAATTTAAAACAGCCAGTCTGCCCCCTCGTAATGTTTTCTGATAAGAAATGTCCTTGTTTTAAGTTTCTTACTCACAGAGTCTCCAGCCAGCAGGGTTTGTCCTTTTCAGGCTGAGGGCTATCAGACATCGGGTCTCGGAAAATGAGACTTCCATTTCTGACTGCGGCACCACCTGCTGCCCCTACAATCTCGGTAATCCAAAGATGCCAGCTGCTGACACCTCAATCACATTCACCGTCTTCCTTGAAAAATTCAGCCGGGGACCACAGGACTGCTGCAGAAACCTGTAATTCCCCAAAGTGATGAGGCAGACTCTTTTGCTCTGTTTGATGGCAGGGCAAATGTACGGGACTGTGGAGAGCGATGATGGTTTGACTAAACTGACTTCAGAGAGCGTGCCATCTGAAGATTCAGGCCTCAAGTATGCGTTGAATTCTTCATCAGTTGTTGGTCAGAAGGTGGAAAAATATGCTCTCTTCACATCTTTTTCCAACAGGGAGTGAGGGCAGATGAGAGAGATGAACCAGATTGTGTGACAACATACTGCCTAGAAGTCATTAAAATCCATTTTTAGGCAGATTTAATTAGGCAGTCTCTGAAATAATGGCGAACATAAAATCCCTAATGTGCAAACAGAATGATGGCTGTAAAACAAAGCTTTGTAGACATATATGCCAATCAACCACTTCTTAATGACTCTTTACAGCAAGATTACATCCTCAAATACGTTAAATGAATCACAGCATGCAGGGAGCATGTATGGTATTTACAAAATAAGCAGGGCTGGAGAATTGACTCTGGGCCTTATGTTTCATATGTGCACACAGTTTAACTGACAATCTGTTCAGTAGGTACGGTCAGTAATACGCATCAGAAGAGAACTCAAGCTGACAGGTTAAAGAGAGAAGAAAATAAGAGGTCCACCAGCTGCATGCTGCACAGTGTTGGTTTTGGCAGCCGTCAAAAATGCCAATTAGTTTTAGTCACATTTTACAAAAGGTTTCAGTGTAGTTTTAGTAAGAAAACAAAAAAAAAATCTTTGTGTTTTAACAAACTAATTTAAGTCAATAAGTATTGGAAATGGAAATCAAGGTTGACAGGTTGTATCAAGTGTTGCATTCTATTAAACAACAGTTTACCTCAATGTTTTTTTCCTATAATAACCAGATTCCTTAATCAGTTATTTATAGTGCTGCACAATTAATCCAATTGCAATCTGGATTTGACATTAGATTTGGGCAATTATGTAATTGCACAAAAGGCTGGAATTTGCGATTTAAATGGATCCCTGTGCATCCCTGTGTATACAAACCTATGACAATAAAAGTGAACTAACGAAACAACAAAAACTGCAGTGTCATAAGAATGCTCTCGTCTTTCTGACACTAAGCTCCCTGACGGACACACATTTTATATACATTTCATGCATTTTCATTGTATGATTATAGCAGAATTGCTGGATTGGTATTATGATCCATACTGGCCACAGAGGACACATCCATCCATCCGTCCATCTGTCCGTCCATACATGCATGCATGCATCCATACATACATGCATACATACATACATACATACATACATACATACATACATACATACATACATACATACATATATGTATATATATATATATATATATATATATATATATATATATATATATGCTTACATACATATATACTTACATAATACATATATACTTACATACATACATACATGCATACATGCATACATACATGCATACATGCATACATGCATACATACATACATACATGCATACATACATACATACATCCATCCATCCATCCATCCATCCATCCATATATACTTACATACATACATATATACTTACATACATACATATATACTTACATATACATACATATATGCTTACATACATACATATATACTTACATACATACATACTTACATACATACATACATACATACATACTTACATACATACATAAATACATCCATCCATCCAATCCATACATACATACCTCCCTCCATAGATACATACCTCCCTCCATACATACATACCTCCATCCATACATCCATCTTTAACTCATGACATATTGTTTCACAGCCTTGCATTGTATCTCAGTCACATCACGAGCCCAACAACTGTAATTTCCATCATTCACTGTTTGCTAATTTATAGTATTAACTAAATACTTTCAGTCAATTAAACCTGCTTATTTGTTACTACGAGCCAAATCAACTAAAAAAGCCGACACTTAGGACTTTCTATCTTAGAGGTTTGAACAAAGAACTAGATACGTAAAACAAGTTCAAATAAATTGATTAAAATCGTTAAGTTTTCTGACACTGTTTAAAGATTTAATGTTGCACCTCAAATTTATATGGGTATATATTTTATCACATTTAACTTTGTATTTGATCGTTTCCTTTAGCTGTGGCAAACTGTTTTAACTTTTCTTTTTGCTTGCTAACTTTTCATGTACTCTGAACTCTTGCAACACTTCTAACAGAGTGTGTTTCTTTTTCTTTTTCTTTGGTCCACTCCTAATTCTCCCGGGTCTCCTCAGTTCAGCGTTCACTGCTGCTCATCCTGTTTACCAGTCCATTTCTTTCTGAGGCTGTCTTTTTTCTGCCCTGAGTTCTGTAATGCCATAATTAACAACAGCCTTTCACCTCTCCATCACAGCGTAATCTTTGCAGTTTCACTAGCCTCATTGTTTCATTAGTATCAGCACAGGTCATCATTCGCCACCTCCACTTTATGTGTCTAGACTACACGTGGGGATTTATCTTGCTGCTGCTGAGGGCAGACGTTTTTCTTGTACAAAATCTCCCAGGAGAGTCTGGCCAGAGACGTTTGGAGGAGACCTAATTACCACATCATATGCTGTAATAAATTATCTTACTTCATTTACTTATCTTCTCTGGCTAAATTGGGTTCAGGGGTTTGGTTGGCTCTACTTGGTGAAAAAAATGAATCAATATAAGCTTTTCTATCCAATTTTATTTTTCATATTCATAATTCCAGCTGAAAAATAAGCCTCCAAATGTCCCTGTGTCAGAATAACCACTAAAGGTGATCCATGGATTTGTTGCACTTTAGATGTCAGAGATTGACTCGTGTTTGCTTGTCAAAAACGTCTCGAAAAGCCCGAAAAAATACTTAGCACAGAGAAAACCCAAGTCAGGCTTCTTAAAAAAGGTTTTGCTGCTTATGCTCGTATCCTAGTTTAAAGAAATTCACCTGCAGTACAGAAAAAACTTTATCAAAACAATATATATGTATGTATGTATATATATATATATATATATATATATATATATATATATATATATATATATATATATATATATATATATATATATATATATATATATACATACATACATACATACATACATACATACACACATACATACATACACACATATATATATATATATATGTATAAATATATATATATATATATATATATATATATATATATATATATATATATATATATATAAAAGCTCCCCCTCCTCCACTCTGAGTGGTAACAGCACTCAGGTGGAGGAGGGAGAGACCAGGGCGAGCCAGCCACACGTAACAATGGGCCACAGGAACCATGTAGTTCCTGAAAAAATAGTTCCATAAACTAAAAATTCTGTTAAAAAGTACCTTATATTTGTCCCCCCTTGTATTAATAATCCCTTCCTTCTCCCATTAAGAAAAAAACATTAAGGGTTAAATTACTTTGAAAATCTCTTTCATGTTGGCAGCTGATATGGTCATCAGACTCTGTGAATGGAAATGAACATTCTTCCACTGGTTTTACATGTTCCTTTTTGAAACTTATTCACAAGATCTTAATAATTCATCAGCACTAATGCAAATGGTTGATAAATGGTTTTATGACTAATTTAGTATTATTGTAATATTAGATTTAAAATTGAGTAGATGTGTGTAATTTGGAATGGAGGGTCTATTTTAAGTGCAGACAGAATAGTTTGGCTGGAGAGGGAATTAGAATTAACATAAAACATGTTGACAGGAAATGAGGAAGTGTACTCAGGCACGTTTTTAATAGTCTTTAACGTATTACACACACATCTGAGCTGTCAGTGAAAGAATCAATAAAAGACCCTAATGACGACAGAAAGAAAGCGTTGTGTAGGTCTGACCTTAGTTTATGGCTCTAAGCCTCAAACAAACCACTTTCACCTCAGGCCCACTGATATTTCACCTCTTTACAGCCAAAGGCCACCAAGCGACAAACATAACAGGAATCAATAACTTCAACTTGACACTGCTTTACATCAAGCTTGCTTACCTGGATGCAAACAAATTTTCTTCCAGCCTTCATGTCAGTCATTCTGAACCCCAGGGCCTTTTCTAAACATTTATGCCCTACATCGGAGCAACCCTGCATCTGAAAGGAAAAAAAAACAACAACAAACAAACGGAAAGGTGGGAAAAAAAAGTGATTCTGCCTCAGGACCAATGACTCTAATAGCATATTGATCAAAAATGAATTGAGTGCACAAATGAGAACAAGCAAAGCACAAATAATACAAAGTACCCAGCCTTGGCTAAATGAAGGTCTGATCGATGCAGGATTAATTGCATTCCTCTAAGATCACATTGGAATAAAAGCAACTGATGTAGCATCCCATGCTTGCGCAGCAAAAACACACAAAAAGCATACTATCAGAACAGATCCATTAGACATTATTAGTCTTTTTTTTCTCATCAGCTGTGATTCAAAAACTTACAATGAACTTGAGGAATGCTGCCAAACAGTCAAGTGTTCTCCAATGTCATCAGATTTCAACCTGGGCTTCAAATGTGAGGAGTTTTAGGTACAGTGTGGCGAGATATTGAGCGGTCAGATATACATATAGAAACTCTACCTTGCTCATCCCACCTTTTGATGAAGTGAAACCTTCAAGGACATAAAGCTCCTGTGATGCAAGTCAAGTGTGGCACTCCATTTGTCAAGCTTTTGACATCACCAAGGTCTATCAATTCAAATTCTTGTGCTCTAAAGCCACTCTCTTCCTTCACTCTGTTTCAGGCAGCCTCTTAGTAAATACAAAAATGTGTACGTAGCATCCAGTTTGTTCTGTGCTGTGATAGAAACACAAGTAATGCTTTGTATTAAGGTCCTAGTAATAAGGGTTTCCAAGTGTTAATAAGCATAAATAAGTGTTAATAAGGCCTTTATAGGATGCTTATTAATGTTATTATGCATTTAAGACTACATAAGTGCTAATAATGGCATTATAATATAGTTAATATCAGGCTTTAAGACATTTATATTAACTTAGTTCAAAGGGAATAAGTCCCTCATAAGTCCTTATAAGATGCTTATTATATGTTAATAGGACTATATAAGCGTTACAGGGTCATTTAACATGTAAGAAACTTGTCCTACCCACTGTGTCTTTGTCATACCTTTATAAGGGTCCTCACCCTAAGGGAAAGGACACCATTCATAGTATTTGGTCCTCTTCTTTCTTTCTTCCTGATTATTCCTTCCTCGTGCCTTTATACCCTAATTGGACCCCCTAAACATCCTGAAAAACTCACTAAAATTGGCACACACCTCAGATGTAGTAAAAAAAAAAACAAATAAAAATAAATAAATATATATATATATATATATATATATATATATATATATATATATATATATATATATATATATATATATATATATAACAAAAAAAAAAAAGATCCCCCATTTAGCAATGTGCTCTCTAGCACTCCCTAGGCACACTAAAGCAGCTCTTGTGGGCAGTAGGAATGTTGTAGAGGAATCCAACCACTGTTGAAATGTTCGTCTTATTGAGGCCCACAAATCACACACTGGCACCCCTGATCTATCTCAAACAAAAAGCTGGCAATTTGCCTTTCAAAATAAGATTATGCCATAAATTTGGGCCAAAAACAAAATGTATCTGTTTCAAGGCCAACAATGCCTGGAAAGCATGAAGCCAGCACATCTTCAGAGGCATTTTTTTTATCAAATCTTTTTTTAGAATTAAGTTTTTGTCTTTTTTTTTTTTGTAAAATAAATAATAAATAAAAAATATTTATTTTTTGTTAAGTTAATAATTTCAGTTTTAGAACAGCCCTTTATTTGAGTCCAAAAGAGGGGACTTTATTTCTGTGCCTTTTGTTATTGTAATTTTATATTTGGTGTTATGTTTTGTATCTATTAGCTCTGACTTTTAAGGGTTAACAACAGTTTTATAATAATAATAATAATAATAATAATAATAATAAAGAATATTTAATACAGTGCTGTGTTTTAGGTCTATTTTTAAACCAAACTGCTTTGCACTTGTTCAGGGGGATTTGGCAGAAAAGAATATTTCACATCACTGAAAAAAGTTGAGAACCACTGCTCTACAGTACAATACAATGAGGCATTAGAATCTTATAATGTGCGCATAGAGTAGAATATGTGTGTATGAGTAGAAATGATATGAGGAATATGTCATTATCTGGCATCTGTTCTAATATCCCTTGCGCAGTGAAAGTAAAGTGATTTTATTTCTGCACAGAGAGCGCTGCTGGTTCTGGGCATGAGAAAAGAGCTTCACAAAAGATTTTTAATAGATACTCCAGCAGGGAGAAACTTGACAAGCTGTCAAAACACAGCAGTTGTTTTTTGAAACTTTGTTAAAAATCTCAGGGTAAGTCTTGTTTTTTTTTAAACCATATATGCATATAATGAAAGCAGAAATTTGGACTCATCTTGTGTCAAATTACCTTTTTATTCATTTCTCCTCGTTCTGTATTGTCACTGCGTGTGATGTCTTCATTGCTGAAGTCTTCTGTAAACGATGTGGATGAGTATACTGAGACTGTCTTCATGTTTTGTGTTCTCTGCACTCAGGGTTGGTTGAGTCACAATAATTACTCTGTAAAGACGTCGTTGTCCTCACATGATCCGGGTTGTTTGCATAATGTATAAGCTGCTTGATGCTGGGCGTGGCTGTGTGTGTGCAGGTGTGTGTGGGCGTGCGGGGCCCATTCCGCACTTCTTGGTGCCATCAAATAAATGCATGCTGTAACTTTTCTCATTTCCACCAATGCTCTTCACCAGTCTGGAAACAAACAAAGAGATCAGTGTAACATCTCTGCATGTAAAGAAGTCAGCCTGAAGGATTTAAAGCTTTTTTCATAGTTTACTCCTTCAGAGTAAAATATTTCACATTACTGTTGGCATATTTACCTCCTGTACCAAGAAAGCACTAATTTATCTGGACACATTCAAGGTGGCTGCATTACAATTTGTTGTATCTGTTGCTGTAGTCGGGTTACTAAACCTCAAGTCTGAGTTATATCTTGAGCGCTCATTGTTCAAATCCAAGTCGAGTCCAGGTCACCATTTCTGAGGCAAGACCCCATTACGTCAAAATTTATGAAGAGGGTGACGGTTTAACTCCATGAGAGCCCGGACTAACTGTGTGACACTTTTTGTGTGTGTAGAAATGTGTAGGAATAATTTTATAACATTATATTGTGACCAATCCTGTCAGGGTGTCCAGAGGGTTCAAACATGTATCGATCAAGGTACAGAGCCGTGCTGTGTGTGTGAATGCACACCATGTCTCCCTTAAGGGAGACAAACTGACTGATTCTGCTACAGAAGGATCACTGCAGGAGTCCAATAAACTTAAACTCATTAAGGCACCTCCAACTTTAAATCATAAATTGAACTAACCAAGCATGTTTAAGTGTTAGTGAGCAGCTTGCAAACAGAATTAACAGTAATTGGTGCAGCCAATGCCAGATATCCAAATAAAAGATGTGCAGATTTTCAAACCACTACGTTTTCATACGTTGGGAAAATCCCTGAATCCTTCTGTAAATTGCTCAAGCACTTAAAACCTCAAGATCTTAGCGAGATGATGAAAGATGAAATGATGAGAGCATCACATAAGAATCTTTGAAAATGGTTCATCACATGTTGGAGGAATGGACCTCAAACACCAAGGTCTGCCTATAGATCTGCCCCTGACAGGCCTCCAGTGGACTGGCCAATCAGAGGAAAGGGACAACACCTAAAACAGAGGCTAAAATAAGAGTTTTCTGAACTGGATTTTATTTGAGCTGTAAATCATGTGAAGCTTTACAGGAGTATCAGAGGGACAGTATAAAGCCTAAAAATTAGCACAATACCCCGTCTTTGTCTTTTGTTGTCTTTGCTCAAGCTTTGAGAGCAAAACTCATGATTCGTGATGTCTCTTTTGGCATCTCTGCACGAACTGCTGCTGAACCATCAGGCGTAAGCATGTATCAGCTTAGAGAAAAAATAGATAAATAAA
This sequence comes from Labroides dimidiatus, assembly GCA_030710495.1. Lineage (NCBI taxonomy): Eukaryota > Metazoa > Chordata > Actinopteri > Labriformes > Labridae > Labroides > Labroides dimidiatus. Next base: position 20,660,407 of record CM061160.1, read on the forward strand.
TTTGGGCCTTCTATCAAAATCACAACAACAACAAAAATATGGACCAATCATTGCCATGGAACACATTCCAGTCCTCCAGTCTGTCTGAGACTAAGCGTCGTCACGAGTCCTGAGAAGCAGGACTTGAGTAGAATATGAGTCAGAGTTGACTAATTGACTCACATATGAATACATGAATTAACCCTTAGCCTGCTGAATTTAAATTCTCCGACCTTTCCCCCTGTGCTGACTTTATTTTAGAAATTAACGCTTCTGGAATCTTTCAACATGAGATGAGATTTTCACAGAGATGACCTGGGAGCGCTTTAAAAAGACAGATTTTTTTTTTTTTTTTTTTTTTTGCATCTCGTGTGATGGTTGTGACATTTTTTTCTTTTTTCTGCTCTCTGCTCTTCCTCTCCAAGCAGGTTTCCTGCAGTCATCTTAGCCTGGATATCATACACTTTACAAATCACTATCCATGGGTCTTTCTCAGATATTTTAAAATACATCAGCCCTTATCCAGACAAGAGCGTGCCGGCTGCAGTTTTAGCTTGTGTCATCACAACATGCTGTTTCGGCCATGTTGTTTTAGTGATAAAAGTCTTTCGGCTGAAAACTTTCGGTGGCTGAAATTTCGGTGCATCCCCAACAAAAACTGAACATTCTTGGTCTTAGCACAGGTGGAAACGAGAGGGCTGACTGAAAACGAATATATTCAGTCATAGCGGGCTAAGGGTTAAAATGTTCTTTTGCTTCATAGGTCCACTTTGGACACTCCTGACCCCTCTTTAGAGACTACAGGGGTTCATCAGGTTTTCAGTTTATAATATTTGAACTATACTGTTCTCCTTCTGTAGAGGTGCTCTTGTCCAACTCTTTCTTCAACTCACTGAAGCAACAGGACATTTACGTTTGAATAAAAAACAATATCCTGTTTGTACCAGGCAGATGGGCCAATGTTCTTTATCATTCCCAAATGTTCTGGAGTTGGTTGAAACCAGTAAGTTTTCTGTGAAAATAATAACATTTATTAGTTCAGACTCTGTTAATCTGATTTATCTCTGCACTGTAAAATAACTGACACAGGTCTCACCATCACACATTGGTTTGGACATGAAATCACAGCAGTGAGCCTACAGGTGATTCTACATTCCTTCCCCACCATTGGAAACCATTTTGTCAGGCAGCCAGCAGTGTGCCCTACAGCGGTGAGCAGCACAGATGGTTGTTCTAACAGCAGGTGTGAGGACTTCAAACAAAGCAGGGCGAGGTCAGAGAGGGTGTAGATGTTTAAAACATCAGTTCCTGGCGGCGGGGTACAAGGTCATTTTGGATGGACTTATTACGGATTCTCTTTGCCAGTTAGTTTCCAGAAGAACCTTGTCATGTCTTATACATACAAGTCCATAGAAATTTCATCAAACCTGCCTTCATGTCTGACGGAGCTTTGACCCACATATCGGGAAGTGTTGCAAAATTAGCAACACCTTAACAGAAGATATTCAAAGTCATTTAGAAGGAAATGCAGTCTTCAATTAGTTGTGGAACCTTTAGCTCACCAGAAGTTAGGATGCTCTGATACATCGTTTGCCTGATTTGGGGTACACTTGGCAGAGAATTATTTGTTATTTAGTCTGTTAAAGATGTTGGACTATTATCTTTTGTATATAGAGGGAAGAAAAGCCAAAAAGCATTAACATTTGGACTTTCTGACTTAGGTTTAAAGATCGCTAAAAGTGTGCAGAGGTCAGTCAGAAAAAAAAAAAAATCTTTGCAGCACAGCCTCCACAGCGAACACATAAGCAGACAAGAGGGACCAAATATCACAGTGCAGCGGCCAAAACAAAACAAAACAAAACAAAAAAAAACGTAAATGAATTAAAGAAAGAAAGAACAAAAAAAGAGGAGAAAAATTAGAAAAATATACATCAGCAGTGGAGACGAATGTTCCTTTAAAAAAAAGTGTTTAAAAATACCAGGAGTGTCGAGGTATGTCAGTGTTTCAGAAGCTGTACAGTGCCATGAAATTGGCTTGTCCCTTTTTGTCATCCTGTCACAAAGCTCCAGATGAACCACTTGTGCAGATGGGTGCAGTGGTACACTGAGTTTGGGTTTATGGAGGTAGCAAGGTGTAATTTTGCTGCTCATTCACTCATTATTAATCATCAAGCTGGAAGTACTGTCGCACCAGATGTGTGCCCTGTGCCCACATTTCTGCTGCAGCTTCGGAGGCCTCCTGAGTATACCTGGTCTCAAACAGTTTATTAACAAAACTGGAGCTGTCTGGTTTGTATAAATGCAAGAGTGTTACAAGTAGTGATGCTGTTTGTAAAGAAAGTAAAGGTAAGAAAAGCGTCCCCTGCCGCAAGGCCATTGTTGTGCTTTTCGTGAGGCCACTAACAGATAAATGCTTCAGTGGTAAGTCAAGAGGTCTTTCTGTTGCCCTCCAGGGCTTTTTCTAAGGTGAGGGATTCTGAGGTGTGTAAAATGTGGGATACTGGGTGCATCCTGGGAATTGACATTTGTGCCAAGCAGTGAGTTCAAAAAAAAAAAGGGAAAAGAAAAACAGTTTTGGTCAAAATATAAGACAACCCTGGTAAAAAAAAGTTGACCCCTCTTTTAGATAAATGGAACTTTAAAATTCATGCAACTGTTAGCACAACAGTTAGCGCTGCAGCCTCACAGCAAGAAGGTCATCAGTTTGAATCCTGGTTTTCTTTCTGTGTGGAGTTTGCATGTTCTCCCTTTGCATGTGTGGGTTCTCTCTGGGTACCCAGGCTTCCTCCCACAGTCCAAAAACATGCTCATCAGATTAACTGGTGATTCTTAATTGCCCGTAGGTGTGAGTGTGAGCATGAAAGGTTGTCTGTCTCTGTGTGTGTCAGTCCTGTGATTGGCTGGAGACCAGTCCAGGTTGAACCCCGCCTCTTGCCCTAAGACAGCTGGGATAGGCTCCAGACACCCTCCACCCTGAACAGGATAATAGAAGATAGATAATAAATGAACTTTAAAATTAAGTTGTACAGTTTTACATTTTAATTAATTACCATGAACCACCAGAAAGATGGGACATATTTTCTTTTAACCATGAAAATTTTGTAGATTTTTGAATCTTTTTGAGAAAACTAAAAGCTTCAATTTGAATTTCTGAACCAAATGTCTCTCTTTTGTTTTCAGTAGCTGATACCAAAGACATAAAGATTCTCATTCAGTCGGTGATGGCTTCATCATAATTTCTGCTTTGGAAATGAGACCTAGGGACAAAAAATGACAAGACAGGAGGGACAGACTGGGAATGGGGGGGCGTTAAGGGGTCACACCAAGCTTCAAGAATCGACGGGCAGAAACAGATGAAGAGAAACTTGCATGAGTGGAATAACAAACAGCCCCCAGGAAGAGGAGATGTAGAAGGTGAAGGGCACAGTGAATTAGTGGTAAGATAAAGACGTCCGGGACCTGTTCGACAACCCTGCAAAATGTTTTCTCTCTGTCAGACGAAAAGGGCACAGAGTGGGAGGGAAACAGCATCTGAGTGAAAACAGACAACATCATCTGTCGGATTATCAGAGACAGCTGACGAGCCGTAGGGTACTTTAACATCAAATTATACTCCGCAAACAGACACTTAAAGGAGAAATAAACAAGTAGGAAGTGTTCAGTGTTAAGAAAGAAAATCTAGTTTACTGACTTAACCCATTATGGATCATTTTAATAGTTTTTCCAGCAGATGTTGACCTTTAAGGGGGGATTTCTTGTCCCAATCAACCAGTGATGCAGGAAGTAAGGCCAGAGAATGCAAATGAGGATACTAAAGCCAGGGGCACAGCTCTGACATTCAGTCCTCTGTGGACAATATCATGGAGGATAGGAAAAAAATCAGATGGGGGGGGGGGGGGGGGGGGGTCTCCAATAAGACCGAAAAGCATCTGTTCACAATGTCTATTTTTAGACATTTTATATTGAGTTAACCAAATACAAAATGCAAAATCAGGCTCGTGATTATTTGAATGCATAGTTTCTAATCTGCTTTGCCTGTAACTGCAGCTCCAAGATCATGAAGCCGTTTTGATTTAAATACATAAGAAATGCAGAAATTTAGGAAAATGTGACAGTTTGATAAATCAAAGGTATAAAAAGAAATGACTGAAAGGAATGATGAACGTAGGGAAGAGGATTAGGGCCACTGGGAAAAAAAAAATAATATTTATTATTATTATTATTATTATTATTATTATTATTATTATTATTATTATTATTATTATTATTATTATTTTTGTTGTTATTATTATTATTGTTATTATTATTATTATTATTATTATTATTATTATTATTACTATTATTACTATTATTACTATTATTACTATTATTACTATTATTACTATTATTACTATTATTATTCTAAGAAAGAAAGTCAGAACTCTGTTTTTTTTTTTTCTTTTTTTTTCCTTGGTGGCTCTAATCGTCTTTGGTAAGTGTGGCTCAAACTCCTTGTTATCTTAGCATTTTAACATATGACCTTTTGATTTGTCACCATTGTCAAAAAATGCTGTAAATCATTTTGATTCACAATAGCAGAAGTCAAAATTAAGCACATGGTGGGTGAAAAAAGATTTTCAGAATGGTTTATTGAATCCACATTTTGACAGGGGTGTCCAGACTTTTTTCAAAGATGGCTACATTTGATTTCGTGAAATTGTCCATGTGCCAGTTTCTCTTAATGACATTGTTAACAAATAGAGCGTTCTTACTGACTTTTACAGTTAACGGTTATTACGTTTAGTGATTCCTTAAAAAAAAAAAATCTGTCACTAAGTGACACCAAACATGCTTGTGCCATCATTTGAGACTTATAAAATAAAACCTTACCTGTCCCTCAGTTGTCTCATGGTACCACATGATGGGTCATCAGTAATGTTACTGTGTGAAAATCAGCAAACCCTGCTTCTTCTCAAGGAAATGTTCTACGTTAGGGAGAGGAGATCTGGAGAAAATTTGCAGCTCAGCACGTCAAGCCTCAAAGTTTGTAAGTAAATAGCGCTGCAGGGATTAACATTTCCTTCATAGCAGCTCTAGTGTGTCTTGTCTGATAATCTGGAAAATCTGAATTAAGAGATGAGTGAAAGACGTGAGCTGTGGCTCATGGTCAGAGAGAATCAATGGGCACTTAAAACACTAAAAATATTCAATACTATAATTTAAAAGGTGATTAGGAAAACAAATCAAGGAATTGAAAAACTTTTCCATGTTTATTCAATGTTGGGTGAAATATTTCCAGGACCATTACTAAGACCTACCTGAAAACTGGGTACTTTACCACTACAGAAAGTGGCCAAACACTCTCAAAGTTTCAAAAAGGGCTGAAACTCTTGAATCCAGTCTTCTAAACAGGTTTTTTTTTTGTAGTTTTTGAACACATTTCCATTTAAAACATGCCGCCGTCTCTGAAAGCCATTCTACAACAGCAGGTTTGTAGGAGAAACCGTTAGAGAACTTTTCATCCCCTCTTTTTCCTCAAGAATTTCTGGGCCTCCTTCAAAACTGCGGTTTGGTGAAAGAAACTGCAGCTCCTTCAAACAACCCTTTGAGCGAGCAGATTTTGGTTCTACTATAATCCCCCCTCACACCCACCGAGAAGTGAACAGTTTCTCGGAGCGCTGCTGTCAACAGAGTCGAGTCCTCGAATTCATTTCCTGGTTGTGATTAAGGCTGCCAAGTGTTAGAGGAGCAGCAAAACTCATCTCAATTTGAGACGCGGACTTGATGACGCATTGCTGGCAAACTAATCAGGCACCTGTTGGATATCATTGATCTCTGAAAACAACTGACTGCTTCTTGGCTGGAGAAGCAGTTAATACAGAATGCGGTGATACCTTATCCTACTCCATCACGTCTCGTTTTTGTCTCTCCTCGTTTGTCTGCAGATTGTTTGAAACTTTCACGAAACTCAGAGCTTTACCACAGAAATTATAAGGATTGTGGAAAAACAAATGATTGACTTGAATTTAAGTAAATGTACATTTGTTAACCAGTCTTTAGCTAGTTCATAAAACACAATTAACAGTTCATACTTCTATCTTATGACTCTAAAGTTTACATCCAAGTTACCAATTCATTTATGAGTCATGTTAGAAAAGTCAGTTTGACTTACACAGCAAAGTGAAGGCCGGTTATTGTCACAAAACCACATTTCTCTTTGTGTTGTCAGTGAAAACTCCAATTAAAGCCCCTCTTGGTGCCATGCTACAGTGTGAAGTTATCTGCTCCTCATTAAACATGAATGCACCTAAAGAGGGGCACTTGTTTTTATCAGTCCATCCATCAGTGAAATCTGGTCATAGATTTATCTAATATTCACAGTCTTGAGTGCAAAAAGGAGAAAGACTGCATTTGAATGTGAAATGATGAATTTAGCTGAAGAGACTCACCTGCTGAATAAGATCTGTTACTAAGGAAATGAAGGCTGAAGGTCCTCGGGTCACTAGCTGATTTTAGAAGAAGCCTGGCTGTTGGATTTAGGAGCCTTCACACTTATTTTGTACTGATATCTTACAGCACATCACAGCCCACTTAACCAGCTGCTGTCTATTTAAAGTCAGGGGAAATCCATATTCATCAAGAGCTACAGAGAAAGGTAAAATTATCACTTTTTTATTTAATGAAAATCACTCATTATGGACGCCTTTATACATTTTCAGCTCACCTGCAAGACTTTACTATAACAGATCAGAGTTTCTCTTTACTTACAACAGGTTTTATTTTGACAGCTTTCACATGGTGCTCAGTTAATGTAGGTAAACCAGCTTTGATGGCTTTATATATATTTCCCTGATCCCATTTTTCTTCCTCCATTAGGAGCTCTGTGAATGTAGTGGTGCTATCTGTCTTTAATTCTCAGGGTGCAAATCTGAAGTGTTTTATAAGGAAGAGTGTTTGACCAATAGTGCCTGGAGTGAGGTATTGGCAATTTGCAGTATTCAAAAGGCGACTGGGCTTCACTCATATTTTTACAAACACACCATCTGTGAAGAACTCAGGCTCCTCACACACTGCAGTGAAGCTGTGAAATGTAATGATTCTGTTGCTGCATCTATCTAACCCTGGTTGACTCTATCACAGTCAATGATTTCATAGCCATTTAATGCAACACGTGTTTCTGGGTGTTTTTTTTCCGCATGTTGCCCTGTTCTGTACCTGTTTAGCAGTCATGATTAAAGACTGAACAAGTATCACCTTAATTAGCTGTTTGCTTTAAACAATTCAGTCAGTGTTTAATAGTTCTGTAAAGTTTCCAAACCATGGATTGTATACAGAATGGACAGTGTGGCTCCGCCTTTTACCAATGTATGGTTTTGAACCCCATCCCAGGAGCTGCCATTGTGCAGCCAGAGTCTGCACAGTAGAGACTTTGAAGGAGTCTTTTTGTTTTGTTTGTAGTTTTTGACCTATACTGCAGCCAGACACCAGGGGGAGCAGTTTTTGTGATGACTTCACTCCAAGCTGTGCAGGATGACGTCCATTTATGTATTTATACAGTCTTTATTCCAAACTTAAAGAGGGGTGTTATGATTTCACATGTTTTAAACATGGATAAAAAGAAACGATGCTGGATGCCAAAACTAAGCATGCGCAGATTGCCAAACCACCACATATTCATATGTCTTCATGAGATCTTGCTGAAATGATGAGGTCATCACATAGAGATTGTTCATAAAACTTTGGAGGGGCAGGCCTAAAACACCAAGGACTGCTCATAGCACTGCCCCAAAGGGCTGGTCAATCAGAAGGCAGGGAGCCTTAAAGAGACAGCAGTCAAAACGGAGCATTTCAGACTGAGGCTGAAATAAGGGTTTTCTAAAACACCAGTGTGAAAAAAAACAACAAAAAAAACAAACCTAAAAAACTAAAATACCCCCTCTTTAAAAAAAAACAAAAACGTCAAACGATGACATGGTGGAGGAGTGATGAGTGGCGATCGAGTTACATAGAGGAAGTAGTAAATTAGGATGAGCAAGAGCAACTTATGTTAACAAGGTTAAAAGATAAATAAGTCATAATTTTATCTTTTTTTTTTTTTTTTTTTGCAGTCATGCTCCTAACATCTTATCAGTACATCCACAACTTCAGTGTGATGCAGTGCTGGACTTACACTAAATTGGTGAATACCAACATGTTGTGGGTCTTTTTCACTGTGAAATCATCATAAAAAAGAACAAACTTTCAATTGCATCCACATTTATTTTTCATTTATTGGTATAAATGAGTGAAGAAGAAAAGCTTCTCTGCCAGTAACAGATAAATGCGACATAAGGCACATCATGGAATAAGTATTGGGTGTATGAGCTCAGTCATAAGCACAATTAGAGCTATAGCTGGCTTTTCAAATAGAAAAAACATCAGCAGCAAATACCCAGACTGTCTCCTGAAGAGAAACTCCGTCTGGAGCCACACACCCAGGACAAATGCAGTGTAGCTGTAGCCTGTTGGCAAGGTTAAAGGCAGCAGACCACTTCAATAGCTTGTGCATCCATGTGGTGTAAGACAGATGACACCCAGCAGCCACCCCTCTCACCTGAGCTCTGCACAGAAGCATGTGTTCTACTCCAGCGATCAAGCTCCCGTGTTGCAGCATGTCTAACACCACCGGGTGATTTTGTTGCTCCCTGTGCTGAAGGTAGTTTCCATTACAGGAACGACGATGCCATTATACTTGAAGGTTAACGACAATGGCTGTCTAAAGAAACCTGCTAAATGGGACTTTCATTTACCCGCTCCACTGACCCTGGTCGCTTTGAGCACAGCGTGAGTTCATTTCAGAGATGCCAAAAGCTTCACAGAGAAATGACGGGTTACCACGGGCAGAAATAAACATGCTTACAGCCTGTTTCTAAAACGTTTGTTTGTCAGAAGGCTTCAGGCTCATCTCTCTTCGAAAAACCAATGGGCGACTTTACAAAGACTCCATTTTTTATACAGGCTGTGGAATTAACATGTCCAATCCTACATTAGTATTTGTTATTTAAACCCCCGAAGACAGCAGAACAATGCTTAGATGTGGGTAAGATTTTTTTTTTCCCACTTGCTTTTGATTTATACTCTTCCAGATGGCTGCTGCGACAAAAGTACGATGATTTGTAACACAAAGTTGTTTTTTTCTTTGTTTAATTAGCCTTGATGACATTTTAATGTCTCACTAATATGTGGTCATTGTTGCGGTTAGTTATTCATCTCATAAATTAGATGTTTCCATCGCGACCTTAAGCTGCACAGTTGAATAATTTTCATTATGTTTAAGATCTAAGCGATGTTGAATTGAGCCACCACAGCCACCCAGAGAGAAAGAAAGAAAAACAACAAATACAAAAGAAACAAGAGACTCCCGTGTCAGCCACTCCAATTAAAAAACAGGTCTTTGGACTAATGAGTTGAAATCCGTGTAGGAAACCGCTCACAGCTGTGCGTTTGTCTGTTGCTTTGGAAGGCTTTCAGCAAAGCTGTCAAGAAGCCCATCAGCACATCCATGAAGGGGCCGGAGAGAAACCTGACAGGCAGAGGTGTCTGGGTTTTTAATGGCCATCACCTGCTCAGTGGTGACAAGTCACATTTCCCCTCACATGACCAGGCTACTCCCCCAGGTCAGTGTCACCACAGGGAAAATGTCAGCGCCGCTTCAGTCTCTGAACTCAGATTAGCTTTTGGCACTACGTATAATTATTTGTTATAGGCAGATAGATAAGGTAGATCAGGTAGATAAGATGGACAGATGGATGGAAATACTGACAAAAAGTGGATTTATACATATTAGATGAAGAGAGTGTATAAAAAAAGGCTTTTTTTAAAACTTCTCATTTCTTCTTCAGAGAATAAGACAGAGAAATGTAGTATGATTAGTAGTTTATCAGTTTGAACAATAAATATCTTGTCCTTGTTGTGTATTCAGTTGAATGTAGCTTAAACAGGATCTGCAAATCATTGTTTTCTGTTTTTATTTCCAAAACTTCACTGGAATTTGGGTTGTAATTCTTTCTGAAAGGAGGCTCATAAGACATTTTTGCCACTATGTTCCCCATGTACGTTAAGGAAGTAGCTGGTGCTGATTGTTTAATTTTGGGGGTGTGGGAATTCATATACCCATCATATTTTCCTCTGTCTGTTTGTCGCTCTATAGTAGCTGATCTTCCAGGCATTTCTCTTCGCTGCTGATGCCAGCAGAGTTGGCGTCCTCTCCGGCTTCTGCAGTGTTAATTGCTACGCTCTTCTCTGAAACGCTGCTCAAACAATCAGACTTGTGGAGCACAACAAACGGGAATTAACAAACGTCAACTGATGACTGAGCACAGAGAAAATGCATCAGTCTCATCAAGTAGAAACAGCAAGAACAACTGATACGAGATTAATAGAAGCATTAGAGGCAGTGTTACAATTTCATAGCCATTTGCATAGAGTCCAAGCAATTAGCAGGCAAAATGATGATAAACATGCTGGTAAACTTTGATTATGGGAGCAAATAAGACCTATTAAATCAATATTCCATCACTCGGTTCACAGACAATGAGTGCACTGTTAACTATTGATTTCAGAGGGATTAATGTACAATATATTATTGTCTTTAGCTTTTGCTGTCTAATCTGCTAAATCTTTTGGACATTGAAATATTATCCTCTTTTTACTGCAAAGTTCTGAGCAAAATCCTAAACGTGGCTGACACTGAACACCTGTTTCTTGATTAATGACGTATATCATTTAAATTTATCTTACTCTCAAGCTCCAAAACTTGCTTTCAGGCCTTTTTCTCTGCTCACTGCCTGTACTTCAGGGAATACTCTCCCTCTGTCTTTGATAGATGTTTAATTTTCTTTTTCTGAAATAGAGCCAGATTTTGCAGGCTTGCTGTTTATTAACTGGAATCCACCGGTTTCATCACCAACTGTAATTGCATCTTTCGGAAGTTTGTACCCAGCCAGTTTGCTGACGTCAAGCCTTTTCGAGACTCTGTGAACTCCATCCACATTCACATGAACTCTCCCTCAACTCTGCACCGTCTTGTGCGATGATAACAGGACTGTCCAATCTCATTTTTCCAAGTCCTTTTTATCTGAGTGTTGCCAGGGTACCCTCAAGATAGAGTCAGCCGAGCTCCTTCCTAGCTCCCGTTGGTGAAGTCACTCAAGCAAAAATGTCAGCCAAATATGAATATCTCGTACTGCGCTCTCACAATCTTTAATCTCAGTGTTCAGTCTGTGCCTGTGGCGGGCCTCTCCCCAGTTCCCATATGTGAGATGACACAAAAATAAAGCATCGTGAGAAAAACAGTGTGCATAACGGCTTCCCCTGTGAAGCACGTTCTTATAGCTTTATGATGCAACCGTGGATTTCAAATGACCTTGCATCGCATCACAGATTCACGTCGCTTCACCTGCTAGCCTCCATGTTGTTATGCAGTCCACAGTGTGTGTTTGTGGGTGAGCTCTTGCACAGACAATTTGAGTCTTAGATGGCTGAGTGGAGCGTTAAAATTCCTGGCACACAGCTGGGCATGAAGCATTACTCAGATCAACTTAAAGACCTGTCACAGGCTCTGTCAGGAATACTCTGAACACATGAAGAGATTCAGTTAGCAAAAAGTGCTGCTGTTCTTTTTCTCGCTCAAGTATCTCACGCCTTTGCTATCACATTTTACTCAAGTTGATGAACAGTTCTTACACCATAGATTATCTTCTCTCTGCATACTCACTTAAGCACCAAAAGAAGCTGGTGCAACAATCCAGAATTAATGGGAGGGAAATGTTTTTGGAATGGTTTTAAATTCAGCCTTTCGCTTATTTATTTGTCACCTTGACTCTCGCCTCTTCAGTAATCAACCAGCACATTCACTGCAATCACTTTTGAGTGACCTGTTCTGCATTTCTATGAAAAGAGAGAACAACTGTGGCGAAATGCAAAAACACACCTTTTCCTCTATTTACACTGAAAACAGTTCACTGTAGGATGTCAAAACAGTCCTTTGTCTCTAAGGGGGCTTTAACACCGACGTCATTTGGTCTGGACTTTTGGACTTTTCTGTTTGATCCGAACCAAAATGATAAGTGTGAAACTTCCCCTGGACCTTGGTCTGAACCAAACAGTCAGACCTTGGTCCGACCAAAAGCGGTGGTCTCGGTCCAGAACAAAGGGACCACAGTCTGGCACATTCCCAGTGTAAAAGCATTTTTTTGAAAGGTTTGGACCTTCGTACCAATCATAGGGTTACACACTTTCTCCTTCTTTCCTGTCGATGACGATAAATTTGTTGTCTGATTATATACCACAGAAGACAACCTCGGATCAGCATTATCTTGACCTAACTCAAACTTTATTTGTAGAGCATGTTTAAAACAATCGGAGTTGACCAAAGTGCTTTACAGTCAAAAAAGGCAGCACAAGCAGATAAAATACAAGAATACTAAAAAACATAAAATACAAAATGATGCAATAATAAACACACAAAAAATAGCATATAAAGATAAAATAAATTAAAATGTGAATTGCCAGATCAGCTTAACCTTGATTAAAAGCCAGGGTGAAGAGGTGAGTCTTTAAGGATGATTTAAAAACCTCAATTGATGACGCAGAGCGGATACACTGGGGCAAGTTATTCCAGAGCCAAGGGGCAGCCATCATGAAAGCTCGGTCACCTTTGGTTTTTTGTTTAGTTTGAGGGGTAACCAACAACAACTGATTATGTATATTCCTCAAGTTGTTGCTGTTGGTGGCATAAAAACATCAATAATATGAAAGCTGATATGGTGATTTCATTCATTGTTGAGAAAATTAAATTCCCGCTCAGCATGTTGACGTCAGATGGCTGCCGGCCAAATGACCAATCAATGTAAACTATGGAGACACGCAAAGTACACAGTTGATGACGGTATGACATAGATTCATCATGTAAGTGTTGTTAGTTCGTTTGCAATAATGACAGTGTGAAACCATAGCAGACCAAACCAAATGTATACAATGTAACAAAAACACAGACTTTAAAGAGAGAGAGAGCAGAAGACTTTGAACTGACTCCATATTTCATATGAATCATTTGCTTTTTTATCCTTGAGCTTTCCATGACACACGGTCTTAAGCTTAAAATTATATTCTGTCAATATTTTTTCAAGAGCAAAAAGCTAAGAAATGAACCACTCATCACATGAGATGAACCGAGAGGGAGAGAGAGAGAGAGAGAGAGAGAGAGAGAGAGAGAGAGAAGAGGAAAGGACGTTTCTGCCAACTTTTCCCCCGATGTGCCTGCTTGAAAAATTCAATTTCCAAAAGCTAACACAAGGCCTCCAGTTGAGACAATAACTTGTGTCTCTCTGTTTTACATAACTAATAGAGCAGTGTTGAATGGAGTCATTGGATGCTAAAACCTCATTATCCTGTCTGACGACCTTGGCACATGTACTGAATGAAAAAGAGGCACGGCCAACTATCTGCGAGATAACTCCTTCTTATGTTTTTCGAGGCTCTGAGACTGTCAAAAATCAAGACTGTGCCCCCTGAATTCCACTTAATTTTCTCTTGAGTTGGTTAAAGACAGAAGATGACTTTTTCCATCTTTTCTCCTCTCTTTTTTCTCTTATATCCTCCTGTTTTATTTTAAGACTTTCACAACATTTGGCATTGGAGACTGATGAAACATGCCTCTTATACATAAATGAGTTTAGTGGGTTTTTGGTTTGTGGAAATGTTTTTGAGTTCTTTCTATCCAACAGGGGGAATCTCAATGTGTTGTAGAATTATGTACGACTTTATGCAGATGACAGGATGATACATTTTCCTGATGGATTACTTCAGTAAACATTTTAGTCATGTTTTTGTGTTCAAAATATCTGATTCAATTTGTAAATGAAAATCCTACTTTATTTAAAAAGGGAGTATTTGGCTTGCTTTTTAGGCTTCATACTGTCTCTGTAGGACCCCTGTAGTAGCTTTACATGATTGAAATCTAAATAAAAATCCCTCTTTTCTCCGAAGTGTTGTTTTAGAAAACATTTTATTTGTCTCTGTCTAACACTCCACTGTAGCTACTGTCTCTTTAAGACTCCCCGCTTGACAAACCACCTTACCTTTAATTGGCCAGCCTTCTGAAAGCTCATCAGAGGCAGAGCTATGGGCAAACCTTGGTGTTTGAGGCCCACCCCTCCAAGATGTTGTGAACCAGTTAGGAGATCCTTGAGTGATGGCATCATTTCAGCAAGTCTCATAAAGATCACATGCAATTTTTAGAACGCATCACTTTGAGCAGTTTACAGACAGATTCTGGGAGTTTCACATCATATGAATATACAACGGTTTGAAAATTTGCACACATGTAGTACGGACATCCAGCATTGTTACTTTATTTGCATGTTACAAATACTGGAAAACATAATACCCCCTCTTTAAATTGGAAGCTTAAACGGAGGCGGTTTGAGAGCAAGGGTACCACTGATTCATTAATCCTGATCGCTGAAACCTATTAAGGAGTACAGCGATGTATAAATAAGTATCATCGCTCTCCCTCTCACAACAATGTGGCCACCCTGGCTCCATGAAATGAAGATCACGTTAAAAACAATGCTGTATACTAAACGAAGTGGATGATCAGCATCTGTGAGTAAATAGGTATGTAGATAATTCCTAATGACCCCCTTAATGGTGTCTCCATGGAATTGATTTTAATGTACCTATCATACCACTGTTTTGTTATTTCTGTTTCTTTGCAGGCTACAAATTAGCGACACTATTTGATCACAAAGACTAGCATCAGTGTGCAAACTGTTGGTGTTTACCTCTGCCCTGAAACTGCTCAGACCTGACATGACGTGAGCAAAACGCGCTGGGATCTCTGGGCCGACATGAAAACCTGGGCTAAAAAGGTACAGGTCAGAAGAAGAACCTCAGAGGCCCTGCGTGAAGCGCTTGGCAGCTGTGCTCTCCATCACTGCCAGACTGCAAAGCAAAGGGACACCGCCATTTTGGCATGCTTCATAGAGTTTCAGAGAGAGCACTGGATCCAGGGACCAGAGAGGGTGAGGAAGTATTTTCTCCTGCCAGAAGATTGAGAGAAGCACAGAACACACAGGCTGTAAAATGGAAATTTATTCACACAAATCTCTATCCATATATTTTCTACGTATTCAAGCAAATGTGTTTTTAAATGCTGCTTTCATTTCGTCCTCTTCTTTTATAGCGCTTCTCCAAAAAGGTGAGATTTCAAAAACTCATTACATAATTTCAAAAGACTCGAGTAGGATCTGTTAGATTTTATTTCTTTCATATAAAAAAAATATTCAGGCACTAAAAGTTCCATGCAAAGGTACTTTCAGGGCTAATGTGAAAATTAGTCACCATGAAGCATCATAAAGCCACATTATGTTACTCATAAAATGATCTTTCTTTCTTTTTCTTTCTTTCTTTCTTTCTTTCTTTCTTTCTTTCTTTCTTTCTTTCTTTCTTTTCATTTCTTTCTTTCTTTCTTTCGAGGCCAACTTCCTCACCAAATCTTAACATGTATTTAAACTAATGTCCTCGTGATTGATACAGCAGTTATCTGTTTATTTCTATTTTTTTTTTATCTGTACTGAAACTGATGACACTTTTGTTTGGTATCCTGAACCCCTGTGACTGTTTTCTGAAATGTCTGCTGGCAATCATCCGCTCCAACCGTTGAAGGGCCTTTAACATAGTTTCACCTCTCTTTTGGTCCCTCAGAGGGGAGAAATAGGAACAGTCTTTCCGTCATTATTTTTTGCCTGGAGTTCTCCACTTTACCTCCCACAGAGTCATTTTCCATTCTCATTTTCAGACTGTGTGTCAGACTTGTGCTTCTTAGGTTAGCCGAGTTACAAATAGCCTCTGCTTTGTCCCCCTTGCTTACTCGAGCCTGTTTTCTCTGAAAAGACACGCACATGTGGGCTGTGTTATTTTAGCACTTCTCTTTTTATGCATGTTCATGGGGTGCTCTCTATCAGCACCATGCTCCATGAAATGAATACAAGAGCTCTTGAACTCTTTGTAAAGCACTTCTGCACCAATGTTCCCGACCTTCAGTTCATAATGCTCAAACCTTTTTCTTTGATCCGCTATAACAAGGAAGGGGGAGTGGCTGGTGATTGGATGCATGCACCCAGTCTGTCCTGCCCTCGACCTTCAGAGCAGTTTGGTAACCAGAAATGACTTTTCCCACTGGGTAGTGTTATGTCCCATCTAGGGGCCAGGACACAACATGATAAAAATACCCATTTCTCCCAATTTCCAAGCAGCCACAGACAAACAAAAAGCTTCAGTGAAAATAACTGTGATTTATTTACATAAAGCAACCAACTAAAATTCACAACAACCAAAACCAAACTGAAAATACCTCAGGGTGAAACTCAGGCTTCAACTGAATTAACTCTACAATAATTTGGTTAATGAAAAGAAAGTGATCTAAAGGAAACAAAGGAATCAATTATCATTTAACTTAACCAGAGCCACTCAAATGTAAGCTTTATCAAATCGAGACATCACCCCAACATTAACCAAGAAAGAATAACCAAAAAATAACCCAAAGTAACACATCTCTTGAAACAAAGAAGCACATGGCGTGGTCGGTTGGGAGATGGGTGAGATGGTAATCCCCCTGCAATGCGCTGACGTCACAATCTTCTTTAAGTAGCACCCCCAGCCTCCGACGCAGCCAATCAGCCGCAGAGTGCAGGAACCAAGCCACCAATCAATGTTAAGGCGAAGTAACTAAAAGCACTCACACCTGCATTTACCTACACACACACAAACACACCACAGCACTACTCCAAAACATTATCCTAACGCTTTTATATATATAAAAAAAAAAAAAAAAAAAAAAAAAAAAACACATTACGACCTCAGTCGAAGAAGTAGGAAAAGGAGACTTTGTCCAAGTATCTGATTGGAACATATCCTCTGAATTTTTTTTTTTTTTTTTTTTGCATGTGTACCTTCCCATGTGTTTTGGGTATTACACACAACTGTTGCAAACGTCAAACAGCTTGAATGGCTCAATCATCATGGTTTGTTAAATAAACCCCATATGGATCATTATAAAAAAAACCCAAACAAAACAAAACAAGACAAAACATGCATTTTGCACAACAAATCTCTTTCCATGATGGTTAGATAAATGAAGAAATATAAAAATAAATTATTAATTAAAAATACAGGGCAGTGTTCAGAAATTAGAAAGAAACTGCCTGTTTGATCTTTCCACAACAACAACAGTTTCAGTGGAAAGTGGAAATAGAAGTGCCTGAAACTCTACAGAGTGAATACATTTGGATGTTGCGGTACACACTCGCTCACTCAAACAAAAGGCCGATAGTTAAAAGTTAATGCTTGCTTACTGATGTTGCTTTAAAAATGGTTGTAGAGGAATATTTCAGTTCCAAGTAAAGCGTGCTGAAAAATATTGACATGAAAGAAAAAGAACAGTGGTCAAGTGTTGTTGAGTTTCTGATTCATTGCTGTATAGATCTCCCAGCACGACAAGCAAGAGTGCTGCGAGGGCAAACCTCAACCCTGCAGACCTCCACTCAGGAGATATTGTGTGCTGTGTGCCTGCAGCCTTTGTATTCCAACTGCAGGGATTTGACTATTGAACTCTCCCCGTGCTCCCTCTGGACGGACCGAGTGATTTAAAGTAAGCTTTCATCTGTGGAGACTCCCAGTGTACAGAATGCTGGAGCGGATGAAATACAAACAAGTTACACAGCGAGGAAAGCTTTTATATGGCAGCTAAGGTGCTGAAGAAAAGCATGTTTAACAATGAATTAGGTGCATAAAATATCAACTGTATTGTCCCATGCTGTCATCTCAGAGTATTATTGTTGTCACTCTTGGATGTGTTGAAACAGGTCACTGCAGAGGGTCTCGTTTCATTCATGATATCTCTCTGCTCAAGGCCTGGATCTCTGGCAGGGAGAGCAGCATGGCTCTCAGCCCATCCCTTTGACTCTCATTTGTGCCAGGGCAGATAGCGCACAACCAGCAGGGTCTGCTCTGTGTGGTGCAATTGCCAACATGTGCACTGATGTTTCCTATTGGCTGGACTGCACACTGACACCGATGCTACCACAGTGAGCGGTTAAACAAGAGGGGGGGCATAACCAGTCAGAAACATCTCATATTTAATAACTCGGTTGTTTATCTTGTGACATGGGGGCCACACAGCCAATCCATTACAGCACATTATTTTAAAAGCAGCAGCCTTTCTGTCATCAGTGAAACTAATTTAAAATGTGGTGTCATCTCATGGGAAAAAAATGATTAGATGTACCTTCATGAAACCTCAGAAAGGGTTGGAAAAAAAAAAACATTTCCTTAGGGCAATTATAGCAGATAAGAGATTTGAAAAAACGCATACAGTTCACCGTGCTATCACCCGAAAGATAATGACGGAGAACCTCATCAGTTCTGCCACTCCCATATCTCCCCAGCCAGACTGTGAGATAACTATATTGCTTAACGGATCCCCCATGCCATGTATTTCACTCCAAATCCTCCTTTACGGTTTTCAGTTTTCTCCTGCAGCGGGCCAAATTGAATTCTTACGCCGGAGATATTGCCAGGGTGACTTTAAAAACTGTCCAAAGTTCAAATAGCCCGTGCTTTTACTTTTCACCAGCTCTGTGTAGGAGTTATTGCTCATTCTGTGCTGTTGGGAAAGGGGGACACAGGACATTACAAAGCAATTGAAACGAGAGTGCAGAGGAACTGACAAACTGCGCAATCCAAGGTGGGATGATTCAGTCTTACTTGAGTGTTAAATAGGAATCATCTTTAAAATGCGCGTATCACAGTGATGTCAAAGGAGAAAGTTGTATTCCAGAGAGTAACGTTTGCCAAATGTGAGACTTCTCTTTATGCTCTGCTCAAAGATGATTATATGTGGCCTCAATATGCTCTCCAGTGTTTCCCTTAAAAGGAAATGCAAACACACACATGCAGACACGTCAGCTTGTGAATTTCATCTCAAAGTACTGACCTCACATAAATTGCCTTGTTCCACTAAAAGAAAGATCTTCACGCCTTAGTTTGAGAACATTAAGAATACAGTGTTCAGAGCAATCAAAGAAAAAGTTGAAGTCGTGAAAGGAGGAAATTGCAGCGAGCAAAACATATTGATAGGGCTGTCTGTACTGCTGCTGCTTTTATGATTATGTTTACTTTCCTCTATTCATACAGCGAATGTCTTTGTTGCCAGTGACTCAGAGTTCATCTCGGTAGAGCTGAACGAGTCTGCAGCTGACCATCGTTTGTGCTGCATTTAGTGCTTCTCCCTCTCTGTCAGGTCAGCCCGAGCCGGGAGCTCACACAGAATCACAAGCTAATTGCTTTATCTGAGCCTTTTGTCTAAAGGGTCAGAAATTGAGTTTGCTTGCAGGGCGAGAGAGGGAATTATAAATCGAAAGGGATAGGGGGAGAGAAAAATTCAATTTGTGCACATGGCTTGTCAGAAGCGCTTACTTGTGGTGTCCAGATTAGAAGAAAGAAAGAAGGGCAGATAGCAGCATTAAAACAGGAACAAATACTCTCTTTGTCTGAAGGGCTATAGGCATGAAGTCTTATCTAATACCTGACACGGACATGTCTGAACACCAGAGAGCTCCTTCTGTCAGAAACTCATGTTAACACGAATCACCTTACTCCCTGAGGAGTGTCTGACTTGATGTTTTGGGCCTTCTTTTCTCAGTAACTTTAAAAACACACGGCATAATAATTCATTTAAAAATACAAAAATTACCCCAACGAACGTTCAAGAAAGTCGTTAGCATTGGCATTAGTATATTTTTAGAGTTAGCACAAGCTGCGCCGGGGTTTGTTGCTTGTTACTGCACAACAGGAAATTCATGCTCTGCAAGTTCGGACCTGAGGATTTGGAGAGGTATGGATGTAACATACGGGTAGTTGTAACACCACCATATTCACTTGATCACTAAAAAACAATCTGAAAATGCCATGTCAGTGAGGATCAGTAGCTGTGACTCCATAAAAATCCGTTTTGTATTTCACATTGTTGCTGTAATGGACAAGTTGTGCTTAAATCTGCAGAAAAAAATCCAACAACGAACGCTTTTGTTTGTTTTTTTGTTACTATCATTTCTTCCCTCTCTTCTGCAGGTGTTTTTTTTTCCACTTGCCGTAAATGCATTCCCTGAATAGAAACAGACACACAGAACATTTCATGTCAACAAACTCAGCAAAATGCGGTAATGTGTTTTAGAGGACCTGTGTTTCTAAAGAGAAGTCAGGGACATGGATCAATATTTGAACCTGATGGGGGGGGGATGCTTGCAAACAACTGTCAACACAGGCTTGTGGAACTAATGGAAAGTGCACCGCTGTTGTGAGTAACACTTACCTGTTGTAAAAGTGTCAAACTTTGTATAGTAGGGGAAAGCTGACGTAGAAAGCATTGCTTTTAGTCAAAGTACTGGTTTTTCAAAGACATTTTCCATTTGTCAAAATTCCTCTCTAGTTTTACAAACTTCTTTGGTATCCAGGAGAGAAACTTGAGTCAAGTCGGCAGGCACAGACCCCACATACAGAAAGAAGACTATCTCTTGACCGATAACCTATTTTTCTCTAAAGCAGCTGTTGATGCATTACCTGTGTTCTATTATTATTTATTTTTGAAGTGAAGAAGTGACCCAGAGGTGGGGTCGAGTCACATGACTTGACTTAAGTCAAGTGACTCGAGATTCAACTTGACTTTGACTTGAGACAGATGACTCGAAAAGACTACTTCTTTAATCTATTTATTATTATTATTATTATTATTATTATTATTATTATTATTATTATTATTATTATTATTATTATTATTATTATTTTATTTATTTATTTTTAAGTTAGATTACCTTGGAAGTTATGTTTTATTTGGAAACACGATCGCGTGTTTTTACTGTGCAGTGCACGCAGAATGCTGCACAGACAGGAGTAGCAGACATGGAGGCAGCTAGACCAAGAATAATTCAGTTTGGGTTCAAGTGTTACATTGTTGATGACATTATGAAGAAGAGAACAGCAGTATGCCTGGTCTGCAGCTCATAAATCAGCGACTTGACCACCACAACATCCATTTTCATCGGTCAATACAATCCCACAAAAAAAGGTGAGCTACAGGAATGTGTCTTTTAGCTAGCTGTGGGAAAGCTAACGTTTGCTAACACTAACGTAGCTTAAACAAGCTACCTTCTTCACTGATTTAAATATGGAAACTGGGGCAGATTATTAGATTTTTTGTATGACTTGACTTGTTTGATTCTCACCACGATGACTTGAGACTTACCTGAGACTTGAATGTTTTCACTTGTAGCTTGCGCTTAATTGACTTATTCTCTCCTCTGATATGAACCGCTTTTATTTCTGGTTACATCCCGTTCAGTCAACCGTATTTATTCCATACAGTGAGATTTGCTCTTTGTCTTTTATGGGCCGTCTGTGCCAAATATCCAAGTCACCTTAATGAACTTTTCCATCTGCTTGACTGAATATTTAAAACCACTGTGACTGGGACACTGCTGCTGTGCCCATGGCGTTAATAATACAGCATTTTAAATCACCAGCATCTCTTATACAGTATGAATTTGCTGCCTCTGTTGGAACACAATAATCTTGTCTTTCCACAATAATAAAAATAAATAAATGAACAAATAAGAGGGGTGTTAAGTCTTAAATGAAGATCGAGGGAGAAATAACCTCCAGACTTTTCTGAGGTAAAAATAGAAAACCATCATATGAGCTCTCATTCGCTTAAACAGTTTCACCATTTCTTCAAAACCTGAAAATGAACCATTTACACAACAAAGACAGGCTAATAAAAAATAACAAAACCTGAATTGATGGATGTTGTGTCTTCAAAAGAGCAGAATCCAGGCTATTTTCTCTCCAATTTATTTTTGTATGTTTTAGAGACGTTCTTGAAATAATGGATGAGCTCGGCACGAGTCGGAGAACAACTGTCACAACACGACAAGGTTTGAATTAGCCGCACAAAGCTAATCCCAGACAGCTAATGACCTCTGTTACACCCCATCAGGTGACAGTCTGAAGTTAGAAAGAAAGTGAGAAAAGTTGGGAGAGCAGCTGTCTCAGGATGTCCCAGGTTTTGTGATCGAATAGCAGTGTGATGTAGTACAACCAAAAACATGAGCAAATACAGACGGAACTTTCCTGTTGGGCACACAAGAAATGGATCTAGGTTTAGACAACTCATTTGGGATGTTTTTGTCTAATTGTGGTCAAGATATTACACTTAATGGACTATTTGGAGAAATTTGAGTTAGAATGAGCTTGAAGAAGGCAGAAAATCTGTCTCAAAAGCATCTAGTGTGTCACCAGTTTAAGGGAGATCTGATTGCAGAACTTCCTCTATTTTTGGTTCACTTTTGTACCCAACACCTTTAGTCCACTGGGGTTTTGAGCGTTTGCATGCTACATCATCTGTTCCGTAGACATTCATAAATATTTATCTTTACTCACCGTCCACATGTCCTTGTATGACTTTTCTTTGCACAATTTATATTATACGTGCCTTTTTCTGTGTCATCTCCAGGGGATGGTGTATTTGTTTTATTTCACACCAGTATGTCCCTGATACTGGAGGTGAATTGAGGATATCAGCTCATGATTAATCCTGTTTTGAGTCAGGGTTACTGTTGAGCAGCCAGATGCTCAACATTCTTGCAAATTTCTTGCAGCTCTTGCTTTTGGCACATTGGTACGTTATCTGCTGTATATCCTGATGTGATTTCTGGAAGCATCACACAGCTTCAGGAATAGTATGCAAAGAAAAAAAAAAAATTCTTTCAACTGCATTCTCTATTTGGTCTACTCAAAACAAAAGTCATGGATTTACAAATTTAGTTTGCAACTGGAGAAAGTTGCATGCCTTTGTGTACAAGTAAATATGAATTCATGCAGTTTGACACTGCTATCATTCTCAGATGTTTCCCAGGAGGCTGAGAATTGGTGTACTGTGAAACATTTCTGCCAACAACCAAATGATGGATACATCAATTAGGTTTTTATGACTGCAAATCAGCAGTTTTAATCTCCTGGGACTTAAACCCAGTCTCCTGTGAGATGCCTAAACATGAAAGAGATAAACAGATAAATATCCTTCACAGTGCCACATGGTTTGCACCAGTTTGGTTAGTCTCACTGTTGCAATGTGGGATGCAGGCAGTTTGAAAGGGGAAAAGAGAATTTAAAGTTTTCGATTGATTTTTTTTTCTTTATTCAGCCAGCCAGCAGAGACACACAAACAGTCTGCTCTGTGTAAAGAGCAACTGGCCAAAAATTGCATGAAGTAAAAAATGCAGAAGAAAAGCCTTTCCTCATGGCCTACAATGAGAAAGATAAAGCAGCAAATCAGAAATGCTCTGGCTCCAAGCCTTATGTAGCACGCTACCTGACTACTGACCCAATCAGGCTGCAGCTCTGCATTTAGTGACTCCTCAGTTCAGGTGGGCTCAATCCACTCACCTGAAAGAAACACACAGTCACTGAAGAGAGTTTTTCATCACCAGAATTAACCCTCAGCACAGTTAGACATAACTGAATATATGCATACCTGTCCTATCACACCTGGTATGAGGATGAACCACACAGTTCAGAAAACTTCACCCTGTTTTTGTATCGAGAGGAATGTACACCTTCCGTTCTATCCAAACATCAACTCCCATCATCAAATAAACTAGATACTGTCTGTAGCTGGAACTATTAGATTTAAATGGGTTGCCATAGCAACACTTGAAGTTAAAAAAACTTTACCTTTATTTGATAGAATTGCTTATTTGTTTTTCTTAACATGCGATCTCAAAAAGAGGCTGTACTATTAATTCAGTAAACTATTAGTCAAGATGTGATTTTTTTTGTTGTTGTTTTGTTATCCTGTTGATAAAGTTTTTTTGAATGTCACGTGATGTCATCAGCCAGGAAGCTAGGCTACATACAGCAGCACGGACTTTGAGAGAGAGAAACCACAAGTACTGCAGAGAATTTTATTATCCCGTCCTTCTTTGTTCCTAACTGTTGGTCAGCAGGCAAACACGGAAAGTGTTGTTCTTGTCATGAAATATGGACATATTCGCATTATGAACATGAAATTTTAGCTGATGACGAAAAACTGTCTTATCTGTTCTAGTTCTCACAGTCAGTACGTTAACATGCACATAGGATCCCAGCTAAGGTCATAGCTCGATGGTAAAGCCACAGACAGGGGTCTAGTCTTGTATACATGCAGAAAAGAGAATCAGACTTCTGGCCGAGAACATCTCACTCCGCTTCGATAGGCGGTGCAGTGTCCTTTTCTGATGAGCGAAGCTGTGTGTGTATCAAACTAGTTTCAGTTCACCTGAAGAAAAAAACAACATTCTAACGATTATCGCTGAGATGGATGCAGCTGTAGCTCTTTATGTTTTTACTTATTTATGTGCCATAGTGTGTGTTTGTTGTGTTGGAGCCTCAGACCGTATGAGTGCAGCGACCCTATTTATCATGGTCACCTACTCTCTCATCCTGCTGAACGCCGAGGATTAGCGAGACCTGCCGAGTCCTGCTGAGTCCAACAGCAGCTCGTTTGCAACTGCATTATCTAGATGTGTCAAACGAGCTACGCGGCGTCTGTATTCAGCCTGGCTGAGCTGTTTACATGCATTTCAATAACCTGATCTCACGCTGACTAAGCTCTTAGTCCATTTCCTGAAACTGCATGTAAACGCACTGAGTGTCTCCATGACGTGTCTTCTGTGGAAATTAAAACTTGTTGTCAGTATGATCCTGGACTTTTTACTGACTGGTAGTTATACTGTCATTTGGCTTTATGACACTCACAGAAACTCGATTATTTTTTTCCCCATGAATTCAAAATAGTCATTATTTTTCTGATCCTCTGAAGCTCCCTCATTCTGAGCCATAAACATATTCTGGAGTATAACTTGGATACGAAGCCAAAAAGCAAAACAAAAAAGCTATTATAGTGTGTACAGTGTATGGATAATTTTCAACTAATTCCCAGATTTATTCCCAAACCCTTCCACTATGTTGGTCACTGTGTCCCCACTGACACAACAACCTCTGAACGACCAACATCTGAATCATGAATGGTCAAACCAACTTTGAAGGCCAAAAATCCAGAATTTGCTTCTTTCTTTAGGTTCATGTTTTTTTTTCTGTTGTACTTTTGTGCAAAGTGAAGATTCTGTTTAAAGAAATCTGCTGACAGAGACTGATCTAAAAAATGTTAAATCAAACAAAACCGTCAGAAAGCAGGTTGGCTTTTTTATATGGTGCATATGGTGGTACATTTATTTGGCCATTCAAGAGGAAGCATGTTGAGAGCTTGGCTCCTGTAATCAGTGCTGAAGACTTTCCTGTTTCAATATCTAATATACATTCTTTACCATCTTTTGCTTGAACACACAGTCTGTAGGCACTGGTCACTCTGGATATAAAGGATACACTGAGTTTGATGGTCCAGGTGTTCCTTGATTAGAACTTAAAAGAAGATAAATCACTTCACAGTAAAGTTGGAAGGATTTATAGGAAGACAGAGAGATATCTTCCTTTGTTTTCTAATAAATGTTTTTTTTAGCAGGGAAAAACCCCAAAGGAATAGCTAAAGATGCATCAGCCAGCTTACTTTGGATGGCTTAGCTTGCGTTCTTGTCATGCAAGGAAATACCAATTATAATCAACTCTCGACTTTAATTATAAGTCACAGCTCACTCTGTGCAGTCTCACAAATTAGATTTGTTGAAGAAAGGGGAAAGAAAAACAGAGCTAATTCTGTCAGGATCTTGTCAGGTCTCCTGGGGAAGAAATCTCCCGTCAGAGAGTGTCTGCCAGTCTTTGCTCTCACGTTTGGCATGAGTCACTCTTCTAAAAGATTTATTGGTGTCAGATAAGGGAAGCTTAGAGGATTGCCTCTCACAGCATGAAGTCTGATGAGTCTGAGACAGCGTAAGGTAGGATTTCTTTTTCCCCTTTTTTCTTGTAAATCACTAAGACAGTAAGTAAAACCTTCCCCTACTTTCTGTCATTAATAAAAGTTGCATGAGGCTTTGCGGTTTTTGAACGTTTTTCCATATGTAAATATTTCATTCAGTTTAGAGATAAAATGCACATTTACAGCATTGCTACACTTTTCATCATTTGCTCATACATTTCTGAAACCTGTCGACAGTTGTGGTTGGGTCAGCAGTAGATGGCCAATCATTTACGGTTGTTTAGTTTAGCCCAACCTCTGTACAGACTAGACAAAGTGATTGACTGCTTTAAAAGTGGGAGACACCCGCAGATCGGGGCTCATTCTTTTGGGACCAGCGCTGTGAACTCTTCATGTTACCAAAACAAAACGCCTATCTGAGAAATAATTCCTCTTCATGTCAATCAATCAATCAAACTTTATTTATAAAGTGCTTTTCATACAAAGAGATGTAACGCAAAGTGCTTTACAGACCATTAAAAACAACAATCCAGTATGCCCTCCCATCCAACCACCCTTACCCCACACAACCATACAGCCCCCCCCCCAAACCCTCACACACATGCACATACTCATGTATATAGGCTGAGTACCGATGAACCTGTGATTCTCGGGATGTGTTCCACCAAAGAATTTAACTCAGAAGTAAAGAAAGATAAAGGGTAGGGGAAAGAGATCTTGTGTTTCCTGCAGAGTTGCATCTTCTTCACTTAAAGAAACCGGAGTGTTTTGATTGATATCACAACAGACAAGGCCCACAAATCACCTCCTTTGTTTTAAATTAGTGTTGGAGATGAGTTTGAGCATATTAACATGATAGCACAATGCTTAATGCTGTGAGTAAATGAGCTTTTATGTTGCTCAATAAATATCTCACTTGCCTAATGATACTAAATTAAAAGACACACCACATGAAAACTAATCTCTCATTGTAATTATGAATAACATCACAATAGAATGTGTGCGCATGTGTTACCAACCTTTGGACTATGAAATTAAAGGCATCTAATAATTGTACGAACCGCAGCAAATGCAGTAAGTTTATGTGGGGCTGTGTGCACCAGTTGTGTGTAGGTATGACGCAGAGCTGAAAGTTGAGACCATCTTTGAGTGATGCTGAGCTCCAGTTCAATCAGAGCTCTGTTTCTCTGACACCAGGCTCAAAACAGAGCAGGAAGAAACGGGGGTTATCATCTGCATACAACTTCTTCAGATTCTGTCTGTTACTGTCCATGTTTTTGTTTTTTCTCCATAGCTTTTGCAGAAATTCTGATGGGAGAAAAGAGTCGATTAAAGTGTTCTACTAAATCTAATCATATTATCTTGTGTAGCCAGAAGTCACAATGAAGTCCATCTCACAACACCCTGCGTAACAAACAAATTCAAATCATCCATCCATCTTCTATCCATCTGATCCTGTTCAGGTTGGCGGGTGTCTGGAGTCTATCCCAGCTGTTTTAGAGCGAGAGGCAGGGTACTCCCTGGACTGGTCTCCAGCCAATCACAGCGCTGACACACAGACAGAGACAGACAACCTTTCACCCATGCAAACTCCACAGAAAGGCACACTAGGTGAACTGGCAACTTTCTTGCAGTGAGGCTGCAATGCTAGCAGCTGCGCCGCCGTGCAGCATAGTCCAAATTATGCTCATTAATATAGTAAAACATGAGGAAGCACTTAAAAGTAATAGTAAGAATACCTCCCAGTATAGCAGACAGAAATGTAAACAGAAGAGTCATGACTGAACAGTCGTCTGACATGATGGATTGGGACAGAAGTTGGAAAGACTAAATAATTGTTTTGAATAAAAACCAAACAGAGGCAAGAAAACAATGAAATCCCTAAAAATGTGATGCACACTTTAAACTATCAGAGCCAGAAATGTTTGTGTGTTTATAACAGGTCATAGGTTACTGGATGTTCACAGATTCAATGTAGAATATCTGACATTTAAAATGCAGTGCTCAGTCTTCTTTCTGCCCTGAAAATCGAAAGTCTGAAACTGAAGAGAACCACTCTGCAGCTCAGTGCTCATTAAAGACAAAATGCCTCCACATGGGTGTAATTCTGCGGTGCCATCTTTTCCAGAAGACGATATGCTGCTGCTAAAATTTGACTGGAGTTTTGATAATAAGTTCAATGTTTGGGTGTGGGTGTGTGTGTGTTTGGGGGGGAGGGTGGGGTGGAACTATCTGAAATACTCCTCTCAGCCTCCAATTACAGCTCTATGCAAGTTTTGTTTTCCCTTAACCACTTTATCTCTCTCCTTCTTTTTCTCTCTTTTCTCACTACGTCTCTTTAGCTCACTCTCATGAAAGTTTTCCACCTCCATCGTGAGCCTGAGGGACAAACAGCATGGCGTGCATGCTTCCACACGCTTAAGCTGTTGTTTTTATGTAAATCCACGGAACAGTGACATCAATCAGCAATGACACATGGAATCAACACGTCTTATTTTCCAGCCTCAAGAAGCATCTGTGTTAAAAAATGAAAAATTGAAGAAGCAGTACGTTGAACATATTTATATCCTGGCACATGTGAGGCGCAATACAGAGAAGCAAACAGAAGAAAACAGATGGTTACCACGGTCATAATCATCAGTGACGTAATTTTAGCTCGCCATCTGATCTACGCCATGGGAAACAGAATAGTTGATGGACAAATTAATATTCATCAACAAAATGAGTTGGTTCCATGCACCATTGTTAATCCAGTGACACTGCCCCCTGCTGGCTGTTAGTTAGGATGCAGGTTAACAGAAACAGAAGGTGCATTCCCTGTGAGCAATGCTGTGGACGCATGAATTAAAATCACTTCCTGTTGATATTAACTTGATCGTTGCTTCAGCAGTTTTTATGCAGTAAAACAAAAAAAAACTGTTTTCCTTTACTTATGATAAATTGGTTTGATTCACTACCTCACTCGTATATGTGATGAAACTGCATTGCACTCATTCCATTTTTCAAGCCATGGTGTTTAATTTTATTTATTTGCCTTCTTTAAAAAGCTTGTAATACGCCACTTATCGGAAAGCTGCTCAAGAAATAATCACCCAATCATTTTTTTTTAGGTTGGTTAACCAGAAGCACACAAAAAAACTGAGCTCCTCTCCTTTTATGTGATGGTAACTGTGATAATCAAACAGACCCTGATCTGCAGATAACCCTGGAGAATAGACCATGAGTACTTGGCCCCACAGTCGAGGTTAATTTGCCCCTGAGGTAGGTCTGTAATAACGCCTTGTGGTAAATCCAAAAAAAAAAAAAAAAAAAAAATCTCCCTCTTCTGTGTATAAATGAGCCACAGAGCCACCCGAGTGGCTTTAAAAGGGCCTGCTCGCACTGTGCTGAAATAAAATCGCACATTCAGTGGCACGCATACTTGGGTTTCTGAGTCTAAAAATGACCTTTAAATTCACAGCTCTGCTATGCACATATATGAGCCCTACAGGACCAGACAGCTCCAGGATGAGAAGTAAATTATATGATATATGGGTTGATAAACTGAGTGCGACTGTGTGGCTGTCCATAGATACAGCAGCTCTTTCCTGTTCCCACTCTGTCACCAAGTGTGTGCACTTTAACCCGTCCTGAGCCAATTAATCTGGCTCAGGACAGGTGTCTGAGCAGCCATGGCAGGAGGGAACTTTTTTCCTCTCTGCCTCCAGCTGGCACTTCAAGCACATCCCTCATGTTTCCCAGCAACTGTTTACCCACCGACAGTGCCACTCAACTGCCTCCGAGCACTTTTACTTTCTTTGCAAAGTGGCAGGAAACATCTCTCATCTGACAGAACGATACTGGTGGCATGGCTCTGGGGATGGCTGTGTGGGTCTGTAGGTAAGTCTGTCAGTCATGAGATCTGTCCATCACAGACTGGATACTTCAGCAATGGTTCAGTGGATGGGCAGTCGATGTCCCCAGAGGATAGGGCCTACTGTCTTTGATTTCCATCACATTTTGACACAGATCAGGACTGACTGATAGTGATTTCCATGACCCTGATAGTCTTCTGACCATTAAATCAGTTGGTTACATATTGACACTCATTATTGCCAGATGATGAACATCAACAAGTAAATACCCCCAAAACTAATAAACTCCCATCAGCCTCAGCTCACTCGTTGGTCTTTATTGGCTTGTCGGTTTGCATCTGGGCTTCACTGAGTTGAACATGGGAACATGAGTGTCTCATCACTTACCTCAGTGAGTCAGTCGCCACTTTGATGCTCCAAATGAAGAGACATGGTGGATAAAGTTGTTCTTAACCACCCCATTTTTTAAAATCAAAAGTTGGAATAAGATAATAAAATGTGATGTTGCAAATAAGCCTTACTTTATTTTATCGTTCACTCCATCAGAAACAGATCAAACCATTTTTTTATTCATCCTATTAGGTCTCATTTCGAAGGTGTCACCTTCACCAAAGTAAATCTTTCAGAAGCTGAGATGACCCAGAATCTTCACAGGTATTCAAAAAGCATTTCAGTGTGAAATGATCAATAATCATTGGATTCATAAATTAATAACTCATGAGTCCCAGACTCTGTGATGATGGCCCATTTATGAAAAATCCCTCTGTTCTGGCAACCAGATAGCAGTCTGAGAGGCAAAGGTCTCAGTCTCGGAGGGTTAAAGTGCTTTTAATATTCCAGAGCTGTGGGACCGGTGCATTTTTCCGAATGACAATTTTCCTGTCAGGCTGCAGTGACAGCATAAAGACAGGCATGCCTCCTAATGTGGTCTGACCTTTGGAACTCAGGCAACTCTAATGGTGGCAAAAATAATATCCCCCAGGACGTCTTCAGAAATGAACTACTCAAGTTCTCTGTGCTGAGAAGAATGGAGTCCAGGAATAAAGCCACAGAGGTCTGAGACATCTTCCCTTTTCTTCTTGGTATGATTCTTCTCATGGCACATTATAAGTTGAACAGAACCTTTGAAGAAAGAAAAAAATGCTTAGTGGTAGATTTTTCTTGACAAGTCTATTGAACGATTTTCTTTTCTTCTGCAATTGTTACCAATCAAAATAACTTTTATTTTGTTTTCAGGACCATGAAAAATATATATGTCAGGACTTGACAGTTCAATGTGCCTCACAATGAATGTGCAAAGAGATTTTGATCTGATAATGGAAAAAGAAAGGTGTCCGTTTTAATGGTGTATAACTTTGCCCATCATGCCAATAGAGTGTGAAGCTTTGAAAGCTATGAAACAAATGTTAACAAATACATGCAGCCATGAACCATGACCCTTAGAAGTTTTGCAAACAGAGAATTGATGTGCTATTGAAAATATGTTGTCCTGAATGAAAGGTCATATAACTACAAGCAGTTACTGAGAGACATGAGGCTACAACTAGATTCTGTAACCACTTCAAATTTAGAAAGAATTTAAAATGATCGGCCATTAAACAACCCTTAAAAGAAAACTTTTGAAAGTGGAAACTTATTGTTCACCTCAGATTTTGGATTATTTCCCTTTAGGTGGGCAAAATGGATAAAATAACAATTTTACTGATAGATAACCCAAGAGGGGGTTCTTGCTTGAGTACAGCACGGTTGGATGGCCAGTGTGACCGCGTCCTTAGACATGGTTGTTTCTGATGACTTGTGGAACTTGTTGACCAATCTCTGTGAAGTCTAGTGGGTCTATTTATTTAGCATGAAAAATGTCCTGGTTTGTGTTAGCAGTATGTTTTTAGTACGTTGATGATTGACCAATCATGAAAAAGGTTTGGCTGAATTGGAAAAACAGCCCATGTAGATCGTGTAAGAGCAGGCAGAAAACAAACCCCTGTATGGAAAGCCCAGGTCACATCAGTAGTAATCAGACAATCTATTCAACAGCTAACAATCTTTATTCATCAAAAAAATCAAAATCAAAGCTGATAAATAGTTTGATGTGACCAAGATTAGACAAAGTTTGAATTTATCATGAAGACGTTGGTTTCTTTTTGTGGTCCATGCCACTGAAATGAAGCGTCTGTGTGTCGACTGCTTGACTGAGATCTACCAGGACCAGTGCTTAATTTGTCCCCAATCAGGTGCCGGGTCCCCCTTCGAAATTGTGCGCCGAAAGAAACCTTTTTTCTCGGGTTTTAACGCGTTTTTATCTTCTTTTTCACCTTAATTTCCGCACTTACCTAGTATAACATTTGCAGCAACATTTGGCACACCATGTGGCCCATCAGAACACTTGGAATCAATTTGGAATGAGCAATTTAAATAACTGACATATTGCAAATAAACACATTTTATTGCTAATGGGATTTTTTGTGTGTCACTGTCATGTAAGCACCACGCCAGAAAAAAATAAATATAACAAATTTAACAAAAGCCTGAGAATCAAAAATCAAGAAAGAATTAGAAAAAAGGTCTGTATTTGGAAGGATAAATGACCAAACATCACTAGAATGATGTGTTGTGCACTCTGCACAGTAATAATGTATCCAGTGCTTAATTTGTCCCCAATCAGGTGCCGGGTCCCCCTTCGAAATTGTGCGCCGAAAGAAACCTTTTTTCTCGGGTTTTAACGCGTTTTTATCTTCTTTTTCACCTTAATTTCCGCACTTACCTAGTATAACATTTGCAGCAACATTTGGCACACCATGTGGCCCATCAGAACACTTGGAATCAATTTGGAATGAGCAATTTAAATAACTGACATATTGCAAATAAACACATTTTATTGCTAATGGGATTTTTTGTGTGTCACTGTCATGTAAGCACCACGCCAGAAAAAAATAAATATAACAAATTTAACAAAAGCCTGAGAATCAAAAATCAAGAAAGAATTAGAAAAAAGGTCTGTATTTGGAAGGATAAATGACCAAACATCACTAGAATGATGTGTTGTGCACTCTGCACAGTAATAATGTATCCAACCAAACTTGACAGGCAGCAGACACAGTCTGATTAAACTTCCTGTCTATTTGCCACGTTGTTGTGAGCTTTGCCCACAAATAACTTTATGCTTGTTAACCGATTGTCTTCTCTTGTAAACTGTAGTCACCAGTGGTGACTACAGTTTCTCGTGAACTGACGTCACTGCTCCCTCATCCTTATCTGTGCTCCTGACTGCACAGACCACATCTTCAGCGGCTATTATGCTGTCACCACCCGTATCTGCGGAGCCGGGCTCTGCCTCCGGAACAACTTTGGCCAGTTTGGGGTCTGGCTGACTGACTGGTTTAAAGAAACTTGAGAGTTTTGATTGTTGCTTTGACATTTTAGCAGGCCAAGTGTAACGGCGTTGTCAGTCACCTGGCTGTTAAGTGTCGTTTGCGCGCGGTGCCAGTGAGGAAACGATACCTTCGCAATGCGCATTGAGTTGTGACGCGCGACGGCATGAATCACTTTTTCCCCCGTTTTACCTAATTTCTGAGTAAAATGCATAAGAAATAAGCCAACAGGCGTCACTTCAGAGAGGATTAAAGCGCAGAGAAAACACAGCTAAAAACACAGTTTATTTATTGACAGGAAAGGTGACGGAGCAGATCAAAGAGGTGCCGGAGCGGATCAAATAGGTCCCGGATCCGATCCAAGAGGTGCCGGAGCGCGCTCCGGCTAGCTCCGGCACAAATTAAGCACTGACCAGGACGTACAACTGATGAGCAGGTGCTTTTCAGGAAATGTAATGGATCATGAAATGACAGCGAGCGGGACAGAAAAAAGGAGTTTTGGTTTAATTTCATATATGTAACCGGTGTCTCTGTGGGAGGTATTGAAAGGTTGTCAGAGGCACGTATCTCCTTTCATTGTCAGGAGGTGATGGATGATGATTCCAGATTTCTTTTTGACTAAAGAGGAAAAAATATATATATTTATTAAGATCACAAGCTATGGAACTGAGCAGCGGTAAGACTCTTACAATGTTTTTTTTTTTTTTTTTTTTTTTTTTGGCTTCACAGGAGCATAATTAAAAGGCAGTTTGGAACGAAGGACGGCTTCCTGTGCAGTCTCTCTAATTATGTGTGTGAATACCTCTGAGAAAGTGCGAAAACCACTGCAATCAACGTACACTCTCTACACCAGACATTAAACTATTTCCTTTCCATCTGCCTCCTATTATCTTCGACTCACACTCGCACACTTCCCCTCTTGTGTTTCTTTTAAATTCATGACACTAATGCACAAATTATTTCAACTCACCAACTTAATGCTTGAAGATGTTCCCAACCCCGTCTGCATTCTGGCATTTATTTTCATATGTATTACTGTTTCTTGCTAAAGCCATGCACCAAGTGAGTAATGAGGACAAGGTGAGGGGCCTCTAGAGTGTAATTATTTTCATTTGGGTGACAGTGGGGGGCTGCTCTACATTAGTCTCACCCATATGTGACAGTTCACTGTCTTCCAGTAGCGGTAATGAGGACCGGGCTCTTGTTATCTGTTGGGGATGGCACCTCTAAAAATAAATGTTACCTTTCACTGTCCACGCATGACAAGACGGAGAAAAAAAAAAAAACTCACAGAGCTGAGCTCTGGAAGTGCCTCCTGGAAATCTTGTCATTTGGAAAAGTTTAGAAATACCAAAGAATGGACAGGTCAAGGAAAGGAAGGAAGGGGGAAAGAAACAGGTGTCAGAGTGAATTTAATGATATCCTATAACCAGCACAACCCCTAAGGAAGTCTGCTATTCCTTTTATTTATACCAGCATCGTACATATACACCCACTCACAAATATTCACACCAGTGACTGGATGCATTAGACACAAAAGGAGGTTTCTACAAGGTGATGCCTTTGGGCAGTTTTATCCCCTGTCGCTCCTCATATTTCTGCAGCAGCACACTTTATCACCTTCCTTTCAAAGAGACGAGAAATTCTTCAGGGTGTCGGCCTGGCAAAAAGTATTTTGTCATCTCTCAAATGCCTTACCTTGCTTACCTAAAAAATGCTGCAGCTTGTTATGCTTTATCAGTCTCTTAAATTTAACAAGAAGCTTTCATTAAAGAATAAAAACCCTGTTAAAATTCCTGCCTGTCTACCACCTATTTAGCCTGACCTGTTTGCTACACTGCCCTCATGATTTGTAGTATGGATGTATGAATGACAGTGTGGTATTTCGTGTTAAATACATTACTGGAAGCTAACCAGCTCTTAGCACATCTATTGGTACACCATTAACACATGCTAGCTTCATAACGTGTAGTTATTTTGTGCTCATATGTAGCCCACCCTCTGACTTCGCTTGTTTTTCAGGAACATTAAGGTTACCCTGCCTGAACCGGTTTTAGTTTATTGCTGTAATGTGTGAGGTTGTGACAGAGATTCAAAATGAACACTGTCTGCATTTTCTTGTTAACATTTGGCGTGGCGAGTGCAGGCGTTTCAGCTGCTGTCCAGGCTTTTCACCGACCCAACAAAACATTATCAGACTCGGTGCTGATTGCTCCTTTCAGAAAACGCGGAGCAGAGTTGATTTGAGGTCGTCAGCTCTCTTGTGAAGCTGCTCTTCTGTTGTTCCACTGTCTGCTCCATTCATGGAGACTTTTTATACACGTTTGTGGTGGAAATATTTTCAAAGGGATGAAAATTAACTCAATCAAAGCACAAATTATTTCCTAAAAGAGCTGGTGCTGTTCAAGTGTCTGCTGAATAATGCACTACTGTTGTTCGGTACTTTTAAGCTGACTTAACATGGGGCTTTAAATGTGTTTTCATGTTCTTTCCTCTCACTAAGGAGCTTTTCTGTTGGTTGGGAAATCCCTAAACATCTCAATAAGTAAAAAGTCACTGACTCAAGTAATTTGACTCCTGAAGGTTCATGAAAACCTGATGCACATCTGGATGCAGAGTGTGATTTGCTGCCTCTTGTTGTAGTGCTTTTGTTCGTATTGTCTCGCCTTTTTTTTTTTTTTTTTTTTAAATTGATAAACTCACTTTAAGAATGAAAAATTGATGACCTCTTCCTCTGAGTACCACCCCCTCAGCTGCCCTCTCTTTTCAATTGAAAGGTGAGTGCTGGCCTGCTGCCAGTTAGCCATTAAGGCCCTGACAGCTAGCTTCCAGAGGCCCTTGTGGCAGGTAAGATGCTGTGTTAAAAAGCCCATTATGCTAATGCTAATTCTGCAGAGGGAGGACGGGAAGTTCGCCCTGACACTCTTTGTCTCCATCATTAGCAGCAGCAGCACACTGAGAGAAGACGGAGAAGCTTTTTACTGCAACCTGAGCCTTTGCAGAAGATTTCAAAGGGAATCCAGGGGAGGTGTGGGCTGTTAGGCAGAGCATTGACAGCTCATTTCCTCTGTCGGATGTAACACAGATGGAACATGATGAAACACTATGCACAGTCTGAATAATCTGCTTTAGGTTCGTTTTAGAGGAACAACAGAATATCCTTTAATATTTGTAGGAGGAAGATCTGCGAGAAAGCCATTCTAGAAGATTGATATCTACATTTGAGAAGCATCGTGTGACACTTTCAGTCAAAATGTCAAAGTGCTATCATTGATTTAATGAATCTAAACTGATAAGATGCATAATAAATACAAGTCATAGACACATTCCTAAGTCCTGTGCAAGCAGGCCACCCTTTGTTTTCCTATGTTTATCCAACAGCTGATTTCATTTATGTTGGATAGAGACATATTTGCTGCCTGGATTAATTGCTAGTATTTTCCCAGAATGACGAGACAAGAAATAGTCTCCCACATCATGAACCAAATGATGGTTAAGTGCTGTTATTTTTAAAATTACAAATGCACAAACTATTGTGAGCTAATAATTAGATTTTAAAGGCGCTGGGAGATGGATTTTGTCTCTCTGAGCAGCAGCAGACTACCTGTTTCTAGTTTGGTAGTTTGATTAAAATGATGTGGGAAGCTACAGGCTAAAGCTTGATATTGTCAAACACAAAGACATTCTTATCAGAATATCAGGCTATATTGTTGGGGAAAAAATAGAGGTTAATGGCTGAAATACAGCGGCTGCATCTGCATTGCAGCTTTGTCACAGCACCGGCTCAGATAGTTTTCCATTCAAGTCAATGGTTCAACTTACACTGGATCCCTTCCGTTGTGGTTCAGCTGCATGGCTGGTCCAACAGGTCCCAGCTAATCCGCAACCATCCTATTTTTGCCGGATGCCGGAGCTGTTATGCGTCAATTCAGAGTAGAGAAGATCGAGGAGGACAGGAAGTAGTGAAGAAAACTACCTGAAAAGAGCCTGAGACTTTCAAAATAAAACAAACTGTGTCAAAGCTAGGTCGTATTTAGCTTTACCAATGCAAGAAAAAATACAATGAGTACAAATGAGTAAAAACACGCCAGGAATCAACAGGTTTGAGGTTTAAAAGCCCAACATGAATGAAGAGAGGTTTATTAATGGAGAGGAAAGCACAGGAATTCCGCTGCCCTGCAACTCCGGCCGTCTGTCAGTCCTGCAGCTTGTCGGACTGAACACACGACTGGTTTGAGTTGACAAACGCAGTCAACATGCAGCAGAGCGAAGCTGCAACGCAAACGCAGCCGGTGTATTTGAGGCGTTAAGGTTCATGTCATTAGTTTACTGCGACTATTCAGTCATGCAGCTCTACTTTATTGTTGAAATGCAACAGCCATATTAAAGGACATCAAATGCAAAAGGCTGTCATTGAAACATTTCTTTTACCTCACATTTCCACTCGTTAAACTAACAAAACCTCATGATTTATGTCTTAAACGATGTTACTGTTTAAGATAAGCAACTTCTTTAAGTCGTTTCCTTAAAGCTGGGTGGAAATAGTCTATATGACCTCATCTTTTCCCAAATCTTATATCAGACACAAGAACAGTCTCAAATATGCATTTCCAGCTAAGAATCACGCTTTACAACACTCACCATGTCAGTGTGTGTTTGCATTAGGTGCAGTGTCCCCATGTCATGTTTACTGCAAGACTTTAAGAGGGGGAAAAAAAATCAATTCCTGGTTCTCCTTAAATATTGAGGAGCTCAGTGCTTGCTTTAAATGATATGCATCCCTGAATAGTTGAGTTCTTCAGTATAACTCCATGAGCTCCAACTTTGCATCGCATAAATGATACACCAATGTGAAATGTCAGAGGTAATGCGCATCGGATGGCTGCTATAACAAGACTTGCTCATTTTACAATTATTCCAAGCAGTGAGCACAGCACCATCACTTATAAAAACCATGCATAAGTCAAGAGGCATTGAGGCTGAATGTCTCCCACACTCATTTTTCCACGGTTCAGGAGCAGGTGCATTTGTTACTCTACTAATATGGAGTCTGTTCCCATTCTGTAGTTTGTGGGTGAATGTGTGCGTGAACTCCAGGTATATATAACCAGACTTTCGTTCTTGGCAGAGGTCCACCAATGTGAGTGATATTGGAAGCCTGGGCAGTGTTCCCTTCACAGACCTAAACAGGTAGAATAAGGAAGAAAGTTAGGAGGTGTGACAAAAGAAAAACAAGATGAATAGGAAAGACAAAGAGTTAAAGAAAAAAAATAGAGAATTTAAGAATGAAACAGCAACAAGAATCAAGGAAGCGAGGAAAGAATGAAGGACAGAGAGGAAGAAACAAAGGGAATATAGGAGTAAAAGAAGAGAAGTAAAGCTGAAAAAAGATGGAAGCATGGAAAACAAGGTGAAGGAAAAGATAAAAGGCTGGAATATAAAAGGGTAGAAACAAGGACAGATGGGAGGAAATAAAGGAAGAAAGAAGGAGCGAAAGGAAACGAAGAGAGAAGGAAAGAAGGAAGGAACAAGAAGAGAAATAATTTAAGAAAACGCAAGAACAAAAAAAGGTAAATGAGAAGACAATCCCAGATAAGATTATTGCAACTATTTGTGTGGAACAACAGCAGAGAAAATTACACGTGAGACCAACTGATTGCAAAAGAATTACAAACCGAGAAACAACACATGATAGAGGAAACAAATTAATTCCATTTCTTCTGAACACAACAGCCCAACATTTATAGACTTCCTTATGGATGGAGTACAAGTTTTTGAGTTTCACTCCTTCAGCTCATGCAGAAGGTTTTTGAAGTTATTTTCCCGGCTAAACAACCTGTACCAGGTTGAGAGCAAAATCATCTATTTTTGTAAATGAAGCATCTGCCCCAGGGGGACTGTGAGGCGCAGAGAAGAAGGTCTGTTCTCTTTCGCTTTGATTTCTCTGCCTCACACGCTGCATTTCAGAAAAACTTTAGCTGAGGTAAATAATCTTTTAACTTCAAATACGACCCAAAACGCAAATATTTTATTGAAGTATTTGATGGGATGCGTTGCATATTTAATACTGCTTCAAAGATATTTCCTTCTGAAACCATATTTCATGTTATTTAAAAAAAAAAACAAATGTGAAAAAAATATGAGTTGCTGTCAGAACATTTCCAGATATCTATCAATCATCCATATGATTGAGAAGACTTACCTGTACATAGTTCATCCAAATGGTTATATTAGTATTATATGCACTGTCCCTTTAAATAATGAATGAATAAATAAATAATCATTATTTTCCCTTATTTTAAAATAAATTATTTACAAACTCTTTTTTCATATTCTAAGAGGGTTAAAACCAAGAGCAGTGGTTTTGCATTCATTTAAATGACAGTAATATTTAATGACTGCAGTTCATTAATCATTACAATCATTTAACAATTAACTGGTGTTCATAATTTTTCATCATGTTTACATCAGTCGAGCAAAGCGGTAAAAGAAAAAATAAAGCTTCACCTTTATGAGCAATGTTTGAGGGATCTTTAGAGAGAGAAAAAAAAAAAGCTACAGTCGATTCCTGCTGTTTTATTGTGACTCCACGTATGGAACCTATTTACCGAGAATATTCTTTATCTTCTTCACAGTTGGTGCTCAGATTGCAGAGGAGCTACAGTTCAAACAACCTGGAGTTGATCTTCTTTGCATATAGAACACAGTTGAGCTCATAAGCTGCAAACTGTACTCACAGCTTTGCCTGTGAATTCTTGTTTACTTTGTTTTTCATTTAAATGCATAACTGCATCACCCACAGCAAGTTGGCATAACAGATACGGTGCTGAAGTTTCTCCAGAGTCAGGAGGGACAAAAATAAAGAAACAACCAATCAATGGAGGTCCATCCAGGCGCTGCAGCAAATGAAAAATTCTGACCTGATTAACATCAAAAGAACAATTAAAGAGATAAGCAGCAAAGAAACCAGACATAATGGGGATGTGAAACACCAAAGCAATAACAATTAAGGCCCTCCACTTCTAGGATAATGGAGTCATGGCCTGCTAACAGATTTAAGGAGCAAATGACTATTTCTCAATTCATGTAATTACAATCTCACTCTTTGTATTCCCATTCCTCAAGGAGGTCAAAGAGTGAAGGATGTTGCAGGATGTGCACAGTGTGACTCTGTCCTTGCAGACTGTGTGTAATTATCTGTGCAACATGGGAAGTCTCGGCAAAGGGCAGGTTTATTTGCAGTTGGCAGAGTTGGAATTGAGCTTCTGCAATAGATTTTTCTATTGGTTCATCTTGTTGTAGGTCACATAATAATGTGCTGCAAGCTTTCGACTGCACTGTTAGCACATTGTTATTAAGGGTAGGTTCAAGAGTTGTGAGCTAATGGAATTTGGGAAATTAGTTAGTGATTCCTGGCAGTAGTTTTGTTGATTGAGTTTTGTTAAGATTTTTCCAATTTAAGCTAGCTGGTAACTTAAGATGTAGATTGGCTTTAGCTTTTAGCTTTTATTGGTAAACTTTACTTCTTGCTTAATCCAGCATTAGTTATTTAGTTTAGTTTAGCACTTTGCACTTGGTCAATCATGGTAGCTATTTTGGCCTTTTAATTATTTTATGTTCATGTATTTCATCGTTTTTATTGGTTTTACTCATTCCTGTGGTAGCCATAACAAATTTTTCAACTCATGTTGTTTTTCAGTTTTGTGCGTCCTCTCGGCATCATCGTAAATGAAGCTCGTCCTCAATGGTTTCTCCGAGAACTTTAAATAAAGGTTTCTGATTCGTCAGTAAGCATCTAATAACGCTGTTTAGGGGGTTTAGCTACTTTTTCCGTTATGCATTATCAGGACTATGGTTGATGAAGCTGATGGACGTGCACAATCAGTATGATCAGAGTATTGAAATGCATGTAAACAGTTGAGTCAGACTGAGGACAGACTGTAATTGCATTATCTAGATGTGTCAGTAGAGCTATGCTCAATCAGACTGCGGTTGGACCTGGTAGGCCTTGGCATTCAGCCAGAAGATGAAGTAGATGACCATGATAAATAGGGTCGCTGCACTCCAACACAAACAGCATGGCACATACATAAATAAAAACATGAAGAGCTACAGCTGCACCCATTGTCACTGTCAGCCATTGTCATTTGAATGTTTTCTTTTAGGATGAACCGAAACCAGACCAGAGACTAGATCTCCTGCTGTGACTCTACCGTTGAGCTAGGACCTCAGTTGGACCACTGTGTCCTGGCTAACAGCCATCCTCAACTCTGCCTCTTTACCTCATGTCAGGCCCATCAAAAGTTAGGTGGCGTCAACATACCCAATATGGCGACCATTGTTGATTGGCTTCAAAACACAAGCCAGTGGGTGACATCACAGGATCTACGTCTTAAAGGGCTAAGTCATGTGAGAGTTCCTGCTGTACTGTAACTGTTTATTGTATCTTGCTGTGGAACTATTTCTGCTTTGAGGATTGGTATGAATGGAACTTCCTTTGCTTTTGGAGCATTGCTACTGAAAACTAAATAAAATAACCTAAAACTTGGGTAAAACTCTGATCCACATATTGCTGACATATGCATGAATTTGTGTGAGCGGTCTGGTACTTTGCATAACACATGAGTTGACCCTACAGGGATTAATTTATGTGTAAAGGGGGGAGTTTGCATGTGATCTGAGTGGTCTGCAGAAAATAAAAAGCATATCCAGAATCCATGTACTGTATATTTTCTGGGAAGTATAGATGTCTGAAAATACTGAGCGTATCTTTTCAGGTTTTGTAGAACCATATCAAGTTGCAAGGATTTTTTTTTTTTCTGTTAGAGGGTTAAAGAAAGGTCAGAGGGTCAGCACATTTCATAGAAATTCTACTGCAGGAGCTTTCAAACTCTGGTTTTATTTTTACAGGCAGGAAATTTTTCTCAAAGCCAAAGTAGTTGATCCAACAAACAGCTATTAGTGCCTTTACTGCAATATGGAGCTAGGTTACCATTCAGCAGTAGCTCCTCAAACTCTGCTCATCTCAATAAAAGTTCATACCCACTGGAGGGTCGAGTACAGCAGTTCACAATTAACTTTCATATGGCTACTGTTCTCCTGTTATATACAGTATGTGCATTAGCTTAGTTTCGTTCCTCATCTGAATAAAGATGTCATCTGGAGGAGCAAAACAGGGAAATCTTCAAAGAGAAGGCAGAGCTTTGAAGGTGTCGCTGGCAGCTTCAAAGAGCAACATACATGCTTCCCAATGGACCGGAGGCTCATGAGCCTCTATTAGGAGAACTTGAGACGGGGCCTCTTGCTCCCTCCAATCATTTTACCAATGCTCTCTGTGCATTGAAGTGATGAAAGAGCCCTGATAAGCCTGTAGTTGCACAAGGAACTGATCTATTGGCTTTATGATTTTATCAGCCTTTATGAAAAAGTAGCTTAGATTCATAAGCTGTTGGGAAGCCATTGTTCACTCGAAACTCAGTTCAACGACATTTCCTTCTGTAACTTCAGTTTTCACCACAGAGACGCATAGATGATACTTCTGGGTGCTTGAAACAATAGCCACTGGCCTGACATTTTAAATATCTTCCATAATCCCCAAACATGCACTTAGAGCTCCAGCAAGACATCACAAGTGCTGCCAGAGGTTCCATAC
Source organism: Labroides dimidiatus (assembly GCA_030710495.1). Taxonomy (NCBI): domain Eukaryota; kingdom Metazoa; phylum Chordata; class Actinopteri; order Labriformes; family Labridae; genus Labroides; species Labroides dimidiatus. The sequence goes on from CM061160.1 coordinate 20,703,244, forward strand.
CTTTTATTGTTGTTCAAACAGCTGCTGCAGCAGAAATGCTTGGTGTAGGAGAACAGTAAAGGCCTCTTCAGGATAGGGACAGGAGGTTTTTGATTCCTGCTGCAGTCATGAATTCAGTAACAAAGACAAAGAAAGCTGGAGGCTGTAGCAGGTGGCACATCGACTGTAGACGGCTTAAAAGTGCACTTTCCTCAATCAGGAAGAGCAAATGAAGCTGCAAAAACTGAGTGAGGAGGTAGTGTTTAGAGAGTTATATTTCACTGAGCAACAAGTACTCATTTATTTATTATGTGATAAACTAACAGATAGCTTTAACACGGAGCAGGAAAAATCCTTCAGTGGTTTCACCAGTTGAAACAAGGCTCTCTAAAACACTTGGTTTATGCAGTTTCACTGTTATTGATGTCAAGACAGAGAATTTTAAATGGTTGCTGCAAAAAAAAGGAATGTCTTTGGGTTGCAGGCTTCTTTCATTATTCCTCAATAAATAAATGAAGACATTGTTGAGGATTCTTTAAAAATGCTGCATTTATTTTTTGTTATATCCAGGGTCTGTTAAGATTATGCAAATAGGAAACCTTATCATGTTGTCTCCCTTTTTCCTCTCTGTTTTTCTCTTCGATTGGATCCTTTCAGAACTCCTGAATATGCATGAGATCTGCCATCATAGAGGTTGTATGCTTACACAGCTGCTTAATCTCAACAACATTAAATGTGTTCTAAAAATACAGATATGACACATACATTCGCACATTAGGAGAGCAATGGGAAAACAATTTATCGTGTTGAGGTATGAGCTCCAGGCTTATATGTCAGTGAAATCTTGAGGTGTTCATGAGGTGGCATCAAATCAAATATTTGTTGGAGTTGTGAATATGAGATTTTAAAGTAGATGCTAAAAAATGGTAAGTTTGCTGGTTAGACCTGGATCCATGACCTGGATTATTATAGAAAGCATGAATGACTTACTATTATCAGAGATGATCCATGTGAATTTCATGTTCACATACTATACCCTTTACAATTTTTTTCCCCACTGGGTTGGGATTCGTACCCACACCAGACTAACTTCAGCCTTCGGATACCACACTTCCTGGCTCCATAAAGTGGTTTTAGCAGGGTCTCAGGTCATTTGTACACCATTCTTCACCAGTCTTCTGTACTTCCAGCCACATTTTCATTGCAGTCAAACAAATGAACTTCAAATTTGAGGGAAAAAAAAGATATATATTTTTTTGTATTTCTAGCATTTATTAGTGCTTTGAAAGTGCAGCATTCTTTTCATGTAAGGCTTAATGCATTTTATTATTTCGATTTGTATTTCAGGTTGTATCTGAAGCAATTAGTAACTCAAGGAAAGTTCTATATAACATCAAATGAACCACACTTAATTTGGTATATTAAAGTCTTAACTCTTATCTCTTTCAGATATCTGCCTGATCCTAATCCATAACTTAAAGTGAGATTATCAGCACCAATATGGGTTATTTTTAAATGCTATTTCTTAGCTTTCTGATTGGGTCAAACAGGACCAAATAGATTTACAGCACATTGGAGTCTCAATGACATTTTTTTTTTTTTTTTTTTTTTTTTTTTAAATAGAATTCTGTCTAAATAGTAGCCACAGCTAGAATTCAGTATCATCCATGCAGTATCATTCAACATTCAGCAGCATTCAATATTTAGTGCTTTCATTCATTAAGAGCTCAGTCTAAGACCCTCTGATTTGACCCCTGAGTTTAGTAGTGAGAAAAGAGAGATCTGTGTTTTTCTCTGCTGAAAACTATTTCTGTGATTAATTTAGTAGTGATGGTGGAGACTGGAGCTGAACTGACAGATAGAAAAAGGAAAGAAGAGAAGAAGAAACCTAAGCAGGAGAGTGATAGAGCACAAGCTAAAGGCTAAAACATGAGCTAAAGGCTAAATCACAAGCTAAAGGCCAAAACACAAGCTAATGTTTGGGATAACATTCATTCCAACCCACATGCAGCAGTTATTCTGCAGTGATCTGATCAAACTTGAGAGTCTGTCAATAAAATGAAGAGTGAGCTTACGTTTGTTCTGATTGGTAGATGAGCAGGACATAAGGATTCACTAACGTTACACGTTAGCCTACGGATACATCTCACAGCACCGGGCTGTGAGTAGAACTAGATATAGCCGTCTACTAAACTACAGTACAAACTGACATTTACTTGTTGTAACGTTTCAAACAACAGCGCTGTGTAACTGTTGATAAACACCTCAGCCCGTCACGTTGTATCCAGTGAAAAGTTGTCTTGAACAAAGAAAAGTAGTGTTAAAAAGATCTGATCTCCATTCATTTACAAAACAAAAACGCAACTTTAATTTTTACACAGTCAGGAGTGTCTGTGTTTCTCTGCTTCTTGATATTTTTAATATTTTATTGTAAACTCTGCAGACTGCTTTGTGTTGCTATATGTAATAAGAATGGTGTTTATAAATCCACCTGTGTACGTCTGTACCCACTCTCTTATAGATGCAAGCATCGCTGATCTTTTAGATTTACGGGATCTCAATTTAATTCCTGTCTGATTCATTACACTGTTGGAAAATTGTTAAAAAATGAATTGTCTTTGACAACCTTCATATGTTTTGTTCATTAGGATCACGATTCAAGCCTTCTGTCTGAACACGTAACAAGAACAATGCTCATGCACGGGTATTTGCTGTGGAACCCGTGCAGAGCAATATCCCAGATTACACAGAAAAGTCATTACTATCCTCATCTCGCCATAGATTAATTCAACACAGTGAGTGATATGAAACCCTCGGGTGGAGTTAGATTACAAGGGCACCATCCTGTGAAATCCCAAACCAATATCATATTTTAATTTGACATGTTTGCGGATGTGAGATCTGCATTCTGAGTCCAAGCAGGCCGTCTGCTTTTCACAGAAACCTTTTCCGTGTGTATAATTACGATCTGAGCCGCAGCACTAGAGCCATGAGGAGGGCGAGTGAGTGTGGCTGAACATTCATTCAGTTCCAAAATTAGAAAAAGAAATTTCACAAGTGCCGTGTGAAGATGGGGATGATGTAACGATGCGCATGAAATATGCAACACTACACCTGAAATACTTTGTGAGTTATTATAGGGTTACATTTGGGTGCAGACTTATGACTTAAGGTCTCATTTTGCCTGGATTTCTCTCAGACAAAATAGTTTGTTTGGTTTTAACAAACAGAAAGACATTTATTATTAAGCCTCTGTGTGTATGACATCAAAACAGTCGGTAAAGGAACTAAAATCAAAAGGATTATTTGTCACCAAATATTGTGTGAGTGGGTAGATGGCAGGCAAACAGCCTCCTCCTGTTTGAGAAGTTAAGTCTGTGATTAACCTCTCTCTGAGAGCTCTTCCAGGTCCTGCCTGGATAAACTGTATCTGAGGACAGAGGAGAGATATGATGGATGAGAATTGATTTTCATCAGTCTCTGTATTGACCTTTCTATTCCTCACATGTCAGAAACACGTCACACTTTGACTGACATGCTGTCAACCAAGGCAATTTTCTCTCTCTTTTATTTATTTATTTATTTTATTTCTTATTTTTTGACTTTTGGAAATAAACAAAATGTGAGTCAGAGTTTAACCATAACCTCAAATGCACCCCAAACAAACACAGCCAAAGAAAACAAAATGTCTGCCTTTTAAGATGAATAATGAGCCATTAACTGAGAGAAATGATTCATAGAAGTTTAGTGTTTGCCGAATTTGTTTGTACTTAACTGAACAGTTCCATAAAAAGTTAGGTTCGACAAGATGAAATTGTACCAAAGATGAGAAAGGCCATGGATTTATTTATTTATTTTTTTATGCTCTGTTATCTCGTGATAACTACTTATTATCTCGCTATCTCGACATAACACATCTTTTTCTCGTGATAACGAATAAATTAATAATGTTTGTCTTCATTTCAACCTGCAAGAGCTGCCATGAATGGTTTCCAGCCACTGGGTGTAGGTGTAGCCTACCGGTAAGTTAAGCTTTGTTTACTTTAGGAGCTACGGGTTAGCAGACGAGAGGCTAGCCCAAAGTACTGTTAAATGAATTAATAAACGTTTAATTATTTCTCATATTATATTGGGAAGTTAAGTTTAGCCTTCATTTATGTTACATTAGCTTAGCTAAAGCAGCTGGGTAGACAGGAGTTTGTTAGCTTCTTATCAGCTAGCCAGTAGCCGTTAAAGTAAACAAAGCGTAACTTACCGGTAAGCTACAGCTACACCCAGTGGCAGGAAGCCGTTCATGGCAGCTTTTGTAGGTTGAAATCAAGATGAAGAAGTTATTAATTAATATATTATCACGAGATAACGGTGCAAACAAAGAAGAAAAATCCATGGCCGTTCTCGCCTTGCGTAGAATTAGAAATCTGGGGGAATATATATGTTAACATCTCTGTCCTTATTCAGCTCTCTTTCTTCTTGGACCTTTGCAGTCCACCTTTAAATATAAATGAGGCAAACACCACAGCTTTGAACACTGTTAATGATATTCAGTTTAGGTTACTGTTTAGAGCTCGGCACCTCAGAGATGTTCTCACCCGCTCGGCTGTTATAGCTCGGACTGCTGGACGATGTCTTACTTCGCTATCAGAGATCATTGGGGTCCAGTATTACCTAAGGCTACTCCCACATCTGTACCCACAAACTCTCATTATTCCCTGACTCTCATGACCACATGAGGAGTAAGAGAGTGTGTTTGTATATTATTAGATTCCTGGTTTATTCCCACTGACAGTCCATGTGTATGTGAAAACGTATTCGGCTCATGAAAGCAGTGAACTTTCTCACCTCACCAACTACAGCTGAGACGATGTTGAAGCTGTTTCTTTCTGTTTGGATGAAAACTGTAAGTGAGTAATTGTCAGGTGTTCTGTCTTGAAATGATGGATTGTAAACTTTTCTTTAATTTATTTCTTTCTGTTTGATTTTAGGCTGCACAAAGTGAGGAACATTGAGACGAGGGTAGTGGTTGGATCACAATAGGAATTACAGTCATGGTTTCCCATGAACAATACTAAAACTCAGGGACAGATTATTTTTCTTCTTCTTTCTGATGCTTACAATGAAAAAAAGAACCGCTGAAAGTAGTATCAGACTGAAAAAAGCTTAGGTGTCACTGCACCACATGACCTCTTATGTGCAGCCTAAAGCAAAACACACCACACGCTAATTATATGAATATTTGCGATTGAGATGTGGTTTGAATGGACCTTATGAACCTCTTCAAATGTAAACCGATAGAATACCTGTAACAAAGATATCCAGAGCATACAGCTGCTTGTTCAAGAGCTCAGAAGTGACCTGTGTTATCGATTTTTACACGGAAATATTCTTTTGGCACATTCTATATGCGAACAGCATGTGTTCTATTGAGCACAACACAAAAGAGAGGAATATGAGTAAATAAAACAACATGCTCCTGGGTGAAATCGTTCCCCACCTCACACCATCAGATCATATCGGATCTTTGAGACTCACCAGGGGCTTCATTTTTAAACGGGGCCTGAAACTGACACACGCCTTTTCCCTCGCAAAGTTTGTGATCTGTAAAAACAAACCTGATGGTAAAATGTGGTATGTGAAGTACTCTGAGGAGAGAGAGATTGAACAATTCAAAGTTTTCGTTGGTGGATCAAAGCTTTGGTTAATAAAAATATGAGTTTGAGTCCAACCTGTGGCTACTTTCCTGCACGTCATTCCCCACTCTCACCCTGTTTCCTCCTCTATCCACTGTCATGTCCTCTCAAAAATGAAGGCATAAAAGCCCCCGCAAAAAAATAACTTAAAAATATATATATTCCACAGGTGTGTCATTTCGATCAGGCTTCCCTACAACCTGTTTAAAAAAACCAATGGCTGTTGGGTCAAATGATTTCAGGTACGTTTGATACCTCCTTAGAGAAGGAAGAAGCTGAAACTCTGAATAAAGAGGATGGAAAGGGTTTGCCAGAATGGCCCTTGCCCTCTGTGTGGCTCTAGCTTTAAAAACAGAATCAAAATCTTCTAAACTTGTGCCAATAGTTTTTTTTTTTTTTTTTGGCAGAGTTTCACAATGTTCCTCATCCTATTTTTATCTGAGACGCCATTCCTGGGTTTTTGGCTTACGTTCATTTTTAGTAAGGATTCTGTGCACTCTTATAAATGAGGACCCTGATGCTTCATGGTCTTTTCAAACCTCTCACCATCATGATGAGAGTCCCCTCACACTTCTTCCTCTGCAATGTCTAAAATGTAACTACATGGTGAATTTCTTGTGTCCAGCTATCATTTTGACCCTCTGTGAGCTGTCACCATCTCTTAACACCTTAAACACGTTTGCCAAGTCCTGTTAACACACAGTATTGGTGTTGGCTGGCTGTCAGTCTCTTAAATGTGTGTTCTTTCCTGTGTATGGTCCATTTTTTTTTAACATAAAATACCACAAATCTCTCAGTAAACAGTGAAATCAACAACATCAGTAAAGTCAAAATGGTCCAATTTTCTGACGCACCGAAAAAATATGTTGGTGTTTAAATTGCAGACACAAACCCATGCATGGAAAATGAAGCATTGGATGTAAGTAGTAACTTTGCATTGAACCTGATGAGAACTTGATGAAATAAATCAGTAGATTTGGAAGCTTTTTATATTTCACCTTCCAAATTCCAAATCTTATCAACAAGTCACACAACCTTTAACACCTGTATACCTGTGCAAGAAGTTGTTAGGAGCAAAATAAAATTTCCTCCACATGCATCATGCTCTATTTGAGAACCTGTATTTGCGTGGGATGCCAGGGCCAACATGATCACTTGTGTGACATCAATTGAGAGGGAAAAAAAAAGAGGCACACAACGAGCAGACCTGGTGGGGAAGGTGATAAGGCTGTTTTCCAATGTTCAGTCCATAGAGAGTATTTACCTCAGCCCACAGGCAAATGAAAATGCTGGCCACGTGTGCCTGCACCGAGGAGCTTGTCATGTCTTTTTGGCTTGAGACTGGCAGTAATGTGGTTTTCCTGAAACACTCTCCAGTACAATCTCACCTGCCAAATGGTACAGAGTGAAAACAACCCTGTGACCAACGGCTTTCGTTCATGCAGCTACATGCAGTGGGGGAAAAAAAATGAGTAGGACTATAATTCAAGTCCTGTACAGATTTTTTTTTTGGACTTTTCTCCAGGTACACAAAAAGTGTTGTTCCCAAAATGCCCACTCCAGGTATAAAAAATACATAAGTTACTACAGTTTCCACTTTCTTGTACCGTGTTTTACGAAAATGGGATTATTCCAAATTCATTCACTGCCTAAGAAGCATCTTCTATCATATTTGTGGCCTGCTTTTGTGTCCTGATTTTCAGAGCTCCTCTAAAGCAGCACACTTTGCTAATCTTGTTCTAAAATGCTTGCATTAACTCTGTCAACATCAGCATATGGCTCTGAAAGCCTTTACTTCACTGCTTATTGCTGTACATCATCAGATTCTGAAGGGTGACAGCACAACACTTACTGGGTCACTTATGAGCTGCATGATGGAAACTGTTATGAACACTTAATAAAAAAGTAGTTTAAAATGCCTATGAAGCAACATTTATTCAAGGCCAAACTTGATACAGTCACTGTTAGGAGGACTGTGATGACTGTGGCACAGTGGCTGTCACTTGTCTCATTTTGTGGAAGTCAGTCCCCACGAATACAGACATAAAAAGTCTTTTTTTTCGTTATATCTTTCCCTTCTACAGCATTTTCCGAAACCTGTATTTACCGACCTATGACTTCATTTATGTGGGACGGAAGGCAAAATTGCAATTATAAATAACTACTTTTACGAAGATCTCCACACACAAGCAGGGATGAGCGGGGCTTTAGAATTTAACCCATCATGTTTCTTGTAATTGCAGTAATCCATCACGACACTGCTGCTAGAGATTACAATCTCTGTATTTACAAATGCATGATAAACATTCACTGTTTATTATGCATTAGCCAGAGACATAAGAGCAGGCTTGTGTTGACAACACAGTACTTAATCAATTGACTATTATCCGATCAGCAATTAAGGCAACACACTGAGACATTTTTATTGTTAGCATTAATTAGCATGACAAAATAAACAAGCAAACAAACTAAACTAAAACAAAACCCATTTGTCAGTCTTTATAAAATACTCTAAGTATTAATTGTCTGTCAATGTAAACACTATTAAGTTTTATAGACATTTCATGTGGCCTTATTAACTCAGATTACTCAAGTCTAGGTACTGGACTACCAAGAACTAGAACATGTTGATTAACTTTGTGTTCGACAAGCCGTGCAACAGTTTGTCTTCATACTGCACGGTGATATAAAGGAGTCAACAAGGGTGTGTTGTTTGGTTTCTCTCTGCAAACTGCTGCTTCAGTCAGCAGTGCGATGCACAGCCTGTTGGTAAATAGGTGATTTGCATTTTTCTGCACCTGAAACAGTCACCGCAGGTTGACAACAAAACGTTTTACAATAACTCCACCGCACAGGTGGAAATGATCTCATTCCACCCACTCACTAGCAGCCACCAGTTAAAGATGCAAACAGCTTCACACGTATTAATGATTTACAGATGATTATGTTGATTTAAAAAAATATATAAATATATATTTTTGCAGCTAAAAATGATGCCCTTTAGATTTGACTGTTACAAATGCTTTCATTACAACAGTACAGCCCACTGTGGAGTTATATTAACATGATTTTGAGCCTTTATTTCAGCCTGCTGTACTGTTTTAAATCAAATAAAATCTAACAGTTATTCCCAGTTAAACAAAAAACTTTAGCATTTTTCTGCTGGCATTCTCTTGAGACAGAAAACAACAGAAACATCTGTGAAAAGTTCCTTTTTCTGTCTTCTCGCTCAGCTATTCCTGTAACACCTCCGTAGCTCAAACAGTGTTGTTATTCCTGTTTGCTTTGTGTCTATTTTTTTCAAGTTTGGTGGTCGTCTCGCGCTCAGCTTGATAGTTCGTTCTGTTTTTGTCTCCCACTCGTATCCTTCTGTGTAACTGAAATCTGAAACCAACTGACTAATAAGATGAAGAACTGACTTTGGGGAAAATGTCGATGCCTCGTGTCTGACTTATAGGAGTAAATACTTGAGCAAAGCCTGGCCGTGAAACTGTAGAAGAAACAGTTTTTGTTTGTGTCTTTTCATTGAAGTTCAGCTTTACTGAACTCATCAGCAGATATATATTCTCTTCTGGGCAAGTTCAAAGTATGTGCCAGTTCCACTGAAATGTAAGGATTTTATTTCGAAATATCAGTCTCCTACATGCTTGTGTGACCAAACCCTTGGACCCTTAAAGCACCAGCTCAGGGGTAATCAGTGTACTGGTTCGCTTGGGCTACTTACTTTTTCTGGTTACCATTTCGTTTTAGAATTGATTTTAAACTTTTACGTTTTCCTTTTCACAGCCTTGCTCCTCTCTACTTGGCAGAAACTTTAACTATCCGCGATCATGCAAGGGCCTTACGTTCTTCTGGTCAGTTCTATTAGACGTCCCAAGGTTGCTGCTCCCAGGTTGTGGAACAAGCTGCCCCCTGACATTCGCACCACTACTGAGCTTGGCCTTTTTAAGTCTAAACTTGAAGAGATACTTTTTTTTAGAATGGCTTTTAATTCTGACTAGAGCTACCCTGTTTTATGTATATATTCTGTTTTATCTTGTTTTATCAATTTATAAAGGCTTTTAACACCTTGCAGTTGTGTCACACTTTCTTCTGGAGCCTTTATGTATTGTTTTATGGTTTGCTTGTTTTTATTTGTTGTTTTGTTGGTATTTCTGACACTACTGTAAAGTACTTTGGCCTTTCTGGTTATTGTAAAGTCTTATAGAAATAGTGATTGATTGATTGATTGATTGATTGATTGATTGATTGATTGATTGATTGATTGATTGATTGATTGATTGATTGATTTTTAGTATCCCTTCATGACTTTAGAATAGTGTCCTCAAAATCCAACAGAATGTTTTTCAGACTTGCAGAAAAGAAAAACGAAGGACATGCTGATTTGGACATCAGTCTATTTTTCAAAATGTGACCCTAATCCAGATTCTGTGGCAGTCAGATATCACCTGCTGGGATTTTTTTTTGAATAACAGAAGTGTTATGCAACAGAATGTGGTCACATATACCTCAACAAATTAATAATGAATTGATTAATGATATTTGTATCACCATAGATTGGAAACATTATATCTAAGCTAAGCCCACTCACTAACCAAAACACAGAATCAGAATCAGAATAGCCTTTATTCACCAAGTATATTCAAAAGCATACAAGGAATTTGGTGGTTTAAACGTATGTTATACATATATGAATAAACACTAAATATCACTAATAAAAACAGATTAAGTAAGTAAAAAAAATAAGAATAAAGGAACCTATACACAAAAAAACAATAAGCAAGCAATAAAAAATAACAAATTAAGTTAAATAATGCAATGTATGTATAAGTCAAAAAACAAGATGTGCAATTTGCAATGAAAGGAATGTGCAAAAGGGAACAGACAACAGGCTGTCGTGGTAAATGAGGTATATGAGTTTTAGTTTATGGCAGGTTACTTGTTCAACAGAACAAGTTGTCTGGATGTTCTGACGCACAGAGCTCTGTAACGTCGTCCAGAGGGGAGGAGTTTAAACAGTCCAGGGTGAGTGAGGTCTGCAGAGATGTTACCAGCTCGCTTCCTGGGTCTAGACTGGTACAAGTCCTGGATGGAGGGCAAGCTGGCTCTGATGGTTTCTTTTCTGCAGACCAGTTAAACAGTGCTGCCACTCACCCAGATCCCACAGTGTAAAACTTAAACTTTTATGCTAACACCACAGTTCTGTGCAGAATTAGGAGAACCAGCACCTGCGAGGTTAGGTTACATTCGGCTGGGCCTCAGATTTTTCCCTCCCCTAATAAACTATAGTCTACTGTTATGACAGCTCCAGTCCCCCATCAGTCCTCAGTGCCATACCTGCAGTGTGGGTCAGCAAAACAGTCAAGTCCATGCCGTGGCCCTGCCTCTGCAGGGAACTGAACTTTCCTACCAACGCAGCACCACTGATTTTCTCCTCAGCCGAGAAGTCAACACCATTCACCTCTTGAGTAATTACACTCATTATCTTCCCAGCTGAACGCGGAGAGAGATGTTTTGATGCTGTTATATAGAGGCTTTGGGATCTAAAGCCGGGACTACAGCATGTCAAGTAAAACAGTTACAAGTGTTGAGTCCATAATATTATGACAAACTGACAGTGTCACCCAACATTTCTGCAAAAACAGATGCTACCAACATATAATGTATATATTGTAATGCTCGACTTAATGGGGATAATAGGATTTTAAACTCAAGTTTTTTGGGATTCTCAGAGGCTGACGTATATTTTAGCCAATAAAGGCTCTAAATTGTCCTCAGGATAAATGAAGCCTAAGCTGAAATGCCGTCACAGTCGTAGGACTCTGGAATAAGCTATGAGTAGTTTACTAATGTCATTTACCATTTCCATCATCATTTCCCATTAATGACCAGTGTGGAATATGGAGCTGAGCTGAAGGGACTGAAGTGAAGCGATGATTTCCACTTCCTGACAGTATCCATGTTACCGTGGCTAATGCCTGACAGCCTCAGGGCCCAGAGCAAGCCGTGTTACACAAGCACTCTGCCATGGAGAGAGAGAGCTGCTTTATCACACTGGAAGCAGTGTGGAGAACAGGGCCACAGGAGGAGTTTGGATTCATATTCTGTACATTGTTATGAGGGAATGCAGATGGGGTTCTCCCTACACGGGGTGTGGTGAGAGTAGGATTTGGCGTACAGTTCCCCTCCTAGACTGGATCTTAAATCTATGAGGCCTCGATGAATGCTGTGAACAGGTTCGTCCTGCTCGGCCTTGTTACCTTCATTTAACGTCCTCTTCTTTTATTGTTTAAATTTCTTCTCCTTTTATACATCAATCATTTACTCTATTGCTGTGTACACATGCTCCTACACCTCCCTCCTTTTTATTATAAATGAACTAAAAAAGAAGAAGAAACGAAGATGGTTCCTTTATTCAAGCGCACAGTGAAGAACAGGGAAAGTTACAAACTTGTGGGAGACTTTGCCAAAAGTTCTCACACTAAAAACAAACGCTGACTGACTTCATTTTTGGCACCTTTCATGGAACACTTAAAAAAAAGTGAAGCCAAGATACCGGGTACTTAGACACTAAAGGGATAAACGCTGCTCTGTGTGCTCCTTGGCATAGCTTTCATCCAGAAATAGATTTGTATCCCGCTGTCTCACTCCTCACCCCAGCAGACAAATGACAAACCTCGCCAGTTCAATCGGGTCTAACCTGGCCCACAGCAAACAAGCAACCTCATGCAGCGCAAATATTGGACAAATTCCAGGTTATTGACACTGCTGGCAGGCTATCGAGTTTTGTTTGCTTAGATTACTGGCAGTGACAAAATATATTTGGACCTTTGTAGTAGCAGTCATCATTTTTTAATTTCCATGCAGATTGAAGAGTTTACAAGGATGCCAAAAACTTTCTTTTTTTTTTGAGTTTTTTTATGGGGGGCTTTAATGTTTTATTCAGAGGAAAGGAGCACGGATAGGGAAGGAAACTGGAAGTGTAAGAGTGGGGAGTAACGTTGAGTAAAGGGAAGCAGGTTGGCAACCACCTCCAAGAACTATGGCCTCTGTACACGGGACATGCCATTTGACTCGCTACTTTTTGCTTGCTGCAGTTAATAATTTTTAGTTGAGATTGGAACATATTTTTTTTTGCCGTATTGGGAAAAAAAAATCTGAATTATTAAAAGTACAAAAACACTATTTTGTGTTTATTTTATTTTATTCATTTAATTTTTTGCTCATATTTAACTTTTTATGTGTACAGGGTGGGACATAGAGGTTTTAAAAGGTGTAAAGCTTTTGGCACATGCAGATTTCTTTGCACCTTCTGGGTAACTGACTCAGTGACTCAAAAAAAAAAACTGATTCACTTTGGTGAGTGACTCATTATTCAGTAAAAAGAATCGGGTTAACCATCGCTAACCAAGATGGTATAGCTGGTGTTTTCATTTTGAAATAAATACAGATCCTGAAGTTTTACACATATTTTCATTAATAAATAGCTAGAAAGAGTTTTATCCGTCCACATTTTCACTTCAAATGGCAAATGCAAGTTCCAAATTATGAATCGCTTCAATTAAGATTCTTGTAATACGCTCTATTAACGAGAGACTGTGTGTAGTGTTTCTTTCAGTACAACCACATAAACAATCCTGTCAGTGAATGCAACACAGCAATCAGCAAATTAGGGAGGATCAGCCAAATTTTGAAAGGTATAGATCTATTAAAATATTTTGAGGCTATGATATGGATGTGGACTCGGGGCATCTGCATGAGCTGTGTTTTCTTTCGCTGTGATAAGACTAAAACAAACCCAGTGAGAAGTCTGCGTAAGAAGTCTGTGTAGTTTCTTAAAAAGGATCCAAGTGAAGGACACGTCCCATCAAATAAAAAGCAGTGCCTCTACCCACTGTGTCGCACCGGTGCGCAATGTCCATACGCATAATTATTCTGTCTCTGTGATGACAGAGCCAAGAAATGTTCACAGGAGTTATAATTCACACGACTGACCACACAGATCATGTTTGGCAGCACAATAACACGACACTTTAATTGTACTGAGACAATAAGATAAGTAGCTTAGAGGACTATTATGTTGTGTACTCATTGATTCTGTCAGTCATAGCTGCGCGGTGGTTAATGAATGAACAATAGAATATCAACATAAAGGTTTTGCTGTCATCCTATCCAGCCAAATATGAAGACATATGTCCCTGATGAATGTGGGCTGGAGCACTCTCACTGTAAGAGGCAGAGGAAGCATGAGTGTGTCTGCCCCTATTGTTTTCTATTCAGCCCAGCAGCTCAGGCTCACTCTGTCTTATTGTTGAAGGATGCAGAATTAAAGACTCTTTTTATTTCTGTGACACGTTAGGAGAGGCAGCCACAGCCAACATCTTAGAGCCATCTTCGTAAAAGAGTTTGACCCCATTGTCAGCCTCACTCTATTCTCATCTACACCTGAATTTTTCTTTCTCTTTCACCCTATCTATTCATTCCCCCATTATTCCATCTGTCCTCCAATTTTTACCACATCCTCTCCCCGTTCCCTCCCTCTCCCGCCATTCATTACCGATCTCTGTGGCACTTTCTCGGTGCTTGTCTCTCATCCTCTTTTCCGCTGGGGAAAGAAAAAAAAAAACGACCAAGCCCAGCATGGTGGGAGCTGTTTTTCTGTCTGTGTGCTCATTCATTCACATTAAATCACCCTCGATGGCACTGACCCTGATTCCCAATTTCCTCAGTCACTGAGCTGACACTACAGGAATAGTAAAGCCGCTGCTCTTTGCATGCTGATAAAAAGACATTACAAGGCGACAATGCTTTTTTCTTTTTAATGTCTCACTTCTCCACATGTACTTGAACATAAAATTCATTTCCCACTGATGTTTTGCAGAGCAGAAATAAAAAAATAATAATAATCCCAAAGCAACACTCGAGGGCTCGCAGCATATGAGAAATGGAATTTGCAGTGCAAGACTTTATAGTGCACTATACAAATGTGCAGACAGTCATGTTGTGAGTTAGCTTCTTTACCTGTAGGTTTTAGGTTTATTATATCAGCAGTGTTTCTTGATTTTTAAAGTCATCTGAATGTTGAGTTGGGTCGTCATTTGACACATGATTTGTGCAGCACTTTTGATTTAAGTAATGCAACCATCGAACCGTTAAAAGGTTAGTTTAGGGTTAAAAGTATCTTGTGGGGTTAACTGTTAAAGGTTACAGCGGAGTGATGAAGCGGAGGTCAAGGTCTCCAGAGGAAGAATCGTATTGATTGGTGTGATCCCCATGAATTTATCCTCTATCTTTGCTGAAATGGCTGCATTGCAAACAGGAAAGCAAAACAGCAAATGAATCTATTATTATTATACCATTAAAGGGATTTTTTGTATAAAAACAATTAACATTTAGTGAATTGTTGCAATAGAGAATTAGGCCTCCTTTCACCACCTGTCAAAACAAGGTTGGGCTTGCAAAAAATCAATGCCGGTCCATCATTTATTTAGCCTGCAGAGGTTAGAGAATCAGATGGTTAAGAGCTCAGTTAGACATGGTGCGGCACCAGTTATGAGAAGAGAGGGAATTTGGGGTTTCTACCAATTTAATCTCAACCTTTTGGTGAATATTTATGCACCAGCTAGCGGTGGAGAATTCATCATTTAGAAGGAAAATACAAAATTGTTCCTCTTTTTATTGATAAAATGCCTCCTGCATGAATTTCAGATTTTAGCCGGATTTGAGCTCTTTGTTAGGAATGACAGTGACAGTTTTATCTGAGGAGTCGTCTTCATGCTGAAGGGAAAGAGATGATCTGCTGCATTTAAGAGGCAAGAAACACGTTTCATTTGGTCCGAGGCAGATCATTTGAAATATATCAAGGTAGTAAACTGATAGTGACCTGTTTTTGTGTAGGAAAATGCAAATCTGTTTTTAGTTATTTGTTTATTTTTTTTTTTTAATTATTATTGCTTTATTTTATTACAGTTTTTTGGGCGGCTATTTTGCGTTTATTCAGAGAGTAAAGAACAGTGGTTAGAGCAGGAAGCAGAGTTAGAGTGTAGCATGAGTGATGTGGAAAAGAGGCCACAGGTTGGATTCAAACCCAGGCTGACCACTCGAAAGCGAGCCTCAGGGGCCAGCGCCAAGTCTTCAGCAGTTTTGCCAGTTATCACTGAACATATGACATAAAGCAGAGCAAAGTGCTTCTAAAAAGAGGGCAACTACTTATTTAAAATGTTTTATTGAAATTAACAACAGAAAAAAAATGGCTGGCAGAAATTCTGTTGATAGTCAACTGTTTGGCCAAAAGCCAGTGCGTATGGAAACTCCTGCATGTTATCATTACATTCATTATAGAAGGCTGTGTTTGTCTGGATCTTAAAAGCTTGTACTGTGGAATCACAAAGGTCACAGAAGAAACCATAAACAGATAAATGAACACAACACTATGAAGCGGCTCTGTGGTAATATGTGAACAGACGAAGTAGCAACAGTGCAGGAAAATGTCTGAGTGCAACACATACTTTCTGCTTATACTAGGTTTGAATGATATGTACTGCTGTATGAAATCAATACAGAATTTTAGGTCAGAGTGTTTTAATAAATATCAGCACAGTTGGGATTACTCTCTGCTCTCTGCCAATGAGCTAATTCAGTCCATCACTCCCTCTCTTATCACAAAACTTCACCATGATTCATCTTTGGCTCAACAGAATATATGGGTAAATACAGTAACTTGTTCTGTAACTGTTTATTTATCAGTCATAATCCCCTAACAGGAAGTTGCAATGTTGCAACAATTAACGCAAATTCAATCAATCCCTGGGTGACCTTGCTATTTCATCAAATGACAGCAGCTTATTTGCAAATTTGACCAGTCATAATACTTTCACCCATGCCCTCCAGTTTGTCCAATCACAGCAGTCAGTCCCCCGTTAAACTCACTTCTTTGTTTATGAAGTTGCAAACATATCCATAAAAAATGTCTCTGATTTACCAACATATATTGCAGCTAAGGACCGCTGAAGGAAATAATATTCTGCATGAAAATCATCTGTTGACAAACACTTTTCTACCACGAAAACACACGGGGAGAACGACTGAAGGACGACATATGAAGCAGAGCACAGTGACAGAGGCTGCATGCAGTTTGACTGAAACAAATGGGTTGTGTTAGCGTGCGTGGATTGGGGCGGGTGGGGATGGGGTGCAGGGTATACTTTTGAATATACTTTTGAATGTGTAATGATATTAGATGAAGAATGTGTGTAGGAGAGAGAGAGATAGAGAGACGTCACTGAGTGACAGTTAACTGAAAACACTGAATGCTGTTTTATTCTCACTGGATAAAGTTGCCTTTGATTTCAAATGAATTGTGTATTTAATAAAATAAAATTGCAACTAGTTTTGCAATTTTTGTTGATTGCAGCAATTTTAATGCAATGAATAAATAAAACATCATAAACATCACAACATGCATTGCAATATTTTCAAAAAGATGCCACAAAATCAGCAAGTTTAGTCCGCAACAATCCCCCCAAAAAAAGTCCACAAACTCCTGGAGAAACTTCCAGAGTACGTGGAAATTGGAAGAATTTCATCACAAGCTTGATATCCAGTGTCAGCGCTGCTTGACAGCCAGCTTCTGAGTAAGCCACCATTATTAGCAGGAAGAGAGCGACTGAATCCACTGTGATCAGGAAGTATATCTGACTGGTTTCAGGTGGTTTACAGCTCTCCCTCCACCATGAAAAAGCCTCATTGTGATGTTATACAGTCTTAGACTCACTATGTGAATGCCCATGACAGGAGCTTTTAAGCAGTGACATTCATTGTTACCTGACATCTCTTTGTGAGTATATCCTTTGTGTTTCTCAATATAGATTTAAAAGCATGCAGTCTCAGTTGAGAGCATGTCTTTATCGTGTATAAATCTCTTTTGTGAGTAACGACAAAAGGAGAACAACAAAAGCACTGATGTTTCTGTTAACTCTTGGCTACAAGGCCCTGTTCTCTGTCCCGTCCTGCTGTTTACAGAGCAGCAATTTAAATCATGTCATGTTGATGTCATCTGCAAGTCCAACCTACAACAAGTAAAGTGATCATGTCAAGGGTATTTAGTGCACACTTTGTCTTTCTGGTGTCCTTATGCATGAGAGTCAAACAACCTGATATTGACATAGTGTGGCATAACTTTTCCCCCTGACTGCTCCCTCTTGACCATCAATCACCAAGACGGCCAATTCATCAGCCAGGCCTGTTGGTCCAGCCCCCTCGTGACACACAAACGTTTTTCCAATTTAAAATCTGATATTGATGGAGCACTGTGTCCTGCTGCAGCCTATTTGAACCTTGCTGGGCCCAATATCCTCATCCATATGCTCGCCCACACTCTGTGGTAATAATTCAAGACACAATTTCTTCACAAGGTACCTTACAGGAAAGACATCCACGCATTGACTAAATGTGGGGACTTGAAAAAGAAACCCAAACATCCCCAAATGTCAAATGTAACTTCTCCAACTGATTGCCTCTTCCTGAGTGTAGTTCTCCTTTTATAAAACTCTAAACATCCTCTCAGCACCTGAATAAGAATTTGCTTCTGTATGTGGTGAGCAAGTACCCATTTTCCAAAGTGTCCTTCAACATCAGTGTTAAGTTTTTGAAATGAAAATAATCCATGTTTTAGCATAGAGAGCTGTGGGCGTAAATGAGAATTTATTACATCATTAAGTTAGCATCAGATTAGCTGTATTTGGTTACCAATTTGAGGTCCAGGCATGAAAGACAACAATGTATATTTGACTCAAGAATGCAGTTTCCCCACACAAAACTTGTAGCATCCGACACGTGCTGCACATGATCAGAGAGAGAGAGAGAGAGAGAGAGAGAGAGAGAGAGAGAGAGAGAGAGAGAGAGAGAGAGAGAGAGACAGAGAGAGACAGAGAGAGACAGAGAGAGACAGAGAGAGAGAGAGAGAGAGAGAGAGGTCCTTCAGTCCATCCCTCCTGCAAATTCATTGATCAAAATGAATTCTTGTTGAATCTGAACCTTCTCGTACCACTGATGTGGAACATGGTCCACACGTGAAACACCTGTTGGTGTAACTCAGTGCTGAATAAAACATTATAAGCTGCAAGTTGTGTAAAGGCCCATTTATCCTCCCTTTACACAGGAAAATGTATATGTCCCTTTCAAACGATGTTACAATAACTGCTTACATGCTTCCTTGTGTCCGTGACGTAAGCATTGCTGTCAACCATTGCTAATGTACCTCTAAAATTAAAGACAAAAATAGAGGCAGAAGTTCCTCACCGACTCATTAAGTTTTTCAAAAAGTCTGTCCGTTGTTATTTCTTCTTATTGTCTCACTAGATCTCCGTATCAGGTAGTAACCATTGACTGTATAAATATGGACGTAGTCTCCACGATGTCGCCCATCTGTTCCTGATAGAGTCAAATGAAGCCAATCACAAGCATGTCCTTCTTTTTTAGTAGATTCATACTTTAGACAGAAGGATTTTCACCCTTAAAAAGTGTTGTTTCTTTGTTAACATCCTCTCCCGTCCTTGATCTGAGTCAGTAATTTGACCCCCACAGCCTCTGTGACTGCTTTTGGCATTACTCAAACTCCTCTCGGCTTTCAAGGCTACTCACTCCTCTGAGCATGATGACATCAAAGAGAAGAGAGCTGTGTCAAGATCAAACAAGCCAGGAAGTCAGTGGAGCTCATAAGGAAGTGTTCAGATATCTACAAGAGCTTCGCTGGAGTGAGAATATATATTTTTTATTCAGTCTTTGTACATACATTATTTAGGCAGTGTAGAAACTTACAGCAAAGCTGACAGTAATGGACTATGCTTACAAGAGCTTATGAGGGTTATCAGTGAGGTGGCTGGCTGTAGAACCAGTAGCCTGTTGTTTTTTATCTGAAGGACGTCTGAAGTACCCAGTTTGATGGAGTGAAGATTCCACTTTAGTGTGTGTTATCCATCCATTCAGTCACCCCACATAGTTATGGAATTTACTGATCTGAAGGCTTGTTTGACGGAGTTAAGCTTACTCAAAGAAACCTATAGGATGATCATAAATCATCAGGGAGACAGCAAAAGAGACCAAGAGAATGTGTTCCAGTAGTGCACTCCAGGTCCTTAAAGTAATTTTATTTTTTAACTAAAATTTGTGAAATATTTTCAGCTAAACATGTTTGGTATTCTGTAAGCCTTTCAAATCCTTACTGTTCTAAACAGTCAGAGCCACTGAAGCAGCTAAACAGACTAAAACAATGATTATCATCTAATAAACACTGCACCAACAAACGTGGTTCATTTAACCTCAAATAAACAACACGCAGCACACAAATTCATGTTTCAAACTCTGTTTGTCTCTCTCACATCTTGACAGCCAGCTACATCAGAACTGTACTATAAATTATAAATGTGTACTATGTGGAAAAAGGTCAGATTAAGGTTGTTTATTTGACAGTTTCAGCCCTCCAGTTATTAATTGAGAGAAGTCTGAGGTGTGTGTGCAGACTGTAGCTTTAAATAATGATGACAAACAGATCAAGCAGTCACAGCTGTGTTGGATAAACAGGTGCAGGAGCGCTCAGATGCTCTTTGATATGATGCTTTTTGCATCTCTTCAGTAAGCCATACAACACTAATAAGGTCTGACTAAAAACACTATGCACACTATATATATATATATATATATATATATATATATATATATATATATATATATATATATATATATATATATCACAGTGATGCTCTATATAAAGAAGATGTGGATTCTTATTAATCCAAAATGTCTCCTGATCTGTCTGCTGTAAGTAAAGTCTGGAAATGTTCCGATTTTTTTTTTCTTTGAAGTCACAAATCTTTTTAGCTGGTTGAAAAGGCCGGAGAAATTAGTTGTTTTTTTTTGTTTTTTGTTTTTTTTTGAAAAATAGGCAACTACAACCAGAAGATTGGATTAAGGCCAAGACCTAAGACATTTCTGAGGCCTCTCATTGGACAACAACCTTAATGGACATAAGCAACATTCTACCTTTAAGTGGTTTGACATCTTGCTGCCATAAATAAACTCTAATAGGGACGCTGTATTTGGCCAAATGAGGCTCTGCGTGTCCCCTCAAAGCCAGGAAGCGCTCTCCTAATGGTACACTAATGCCTTTATTGGATTACGCCAACATCTTCTGTTTCAGTGCGTCACAACTACAGCATTCTGCTGCATTTGATGGAATGGAGATAGGCCGGGGTG
Source organism: Labroides dimidiatus (assembly GCA_030710495.1). Lineage (NCBI taxonomy): Eukaryota > Metazoa > Chordata > Actinopteri > Labriformes > Labridae > Labroides > Labroides dimidiatus. Next base: position 20,724,162 of record CM061160.1, read on the forward strand.
GGATTGATATCACCCAGGTCCAAGATGTCTGTAACTAAGAGTCTTTCCAGCTAAGGATTATATTCATCTCCAATTACCAGATTCTTTTTCAGCCAGCAGACCCTGTTGATCATCAGTACATGTAGAGCTGTTTTCATAAGATGCTTATGCTTTCATGTGGTCATAAGATTTGCAGAGAACTCTCCAGACCACTGCTTAGCAAGTCAAATGAAGAAGTTGCTTTAATGACAGTAACATGATGAAAAGCATTAGTGCAGTTTCATGGATACTGTGCCAGGACCAGGAAGAAAAGAGGGTGAAAATAGGGTCAAATCAGCAAAACATTCCTGCCTGATATAACATTGATTTTCATTAAATCCACACTCTGGTGCATTTGCAGAGATAAAAGACTATGATCATTTCTCCATTACTTACACTGCCCTAGAGGTTGCAGATTCTAACCTGCAGACTAAGGAAGCAATTACTGTGCAAATAATGCAGATGGTGCAACAAAGTACTTAAGAAGATGTTTTTTTTTTCCATTAGACGGACTCTTAGGTCTCAATAAGGACCTTGGCTTTTGTGAACCCCGTTAAATTATATGTAAGTGTGTGTGAATCCCTGTACATAGGGGATTCTGTTTGTGCATGCACATTCTGCATGTAAGGCTATTAGCGACCTGTCCCCTGGGTTTATTAAAAAGGAATGCTGCAAAGCTCCTGACAGCTTTCAGGGGAAGGTTTATTGATGACCTGAAGGGACTGTGTCATATAGATCTGCTACACCTCTTCCCATTGGTGTGGATAAACTTAATATTGCATTTCTCAGCACATGCTGTATACAACGTGATAACCAACACACAGAAATAGATACAAGGCTGTACACACAGACGCACACACACGCTCATCCAGGGCTTTTTACTGTTCTCGTCTTGCATGCTTAATGTCCTGCTAATGGATCCATTGAGTGCCCAGTTGAGTAGGCCTCTCACACCCAGAGGAGTTTGTTAGTGCTCGTAATGACAATGCTGGTGAGGGCAGTTGCCTTCGATATCTCCTCACCTCCTGTCATAAATCTCTCCATACTGAAAACAGCCGTCATTCACTTTCCTCTCAATATCACCACTCGACACTTTGAAGTGGTGAGATGTGTATCACCTTCAACAGCAGAACTTTTTTTTCTTTCCCGCCGTAAGTGCTCCTTAATTCTCCTGAGGGTCTTTTGAACCACTTGACCAAATGTTCATGTTTTCGCTGACCATATTTTCACAAGCCTGTGCAATATGGTGCCACATTACCTGTTTATCATCAAGCAGCAACCTTTCAGACTGAGAATGCAGCCAACATGGAAGTGCAGGAGGCTGAAATTCCTCAGGTGGCAGCTCAAGGCTCCAAAAGCAAGTCAGTTTCCTGAATAGGAAATATATTAAACATCCAGATGACAGCAAAAATAAAAATCTTTGGCTGTGTCAAATAACTTTTTTTAAAGTATATTTTTTGGCAGTAGGAAGTTTTTCTCTCTCTTCTAAGATGTACTTCTCATGGTTCAAGCAGTCGCCTACAGAAGCCTCATTGTTCCAATCAATAAGCAGCTCTGGTCTGCTATAATAAACCGTCTGCTTATTTAGCCTTTTATTTTTTCATTCTAATTAATGAACTACTGGTTTCATGGTTTATCGCTGTCATTTACTGACCCCTTCTTTTTCTTCAGAGCAGAGAAGTGAAAATTCAGTAAAGATGTGAAAATTTCTGACGTTGATTTTAAACTCAAGCCTTCAGGACTGCAGCTAAAAATAAGAAGAGATTATGTCATGATGGCTACATCTACCATTAATCGATGAAGTAGGGAGTCATTGGCTTAATAACGGTCTTGTGGAGAGATTCAAACATCGCTCAGCAGAAGAGAAGCCAGCTGACTAATGAAAACCAGCATCATTCATTCATTTACACCTGAGGTGAATGAGTAATGGCTTTGGAAACTGAAGCGTCTTTGTCACGTTTCATGCATCTCTCTTGAGTATGGGCATGACAGATCATTTCATTTTCATCCTATCCTACCCTATTCCATTCCATTCTATGTAATCCAATGGGCTCCACTGTCTTCTGTGACTTTTTTACTACATCCAGAGTTCCCGCAGTTTTACTAAGCTGCTGTTTCTGCTATTAGTCATGTCTCAATGTTCAGCTTAATGAACGCTTTTCACAGCACAGTGTGAAAATAAAATTACACGGGAAAAGAGTCAGATGGGTGTGACTTTTAGCAGCCGTAGGACATAGTGAATGTCTAGGTGGGAGCTGTGAACAAATTTTGACACTTTGGCACTTTGTGTTTTACCTTTTTTACTCATTTACGTGTTTATCATAAGATCTCGATTTTACCTTCAGGTGCCTTCCATCTCCAGGTGTAACTATTTGTATAGACGGCAAGAAAAGAATGAATTTGAACCTAGCGTAATAAAGAAGAAAAGAGCAATCATATCACTTGCTATGATATCTATCAGTGAGGTGCTGAATCAGAGAACAGTAAGATGTTTCTGTGGCTCAGTGCTTAAGGTGGTGATTACATGAGAACTGTATTAGGATCAAACGCTAAAGTATTGTTGTGTTTCGGCCTCTTGTTTACATGAAAACGCAACTTTTTAAAACGCCCTCCAGAGTGGAATTTTTCTGATACGCTGCAAGCTCCGTCGCCTTGTGAACAGCCAGCACTTTTGATTTCCATGCACGAACCAGACAACACCGACGGTTCAATGGCGGACTACCATGTTGTGCTTGTGCTGCTGAATCTGCTGACTGACTTTCAACAAAATGTGCATCTATTGCTCCACTTCTGCACTCAGATAAGTCGCATTTAATATATACACCAGATGATCAGCCCACCTCTTCTTCGGCAGAGGGCTACCAAAAGACCCCACAGTTATATCGCCACCTACAGGCCTGTTATGCATACAACAGTGTTATCAGTCCCTCAGCATTTCCGTGTAAACAGATTTTTTTCTCTGCGTTTTTTTTTTTTTTTTTGGGGGGGGGGGGGGGGGTTTCGAGTGAGTTGCTGTGAAGCGTTGTCATATAAACCGGGCCTTAGTGTCCTGTACCCAGATGCTTTCTGAGGACGTTTGGGCGAAGTTGTCCTAAATAACTGACAGAAGACTGATGGATGTTAAACAGAGCTGTGACTATATCGGACACAAGGTGACTCCTTCAGGGCTATTTTCACATATTCTCATGGCTCGTTGATCTATTGGAGTGAGGAGATGAAATCTCTCTGAGAGCTGTCCATAAATGGCTCGAGTGAAAGATTGGCACTGGAGATGCTGAAGAAAAGAAGCAAGAAATAATCAACCAATCAAAACAGTTGTAGCCTGCAGTGTGAGGCAGTGATTGGTTCACAAGAACGCTTTGGTGAGCGGTGTTTTCTAGGCCGCTGAGCTGCTGTGCTAGCTTTGCTGTGAGGACAGGGGGTAGTTTTTCTGAAGGGCTTGTGTGCATGATGAAAAATATCTCTCAGTTGAAACTAAGTTGATCATTAGACTATATAAGCAAATAGAGGATGGATCCTAACCAAATTATAAAACACATAACAGCCTTTCTCTAAAACAATCACCCAGTAACTCAGAACTCATCATAGTTTCACTCAACATTTTTTAAATGCAAAAAATCTGTTAACAGTAATCTGTAAAACCAGAACGTATTATTCAATCTGCACATGTGCAAAGCAGCCGATCTTCCTTTAAAACAACAACTTCTTTTGTAAGAAAAAAAATCCAAATCAAGCGTCGTGTTGCAATCCCCTGAGGTTTTCTTCATGATTACATCTCACGCATTTACCCTTTACTGTACGTGTTGTAAATATCCATCATCATTCCACAGCGTCTACATTTTCCCGTCTTATTCGCTCTAATCCCTCGCAGCGGGTCAAGAGAGAAAAGCAGAGCACGGGGAGAGTTGAGGAAGAATAATGCCATTTCAGGATAGGCCTTATTTAATTTACTGCAGGTCGATAAAGGTTCTCCAATTGCCTCTCCCAGATTAATAAGTAACCCACATGCGCTGTCCATCACTGTCCATCTCCCATTAGGCCTCTGAAATGGGGGCCCAAATTGCCTGGCAAGGTTGACTCTGATGGAAAACACACTCTCTCGCTCCTTTTCTCTCTCCGTTACCATCACCCCCCCACCCCCCTCACTTTTCCCTTTCGAGCTATCAGGTTTCATGTCTTGAAGAGCAAAAACAGTTAAGCTGTACTAAGAATACATGAACACTTTTGCCTCGTCTCTTTATTTGCATGGGGTAATGTTTTATTTTCGGCATTGAGCAGGCTGGAGAGCAGTGGCATACTCAAACTGTTTGAGTGGTGAAAAATCAAAGGGCATCCGCTGTTTGCCATGAAAGCTTCAAGACAAACTAATGTTAGAAACTGGCCACTTTATTACATTGCACATGAGAGGGCCCTCTTTATATTATCACAGTTTTATTCATGTACTGGAAAAACTCAAATCTAAGCAAGTGTTTTTGTCTTATTCTTTATAAAAAAATGTCTTACTATACTTAATATGAGCCACATTCAACTGACAAGTTCAGAAACGTGTCTTATTATGAGATATTACAAGACAAAAATCTGCCAGTGGAGTATGAAAAATTTACTTGTCAAGTTTAGAATAATTTCTTAATACAAGAAACTTTCTCTTACCCAAATGGCTGATTTTTTTTTTTACAAGCAATTCAAACTTAATTTTTGTCTTTTAATATCTTGAAATAAGATGCGTTTTTGGACCGTTCTGTTGAATGTAGCTCGTATTAAGTTTAAAAAGACATTTTTACTGAAAATAAGACCAAAAAAAACACTTGCTTGGATTTCAGTTTTTTGCAGTGTAAAGTGGACTGTTCTTTAGTGCATTTTAAACATGTATATAAAGTAAAAATGATGGATTTTCAAACTAAACATGCACATTTTCAAACCACTTCATATTCATATTACAAATCCCTGTTTTACAAATCCCTGAATCTGTCTGTAAATTGCTCAAGACTGTTTTTTTTTTCTCAAAAAATAGAACCAGACCTTTGTGAGTTCTTCTGGAAACTTATGCTAGAATGATATCGTCACCGCACATGATCTCCTAACTGGTCTATAAAACACTAAAGGAACGGGTCTCAAACACCCAGGTCTGCCCATAGCTCTGCTCCAACAGGCTTCCAGAGGGTTGGCCAATCAGAGGGAAGGGACTGTGGAGCAGGGAACCTTAAAGAGACAGCAGCTAAAGCAAAGTGTTTTCTGCAACAGCAGTATGCAAAAAAAAAAAAAAAAAAAAAAAAAGTAGGAGCTTTTTTTTATGGAGCTGTGAATGTGTAAAGCTACTATGAGGTACCAGAGGCACAGTATAAAGTCTAAAACAGAGGCAGAATACCCCTCTTTAAAGAGAATCCAAGATGCATCTATTTTTATTTCATCCACTAGAAAGGCATTTAGAGGGCACTTTGTTTACATATTAGCATCAGAAGGAATTTTGTTCACATTTTTCTCCACTGGAATGGCATCCAGAGGGCACGTTGTTTAGGGTTTTACCCTGTGTGAGACCTACTAGAGTTTTTTTTTTAATTGTTATTATTTTTATTTTATTGTATTTTTAATGTGACTTCATCTGCAAGGTGACTGGAGAACATTCAAGAACTTATCAAGCATTTTTCAGACATAAGCAAAAAATAAATGAAGATTTATGGCAAACAAGGCCATATAAACATAATATAAGCCCTTTTAAATCTACCCCTCCACTATCACCCTCTCTCCATCAGCGTATCTGGGCTTCCAAATAATCCTTACTATTCTTCCTTTGCCTATAAGCACGTCACTTGTGTCAGGGGTTTGAACTCGGGGTGAAGCAGAAGCTGTTTGTTGCTCAGAAATAAATCTATGAGGTTGAGTCATTTTTTATGAGGTTGATCTGCTGTGTCAACATTTTGCATTAAAAAGTGTTTACGCTGAGTTTGTAAACAAAGTTGAGATATTCATTGGAGATAAAGTGTTATATAACAATGCATTTTAATTTGTAGCCTCTTATAGCCAATAGATGTCTGTGGGTTGGATTTATGTAACAGGGAAACAAGGTGTCTTGGCTCTGGTTCCTGATAATCCAGTAGTGAGCAATGCTTGAGGATCTGAGTGGTGATAACGTATTATCTCCCCTCACCAGCTGAGCTCAATGAGAGTTCTCCTTCAGAGTCAAAGATGGAGAGACCGAGCGGCCAGATAAAACAACACAGAGGTGGAACATGGCCTCTTTTGAGGTGATTGTCCCCACAAGGAGAACAACAGCATGTGTTGTTTGTCCAAGCGTTTACAGCGGCCTGCGTTTATGTTTTTTCACAGCTTATTCTATTCATCTGTGCGACCAGAAAAGACGAATCTCTCAGCAGCAAAAGAATTATTGTAGAAGAAGGACATTTGAACAAATGCTTCAGTTTAAAATAATCAATTTAAATGAAACACCTGCTACTTATTATCCTTTCTCTCGAATAAGGACCCTAACAAAAAACGTCTCATACAGATCATTTAAAAAAAAATTCACATTAGAATTTCATCTTACTGTAACACATCACATTTTTCATTGTGCTTGACTGAAAAGCTGCAACAGATCTCGGGGTTATCTTTTAGTCACTCTCCTCAGAGAGAAACATGAACAACCTTGTAGAAGAAACTTGTCACAAGGACACCTTTTTTGCATGATTTTCTTTGAGTGCTGTTCTGCAGACACTGCTGAAAACGCAAATCTAATGAATATGGAACAGCCATCAATGATGTGTGGGAAAATTAAAATTCTCCTGTAATTCTCCACTCTTCTTTAGCTGCTCCAGACAAAATGAAATCATTTTTAACATTTAAAAACAATGAGAGGATGTTTAAACACACTAAAATTGAGCAATATTTAAAAATCCAGTCGAATGATGACTTGAATGTCATGATTTTTCTCCTCCTGTTTTCTCCTCACATTGTGTTCACAATACAACATTATCATGATAAATGAGATTGAAGTAAAGTGAAATGTGAAGTTTCTGACAATTCAAAGGCTACTTACATTTTATTATTTTTGTTCTTAATACAGAAACAAAACACAAACAGACAGAGTAATGAAAAAAAAATTAATGATTGATTATTCTTTTGATTAATGGATTAGTTGTTTGGTCCATAAAATGTTAGAAAAATGTTGATGTTTCTCTGAGTCCAAGATGACATCATCAAATGTCTTGTTTTGTCTATAAACCAAAGATTTTCAGGAGCAAAGAAAGTGAAAAATATACACTTTAATGAAGCTAAAATCAGAGAATCTTTCTTAAATAATTACTTTAACTGATTAACCAATGATCAAATTAGTTGACGATTAATTTGATTAATTGTTGTAGCTTTACTTACCACTTTTTTTTCTAACAATGGAGACGTGAAAGTTAGAAATACTTTTTTTTTTTTTTTTTGCCATGAGGACTTTGTAATGGGCAGTCTAACTTCCCACTGAAACTTTTCCAACTAGGAGAAAAATCTCGGTGAGGAGCTTTTGGTGTCACAACCTTCACAGAAGCCCTTTCCATACTGTCAGTCCAGGGTGTGATATTAACATCACTCCAACATCTGAGTGTGGAGGTCTGTGAGGCACTCTGGACCAGTGGAAGGAGCTGGGCAAAACTGGACTATGCTTTTTGTACTCTGTGTGTGAGTGTGTGTATGTTCATGAGAAGAGCTTGCAGTGTGTTAGCGCTTGCGCCTCAGAATTGACAATTCCTTTTTCATCTAAAGCGCCAGTGGGACCATTTTACACCATTATGGTTTTGAAGTTGTTTGGTTCATCAGTTTCCTCTGACTTTTTGGAGTCTGTTTTTTTTTTTTGGTCGAGTCTGTTACTTTCTCACCTCGCTCCGATACCCCTGACTTCAAACAATACCGTGGATTCTCAACAGCAAAATCTTCCCTCACTTCGACCACATTTGATTTTGACCGCTGACAGAAGAGATATCCCACTAGTGCCCACTATGCCCTTGCTTATTGAAAACAGCATTCGGTATTTATTTTATAAAACAAATTTTCCTTAATTTTATCAAACTGTGTTGCCAAGTTTTCTCTCCTCTTGGCATCCTTCATGGTTTCTCCCAATAGAAAAAATAATAAGCTCTCAGATCATTATCCTTCACAGTGGTTGTTTTATAACATAAAGACTTTATTTTGCCAGGAAGAAGTTGCTCTTTTTTCAAAGCAGGAAATGATTTTGTCACCTGTTTCAGCTGAGATGTAGGAGCTGTAATGGAAAGTCTCTCATGTTGTTTGCAAATCATATTCATCCTTTGTGAGCGGAGTCCTCTCTTGATGCCCTTTGGTGTAGACATTTTCCCATTATGCGAGTGCCGGAACACACTGTGCTCTGTTGTGGGTTTAATGGGGCTGTCTGCAGAACTCAACATAAGAAATGCAATATCCTCCCTGAGCCCCTATAGATGATCAAGTCAATGTACTCCCGGCTGTAATTTGACGGTATAACACAAGAGTTCATTATTAGTAGTGAAGAGACTGTGAAAGCACTGGCTTTATGATGTTTGAGTCTGACGAACAGCGTGAAAGCGTTTCTTATTCTTGCTAAATAAAGACAAAGGAAATGCTTTCATGGCTGTGCAGTGAAAATCCTGCTGTTTCATTTCAAGATAAACTATTTACTTATTTTACATACAAACCTGTTGCATTGACTTACCAAAGGATGTATGATGTGCTCCAGTTTATACCTTTAGTCCAGGTAGTGTTTGTCGCTGGTATTTTTTGCATGCTGGGCTGTAAAAACGTTCCATGTGGAGAGCGAAAGGCTGAAAATGATTTGCCACTGACCACCGGCTAGCTGCATCCAAAAACCCCATAAAGCTGCCTTTTGCTCTCAGAGGCTCCATTATTGTGGCTAATTGGTGCTGAGAATAGTATAAAGAACGCGCTATTTTCTTTTTTAGCAAGCTACAGCACTTCGGTCTTCAGTTAGTTAATTCCTTTCCTGTGGCTACAGAGGAAAAATACAAGGCGGCTTTTTGGAGGCATGAAAAAGAGCCCCAGCATTGTGTTTAAATGATTAATTATTCATCATTTATTGACTTCTTACATAATCTCAAACAAAAGTAGTTTCTTTATCACAGTTTAAAGCAGAAATAAACAAACGTTCTCCGTGAGCTACATCACATTACATACATCATTTATTTTCATCATTTGTCTTATCCTGATTCCTTCAATTAAATCCTGCCTGAGGTGTGTTTCTCTCCAGTGAAAAAGATGAGTGTAGGCGTCAGAGTTTGATGAATGGATTCTCATCTCCTGTTCATCTGGCAAACAATTTAGCCTTTCAACAACAGCCTGCGTTACCCGTTTAAGAAATAACAGTGCTATGTACACCATTACTGTATAAAGGATGGAACGTCTATACTGTATTCTGACAAGGCAACTGGACTGCGTAGAGTTGGGAAGACGTTTCACCTCTCATCCAAGAAGTTCCAAGGAAGCTGGTGAAGGAAGCAAGTATATATGCTGTTAGAGAAGAGATTCCAAGACAAAGAGTAATGTGGTGAATGCTGTCCAGTGCAGTGAGGAATGCTCGGACCTGTACATCGAGGAAACAAAACAACCGCTTCACAAGTGTCCATCGTCACCAAACTGCAGAAACCGTCTCTGAACAGAGGAGGTGGCCTCAGGCATAACCTTTCAGCCACGTACAATGCAGTGCTAAGCTCTATACCTAGGAAGTTCTCTAAACAGCCTCACCTGAGATACTTTTAAGAGAGGTCTGAAGACTCATCTGTTCAGGGAAAACTTTGGCACTTAATCTGACCCTTCTCCTCTTTGTCCTCAGGGGTTGAATCAGAAGGTCTTACGCCTCAAATGTGCTGGCACCGTCTCAGTTGCAGCTCTGCTCCGCTGTGTGTTGACTGCGTTTGTCAACTCACACCAGCTGCATGTTCAGTCCGACAAGACTGACAGACTGCTGGAGTTGCGAGATCACGGAATTCCCATGCTTTCCTCTCCATAAATGAACCTCTCTTCATTCGTGTTGTGCTGTTAAACCTCAAACCTGTTGATTCCTGGTGTGTCTTCGCTAATTGTGTCGTTTTCTTGCATTGGTAAAGCTAAATACGATCTAGTTTTATTTTGAAAGTCTCAGGCTCTTTTTAGGTAGTTTCCATGCACTACTTCCTGTCGTGCTCGTACCTCTCTACTATCAATTGACACGTAACAGCTCCGGCAACTGGCAAAATAGGATGGCTGCGGATTAGCTGCAACGTGTCGGACCAGCCACGCAGCTAAGCCGCAATGGAACAGATCCAGTGTAAATTGACACATTGACTTGAATGGAAACCTATCTGATCTGGCGCCATGATGGAGCGAAGCTGCAACGCAGACGCAGCCGCAGCCAGTATATTTCAGCCGTTATGTAGACTGAGCCCTTAATTATGAATGCTCTAAATCACATGTGTCAAACTCAAGGCCCGCGGGCCAAATATGGCCCGCCACGTAATTTTATGTGGCCCGTGAGAGCTTAAAAGGTTTGAGTGTTTAAAAATCAATAGGTCAAAAGTGTGCTTTGACCAAAAACTACATTTCCCACAATGCCTGTCGACTATGATACCCGCGATTTGACGGCTCACCGCCACTACACAGCAGTGTTTCTACATCAATGCCAACGAGTGGAATTGAGAAATAAATAATGATCCCAAAATGTCCAAGAAGAGAAAAGTTGATAAAGATGGAAGACTGTTTCAAGAAAGATGGGAAGGCGAATACAAGGAGAAAGACTGGTATGTCTTTTGTGTTACGAGGCGTTGTCTGTTGTCAAAGAGTACAATCTGCGGCGGCATTTTGACACCAAACACGGAGCTAAGTACGCAAAGCTAGCCTTCAAGAAAAGCAACAAATTGCCCAAGAATTAAAAGGCAAACTGCGGTTGCAGCAGAGCGTGTTTTCGAAAGCCACAGCCCAAAATAAGGAGTATTACGTTTATTTCAATTACATTCGATTACGTTTACTTACATTTATAAGTTACCATTAGCCATTAGGCTGATGTGGCCCTCGGTGAAAATGAGTTTGACACCCCTGCTCTAAATGAAAGCACTGAATATTGAATGCTGCTTAATGTTAAATGATAGTGCATGGATGATATTGAATTCTAGTTGTGGCTACTATTTAGATAGAATAGCATTTAAAAAAAAAGGGGGGGGGGGGGTGTTTGTGAACACTTGATGGTAGAGTACCTGTGACCCAACTAACTTGAAGCATTTCTTCGCACTTAACAAAATTTCTTAAATTCTTGCTTGTGTTGTATGTTGCTTTGGAAAAAAGGGTCTGCTAAATGAAATTGTAGATTGTAGATTTAAATTGTAGATCATGATGTGACCACAACACCTCGCATGACAGCGGGAGTTAACGGCCCTTTCAGGACATTAATGACCTGTAAGAGGGGGATTTTCTGTGATGGGTTTCTATGACCCACTCTTTAAATACAGCTCCTCCCAGTGGTTGTCTCTTCTTTAACAACACATATACTTGCTTCCCTCACCATCTTCCTTGGAACTGAAGAAGCTTCCTGGATGAGAGGTGAAACGTCTTCCCAACTGTACGCAGTCCAGTTGCCTTGTTCGAGCTGTCAGAATAACCATAACCTGGATGAATGAGAATCTACATGGATAAGCTATACTGTATAGTCAAGGCTACACTGTGCCTGAGATGTAATAAGAAGTGAAGTGTATCAGAAGTTTGCTGTCACATTACACCCACAAAGCATTTGTAAAGTGTTTTAAAAAGGTCACGGTGTGTGTGCAGACTTTGGTTGTGTGTCGTGCTGCTCTGCAGGGCAACAACCTGTGAACAGCAGCCTCAGCAGCAGCAGAACCCGGTCCCTGCAGAGTAATCCTGAGGTCAGCCATGCATGTCCTGTCACAAGTTGGGCACATCAGCTGACCTCACTATCTTCAATACGCAAGGCTCATCCACGTTCCCCTGCGCCGCCTCCGGGAAATATCGAACACTTAATAAAACACGCGCTCTGAGGCTCAAATGTCACCGTCCTAAGCAGGGCTCCGTCAATACCTCTCTGACCTTTCTCTGTGTTTAACTTTGTAGGAGATCAGGCGTGGCGGTGCAGCAGAATGGGAGGCATACAGAGGAGTCACGCTGTGTAGGGGTTGGGGTGGAGGTTTGCAAAAGGTTTGATATGAACCACTGAAAGCTTAGCCCTAAACATCGCCCTGTGAGGACAGTCAATCATTCACCCAAAGGCTGTGCCAATCTGAATGCTCAACAATACGCAGCGGGCAACTTTTTCAGCAATTATCTTTATGTTGTTGTTTTTTTAAAATATTTATTTATTTATTTTTTTTATTATTATTTTTTTTTACCTGGGGCCATCATCATTGTGACGTCAATGCTTCCTCATTCATCCCTTCGTCAAAAAAAACCACGGCAAACAAAATTCTTCCAGATGTTTCTGTTGCTTTTATAAGCAGCAGCGTTTTAGCAGCAAATCCATTTCCTCAAAATCCAATTACCTGAAATGAAAATGACTGACTGCTCCCACCTATTTCCATGCTGCAGAAATGAAATACAAAATGAAATGGAATGAGAAAGCTTATCTTCTACTCTTTGGGAGATGAAAGAGGTCTCACTCTGCTTTTTTTTCCCCTGCTTCTTCTTTTTTAAGTGTGGTTGGCTTAGCAACAGGCTCCTGTCAGTCAGGATAACTTTATTTTAGGATGAAAAAAATAAAAATAAAAACAAAAACAAAGAACAGATCATCTACAGGTGGCAGTGGCTATACTGGCTCACTCACTCACTCAGGAGGAGCAAATTAAGTCACATTAATATTTTTTTTTTCTTCTGCGGTCAGTTGTGTTCATGACATTTAAGCAGCAGTGCTCATTTAATAACGCATGAGAATGAAACTGCATTAGAGGTCAAATAACTACCTCATTACAGCTTCTTCTTTTTTTTTCTTCTCAATGTGGTGTCGTATCAGCGGTGCATGAAGCCTCTGTGGAGAGAAAAGCCTGAATGGCAGATGTAATCGATCCGTCTGTGGGAGGTGGAAAAATGTCACAAGGAAGAAACTTCCTCTTTGAAATAAAAAAGAGAAAATATAATAATAATAATAATCCTTATTCCAGACCCAATGGGATCCATATACGGGCGGCTGTGGTCAGTGGTAGAGTTGTCGCCCCACAATCAGATTGGTTGTGGGTTCGATTCCAGCTCCTGCAGTCACATGCCGAAGTGTTCTGAGCAAGACACTGAACCCCAAGTTGCTCCCACTGTTGTTCAGTGGTGTATGAATATCGTGTGAATGTTAGCTATAGCTGATGATCTGATTAGCTTAAGTCGGCCATCAGCATGTGAATGTGGTGTGATTAAGTGAATGAGGCTAGCAGTGTAAAGCGCTTTGAGTAGTCGGTAAGACTAGAAAAGCGCTATATAAGTACTGGTCCATTTACCATTTTTCCATATCACAAGAAGAAAAAAAGAAAAACATCAAGATAAAAATATAACATAAGAAAATACAAAACTTTCTACAGTGTTCAATGTCTAAAATACAGACATGTTCACCAGTGATTCCACAGCCTGGAAGAAAATCTGACAGAGCTGCATACAGCGTTAGCCAAGATGGCGATTAAGTCATTTTCTGACTCAGATATCCCCGCATAAATTTAAATGTCAGGTTATGTATAACAGCAGGACGGGTAGGTACCACAACTCCAACAAACATCCGACTTGCACTGGAACTTCTTGATGCTCTGAACTGCAGCCTCATGCTGTCGTTATAGGCCACTGTGAGTTTTCTTATGCTACTTTGTTATGACGACACCACAGATGGGCAGTATACAATGGTGTGCAGAACGCTTTAAAGAGTAAGATCTTCACAGATACAGAGCACATATTAAACTTACGAGACAGCACATTTGCTCGAGTGTACAGCTTTTGGATATCTTTGTCATCAGACAAGGCGGTGACAAAGGCGGGCCGTGCATGTGCCTAGAGTCTGGTTCTTGTTGGAGCAGTGTGACCGCGGGCCGTACTGGCCAGCTGAAGAGCAGCGCTGCAGGGGGGGCAATCGTGCTGGAGTTCAGCACAGAACGTTTGGCCAGTGTGACCACGCTCTGAGGCTCAACCTGAGCTGTGCTGTAAATCACAACAAAGTGCTTTATTTATTGTTTGTTATTATGTGTTTATGAACAAGTTTCTTTTGCAACTTCGGCCCAGGAAGTGAGCTGGATAATCTGTACAATTCGTGTCACATCTGTCATGAGTCAACTCCTGAATAGAAAGATATGGACTTAATTTCTCTATCCAGCTCACCATATATAAAGGGTGACCCAGAAAAATTCAGGATAAAGTATTTTATGGTTTATTAAATAATAGATTTACAAAGAAACAATGAATTCCAACTCTGGCTGTAACTCTCCGGACATTTTTCTATTTCTTGTTTAACATCAGTCTTTTGATCCTTCCGTATTTCAGTCCTGAGCTTTAGTTTTTCCCCTCCTGAGCCCTTCTTGCGATCCCGGTGTGAACAAACTTCTTTCTGTTGAAGTCGATGAAGCTCCACAGAGTCTTGACGTTGATTTCAGAGAGGTCACACTCCTGTCTGCCATCCAGAGGAAACTTTTACAGATTGTCAGTTGAACTTTGCAGCTCTTTTTCAGGTTTAACTTCTGAGGCTTCAGATACTTTTTACAATCAGAATTCATTCTGGGGAGCAAAGGAAGTACAAATGTCATAAACCAACGCGTCTATGAGGAGTGAAATGCACATACATCTAATTTATACCCGAGTGAAGAAAATTTACATTTAAATTTATGATGTAATAAATCCGGAAATATTTCATCTTGAATTTTACGGGGTCACCCTTTATATATGGACACACTTTGGCTCTGTCAGGATGAGACGCAGCACAGCTGTATGCAGCACCGTGGACATGTGTCGGCTCATCTCAGTCACGATCAGATGCAAAGCTGGAGCTACCAGGACAAAGCTGCAGAGCTCTGTGGGCGTTTTGGTGCTTGAATGTCATTTGAGCAGTTTTCCAGTGGATCCACAGACAGACTCAGGAAACTCACATGTATATGAGTGACTCAGTCGGTGTTTGAAGTTAGTTTCTTTATAATAGAGCACTGTGCCTCATTCAATAGCTCCTGAATCACCGCTCACCCATATTCATTTTTCCCACCTCTTAGTCACCTGACCACTGGCCACCTTCCATTCAGCTGCTGGGTTCAGTCTTTTGCTGGATATGAATAGATAACATTTCACCTTCTCTCTGAGCTCTTTCTGCCTCCATCCTTGGCTTTTCAGAAAATGTCTCATAAAACACTGCTGCCCCTCTTTTGTATCTTTGCAGATGTACAAACTCCTGGGGCAAGCACTATCCAACTGAACCAAAAAAACTCATAAAGCCGTTTGGCAGTGCTTAGATCGAGGATCACTGACCCACCGGAGGACAGTGAAAAAGGAGATTTTCAGCCTGAACACTGAGCCAGAGCGTCATGCTGTCGCTAGCCAATTGATTCCACGCTGCTTCACTGCAATCAGGCTTCAATTACAAATGCTTTGTTTGGGCGCTGGTGGTGAGATAGCAAGATAAAGTAGTCCAGAAGTCTCATTATGTTTTAAAAGAGCAAAAAACTATTGTCTTCATCTTCTGCTCTGTCTCTGTCTCTCCTGGTGGCGTCATTAAGATAGTGGAGATTACAGCAGGGTGGGATTAATGGTTGCTTTCCACTGTATAGAACAAAGCTGGTCCAGGGACACAGGATCCCAGGTAATGAAGATGCAGCTTGAGTTATGGCTTCCTGTGGAGCCGGGGAGATCCATTTGGTGTGCAGGCACAGTAGCTGCTGACTTATCACCTCTGTGGTGATGACTGAAGTCCCCAGCCTATCTGCTGCTTTGTTACACTTAAATCTTTCTCCCCAGAGCTTAACACTGAAACATTTTATATCTAAGGATTTGATGAACAATTTGTAAAATATACTTTTCTCACTCCGGCTGCCTCTCTTCTTTCCTTTTTTTTAGTGTTAAATAAGAATCTCATGTTTGTCTCCCACAGTGAACGTTATCTATCTTAACATGCCTTAATATTGTCTCCCTGTGTTGGTGTAGGCTTTTCTTTCTCTCCTTTCATGTAAACCAGACAGAGGTCCCACACGTACAGGGAAAGCTGCAAAACCTGGAAAATGATTGGCTTATTTTCCAGTCATAAAAAAAAGGTCAAATGTCTTGGAAATGGCGACGTTATCCTACCCTTGCCTTGTGAGTGAATGCAAACAGGTTCAAAGTTTTGTGATCAAAGGTCTGTTGTCACCTTATCTTCTGGACAACATTAGGACACAACTCTTCTCTGCTTCTAGCCAGCACAGGGCCCCATGTGACACTGCCAGCCAATCAAATTTATATTTCTGCTTCGAGAAGTTCTGCAACCCAGTGCTTCCAGATGACTTTGTTGCAAGATTTAGTGACTTTTTTCAGGACTTGTGCCTCGAGACAAAACCAGAGACTGTACGTTGAAAAGTGTTGCTAGTATTGGTGTGTAAGTGTGAAGTCTGTCTCGATCTGTAGCGGCTGGACATGTCCTGGAAAAATCCTGGAAAATAATTCAGAGGGAGTGGGAACATACAGTACGTTGTAATGTTGAATGATTTTTACCTTTTTGAGCATACCAATCGTATATCCATTGGTAACTTTTGGTATTTAAATGTCTAACACTGGCCATTTGTACAAAGGATTTGATGATTTGCCTTTACTTCAGTTACACAACATTTAATGTTATAATTGCGTGCAAAGGAGCAGCATGGCTAAAGTCCACAGATATGGTGAACATGTGTTTTGTGTCAAAGACTAATACTTTTTGTTTTTCAGATTCAGTCTTTCTCTGTGGGCTTTCATATGTGTGAGAGTGTGTGTGTGTGTTTTCCCAGTGATAGACTGGTGCCTTGTTCACACTGTCTTTGTGCTTTTAGCCAAGTGCATGTTGGGAAAAGGGACAAAGTGTTGTTTTGATTTATCGACTGTCACAACTCCTAACATTGACACTGGTTTCCAAAACAGTAAGGAAGACGTGTCTCTGACCTGTTGGTAAAAATATACAGAAACCAGAAGCTAAATGATGTGATTTCCTGTATTTTTATTTTTTTTAACTGGATTAAATCTTAACACCTTGTTCATATAAAAGGTTAATTCGACTGACTCCTTGCAGGTGGAGTGGTTCTGGATTATGGATTATGTGGATTACTGCTGGTACATTTGTGACACCTCAACCTTGTTCTGATCTTTTGGGTGTCTGAAACATGAATCATGAAACTCCATAAACCCAGGCTTTCAAGTCTGTTAAAAATAGAAGTCATTTATCCTCTTTATTTGAGCCTTTTCTTTGGAGAAACATCTTCTTTGTTTTTCTGACGGTTTGGGTGGGTGCTGAAAATTACATGTAACGCCCCAGAGGGGGTGTTTCGTCAGGTCCAGAGAAGAATCTCACATTAACACATTCACATTAACGCGTTCACAGTAACGCTAATATATTTCTACTGTGTGAATGACTCTCAGTGTCGTTTCAGAATTAACTGACATTGAAGTGCACATTCATGCTGGAATAATCCTGTTATCAGTGAGTTTATTCATTACACAGAGTGAAATAGGTCAATGTAGTTACATTAAACTGGTTAGTCACTAATGCTTATTCAAAGCCATTACCCATTCCCTTCAGGTGAGCCCACCAGGAAGTCACTTTAGTAGTAGAGGGCACCGCCGTGTCACATAATATGACACAAATGAATTAATGAAGTGCTTAATGAGGAGGCAAACACTGCCTGTATTTGTATGGGTGCAGACAGTCTCACACTTATGAGACACCTGACAGACTGTGTCTCGGTGAAACAAGCCCAGAGGAGATGGAGCATGACGGGCTGTGATTCTCTAATGTGCTGCATCACGCCAAAGGTTGAGCCCCCTCTGTCCTTGCCATGTGGAGCAGCACATTACACGCACCATTGGCTTTGTGTCAACAGTTCCATGGTATGTTGTCCTGTATTTTGTTGCAGTGGGAACTCTTCAGATTGTAATTTTTCTGTTTTGTTTGGCAATCTCTAAATATGGTGGATCTACTGTATGAGTTAGTTTTTAATTATTAGCTTTAACATAGAGGAAGGACGTGTATAATATATCCAGTACCTTGTCACGACAGGTTGTCTTGGCTATGAAGTCTTTGGAATAATGCTGTTTACAGGCACTTCATTTTTCAGATACACGAGATTCAAGATCAAATGGAACAAGGGGTGGGAAGGTGGATATCTAAAACTACGGTCAAGTGGTCAGAGATGTGGAGGTGCTGAATGGTGAGACCTGTGAAGCAGATGAGGTCCAAGGTGTGGCCACGGAAGTGGGTAGGGAAATTGACGTTGCATAACCCGTAATTCACAAATAAAGCGTGAGCGCCGCTCTTTTTGCCAGAGTACGCTGCAGAGACGTGTCAATCTCCGCAGAGCAGATCGTATCAAACAAGAAAACAGGTACGAAAAACGATCAGAGTATCTGGTCATTTCAAAATAAAGC
This sequence comes from Labroides dimidiatus, assembly GCA_030710495.1. Lineage (NCBI taxonomy): Eukaryota > Metazoa > Chordata > Actinopteri > Labriformes > Labridae > Labroides > Labroides dimidiatus. The sequence continues at coordinate 20,742,738 of CM061160.1, forward strand.
ACTATGTTCTGGCTCCTCATCGTAAATTTATCCTCGCATATTAAAACTACATCACTGGCACAGGGCCAGCAATCATCAGCAGGTCAGACCCAGAGGAAATCCGACGCCATGGATGAGGAAAAGTTCATGTTGGAGGAAGAAAACCTTATAATTACATACGACACAACACATCCTTTCTATAAGGACACCAACAGAAACGAAAAGGGAAGGGCTGAAATTGCTGAACTTCTTGGAGGACCAGGTGAGTTTAACATACTAATTAATTATTAAGTAGTTGTCAAGGGTGCGATTTCTGTGGGAACATGAGGTTCTCCTGTGATCTTGCATATCCAGCTGCTATGGAGTGCGCCGCACTCTGCTCCAGAGACAGATCCAGTGTGAATTGGCATGCGCCAAAAACCATGGTGCTGACGGACCGCGGCACTCACAGAGTACGTGTGAATAAGGGTTAAGGTTGAGGCAGTCCAGGAGGTCCAGAAAGTTGGAAGCTTGTTTGCAGTTATTTGGAAGTTGAAGTCAACAAGACATAAAACTGAGGCAGAGATGGCTGATAGACGAGTAATGAAGTCAGTGAAATCAGAGAGGAAAGATGGATTTGGTTTGGGGGAATGGTAGATTATAGTGATAACAAGAGGGCTGGGGGAAAGTAGTTTAAAGCAATGTGTTCAAATGAATCAACAGAAGGACTTGGAATGGGTTTTATTTGAGGTGATTCTTGAAAACTGAGGCAACCCCACCGCCTCGTTCAGTAAGGTGGAGTCAATCAATGTTCTTGTATCCAGAGGGGGTGGCTGTCCAATATAAAATCGTTCAATATGACTGCTTTATGTTGAGGGAGCGAGTGTTATGGAGAGAAAGCTTAAGGATATGCTGCTGTGGTCCGTGTTGTGAGATGCAGGGGAAACACAGAGAGGTTGTCTGATGGATATTTTGGGGAGAATGGAAACTTGAGTAGGAGGAGCATGATGCTCAATATAAATAAGGTTAGGTGTGTTTGCAAAGGCAAGCCGGTTTTGAGGGGGAAATGGTCTGACTGAAATACCAGGCTGGATGTTTAAAGTGGGCAACAGGAGGAAAATGAGAATGAGATAAGCTAATGGTAGCTGTTTGACATAGTAGCCTGTGTGATCAGTGTATGAATGTGATTGAAATGGGTGAATGTAAGATGTCAGAGAGCACCGAGTCATCAGAACACCTGAGAAAGTGCTGAAATGACCATCCATCTTCAGCTTCAGAGATGTAGGATGTGCATGAGTGAGAAATTACTGGGTGCTGGGTTGTGTGGTGCAGAAGAGCAACATAAGAAGTGACACAAAAATAAAAGCAGTCAGAGAGCAGCATGCAGCAGCCCTGAATGCCACAGTGAAATGTCACACTCCATGCATTTGATACTTAAAAGGTTATTGTTGGTTTTTGATGCTAACAAAGACAGGTGTGGAGATGGTGTAAACATTCAGACTATGTAGCATTAAATGAACTGAAAACTACATGTTGGCAGGTTTTGAACAATTGTTGCAACCAGTTATGTAGCTTGATAGTTACAAGGCAACATGGGCATATGTCTGATAGCAGCATGTTTGAGGTCACATGCTGACTTGTGTCCAGTTTTCACTCCACTTGAGCCCTTCATCTGCCCTCTCCCAGCACCTGAAGCAAATATCTGACTCTGCAGCAGCTGAAGGCCTCTCTGTGTTCACCAACGACCCCCTGTTGTGTCTGCTGCTGTTTGGTGAATATTATGTATTGAAGTTTACAGTGGGGGTTTCAGAAGTTCTTTGCTGCAAAAAGCTGCCATCCTTCAGCCAAGAACGAAGCAGTGAAAGTGAGCCAAGGCTTTACTTCTCTAGGTTAGCTTGAAAATGTGCAGAAATTCATTATCTAGCAGGCTTTGGTGAAAGAAAACTGATGTCAGCAGGTGATCTAGGTGACATAATAGAAAAGATAAGCTGCACCTTAATGTTTCGCTCATTGGTGGTAAATCGGACGCAAAGTGCATTGGTGATATTTTAATTCTGTTTTAAACGGTCCAATTTAGCCTTCTAGGAATTATCATTAATTTATTTTTATATTTTGTTTTGTATTTTGTTTTTATTTCATTTCAATGAAAAGACAGCAGGAAGCAAGAGGAGGCTTCTAATATGAAGAAAAAAAACAGCACTCAAGACCTTCAGTGCATCCTGATGAATGTTCCCTTTCCAGTGATGCCTCAGTGAGAACAGACTGAAACTGAGATTTAAGAGAGAAACTGATGACACCCTCAACTTCCCAACTCTTCAATCACTACCATATTTAATGCCAGTTATTTTAGGCATACCAGCAATGAAGCTGTTCTCACAGAACGACACATTTTGTTTTCTTGATTGCGGCAAACTGAATCTACTCCATTTCTCATTTCTGCATGCATCCAAGAACCCTGTTTAAACTGCCTTCATAAATAATCTAGTAGAGAGTAAACTGTGATTTCCTGGCTTGAAATTTGTTTTGGATAGGTCGCAGCTGTGGATTCAGTGATGTATAATATTGATGAAATTTCAATACTCACCAAACAGTCCTCCAATCAGGCTCTAAGTGCTTATTTAAGCTTCATGTGACGAGACTTAAATTAGATTTGACATTTCTCGTGTCTGTGTATTAGCATTTAGCCAAAACCCAAATCTCTGTTTTGGCAGCTCTAATTTTCTCTTCATTCTCTTTGAATAAGCCATCTGCAAATGACAACTTGTTGAATAAATTATAAGCTGATGAGATCATCTCATTGATGCAGACACGGCATGCATACCACGTGTATTTTCAGATGTTTTCCATCTCATTAACCTGTCACAACCTAAATGTTTCCTCTTCAAGATCCAACAGTTATCAAAACACTAAGAAATATCACTTTTTTTATTATTTATTTCACAGTTATAAATTTTTCAAGCAGGTGCAGCACAGTTTAAGTATTTCACAGAAAACGGCTAATTTCCAGTCATCTCTTAGAAAATGCTTTGTGTCTCTTCGGCATAATGCAAATAAAAGATGGCAGATACAGAGGCGTTAATAACCCTATTAACAATATGCGACAGCTTTGTGAGATATGACCCACAAAGGCCCCAAATTGTGCAACTTTTCAAAGACTCAGTCCGAGAAAACTCCAACAGATTTCTTTAGCTTTATATCTGGACCTGTGTGCAAAGAGAGACCATAAGGTAAAGTAGGTTATGGATAAGAGTAATAGCCTGTATTCCACCATTGACTATGAGTTAATGATGTACCTTTATTGGGAAGGAACCTGGCTGGTCGGGTTAATGGACTGAAATCACACCCCCTCCGTGAACCCAAAAAAACAAAACAAAAACAAAACAAACAAACAAAAAAAAAATCTTCAGTGGTCCCCTGAATAACAGTAGTAATGGGTATTTTGTTGATTTTTGTCCATTTCATTCTTTTCTTTTCTTTTTCACTCTGCTTATCTGGTAAATAACAGAGCACAAGCTTCACAAGCATCACAAGCTAGCATTCCCCAAAAGTGCAGACAATGGATCACTTGTGCAACATCAAAAAACTAATAAAACAAAACCTCACCCAAAAAAAGAATAAATAAATAAATAAAATAACACCTGTTCATCAATCAGTATGATGAAAACCAACCGCCATGACAGAAAGCATGATGCTGAAAAACTGTTCTTGCATGTTGAATTTTCCGTAGCCCGTCACCAGGGGAAACTCGACACCATCATGTCTTCTTCACACAGGATGGCTGTAACCCTGTCCGTGCTCGGTAGAGTCAGTGGTACCTCATTTAATTGCTTAGACGTTTTAATGCTTCGTTTAAAATATCTCTGCATAGCTGCTGTAGATGGTGGTGCATTTTCACCTGGCTAAAGGTAAATAAAAAAAGAGACATTTAAAGTAGCTTTGTAGAAATAGCTCATCATTTAGCTGTTGGGCTGCCCCCCCTCGTTCCAGTATGTGCCTGAGTGCCATCATAGACATACAGCATTAGTGCCGTGCATTGTGGGAAACAGTACTCCAGGTAGACTGGTCTGATGCATACTGAGAAATTTTCCCAGATCAGTCGGACATCCAGGAATTTTTGGCTAACTGCAGATTTTGCATACTGCCTACTACATACTGAATTTCAGTCAAATCAGCAGGCGCTGCTGGTGTAGGCGGATTGGAAAAACAGCCTTTGTGCATAGTATGTTGCAATAAGAAGAGCCTGCTGTGTATTCAGGTGGGCTAAACTGCACAATTCAGCTGTAAAATCAAGACAAACATTGCTGTCAGTGAATCTCTGTCTGAACAGCTGACCCCCTATCCCAACCTTTTCCCCCCTGAGGTATTTAGATAGGTTTTTCTCAAATCTCAAAATCCACATCATTTCCTGAGAATGAAAGGGCTCACACGGTATGTTCCCTCTCTGCAGTTCCCAGCTTTTAAAGGTTAGGTGGGGGCAAGGGCACCTCTGGGAATTAGGGGCCCAGCGTCATATCTCATCGGAGCATCCAGAAGCTTAAGCTGTCTGGGTAGTTCATTTCCAGCCAGTACTTCCATCGCACGTTGACTGCCTTTATTCCAGCAGTCTTCAGTTTTAATACTCTCAGATTCTTCTGCCCTTCACGCCTGAGAAGAGAGAGAGAGCAGGTTAAGTCATCGTGATCATGTAGTCGAGTGCAACTTACTCCACTGAGAGTTCCCCCTCCTTCCATTTTAAATGATGTTAATGCAAATCAAGAGGGAGAGGGGGACTAAGTGCAGAGGTGTGAGATGAATATCAATATGTATCGTTTAATATAAAAAGACTCTGTTTCTTTGAACTCACCGGGCTGATGGTCATCTGCAACCTGTGAAGCAGACTAAAGGGCTCTCATAGAAATCCATTCAGCTCACAAAGTCAGTCAATGCCAAAGCAATGAAGAGATCAATGTGGACACACTAACCATAATGTCACATTGGCGGGAACCTCAGCCGTGTCTGGAGGAAGCCGTTTCATACTGCAGTCTCAAATGGGTTAGCCATTTTTTATCCACTGAAACTGAATCTTTTTGTGCTTCATAATGATGGCTGAAAAGATCAGAGGTATCAGTGAGGTGTGCTGTAAAGCTGAACACATTTTCTCAAAATCATCCATCAATCTTTCTGATTGAAAAACAGCTCTGCAAAACTGAAATTTAAGCAATTATTTATTTATTTATTGTTTGTTTGTTGCAAAAACTGGTCTTACTGGACTTAATATGAGCCACATTCATCTGACAAGTGCATTAAATTGGCTGATTTCAATATATTAAAAGATATAAATGACCCGTGAATTGCTGGTCAAGAGTGAAACAATATGCCAGTCGTGTAAAAAAAAAAAAGGGGGGGGTTTAGGTTTTTTAAGTTATTTGAATTGAGATTTTACTTTATTCAGTTGTTATTTTTGTATTTTAATATCTTAAATATGACAAAACGAGCCTTTTTTTCAGGTTCAGGCTCATATTAAGTCTAGTAAGATATCTTTTGCTCGACATAAACACTTTTCAAAAATATTTTTCAATAAGCTGGATCTACCTTTATTTAAAAAAGAAACCCTGTTATTAAAGCTGGAATGTGTGAGGAATGTGTGTTGATTTGTGCACTCCCCATGAGCAAAACAGTCACACAAATTATTGTTGCCTATATTGTTGTGTAATATTGCAAGAGTTTTCTTTTCTGATAACAAACCCTCAACATTTCTGTTTTTAAAGAGTCAAGCATGACGCTCACCGTGTGTCTTAGCAGAGGAACCATTTCTGAAACATGCTGCTGCTCATTATGCCTCACACCTTCCCCTCCGGCAGTTACAAGCTGAGAAAAACAACTGAACAGAGGTGAGCTCGAACAGTGCTCATGGCCTTGCTCATGAAGGTCATAAAAATGCCTCAGTTTTGATTTCAGTTTAGTTTCAGAGCTTTAAAACAAACCCAAAAAGTGAAGGAGGCTCCTTTATATTACACAGAGGTATACATCCGGCTGTGAAAAGAAAGCCTAATGCTGAAATCTGTAGCTCTATAATCAGAGCTTACAGTTCTTTACAGTACACGATTGTATTTCTTTAGGCTTTATGCGTTTCTTTCTGATATTGTGTCAGGATTCTGGTGTGTTTTCAAGCATTGATACTAGTCCTCCTGGATATTTGAATACCACCTCTGTGACTAATGTTCTCTCAGCCACCTCTCTTCTGGCTTGACTGCTTCACAACAAGGTGCTTGCCTGTCCTCTTCCTGGACTGATCTCGGCTCTATCCCATTATCCACACTTGATGAGCACTAGAACGCTGAGACACCCGAACACATCCACCAGCTGAGTGTAAGTGAGTTCTTTTCCTCTGACAAACTCCACCACTTAGAGCAAGCAATACATTTCACCCACAATTGAACTAAGACTGCTGTGTAACTGTGCTTGGTTAAGCATGTGACAAACAATAAACCATGATGTTAGCATAGAATTTTTCAGAGGAAGACCATAGGCTCCGTATGACTTTGTGGTAATAAACAGATATACACATATTGTCCCAGCCCGTATGTAGAATATGTTTTAACAAATATTAATTTGTTTGTCTACATGTCTCACAAAGATACGGGCAGTGTCTAGTATAGATTTTGGCACACTTCTTATTACAACTCCTATTCCAATGAAGTTTGGATGTTGTGTAAAACATAAATACAAACAGAATACAATGATTTGAACTTTTTTTTTTTTTTTTTTCAAATATTCACTCATTTTGAATATGATGGCTGCAACATGTTTCCAAAAAGCTGGGACAGGGTCATTTTTCCCACTGTGTTCCATCACCTTTCCTTTTAACAACACTTATTAAATGTTTGTGAACTGAGGACACTAATTGTTGAAGCTTTGGAGGTGGAATTCTTTACCATTCTTGCTTGATGTACAATTTCAGTTGATCAATATTCCGGGGTCTCCGTTGTTGTATTTTCTCCTTCTTGTTTAAATCGTTGCTTGTGTTGTACGTCGCTTTGGAAAAAAGTGTCTGCTAAATGAAATTGTAGAATTGTAGTATTTTGTGCTTCATGATGCTCCATACATTTTCAATGGGAGACAGGTCTGGACTGCAGGCAAGCCGCGCTCAAGGGCCGACTATGCTTTCCGCACATAACGTGCAGCAATTGGACACGCGAGATCCGCATGAGGGTTAGGGTTAGGTTAGGGTTAGGGTTAGGGTTAGTGTAACTTTCATACTTTTATACCCAGGAATTGTTAATTTTGTGGTTATCACAGTGATCACTGTGTGGTGAATCATGTAAATGCCAGCATTTATTATACTTCTGACACAACGAGCCCCTGCTCGTCTGCGCATTTCCATGGTAGAGTTAGAAATTTTCAGAGGTGTGCGACGTGGAATTTTCTGTGTGAAAGGGCTCAGTGAGCGGGTGAGGCTGTTAAAATGACGTCATTCGTCCGCACCAAGCCGTCCGCACCAAGCCGCCCGGACCTCCCGGATGTGTCTAGCATAAATCAGGCCTTATTTTTCAATATGTATTTTTTTTATATTTGCATAAAAACAAAAAAAATCTCAATTTGAACAATAAATATCTTGTATTTGTAGAGTAATGTAGTGAATCATTGTATAAATCATTGTATTCTGTTTTTATTTGCATTTTACGCAACGTCCCGTTGCACAGTTGGGGAAAAATCCTAGATTTTGAATCTTAGACAGTCCACCTCATACAATCATGGCCCCTTACTAAAAATATAACATGTTTTGAGACACATTTAGTGTCTCCAGAGTGTGGGTCCACTATGTACCACAACAACACATCTTAGCTTTAATTCTTAGAGTCTCAGACTCTACTGGATGGATATACCACCTATATTTTCAAAGGATATTCACTCATTCAGTGTTTGATGGGGGTTGGGGTGAGCCCTGTCCCATTTGTCAGTCCAAAGTGTCCCAGAGCTACTTGTGGGACACTTTGGTATGGTTTGTCATCTCTGAAACCAATCCCCTTCAGGCCAAGAATGTCTCATCATACAATAGAAACAAACACGGCGTATTGATTTGCAATGGCTCTTTCCTCCAAGGGGACGAGTGGACAGAGGACTACATGCGAGCACAATACGTCTTGGCATTGCCTTACGCAAGTCAATGATAGCCCAATTTCAGTGCAGAAAGCCTGGAGGTGTTTACTACCTTAGAAAGACCCAGAAGAAGAATAACTGATGTATTAAAGCTGCATCAAAGGATTTAAAAATGAAGATTGTTTTCTAGAAATGTCATGACCTGACACACATTAAAATGAATCCTTTTTATGCAATCAAAGCAACCTTTCTCTGCTGTGATTGGATCGAGCTGCATCATTTACTGACCCAGGTTGCGATATTGTTAGAATCTGGCGTGGATGGTGTGCAGCGCATCGAACAGCTGTGAGTTCCATGCTGCACAACAATTGAACAACATTCATTATCTGAGCATCTGTGCACTTTGGAGCTGCATGGTGTAACAACAAACTAGATCAAGAAACACTGAATAAGAATATTTTTTTTCATTCTGATGAGCCTGCATTGGATGGGTGAGCATGGATCATCGTCTTGTTGTTGATGTTGTTGTGCTGATGCATTTTTAGGATTGTGTATTGATTATTTGTGAAATTTTTACTGTATAGTAAAAAGGATGAGCGGATAATGGTTAATTTTTTTAATACTAGAAACGTAACACAGCTCTGTAAATGTGATATAGTCCTGTTAGGAAGCAACATGACTTAAAAAAATAAATAAATACTGTATTTTCTGGATTATAAGTCGATCTGGAGTATAAGTCGCATAAGTCAAAAAATGCATCAGGAAGAGGAAAAATAAAAAAAAAAGAAAGCTGTTTACATATAACTTTAATAAGTAAGTATTTGTATATTAAGAGGTTTAAATATTTTTCCTACAGCACCTCTTACCTGTGACCATAGTTAAGTTTAAATTTCTCTGCGTGCGACCCCCCCCCCCCATGTGAGATACTCACAGTAAAAACGGGAATAAACAGTCTCACTCTTAAAAAGTTACGAGAGTTTTGACACTAGTTTGTGACTCAAATCCTGAAAAGCTGTCTACAACGGAGAGCGAAGAAGACGTGAGTGAACTTTCATTTCTCTAAATCATGTTTAATGGGCTCTAAACACCGGGTGCTGTCAGGCTGTCCAAGACGAAGATGCAGAGCCTCCATTGGCGCACAGAGCCATCAGGGGTGCAGAGATATTTCCTCATCAGTTTTCCTCATGTGTGAGTTTAGTGATCTTTTCCCATAAAAGTATCCAATAACACAGCACCTCATTTATTTAATATTTAAGTTGCACCTGACTATAAGTCGCAGGACCAGCCAAACTATGAAAAAAGTGACTGAATCTGTACATTTTTAAGGCAATAATTTACTTGTTTGAGGTTGAGTTGCATGTCTTCAGCTGAAAAATACCTTTAAACAGAGTTTGAATGTGGATTTGTGAAGAACTGTAACTTCAAAGCTCAAAAGCATCATATCTGGAGCCAGAAAAAGACAGTGACATGGTGTTTGTCTGCTTGGCCATTTGTTGTTTCTAAATGTCAACCCGTTGCACTCAATCTTTTTCTCTATGTAACATGACTGGTTTTAGAAAATACTACTGCATCGTATCCTGATGTGTCCTTCCTCCTCTCCTGAAGGAAGAACTCACTGATGCCTTATTTTTATTCATCCCCAAAGACACAGCGAGACGTGATGACCCACTGACCTCAATTATCCCAACCAGTGATGTCCTGTTAGACTTTTCCTTTTCATTCTCTGGGTCTATTGATCATAGTACCACATTGGAATGTGTGACAGCTAATTGGGCTCCAGAGAGTCTTCCACGCTCTGTTTATATCATTTAAGCTTCTTTCCTTTTGCTAATTGGCTTTGTTTCCATCATCAACATTGATTGATCAAAAGTCCTCCTGATCCAGCCGAAGGCTCGTTTATCAGGGATGGAGGCTTCTGCGGGCTGCTGAAGGAGTTTCAGCTCTTCTATTGAAATCAATAATGCAGAGCAATAAATACAATAAAACACTCCTACTGCTACCCACAATCATATGTAATTAGTGACCTGGCATTTCAGCTGTATTTAACACAAACACACACTCACACACACAAAAGTGCTCATGAGGTTACAAGAAGCAGCTTACACTAACTTCAGTTCCATGAATTGGACAGTGTTACAAGGAGCCACTGGACAATGTCCTCCATTTCACACATGGCTGATCTTAAAACCAAACCACAACCCACGTTTCTTCTGTTCAGAGTGGATCACTAATCACCACAATGACCCCGTGTAGAGATCTCATTTCATGTGTGTGTGGCTTTAATGGTTAGACATCATGCAAACTTGATTTTAGAATAAACAGTTATTGTTCGTATTGTTATTATATTGGGAGCGAGTGTTCTCTTCTGAAACTAATGTATATATATAGACTGTAATTAATGGACGTAGTCTCCGTGACGTCACCCGTCTGTATCGGAAACGGACTTTTGAAGCAAAACGGCAGGCTCGGCCATTTTGGAAATGAGGCGGGCTGTGAGTCTCCACAGTAACAACCGTAGGACGCTCCTCAGTCAAGTGATCTGAGCTGTGCCTCTGATTGGACAAACTGGCGAGCTTAATATTGTGGAAACTGCCGAATTATAAAAAAATTCACCCCCATGAGTGCGTGCAATTAGTGAAATTAGCGATTCAGACAGGAGACATTCTTTATACCGGGCTGTAAATAGGCTTTTTTTGGCTTGGTGTGTATATGACTTCTGGTTCTTCCAGAGCCAGCCTCAAGCGGAAACTCGAGGAACAGCAGACTTTAGCACTTCCGCATTGCCTCATATTTTCAGACTGAAGGGTTGACGCTTGAAATATAAATATATATATATATATATATATATATATATATATATATATATATATATATATATATATATATTTCAAGCGTCAACCCTTCAGTCTTCATATATATCTATGATGATATATCTATCTATCTATCTATCTATCTATCTATCTATCTATCTATCTATCTATCTATCTATCTATCTATATATATATATATATATGTAATCTTAAAGTTAAACTTTCTTATATTAGAGATTCAAGTATTTTTATTGTTTATTTTTACTTTTATTTTATTTTGAATCAATAATATATGAAAATTGAACTTTTTGAATGGATTATGGAAATAGATAAACTTTTTCATGATATTCTAATTTTTTGGAAAGGGTCTATATATATATATATATATATATATATATATATATATATATATATATATATATATATATATATATATATACATATATATATATATATATATATATATATATATATATATATATATATATATATATATATATATATATATATATATATATATTACAGGGCTGAACAGTTAAAGGTTACAAACCGACATCACAATGTAATAGAATGCAATTTTCAAATCTTAAAGGCTGCGAATAAAAAAAAAAAAAAAATTCCTGTACACAGACACAACCTTATATGTCGTGCATGCAGTAGGTGGTGGTACTGCACCTTTCAGCTCGTAGAGATACTGCTGATCCCTGTTCAAGCATTCTTCTGAATGTATCGCAGGTTTATCCCGAGCCCACTCCTCCTGGTAGTGAGGTCGGGGATGTGGCTCTTTGCCATTTCGATGTATTCATTTACTTCCTGTTCCTCACAAAGCCTTAAAAAACATAAACATGCATTATTCCTGCAAGCAAAGGTTTCAGTAGTTACATTGGTGATTACAAACAGGTGCATCTATCAAAATGATAGTCTCAGATATTCATATCCACATTACACTATGTGGTGTGTTGCTTGTGCTCTTATGGGCCACAGGATAAAACCCTTTATTCAGCAGAGACGCAGCTGGTTTGTCTGGGTCAGTGTAGCAGGCTGCTCAGATGTTTCAAGCAGTCACCCTTTCTGCCTTCTGGTCAAACCACATGGCAGCTGAGATTGAATAAAATTCCACAAAATCCTTTAAGCACATGAAAAAGTGCAGTTCTTTAAATCCACTTGATGCGGCTGCTAACCCCCTTTTTTTAAAACCCCATAGCATGTCAAGTACAGTACATTTTTAAATGCATCATTGAATCTGTGTAATTAATCACACTTATAGCTGGCTTACACTTTAAATCCCTCCACAGAGCTCAGAATCTTCAACAAAGAAACCTTGTGTTTGGCATTAACATGAAAAAGCTTCATCCTTGGTTCTCGTTTAAGATAAATGAAGTTACAGGTGAATCGTTTCTCATTCCTCTGTGGTTATAAAGAAATAAAGAGGGGAACAAAGATGACAAGATGTTCTTTTTTCAGCGAGCTAAAGTGCCTCCAGACAGATCTGTCCTGGCAAGCTGGAGGTTGAGGTACATTTTCAGCCAGAGACCCGCGGGGCTCTTTTGGGACCAAGTGCCAGTAAAACAGAGGGGCTCAGTAACGCAACACTTTGAAAATGGCTCAGGGTGACAGAGCATTGACATCAGTCAAGAAGAAAACAGAACCTTTGTGACCTCTTGGTGTTAAGCTGGAAAGTGAGCATGCATGTGTGTTTTCCTGCTGACAGAGAACACATGAGCCTCAGTGTTTGGTGGCTGTAGGTGCTCTTGAACGACTGCCAGCCGCCACTTCTGCTATCCCTCATAATGACTGCAAAGGAAATATTCTCCAGAGTTCTTCACAGCATTTTGTTTTATCACGACAGAGGGTCATTGATGGTTACGTGCATTCTGGAAGGGGTTTCACTGCAGGGGTTGTGACTCGGCTCCTCAGTTGTACGCCTTGTTGCTCAGAGTTTTTCTGTTTTTACCTCATTCTTTCGGATCTGCAGCCTGCCTTTCATGTCAGACCAGTTTATTATTGCAGGAGGCAGTTTTACTGCCAAGCAACAGAAACCAGACAGAGGAAGTTATCTTATTGGAGAATAATGGTATTTTAGCCCAAATGGTGTGATAAGATCCAAATATGTCCCAATCAGAGTTTGAGTAGCACTTAAGCAGGATTGGCAAAGATGTTTTCTGTGGTTTAGCTGTAAAACTATGATTCTGCTCTCTCTAAAACTCTCCATTCACTACTTTGGCACAATATTTAGTTTGAAAAAAATGTAAAATTACACTAAATGAAGAAGCAATGTTGCATTTGTATTCAATCATATTTTCAGGAATCATGTTGATCCAATAAAACCGTGATCGTTTTTTTCCTTGTTCACCTGATCTTAGCAATAGTATTTTATATTACAGATAAGGACCCTTGATTCATCTAATTGCTCATGTAACGGTAATCAATCTGATGCCTTTAAGCAAGTTCATATACTGTAAGCTGGCCAAAATCTCAAGCAGTTTGACCCTGTGAGGCATTGATCGGTAACAAAATCAATCACGATTCTGAATAATTTAATCTTAACTTATCCCAGTGGGGTTTTAACCCTCCTGTTATGTTAGTTTTTCAGGTGTAGCAATAATGTTCACCCGTCAATTTGACCCAGTGCTTATTTAACCAAAAGATCCCAAAACAAAAAAAGATCCATGAAAGCTTCACTGATATTTCATTTCCAGCTCCATTAGTAAATATTCTATCAGTATTTAGTGCGATGGTGTTCCTTACCTTTCATAGGTTATAGTTCAGTTACTCATTATTCCTACAGAGAATACATATTCAGACTTTTTTTTTTTTTTTTTTTTTTTTTATTTATTTATTTATTTCGGGCACGTCAGCACACTTATACAACATCACACATTGTCAATAGATCAAATTCTACATGTCCGAAAGGGAAGACGGGAGAAGCAGAGCTTATCTAGTCCCGTCCCCATTTTCTCAATGTTTAGTCTCCTCTTTTCCACATATCATCAGATTATTATACATTTGTATTCCATTTACAGAAGTATGACATTTACAGAAGTATGACCGGCACTTCGTTCACTATTATTGTTTAGGTACATTCTGTCTTTCCTGCTGTCTTACAGACCAAACAACCCACATTTCATTCAAGGTCTGTTCTCTCTGCTTTGTTTTTTTAAACTTCAACACTCTCATGGGGCAATGTTTATCAAACAGCTTTGTGAATGTCTGTAAGAGCTGCTATATCTCTTTCCCCTCATAGGTCTGGTCATTGACCACAAGAATTGGTATATGATCGCTTATGTCATTCACAAACAGCCCACTTATTAAATTATCCTCAAGCACGTTAGAAAAATGTTGTCAATTAGTGTAGCACTGTATTTTGTGATTTTGGTCGGGTGAGTGATAAGTGGTTCGAATCCTAAACTGTACAAGGAGTTTAAGAACTCCTCATTGAGCTTCTGTTTATTTGGGTTTAGTAAGTCAATGTTAGTATCACCACAGATAAAAACCCTTTTTCTGCCCAATTTTGAGAAAAGATCTCCAGCATATGTGATGAAGTTGTTCAAGTTCAAACCCGGTGCTCTGTAGATACAACAGATGATAATATTACAATTTTCCTTTAGATGTATTTCAACCGTAATGCATTCTAACATGTTTTTAACTGCTGCAGATATGTCCTTCAACACTTTGACTTTGATATTATCAGCAATGAACAGTGCCATCCCTCCTCCACCTTTCTTTTCTCTGTTCATACAGACAAAGTTATATCCTTCAAGTTCAAAGTCCAAACCTTTCTCTTCGTTAATCCGTGTTTCTGTTTTTGCAATAATGTCACAAGGGTTCTTAAAGTCCATCAGGTATTCCTTTATTTGATCCTGTCAGATAAATCCAAGTGTTCATGATCCAAGTTACAGTTCATTAGCTCCATTTCCTCAGATTGTGTTGAGGTTTTGAAGCTTTTATCTATTTAGGCGTTCAATTTGTCCAGATCCTCCATGCTCTTGACCAGCACCGTCTTTGTTTGTTCTGGGGCTTCTCCGTTGGTTCTTATCAGTATTTTGCAGTTTGCCGTCCAGGTGCTTTTTATCTTCCCGGCCTTTTTTAGCTCTCGTGCTTTCTTGGCCATCTCTGCGTTTTTCTTGGTCAGGTTTTCATTGAAGAACACCGTTGAGCCTTTGAGTTTTGGGCCCTGTTTCAGCAGCGCTATCTTGTGTTTTCTGTTTGTGAATCTCACTTTCACAGTTTTCCCACCGTTTGCCCCTGTCCAGGGCATGAGGTGACAGTATTCCACGTTGTTGAAATCCATCTCGATTTTCTTTGATTCCATGAAATCAGCCACCTGTCTCTCCACCGTCTTGATGTCCTCTTCGTCATGATCACTGTCATGCTCTCCAGCCCGTCTGTTTGATCGCGGTTTGATCTTTATGCCGGTTACGATCACATCATTCAGCCTGGTTTGTTGATCCAGGTCTTCGACTCGCGCTTCCAGCTGTTTGATCATCTCAGATTGTTTTTTGTTGTAATCCTGCAGCTGCTTGTGTTCTCTCTGAAGGTTTTCAAGCACCGTGAGAGCCGAATCTATCTTCAGAGTCAGATCTTGCTGGCCTTTCAGGATTGCATGAATCTCCTCTGCCATGTTTGTGTGGGGTCCGGAACCCGAATCCGGATTTTTTGTCTTGGACTTTCCCTCCTTACTGCCTCCCATTTTGTGAGTTTCAAATAGTCTTCGTTCTGCTGCAGCTGCTATCCAAGGACAGAGCTCACAGATATGCGTCCGTCTCCCATGAAGGACAGACTTATTTTAATGTTTCACCACTTTATTATTTTTGAAAGCCCAACATATATAACAGTTGTTTTTATATAACCAAATCGACCCTTAACAGTATCTATGTGATATAAACAGCAGGAGGTATTTATAAATATGTGAGATGAAAAAATTTCATTTTATAAGTTGATTACACTAAATAAAGCAAAAAGAAAAAGTTTCATACTGAAAAAATACCTTTGACTATTTTTCCTCGATCATAAAACTTTAAGACGGGTCAATTTGACATAACAGGAGGGTTAAGTCAGGGTTGGCAGGCCTGTGGTTTTGGCTTTTTATGTGCTGCAATGGGGTTTTTATTTATTTTTTATTTGGACCTATTTTGGTGTTTGGGGAATAAAAATGGAAAAAAAAAAAACCCATGTCATAAATAGACGACATGCAGATAAACAAGCTGGCTACACGCTACAGAATATGTCCCATTGAATAATGCACACGCACACAGAGACACACAGTCCTGCCAGCGGGCATGCATGCACAAAAGCAGCCCTGCCTGCCCTGGCAACAGTCAATGCTGCTGGCCCCTGCTGTTTAAATAAGGTCAACACATTACTTACGACTGCTAAATATCCTGTTTGCAACCATTTTCCTTTTTCATGTATATATTGAAAAAAAAAACATGCAGCAACATTAGAAGGTGTTTAAATGAAATTAATTAATCATATGCACACAAAGTAAATAAGTTCATTTCTATCACTCAGTAAGGAGGAAGAGGAAATAGAAACAAAGGGATTTTTTTTTTTTTTACGATGTAGAATAAAACAACTGCAAAGCGGAAGCTGTTTTTAGTGCCTCTATATTAACAATGCATAGTGTTGTTTGCAATAAATGTCATGATGAAAGCAGTACAAGTGGCCAAATACTTACTGTTGATGCCATTTCAGAGCTCTATTTTTAATATTTACTGTTTATGGTCATAAGCAGTTGATTTTATAGCTCTTTTTGAAGCAGATGGACGAGTACTTACAATATACTTTTGATGAGACAGCCGGCTTCCCTGTCAAAGGTGTTAATGTGTATACCTTTAACACAGCTGGTGATCACAGCAAACAGGAGGAGACTTCAGGTGCTAGACAGGATGAGTCCACCTGGAAGTCAGGAAAACATCTTATTTTGCCATCAGTCATTTTAAAAGTCATAACAGACAAACACGTTCCTTTAAAGTGACTTTCTTTGTTTATTTTTTTGTCATTTTGTTTAATAAATGTCAGCCAGATAATCCCCATCATGTGTCTTACCCAGTTTCAAAAATAAGTTAGGCTATATCAGCTTCAAACCATGACTTCCACCCAAGACACATGACGCACTCCAGTGTTAAACCAGTAAAGAAGAGCCCTCTTTCCTGTGGCCTGTCCAGTCAATCTGATGCACTGGCGAGATTAAAAACAAGTTAAATAAGAGCACAGTGTGCCAGTTATGTACTTCCTATTTTTTTTATAAATATACTGCTCTCAGCAGACTTGTCTCAACAGATATAATGAATGGATAGAAAGCAGACAGCCATCAATGACAAGGAGAGCTGGGCCTAGTACTGTGCCTGTCTGCAGAATGGCAACAATCTGTCAAGTCTTTTACAGCTATGACACCCACAATAAGAAAAATCCCCAAATGGTTGTTTTTACCTTCTTTTTTCTTTACTCCACTCAACTTGTTTGCACTTTCTCCTCCTGTTTTTAACAAGTGAGAACCCAACTGCAGAACTTTGACTAAACGATGCTTCCCCTCTGTCTTACAAAGATTACCCTGTGTAATCTGTAGTGTAATGTTGCTTCATAGATCCTTTTGGATCATTGTAAAGTAAAAACCAAGGTGGTGGTGGTGGAGGTGGTATTTTGGTCCTTAGAATAAGTTCTCAAAGTTGATTGGTGAAAGAAGTACTTGGCAAACTTTAAACTCAGGTCTTTGGAAAAACATCATAAACCACGCTAAGCTTATTTAGTCATCACACACCAAACACACTGGCTGAGTAAAGCTTGCCTCAGTGCTCAGTGAAATCAATGGAACCAAACAGACCTTGCATTCTTTTTAAATTTCCCACTTTACTTCAACAATAATAACAACAGCATTAGCCGTATTCTGCTTGACATCAAAATCCTGCCATATGCGAGCCAGCTCCTCCTGTGACATAAACGCCCGTTGGCTGAAAGAAGAAGCATCATATCACATTTCCTCTGGGCAACAGCTTTTACTCGTGCGCTCACACACCCACATGCTTGCTTGTTCCGGTGCTGAGCTACATGTCCAGCGCCCGGTCCTCATTAGCCAGCTTGCAGGTCAGTAGCAGATGTGTGTGTGAGAGATTTCTCTCTTTAGGGCATGGCTGAAGAAGTGTGGAGGGGGATAGATGCCATTTGAACCCATCGCTTCCTCAGCAGCAGCAGCAGCAGCAACAGCCATAGGCAGCAGATAAGGTTGTTGTTGTTGTAGATGTAAATCAATGCCATCTGCTGTGCTGGGGGAACATTTTCCCAAGATGGAAGCCATTATATTCAGCCAAGACTGTGAGGGACATTGCAAAGAAAGTTAAAAGACGGTGTCTGTGCATGAGTGTGTGTTGTAGCATTACAGAGGCATCCTTATTGGTTTAAATAAGCGTTTGGCAGATGTAACGCACCATCACAGGAAGTGGTGAGCATGCCTCTCTGTCGTTTGAGTAGGTGGCTCCAGATACCATGTTGTGACATCATTTTCTTGCTCATTCTGAAGGAACTGGTCTGAAAACAGCTGTCTGATGTCAGCTTCATTGATCCAGAGTTACTTATAGCTAATTCATTGTCACTGCGTGCATCTCTTAATGCTTCCTGCGCTCCAGGCCTCAGCATTATTTAGCTCGTTCTGCCGTGTCGAGTGGGATGAAAAGGTGTTGCAGAGTGATAATTCTCCAACAAATTTTGGTACACAAATAAATATGTAGAGGCATATGGCTGGGATTCCTGCACGCACTCCCTGCGGCATTCACACTCGTACATGTAAATGTGTGAAGACTCCATACACGGAGACCTTTTGAAGTTGAGCTGAAACACCGACATGGGGGTGTTTCAAGTACTTGGTGTTACATTTTGAATCCCAAATCTGTTTGCTCAGTTGTTGTGTTTACTCATCACAGCCAATTCTTTATCTCCAATCCAAAGTGTGGCCAAAAAGCTTCAGGCATAAATCCTCTGGAAGAATGAATAACCGGCTGTTAGTATGATGTGACTGTCCAACAATGTGTCTCCCTTAAGGGGCTAACTGAGGCTATATGATGTACTTATTAAGAGTAATATCAAATAAATGTCAGGGCAGTGATGGATGCTCAGGGCTTCTGCTCAGTATTTAACACTATGGATTGATAGCAATCCAAAATGTGATATAGAGCAGGAACTACGTCCTGATAAATCCAAACTTAATTTGGTTCCCTGAAGATGCACATAAATGTCTAATTGTTTTGTGGGGAGTTATGGGCTATGTCTGAAATCCTAAAGTCATTTAAGACCTCCTACTTTCTACAAAGCGTGATTGATGTAAGCTACTTGCTATCTTACAGAATGCCAATAATATATTATAAATTAAATACTGCACAAAGAGATTAAGCCACAAAAGTTTATGGCTAAAGAAGCTGGCTGTTCACAGAGTGCTCTAGCCAAGCATATCAACAGAGAGTTGAATGGAAGGAAAATGTGTGTTGGAAAAGGATGCAGCAGCATCAGGGCTAACCACAGCCTGAAGGGGATTGATTCTTCAGAAAAACCAATTAAAGAATTTGGGGAACTTCACAAGTAGTGGACGGAGGCTGGAGTCAGTGCATCACAAGCCAGCACACACAGATGTATCAGGAACCAGGCCACATCTGTTGCACTTTTTGTGTTAAGCCACTCATGAAACAGAAGCTGTCTCAGATTCAAAATCTAGGATTTCAAATATTCAAATATTCCTGCATCTGGTTGACCCCAGTTCCAGTGAAGTTGGACGTTGTGTACAACATAAATGGAATACAATGATTTAAAAATACTGTTTAACCTGTATTCAACTGAATACAGTACAAAGACAAGATATTTATTGTTCAAACAGATGAACTTTATTTTTTTTGCAAATATTCACTCATTTTGAATTTGATGCAACACATTCCTAAAAAGCTGGGACACGGTCAACTAAAGACTGGGAAAGTTGAGGAATGCTCCAAAAACACCTGTTTGGATCATTCCACAGGTGAATAGGTTCATTGGAAACAGGTGAGTGTCATGATTGAGTATAAAAGGAGCATCCCTGAAAGGCTCAGTCGTTCACAAGCAAGGTTGGGGCGATGTTCACCACTTTGTTAACAACTGCATGAGCAAATAGTCCAACAGTTTAAGAACAGTTTTTCTCAAGGTACAGTTGCAAAGAATTAATGTATTTAATCATCTAGAGTCCATAATATCATCAAAGATTCAGAGAATCTGGAGAAATCTCTGCACAGAAGCAGCAAGGCTGAAAACCAACACTGAATGCCCGTGACCTTTGACCCCTCAGGCAGCACTGCATTAAAAACCAACATCATTGTGTAAAGGATATTACCACATGGGCTCAGGAACACTTCAGAAAACCACTGTCAGTTAACACAGTTCATCACTACATCTACAAGTGCAAGTTCAAACTCTACCATGCAAAGACAAAGACATATATCAACAACACCCAGAAACACCGCCGGCTTCTCTGGGCCCGAGCTCATCTGAGATGGACTGACGCAAAGTGGAAAAGTCTGCTGTAGTCTGATGAGTCCACATTTCAAATTGGTTTTTATTTACGTTTTACAAAATGTCCCGACTTCACTGGAATTGGGGTCGTACAGAGGTCAAATAAAGACATTATTTCTCTCTCTCTCTCTCTTTTTCTCAGACCTGGTCTCTATTATTGTTCCATTCATGCTGATTTATGTTTAAGTGTTTCTTTTCCAGGGAGGTTGAGTTTAATTAGTTATTCATTGTTGAAAAGGTGATTGGCCAACGTCTCTGTTGACAAATGTGGGTTTCCTGCAGTGCTCATTACCAGATTAGAGGAGTAGGACGGAAAATGTGACAAACACAGGGGCCACTGAATTTTCCACAACCATGGGAGTCCAATTAAGATCAGTTGTTCAAAATTCAAAGTGGGATCCAAAGAGTGAAAACCATGAGTTGTGATAAGACTCGCTACAAACATTACTACAAAATGTTGTATTCCCTTTATAGTACATTTTATAATGAGCATCTGGTGATTTTTCAACATAGCCAAGGATAAGTGATCCATAGTATCATGGGGAAAACATACTTAAACTGAATTGCAGCCTCATTAAAAGAACATGAAGCAATTTGGATCAAGAGCAGATAAACCGTAACATTAGCTTGCTATTCAGGGGCCTATCCATACTTATCTCATGCCTTGTGCCAGGCAATCTACTATACACCCAACTGTGTAACCACATCAACCTGGGGACAATTCAGACTTTTTCTCCACAGTGATCCAAACCTCATATATGGGGATAAGATGAGGGCTTCCTCCTGCAAAGTGTAATAAGCTGTTCACTGCTCCAGGACCTGCAAAGCCACAGCAGCACGTTTGGATACACAACCAAATAATGATCAAAGGCCAAACTTTGAAGATTTCCAGGGGAAAGAAGATATTGTGCTTGAGCTTAACTTGCTGATATCTGTATCTGTCTCCACATCTTCTTGACAGTGATGTGATCTTTTATCATCATAGCTCTCAGAAGAAGATGTATTTAATCATTGAGGGGGCTGAATCATAATTTATGCTTATCAGGCGCTCAAGTTGCTGTCCTGACATTAATTAAAAAACTCCTTGAAAAGTCATCCATCAAAAATGTATACTCACTTACTAACCCAAAAGACAAAGTAAAGATTCCCTCCAACTTCATAAATTTGTGGAAGTAAGTGTTGCATTTGCTTGTATTTAATATCCCCAGATCTATGATATGCAAATATTTTTCTCTACCAGATCTCCACCTTGATAAAAGGATACATGGCCTGTGGTGCAAGAATATATTCATAAGGCTTCTCCGGAACCTTCTGCAGGATGAGCTGGGTATAGTCTGGGAATAAAGTACAGTACAGAAGTTGTAATAAGCCTCTATTTGGAAAATAAATAATAAGGATGGAAAATCCTGATGATTTAATGAACTCATCATCAAACCAAGAAAAAAATCATTAACTCAGGTTTAGTTTTGGCGTTCATATCAGTGACACATGTCAAAACAGCACAAACTGGTAAAAATGTTAGAAACATTGGATTTATAAAACAAAAAAACAAACTACATTCAGTTTTTAAGACTTGATGTTCTTCAGAGGGAGCTTTCAAAGTAGTGACTCATTTTGGAAAGCGCCATTAAAACTGAGTTTCACAGCCCCGTGCCTGTCTCTTCATCAGGTCACTGCGGTCTTTCACACTGAGCTGGAGATCTGACTGGGTTATACATCTCGCAGCAGAATGAACTGTTGTTAAAACCTGTTAAGAACAATCAAATTGCCCGATACCGAGTGCTCAGTCATTCTGCTCTGAGGTAGAAACCAAGCGAAATGCTTTTTTGTTCTTCTTTCTATCTCTCCCAACTCTCTATCTGTAGTCTCTTTGCCTTTCATTCTCACCTCTCTCTCTTATTTCACCTGCCTGCCTCTTCCCATTTTCACATTCTCTTCTCCTCCTTCTCTCTGCTCTCCCTCATTATCGTTCTCCTGTGTCTTGACCTGGAGTTGTTCTCACTGTTTTAGTATCGATTAAGGCTCTCTCCCAGGTGTGGGCCTGCCTGTGTCTGATCTAACGGAACTGAGATTTGTTCACATTTCTCTCTGAGCCCGACGGGATTTTCTTCAAAACGTCTCAGCGCCTGATGTTGAGCTCCCCCCTATGAAAGCCAAGAGCCATCTGCTTGCTTTCAATTAGACACGGAAAGCATGGCATTTCTTTCACATGATTGAGCCTGAGTGTGTGGATGGCCCGCTGTAAACTAAAAGAAAATATGTTTGACTATAACAGAGCTGAATGTATAATCATGGGGACTGTCATCTTCTGCCTGCAAGCACAATTCACTGTCCTTATGCCACAGC
Source organism: Labroides dimidiatus (assembly GCA_030710495.1). NCBI lineage: Eukaryota > Metazoa > Chordata > Actinopteri > Labriformes > Labridae > Labroides > Labroides dimidiatus. Next base: position 20,765,456 of record CM061160.1, read on the forward strand.
AATAGATTCACTTGTCTGTACTGTGGTGACTAATGCTTCATGTTAATCTAAGTGCTTCAGGGCCATTGACCCATGTGCTTGTGTTAGCCGTAAGTAGGAATGCAATAGATCACACATTTCTTTGGTCAGTTTGGTTCACGAACTGAGGTTCACGTTTTACAGCATTTTTTCAGACTGCTGAAAAATGTGGATTGCTTCTCTCAGTGCTTTCAAGCCCTTCGTTTTACTGCACTGTTAACCTCCAATTCACACATACTCTGTGCGCCTGTCAGCACTGCACACTACGCCATCAGCTGCCACTCTAGTCAATTGTGTCCACAAAGAGCAAGCTACGGTCTATCTCGCTCCCTATTCACACAAACAGCACGAGCGCTGCAGTCCGTCAGCGCCACACACTACGCACTACTTAGAAACCACTCTGGTCAATCATTGTATTCTTACAGCCCGCGTTGCCATCCGTCTCTGGAGCGTGCCACTAATAGATGCTTGCCACCGCTACGCTGCGAGTCTATTTTTGCCGGAGTACACTGCAGATATGCATCAATCTCAGCAGAGCAGGGCAGAGAATTCGGTCATTTCAAAATAAAGCACCATGTTCTGGCCCCTGATCTTAAATTTATCCTCGTATATCAATCCTACATCACTGGAACAGCACAAGAAGTCATCAGTAGGTCAGAGCCAGAGGAAATCCAACACCATGGGCGAGGAAAAGTTTATCTTGGAGATTAAAACTTCTATATGACACGACACATCCTTTCTATAAGGGCACCAATAGAAAGGATGGAATGTGTCTTTGTAAGGTCTGTGTCACTCTCTTTTGCCTATAGGAAATTATAGGATTCACTTATGAGTTGGTGACAAAGAGAGAACAGGTCAGTGAATTAAAGAAGACGGCCTAAAGCCTTTCTCACAGAATCAAGACTCTTTTTCTTTCCTTGAGCACCACGTATGTGGTTGACCTGTCAGAAGCTAAGACCTGTGTTACAGCTTTTTCCTGGATCATCTGTTGTCTGATCCCCATCTTGTGGGGTGAGTTTGGAAGGTCAGCCCTATCTGCTTGAGCATCCCCTTGTGTCTGTTGCTGTTTCCAGCTGTGAGCAAAAGCAGCCACGGCTTTGTTTTTTTTCCAGACTCCCACTGGTCTGTCAATCCTTGGGTCCTTCACACTCCCTTCTTAAGAAGAAGACAGATAATTAGTCCTGTAGAGCAGGGTGGGCACAATCAGACAACATCAGCAATGTTGTGCTGAAGGAACAGGGCGTACATGTTGCCAGTAGAAATCAGGAGTAATAGCATGAAGTGCTAACAGAGGCAAATGCTTCAAAGACACATGACAAGCTGGTGGTGCACATGCTCGTGGTACATTTTTCCATTCGATCACAACAAAGCACAACAAGTTTGGGATGGTCTTAATGGATCACGCACCAACTTTGTTTACGCCATAAGGCTATTTATCATCCAGTCTCCTTTAGCCAGATGCTAGATTAGCCATTAAAACAAACAGTCTTTACAGTTGATTGAACCTGCAGCTGCCATGCCTTCTACCCTTTAAAAGTCATTTGTATTAAGTCTTAATTGAGTATTACCTTTGTTTTTTTTTACAATGTGCACTCGTATATGGACTCAAATAAAGCTTTTTTTTTCAATGACGGCTCTTTATTGTGCTGGTTTGGGGTAATAAAATCAAAGACCTACATGAGACGAAACGTCTCGCTGCGGGGAAAAAGTGCTCATTATTGAGAAATTAATACGTGTGTGGCACGATTTTCTTACAAGCCCAAGTCTCTTCTTAAAACATACTTTTATTGCAGAGCCTTCCCAGATTTTATCTGAATTTTATTTTACTTTGCTTTATTACAGGCGTCTTTTTATGCCTTTAGAGTTCTTCTAGGGGAATTTTATGTCTTTTAAAAATGTCGTATTCCTTTATCTTCACCTGTGTGTTCTTATGATCTGCTTGTTTTATTTTGCTGCCCATGTAAAGCACTTTGTAACTTGGTTTTTGAAAAGTGTCCTATAAATAAAATTATTATTATTAAAAGGATAATAAGATATGTTGTGCTTTAAGAGGTGAAGTACAGATGCTTGAAATGGGGGCTCTCACATAAGGATGGTTGTGAGGATAAAATAATGGAGACGGAGTAATCACATTGTGAAAGGAGACACCTCATCAAGGTTAAACATGCATACACAACATGTTGAGTATTTCAGTGAAACTAGAAAGACAATGTTCACTTGTTTTCTCAGAGGATGTTATTGCTGGCCTGATCGCCCCGTTGGCTCACAGAGTCTCAGAAACTTACTGAACTAAACTTTTTGTTCTTTCTTTACTTCAGCACCCAAGTCCTGTGTACTGTGCAGTCAAATAGATTTTTCTTTGCCAGTTCAACTTTTTTCTCTAGAAACTTCTTTAAAGTGTCATGGCTGTAAAGTCCTTAAGATCTAAAACTCTGAAACTTTAAGTTGAGACAGCAGCTTGAAAACCCCTTCCAGCAGCCAAAGTTTGAGCTTCGGTTTGGAATTTGAATAGAAACTCACTTTTCAACAAAGGTTTGAAACAACCAAATTGTCCTCAATGTTTCAATCAATCCCAAAACAAAGAGCCGGCAGCTTCATCTGAGCATCCTCCATCTCTGATTTAGTCCTCTATTCTCCACATTTATTTATTTATATTTTTTGTGTGTGTGTTTTCAAAGTGATGGGAGATAATTATTTGACATTCAGTTAGCCAGCAGAGTTCTGCAGGGAAGTAAGACATACTGTCTGTCACTATGAAAAGGTTCTTGAAGTGTTGGTGAGGGTGTGAGGATGAACCAGGGCCAACAGACCAGCTGTCAGTCAGTGGCCTCATTTGTGGTCCTCAACTCACACCTGTCATGGTGTCTGTCCCTCTCCTCCTCATTCACACATTACTGTACATGCACACTCTTCCACACACAGTGGCAAACATTAAGAAACACACACACACGCTCAAACACAAATGTCCATAAAGACACAAACTTTCTTGCACACAGACACAAAGATCAACACAGGCACTTCTCTCTGAACTCCAGCTGCAGGGCCACGCTGCACTCTGTTGAACTCTCATGATACTTGCAGTCAGCCGCTGGGTATCTCTGCTCCTGCACCCCCTACCCCACCCCTACCCATCCCCCACCTTCATCTCTGCTCCCCCTCTATCTCCCTTTCTTCCTTGTTTTTCTGCCTGTCAGGGAAACAGATGTGCGCTCAGAACTAGACAGGCGCCGACGCCCTCATCATTTCAAGTTATTGAAGATATCCAAATGCAGAGAGGATGCAGAGACAACGAGGCGTGTGTGTGTGTGTGTGTGTTCATGAGTTTTCTCTTGCCAGCCAGCCATCGCTGAATCTGTTTATAGCTCAGTCATCCAAGGTTTGAGCTAAATTAGCACAGCAGCTGATACTGAAGCATCGGTGTTCAAGCTCAAGCTGCAGACCTTCTTAAATGGGAGCATCCACATTTTGTTGGTACAAGCTGTGAGGCCTGCCTCCCTGCTAAAATAACTTGTTTTGCCAAGCAGGCTATGACATTCAGCTCTCTCTCTCTCCTGCATTGCTCAAGGCAGGAAGAAGCAGTGAAATACATGATTTATTATTCTGTTTCGCATTGATTCACGGCATCCATTGACACTCATGCATAATGGACATGACGGGAAATCAGTACCCAGAGGGGAAGAGAAGTAGTCTGCTATTGTTGGTTGTTTTTTGGATTTCTGATAGGGGAGGAGGTTTTCAATGAGAGGCAAGCATTTAAAAAGGAAACCCTGTAAAGACCTGGGGCTGGCCCTGTGGGGCGTCAGTGGTCCTGCTGTTTTTGGAAGCAGTTCCCACAGTGGGAACCATCACCTTGCATCGATTGCTGTGCCACGTGAACTTTATGTTTATTGTGCTTTTTAAGACAACACTTTTTCTACTCACCTGTTTTTTTTTTTGACTGTGCTGTAGGGCAAAAAAAAGTCATCAAGTGTCCATTGTGAGGGCTGATTGTGTTTTTGAATGCGTAGTGTGTTATGCCCTGGGGGTGATAACATCATTCTGCACCACATCCACATAATCGCTTATTGATTCCCCTTTTGTCAGTAAAGCCATAAATTCTCCCCATCATGGACTCATTCTGGCAGCGGTCGCAGGGGAACACTGTGATACTGCTGTGATGAGAAAACGCACAGAGTGACTACTGTAAATGTGCATCTGCTTTGCATTTTCTCCATCCAATCCTGCACGTTCTCACGGTAATAGTTTCTATTTTGTCATCCTGTTGTTTTGACTTGTATGAATGCAGACATTCTGCAGCTGTGGCTAGTTTGACTCCAGCACAAACCAGAAATACATGCAGCAAAGTTTGAGCAAACTGCTGCATATTCCCAAGTAAACAACCCTCTGCCACAGTCGGGGTCGATTAAGTTCTCATCTACCTTTATTTCTGCTTTGGGATTTTGAGCAGCAAACTGCAGGTCAGAGATGTGGTACTGTTTATGGAAATCCAGTGTTATCTGGACTCCAGGTGAAGGCAAAACTGTGAAAGTGTTGTTAAAGGATGTTCCTTTTTGCTCCTTATTTTCTCTCAACCTAAAGTGCATCTGGAGATATGTATGTATGCATGTATTTATTTATTTGTGTATGTATATATGTATGTGTGTGCGTGTTTGTTTGTCTGTTTGCCTTGTTTTGATGAAGATGAATGAATTAAAAAAAACACAAGTCTGCCTCCTCAACTTGGGCTCAAGATCGAAAGACTCAGACCTTGTCTTGGACCAAGCTTTCACGGACTGGTTTTGACAATTTTGTTGTTTTGACAACAAAATTGTTGTTTTGACAACAAAATTGTCAGTTAGTGACAAGTTTACACTGTATCAGATTTTTCCAAAATGCACACAGAAAAAAATGAAGCTGCTGATATTACTTGGATTATTTGTTTTTTGTTTGGTTGTTTGTTTGTTTTTTCAGCAGCTAGCAAGCTAACAGTACTGTCAGCAACTAAAAATGACTCATCGTCATTGGCTAGAAGAGAACGGGGTTAGTTGTCACACTTTTTACTCTTGTGTCATTCCAACATTAAATTGAAGCTTAAGGTGTTGGCTTGAAATGTGTTTCCCTCTCATTTTCAGACTCATTGTCACAAAATTAACTATCAAAGACTCTGACACACTGTGACAACCAACCTCATCACAGGGGTGGATGTCACACACAGTGGAGTTGTTTGTCATAAATTTATTTTAATGGGAAAAATATTTTAAAGGAGGCGAGAAGGCAGAACTACATTTGAAAGTTTAATTGACAAGTTGACAAATATATAACTTAATGTATTTAATGCAAAATGAGCAAAGATCATACACAGGAAACACATCTTTAGACCAGCCTACTGTATATAACAAATACAGATATATGTGACAATCAACCCCAACTGGAATTTCTTGCTAGCATCAAGGCTAACAACCATCTAACAACTAGTTAGCTAGCTCATAACAATCTAATCATTAGCTTTCCCTTTACACTTTTTAAGGGTAACAGTTCATTTCGTTCATTCGTGAACTCATTGTGTAAAAGTCTGGAAGAAAAATACTGAGGAGCTGAATATTTACAGTTTGACATAAAAAAAAAAAAAAAAAATCCCCTCAGCTCAACTTCAGCTGTTTGACTCCAGAGAAGACTGTAGGTGAGCTCTGGTCCCAGTTCTGTAAATTTAGATACCACAATTTGAGAGACAGTGCCCTCTGGTGGAGAGATATAATGAATGTGACAACTAACCCCGTTCTCCCCTACTTTATTCGTTTGACGTAAAACCTGGTTAATCTACAAGAATAAGAAGTCCTTGATGTTTTCACAAGGACAGTTCATTGGAACATAAACAGAGTGAAAAGGGATAAGGTATAAATCTATGATTGCTAATAACTTTTTTAAAATTTATTATTTTATTTATTTATATTTTGGTTGAATATTGAAAACTTGTGGCAAAAACATGTTTTATTTCACTTATTTAAATTTAATCATTCATTACAGGAGAAAAAATGTATTGTTGGTAGCACAGGTGCAAAATTGCATGTTGTGATTAAGTGAAAGGTAAAGTGAAAACAAGTTTATTTGCAAAGAAAAAAGTGGTTTATGTAAAATGTTCAATAAATATCATTTGTTTTCTTCAGAGCTACTTACTAACCTGGCCAGGGAACCACTTTTCAAAATGTTTCTTCGAAAATTGACTGTTTTTTTATGTTTTTTTAATGACTTTGATTAACCATCACTGTTCACATTTTATAAATGGATAAGTACATGGTAGCACATCTGTGAGTGAAAGTTTCTTCAACCAGAAATTCTCAGTTCCCAATTAAATACCAGTGCAGAGATAAAGTTTGCTGATCGTAATTGGAGATGGTGTCATGTTGTTACTTTAGAGACCATGCTGTACGGCTCCACATGACCTGTTCAGATTGTTAGCACGGTAAGAGCTACAGGAAGTGTAGATTGGTGGAATGAGGTGTAGATTGGAGCAAAGTAAGTGTTAAAAGATGTTAATAGAGAAGAAAATAAGAGGTGTAATGATTGCCTTGACTGCATCATGTAATCAGAAATGGAAAGTTAAGCTAAAGCAGGGGTCGGCAACCCGCGGCTCCGGAGCCGCATGCGGCTCTTTAGCACTCCCCTTGTGGCTCCCTGGAGCTTTTTCAAAAATGTGTGAAAATGGAAAAAGAATGATTTTGTTGTTGTTGTTGTTGTTTTAATATAGTTTCTTTAGGGGGGAAAATCTGACACAAATATCCTTATGCTGTAAAAATTAACGTAATAAATACTGAATTTCAGAAATGCGCCAAATAGCAGAATTGCGTGATAGCCTGCGACACACAGTGCAGGTGGCTGTTGTAAACAAACGAGGGTGTGTCACGGGCCATGGGAAGGGAAAAAGAGAAGGATTGCTGTTGAGAACAGAGGATTTAAGGAAGAATGGACAGAATCGTTTGCTTTCATTGCCAGTGCTGAAGGATTGCCTGCATGTTTGATTTGCAATGAGAAGTTGTCAAATAAGAAGAAGAGCAATTTGGAGCAACATTTCCAGGTAAAACATGCTACATCTGCAGCCGAGCACCCAGTTGGGACTGAGAGAAAAAGTGCAACTGCAGTACTCGTGGAAAAATTAGAGGACTGCAAAACTAGTTTCAAGAAGTGGATTGCATCTCCAAACTCTACGACTGCTGCAAGTTTTGTAGCAGCCCGGGAGATAATAAAGCGTGGGAAACCATTCACCGATGCTATTCTGCTATTCTGCTATTTGGCGGTGCTCAACCCAATGATACCTCAGGGCGCCACACTTGTATTTGTATAATTTAATCAATGCAACAAAACATAAAACATTAATATTGTGATGGAAGTTAAACTTGAAGCACCAAATATGGTACAGCAGAGTCGTCACGTGGTGCGTCATTCTCTCCAGGATGTGCTGCTGGGAAAATAAACATTTAATCATGAATGCTCATTTTGTATTTGTAGCCTACTTAGTCATTTTAATAGTAGGCTTATATAGCTAATATACTGACAGCCTATGTTGCCTTCATATTAGGATTATATAAGGCTTTTCATTTTTTGCGGCTCCAGACAGGTTTGGTTTTAGTTTTTTTGGGCCAATATGGCTCTTTGAACATATTGGGTTGCCGACCCCTGAGCTAAAGGGACTCTATTGTGGTTCAATAAACATTTCACAAACGCATAACACACTTTATCCTGTTTTATTCTCTGCAAGTCTGAACGTGTAGTGATTATCCCATGGAAACCCAGGAAGCATGAATAAAAGTGCAGCTCTGGATTCCACGCCATGTTAAATAGAAAAGTTTGTTTATGTTTATATTATATAAATTGTGTTGGATACTAATCGGCTCCAAGAGGAACCAAACATCTACAGTATGCTTGAGCAAACAATGGAGACAGCCAGCCGCTCGCATTAGTCACACACATCAGGGAGCCTGAAACAGATGTGTAATGTTCCTGAACTGTATTTATAATAGCTGGTGGATGTGAGTGGAGTGAGAAAGCCTCGGACAGGATGGTGACACAGGATACCACTGTGGTGGAGGACTGTCCCACTTTCTTAGGTTTATGTTGGTAATTATTAGAAATTAGCAGGAATTGTTATGTGTAGCCAAAGGCTAATATGGAACACTTGACTAAACTAAAGCATGCTTTTTTCTGTCTATTTGTCAGTAGCTTCTGGCAAGTTGATTTGTTATGTAACAGTAGCTTACTAGCAGGAAAGATGGCAAAACTTGCATCTATAATATTTCTACTGTATATTTCTCAAATGTACTCTAAAAATGCATCATGTTTCCATTTTAACGTTTCCCCTGGTGTAAATTTCACATCTTTATGTTGAATCTGTCAAGTTTATTGAATCGATTTATGTTCTAACTTGTAAGCTCTGTGGGAAAACTAATAAAACATAATTACCACAAATCTTTGAACTGAGGGAAACAACTGCAGCTAGATAAAAATATGTCTGACTCTTCTAGCTCTATGAAAATGAATCAATTTTATTTACTTATTTATTTATTTTCTGATTAAATTGCTGCAATATGCACCTTGCTGTTTAAAATGCTCTTCTGTCTGGAACATCTAAAGGTGGATATCAGACTGTGGAAATGATCTCATCATTAGCTGCACAACCAAACAGCACACTAAAAACATGTTGGCTATTAGTACCCTCCACATCCTGCTCTCTTTTCTGCTGTAGGGCCATTATGCTCAGGAGGAAACAGAGGTCGACAGCATTTCTGCTGAACATCAGAAAGTGGATAACACAGGCTGCTGATGTCTAGGTGCTCTCTGCCTGCATGTTACCTCAGCGCAGCTCACGCTCAAGCTGGGAGCAGTTTGTTGGAGGTGGAGGTGAGGGCACTCCTAATCGATAAATGCACCCGTGTTAAGCTGGGAACATGATAGGGCGAAGGTGGAAATACATACACAGGCAGGCATTTTGAATGGCGCACACAAATCGCACAGAAACAAAAATAACACTTGCCGTTTATTTTTTAACTTCCTCCCTCTGGACCTGCTTTTGAAATGAATGTTAAGGTGTGATTGCAGTTATTTTTACACCCAGTGCAACTTTGTTTTCCAGTTTATTTCATTTTACAGGTTCAAATTTAGACCAAATTCAAAAACAGCTGAATGGTGTTATTTTTATTGCTTTATTTATTTTGTTTGTTTGTTTTTGGCATTTTGACAGTCATAATGATATCATTTGGAATTTAACTAAACTAATTTTATACTTTATACACTTGTAAACATTATGGCAGGAAATTGAGAGCCGACATTGCACAAAAACGAAATATTGCAATGAAAAAATGTTAATGAAAACACCAAAATTAAAAAAAAACAAAACAAAACAAAAAAAACCACTTAAATTTCAATAAAATGTTATTTTGCTCTCATGGAGTGGTTTTCCAGAAGTTTGGAAATTGAAGTTCAATGGAAACACCTTTCAAAAAAACCCCATGTCACTGGATGTAAATAACAGACACTCCTCCTCAGCCTTGATGCTCTCCCAGAAGTCCCTGGTACGTGTCCACTGCCACACATACGGACTCTGGCGTTCATATTGTAACAGTTCTGCTGTTAGTTATGTGTTCAGTGCAGATGTTGGTGTTTCTGACAGTCAGTGAAGGCATCAGGAAGGCTGTGAGCGGCTCAGCCCGCAGCGGGAGGGAGGGGCGGAGGTGTGTGTGTGAGTGAGAGAGTAGGCAAGCGGGAGATGATGATAATTTTCATTCAGTGTTTTGTTCCTGCCTGTTTTGAGTTGGCGTGATCACGGTTGACAGTGACCAGTCGAAAAAAAAACAAGTGTTCACCAATTGTCATCGGCATCATTGCAGAGTCTGGATGGACTTTAATATATTTTAACGCCCTCTGCCTTCGTCTGTTGACAACATCAGCAACAACAGTAACGCCCATCAAAACGACTGTTCAGCTCTTTGACTGTTTGGGATATCCCCGGTTACCATGGTTACAGTCCTCCTTCCTTCTTCCATATTCTCAGATTGAGTCTTGCTGGACGAGATTTTACTCAAGTTGTGCGCAATACCAGAAACACCAGCACGGCACAATTATACTTTATCCAAACCATCATAAATATGGCTTTTATTTTGTTAAGAAGTGAGATGGAAACAAAGCTACAGATAATGGTGTTACTGTTTAATGTAGAACTCCATGTGATGCTTAAATTAAAAGGATTACTAATGTGATTCTTGTGGGTAAATGTGTTATCAGCTAAGGGATAATGTGTAGTGAAATTACAATTACTCATGTGAAGCAATTAGCTCAGTGAATGATTGTTAACTGTGTGTATGAAACTAAACTTTAGGCTGAGCTATGACGTATAAATTAAAGCAAAATAGAAAAGACAACATATAACTGTCTCCACTTGTTAGATGAACTATTAAAACTGGTTTTATTCTAATGTCATGAATAATTGGTTGTTTAAATATTAGAGGAAAAAAAAAAAATCCCTTCTAACTTTTACCTCATCAACATCTGAACAAGAAGTCAAAGTTTCAGCAGCACACAGCCCCTGAGTATCTGCCCTGACTGAACGCTGAGGGAAAGGTCATGCCAAGGGTCAAGCTCTTATATCTAATATGGGATTAAAGTGTCAGAAGTGCATGGAAATCCAAAGTGCATGCACCTAAAAATAACCCGTCCAAAATTTCCACAAAGCAATTAAACTGTAAATCTTCATGTATTGATCTAAAGCCCTAAAATAGATGCTGATGCATGAAAAAAAAAGACTGCAAATGTCAAAACGGGGCGTCACAAACAAAAGAGAAGGCAGCAAATGTCAAAACTAGAGCTGAAATGAGTTGGTGAAACAAAATGCTTTGCGGTATTTCCTGTAAAAGGTGCATCACACCATCATTGTGTGTCTTCTACTGAATCGAACAGTAGCACACCTGAGCTGTCACCCACACTGCACCTATAATCACATCATACTATAACTCACAGTGATCCACGACGTGTTTGAGGCATGCTGTGTCTCAGCATGTCATTTCTCCAACCAGATAAGATGATGACTCAATGCAGGTAAGACAGCAGAAGCCAGATCCTGAAGGTCAGAACTCTAAACTATTTTACCCAGAACCAGTGTGACAGTTACTCGTGATCCCCCGGCTGAAGTAACAGTAAGTTGACTTGAGTCACTCCCTGACATTCCCCAATGTGTTGAGTTTTTCTGACGCTTCTCATTCCTCCCACAGAAAATGTTTCAGACTGAATAGGAGTTTTGACTGTCAGGGAGTGAGTCCTTAAAAAAACGTTTGCTCAAGAAACTTTGTCATGATAGAAAGCAGGAAGGGTACAATGGGGTCCCTGGACAGGTAAGATCATGGTATTGAACACAAACTCTCCAACTATTTTTCTATCTTTGACATCATCTCTCCATCTCACTGCTTCGCTGTCAAGGGAAACGCTCTGAAAGCAAAGAGCGACACATCTATGCATCTGTGAGCAGAACGGCAGAGTTCAGGCTCTCTTGCACAAACTGGAACACACACACACACACACACACACACACACACACACACACACTCACAGACAGACAAAGGTGTGCTGTTTCCTGGGTGATAAGTTGAAACAAGTCTGTCTTTGGCTGTTTTTCGTCGTGTGTTGATCTTGCTTCACTTTTGAGGGTCACTGAATTCTTGATAAAAATGTTAATCCAAGTCATCGGTTGTTGCTGTCACAGGGGAGCTGTTTGGAGGTCTGGCTTGAGGAATTCTAGTCCTTTTACTTTGTTGCCAACCTTGATTTAGCCCTGAGTTTGGATTGGAGAAATAACCAGCTGAGTCTCTGAGGTGTTTATTTTTTTCAGGTCCTTGTTTGGTTCAGTTAAAAATTCAGAACACCTGGTTGAGCCAATATAATCACTTTACTGGGAAAGTTTAGACCACCAAAGCCTAGATGGCTTCAGCTGATGTGTTTACTCTCTAAAGCCTCCATTGTTTGACGTCTCATGTACTTAAAGCCTTATTTCAACCTCTTTCTGAAACACTTCATTTTAGCTGCTGTCTCTTTAAGACACCCTGCTCGACAGACCCCCTTCTATGTGACTGGCCAGCCTTCTGAAGGCCTGTAGGGGGTGGAGCTAAGTGAACTTCAGTGTTTGAGGCCTGTCCCTCTAACATGCTATGAACCATTTTGGAGATCATTATGTGATGACCTCATTATTTCAGTCTGGTGAAGATCTCACGCTACAGGATTCATTTTTCTAAAACATAAAAACATGTCGCCATTAGAGAATAGAATAGAATAGAATAGAATAGAATAGAATAGAATAGAATATACAACACATTTACAATTAACATGCAGCAATGTTACTTTATATGTTTAACATATTGGAAAGCACCATGCCCCCTCTTTAAATAAACATTTGAACTTGCTGTTGTAACTCAAACTGATTCAAACTTACTGCTCAACTTTGAAATATGTGGTTGAACATAAAGATTCAAGAAAACGTTAAAGTCTGTCACATAGTGACAAAAAAAACCCAACCTTTTAGACTATAAAATCGTACCCATATTTCCATAAAGTATAAGTAATGCACAAACATAAAGCACATTAAATATGGAGTATATGGCAGAAACGAAGAGTTCACATGAGGTCTCCTCCAGGCCAGATACTTTGATACAGTGTCCTGAGAGCAGCAGCTGAACCGAGAAGTGAAGAGTATGTGAAGGACTGTCAGTGATGCTGACAGCTTTTCTTTCTGCTGCACAGCCGGAAAGTTCTGAAAGTTGGATTTGGGTGGTGCTGGTTAGTTTAACTGCATGTTGATGATTCTGGAGAGATTGTTTTTCTTTTCTTTTTTTTGTTTCCATGTTAAGGGATTAGTGTTTCCTGTTTTGTTTTGTAGTTCTTGCTCCTTGTGTGTCTGGTTTAGTTTTACTTCCTGTCCTTGTGTTTCCATCCTGTTTGGTCACACTCTGATGTCTGTTTGTCTTTGCTTCTTGGTCAGTTTGTCATTAAATCTCTGTGCTCTGCTGATTTTCTCTAAGACTTTAGCTCCAAAAGACAAAACAAGGAAAATTTCTGTTAATGTATTATTTAAGATTGTCTGCACATGGCTCCTCCTCTTCGTATGTTTCACTCAACATGACAAGAGGGGGGAGGGTGTGTGTGTGTGGGAGGGCAGCACCCCCTTCAACACAGCTTACATGATTCTGTGATTTATTTACCAATGAGCTGTTCCTAAATGGATAATCCAGCTTTATTTTTTCACATTAGCAGCATTAAAGCAAAAATAATAAGAGAAGACAAAACAAAACAAAACAAAACAGTAACATAGACAGCTCCTCCTTGATGGCACATGTGCAAAGAGGTGATGTGAGGGCTTTCCTGGTGATCTGTTGTTATAAATGTCACTTAGAGATGGGAGAGAGAGACGCAGAGACGCAAACCATTTTTCTGCTGCTCTCACGGTGTCCTGCAGGGCCCTCCTGTCTGCTGCTGCACAGCTCCTGTACCAGACAGGGATGCTGTGTAGACTGTTGTCATGATGGGGTGGGAGGAGTTGACTTTTCTCAGCTGCCTTACAGAGTAAACTCTCTTTTTTTGGTGAGTTCTGTGGTGTTGGAGGACCAGTTAAAGTCCTCTGTGATGTGGACCCCCACCGCTGCTGACTCTCTCCACAGCTGTGCTGTTGATTAGCAGTGGACGGTGCACCCTGGCAGCTCTCGCCCAGTCCAGTACCCAGTTGGAGAGTGATGTGGTAAATCCTCAGGAGCTCAGCTTCTCCACCAGCTGCCGTGGTATTATGGTGTTCAAGCCCGAACTGAAGCCAGTCGTGGGGTTGTTTGAGTTAAACATCAGTCGTAATTGTACAAGCCAGAGTCAGCTTGGACCCTTCAATGAGAAGCTGCTGGGAGAAACCACACACAAGCTAAGGTGTCATTTCTGCATACAGTGATGGATCTATCACGTAATTTTAGCTAAATTTAACAGACTCTGACACAAGAATTCACTGCGGTTTAAGTGTAAGATTTTTTCTAGCACTCTCTTTTCCATTTGCATTTGGTTGCTGTGTGTGGAGGAGGGGTGTGTGAAAAGTCACAGCCTTGTGGAAACGGTTATATTTAAACATTATTAATGAAAGTGACTGCTTTGCTGATATCAGACTTCAACAGGTGGAAGTAAGCAAACCCCAAAAGGCTTTAAGCTGTATCGCACTTATGAGATGCAAAATACCACATGTTCTAACATTTTGATTTATGTTTTCATATTCATTTTTATGATCACCATTTTATCAGGGCTGCAGCTGAAATGTTATACCTCAGACTGTCATATACACCACCAGAATAAATCAGAGCAACAAATTAGTTTCAGGAAATTAAAGAGAGGGACCGCAGTCAGGTGAGAATATGATTTAATAAGTCTTACCTTCAGACTGACTCGTTGCTGGGGGGTTTTTTCTGTTCCCCTGGTCTTTCACTTTTCAAATAACTGTGAGCATTTGGTCAGATTCACAATGTAATGATCGGCCAATGGCGTTCCTTCAAGTTTGCCATCAGCAGCATGTTGCACCCTATTCACATGAAGAGTTGTAGTAACAGCATTACGTCCCTTTTTAGTACATTCACATTCAACTGTTACAACCTTTTTGTCTTTCGTGTGTAACTTTTGTGTGGTCAGGGTATGTTGTTGAACCAGTCAGTTGAACCATGCGCTCCAATCATAGCCAGAGCTTAGTTCTTTCCATCTCTGGAGCTGAGACAGAGAATAAACATTTGTTGGTGTTTTTTTTGTTTGTTTGTTTTTAGCTAACAGCAGAGCAGCTGACTTCTTTACCTCTAACCTGTGACATCTGGATTCTGCAACAATAAACCAAACTAGTGTGGAGAGAAGTGCGAGCGGTTTTGCTTGTATGTTAATGAAAATCCCTCCTGTCATTTTGTCATCATGGTTTCCCAGCAGGGGGCCTGAAGAAACAATGCAAAGAGACAAAGTCTGACTTCCATCTACAGAAACAACCTGCTGAGGGATCAGAGAAGAGCTGTAAATATTAATACTTTAAAAGTTAACAAAAAATCTTTTCAGTCTGACTTTCATAGAGTTTTTTTTTAATTATGGCCTGAGCAGCCAGGCCTTTTGGCACAGGCCTACCTAATAGTGCTTCCAACTTTGATATTTTTGTTGGTTTTGATACTTGAAGTTTAACTCAATCTTTACTTTTTTATTATCTTAACTATTTATATTTTATTCTTATTGTCCTTCCCTCTTTTGTTTAATAAGCATAATGTATTGCTATTGGTGTGTCAGGAAAAAAAGCAATGCTTTAATAATATTTCTGCTTTTCTTGTTTCCATGGCTGTAAAGCTATGAATTCCATTTGCTGTGTATGTTCCAGTGCTCTGTAAATATAGTGTGATTGATTCATCAACATTTTCCAGGGTTGCTACGCAGGTGAATGACGTAGGTATCGATGTACCGGCAAGAAAAAAAACTTTTTTTTCCCTCTTAATGGAACCCTAACTACAGGGTTTCACAGATGATAATTGGTGGACAAATCCACTCTATTGTCTTTTATTGATTTCTCTCCTGCTTATGTGAAGCCTTCAGTGTTGTAGGTTCTGGAAGTTTCCGTATTTGCACTGAAGAGAGGAACTGGAGGACTCAGGGTTGGCAAACGCCAATTAATTATATTTGAGGAGTTTAAATCCACAGCTTATTCGTTAGCAGGTGAAGGAACAATTTCACCTAAGGAATCTCTTTATTGTGGCTGACCAGAGTGAAACCAAGTGGAGTGCTGCTCACTTGCCATAATTTCCTCTCAGCAATAGAAGAAAATCATGAGTGGAATAAGTTATTCCACATTAGGATTGTTAAAATTGGAACTGTTATGTGGAGCCTCTTGGGATTTTTTTCCTTTTAATGCGAGGCTCAAATGGACACTAAGGGGACTGCAGTATTTTAAACAGGCAAGCACATGAAATGTGTCTCATCTCTTTTATGATTACACTGTTGAAGTTTCAATTAAATTATATTTCATTATTACTTTGCATATTTTTGAATTTGTTTTCCCAGTTGTAAAGTGATTTAATTTGTTGTTCAAAATTTCAAAGCTCTCCATCACTTGATTGAGTTGTTGCTTCTTAACTGTGTATTCATGTTGCAGATTAACCAGAAAGGTAATTTGGTTCTGTGCGCTGAAAATGCCCCTTGGTAATTGAAAACTAAATGAAAACTAAAGGGGAATTTGCCAGTTGACCAGCCTGCCTTTTTACCACAAACATGCAAAGATATCTGTGAAAACCAAGCTAAGTCAAGCTAGGTGCATGCACAGTGGAAGGATATGTACACACAGGCTGGTTCTACAGATGTTTGTGCATTTTCTTTCAAATAAAACATGGCACATGCATAAGGCACAGAGTGATCCACTGGTTTCCAGTAACATGAAAGCTCTCCAACATGCATTTGGAGTCTTGTGTGTTGTTTTCGTAGCTCATGTACTGCGTGCCGTTCCCATCAGCCATAATGAGAATCCCCCCCTGCGTGAAAGGTGAGATGTTCCCTTCTTATCTTTCAAACGTGGCTCCTGATGCATCATAAATTTGATTTTCACTTTGTGGAAACCACCGAAGCATTATGAAACATATGCAATGAATGTTGTTTAATCCAATTTGTTAGATTAATGTCTTCCAGATGACTATCAGAGTTTGATGCCAAGGAATCCACAGAGAACTGCAGCAAAGTTTTAAAATGTGAACAGATTTAAAATGTGTGGGGAAGAAGGTTAGTTAGATCGAGATGGGATGATGGGTCAATGATGGGTCAATGATGGGTATTGAAAAACTGTAATGTATGATTTTTTTGACCCAGCTCCCCTATCTACATACATTTTCACATCTGAATCAGTAAGAGCTATAACCAAATTACCACATTAAAGAAACACACTGTACAAATTACCCAAGAGGCTGGAGAATGCCAGCAGGGATTCAAAATAAAACTTAATTAAATTATTTTCCTGTTGATAGTAAAATCTGGAGCCTACTACACTGTAAAATACAGAGAACGTCCCAATTCTTCCTTGATAAGAATGAATGAATGAAACACAACAAAATGTTTTAGCCTTGAACAAACAATGTTAAGCCCTAGTTCATATATATATATATATATATATATATATATATATATATATAGATAGATAGATAGATAGATAGATAGATAGATATATATATATATATATATATATATATATATATATATATATATATATATATATATATATATATATATATATATATATATATATATATATATATATATATATATATATTCATATATATAGAGCAGTTGGCAACTCTTTTGAAGCCTGCACGCATAACGTTTGTTAAAACTGTACTGCAGTTTGCACTGTAAAGAGGAAACCATATCCAGACCAAATCCAGAGATGTCCATGATGCCAAAGTATTCATTTACTGCACACGGCAACTAGAGAAGGAGTGGTATGGTGAAAACATTTTCACTCAGGAACTCAATTTAAAAAGTTAGTTTTAGGCTCCAAAAAGAAACATTTTACTGTTTTCTATGAATGTTGTTTCCATATAAAACAGCTTCTCATCCACCTGTTCAATGTAATAACAGAACTGTGAGTGAAACATCTCCTTTCCTTTTTTCTGATGTCAGATTTGTCATAATGTTATGTTCAGTTTCACTTTCATTTTGAGTTACTGCATAAACAGAGATGTTAGTGCTGAGGTATGCCACAGATTGAGCATTGTGTTAGTTAAAATAGGCTACAAAGTCAGGCTGTGCCAACAGGAAATCAGCTGCTCTTTACTCCAGCTGATGACATCTCAGCATCCAACTGGCAAACAGCAAAATGGGCATTTATTTTTAACAGCTTTCATTCGCCTGCTTTTGCTGCTTCCCCTGCAAACTTCTTTGCAACCCACTAACTTTACCAGTGTTGTTATCATTACCATTGCTCTGTTCAGTTTACCCATGGGGTCTTTGCTGCTGCTGCTCTCCCTGCCTTGGCTTTTCATGCACATGAAAGAGAGGGGAGGTGTGCTCTCCCCACCTCAGGCTTTTGCATACCATATAGGCATGTGGAAGAGCAGGGAGCTCCTAGAACAGAGCCAGATATCACTTAATAAGTACAAATAAATTACCTTGACAAACGGCTAATACAGAATCACTGCACAGTTAATGAACACACTGATATTTTCCTACATCACTGTTTATTTACAGCTTTTTACTTGAGAAACATATCAGCCTCTAACAAGTCCTCCTCACCACTCTGAACAGTTTTCATCCTGTGAAGCTCTCCTAAGGGCTAAGATGCTGACTATGACTGACTTTTATCTTTACCAGGATGATCTAGCTCTCAGGTGGAAATCTTTGAAGTCCTCCTGATTCAAAGTTAAAACTTTGTCAGTTGGAGCAGGATTTTCTAGAAGGAGGATTCATGAAAGATTGCCTTGATTTCTAATTAAAACAAGGGAAATAAACCTTTCAGGGAAACACACTTCAGTGTGAAAATAATCACAGCCAATTGTGGCATATTAAAGCTCTAATGTCCCAATTAAAAGAAAACTTTCTGCCTCATTTACCAGACTCTCAAATCCAAGAAGAATAAAGAGGACGTTGTGTTGTTTCAAACAGCAAAATAAAATCAATGATTGGCCTGTTTTTATGTAGGAAATGTACTTTCTCTTTGTCGGTGCACATGAGACTTGGGCTCAAAGAAACCAAGGTAACAGATGTTGTGTGCCACGGGAAAACATCCATCCCCCTCTTTTTACTTTCCTCCTTCCACTCCTCCAGTGATGTAAGGTCCCCCATGGCATTTTTTTTCTCTCAGCCCTGAAATTCACAAACAACGTCCTTGTAACTTATTTCTCCCAGAACTCCGTTTCACCATCTGTTTTAGAGCAGGTCATGTACCGAGAGGAGCGGGAAGTATCGGGGAAGGAGGAAACAAAGACATGCTTGACGGGCTCTGCACTACACTCCCAGGCATTAGGGATACCTTCAGCAAGCGTCTGTGTGTTGTGTCGGATGACAACAACAGAGGTATATCTGAACAGCACCTGCTGACAGCTTGCCAGTGCCAGTTTCTATTTGCTAACAAGCACATCAACTTCCTATTAACTTCTCCGTAGGAGAGAGCATTTGGGTCTACAAATGAAAGATTTAAGACAGACTCTCATAAAAATGACATCAGTTAAGGTGATGCGCTCCATTGAGCCAAAGCCGTACTGGGAGCAATTTTGAGTTTTCTTTAATAGTTCGCGACAGGCAGACATTTGGAGGAAATATCTGCAGTTTTCTGTTTTAATCAGTATTCTAGAGTGCGATGAATCTCCATTTCCTTTTTTTAAAGACTTCAAATAGATGTTTAAATATCTGAACTCCTACCATGCCAGTTTTTCTTCTCTCTCCTTCTGTAAAATAAGTTATTCCCTCTAAGCTTCTCTGACTCTAATATTCACCTTCTCTCTCCTCATCTTTTTACTCCTTTCAAACTGACATCCTCCTTTTTATCCCACATCTTGCTCCATCACCCCTTCCCTCAGCCTTATCTCTACCACACCAGCACTGCCGCACCCTCGCATAAAAAAACACGCGCTCACCCATCGCTTCCCCACCCTTGTCCGTCACTTTTTGGTTCCAGGCGTTTGTCTCCTCAGCCTCAGTGGTGTAGCCAGCTAGCTGTAGTTGTCAGGGCCCCGGAGCTGTCTACCTCTGATTATGCTATCATGTTGCCTCGCAGATGCAGCTATCTCCCGTTTGGACCGAGAGGAATCCGGTTTCATATTGGCCATTAATGTTTAAAGAGACAGGAGTTTAAGGAGTGGGTGTGGGGAGCCGATGACCCTGAGGGCAGGATCTGGTTCGGCTTTGAGCCAGGAGGCTTGAGATGGCGGTTTAGCACAAACTATACATAGAAAACATAAATATATTTTGTGCAGTAAAGAATACAGAAGCATCTTGAGTGGTCCAAAATGCACGTTCTAAAAGAAATATCGCTCATCATGGCCTCAGTGAAGTTAGTTTACAAAATGAAGAATGCTTACATAACAGAGAAGAGTGTCTAATGAAGCATCCACGAAAATCATGTTCCCCTTCCCACTAACATTAACAAAAGGCTTATTTATGTAAACAGTTTCTTAGGGCACGGTCACACTGGCCAACTGTACCTTGCTCGAGCAAGCTTCAGCCCTAAAGTCCAGTTCGTTTGGCCAGTGTGACTGCAAGTATACCCCGGTCAGGCACGGTTCACTCCTCCTCTTTGGCACGCATCAGAGAGGTGTGCTTCGGCACGGTACATTTCATGTTCGAGAATGAGCAGGCAGACATGATTGCCATGACCGCTCTTTTCGACAGTTATTTTAAGCCTAAACGGGGGTGTTAGAGGGCTGTGTGGGACCAAAACAACTTAACATGAGCCAAAATGCTGACTCTGATGAGACCGTGCTCCATGAACATAAACAGATGCTTCATGGTGACGTAGGCGGGTCATGCGTGTGCCTAAAGTCTGGTTCATTTTGGAGTAGTGGGCTGTACTGGCCAGTGGAGGAGTAGCGATGCGGTGAGGGGGGGCGGGTGTGTTCAGCACAGTTTGGATGTGAAGCAGAAGGTTGTTGTCTGCAGACGAGGCATTTCCTTCACGTAGGCTCACATCTCCAGGATGCAGCCGACATCCAAACCATAATTAGAGTTCAAACATGAACTTTTCACCTCATGTTTGAATGAATATTGAATAAAAAGTGACAGCCTTATTGTACATTGGTAATGCTTCCTGAAAATGGAAATGATAGAGTGGATGAATAATCTTGGTAATGCCAGGCTACCATTCACCCCTTCCTTCTTTTATAACTTGTAATGCCATTGGTGTGAAATGAAATCTTGAGTTTCAGGTGTCCTGAGGCAACTACTTTCCTAATCGGTGAAAAAGAAATTTGAATTTTGTTGGAAGGATGACTACAAAGAAACTCTCAGAAACAGACATATTGGAGCACAATTTTAACAAACATGGGGTCACTAAGTATGTATGTAGGTAAACAGAGTCAAATTTGTGTGCTGCGTATGGCAATCAGTGACAGTTTGGAGCTGTTCTTTTTGCTGCACTTTGTTTCCATACAGCTCACCTCAAATGTAAACTCTGATACAACACTGAATGTCTCTATGATGCCAACAAATGATTCTCAGGGTAAACTGTAGATATGATACATTCACATTCCAGGCCCATTACACATATTACTGCCCATTTTCTGGTATCTGGCTGCCTGCCTTTCACCAAGTCATTACAGAGCCCTGGCTGATGAAAAAAGTGCCCCGACAAGGAAACAGAAAGAGACAGAGTGGAGAGAGAAAGACAAATGTGACAGATGTGCCGTTCTTTCCACCTCTCATTTTCAAAAGTATCGATTGTTGTTCAGAGCATGCAAAGCTTTTAGTGTAGCACAGAGTGAGCTGAGGTGAGCCCAGGTGGATGAGCTAAAAGCCAGCCTGTGTGAGTTTCTCTGCTGAGATAATTATTCCAGAGCTAAATAATTAGTGTTAATTAACCATGGGAAACTGTTTCAAGGGCAGCCATGTTCTCTTTAGTAGGAGTATAGTTTATTTTCTCTCAGCAGGAAAACAGGTTTTACAGAAGTCTGTTATCTGAACAAAATGCCACTTTGAACTCACGATGGGGGGGGGGCAGTTTATAACAGAAAAAGTGTGACAATGGCAGGGGTGCCAAAATGTAAATATTTATTGTTTTCCAGAAAGCCACAAATAACCAAATATTACAAACCCTTTCTTGGAACTTCACAGAAAAAAACATGAGGAAATAAATAATAACAAACAGTACCAATGAAATAAATAACACTAACACATATTTATGAAATAGAATGTCACATTCTATGCATGTATTAGTCTCGATTGCGTACAGTGGCCAGACTGAAAAAAGAAATCATAATGCGTGTCTGGTATTGTTCAGGGGGCCAGGCCAAATGTTTGGGGACCACTGCTTTACACTGTCCCTCTGGTTCCCCTGTAGTAGCTTTAATAACTTCTAGCTCAGAAACATCCTGAGTGTTCTCACAGTTGTGTTTAAGAAAACCCTTATTTAAGCCTCACTGCTGCCTGCCTTCTATCCTCCTTCCCTCTGATTGGTCAGCCGTTTGTATGCCTGTAGGGGGCGGAGCAATAGGCAGACCTTGGTGTTTGAGGCCCACCCCTCCAAAGTGACATTAACAATTAAATGATCCTAATGTGATGACCTCATCATTTCAGCTAGTCTCATGAAGATCTACTTCAGAACTGACCGTTTACAAACAGATTTCTACAACATATGAATATGAAGCAGTTTGAAATCTGCACGTGTAGTTTGGACACCCAGCATTTTTACTTTATTTGCAATCTTAAAATCAACATAGAACCTCCTCTTTAAATAATTAACAAATTGTGCAGTTAAAAAAAAAGAGACAAGTGGTGAGGGATAAAACTATCCAAAATATGACAAAATACCCCTGGCTAAGAGAGTCGATAATCCATGCAGATAAAAATCCTTCGCTCATCATTTTGCATTTGAATTTGAATAGCTAGAGTGGCTTTCTATCCGTTCAGTCTAAATTCCTCTGTGAATGACAGCTGAGAGGTTTCAAGAGGCACTGTGTGGTTTGAGAGAAAAAAAAAGTGTCTCATGCTCTCGTGTTTGAAGAGTTTTCTGGGACGCTCTATACATTTTTGCAGCGGGCATTATGATATAACATCCACATGCACGTTTCCTTTTTCATCTAAAGATACATGCCAAAGAGTTGAATAAGCAGTATTACATTATGATGTAAGGCAAAGGCCAGTGATCAACCTTTTCACCAGTATGTACTGTTTAACCTGACCCCTGCATCATTCATTCAGCACCACTACAGCCTTGCAGAATGTGATGAATATGAATGAGTTCTCTCTTTTAACATGCTTTCATACTGTATAACAGGATGTTTCATAACATTCTTCAAATGATTTGAGTGGTTGATAAAATGCCAGAGAATCTCCTCTGAGATCACACAGACCTTTTGTTTCTAGAAATGTATTTTATTATGAAATCTTGAACGGCAACACCCTCACTGCATCGACTCCTTGCCATGGCAGAAATGACATGAATGGGGAAATAAATATGTCTGTTGCAGATAGAGAAGAAGATGACAGTGGAATGATAGAAGAATACAGCGGTATAATTTTGACAGCATTGAAAAGAAGTGTAGAGATGTGCCAGCCACTTTCAAAACCAAAAAGAAGAAAGAAAATAAAAAGCTGTTCGAGCTCTTCATGCTGAGGCAAAAGGAAAGGTGGAAAATTGAGTACCCAAGCTAGCAGAGAGAGTCTCACTCACCTGGGAAGAAAGGACCCTTGTGTGACACAGAGTGCCATGTCGCTATTATGAACTAGCATGACGCATGTCTTGAATGGACTAAAAATGACTTAAAGTCAATGGCTTGCATGTTTTTTGAAGTTTTTTTTTTAAAGAAAAAAAAATTACTCTTGCTCTTTGCCTTTTTAGGAGCACTCTGTATTTTTCATCACTTCATTGGTGAACCAGGTCGATCATTATTTTTAATATTGCCATTACTGCAGAACTGCTGTGTGATGCTTCCATTTCTGTGAGCCATATTTGACTTTTGAACCTTTTATAACTCTTATTTTATTATATGCATCATGTCATATTTAATGCGAACACATTGTGATCAGATTACATTGCTCCCGCTCCTGTGATTTAGACTTACAACCCAGGTAAAAGAAAACTGTTTTAAACAGGTGTTCGGGTTATAAGACTTTAATGAACAAGATAAAGATATACTTAATTTATCTCCTTGTTGGGGAGTTCCAATTTCTGGTCCATGCTGGGACTTGGATCAGCGACCCTCCATTTACTAAGTCAAATCCCTATGGACTGACCCATTTCCGCCCCAATATGTCAGGTTTTAGAGGTGAATATTTCTTTACCAGACAGAGATGGTTCAGTAAGAAGGCTTCAAGGATAAAGGTAGGAGCTTTATTGTCATACAAGCACACATTTACACATGGACTTATCAAAATTTCACTGTCAAGGTCCTGATTATTAAGCTCCATAAATAATTAAGCAAAGCTATTTAAAAAAAAAGTATAAAAAGGAAGAGAAAAAGAAGAATCTTATAAGTACGTAGAAATATTAGCATCTGACTAAACGTAATAATAAAAACAACAAACTGAAGTTAAGGCAACCAAATTTAGCACGGCTAATTCAGCAGTCTGAGATCTGTAGGTAGAAGCGATTTCTTTCTTTTTGTTCCTGTATTGCAAAATTAAAAAGGAAAAAAAAAATGTGTATGAACTGCTTTGAATTTAATTAATTCTTATTTTTTATGATTTTTCCAGCAGACCTGGAACTTCTTGGTGCTGTGTTATAATTCGTTTTAACAACAGGTGCTCAGATTTGTTGATGACTTCTGCAGAGAGTTCGACATGATTTTAAAAAGTATCAACATGAAGAACTAGATCTGACCTTAAATTCTGGGGAAATTATTCTAATTTGATTGGTTTTGTTAGGTTTTCCTGAACATTTGGTTCTCTGTTAAAAAAAAAAAATCTGGTCTGCCTGTCTGCTCGTTCTGTGTCACACAATCCCATGATACTTCAGTAACTGTCTGAGACACGACCCCCCATTACTGGTTTTGTGTTGCATGTTTCTGATGCCCATTGCCCGGAAATGTCTGCTCCCTCTCTCTGATCTGTGTCTCCACACATATGCCGCTGAGGCAGCATCGGACAGCTCCTGCAGCTAATGGCGTTGACGCTCAG
This sequence comes from Labroides dimidiatus, assembly GCA_030710495.1. NCBI lineage: Eukaryota > Metazoa > Chordata > Actinopteri > Labriformes > Labridae > Labroides > Labroides dimidiatus. The sequence goes on from CM061160.1 coordinate 20,790,278, forward strand.
TGGCTGAAAACCAATCCATCACACAGGAAAAGTGGTAAGGGAAGAAACAGAGAGGGGGGGAAGAGGAGAGAAAAACAATGGCAGTACTGTACTTCATGGTGTTAAAAGGCTATTCATCACAGAAATCCCACTGTCAGGCTTCCTGCCTCTGTATCCAGGGGGGCAATCAAGCCCATGCCAAACTCATTTATGGGCTCGGATGTGGAGAAATGGCCCATCATGAAGCCACGCAGATAAACTACAGGTCTCGAGGAGTTTGGTTCCAGTTTAGCAATGCTTTGATCCAAAATTTTGTTTACTGGTAAGATGAGCCAAGATGTGACATCTTCAGGTGAAATCAGCAACCAAAAGACACCCCCACGGTATGTCTCAGAATATATACCAGGATGGAGATGAAATGAACTGAATGAACCAATTTGTTTGGGCACCCATACTGCAGATCACTTTGTCTGCAAACACATAAACACACACAGTCTTAATTCTTCTTTAAACATGAGCAAAGTTAGAAAGGCATGCCTGTCCAACACTCTTCAGCGTGACAGAAACAAGCCGTTAGCTTGTAACTCAATCGTCTTGACTAAGAGCTGTGCATGAACATGCATAATAAGGAGTATGCCAGGTTTGATATTCAGGTGGTTTCATTGTAGCTGATTGCTTGGTGGTGAGGCTGTGGCCTCAACTCAACTCTGTTGCCTCTTTTAGTTTTATAAACACATAAATACCTCTAAGGCTCCTGCTGCTAAAAGGAGCAATGCATCAATTTGGCTTCCACATTGAAAAGTAGGCAATGGTCGTATGTAAGTCACTGACTTGATTCAAGTATTCAGAACTGGTTAATTTTTATATAAAGCTATGCAATCATAAAATGTTTGATCTGTTTTCTGCATTTCTTTGTCAAAGACCCCAAGGTTGACTAACTCAGGATAAGGACGGCATAAGTGGAGGGAGATTAATTCAAGAAACAATAATGTGTGGACGTAGGTAGACCTAATTCTAAACATCAGCTTTTTGTTGTTGTTGTTGTTGGTTTTGTCTGTTTTTGGATTGGCCTGTTGGTGTGTTCACACAGCAGGAAATCACTCATCTCTGGCACAGCTATTTTGGGGGTCAAGGGCCAAAACATTTCAGAATCCCATCTCAAGACATTGCCCTTAGATGGGATCAGAGGTCAGAAAAACTCAAAAAATGAAGCTAGTTGGGATCAGCATGTCCATAATCACACCCACCGTCTTTGTGATTTGTAGCCTCTCTTCAGAAACCAGTGTGTTATGTCCCTAAGGCTCTATGTCCATGTTTTATGAAGTCTTCAGTCCAGGTATCAGTGACTTTCAGTGTCACTCTTGTCAGTCAAGGTGACCCTTGTAAAAATTTACATTAACAGATGGTTTTGAATACTAAAAAGCAAAATAAATTAACGTCAGTTAGTGTTACAAGATGAACGCCCACCCATACTACGAAATGTACAGCAATGCACAAAGCCAGAGGGTGATCAAATTATCATGTCAGGCTAAATCTGTCTCAAGGAGATCAATTCAATATACAATATAAAGACAATGAATAACAAGAAGACAGATGCAAGATGTCAACACAACTTAACGTCTCAGAGAGATGAATGTTGGACATCGCTCTTCCTCACACTTATCAACAAATAACAAGAGTTCTCATATAGAGAAGAACAAAATGTTCAAACTTACTCACCCTAATTGAAATGATGAATCAATAAATATAAGTACTACATCTTGCTTTATGGCTCAGAGGTTTTTTTATGTAAATTGAGAAATATGTTGAACAACTCTTCACAGTTACAACACAGAAAAAGAAGTGACCTAACTGGGTGAAGAGATGTTGAGTTATTTAGCTGTGCACAACATGCAGAAGACTTTCCTGGACACTTAAAAGCAGAGTTGGTAATCACTGAAAACTAGCATGAATTTGAATGTAGCATCTCCTCAGGACTCCATTTAGCTACTGTAGACAGCGGATATTTTTTGCTCTATTTTAAGAACACATCATACATTGATTGCCATCAGGACATGAAGATGATTTTAACCAGAATAACACAAAGTGTATCTAAATCTGATTACCCACCCTGACAAAATTCTCAGGAAGTCTTTTTCTCGTAATTTCAACATTTTTTTTTTCCATATTTTTCACCACTTCATGTTTCTCTTTTTTGATGTGTCAAGTGCCGCAGCACATCACATGGGATGGGATGAGAAAAGACAAGTCAAAGATTGTGTGAGTTGTCAGCACAAGAGCTCCTGCAGAGTACTGTTTGCATTAGTACCTCAAACTGAGTCACGATCAAACCCCTCGCCGTGAACCATAATGTAGCCTCGCTTCTGTAAATATGTCGCGAAAGCTTCCAAGAGCCTTGGTCAACAGCGTGAGCTATATTTATCCTCAGTATCCAAAATGCATCAAGAATTAGGCATTAAAGCACCTTTCTGACAGCAGGAGAGGCAAGAGAAAAGAAACAGTCACAGGGAGCTGATGAGATGAGAGCTGCATGTGACAGGCCTTTCTTACAGTCTGAGAGAACATCAAACCTCACCCACCGCACAGAGGGCTAAAGCCTTTAGTGTGTGACATCTCTGTCACGCTGCAGGGACCTTGATATTCCTGTCATATGGAAAACCACTCACAGAGGGATCCCTATATGTCAACTTTGGTCACCGTTACTTCACTGTGACAAGAAATCTGATGATTAAACAATGTGCTGTTGTTTCATGAAACTACACACCCTGAAAAGTAACCACGTGTTCATAGTATCTCTGCTGCCTGAAGGTGAGAGAGAAAGATGACTAAAGTACTTTACGTGACACCTTTAATGTCTGATCTTCAAAAAAACAGAAATCTAAGCAAGTGTTTTTGTCTTATATTTAGTAAAAATGTCTCGTTATACTTGGTATGAGCTGCATTTAACTGACAAGTTCAGAAACATGTCTTAATTCAAAATATTTACAACAAAAATGAGGTCTGAATTACTTAAAACAAGAAAAAAAAATCTGCTTGTCAAGTTTCTTGAATCCAGAAAAATGTCTTAAGACAAGAAACTTTTTTCTTATATTATTGGCAGATTTTTTACTTGTTCCAGCCAATTCAAACCTCATTTTTCTCTTTAAATAACTTGACATAAGACATTTTTCAGGACCGGTCAGGTAATTGTGGCTCATATTAAGTCTAAAAAAAATAATCTTTTTTTGTCACTAAAAATAAGACAAAAACACTTTCTCGGATTTCAGTTTTGTTTTTTATTTGCAGTGTGTGTACTACTTTAATCTGGTAATGGTGTAATTATCAGCACATACGCTGACTCCAAAGCTCTATTTTCTGTTTAAATGTGTTGTGCTGCAAAAGACAAAAATCCAATACGCTACACCATCTTGGTGTATACACACACACACACACTGACAGATTGAAGAATGGACTTCATCCCTGTACTAGAATCTATGCCAGAGTGCATTAGAGCTATGCTGGACTTTTGTAATGGCTGAGTTCTTGCGGTGGACCCTTTGCGTTGGTTTTTCTTTCAGTTTGTCAGCTGTCTTTAAGTACTGTATGGGTCCAACTAAAGGTCACCCTTTATTGAAAGTCAAACACCAGCAAAGCCAGGCAAAGTGAAGTCAAAGACACGCTGTAGGAAAGTAGTTCTTACTGATCACATCAATTTGCTTTGTGTTGAAGATCAACTCGTCAAACCCCGCTGATGGATTGGTCATAACTGCAACTTCAAGCTTCAGACTTCTGACGGAAGCTAGATGTATTTTTCAAAGGGATGTTACAGTGACAGAAACCGTCGATGTGGTGGACTAGTTTTGGTCTCTGCTTGAGAACGGTTGGGTGTAAAGAAGAGAGCTGTCAGCATTTATGTATCAATCACTCTACAATTAGAATCAAAAATACACTCTTTGCTTTTTAAACTCATTTGTCCCTGTGACATCGTTATGCCGCAGCATGCTTCTGCTTCCTGCTGTCACACCACAAAACTCAAAGACATCTGTCGACTTTCACACCAACGTTGTTCAGTCCGGACTTTTGGACTTTTTTGTTTGATCTGAACCAAAATGATAGGTGTGAAAACTCCCCTGGACCTTGGTCCGAACCAAACTTTCAGACCTTGGTCCGACCAAAAGCAGTGGTCTCGGTCTGGACCAAACAGGACCACCGTCTGGTACATGTCCAGTGTGAAATGATTATTTGGAAAGGTTCAGACCTCCATACCAATCACAGGGTTACACACTTTCTCCGTCGACTATAAAGTTAGTGTCTAATTGTATACCTCATAAGACGACCTCGGATCAGCATTATGTACAATTCTTCAAGTTGTCGCTGTTGGGGGTATAAAAACATCAACAATATGAAAGTTGGTATGGCGATTCATTCATTGTTGACAAAATTAAATCCCCATGCAACATGTGGACGTCAGACAGCCGTCGGCCAAATGACCAATCAATGTAAACTATGGAGACACACAAAGTACGCAGTTGATGACGGTATCACATAGGTTCGTCATGTAAGTTCTGTTAGTCTGTTTGCAATAATGACTGTGTGAAACCATAACAGACCAAACCAGATGTATACAGTGTAACAAAAACATGGACTTTGGTCTGGACTAAGGTCTGGACTTTCAGGTGTGAAAACACCCTTAAACTACACATGTTCTGATTAACTGCGATACATTCAGATTTTTTAAATGTGGTTATTGCTATACACATATTACAATAACTATGATTTTGCGATGTTTCAGAAGAACCAATCTGTTTTCAGATGATCCAGAAGCAGGTAGGTGCAAAGAAGGCAGTTTTTAGGGGGTTTTATTGACAGTTTTTTTGTTTTTAGATGAGTGAATGAATCCAAGTCCAGAGGAAGAGAGTTGTGGCTGCGAGGATGTTTGTTGGGCTGCTGCAGGTTGATGAGGAGGCACAGGAAAACAACGTAGAGAGAAGCAGGCGGAAATGACACGAAGACACAAGTTTAGCATGATAATAATCACTTGCAATACTTAGCAATGGAAAGATACCGGTGGATATTTTGTGAGTCATTGTGTAATAACTCACAGACGAGCTTTATTTTGAAACCACTTCACCTTCACCGCACATGCAGGTGCTTTTAGTTTTGTCCTGTGGAATTCCCATGGACAGTGTAAGAGTGTAGGAGTCATTCGTGAAGGTCATTGATGGAAACTGCAAGGACGAACAGTAAATGTCTTTCTCTTCACACTGCATAATCAGGCGCTTCAGAAGATACTGAGCTTACTTTTTGATTTGGAAGCTAAATGTCAGAGTAACTTTGTCACATTGTTGAGAAGGAACAGCTCACTCTTCAGATGTTATTGATTAGCTTCGCTACTTGAGCATGAATACTTTATCCTCCAATTTTATAAATGAAAAGGAAAAGACCTCCTATAGTTTCTCACCATCCGCAGCAGGAGTGAAAATAGAGCCAAGAAAAGCAGCTTTTTTTTTTTAATGAATTGGGATTAAAAGAGAACTTAGCAACTTTCCGCCCTCTGAAAGTTTGTCAGGTGTAACGAATCGCCTTCTGTGGCATTACAATATTTAATGGAAATGTGAAAGCAGGGAAGAAATGTAATTTTCATTCACTTGGATTAGTAGAAGCCTTCTTCATTAGCCAAGAAAAATGAAGAAATCCATGGCTTGTTTAGCCAGTTTTCACTTCACTCCCACTCAGCTTGCCAGCAGGTGTCTAAATAAAGCTGAGGCATTGGAAGTGAATGGAGTGTAATAGGTCTTCAGCTGTAAATGTTGAGTTTGGGGCGTTGCAAGTCCAAGGAAAATCAATTGAAAGGGTTCTTCAAATGAAACGGATTCGGAAATTAATTGAACTCCCGCTGGCTGAACATGTTGAGTGTGTTGGCTTTCTGCATGGTCTGATCAAGTGCAACCAGCTGCAGGGAGAAAAGGACTCTTGCCATTATTTTTAATTTGTGTCAGAGTCTTTTCATGAATGCAAGCTCATTAAAACTCTCTGTTTTACACCCTTGCTCCCTGTTTACAAGTGCAATGACTCACACTTGTTGCTGCTCGGCACAAGCTCCCAAAGAAAGTTTTAACAAAGTAGATTAAAAGACTTGTTTTGGGTAGATCATTTTCACACAGCAGCAAAAGACCCCACATGAACAGAACCGTTCATGCTAGCTTAAAATACATTAAAGTTGTTTGGTGGGCACATGACAAAATGCTTAACAAGACAAATGAAAAACCTGCCAACTTTTAACTTAGATAAAACATGAGACCCCCCCCCTGCGCCGTTTCTTTTCTCAACATTTTAAAACTCCCCTGTCCCATCAATGTCTTTTCTGTTACTTCCTTACCTCTGTATTCTGCTCATGCTTGCAGATGATAAAGGTTTCATCACCCCCTCCATACAGGTTATTTTTTAGGTGTAACCACGAAAAAAAATACACTTGGCTCTCGATTTAACTCTCGGATGAGCGCGGCCCGCACCTCTCTCGGAAAACTCACAGAAAACACATCACCCGTCTGTTTCTGAAACAGATTTTTGAAGCAAAACGGCCGGCGTGGCCGTATTGGGAATGAGGCGGGCTGTGAGTCTCCACAGTAACAGCCATAGGGCACCCGGCAGTCACGTGAGCTGAGCTGTGCCTCTGATTGGACGAACTGGCAATCTTAATATTGTCTAAACTGCCGAGTTAGAAAAAAAATCACCCCTCCTACAATGCATGCCATTAATGAAATAAGCGATTCAGACAGGAGACATTCTTTGTACCAGGCTTGGTGTGTACGTAACTTCCGGTACTTCCGGAGCCAGCATCAAGCGGACACTTGTGGAACAGCAGACTTAAGCACTTCTGCATTGTCTCATATTTTCAGACTAGAGGTTGCCGCTTGGTGAGAAGCCATTGAGATGCGTGTGTCTCATGGCCAATGCGTGAGTGTTGGCAGCTATGCAAATGATGTCTAAATTTCAGATCCACAGAGCTCTTCATTTTCATCTGATTCAGGGGAGCACACACAGAAGAGACTCTGTGCCATGTTAACCATTTAACCTGTTTACTGAGCTGGCTGTGTTCTTTCATGCTGTGCATTATTTCCCTCCTCTTTGAGTTTAATTGTGGGAATTAAACCACCTCACAGGTGCTTCTCAGACATGCCTTGTAAATGCATTTGTTACTCCCTCTCATGCTGGTAGAGCAGTGGGGAGCCTCCATGGCATTTATATTAAAGGTGAGACTTGACAGAGAGGTAAACATCTCACAGTGAATATGAAAAGGGCTGTGGATTAGCTGTGAATACTCTGTTATTGCATTTATAAACTCTGGTAGGCAGAAAGAATCTGGAAAGATTTCAAACAGTGGTCACACTTCTATCTTAACCAACAAAAGAGTGTGGTAGAAGATGATTCTCTGCAGGATTCTAGTTGGGAGGTTAAATCATACAAAATGTTTATTAGAAATTGTAATTTCATTAAAAAAAAAAAGAATCATGGAGTTGTTAAGTGTATTGCACTAAAATCAAAGAACTAAAAGATTCTCAGCATGGGGCTGCAAAGTGGCGCAATGGTTAGCGGTGCAGCATCACAGCAAGAAGGTCACCAGTTCAAAACCCTGTACGCCTGGTGGTTTGCATGTTCTCCTAATGCATTCGTGTTCTCTCTCCGGGTACTCCAGCTTCCTCCCACAGTCCAAAAACATGCTCATCGAGTTAATTGGTGATTCTAAATTGCCCGTAAGTGTGAGTGTGAGCGTGATAGGTTGTCTGTCTCTGTGTGTCAGACTGTATAATTAATGGACGTAGTCTCCACAACGTCACCCGTCTGTTTCTGAAACAGATTTTTGAAGCAAAACGGCCAGCATGGCCATATTGGAAATCAGGCGGGCTGTGAGTCTCCACAGTAACAGCCATAGGACGCTCCACAGTCACATGAGCTGAGCTGTGCCTCTGATTGGACAAACAGGCGATCTTAATATTGTACAAACTGCCAAGCTAGAAAAAAATTAACCCCTCTTACAGTGCATGCAGTCAGTGAAATTAGCGATTAAGATGGGAGACATTTTTTGTACCGGGCTGAAAATATGTTTATTTTGGCTGTAAAAATGGCTTTTTTTGGCGTGTTGTGTATGTGACTTCTGGTACTTCTGGAGTATCAGGAACAGATGGGTGACGTCTCGGAGACTATGTCCATGTTTTATACGGTTCACGGTGTACCCCGCCTCTCGCCCTAAGACAGCCGGAATAGGCTGCAGACACCCACCACCATAAACAGGATAAGAGGGATGGAAAATGAACATGGAGTCGTCAGTCTCTGGGACACTTTCTTTGGGGCTTGTGGACTGTAAAGTTTAGGAACCCCTGTTTAACAGAAAAGGTACATTCTGGTGTTACTGACACAAATAAAGTTGGTCTTCCATTTCCATCTCATTCATCAGTCACCTCAGTCATGCTTTTCGTTAACTGTTGCTGCCCCCCACAGAACAACTGATCATAAGTATTGAGCATGGTTAAGATTTTCCATTTCAACTAGAGGGAATTACACGCAACACACTGCACTCCACAAAATTATCTGGCAAAATCCTCTTTAGATCCATCAGGACTTTGTCTACTTTAGTGAGAAGTGGGGCCCAAAATCAGCCTCCACCTGCTTCCACGGTGCATGAAATCCAACCCAGGATTTCATCATAGCTGATCAGAAACTAGGAATAAGCCAGTACATTGAGTGCCCCTTTCTTACTCATTCACATAAACTAATTTTTTATGCAACAGCAATGAGCTCCATCTTTGATAAGACTGACTCTGATCCAACTTCAGACGGACATGACTTCAGAAATACTGCTTTTATGAGTATTACATCCACTTGGTCTTAGATTACTGCTTCAAACAGCCCTGTTTTTATTATTATTATGATTATTATTATTAGGAAAATAATTGTTGTTATTGTTTTATTTAACTGGACTCAGTTCATAGATGAATAAAAATATTAAATACTTTGTTACAAACACTCAACTACTGGGGCCAGAGCAGTCTTTTTAGTAAACCTCTGTCTACTGTGATTACAACAAAACCGGACTTTCACCGCTGTGATTTTTGAAGTCCGTGGTAAGTTTCTTGTACTGTTCACAGCCCCGGGGCTCCTATTGAAAAAATTATACTGTTCATTCTGACGTGTTATGAAATGAGAAGCACAGATAAAAATATTTACATAATAGCTGATAATACACTATCAGCTGTATTTATGTGCCAGTTCCTTGTTCCTGCTGGCTCACAGTCCTGGTTACTGGAACCTCCAAATGGAAGGAAGCCATTAATAATGTAATCACTTCCACCTGGGTGTTTTATGATACAGGTCAGATGCAGTAAAATGAAATAGCGATAATATATTATTGTGTAGTTTCAAAAAATGGGATGTTTAACTAGGGCTGGGTACCAGACTTCAGTTTTTTTATAGCACCATCTGGAATGTTTCGGTAGTACTGGGTATCAAAATATGCCTCGTCTTTCGGTGCCAAGTTTCGGTACCCAAAGGGTTAATCATGTGATCAAGATCTGATAATTTCACCGGTGATAGTAGTATCACCGAGTAGTAATGTTACACGTGGTTGCAGCATGAAGGACAGTGTTGTCAACTTAGCGACTCTGTCGTTCCATTTAGTGACTTTTCAGACCCCTCCAGAGACTTTTTTTTTTTTAATTGACAAATCTAGCGACTTTTCTGGAGTTTGGGGATGAAGTGAAAGAATGTATTGATCTTCAGCAACCTCTGATCCTGAGCCCCTCCCCTATCCAAAACACTCACAGGCAGACTCCTTGCTCACAGCAGTTCCTCGAAAGCTGCAATCAGAGCACACAACTGCATGCTAATGAATCACACTAATGTTTGTCTCTTTTGGGTCACTTTAGCCAGTCAAAAGCCCGGCGAGAGGAGGAGGGTGTTTATTTTAACATAAAAAAGACAAGAATGGACAGAATAAAGTTTATTTATAGCTATAAACACATTTACGGTGAACTAAATATACTGACCTGTCACTTGTTTGTAACTGTTCTTCTGCACTGGGAATTATTTTTTGTTTATTTATTTATGTAAAAGAACTGCTCTGAGTAGAAAATTACTAAAGCTGAAAATTAAAACTCAAGATTTGTTGTGTTATGGAATTTTCTTTTTAATATTATAAAATTGGTTTTGAAAAAAGTACTGTTCAGGACCGGCTATCGGAATCGGTACAGGAATTGAAAATTTTTGATTGATACCCATCCCTAAGTTTGACACAGAGGACAGTTTGGGACCTATTCTTAAACACTGGTGTAACACCAGCTGTGTGTGCCGTGCTTTAGAGCAGTTTCAATAAAGCCAGAGAACCATCAGTCGTATCACACCAACAAGATACTGACATGTTCATCTGTTTATCAGATGTGTTGTCACAGATGAGCTGTCAGCGGGTCCTGACATCTCTGTTTGTGCTGACCCCAGATCTAATCACCCTGTGGGCTTTCTTTTATGACCACAACAAGGTGAGTAGCCTTGAGGGGAGCTGGTGCTGCCAGAAACTGTATATCAGCGTTAGTGATGCTATACCATAAAAAAGACTGATCACAATTTCTCCAGCTGCACCTCAAGATCTTAAATCACATTTATGAGTAAGTATAATATGACTGATCTGTATTACAGAGGAGATCACAGTACTTTCTGTCACAGAGAGATGTGAGATGACTCTTGTAAGTTATTCAAAATAGCTTAAAGAATCATTTATACAGTTGATAATATGTTACACATTCTTTATTCCTCTGCTACTGTTATTACATTGGACTTGGGCCTGGTTCAAATGGTAGTGGGGGGGGGGGGGGGTCTAAAAGCAGGGCAGTAAAGACAAATTGCACAGACTTGCATGATTAAGGCAACAAGTCAAGAATAACTTTAATCATTGGCTCATCATTACCTCATGGTGACATCGGTAAATTCTAAAACAGCGGTCAAACGAAGTAATTATCCCAGCGCCCACACGGGTCAGAGTAATAAATTCCCTTAATCCCAGCATAAGCTGTTAAAAGGGCAAACCTTAAATGAGATCAGCTCCATGTGAAAGCATCCGCCCAACGCATCTCACAGTGTCTCTCACCTTTCTTGTGGTTACATCAGCTGCTCCAGACCCTGGGCTGTGACTGAGCGGGATATCTTAGAGTGAGTGAGACCTACTACTGAGTGAGCAGGATGAATTACAAAAAAGACATCCTCATTGTCCTGCGTGTTGTTTAACAGTGACTAATCCCGCCGCTTTCAACGGAAGTGAAATGCTGCGGTGTTGCAGTGGTTACAACCTCTCCACCTTGATGACTTTTAACAGGAATTCACATCACTGTTGGCTAAGGCCCCGTTTATACGACAATGGTATTATGATGGAAATGCAAATTTTTTTGTTGCATTTCAGCCTCTTGTTTATACAGAAATGCAGTTTCAGCTGACCTACTTAAAACTTGTTTTTCCCAGAGTGGAATTTTTCTGAAACACTGCAGCTTCCATTGCCATATAAACAGCAAGCCAGAACTTTTGTGAACCGGACGACAACAACGGTTAAATGGCGGACTTACCATGTTGTGCTTGTGCTGCTGAATCTGCTGACTGCGTTTCAACAAAATGTGCATCTGTTGCTCCACTTCTGCACTCAGATAAGATGCATTTAATATATACACCAGATGATCAGCCTGTCCCTTCTTTGGCGGCAGACTACCAAAAGACTCATACTACAGCGTTTTCAGTCCTTCGGCATTTCACTCCTTCACTCGTTTTCAAGTGAACCGCTGTGAAGCGTTGTTGTATAAAAGGGGCTTAAAAGACAGTGACCTCATTCAGGCTATTTATGATGTTTTTGTAGTGCTAACTAAACCAGTCAGAGCTTAAAGAGCTAAACTTTGTTCATTTTCTCACATTAAAACAACGGCTATGTCATTGCCTTAAATGAGCCAGTATAGTTAATGTCTGTATTTTTGTGACTGTCATCTCACATTGGCTGTTATGAAGCAACTAGCTTGCATTCCCCTGTTTCCTATGTCCACTGTAAAGTGACCAAACCAACTGCTTTTAGACCTATTTATTCTGTCCGCCATGCACTGTTACAATCACACAACACAAGGATCAAAAAGAAAGAAAAGGAGCAAATTTACCCGCAAAATATTCACCCGACAAACTAAATCATAGACTTTAAAGAAGCAGCTGTGAAAATCATTTTTCTTTGGAGCAGCTTATTGCATGCTGAGCCTTGTATAATTTTTAATACGAGTCTTATTCAGTATTTTAGAGATTACCCTTCAGTGTCTTCACCCTCCTTTGTTTAAAAGGCTATAAATGTTGTGTTTGATATTAACTGGGATCACAGTGAGACCACAGATCTTCATTCCAGATCATTCCCCCATGACAATTCTGCATTACTGCTGTCAGGCTTCCTGAAAACGGCAATCTGCTCAATAAATTCAACCCACTGCCTTTCCATGCCCGTATCACTTTGTGTGAAAAGCCAAGTCTCTCCAGCTCTAAGCTTTTTATGCGTGGAGAAACTGAGGCTTAATTGTGTTTGAGGCATGGCCGTAGAATGGGAATGAACAATTGTATCATTCTGTGGCTTGAAGGTGTATGATTTGACACAGCCTCCCCTGTTATTGCACTTCAAACAAAAGCCAGATTTGAACCTCTTTTTCAAGAGGGCTTGACTTAACACACAGAACCTCTGCATAAGCAGAGCTTTGTCTCAAGGTGGCCCTCTTCCACACATGGGATCTGAGCAGCGTTAAACCACAAACACAAGGGATTGACCACCCTGTGCAGAGGTGCTTGAATTGTTTCTGCCAAGAGAATGGAGAGGTTATTTAAGATTTACTTCCTGCTCAATTTTCTCAGTCACAGATACAGTATTTACATTGGAGCTCTACTTGTTGGTCCTTCAACCTCATGGTTACCATAACAACTCAAGATCTGCCTGTGTAGGCATGTACATATTCTATGGTGGTTGGTCACTGCTTCTTCTGAAGAAAATGGATAACCAAAACCAAAATCCTAAGAGATAATGTGCCATATTTTTCTGTAAGGGGGAAAAAAACAATTAGGTACAGAAAGCTTAGGAGGCAGTCAGTGGCTGCATTTCCAGCACACCTAGAATTGTGTAAAACCTTAATATTTTATTAAAAAATGGTAATGGAAACACCAAAATAAAAAAAAAAAAAAACTCTCAAATTTCAACAAAAAGTTTTTACCCTCCCATGAGGTGGTTTTTCAGAAGTTTTGATATTGAAGTTTATCACAAAAGTGTAATGGAAACGTCTCACACTGTAAAACAAAATCTATCGCTGATTCCTTCACATTCAGAAGGGGAAAAACATTTTCAGAATAGTGTCTCTTTGAATTATCTAACCCTTACAGCCTATACACAATACAAAATGTATATTTTGTGTTTCAGCTGGCAAAATAAGCTTTCATTTACATTCTGTTTACACCTTGTCAACATAACTGTTGGCTGAGTAGTAGTTGTGGTTCCATTCGTGTGTCAGTGCTCATGAATGCAGTCTTTTGGATTCAGGTCCCTCACTCAGAGGAGCATGATGGCGTAGTGTTCGTTTCATTTAGAATACATTAAAGGACGTGTCTCAGGAGTCAGGACATGACATCAAACTACGCTGGCTGCAGAAGCCACGGTGTAATGCAATGGACTAGTCAACAGAGACCAAAGCTATGAGGACGTTTTTTTTACATTTATATTATTGCTATCCAGTTATCTGTTGTTCTCCTGGCTCTGCACTGGTTTTTATGATGAATCACCTCCACCCACTCAGTCGTGGTAACTTTTCTGGAATATTTCCTGTTATATACAGCCCTAATGACACATTATTAGAGGTTAGGTGGTGGCTGAACGCCAAAGACCTGTTATGTAAAAAATAACAAGTGAGTCATCAGTTGTATTATTCTAACATGGAACGTGGCCATATAACCCTCTGGATTTTTCCATCTTTCATCTCTTCAGATGATGATGAAGAGGTAGCAAAAACATAATAAGCCGTCAGATTCCCTGCATCCGTGTGAGTGGTGAAAATGAAATGCAGCAAGTCTGTGTAATCACAGTGTCAGAGACTTACGCCTGATTGTGAAGCCAGAGGATAATGGCCATCTTGAGAAAATGTAAATAAAGATGTGGAATGTGTTATTTTTCCACAGTACATGGAAAATGGAAAATCGCCTGTTCTGCTGTCAATTATGTCATGATTTCTGATTTACTCTCTAATTCACTGAATGATTCAGAGGAGGACTTTGAGTACTTTCCCCACGCATCAGGTTGAGCCCCTCCTACGTGGAGCCAGATTAATTTGTGAACTCTTATTTTAAGGATGATTCGATCGGAGCTATTTTGATACTTACGTTAATCTTATTATATCCAATCATTTCTTTTTTCAGTTATATTGATTTATTAAGTATAAAAAAACCCTAAACCATTTTAAACTTTTACTTCATTTCATTCATTTATAACTCTAAACTCTTAAGTTAGTGGCTGCTGTTCATCCCTTATACCAGGGGTTCCAAAACGTTACCATACCAAGGCCCTCCAAACAGCATCAGCTTCTGGCTGAGGACCCCCTTTGAAAACCAAGATTATTTAAAATATTTTTTGGCGTGTGATATGAGACTAAAAATGGTGCTTTCAGTGCCCGGTCAGGCAAGGTAGCTTGCTGTGTTAATTCAGCAGATTGCCTGACCTAATGGTCTTCCTTATGTCTAAAGAAGTCTACTGTTTGTTTGTTTTTGTTTTTTTTCAGCCTCTGTCGGGTGTTTTTGTATCTAGTGATGCTGAAGTTTCGAGGTTTTAAACCCTCGATTGAGAGGGTCTCCAGACATAGGACGTATTTCAGGCACTCATGGCCATTTTTCTCTATGGCTTGAAAGCCATACTTAATGTATGCTGCCTCATATTTTTGAATTTTAGTTGGCCATGTGTTCTTAGGTTTTTTGCAGCAGAATCCTCCACAGCAGGGCTGTTGGACTGCTCCTTCATTCTTTTTCCTGTCAAAACCTTTTTTCATTTTTTTGCTAAATAGCAGCTTGATAACACGCGTAAAACTGCCAGTTGACACAGATGATGACTTTGTCACGCCCAAGTTAGAACTGTCACGTGACTTGCAGTTAAGTACAATCAGAAACTTGAGAAACTGTGTTGTACGTTCCGGACAAATGGTTATATTAAAAGAATAATAAAAAAATAATATACCATCAACAAGTTTTCAAAATAAAAGTCTAACAAAAATTGGACCCATGCCACTTTGGCAAGTGGTGAGCTTTGAATGTGAAACCTGTGATTATAATTGGTCAAATAGATGTGGTTGATAATATTTACTAATTTATTTTATTAATTGGTGGCACTTTTCTTCCTAATTTCACGCTACCTACTCAGCTAAATCAGCACTGAATGGATTCAGGCTCTCTAGATAGATGTGTGTAACTGCTGGATGACTGAAAATGGCAGGTTTTAAAATTTCTGCGAAATCACAAAACTTTTTGATTTTTTTTTTCTTCTGAGTGCAGGATGGAGTACACTTTTCTGTTCCGAACATACTGTAATTTAAATAAGTCACAGTGAACCCTTGGTAGTGCTCAGTGGTTATAATAAGCATAATTAGCATGCAGATCTGAGTAAAGTACTGGATGTTCTCCATGATTAGACCTTTTACTACAGGCCTTGGGGTTCTGCTGTAAAGTGAGTTTTTTTTTGGCTGACTTGTTCAGGAAAATATGGAATTTCCGTTTTCTTCTTTGTTTAAGGCTGTAACAGGCTAACACCAAAAGGATGGGTGTATGAAAGATGGCAGACTTTTAGCCCTCCCGCTGTTATATCGACCCAGGTAACACTTAGTCTAAACCCCCCAAAGCCATTAAAAGTCACTTTTGACTCTGTCCTGTCTTCAGCCATACAACAAAGAGGCTTTGATTGTCTTAGATCTGTACCAGAATAGTCTGGTATCCAGTTTACAGGTCTCTGATCTCTGCAGCCCCTTGGGGAAGTTGTTCAACCCCCTGGAGGCAGCATGAAAGACCCGCTCAACTGTCTGAACTGTGGACTGTGTGCTAAGCTCAAACAATGTCTCTCAATACCTCAGTACAAAGTTCAAGGTAATTCATCAGTAGCTGACACGGTCCACAGCTTCATTACTGAAGTCACTGAATTTAAAGTATTTAAGTATTCAGTGATACAGATCGACAAAACCAAAGAAGTATTGTCAATAATTACTTAACTTGTCACACTTGTCATCAACTTCTTCCCTTGGAGCTGAACAGCAACATCCAGACACATGAAACCAGCTGTACAGCAGCTATCGCCCCTCTCTGTTCTCTGCATATTTTGCTCTTTCCATTTGTTGCAGCACCACCTCAGCCTCCGTGTGAGTCGAGCATGTATCACAGTTCATTTAACCTGAGAAGAGTTTGCTCACAACTGGTTGTTTTAATGCTGAATTAGTCCCCCTGGTACGATCCTGCTGTATGCTGAGTGCTACCTCAAAGGGCACAACCTTTTCCACCCACTGTAGAACAATTTGTTAACTTTTTGGACACTGTCTAAAACTTGCTTTCAATTATAGCCGGTCACAAGGGTACAGAGTACACTTAATATTTATTCAGTGATTTCATTTAGTTGAGACTAATTAGTTTACTTTCTATTCAAAGTTACCTTTTCCTGAGAGAAACAGTAATGTGAAATCAAATTGAAACAACCACTGTGGGTTAAAGAAGTTCAGCCCAATTAATGGGCGTCTCAAATAAACTGGTCGGAGGCCAGTTTCACATACAGGCCAGGCTATCATCGTGATGTACCTCGGGTTTGTCAAAGCAAGCTTAGGAGGGCAACAAGCCAGAGGAGAGTCCAATGACAAACAACATGTTTACAGAGCTGCCTTGAATCTGAAGTAGGGCAGTAATTATGTAGGGCAGTGCAGCTGAGTCTGCACCCACCTTCATATGCAACTACATGTTGCATTTAGAGGGCAACAGCTAATGTGAAATGTCTGTCTGGTGATTGCACCAAAACTACAGGGGGCAGTATAATTGTTGCCATACTATTTTTTAAACTAGTTTCTTTAGGCTGTTAGTTTTCAAATGAATTAATTTCCCAGCTAATTTGGTAAAAAGAATTCTTAAATTTTAACAGGTTGCATATAAAAATCAAGTAGGTGAGAACTTGTTCTTCTGCAGTGTAATTATAAAGTGCATTATGCCAATCGCAATGGCTGTGGAATGGTGTGTGCATTTTATGAAACGCCAACTTGTTTGGAGAGCAACTAAACCAAGATATTATGTGGAAGAACAACATGTTTTTGCTCTGTTCTTTTAATTGGCAGAACTAATTCATAAAGAATGGGAGGTCCCTGATTTCCCGAAATGGGTGAATAATTTGTGGAGGAGCAGTCCTTTCATGTTTTTTTTCACAAAACTTGCAACTTCAGATCTCTCATAATATGTAATAGGTGATACATACAGACGCTTTTAATGTGAGTCCTCAATTTTTTTATTCATCATCCACCACTTCCCCTGAGGTTTTAGTGAAATATTGCAGCCTGTTTGCCAGCCATTAAAGAGTTGAATATTCTGATATTCCTGCCAGTTTCTCCTCACAGGTAGAGAATGGCAGTGAGTTCACAGACAGACCCCAAAAGTGCATGTTTACCTGCCACCGCTGTGACAGGCTCTCATAAATCACTGTTATCTCCCACTGGTGGCACTCGCCGCTTTTGTCCTTCACACAATGAGGGCCTTCCTCCATGATGGCTGCAGACAGTGTGTAAGCAGTGGGGCAGATGATGCGTGTGCACAACACTCATGTTGAGACGTGCATGGCACATTACACACGCACACACACATTCACACTTTTAATGCAAAGTAATCACAGCTCATCCGACCCATCTCTGCAAATCATAAACATCTGAAAGTTTAGGCTTTTTGTCGGTACCCTTCGGTTAAAGAGTGAAAAAAACATGATGGTCATGTGTGTATAGACAAGGTTTGTTTCTTTAGTCAGTAGCTACATGCTTAACCCAGAACAGTCTGACCCAAAATATCAAAAAATAACCAGTTTTTTTTTTTTTGTTTTGTTTTGCTTTCTTTTTGTTTTTTAAAATTACAATAGTAACCCTTTTTGACAAAACCCACAAGAGACATATTGTTATATATTTTTGTTTTTGATATATTTCTTGTATCATATTTGATAAATTGGGTGGTTATGGCATTTTTTGGTAAAGTTTTTAGTAAATATTCATTCATTCAGTGCAGAAAATACTTATTTTTAAAAAATGAGTAATTATTTAGATATTATTTTTTCCATGACTTCTTAAAAAATTATCAATGATTTTCCTTTAAAAAAAATAGTGCATCGTTTCATGAGAGCAGATATTTTGAAAAGGGCTGAAATACAACTTCAGCTGCCTGTAGTGAAATGAAAATCATCAAGAGGGTAGAAAACATTTTTATTTTTGAACAGGTTTTAATGAAAATATTTATTATGATGATGAGATCAAGGTCTTTGAAACTCATGTATCAAATTTGACACGTTCAGCAATAAAGGGTTTAAAAAAAAGTACCAGGCTTGACAACTTTTTAAAACCAGAACCTTGCCATCAGTTATACTTGAATATACAGGGCGATCAAGCCAAGAGTCATGCAATACTTTAAGTTCAAGGCAATTTTGTTTGTCGAGCACGTTTCATACACAAGGCAATTCAAAGTGCTTTACAGCAACATATAATCACAAGAAGGCAGATTAGAATTTAAATAAAATAAAATCATTCCATAAAACGTTAAAATAAACAATTAATTAATTGAAAAACGAGGAGTTTCTGATTTTTTTTCTCCCCTTACTTGTTGTAACCAAACTCCAGTCCATGAAGTTGAGCATACAGGTTTGTCAAACTGAGATATGAAGCTTCAGATTTTAGATTAATTAGATTAATTTATAATCAGTAACAGCCCATGCCTGTTTAAAACCTGTAGGTACAGTATGATATGTATTATTTTACTACATACACAAACACAGTCTTTCTCTCTCTCTCTCTCTCACACACACACACATTCACACACAGTTCAATGATGTGCTCACTTGGAAAGAAAAGAAAAAGATGAACGATTATGAGTGACACACGATGTCAATATAATTACCATCTCTCAGACAGATTACCTTCTTCCAATAACAATGGAGTCCATTTGCATCACTGCAGGGGAAATGAATGTGCACCGTGATGTATGTCAGAGGGAGGTTTTCATACCACCATATGCCTTCATTAACATGAGGGGCTGTCAATATGTTTCTTCTTTGGCTCACTCATGCATTACTTCTGTGTGTGTGTGTGTGTGTGTGCGTGAGTGTGTGCGTGCGCCTTGTTCATTCATTTCACTGTGGTAGTGTTATCAGTGTAGCGCACCCAAGGGACCCATTTACATGTAGATTCAGCACGTATGGTAATTTTAAATGGCAGAAACGCTCGTCTGATGAGGCCTTCCTCAAACCGGGGGAAAGATTGACACTTTATTGTGACTTTTTTTATTGGCAGCAAAATGATGTCATTTCCCTTTTCTTTGACTCCTTCTTTTGTGTTATTCAAATTTTGTTGATAAGAGATAGAGGCGGGTTGTTATTAGTAAGATAATTGAAAACTGGGCGTCAGCAGAATAGATAATAGTTTGCACTACTGTTCATGAACATCTTATATATCTGGCCGTCATAACACTGCACTACCTGCGCTGTGTATACAGGTTGTTTTCTTGTTTATTTTGTTATTTTCTTAGATTTTCATAGTTAAATTTCTATTTTTTTATATTTACATTTTATTCTTAATTTCTCTATCTGTACTTTAGGAAGAGAGGAATGTACGTCCTCATGTAAATAGAAAACTGACAATAAAATCCTTTGAATCCTTGAATAGACCCCTTTCCTGTTTGTCAACAGTGATGACGTTTCTTGGCCGCGCACATTTTGGCAACAGAAGTGCTGCGGAGTACAGTGCCTTCTCAAGTGACGTGAGGATGTTAACCATCAAGAACACAGTTTTTACCTAAATAACACCAATTTGATGGATGGTAAACGACTCACAGGTGTCTCTTGATGTTTCAAGACTTTGATTTCCTCCCTTCTCTCATCTGTTAACTGAAACGTGTCCTTTTCTCCTAAATCTAAATATGATGTTTAGTTCCACATCATCATACTTTTCCAAAGGATTCTTTCAATCCCTAAATATCTGTTCTTTTTGCATAATTCGTCTCAGACAGTAACGCATAAGTATGACATCAGCCATCTTTTAAACAGCTGAACAGGTGTGGTAATCCTGCCGTTAGCACCTGTAATGGTTGGGTCTACCTCCATTAAATTAAACGCTCTGTTGGGGCAATAATCGATTTTTTTTTTTTTTTCCAACCAAACAGTCTGTTTTTTATCACTAATGGCTGGATGTGCATACAGGCTCTGTGTAAGATAAGAGAGGTCAGGGAAAGGGTCGAGAGCAAACGAACCTCAAGGCAGTTTTTAAGACGTCTTTTTCTTCAAGCCAAGTGGTTCAGACGGTTCCCGTTTAAGATATATGTACAATTTCCGCTGTGAGTTAAACAGCACATGCATTTACCAGCTGCTGCATGTACTGATGGATATTATTACTGCAGCATGATTTTCTCCAAGTATCTCATAATACTTTTCATCTCATGTAATTAGATATTGAGCATAATTGCTGCTGGAAAAAGGGAGCTTGAGTTTCCATTAATGTACTGGAACATCTGTGGGTGTCTATTCATAAATCAGATGAAACAAGTAGGTATAAGTCAGTGTACCTGTGACAGTGAAAAGCAGGCTGGAATTCAAAGACAAGTTTGTTTTCATAAAAGAAGAGCCTCTCACAGGTAGTGACATAATTTGATGTCTGTATTATACAGTTTATTACTGATATTTTTGTTTTAAGGCAAGTTTTGCTCAAATTTATAGGACTTTTCCTGTACCCCCCGGCCATAACATCAGAGTCTTCTATCACGTCAAAGATGCCATGCTAAACAAGCAGGAAGAATGTGGAATAAAACACACACTAACACCTCAGCAGGCATAGTTTCATTTTGTTTACTTTAAGGTTACATCTTGAGAAAGAAATCAATAATAAACAATGCACTTCAGCATCAACATACAATAACAAACACAAGCTCACACTGAAATATACAACAGATCCGTAGAGCTAAACCCAAGCTATGGCACCGACCTGTGTTCAACGTGGCACTCACATCTTGGAGATGTCTCATATGTATTACTCACTGGGTGACATTTAAGTTCTGAGAATGACTCTCGTCTTGCCCACACACTTGGGCCCACACAAGAAACTGTTCTTCAAAAAGTGACACTACAGACACGAGTTCCCCCGGGTATTCGGTTCCTCAGATTGTAGAGGACAATATAGAGGATGGCAAATATGTGTGGTATTTATTTAACATATCATCCATGGTTTGATATGTGTCTCCTTTTGGACAGTATTTCAAGTATCCTACTGATCAAGGCAGTTATATGGCACAGATACATAGGTTTTTAGATGTTTAGAGCGCTGTTAGGTTTGAAGACAGTGTGGGTGTGCGGTGCTCCTCCTCTCATATGACACTGTAGCTTGGACAAGATGATGCCTTTGAAGGCTGATTCAACTGGGAAGAAAAAAATAAGCAGCGAACAACAAGCGAACAAGTGCAGAGAAGGCATTTTAGCTGTTTAGTATCCTTGTGCGTGTGTTTGTGTGTGTGTGTGTGGGTAGATGTACACTACTTACACATTTAAACTAAACCTTGTGTAACTCTCAGTATGCCAACTTTGGATGCTCTGAAATGATAAATACCCTTGTTTGAACAGAAATTTAATTTCCGACTTGCACACTTGTCTTGAGTTTAAAAAGATTCAGAAAAACAGTCAAGACTAGGGGCCGCATTCTTTACTGTCAAAGGAGCCATTTGGCCTCATCTCACCTGGATTAAAGTCACTCCAGAGCCACAAAATATACTTTACCTTCACAAGGAAGACAATATGGTGTACAAAATTCTATACATAGTTAAGATATATTGAATAATTATCTAAACAAGAAGTTTTTTGAATTTTAGAACTAAAAAAAGAATGAATTTGATGATGTATACAGATAATGTCGCTCAACTCATCATTTTTTATATGGTTTGCTAATTCTTTCCAAATTTCAAGCAGGTAGATTAAGCCGGCATGTTGGCAGTTAAATTAAATTATCCACACAGGATTAAAATCTTTTTTTTTTTTCCAGATTTGTCGTTTTATTGGTTATTGGTACACCCTGGAACCAATGCATGCACAGAGAGAACATGCAAACTCTACACAAAGGCACACCATGCCCGAACTGGAATTCAGCACTAGCAGCTGCACCACCGTGCAGCCCCAATGCATATTTAGTTCAACAACATGTTAATTGTTTATTTACTGTCAGTTTTATTAATCATTAAAACCCTCAGTAAGAAAAACAGATCTTTTTTTATTTCAATAATATCTTTTTAAAGCTACATGGAGCCCTGGAGCCACATGAGGCTCCAGGGCTGCAGGCTGCAGACCCCTGGTCTAGATTCAGCTCAGTCAAAGACACAATCACAGAGTCAAAGAGTGAAGAATTTCATACGGTTTGCTAGGTGTGGCTAACATTAGCAGAGATTTACGTTCATAAATCTGTGCTGGAGGGGGTCTTTAAAAACTGAGATTAACTTAACTGAATGAACTTAACTCCTTGTCTCCATTGAACAGCAACATATTTGTCTTTGCCTAAACTCACAAAGCGAATTTTGTCTTTGGAACTGGGTTAAGTAGCACACCCACACAGCAATGTGGTTGAATTGTTTCACTCAGACTCAAAACATATTTCCCACCAGTACCAGGACTTCATTATTGTTTCCTCTGTGTGAGAGTGGCGTTAGTGATGTGATGATGCATCCCCTCTGTGACAGCAGCTCATCAAGCAAACCTTCTCCCCTTCTCTCTGACGCAACCTCTGGGTAGGAAGTACAGATTAAGAGATAACTACACAGATAACAGATATCTACACAAATCAAAAGCTCTCCGGACTTCTTTATTCTTTTGTTTTAGCTCTGTTGAAGCAATCTGTGGGTTTAGAAGTTTAATCCAGGACTCTGCTGCAGATAAGATCACCCTGTCTCAGAGGACACAAGCAGCACAGACAGGTGTGCCTTTTTAGGCCTGCTGAGATTTTTCTTTTCTATAATTTTCATGAAACTAATCCTAAAAAAAAAATGTATCGTTCATTTAATGTCAGCAAACCAGGAGTCTTACCACTTTGGTGACTTTCAAAGATTTTCTCAGTACTTTGAATCAAACAGGCTTACATCCAAAAAAAGAAAAAAAAAAAAATCAGTGTGATCCTACATCTGAAAAGTTGCCTCGGGAGAGGCACTGACAAGCTACCCTGATTCTGCTGTGTGTCAAACTTTCAAACAACAAAGTGTGCTAACCATAAAGATGAAACTTCACTGCCTGCAGCTGACTGACTGACCCGATAAGACTTAAACATGGAGCAGTGTTCCAGTATTTGATCTTAAAACATTCATGTAAAGGACATTTCCAAGACAGAATTATAAATTCACTCATCGCTCAGGCATAGTAAGTCCCAATATGTAAAAGGAATACATAAACATCAAGTCCGCCAATGATGCAAACATTTCTCTCACCCAGTCTAAATCTTACATCCCATTTATGTATACATGTTTCATATTGCAGATAAAGTCTGGACTCTTATAAGGAGTTCCAGATTGTTTTGAAGAAAACTGGCAAAAATATCTTCTATCCACTGGAGGTATAATGAGACATTGATCTGGATTGATATATCAATCATTTGAGCGATGATTCATACAAATTGATTGACAGTGTAAACATCAATATTTAACGCCATTTTTACGTTCCGCTTTTATTTTGAAAGTCCCCACACATTCTTGGTTATGACAGTTTCCGCTCAGCCACGAGTCACAACACTGCGAGAAAAAATAGCAGATAATGGCTAGCAGCCGAGAGAGAGATAACAAAGATTTTCCACTCCCTTCTCTGGAGTAAATCAGCGAATATTTCAGAATCCAGAAGACGGATCAGAAGACGGAGCACATGCAATATGTAAACAAAGCTGTGGTGAAATTAAGTCTGAAGGAAACAGGACAAATCGTAGCTGTTTACATCAAACAAACTGTTTCTGTGTTAGGGTTAGGTAAACAGTACAGCACATCAGCAAAACCTTGTGGATGTAACATGATACAACAAATGTTACCAGGGACCCTTAATGATAAAAAACAAACTGTGGATTAAAAACTGAAAACTGCAGCACTTTAAAGTGAAACACAAGCATTTGTTCACTTTGTTAAATAATGTTTTTAACATAAATGCCCTAAACATTTAACAAATTGCAATTTCGTTGTACTTGTTGCAATGACAAATAAAGTTCTATTCTAAAAATAGTCTCAAAACATATTGATATATGTATTTTTTTCCTTTACGTGAAAAGTAACAGAATTTGGTAAATGGATTCACAATATCATCTGGTATCGATCAATCGAACTCAATCAAAACTGTATCGTGGCAGACTTTGTGATATCAGCAAATATCGAATTGTTGTTCTGAGAATTGATATCATTTCGTATTTCGTCATTTCGGTTGAAAGTGGTGATTTACACGCCTAGTCTCCACCCGTCTAACACCCCAATCAAGAGGCTGTTTCCCATCTCTCCCTCACTAACTGCCATCATCAGCTGGAGGATGTTCACACTGCCAGCTACTTTACCTGAGGTATTAAACACACTTTTGGTGCATCCACGCTGAATTATCCCCAGCTCTCTGCGTAGCATTTAATGTGCTCTGTTTTGGGAAGTTAAATCAAAATTAGTAAGCAATGAGCCAGTACAAAAGTAATTCTTTCTCATAATTACTAATCTTCTTACCTAATGAGGGGAGCTGAGGCACAGGAGCTGGGGAATTTATATAGATTTACCTCCTATAAATGGGATATGAACAAGTAGATATTAATGCTATAAAATCATGTTTTATTGCCTGAAAAAGCTCAACTCACCAAGTGTTCGAGGTCTGCAAGCTGGTGACCATACGAAGGGTCACAGTAACTGCTGGAGGAATCCAAAAATCATTCACAATCAGAGAGACGCCATGAGCATATACGCTTCTCACACAGCCAGGAACGATGTATGAGGGAGAGAAGTTCATGACCTACAAGACCCTTGATGGAAGTACATTCTGAAGCGATGAGGCTAAACAGGATGTTTCTTCATGTGCAGTTGTTATTTACACTTTGCAGACCTGATTGATATTTTAAGGCCTACATCAAATTTCACTCCAAATAATGTGAGTGCTTTAAAGTGAATGACAGAGATCAGAGGAAGCTTGTTGATGGGTTAAGCTTGGCCCTGCACAGCCTTTGACAGCCATTTATTGATTCATCCATTCTGTGTTGTTAATCCAAGCGCAGGTCTTGATGGAAGCAGGCCGAGTTAACCTGGACGTCCTTTTCTCCAGCACTGTCCTAGAAAAGCCAGGGATTCAACCCACCCATTATACAATGATCCTCAGTCCCTGTTAAAGGATTCTCAATATGTAGATTTGGAAAAGGACCGGTCCCCATGGACCCTCATGCCATTGGCTATTTTTTGCCAGCCCAGAGCCTGACCCAGCTCTTGAACCAGCCGGAGCTGCAGCCTCTGGCCAACATGGAAGATCCTGCTGCTCTCTGTTTTCTGGCATCTTGACAAAAATACAGCTGCCCAGCTGCTTGCACATCCCGGTCTACTGCTGGATCTTCTTTTGCCAGCCACCTTTACTGACCTGGAGCCTTCTGACTGCCCCACTGACAGACCCCTCCAATATGTGTACCGCCTCAAGGTCTGTGTCCCTAGCCACTATGTTGCCCTCTAACTCTGACCCTGTTGCCTTCGACCTGAGCTTCCTGCCTCACTGATTTCCATTGGCCAGCTAATTTCCATTCCCGCTTGCAGAGTATGCAAATGTAGATGGAGAGCATGCAGGCAGACTCTGTGAAGACACACAAAGGATTGCAGGAGCCTGATGCCACATGATGTATAGTCCAGTTCCTATTTACACTCCATGTGTCACCACAGCAGTCAGCTTTGCTTTATTTGCAGCATCTTCTTTGTTATACTGATGAATGAAGGTAGAATGAGCTTTTTATATTTGCTTTGTCATTCTTCTCATGCATCATAATGTGCGGCACAGCTGTTCCGAAACAATAAGAGGGATTTCTCCCCATGGATCCACTCCAAATGCAGAGCTGCTATCGGTGTCCTCTCACACCAGACACAGCTGACTGAGTCAGGAGCTTTTCATCCTGCAGAAATGAGTCCTTCTGATGGTACGGTATCAAAATCTATGACTCCTCCATGGAGTCTCACTTAGTATTTGATGGAAATTTGATAGTCCGTTCTCTCTTTCCTCCGTACAAATGACTCATTGCATCATTTTAAGCTTTCTAACTACCTAACATGACTTTTTTTCTGCATTTCAAACACATCAACTTAACTTTTATTTCCTCAGAATGTCCCATTTATTTATTCATATTCATTTTTAACTTTTCAGTAAAAAAAGACAAAACTATTGAAGTAATTCAACACTGACATATATATGGGTTTGCACTTCAACCAACAGCAAGGACTGAAGCAGATATCCAATGCTAAAGTTGAACCACATGTTGTTTAACAGTTTAAATAGGAAGCCCATTTGCTATTGGCCAACCAGTTGCATCGGTGTGATCAGCTGAGCTGTCAGCTCATGGGGCTGGCGTTAAGAGAAGTTGATGTCCGATTGGTTGAGCTTGACTTCCTGACCTGCCTGAACTGAAGCTATGCTTGATTTTTCAGATGTTAGCAAAGGTTTCAGCTGAGCACGGTTGTCGCAGTTCTCTTTGAAGTTTTGGGAAAAATCCGACTCAATTAAAAAAAGACGGTCTTCCTCTGGAAGAAGCCTGCAGTGTTGTTTTGATATGTAATAAAGGTCTCTTATCCCCTTTACTTAATTCACATTTTATGCTGAAGCTTTGACACCTTTGCTCCTTTGTTTTTAGCTTCCACTTTTCAACCAAAGGAGGTGCAAACATTCCTCCTCGTGGCTAAACATCCTTAAAATGTAGGAGAATTTGGAAATCTGCTCAACTAAAGGTCAGTTAAACTCCACTGAGGACTCGATGTCCTACGCTGGAAATGCTCATTTGTGTCTGAATCTGAAGCACTGCTGGCTCTTTGTATTGACCACCTATGGGTGCTTTTTTCAGATACATCAGGTTTGCAAAGATCAAATCATTTTGTCAGAGAGTAGCTGGGTGTGTAAAAGGCGGACTCAGTCAAAAATGAAAACTGCAGGTTTGTGTAAAATGTCTTTAATGTACCTGGTAAAACATCTGAAGAACAGTCGTAATAAATAAGGTGAATTCACCTTCAGTCGGCTTCTCAGGAGGTGGAATCCCCCCACCATCCTTCAGTTTGATCATTTAGTTTTCCACTCTGCCTGCATGAATTTCCCTTCACCCTTTGTTCCCCTGCTTCCTTTTTTTCCCCTCATCTACAACTGTCTGGGTGCCTGCCTCCCGCGGTGCCGCCCTTGCCCTTGTTCCCAGCAGTCCCTGCTCCTGACAGGTGACCTCATACAGCATCGGTCTCACACGGCTGGCTGCGTCCACACAGATGTGTCCCCTCTCGTCCTTTTCTGTCCTGCATCAGGTGATGCTGGACCTTAACTGTCTCTGTGATGTTGCCCCATGGGTTTCTGTCCCTCTTTAGTCCTCTGCTGTCACCTTCCTTCTCCTCATATCTCCTCTCATAATTTCTTCTTCTCTCTAACTTTCTGCAGGAAACTTCTGATCTACTCTGGCTTGCATGAAATTTTTGCTGCCATGTCAGCTTTTCAGGCGTACTCTCAATCTTTTTAATCATTTTCATATCTCACCCTCTCCCATTCATTTCTTGGATTTCGATTGTTTCCCAGTTCTCTTGAGTGTTCCCTAAGATCTCCCTGCTGTCTCTCACCTGCTCCCTCCTTTTTATGGTTTCTTGGATATTTTATTTATCTCCAGCCG
Source organism: Labroides dimidiatus (assembly GCA_030710495.1). Taxonomy (NCBI): domain Eukaryota; kingdom Metazoa; phylum Chordata; class Actinopteri; order Labriformes; family Labridae; genus Labroides; species Labroides dimidiatus. The sequence goes on from CM061160.1 coordinate 20,818,384, forward strand.
CTTGCTCGGTCTTTCTCTCTCGTTTCCAGCGTCCTCTGTTTCTCTCCCTCCCGTCTGTTCTCAGTCTCTAGATGAACATTTGGCAGGAAACGGAAGAGAATTTCCGTTTCAACTTATAAGACACGAGAAAAGTCCGAAGAAATCTGACGTTACATTATACTTTAATGGCCCGTGAGATTTGAGCAGAATAAAAAGCTCCTGAAATGGGCAAAGAAAAGGCTCAACGTGGGTTTGATAGTTATAATCCTATCTTAATCAACAGATTTACTCAGAGATCCAGAGCTGTAATCAGTGAACTGTCCTGTGGTCTGTCAAGGATAAAAAGCTGATGTAAGGCTCCCGGTGTGTTTGCAGTTCTGACTTGCAGATTATTTTGTTATATCAAATCAAAGATTTAGAAGTAGGACAAGAACTCATCTGAGAGCTAAAAGATAAGATGAGATGTTGTTGGGTAGTAACTTTTTTATGATGTTTTTGATGATATTCCTTTATTTATGTATTTATATATTCATTATAAATGTGAGTATAACTGTGTTGATAGATGAGCTGGACTATGCAAGACAAATTTCTGAGTAATCAGACAATAAAGTTTTATCTCATCTCATCTCATCAACTAAAAGGACAAAAGAACCGAGCAAATTCAAATCAAAACAGCCTAGAGCCAAATTCAGTTATTTATAAATTCACAGATATTGTGCGCAGCCTCGTAAACAACATTTTAAATTTCTAGCCCCATCATTGCTCAGTGTGGGAGCTTTTTTTTTTTTACCACCTTTCTAAATTGTTTTTATCATGATTTGAAGCTCACCCACGCACGACTCAGGTACAGCTTTGGACTACAAGATAATGGGGCAAATTTTGATAATCTTACAATAGTTTTTTTTTGTGTTGTGAGAATTTGCTCAGAGATCTGGAGATGACTGTGGCTTAAAAGCAGTGTGGTCCGTGCGACCATCAGATCGACATCCTCTGGCCCTGCTATGTTTTCTTCTTGTCACTTTTTTTTCACAGTAATTTTAAGCCGATTGTGCAAAATCAAAGGAGTTGTTGCTGTTTATCATACAGAAGCTATTACAAGAAAGATAAGAGAGAGGAGAGAGAGGACGTTGGAAGAGATGAAATGTATGGCTGTCGATTCAGGAAGTGCTGTAAACACAGGAAACAGGATCCTGCTCAGTGGACCAATCACAGGGCTTGTGGTCTGTGTCTTTTTGACACTTTTGATTCCGTTGCTTTGACATTGAAATATAAACCAGGCTTTAATCATTGGCTGATAATCACTCTTGTTCTGGTGCTTGAGCACAAACTGCATTAGATGGAGATGGAGTGGAAAACTGACTAATTCATTAATAATTGTATTGTATTCATCCATGCAGCCATTAGACCAAATAACTCTAGCCAATGGGAGGGGAGCTGGCAGACACTTGAATTTCCCTTTGAGGATAAATAAAGTACATTCTATTCTATTCTATTCTATTCTATTCTATTCTATTCCAGATCAGGGGTCTGCATCCTTAACTAACATGGCTAAGTGAAAATGACGGTTGTTTAACTTACGGTTAGCATACCAATGCTAATGTTAGCAACCAAAATGACTCAACCACTGGTTCCAAGGCAGTTAGTTTATTGGATTTCGGCAGTGATCCCACCACAACAGAATAACCAAGACTGAGCGTGCCCACTCATCAAGAAAAGCAAGGTTAGCATTTATGCCCGACAAACACACACACAAACACACTCTGCTGTAACTTCGTGATTAATAACTTAAATCCCATGAAACTGACAGGATCAGTCAGGAAACAACAGAATAAAATGAAATCTTTTTTGTTTGAGTGAGTGTGTGTGTTTGTGCGCACGCTTGTGTAGTTTTTATTCATTTATTTATTAATTTTGGAATCATTGTAGTTCAAGTTTATCTGAAATTCGACCATCAATATTTCACCTGAAACAAAATATAAAAAGATAAAACCAAACGAAACACAAGATAGGATTAGAATAAAGGAAAATAAGAGCACTTGTCACTATAAGAACTATTGGTAAAATGTCTTAATGACCCTTTAGCTGTTGGAAGTGATTTGCACAAACAGGATGATAATCAGTCTTATTAGCACTCACGCTGCAGGAGGATTTCACACATGCACAGACCCACACACACACCTCCACAGGAAGAAGTGCAAACAAAAACACGCACGTAAGCACATTTCCTCCAACCTCGCTGCAAACACTGCTTTTCCATAATTAATACTTTGATGCCAGTTTTAACAGTCGCCCGTGGTAGTGGCACGGAAGTCTAATCTGATGAACAAAGAAGAAGACAGGCTTAAGATTTTAACCTCCACTGCTCCAGTAAATATCCAGTGGCATAAACACAACCCCTCTCCAAAACAAATATTGAACCCAATATCACCATGTCTAATTAAATAACACCACTGGGACCCAAGGCAGTTCCCTGCTCAGACTGAGATTTGCATTTTACAAAAATCACTCCTCTTCAGAGGCCCAGGTAGGTTTCAGAAAGAGAAGAGATATCTTTAAAAAGTACCTTTTTTTTCCCTTTCCTTCCAAAATCAAACACGTAAAGAGCGAGTAAAATGATTGTGACGTAGATCGAAGGAAAGAGGTGGGAATAAATTCGCTCACAGGAGTCACCGCAGCCTCTTTTATTTCCCCCCACTGCCTCTTCTGCACATGGGAAGACAAGCAGCAGCAGCACAAGGTAACCTTTCTCTAATTGATGTCTGTGTGTGCCCAGCTCACCAGGCAGCCATATTGTGAGGGACTACAGAGCAGCCCAGGCCTCAGCATGTGGCAAGGTTTGACAGGAGGGGGTTGATGCAGCCGTGCAGCTTGAGTGATGCTCCACAGTCACATGGAACTGAAAGAGGTACAGTCTGAGAGGCGGCTGTAAATTCTCCACAGACTGAAAACTTACAATATTTCACTTTGGAGTGTGATTCTGCCAAACCACGACTGTCTTATCTCTGTGTCTGTGATTCTCGAGCAAAATATCAAAGTCAAGATGTTTCTGCTTTTGTCATTTTCTTTTGTTTGGTCATAGACACTTGTTCCAATATATGATAATTCCCTGTCAGTCATACAAGGTTGCAATGTGGCCCTTATTTGGTTTGATTGTGTGAGTTTCCTTCCTCAAACTTAAGACCTGAAGGGAAAATATGTTAAAGGACAAGATGTAAATTCATCTATCATAACATGTAGTGCCAAATAGCCAAATAGCTTGACTTGGTAGGATCAGAGAAATTGTGTAATGGATGGATGACTAAGGGTGAAACTGTAGCATGATTAGCACAAGCAGCAACCTCCAGTCTTAAATTTGAGACAGTGCTGAAGTGCTAAAATCTGCAGTTTGTCGAGTCCACTTGACGCTGGCTCCAGAGGTACTGCAAGTCAAAAACACACCAAGTCAAAAAAAGCTGTTTTCAAAGCAGAAGTGAACATGTTTACAGCCTGGTACAAAGATCGCCAGTTCGTCCAATCAGAGGCACAGCTCAGCTCACATGAGTAACGGGTGCCTAATATATATCTTTTTTCAGTCTGGCCACGGCACGCGATAGAGACTAATACACACATAGAACGTGACATTCTATTTCATAAATAGTGTGATTTATATCATTAACTGCTATTTATTTTCTGACTTTTTTTCTGTGAAGATGCTGGAAAGGGTTATTGATATTTGGTTATGTGTGGCTTTCTGGAAAACAATAAATGCTTACGTTTAGGCACCCCTGCTATCGTCACACGTTTTCTTTTACAAACTGACGCTGGCCCCCCATCATAGAAGGGAAAAGTTTGGGGACCCCTGGTTTATATTAATCTAATGTAAGCTTAATGAACTATCCACAACCGATGAAATCTGGCAGCTATGTCTAAAATTCAAATTTAAAAAATCTGATTAGTCAAGAAAAACAGTAAGCAGATTTTTTTTTTTTTTTAATGCATAGATTTGCTCAGGACATGCCAGATGGTTGGATACACTACGATCTACCAACAACCTCCTAAACCTCCAGACTGAACCTGATGCTGTTCTTAATGCCTTTCAATTAGTGCAGCAGAAGCCTAGCAACAGTTGTTGAGAAAAGCACACACCAACAAGGGTCAATTACCAAACAGGGAGTCAAAGCACGGATTCTTTATGCAAGGTTGCTGCTAAAACGCTGGTGCTAAGACGAAAAGCTCCTTTTGAGAGAGTTAGCCTTGAGATACTTCTTCTGCAATTTTCATACTTTGAAGATCAGATAGGAGCGGTCTGACCTCTATGCATACTGGCAGGAATCTCTGCGATTTTAGTAACAAGAATAATCTTTGTAAACTTTCATGTGATTAATAAACAAAAATAATGTTACAGCTATGATTTAATTTATGCAGATAATCAGAGGGTTCATCCTGTTTATGCATTTGAGGATCTGAAGGCTGAAATTGGTTTAACATACTGTAAACTGCAAACCATATTCTCACCAGCCCCAACAGAGAGTGAGGCTTAACAGTGGTGCTGTCCATGGTGCTGATCACCTCCATGGATGATGGAGTTCTCCATGGTCCTGAAACAGCTGACTCCATCATGAAAGGTAGCATGCCTGCAGCCTGCTCTCTCTCTCTCTCTCTCTCTCTCTCTCTCTCTCTCTCTCTCTCTCTCTCTCTCTCTCTCTCTCTCTCTCTCTCTCCTTCTTCTTCTTCTCCTTTTTTCTGCAGGGAAAGTTTACTAAATGTGTTTCACACATGCTGAGGTTGGGTTGTAGTATGTTCACTGCAAAGCTGCTTCAATTTTATTTACTCAGAGAAGGTTTGCTGACTCTTTTCACGATACTGATGCAGCATTAACACCATCACACCTTGAAGCATCTTGGAGTAACCTGTGTTTTTATTTATTTTACTTTATTTTATTTTATTTTATTTCATTTGTTTACTAAGACTTAGTTATTCAAGTGCAACATCTACTCTTTCCCCAGCAGCACCTTGGCTTAGTTGTTTAAGGGTGATGTTTACTCATTAACCCACATTCTCAGCCAGCCTGATGATGTGAATCAGCATTGCCCCGGTAACGAACCCTTCTTGTGTAACAGAAAACTGCCAGTGAAATTACTGCTTTGCTTTTCCTCTCCTACTTAAAAAATCTGCTCATGCCAACAGTTCCTAATTCACTATTTAAGTAGGCTACATTTTAATGTGTTTGTGAATGTGGCATGCCAAATATGGAGACATGAATGCAGTGATGATAGCAGCCTAGATATGCTGGGCTTTTAAAACAAACTGGAGGAACTGTAGATTTAATTGCGCCTTTAGTCACAGGCGTCTACATACTGTAGCTGTTTTGTTTCCCCTAAACGTGGTCCTTATTTACATCATCTGAGACACTGATCATCACCTCAGATCATTCTTTATTTAGTTTTATTATCTTGCTTTAAACAGTATGAGACTCCCATTGGATGGCTGTTGTTGGTATACTCCTTCTGTCCTGAACAAATGAAGCATAAAAAAACATACAGTGCTCATATCATTAGAATCTAATAGTGTGTGACAAATGCCAACAAAGAGACAAGGACCCTGTTCTCTGAGTAAATGCAGACTGAATAATCTTATTAGTTATTACTCAGCTCTCATTTTAATATAAGCACAAATGAGCATAGAAAAAACAATCAGCAATCATATAAACGTCTAACGATATGAAAACGATATGATTACCCTGAATAATCTTTCCTGTTATTAGCAGCAGGTTGATTGACATTTGTCCCAATATATAAAAAATTTTATTGCTGTTTTGTAGATCTGCATTGTGCAGAGCGGTATTAAAGTGAATATATTAGCAGTACTCTTGGTCATACTGAGGGTGCATTTGATGCATCATTAGCAGTTCTGCAAGAGACTCCTCATAATGATCCCAAGCCTGCTTCCAGCTGAAACCTGATTAAAATTCCTGCAAAGACAGTTTTAGTTTACTGTTCATTATTCAGCACACTGCAGTTAATCATTTAATAAGTTTTGTGTTCAAATTAAAAATGTGTCAGGCAGCACTGCTCTTTAAACCATCAGAACAATTTAGCTTCCAGTGTTTTGCTACTCCCATTTTTAGACTCAAACTGGATTTTTACCTTTCTGTGTACAAACGTTAGTTAGTTGTATGTTATACGAAACCTCATTAAATGTGTGGATCAGCAATTTTGGTGTTATGCTTCTCTAAAAAGGAGAGCGCCTTTCAGTGACTAGCCACAGAAACCTTATTTCTGCAGCTGTGCCCTCTACTAGTTAAGATAAATGTCTCTGAAGTGCAACCAAACAATGACATAAATTCAACCCTTTATTATCAAATGTATCATATTTGATACATGAGTTTCAAAGACCTTGATCTCATCAACATGATAAAAAATTTGAGGATTTGAGGATTATCGATCCACTACAGGCAGCTGAAGTTGTATTTTGGCCCTTTTCAAAATAGCTGCTCTCATGAAATCATCTACACACTTTATTTTTTCAGGAAAATCATTGATAATTTTTTAACAGTTGTGGTGAGAAAACATCTTAATCTTTACTTATTTTTTTAAAATACGTGTTTTATGCATTGAATGAATGAATATTTACTTAAAAACTTGATTAAAAATGTTGCCAAAACTGTCTAATTTATCAAATACGACACAAAAAAAACATAAACAAAATGATATAGCAATATGTTTGTGGATTTTGTTAAAGGGGTTAGCAAACACCTCAGTTCCAATAATAATAATAATAATAATAATAATAATAATAAAAAATAAAAATAGAATTTTATGACTAGTTTTTGAGGGGTCAGGCTGTTAAGGGTTAAGTTGCAAGCCAGCTAGTCTCAATATGTATTTGTGTTTTTTTGGCAATGCAGTGGGCCACAGGGCCTTGACAAAGGTTAAAGCCAGTGATATTAAAAGAAGCTTAATGATAAAAGATTCAGTATCTGTCTAAAGAAGTGTCAAGTTGGATGTTTTGGTGCTGTAAGTGGAAGTTTAATGGTGATATTGGGGTGAATTGCGTGCTTAAGGAAAGGTCCCCTTGAGCTGATATATGAGATAGCATGCATGCATTTTAGATTGTGTAAGAGATTAAAATGGGTGGAACATCGTCTCTGTGCAGGTTACGATGGAGAGTGATTATGTATACAGACGCCCTTGGTAAGCCCCTTCATTAGCAAGAAGCTAACTGTGCACAACCATCTGAAACAAATAAACTGTGCTGGAGTTCAGCAGGGCCAGAGGACAGTTTCTGCACAATAACTGTAGAAGCAAAACATCTGACACTGTTTTTTTTTTTTCCAATTTAGCATCTGATTTATTAAATCTGGTTATGCAAATCAAGTCAGTCACAATGTGGCAATTATCTGAGAGTCACTGGAGAGTGCATGTTTACAGGCTGACAGATGTATAGCACGGTGTTGAAGCAGTGTGTAGTTGTCAGTAAGTCATAACTCTTCGTCTTGTGCTCGACCTGTTGGTTTGTAGGAGGCAGAATTAGGGAGCAAATTAAAACATATTCACGTCTCTCTTGAATGAGCAGAGAAAGGCAAAGTCTGTCGGAACTCTTACTGACATTTTTTTGTGAAGATGTCAACTCTGTCTCAGATTTTTTTGTTTGTGGAAAGAGGGATCTGTTAAGCACAGATACAGCCTCCATCCTGAAGAGTCAAAGGCAGTGAGGTTGGGGGCGAAAAAAAAAAAACAGCAACGAGAGGTCAAAAGAAGGGGGGTGTACCTTCTGAGGTGCTTGTTATATCGTTTGGAGCGACTCCCTGTTGACAACAAAACACCCACCATTCACCCTTTACCCGAGCAGCACAGCTACTTTTGTTCCATCTGTAATTTGTCGTTTACACTCCATACTCCTTGCAGACCTCATGTGGTTTCTGGCGGCAGCTCTTTTACCAGCTGGAAAAAAAAGAAGCATTTCCATCCATAAGGTCATTGGTTGCAGAATCCTCGCGGGAGTCAAACCTTTATTGACATCAAAATGGTTTCACAATGTGCATCATCTTCTCAGCTCTAACAGCTGGAGTGCATTGTGGAATTTATTTCCACGTGGGAAAATGTGGTTGGGGTTGGTGGTTGAATTGTTTTGACACACTGGTCAGTAACAACATTTTTCCTATCCTGGTTTGCTTTCAATTTCAAGGTTCAGGAACCATTAAAGAACCAACAGTAGGGGTAAAAACCCTGAAAACACCATATTTCTGTCTTCTTCTGTCAGAAACTGAGGAGAACAAGTGTGATTGTATGACTTTGCCATGCCAGTATAGTAGGTACATAAATCTGTATTGTAGCTCACATCTTTCTATCTCTACCCGGCATGATTTGCGATTTGCCTGAAAGGTCAGCTGTCTTTTTGTGTTGTCACCTCTTCTACAAGCTCCTTCCTGCCTGGTGGGGAGGAGAAAATGTCATGTCACACGCTGGACTCATTCTCCTCATGATAAATGACTTCCCTTTTTATCGCCACAACATGCGCATGACACACAAATCACACACCTGAGAGGGTGTCCAACCTACCGGGCATTATGAAAAGATTGTTCATATACACACCATCACACTTGAAAGCACTTGCACTTCTTACTCCTGTCAGTGGGTCCAGCAAAAATTGAGGAGCGGCACAAGAACAATATGCACATTTCTTCAGCTGAAAAATAAAATACACACAGGGGCTTTATACATCCAGGGACCAGGAATTCATATTTGGTCTCTTGGCTCTCTGTCCTTCATCCATCCATGTTTTCACTGAGGCTGATCAGACATCAGACACCTCTAAAGGGTGACTCCAAACACTGTCCCTGCCTTAATGTGTCCAGAATTAAAGTAAACAGTCATGTCACGTATGAAATTTTAAATTCTTTCAGCTACATACCAGGTTATAAAAAAGCATCATTGTTTCCAAAATTGCACTGGAGCTTTCAAGGTTCAGTTTTGACGCTCCCTGTGACACCAAGGTGACTGAAGTTAAGCTGGACAGTGAATTTAAAGCAGCTCTTTTCTTCTGCTGCCAACCTAATAAATTTCATTAATGCATTTTCTTTCAGACTTCACTATTGAAATGCACTTAATTCCAGCATCAGTACTGCATCATACAAAGACTGCAGTTATTCTGAAGCACTGCTGTCAGGATTTTCCACAGTGACATTACATCAGCCCTCAGTGCCCTTCACTGGCTACCTGTGAGTCTTAGAGCTGACTTAAGGAGGAGTTAACTGCTTTTTTTGAAGCTTTAAATGGCCAGCTTCCAGCCTGGTCACCGCTAACGCCGTTTGAGCTGCCTGAGGTCCTCTTGCAGGGCCCTACTCAGGCTTCTCTAAAGCTGAAGTGTCTAAAAGGTGTTCCAGCATTTGCAGTTGTGGCTCTGCAGCTGTGTGTTGAGATGATAATAATTATCTTTATGTGACCACTTGTGTTTGATGTAGGCTCATAATGCTAATGATTTTTTTTTTAAATAGAGGGGTGGATAAAGCTATTAGTCGTACACACCATCACTGTAAGTATGACTTTACTGTAAATATATCTGATGTTTCTGTTTTCTTTGTAGTCAGGGTTAGATCAAACAAAACACTCACTGTTATTTTATGACCAGTGTCTTAACCGTCCATCCCTGTCTCAGTGAGCAGCCCACTCCTCCAGAAAACAACAAACAGCATCTCCAAACACTCACTGCTTAGCCAGCTAACTCATAAATGTCACGCACCAAGGCCCTTGTTCTTTTTTATGTGACATGAGTAGGTGCCCTGACTGGCCACATTTAATCTTATTGTAACACCCTTCGGCCCCATTAAACACAAAGCCAACAGCAGCAGTCTGGGAATAGCTTTTCCCTGCAGCAAAGACCTGTAATGACTTTACAAAAGTCCCCTCTAATTTTAGACAGGCTTTGGCTGGGGGGGGGGGCAACACTGGGTTATTTGGATGGGTGAAGAGTGAAGTCAGAGGGAAACAGTTTAAAACAGTGTTATAAAACATGTCGTGTCCTGTTAAATGAAGAGCAATGCACATTGCAATAATAAACAAAATATATAAATAAACAAACATTAAGGTGGTATGATTATTTTAAAATATCACAAAAATACCAAATTCTCTCCACAAGCGTATGACTAGAATGGAGCTCAAATTAAGTCACAACCATAGAGTATAAGAAAAAAAAAGGATGCCATCTCGCTTCGCTTGAACTGAGTTCGCCTCAAAAACTGCTCCCCCTGGTGTCTGGCTGCAGTATAGGTCAAAAACTCTGCGTCACTATTCATTCCAGATAGGCTGTAGTCAAACTTTAAAAAATGAATACACCTCATAGAAATGTTTCTCTCATCCATATGCTGTGGTGATACTTAGATATTATTGAGCTGCATTGTGGTCAAGTCCTCTTTTTTCTATAATGTTTCTTTTTCATTAGTTATTAGATGTTAAAAACAGGGTTTTACGTCTCGTTTAGCATTGAGATACAATTTGTTAGAAAGGACAGCTAAGAAGGGATTAGACTTTCCAAAGATAAAAAACAAAAAAAATTTATCACCCGGCTCCACTCAGATTCTCTACTGCGCAGACTCTGGATGCACAATGGTGAGGCCAGTGACAAAGATTTTTTGGCTTCAAAACAGCACAAAGGTAAAAGGCGGAGCCGTACTGTCCATTCTATATACAGTCTATAGTTAAAACAAAAAATCAAAGAAGTAAGTATTCTGTTGTAATTTAGCTTTCCTAAGGTCATGATGTCAGGTCATTTATATACCCCATGGTATATAAATTTGACACGTTCAGAAACTGAATTCAGTCATTAAAGGGGGAATCCACAAATTTTTCAGCTTCAACTCTATTTCAAATGTAAAAACAAATCTTTAAATTAAAAAAATAATAATAAAGTTTTTCCCTCATGATATGGCTCGAGTTCATTTTGAGATCACAGGAGTCTGACACCAGGTGACACGCTGGTGCAGTGGTTAACGCCGTTCCCTCCCTCCCTGGTTTGATTTCATGGCTTGGCAGGTGCCTTTCTGTGTGGAGTTAGCATGTTCTCCCTGTGCATGTGTGGGTTTTCTCTGCATTCTCTGGCTTACAGTCCAAAAACATGCTCATCAGATTGATTTCATGTTAGCCCTGTGCCAGGCTGGTGACCTGTTTGGGGTGGAGCCCACCTTACACCAAAGGGGAGAAGTTTATGAATGGATGGGGGGAGCTTGACAACTTAATTGGTGATTATGAGCGTAATATTTCTATTGCTGAACATATGGGGGGGGGTATTTAATAATGTCATCACAAATGGTTTGTCCTGACCGGATCAGACCTAAATGACAGTTTACTGTTTTCTGGCCTGAGCTAGCAGCTTCAATTGACTCGATAAGATCATCCTTCTCCTAATGTGAGATGAAAACCAAAAATTCTGCCTGAATTTGAACTAATGTGAAGCCAAAGCATGTCTGGCTAGTCCACTAACATCTCTCCTAATATTCACAGGAAGTGTGTTTGTCATTTTCTGTTTTGTGGCCTACACAGGAAGCATGTTTGGTCACAAAGCCTGACTGTTGTTCATTTACTGCTCATTTGGATATTATTCCAAGAATTCTGAGGCAAACTTGGGATGGGATGAGTAAGGCCAGTGAGACTGAACGTTTGAAGAGACGACATGTTGGATGTCTGTCTTTGAAGCATCGTCTGTGACATTTAACTAAACCCTCCAAAGCAAGAGCCACGCTGTGTTAAACCCTTTGACTAAATGCTCTTCTTCCTTTCTCGCCATTACATTTTACATTTTTTCATCTTCCTCCTCTTCTACCAGCATGGGGTGAAGCAAATTCTTACTTTTTCACGGGCTACAGAACACATTAAAACATCCATTTTACATTAACTTTAATTGTAAAGGAAAGAGGAACATTTAGCTAAGATTATGTTTAAATGATATGTATAGTGTTTAAAAGAGAAAATGTGGATTTCAAGCTGATCGCTCAATGAAAACCGTCAAATCATTGTACATTTTATTACTCAATATTCAATGTATCATTTCAAAACCGATGACTGATGCACTTTTGCAGTGGAGGTTAGTTGCAGATCTGTTTTCCACTCGTCTACCAATGGCAGTATGACGTCGGATCCATTTTGAAATTTAAAGAAAAGAAGAAGAATTTTCAAACATTCATCTAACATCCATCCATTAAAATAATTGATTTCCCACCCTTGTCCAGAGATAAGTCTTTTATGCCATTTTTATATATAAAACAAACAAAAAAGTGTTTTTGTCTATGTCCAAGGGCGAGGACAAATGAAATATTAACAACAAAGTATTAAAAGGTTAAAATTTGCGAAAAGAAAACCACTCCAGAGACTACTCTGAAGACTGAAACAAGCACATTTAGCTTTGAAATGACATTCAAACTCATTTTGGATCATGTTAAGATCCATCAAACCACAATCCGACATCTTGCCCCCTTCTCTGTTTCCTGAAGTTGCACATCATCAACAGAAACCGTCAGAAGACTTTAAAACTTATTATTTTTTAATTCTTTATTTAGAGGATGGTGAGAGCATTTTACAGATGTTACAGATTAGACACACTTACAGAAGGCATAAAGAGTTTGTATTAGAATCTGCAGAAAAATACCTGTTTTGAAACTCTTTTTATCTCTAACATCCTTGATTTTTGTTTTTCTTTTTATATCAAAAACAAAAACAACAAAAAAACACCTAAATGCTCTACCACTTTGTACAGACTTTAAGAGAGATGTGTATTTTAAGTCATTTTCTTCAGTATATGGGGTAACAGTTCTACATGTTTTTAAAGCATAGGTTTAAAGAGACCGGAGACAAAATGTAGGAAAACAAAACCTCCTGTAATCAGCTGACAAGACAACAGTACTAAGGTGTATGCATGAGGCTAACAGATATCATAAACACTTTATCGACTTGAACACTTTTATAATAACTATGAAGAGGATGTTTTCCTCTGCCTTACCTCCTGTGGCAGACAGCCGAGCAGGTGAAAACACCTCCGCTGAGGTACATCTGTGAGTGTTGATGAAAAGCAGCATCTCCTTTTAGGCTGCCTGCGGTGTTAACGCTTTTATCTGAACTCAGCTTTGATAAGGAAATAATTAGGCCTTGTTACAGATATCCAACACCTTAAGCATTCCTGTTATACTAATAGTAACTCACAACCTACAGCTGATGTGATAGATATATCTGTCTGCAGTTTGATAAGGTTTTGACAAGAGAGATAAGAGGAGTGAAACAGCAAAGCCACATTCAGTGTAACATGGTTTGTTAGCGCATTGCCTGACCAGCTTGTGTGTCTTGATATAAGAGAGTAATAGCATTCCTCTCTCTGCGATGTGAACGATGCCTGCAGTCCTCCAAAAAACCACCGACTGTTAGACACATTTGGGTCAAATGTAAAATTCAAGCTTTCAAGTCAAGAATATCTTTAATCTTCTAAGCAGAGCGATGCTGGGCATTTCTGATTCCGTCAAGTCCATGATATTTTTATGCATGTAGCTATTTATTTTTCCTATTCCCAGTTCATCAATTAAGAAAGCGCACATCAAAGTGGAATATCCCATGAGACTTTGACAGGAAGTGAGCTATAAGGCATGAACTCACCCAGCGATCGCGTCTGAAAGGATGTTGACTATTGATTTTGTCTATGCCTACAACTTTAATTATTGATTGATATAACACTATAAAACAGTGAGTGTCAGATGGAAATGATATGCAAGGTGTAAATGGTTACTAAATGACTTCAATTGTCTGATATAGAAAGTGTTTGTTTTGAATTAGACCCGAACAAACTCTTTAGTTTGAATGTCATTGTGGACAGCTCTAAATCCCATACATCCATCGTCACCCACTTATCCAAGATTGGGTCATCGGGGCAGCTGTCTAAGCTTGTAGACCCAGACGTCCCTCTCCCCAGTGATGTTTCCTATAGTTCATCCTGGGGGATCTCAAGGCCTTCCTGGGCAAATGGTATAAATAACCCCTTCTTCTACCTCTGGGTCTGCCCCTGGGTGCACCTGAAACACCTCCAGAAGGAGGCTTCCAGGAGGATGAATCCTGTCTCTATGTCCACCCTTCAGAGCAAACTCATTTCCGCTGCTTGTACCGGAAAACTCATTCTCTTTGTCGTAACCCATGAACACATTCATGTGTAAGTAATCATGTGTCTCCACTATTGTCCGGTGATTGTCTTGTCCAAGTGTTCAAGACATGTTTTGGTCAGTCTGCTTTCTCTGCAAAGGGGGCGACACTTTGGGGCTTTTCCCACTGGCATAAAATCAGAGGACAACAGTAATGCTTTTAACAGAGGACTCAAACAATGGCTAAAAGTTAGTTTATTTATTTAATTGTTCCTTACTGTTTTTCTGCTTTATCACTTTTCTCCCTATTTTAATTATTTCCCTTTTTTAAAGATTCCAATGGATATGTGTTGAAGACTAGCATGATTGCTAAAATACTTGGTTCATTCAGTGTTCATTCAGACTCTCAAAAGAAAGATGTGAAGTGTTTTCTTTAGTGCCACTTGATTTCATTTTGTCATGTTGAGTTTGCAACTGTGCTAGCGACCGCTTGGTCCAAGCCTATGGTAGCGTTGTGAGGTGTGGGGTGAAAAGTACTGCTGAGATTCTCAAGTGTATCAAATTATATCCAAGTGTATGGTAAAGATCTCAAGTGAGAGAGAAGCTCACTGGTGCCTTGGTATTCATTGTTATATACCCCAGCATGCTTTGCTCAGTGAAGCTTTCCCTCGCTTCTTGGGATGCCATCCTCTGGGAGAATACCGTTACACAATAAAAGAGCTCTCTCTGCATTTTACATTAGCATATTGGTCACAGCAGCATAGGATGCTGCCCCCTTTTTAAAAGGGGAAAGAAAAACATGTTTGATTATTTGGAAAAAGAAGTGCTTAGTCATGAAAATTTAAGCAAAGGTCCAAATTTGCTTTGTCACTCAGCTCACATACTGTTCCTACTGTTCAGCAGCGCTTAAGCTCCTTAATTTGATTTTTCCCTGAAATGCATCCTCGGAGATGCAGATTATTGTGCTGGCTTGTGCATCCTTTTTTTTTTAAAAAAAAAAAAAAAAAAGTAATTTGTTATTTCACAACACCACTGTCAATCTTAAGTTTTGTTTCTTACCAGGGGACTCTACTTTTTGACCAGAGCTGGTAGATCTGAGTTACAGTTCCTTCTAATATGCAATTCTCAAAGAAATATTAGGAGATAATTATAGAAATTTGATTTGGATTGTATCGACATGACTTAAAGTCAGTTCTGACAGGAATTATCTCTGAGTGTGCCTAATATTCATGTATTTTAAAACAGGGGTTAATTATAACAACTGCACAACACTAAGGTTGGAAATATTTCTTTCTAATTCCTTTCTCATCTTATACATGTAGGAAATCAAATTTATAGATCATATTAAACAGTGTTTGTGTTGTAAAAATGTCATAAGACTGAAGCAGCAGCTAGCACAGTTAAATAATTGTACAGCACCTGGTATACGATGCATCATATAAAAGCCTTACCATAGCTCTGGAGCCATTGGGAACATGTCCCATTATTTATGCAGAGCAAGAGGCAAGCTGAGGCCGGCGTGAGCACATTTAATTTCTCAGCTGATCATGGAGACAGACTTTATTTGCAGCCTGCACAGGAGGACAGCAAGAGAGACGAGGGGGGTGAGGAGAGAGGAGGCACTGAAACCATGAGAGGGAAGGAGGGCTCTCAGGGTGATGAATCGGTCATCCTGACAAAGCTCATTAAACCACTATGATGTAAAGCCAGGAAAAGCCCCCTGTGTTAAACAAATAGCACTTTCTCTCTTTGTCTGGTTTCCTGATGAAAAATGCTCATATTTGTGGTGTGGCCTACTTGCCTGACAGACAGAGATATTGGGCTTTTTTTGCGGACACTTTTATTGTGGTGTGATTGCTGACTATGGCTGCATTGGGGAACAGGACTTTCATTTTCTTTTCTAATGAATATAAGAACATGGTGATAAATTTGTTCTTGTTTTTAGGCAGTTAGGGCTACATGAGTAAGAAAAAAAATGTCACAAAATCCTTGAGTTGTTTACATCATTTCTTTACACTTTCAAGCAACAGCAGCTCTTATAATATATTTGTTCCTTTGTGTGACAGACAGAACAGAAACATAATAACACCTGCAAGCTACTGTGTCAGTGGTTGTCTTGAAACAGGAAATAAATACACATATAATACACAGAGCTGACACCGTTTCAACATTTTAATCTCTTAACCAGGGTTTTCATCCCTTCCCTTTCCCACAACTCAACTTCCACTACTCTAACCAGGGTTTTCATCCTGTGATATCTACCCGGTTCTTTGGTCAAACACCTCCCAAGAATCACTCAAAGAAGAGCTATATCTCACTGAAGTTCACAGCGCTGGTCTCAACAGAATGAGCCCCGATCGCCAGGTGTCTTGCACATTTAAAGCAGTCAATCCCTACGTCTGTACAGAGGTTGGGTTAAACTAAACAACCATACATGGTTGGCCTATAGTGCTGACTGACAGATGTCCCAACCACAGCTGTCGTCAGGTTTCAGGAATGTATGAGCAAAGTGTTTGTATGTTGGTCGAGGGCATGTAGCGAGGTGTAGAAGGTCGCAGACATAAGCTGGAGACAGAAACTATCTGCTTAGTCATACCAAAGATATTGAGTAGATATTGACCATGAGTCTGTACAGGCACACTCCAAGGTAAAATGCCTGAGCTGCATGAGCTAGGCAAGTAAGAACAGAATATAAGAAATAATCTAACAATACCTACCCCCAGATCCCACCCCAGATGGAGGTGGGGACCACTCGCAGCCCTGCAAGCTGATTCCCTTTTCCAACAAATGACCACATGTCATCAAACACCTGGGGCTAAGGGCAGAGGGGGGTGCTTCTGGGACACCAGATGTTGCTGATGAGCCCTCTTGAGGTGTTGGGGACTAATCATCGAAACACAGAGGAAGGACAGTGTCCTCTTGATGACACTGGTGAAACTCTTGGCCCTTGCCCTGCAGTCCGCTTACACCTAGAGAGGACCTGGTGCTGACTGGGTGGCTGGCTGGTGTCGGGGGCGGGGTTGGCAACCTCTACTGCCCCTAGTTCTCGGCCCCACCCCAACATGACAACACAGTTCCCAGTGCTGATACTCCCCACTCACATTTCAGGTATATGATCTAACCCAGGGATTGTATCATCTAGTCCTCAACAGAACCTCACTACAAATATACAGAGGGAAAGTGCAGAGTTTAGGTATCATGAGATCAAAATCTGCAGTAGTATTCAGGAGTCACATTTGGGCAAATTTCACACCTTTCTTTCACCGTCTCCACCTGCACTGTTAAAGGAACATTTGGTAACAGATCCGGTAGGACGATTAATCAATGATGTAGTAGCTACTAAAGAATGTTGCTCTCTTGTATCAGTGATTTCTAACAGCACTGGAAATCCAATTAGGCTTCCACCCCACAGTCACACCTGACTACTTGATAAAGGTGGGTAATATTAGCTGCCCAGTTTTATTCCATCTTGTATTTTATATCGATTCATCTCCTGTGTTTACCTTAAGTTGTTCTTCACTTACATAAAAGTTGAAAAATTTCATTTTGGCTATTTAATCAAAACTATAGAATTGATTCAGACTTCTTCTCCGATTTACCTTTGCATCAGTGTACCCGAGTTTTGCCAGTGCTGTCTGGAAACATTTTCTACAAAACTGTATGCAGATCTTTTTCACAATTGAATAAGCTGAAATAAGTTTACAAACATATTTAAAGGAACCTGAGGCCTTTCTAAGAATCTTGAACCAAGTCTTTCTTCTAGATATCTGCCTGATCCTGATCCATAACTCAAAATGAGTTTATCAGCACCAGTATAGGTTATTTCTAAATGCTATGTCTTAACTTCCCAATCGGGTCAGGTAGGACCGGATTGATTTACAGCACGTGGAAGTCTCTATGACAACACCATGTCAGCAGATGATGTTTAGTAATAAAGAGAGATCTGTGTTTTTCTCTGCTGAAATGATTTCTGGGATTAATTTAGTAGTGATGGTGGACACTGGAGCTGAACTGTCGGACAGAAAAAAGGCAGAAGGGAGGAGGGGGCTAAACAGGAGTTTGATAGAGCACGGGCTGAATGCTTAAACATTAGCTAAAGGCTAAACCCCGAGCTAAAGCTTTATACACAAGCTAAACTGCAATAATATTTGAACCCAAATGCAGCAGTTATTCTGCAGTGATCTGATCAAACTTGAGAGTCTGTCAATAAAATGAAAAGTGAGGTTACATTAGCTCTGATTGGTAGATGAGCATCAGGCTGCGAGTAGTGCTAAAATAGTCAAATTTCAAACAACAGCGCTGTGTAACTGTTGATAAATACCTTACCTCGTCACGTTGCATCCGGTAAAAAGTTGTCTTGAACAAAGAAAAGTAGTGTTAAAAAGAAGATCTGATCTCCATTCATTTCAAAAACAAACACACGCCTTGTTGAGAGTCATGTCATCATAACAATGTGTGCACGATTCCCGCCAAAAAGTATCGCTGTAATCCACTTCACACAGATAGTGCTCACAGACCCTTTGAGTTAAAGGACTGATGTAACAGTATAAGTAAAAACTAAATCTACCAGTTGACTCCAACATCAAAGTCTTATCTGACTTTTTGAGATGTGTTTAGCAGTGTTAAGACCAGATAATTAATCTGATGATGCAGATTTAGTGTCCATCACCATAGTGACATTATTGAATCTCTATAAGAAAAAAAGTAAAACCTGGGGAGAAAACTAATTGCCTGACCTTTATCGACTCCTTTGGAGGAGACACAGACCAGTGTGCACCGTCCCTCGTTACATCCGCATAATTAACGTCAATCGATCTGGCTTGGCTTTTTCTCTCCCCTGATGCTCACGAATGTGCCAAGTTGTGGAGTGACAGCTGTCGTGTAAAGTGACACAAGGCAAATTCATCAGCCGGTGAGTCAATGGCACTTGCAGGGGGGTGGGGGGGGTGGGGGTGGGGGGGGGGCAAGACAGGGGAAATCCATTGCAATTCACAACCTGACAGTGTGTGTCAATCAAAAGCGGTATTGACTGACTTTATTTGGGTATCAATGGCTTTGTCCAACATATTGATTTTGCTTTGTTATCCATCTTTGTACACTTGAATAATGGGAGGGCAATTCTTTATTAAACCTCCTGATTGAAATCCTGAAGTAAGACAATTCTTTGAGTACAACGAAGCAGAAAATAGCAGTAAAAACATGTTGGGTTGCTAATACATCATTTACAGGCACCATTACTGCATAATAACCAGCTGTAGTGAACACTGTATCTGAGGTTTTATAGGTTGACTAACAGTTGTGCAGATAATGCAGATGCTGTCATTATGATCAGCTTGATGTCAGCTTTATAACATTTAGAAATAATAGGGATAGGATGAAGTGAAATGCATGCCTGAAAGCCTCCACTTTGCTTCAATGTCAAATATTCTTATCGTGTTGGAAGAAAGCCCATCTGAAGCTTAATCCAGCCACCTGAGGGGGGTGTGTGTGTGTGGGGGGGGGGTAACGGCTTTATTTCTACCCAGAAGCCTGGCTTCTTCTTTACTGTCAACCCCCTGCATGATTTGCATATGTGGTCAGGAGGTCAGATACTCAGCGGCTCAGTCTGACATTTTAATTCTGCGCAGACAGCCAGAGAGTGTGCCCTAGTCCTTTCTTAACCCGTCCTCAGCATCTTATCCGAGATGTGAAGTCACACCAAACTTGGTCCATGGGCGTCAAAGAGAAAAGTAAAAAACTCATACAAGTGACACAAAATTTCTACTGTCGTTTTTAAGAATCACAGCTTCTTGCATCTAATAAACTTTGTCTGTGCACTGCAGCTTCAAACAAGCAACGAGTGCAGGTAATATTATGCTGCTTTCAAGTGGAACTTTGTTGTGAAGGCTTGAACATGGATGATAGACATCAGCAACATGGAGTCCAGGGATCAATCATCTTTTTCTTTGGTCTTTGTGCTAAAATGCCATGTGTAGTACATGATTTACGGCTTTAAAAAGGTTAGGGTAAGGTTAAGTTAGGGTTCCCACACTGGTGTTCTAGAAAACTCTTCTTTCAACATCTCTCTGAAACTCTTTCAGCTGTGTCTCTTTAAGGCTCCCTGCTGCACAAATCCCCTTCCCTCTGATTGGCCAGCTCTCTTGAGGCCTTTCAGAGACAGAGCTATGTGTAAACCTCAGAGTTTTAAAGGCCCACCTCTCCATCCCGTAACCACATACGAGATCCATATGAGATGACCTCATCATTTCAGCAAGTCTCTAGAAGAGTTTATGCCATACTCCACCTCCATGATTAGAGTGTGGGAAAGCATCATACCCCATTATTGTTCCAGTTTTGTACAAGAAAAAAAGACACTCCAAAATGAATGATTTCTTAGGGCTACTGTATATTTTATTTGAGCCTGTGGGTTTTTGGAACAATCTTCGAAGTCATCTCGCTCCAGTGAGACACACCAGTGGCTCCAATCCCCTCCTTTGCCATTGTTTGAGTCTGCAGTATTTGAGTATTGCTGTTGGATGCTGGCCATTTCGCCAACACATCCAACAGCCCGTAAGCAGAAGAAATACTCTTTAAATATTGATGCTGTGATATATTTTACAATTGACCAAAAAACGCTCACTGCCACTGGAACTGATCGACATGAGTGTGTCAATATTTCACCACCCACCTCCTGTTTACTATCCTTTTATTGAAAGCAGTTTGCATTTCCCAGATGACTTGAGGGCTCTATGGAAATGGCACAAGCCTCACAATCTGACGGGCGGTAATTGTTTGCATTGCATGGTACTGTCATGGTCCCAAATCATCTCTGTTGAATGGCTGCCAGTTGCCTTTTTTTATATTTTTCCCTTGTCACTCTGCAGTGAGCATGTTGAATAATGTGCCTAATGGAAATGGGAGGATGTGGATTCAAAAACTTGCACAACACTTTTTGAACTATTTGTCACAAGCCACTAAAAAGGAGAGGTATGGAAAAAGCCACAGAAATGTCATGCAGATTGGGAATAGCTGGCAACACTTTCTGTTACCTTTGGCTTTTCTTTTGCATTAAAAGCCAAAAAGGATCCCAGTCTGTGCTTGAGTATTTACAGTAATCATGTACTATTTTTTTTCAATAATTGCCATTGAAATTAAATGACCTGATAAAGCCACATTTCCAAATGTTATGTCTCCTCATTGAGTGTGTGCGTTGCATTCCCTAACCAGGCTGTTCGAGTATAACAAGGTTTCTAATGATACCATTTTTTGAGTTTGTGCTGCACAATTTTGCGACTTTATAATTTGACTAATTTGCCAAATTTAATTTCTCATGAATTTATTCTTTTTTTTTTTTTTTTTCAAAATTGCCCCATAAACTGTCATCTCTCTTTTCTTTATTTCATTTTTAGTGTAGTTACCTGCTGCTCGGTTCTAACTCCAACAAAATACACTTTTATTTAATTGCCAGAGTGTTCTGTGTTTAATAAGCAGAGACCGTACCAAACTGGGGGCTGGTAATGTGATGAGAATGGAAATTGGATTGTTAAGTAGTTTTTCGGCCGAGTATTGCAGAGCGATGCAGACAATCCAAAGCACAAGTAAATAGGAGTCATAACAAAATATGTGACTGCTGTGATGTTGTACCAGAAATAGGTCTCAAAGAGTAAGACTTGGGAGTCAGAGGGGACCTTCAAATGTCTGTTTAATAGCATCCAAGGTTTAGTACCTTTAAAAAAAATTAAGAAAAAGTATTCAAAAACGTAAGGCAGTCAAAAAGTAAGTCAAAAATACAAGCTGAAGTCAAAAACGTACAAACTTAAAGAAGAGGGAAAATGCTGGAACACTGACAAAAGTATAAGATGGACTGGCACAGAAGGGAGGGAAGACTTAGGAGTGGGGATCACGAGAAACGTGAGGCACATGAGGGTAATCGGGGGAGTGGAAACACAGGGACAGGAAGTCAGTAGACCTGGAATTAGAGATGAGAGTGAGTACCAAAATAAAACTGGAAACACAGGATATAAACATGAGGGAGGTTACAACTGCAGTGTGACACAGCACACAGAGTCAGTGCTGAAGCATAAACCAGTCTTTATTGTTCATGTTGAGAAACAGTTACATTTTTAAGTATCTTCTACTTATTACACTGACTAACCTGGAAACAGCCTCCCTGCTTTAACCTCAGTGAACTACTGTACTCATTAAATCAATAAAAAAAAAAAAAGAACGCTTCTAACATCAAAACACTGATCACAAGATGACCAGAACCCAGTCTTGGAGTTAGATACCTAAATTCAAGTTTGCTCATGTGCATAATCCAGCAGTCAGTTCAGTCATGATGGGTGGACATCATCTCGTTCAGCTCAAACTGAGATCACCACAAAAACTGCTCCCCCTGGTGACTGGCTGCAGTATAGGTAAAAAAAAAAAAAAATCAATCTCCCCGTTCATTCCAGATGGGCTGTGGTCAAATTTTAAAAAATTTCACATTTGATGATATGTAGATATTATTAGGCTGCATTGTGTTTGATCCTCTTTTTTTTGAAAAGCTTCTTTTTCATTAGTTATTAGACGTTAAAAACAGGGTTTTATGTCTCGTTTAACAATGATTGACAGCTGCCTTTTTGTATATCTTTTTCAGGAACAGTAAAACACATCAGGAAGGAGAGTGAACAAGAGATTAGACTGTCAAAAGAGAAAAATATATATATATTTATGTCAAGCAGTTCCACTCAGATTATCAGAGTCCCTCATAGTCTCTACTGCACAGACTCTGGCTGCACGGCGAGCTTCTGTGACGGAGGTCTTTTGGCTTCAGAACGGTGCAATGGTAGAAGGTGGAGCCACGCTGTCCATTCTATGTACACTTTTCATATAACTATTAAAATGAAAAGTTTGAGATACTGACTGCAAGCTAACTTTTACCCAGAGAAAGGTCAGCAGTAATTCATATTATCATTTTTATATAATATATTTCTATGATTATCCACCAGATCCGGCCCTGAAGGCAAACACATGCCGTCATTTATCCACTATTTGGTTTAATTTCGGTCTCTATTTTGCACTAGGTGAGGATTTATCTCTCCAAAAACATATCTGATCCATTTTGTTCTCCACATTTTGTTCACTTCTACATGAAGTGCTATGAACAGAGTGCCATTACTGAGTGAGTGTTACCTCATTTGGAGGAAAACAAAGCCACATCTCACAGATGTTGTCCCCTGGGATGCAGGCTCATTTAATCTGAGCTTCATTCTGCATCCACATTTATTTCATTACTGTGTTCTGCTGGAGTGTTTTTTTTTTTTGTTATTATTTCATTGTTAGTGCTGTGACAGTTGTGTGCTACATATGCTGGAGTGTGACTGTGGGCTTGTCAGTGCTCATTAGCTAAGTTTTACCATCCAAGAGCATATTGAAGGGACACACTCCAGTATGTCATTTCACATGTTCCTTATCAGGCAACAGTCGGTGCGACACAAGGAGCAGTGCATGCAGCTACAGCGAGAAGTGACAGAGGAGAGCAGTGGGAAAAAAAAAAAAAATCCAAAAAACAAAACGATTAATTAAAATATTGCAGCTGTTCAAACTCTGATGTCTTATTACACTTCATTCAGACAAATGTTTGAACTCGAATGTGTTATTGGAAAGAAATCAGATATGTTGTTTCATAGTCAAAAAGATACCTACCGGACCTATTATCATTAAAATATGAGGTGATTTTAATTTGAAGAAACGCTTCCATTGTCACCGCAGCTTTTACAGCGTTTACAGTATTGGTAGAGCAGCGCTGGAAATGTACGGACCTATTGCATTTAGTTAAGCTATCCCACATGACTTCATTGGCTTCTCAGCCAATGAAGGCTCTGCATTTCAGGCTTTAAATGCTGCTGCTCTGCATGCAGGCGAAAGTTTAGAAGCTAGGGGGAGAAGAAAGGAGAAATAGAGAGGAAAAATAGAGAAAGCGATACACGAAGAGAAGATGAAGAGACGAGTGAGCAGGAGTTAGAGAGAATAACATCCACAAATTACGCAGTCTAAGAAAAGAAAAGTGGAGCGACTCATTCATGTTTATTTTTCCCTTTGAGAGCACAAAATCACTGTCTGATGTGCCAAGGCCGTTTACACTGTTGTGTGAACTGTTCTGATTTGTTATCCCTTAGTTTTAAATACGGCCCTTCTTAAATTTAATAAGATAATAACGATTTCACCGTCTACTGTAAATGTTTCCATTTACTTAAATGTTGGACAACCATAAGTATTGTTAAGTATATATTAATTAACAGTGCTTCACAAATTTGTCGTGAAAACGAGAAAAACCAGCGAGCATCATGAAGTGTTTGAATTTGAACTCTGAAGAAATTCATTAAGAATAGCATATAACCACTAAAACACTTTTTACGTACATGAATGAAGTAAATAATAATAATTTAAAATAAAAAAAAAATAATAATATAAATTTTTACATATTATGATGTTCCAGACTTTTGATTCAATACATTTTCTCTGACTGGACCTTTTGGAATTTTAACTGAATAACCCTGTTATAGGGTGTGAAATGGAACAGAGAGTAAATATATTTTAATTTCTGGATTAAAATCTAAGAGAGAACTGTCTTCAATAAACACATCTAAAAACACTGAGTGGCCTAACAATACAACACTGGGTTACTGAGAAACCAGTTCTTTAATACAAAACATAAAACCATAAAACACATGTGTGAAAGTGTCGTCTGATGAATGGACTGAAATGCTTGGAACAAGAGCAGATTTCAGAAGACACTCTTCCCATTGCCCTGAGAAGAAGTTCAGACTTTCCCAGAGGCATCAAGCTTGGGCGTTTTAGATTCTGCTGTAATAAACACAAATGAATCCTGTTCTATTGGCACGAGTGCAGCAGTGGCCGTAGCTCCATCACTGTCAGTAATGAATGCTTTCTAAGAGGCTTTCAGAGGGGGTTAATCTACGCAGCATTGAATCACAAAGACTCCATAAACCTGTAACACTCTGAAACTGTTTTCCTTTTTACGTCACGTGGGCAGCTGTGTTCAAAAAATATCCGCAGACAAAGTGGGAAAAAAGGTTTAATAGGAGATCATTGTAAATTCATTTTTAAAAGCGTCCCAGATAACACCACTCTCTATCTCATCTGAAACAACCCAGCCATAAAATGATGCCATTCAAAGGGCCATTATACTCTAATCAGCAACCAGGAGCTGAGAGTCTTTTACTTCTGCTGTTTAATTCACCTTGAATGAGGAAAAAAAAAACTCACAATGAAAAGAAAATTACTGGCAGCTAATGACACATCGGATGTGCAGTGTTTTAGGAGGCTGAACAAAAGAGGAACACTCTTGGTAAGCATATGTTGACAGAGTGAAGCTCTTTCTATGCACTTTTAATTTCACTGCTTGTTCCATTTTTGCTGAAAGTCACAGTTAGCAAACCAGAGAGTAGGACAAGGTTAAAGTGGGGGATGGGGGTTCTTGGCATACATTCAGAATGAATGAACGATTCATTCATTCTGAATGAACTGCGAATGAGCTGAATAAGGCCCCATTTATATGTCAGGGCTTCACAGTGTTTCACTCGAAAAGCAATAAATGCTGAGAAAAAAAATCTGTTTACATCTAAACGCTGATGGACTGAAAACTCTGTAGTATGCATGCCAGGCCTGTAGGTGGCGATATAACTGTAGAGTCTACTGATAGCTCACCGCCGAAGAAGAGCAACAGATGCACGTTTTGTTGAAAGGCAGTCAGCTGATTGAGCAGCACAAGCATAACGTGGTAGTCCGCCATTGAACGTTGTTCTTTTCTGGTTCGTGCATGGCTTTTAAAAGTTCCCACAATGTAAGTGGAATGCGCACGCGCAAAACAGAGCGTGACGAACGCAGCGTTTCCACTTAAAACTATGGCTTGCTCCATATACGGCCACAGAGGCTGCAGCATTTCAGAAAAATTCCACCCTGGAGGGCGTTTTAAAAAAGTTGTGTTTCAGGTCAGCTAAAACCGCTTTTCCATATAAAAACGTTCAAGTACACAACTGTTTGTAACCACATAATGTAAACAAAGTGACAAAACAGGGCAAACAACCTTTTTTGATTTAATCATAATTTAACCTTAGTGTCAAGTTCTCTAAGTGACGACAAAAAAATTTGTAAAAATTTTAGAGCGCTGGTTAAAAAAGACACAGAGCTGGTTGCCTGGATTGGCACCACAGATCGGCCCTTTCCTACCAATACCCGATCCAGCCTTGAGGGACCCGATCCGGCCGGTACCAGGATGGGGATTGATGCATCCCTAGCTAGAAGCAGCAGAGTGTGTTACAACCGTGGTGTCTTTATCAGACAACTGAATTGCTTAGTTGTCGTGTTTCGGCTTGAACACCAAGTATGAGCACAAAAACACTCTGTTAATGAACTGAAGCAAGTCACCGTGGCTCATACCAGTAAAGCCATCAAAGTTTGTTGGGTTTACACTGTTGAGCCTGTTCTGCAGGTCTAAGCATGACATGTAAGTAAACTTAATTACAAGTTTGTTGGGTATTAAGCTCTCCAACTAATGTGGTCACTGTGCAAGATTTAGCCCCCTAAAAAGTGCATACTGTACATGTCCCCTGTAAGGCATAAAAATAATAATAGGCACAATTTACCATCTGGTTGCTACACTGGAGTCGTTTGATTTGAAATTATTTTTACCACTATTACTTTTCATCATCTGCAAGTTTATTATGCTGTTCAAAGTTTCTCTGGTTTCATGGAAGTGCCCTGCACCTGTATTCTTCAGTTCACTGCATATTAGAGAGGATGTACTTGTAAAATATGACTAATTTGGACTGGTCTAATCCTGATCTGGATTTTTATACGCTAAGACACTGTATAGGAGTGACTGACATGTTGGACTGGATCCTCTTTTCCATTGCTTTTTCATACGTTCAATCCTTAAAAGTGTAAAGCAAAAGAAGGACATGTTTGATTCTTCTTTCGATGTTCATAATGCTCAAATTAACTCGACATGGAAGAAAGTTAAATGAAAAAGTTCTGAAACATGTTCCAACATTGATCTAGAAACTGAGTAGACAAAAATGATCTCATCCCAGTAATGTTGCCCAAGGGAGAAACAAATTTGTTCAACCTCATGATATGCTCAGCAGATCAGGACATTTTCATGAGCAGAAAATAGAGTTGATTGTGCAGGTCAAAGGTCACAGGGATCCATCAGAGAGCAATGAAATGAGGCTGGAGTCCGCAGCGCCCACATCATTTAAATTTAGGACGTGTGTGATGAGGCCTGACAGACTGTGGTCATTCCTGTGGGGGAGCTGCTTTTGTTTTCAGCACAGATGTGGACAGCGTTAAACAAGAACATATGGTCGGTTAAGGCACACACATCCATACACATTCAGGCACTGACATACGTGCCAACACATTAATTCTACCTTGGGTGTACGCAGACCACGGTTTCAAAGGGACTGGGAAAAGGCCATCCTGCTGTGCCGGGTTTCCTCCCACCTACTACTCTGGGAATGGGAATCATGGAATAACCTGTTTGCAGCATGTTCCCTCTTCTCTCTCTCTCTCTCTCTCTCTCTCTCTCTCTCTCTCTCTCTCTCTCACACACTCACACACACACACACACACACACACACACACACACACACACACACACACACACACACACACACACACACACACACACACACACACACACACAGACACACACATCACACCCCTCCTGCCTGTCTGTGAAGAAAACTCAACAGGGCTGACGAGGCACGTCATAAAACGTGAATGTGAGCCGTGGAAGTCTGAAGCAGAGGAGGAGAGAATTGAGCTCCGGCAGATGAGGGAAGGTTGAGAAATGTTAGGGGACATAACAAGGAATATGTAAAATACGGTACAGAGTGGGCGGAGGGGTGTCAACAGGGATAAAAGTAGACTTGGTGATGAGAAGAATTCAGATGAGGTTGTGTAGGCATATAAAGCAAGTTCAACTGTGAAAGCCTTTCTTATTTTTCAACTGATCGAACTTGGGAGTTTGGCACCATAAACATGTTATTTAAAAAAAAAAACAAATTGTGTCTTCTGTTTGTTTATTCTAAAAGATTACAGCTGTACGCTTAATTTAAAAAGGCGTTTCCTATTGTCAGTGTAGCAACATCTGCCCTATTCAGTTCACTTTAAAGGTTTTACTGTGATTTATATTTTCAGGGTAAGGGTTAGGGTTAGCCTAACCCTAATTCTTACCTAAGTCTGTTGAACTTTAAAGCCACACTTTGTAGTCACTGAAAACTAGCATGAATTTGAATGTAGCATCTCCTCAGGACTCCGTTTAGCCCCCACCGTTTAGCCCTACACTCGTAGCTCCTCAAAAATGACGCCTGAGAATTTTGGCTACTACAGGATAGGATTGGTTGGTGTTTTTCCAGGTTTACTCCTGCTGTAGACAGCAGATATTTTTCACTCTCTTTTAAGAACACATCATGCATTGATGGCCAACAGGACATAAAGATCATTTTAATGAGAATAACAAATAGTTTATCTAAATCTGATTACCAACTACCTTTAGGTCCATTTGCTGTTTGTATTAAGCTTATATTTTTCCAAGACAAGTTCTAAAAAAAACTTAAAAAAAAAAAAACAACTATTTTTTTAAATGTATCTGTTCATGTGTATCATATACCTTATAACACATGGATGGCACAACAGCTCCCACAAAGTGAGGCCAACACACTAAAGCACTTCCTGTTGATTGCTTGACTCTATTCTTGAGGAATTTGAAAGAGGAATCTATTTTACCAAAACATCCAAATATCATAATTTACACCCTCCTTGACAAAAATTTTCTCTGTTCCATGACTTTTTGGGCACCTTTAGACCATCAAATTTCAATAAATGTGGAAGGAGAACTAAAGGAAGAACAAGAAACTGCAGCTCCTTTTATGCCATGACTCCTCTTGTTGTTTTTCTGCACTTCACTGAAGCAACTTTACCTTCAACGCAAAGACCTGAACAAAAGGCAAACTGCACAAAAACCAAAATATATAATAAATTCAGCAGGACACTGCTGGGAACACAACTTCTTCTGCACATCTAGAGGCACTGACGGGTCACTATTTGAACCCTTTGTTGCAGCTTAAAAGTATAAAGACATTTTTTTCATGTTCACATTTCTCTGAATCCAATCTTAATTCTTTTGGGAATAATCCCAAAGGAATCAAACTTTTTTTTTCCATATTCACTTTGTACTTCAACTGAAAATAAAGAAAGAAGGTCCCAGGAAACCCCTTTGTAAAGGTGGAAACAGACTGGAAAAAACATTCCAACCAGAATTGAGACTTCTCTTTTCTAGAATAGAACAGAAACAGAATTTCAAAAAAAGGGAAAACAACAAGAATCTGGCGATCACTTCTTGAAAAAAGTTGTCTCTGATAACTCGCTCTGACACTCATGGCCAAATATTAGCATTCATGTGGTGTCACGTTTTGTGACTTTCTGAAATTGTTATTATTCCGATATTTCCTTCTTTTTTTCCCAGGGCTTAACCACTTCATAAAAAAACATCAAGCTCTTAAGCTGCCAAATGCTGTTAACTGCTCATTTATTTCATGCTGTCAGTTCAATTGTCATTTCTTGAGACCTTGGTTGCTAAAAACAGCTGCCTGCAGAGGACTAGAAGGTTGCGTTAATGAAGACAGCTAATACAAAACCAAGTGATAATTGTCTGTTGTTGTTGTTGTTGTTTTTTAAGTGAAACCTCTTTCACCGCATGGACATTTAAAGGGATGGTTCAGTTTTAAGTGGGCTTGTGTGGGGTACTTCAAAATATTAAGTGTATAAGCCACAAGAGATGTCAGGCTCAGCTCAGTCCCTTTGTTTAGGAAGCAGTTTGGAATGATGCAAATAATGAATGAGCTTCTGATGGCAAAATAAGGCACTGAAAAGTTCTTAATAGAGCATAAACACTCACCAAGAAGGGCGCATTGGCTGGAGTTTGTTAATAATAGTAGTACAATAAGTGCACATGAATTGGTTTTGTGCCTTTCTCATTCCATATGGGTTAAACATGTTGTTAATGCTTTTATACTGATTCTTATTTCTTTTATTCAGTGTTCTCTTACCTCCTAGTTCACATCTAGCATAAAGAAAACAAAGGTGTTCTCTAGTTACTTGATAAAAAAGGACACAGTCAGTTACCTTCGTCGAAATAAATAACACTGCCAGTAAGGGAGATGTATGTGATTCAGTTCTCAGACAAACAATCTGGTTATCCCTTTGGGGTTTGTCATAGTAAATCATTTTTGTTAACCAGGGGCACGGACCTTAAACAGAGAGAACTAGCCCTTTAACTTGCAGGGTTAAAAGGAGGGGTAGTTAAAGGGTTAAGGAATGGATGGTCCTCAATTGCGGACCTTTAGCCGGGCCAGCCCTCTTGCCCTTCTTCTGCTTCTCTGATTTATTTAGTTCCAAACACTTTACTTAGCTTGAATTCAAAGTAACACTACCTATATCGAGAGTAGTACCGTTGCTATCACTGTGAACTTGGGAAGCTGCTGCTCTGCTGCAAGCCACCATCTTGGCTTCATATATTTGCAGCAGGAATTCAAACAGACTCACATGTGTCATGGTGAGCAGGAAAAGTCTCAGGCTGTGATCACATTTAGACCTTGCCTTGCCTGAAGATAGAGGCTCTTCCTGAACCTTTCAGTGCTTGCATGGTGTATCCAATGTCCTTTTTTCCAACCACAGCAGAGGGGAAAGGCCATTAACCAGGTGGATGGGGCCTTAATGGCTCTTCTTGCCTCTTTCTCACGCTGCAGGTTGTGTATTCTTCAGGTCATGTAAGGTGATAATGTCCCTGACTTGCTTTTCTCTACACTGAACGGAGATGAGCCGTCAGCACCTTATTCTCTGCTGCCGCTGCTGAGCACATTTTATGACAATGCCTTATCCCTCGAGTGAGCCAGTAAAAGTGGCTCAATTAGAAAAAAAAAAAAAGTAAAACACATCTTGTGCTTTAACTCCTTCTCTGCCACAGTGTGACTGAAAGTGCCTGGGCTGAGTCTCAGACAGCCACTGTCTGACTGACATGATTCTGATTCTCAATCGAGGAAATGTCTATAAAAAGATTTTATTTAAAATAAAAGTCTAAACCAAGTGTTTAGTTATTTAACCTCCAAAGGGAAAAGAGAGCAATGCTCCCAACCCTGTTCTGTCAGCATTTATAAAGGCTGTGATTGTGTTTCATACAGTGTATATCCACGTCTACCTTAATTTGATTTGTTATTCTTTTACTCAGTTACATGTTTGTACATTCACTCGTCAATCCACTCAAGCCAGCCCCAGCAGTTAATCTCCCGACCTATATAAAGTTAATCTACAGAATAAAGTTTAGCCTGTAGAATCATGACACAACACTTTCTCTGACATTATTGGGTAGGGATGCATGATATGGAACCAATAATAACCTGCTTCTGATGGCAATTTTAAATGGTGGTTATTTATTTTTAAATGTTAGAACATACAGACCTGAGGGTAAGAAAGGGAAATATTTAGTACGCAAATGAGCATATATTTTAATATTAAATACTTTGTGATGCTGACTGAAAACACTGTTGTGAACACACACACAAAAAGCACAATGGCTGACTCCTTTCCAATCCTATGAAGGTAGATTATGTTGCAAAATAGGAGAGCAATGGCAATGGCACACCAAGCACCATTAAAGTACTAAAACACCCCCCAAAAAAGAAAAAAAATATAGCTAGGCCACAGTGGATCACTCTGAAACCTGTAGAGGGAAACTACACCTTTGTCTCCAATTCCTCCCTTCTGATTGGTTGATCCCCCCACAAACACACAAGAAAGATCAGGGGTAAGGCAGAGGGGGGCATTTATAAGTACAAAATGTGTTACAAAACTCAAGCAACGTAGTTTCAGGCAAGGAAAGTTTGTGCCATTGTAGTGGCAGATCGGAAAAGTTTTAACAGCAGGGTTGTGATTGTAAAGGATAATAGGCATCAGGCATCATCATCATCATCATCATAATAATAATAATAATAATAATAATAATAATAATAATAATAATAATAATAATAATAATAATAATAATAATAAAAATCATAATAATAATAATAATAATAATAATAATAATAATTTTTTAAAAATCCAAGAAACGTTGGATTACAACTTTATAGCTGCCATTTTATTTACCTAAATATTAGTCTATATGTTTGTGAATATTTTTTCTGTGACTTCAAATTAATTTCACATGTGGATTTTTTTAGACGAGCAAACATTTTTACACACAAGTTCACTTCTGTTTTCTCCAAGTTCTCACATCACATTCTATGAGCTCTCCTATTTTGCATCATATCTACCTTCATGCGATCCTCGTGAACACTTTTGGAATTGCAGACAAGTCTAATGAGTATCACTGATTCGTTATAGGTGATATACTTTCCTGATGAATAAGGTGAACCTTCACATAACATGCAGATTGTCATGTCGGTACAATAAAGCTGACAAATGAGCGTCCCATGCCTGATTTGTGTCCTATGAAAGTGTACAGATGGAAACACAAGTGTGATAACGATCAGAGTGAGGTGTAGAGAATGGCACCATCCCAAGGATGTTTTCCTTTGACACTGGAACAGCTCATCGTGGGCATAAATACACACCAGTGCTTTTAAATGGGTTAA
This sequence comes from Labroides dimidiatus, assembly GCA_030710495.1. Classification (NCBI taxonomy): domain Eukaryota; kingdom Metazoa; phylum Chordata; class Actinopteri; order Labriformes; family Labridae; genus Labroides; species Labroides dimidiatus. The sequence goes on from CM061160.1 coordinate 20,851,132, forward strand.
TTAAGACTGTATCATTGGCAGCAGATGATAGCATGAAAGCAGCCATCAGTCTAATTAAAATGCTTAGAGCCTTGCATTTGCCAGCCTAATCACACCACCGTTATTGGTTTTTGCTGCATCTCTGCTGAGCACTCCAGTGTTTGTGCTGTTGACATTAAATGTGCATCCTTCTCGGTGTTATTACTGTTCAGGGGAGGTATTATTCTATCACTGATATACATTACTGTCAGTTTTATAAGCCAATTTTGCACGGGAAGCTGGAAATAATGGCGGACCACAATATGGTCATAAACTGCATGCAGGCTGATAGATTGTGCTGGGAGATGTTCTTTGTGATTCTTAAGCAGCATTTTCAACTTTCATGAGAGTCACAGAACAAAAACTCCAGTCAGAAACTTTACTATCAACTCAACAGATTTTACTTGGATGTGATGATTTTTGACAAAAACATTTCTTCTTTAAATTAAAATGAAGACTCTATTCTTTATTTTTCTCTTCTGAAAAGATAAGAGAAACCTGCAGAGAAATTTGTTCATTTGTCATTTGTACAGCTCTGATTTCACTTCTCTCCATCATAACCTGTGTGAACTTTATTTTCCCAACCACCTAGCACTCAGAAAATGACACAGACTTTTCTAAAATAACATTTGATTAGTTGAGCACTTGATGCTCTTTGTTGAAATGTTAAAGTTTTATTGAACTGTTACCTGTCTTGTGTTCAGAAATGTGCACCTTTGGTGTGACTGTGAAGGCAGTCTTCATGAAGCTGTATCAGGGGGCTTACTCTGATAACGTAAAGGCTCATGAAATGCTTCTGTGCTAATCTTTTGGTTGTGTTTTTTGGTTATAAGCTTCCCTTTGGGGAAAACCATTTCACAAACATGTTTTGTAGTGAAAACAAATCAGTCCGCGGTGGTTTGAGGCAGGCTGCTAGATTGGTGTGGATAAATGTGTCATGACAGCTGTTCATTCTCTGGTTCAGATCACTGACTGGTTTGGTTGAGAGCTGTGCCGTGCGTTTCAGGGGGACAGGAAAATGTCTGATTTAAATAGTTTGGAGTTGTTGTTGTTGTGTTTGTGTTTGTGTGCAAGCATGACACCTCATCTCCTCACGCAGGTTGTTCCAGAGTTGAGTGACAACTGCAAGATATTGATCTTAGCCTTAACAACCGCAAGGGCCCGACTGAACTATCTGAGGCTGCATGCTGGGGTGTCAGCCATCTGATATGTAGCATGGAGCTTGACCCATACATGCTTTGTGGTGAAATGTTAAAATCGATTCTTAAAGTGATGGGGAGTCAGTGCAGGGAACGCTTACATCGGGGTGATGTGGTGTCATCCGTTCAAACCAGTTAAAGCCCAGCTGCTGTGACCTGTGCTAGCTGGATGCGAGACTGTGCTTTATGGTTACTACAAGCAAGCAGTGATCTGTGATCCTCCAGTGTGGAGAGGATGAGTGCGTGAAACAGAAATGCACAACATTTTATGTTTTTTCCAAGTTAAGCTTGCAATCCGATTTGACTCCTGAGTATTTAGCTGATCATGAGGTATTAGAATATTTGGCACAAAGCCACGTGTGATATGAGAACTCTGAAAAAAATAAATAAATAAAAATGACGGAACAAATAAAACAAAGACACCAAAGAACAACATTTAACAACATCATCTGCATATGGTTTAAACACTGTTACGGTCCGAGGACCAGAGCTAAACTAAGACCCAGAAGCACCGCAGAGACGAAAAACAGTTTTAACGGTCTGTATTGAAAACCAGTGAGATGGGTGACTGAATGGGTCCAGTCCTGAGTCCAGGCACCACAGAGATCCAGAGTCCAAAGCTGCACCAAGATCCAAAATCAAAAACTACTCAGGGTTCCAATGAGGTGTAGGGAGAATGAATAAGTCCAATGAGTCCAATAAGTCCAATGAGTCCAACGAGTCGGAGAGGGCAACAGTGTGGCTGAGGTGGGGCGGCGTAGCAGGCAGGAATGGGAGACACTGGAAGGCAACAGAGGGGAACAACGGTTTGTCAAAGGTTCCGAAAACTCACAAGGAAAAATTTTATCTTGGAAAATACTCAGAGGTAAGAACGGCTGAGGTACCACAAGCACTGAGGAATAATCCGGCACCGATCTTCTCTCTACAGCCGCTTAACTGCAGGTGGTGATTGCATGATTGCAAGTAGGTGCGCAGGAGCAGAGGCGAGAGAGCCAGCGCGGGTACCAAAGGGTGCCGCCCACAGCTCTGGAGAGAGAGGGTGAGGGAGACAGCCTGCACAGCCACACTGATCACAATGATCTCCCCCATTATCATTGCAAACATCCCTTCATGGACTGTGAAGTTTGTCATGTAATTATTTTAACCATATCATTGCATCATAAGTTACAAACCACTATGACTGACTCGCTGATGTCAAAATCAACAAACTGTTCCCTCAATATCTTTCTCATCCCTAGTTTGGTGAACAGCAGATCAAAAACAGTGACTGATTTCTACTTTCAAAGACACGCACAGGCCTCTCTGTGAAGAACCTTTGTTCACCTTTCTGTTACTGAGCTGTTTTTATCCTCTTATAAGGGCGGCACAGTCCTTCTGGTAAACAGCCTCTGAGAGAGGTTTGGACAAGACTTGGATGATAGGTTGAAGTCAAAGAGAAGTGAAAATAAATGAATAGAGATTTGACATTGGTATCACTTTCATTTGCACACATCACAGGGTGATGTTAAATAGATTTTGAGCTCCTTGATGATACCATTTAAAAAAACAAAAACAAAACAAGCCTTGAGTCATAAAACAACTTTCATCCAGCAAGTGTCGAAGGTTGATTTCCTTTTCCACAGCGTCTGTCTCGCCTCAAACCCCAAACCAAAAATATATCTGATGTCTCTCCCAGCTCTCCTGGTGGGTAAAAAGGCTTCTGGCAGTCCTCAATCTCTGCGAGATATTTTGAATAATGGCAACACCCTCCACCATTCCGTGGCCATCTGCTCACAAAGCCAAAGAAACAGGTTTTACTCTGTCCAGGAGGTAAATGCCATTCAATACCCGTTACGATCAAAGGATGGCAGCCTGGTTCCAGCCTCCTGGGTGACCATGTGCTGATAATTACATGAATACTCTAGTAATATTAATATATATTTAAAAGCATGAAACACTTTGCCCAACTGCTAACTTTTTCTAAATGAACTTAACTGCAATTATTGACGGTATCACAGCAGTGAATTAATATGCCAGGGGTTGGAAAGGAACCAAACACAAAGAGAGTTAGATATATATAAAAAAAAAAATTGGAGTCCAAAGTACATGTCTAAAAAAGGCTTCTCTCGTCCACCTTGTGCTCAAAGTTTCAACTGTGAGTTTTAGAGTTTTCTTTGCCCCAGTTGGTAAGTGTCCCAGTCCCTCATAATGAAATGACTGTATCAGTTACATAACAGGTGCCGCCTCAACCTGCTCTTTATGAAGGTGCCCTGACATGCCCTCTGTTGGCATGTTATAAAAAGAAAACCGACCTGATGTGACACATGCAGTGACACCAGCTGCCTCTTTCAACCTTCTGGAAGATGCTTCACAAAGGAGGCAAAGCTCCAGCAAAGGAGCACGTCCCCCAGATCCTAACCTCTCTGCACTGGCATTTCAAGAAACCAAGTCACAAAAAAGACAGCCCTCAGTGGGTTTCAAGACTGAGTGGAAGGAGTCAGATGGACTCCTCTGGGGTTCTGTGTTGTATTTTACTTGAACTGTAATTTCTGAGTTCACAGGGAGAAAAATACAAAGTAATACAGCACCATTTCCCTCTCTATGAAACCATTAACCGTAAAGTACATTTTCAGCACATATGTGGGTGTTGGGTGCAGAAATGTCAGTTGTTCCGAGTGTTCCAGCTGTTTCCATCAAGTGTGCAGCAGTGCATTCAGTGCAAATGTCGACGGGCTTGATGAGGTTAAATATAGAACAAAGGATCCAGGGATTAAATATACTCTTGACCAAGAGTGACACCAGCAGCGGTAAAGATGTTGAAGTTGTCACTGTCTCTCAGGTGCAGACTGTCTCAAAGTGAACACACAGCATCACAACCTTATAGCTCGGGGTAAGTCTTGCTGTTTTCAAACAAGCGCAGGAATAAAAGGCATGAAATATCAAAACCACCGGTCAAGACATTAAAAAAAAAAATTGACTGCAAAATCTGTAACAAAATCTGTGAAATGTGGTCAGACACAATAACACACGTGTTCATGGCTGTGAAGCATCCCCAGCTTCACAGAGGATGATGACTCCTTGTTTTATTAATGTGTTGGCCAAATAACTAGAAAAACAAGTTGTGCTCTGATCACATCTTTAAGTTTTAATACCTAAAATAATTAACCCCAGATAATTATACACCTCAGCCTTGAGTCTTCTAAATTATTCATCGCCAGATTTTTTGTGGTGTTTGGTTTTATTTTAATCTCTATTCCCCTTTAATAGTTTTGACATAGAAGAGCTTTCTACAACCTTCCGAGGGTGTGTATAAAAAAGTACCCCTGAATGAAGCTGAGGAGTTTTGGGCTCTTATAAAACTAGCTCAAATAAAATCTTGACAATGGATTGACCTTATTCCGGCCTGAATTGCTACATCACCCGGCAAATGGACTTCAACTAATAAGAGGTCAAGTCATTACGCCGTCTGCTGCCAAAATAATGGTGATGAGAGTCTGAAGGGAAGGTATTTCCTGGTGAACTTCTTAAAGCCAGACAGAAAAAAATCTAAAGGAGGAAAGAAAAGAGACACAGATGTCAGAAATGATGCTTTGCTGAAGGAATTCTTTGATTTTGCATTTTTAAACTTGCAATTTTGTTGCTAAGTGTTCCCCTAGTTTCCCCCTCTTTACCTCCAGAACAATAATGGGAAACAATGCTATCATTTGCTCCTCATCACAGAGGAATCATCGCAAAGTTGTATGATATTATCTTAGCTTTTGGCAATCACTCAGTGGCTAAACTTAAGTGTACTTGGGAGGGGGAACCGGGAATACAAGTACTGGATGGTTCCTGGGAACCTGATTTTGTCCTTTGTCCTGATCTGAAAAGTTTCTGGGTGGGTTATTTTTCTATAATGTCCACTGTTCTTGGGGTAAATCTCCAACCTTGTCCCTTAATTGCTATATTTGGGATTCCTGATCCCTCACTTGCACTTAACTCTATACAAAAGGACATTATAGCTTTCACATCTTTATAAGACATTTGTTGTTGTTGTATTGGAAGTCTGCCAAATGTCCTTCTGTCTCTCGTTGGCTCAAAGGCATCATGATTTTTTAAAACTTTAGAAAATCAAATATGCACTGAGAGGATGTGCAGCTAGATTTATCCACAAATGCCAACCCTTTATCTCCTCTCTTACTAATTAAAAGGTATTACCTGACTGAATAATGTGTGCCTGTTGTTGTTGTTACGTTTTGAATTGCATTAATAACCAGTAATATGTGTGGTGGTCATGATGAGCTGGGGGGGGGGGGGGGGGGTCATTGTTTATTACACCGCACTCTGTGATTGTGACATGTACACATGTATTTCTGTGATTTGAGGTATCATATTATATTTTTGTCCAAAAATTTTGGGAAAAAAATTTGATGTTGCTCCTCTGGTCAGGTTTTGTTTTTCTGAAAGGAGTGCATCACCACAGGGCAGGAATGTGTTATGATACTGAAATCCAATCTTTAACAAATATAACATGAATGTAGCTGACACAAAGGTCAAAAACATCATGTACCTGCCCCCTCTGTTTCTGTGTTATGGGTCTTTGTCCATCTCTTGTGGTTGTATCCTTGTCTTTGTCTTTGTTCGTCTATATTTTACTTTTTTATGTTTTTGTTTTTGTTCATTCTGGGTTGGTTTTTCCTCCCTGTTTTCTGTTTCTGTTATGGTGCCCTTTGGCACGTTCCTATGTCTGGGGCCCACTGCATGCGTTTTGTAGGACTGAAATTGTGCATTGTAATGCTGATTGGCAAAGCTTTTGGCATTTGTTTTAATTTAACTTTGTGAAAACCTTCAATAAAAATTTGATCACAAAAAAAACATCATGTACCTCAAAGAAAAGATAATCACACAATGTATCTGCATAAAGAGACATTTGAAGGGACAAAAACATCAAACAGGAACGAAGCTCAGGAGCTGATATAGAGCTGATTGAGCCATGTGGTGAGGAACATCGGTATAAAAAGCAATTTAAGTTAACCACTGTTTTGAAATGCAGCCTCATATTAGTCAAATCATAGAGGGACATCTTTTGACAGCTGACTGAACACAGTCGAGGCAACATGAGTCTCTCTCTAACATGAGTCTGGTTCTGTCTGAGGTTTCTGCCTGTTAAAGGGAAGTTTTTCCTCTCCATTATAACTTGCTAAATGTTGCAAAGTGCTGAACTCATGGTGGGTTAAGATGAGATAAGACTTCTTATCTTGTCTTGATGTTGGGTCTCTGTTAATAAAATTTATTTTCAGCTCTTGGAGAGCGTCTTAAGATACCATTTGTCATGAATTGGCGCTATATAAATAAAGATTGATTGATTGATTCTGACCCACTTATAATCCAGTCTGAACAAATTGTGTGAAAAATAATCAGTCATCAATAAGAAAAAAAGTTTCTTTTTATAAAACCTTTTACTTATTTCCTGACTAGGAAAAATTGACGCACTGGTTCTTCAACAGGCTGGATTCGTCGGTTTTCGGTAGATGTTGAAGATGTCACTGAACTCTGCCCTGAACTCTGCCCTGAACACAATGATATCATTTTCTCTAAATGAGATATGGTTATGTGTTCAAAAAAAAAATCTGATTGAAAAATCTTCCTAAAACCCACAAACTACTTTACATCCTTTCATTTCTGGTCAAAGGAAAACAGCTGTGCTGTTCATCCTTTAATAAGGTAATGCACTCTCCAAAAAGTGTTTCTCACATCCACCATTGAATTAATTCGTCTGTATCTCAAGACCGAAAGACCATTTAACAAATCCTCTTTTGATTCTAAGTAGCTCCCTAATGCATTGGTCTCCTCTTGGTGCAGCCATTTCCAATTAATCCTTCTGCATTATGCATGATTACATTAAACAATCCAATAAATTGATATGGAGTCTCTGGCTAGGGAAGGACTCTGTTAATGGACATAAAATAGAGTTACACCACTTTGGGTATGATTTATTCTCTCACTTATTGTTCAAAAGGTAACACGCTAGGTCTGGGTGACACTTTTATTTAAGGTTGGCTCTTTCACTGAACATCCCCACCTTTATGTTTTGTATCCATTAAGATTCAGTAATGGGATTGTACGACAAAACACCTCAGAGAAGGGTGAAGTGAATTAATAAACAGCTGTTCTTCTTCTTGTTGGGAACGTTGAACTTGAAATGATGAAGAGGAGTTGGTTAACTAAGCAAAGCTCTAACAAATAAATGGAAATCCCTGGCTGTTTTTCCTGAAAGCTGTTCTGAACTCCTTTCATTTTTTAAAAATATTCTCTTCTTTGGTTTTCTGGTAACACATGGTGAGGCTCTTTTAAAGCAATCTGTTTCTTCTTATTTTGGTTGACTTACCACTACTTTTCACATGTGGTGCACAGAATTGAACATCTTTAATTTTTAGCACCCAGTTAATTTGTTCTCTCCATCTGAATATAAATGAAATAATTCACATGCAAGTGGCTGCTGCTGATGTCATGAGTTGCTTGCTTTGTTCTCTTTTCTTTGTGTTATCTGTCTTTGATTTCCTGTTCCTCTTTGTGGATTTATCTTGTTGTATCTGTTGTTTCTTTAATGTTAACGGTTATTTATATTTTATGTCTCCCTTGTTGTTTGCCAGTCATCAGTTTCTTGTGTATATTTTCAACTTCAAGTTTCCTGTTTTATTTTGTAGTTCTAACTCCTTGAGTGTCCTTGAGTGCTTCCCTCTTTTGATTGCACCCTGATTGGTTTCACTCGTGTCTCATGTCACACCTGTGTTTGATTACCCTCTGTGTATTAATCAGTCTCTAGCTGCGTTTCCGTTACATCTAAAATTGTTCAAAACCTAAATATTGTGATAGAAAAAAATGGTAAAAAAATGGTAATGGAAACACCAAAATTTCTTATTTACTCTCTCATGAGGTATTTTTGCAGAAGTTTCAATAGTGAAGTTTATCACAAAAGTGCAATGGAAAAACCTTTTTCATTAAAAAAAAAAATCACCTGATGTGAATAACAAATGCACCACCCTCACCTCTTCACCCTCGATCCTCTCCCAGAAGTCCCTGGTACGTGTCCACTGCCACTCATATGGACCCTGGCATTCATATTGTAACAGTTCTGCTGTTAGTTATGTGTTCAGTGCAGATGTTGGTGTTTCTGACAGTCAGTGAAGGCATCAGGAAGGCCGTGAGCGGCTCAGAGTGCAGCAGGAGGGAGGGGCAGAGGTGTGTGTGTGTGAGGGTAGGCAAGCTGGAGATGATGATTTTCATTCAGTGTTTTGTTCCTGCCTGTTTAGAGTTGGCATGGTCTGGATGGATGTTACAATATTTTAATGCCCTCTGCCTTCGTCTGCATCATCAGCAACAACAGTAATGCCCATAAAAATGGCAGTTCAGCTCTTAAAATGTTTGGGATATCCATGGTTGCCAAGGTGCTAAAATATACACTGAAAAAAGTGAAACAACTGTGTCATTAAGTCAAATTCCATTTTTTAATTGGTCTAATGTAAAATCTTGGTTTTTGTTTTAAACCTGTTCGGTTCAGTTTGCCTGAAAGCAAAAAGCAAACATCTGAGATGAAATTAAAATAATCATTTTACTGAAATAGCATTTTCACTTCAGACCAGAGGTTACCATCTCATGTGACCCTGGTTTAGCCTATCTAAGTTATTCCCATAATGCATTTCAGCCAAGTCAGTTTATATTGTATGTTTCATTACAAATAATTTGTTATACAAATAGTTTGTCTAACATTTGTTTGTGAGCCACCAACTGGCTCACTTATGAATAACACCGCTTTCTGAATATTAGGTTTGTTCAAAATGAAAAATTAAGCTGAACAAAAAATTAGAACAACATGTGGTCTTCATAATGAATTGTTTTTACTTTGTGTGAATGTAAATTTTTGACTTTGATAAAAAAAGATTGTTTTGATTGATACTGCATCAAATTCTAGTGTTCAACCAAATCAGAAATATAATTTGAGAAAAAACTAATAATTTTAGGTGTGACAAATTATGGTAATTCTTTTAGGTTGATCCAAAGTATCATCTTTTTCAGTGTACAATGCAATATTTTCTGCAGTCAAACTTTTTTTTTAACTACAGTAAATGTACACTGTGAATCTCTCTCGCGCTTATAATGCAGACTGTGACACATCTTACATCATACTTACACATCCAAGCATAACCCTGAAGCTTTAATCGTGTTTCATCTTTCTCTGATGCAGAGTCAGCTGAGAAATGTGTGGGTCATTTTGAGCCAGGCTGGATGGATGGTTGCGAAAACATACACAGACAGGCCATCAAAGGCTAGTATAGATGACAGACTGCTGTATATAAAAACCGACAAGATCAACGGAAAGGAAGCGTCCGTCTGAACATGTAAAGGAGGCTGTTTGCTGTTCTCTAATAAGCACTGGGGGTATTCAGCTGGGTTACATGGAGCCGTTTCCTGTTTCTAAACTGCAGGGCAGGCATGGCAGATATTTCATTAGAAGCACATTGGTGCATTTGATGTCTTTCCTTAATGAAAGTACAGAAGCAGTGAAGTGATGGGAACAAATGGACAGGGCAGTCATGGGTTACCAGCTTGTGAATCTTGCGAAAACTGTGCTGTGTGATGCAGAACACCACCAACAGTGTGACTCAGATCATTGTACATCTAACATCTAGTGTAATGTGCATCTAACTCATATATATTCTGGTTTAAAGGCCTATTAATGAGGCAATAAACTGAGGGAGGCTTTACAGCATTCACAGCAGCAATGTTCCTCTGGGTGCATGTTCATGGTAATGATGCTTTAATGTTTCCAGGACTGTCATATTCCAGGTTGTGAGTCAAATAAGTGATTAGTCTTTCTCCCTGTATAACTTAGTTACAGAATGGACAACATGACATCTGGATACTATGACATGTATAAAGCCAAAACACCTTTCTGAGTGTTGACATGCTGCACTGGTGCTGCCAAACAAACCATGACTGAGAGCATGTTTGAAAAGAATTCATTTGACTTGTATTTTGTTTTTTTTCCTTTGAACCTCATTCCATAGGTTAGAGTAGGGGAGGCTGGGTGTATGATTTATACTGCAGCCAGTCAGTAGGAGGAGCGCGCGATCTTTTAGCTTCACTGTCAGTGAAAAGCCACTTTGATTACACAAATCGTTAAAAGTAATTAAACATATTCTTATCACCATAAAGGCTCCATCTCTCACCGGGTCGGCAGTGACCTTTCCACTTAATATGACTTCGTCTTAGTTTTATTTTGATATATAATGTGATATATAATATTGATATTTCTTTAGTAGCAGTAGCAGTTTTTGTAATAAAAGTGACAAAAGTGTTTCCTGTATCACAGAAATGAGTAAAAACCATTCAGCAACACTTGGCACAATTTAGATGGTTTTTGTCACCTGAGACAAAAACCTCTACAAATCTTATAAGGTTTTAATTAGAAAGTTGAATTTTCACACATGTAAATGACAAGGTGTAGAAGTGATGTGGTGAATATCTTACATCTGGCATAAAGCATCAGGAAGTTACTGATCTTCAAATATGGCTACAAAAAACTGAAAAGAAAAGTAAAGTGTTTCAGCTACATTCAACCTAATGTGGACTTTAGCCACATGCTAAAAAAAAGACATTTTTCAAAATTAAAGGTTGTCCTTCAAATGAAGTATCACTGATGAATTCTGACCATGTCTTTCTTCAGTTAAAAGCTTTTGAGCATGGTATGGTAGATTGTCCGGAATTAGTTGGGGTATAAGGGACAATAAAAATTTCACATTACTGGAAATCATTTGACGACCAGACCAATTTCATTGTTTAACATAACCATAGCCTTACAAGACTCCTAGCACCTGCTTGTGTGTGTGTGACACTTAAACAATTCTGCAAAAATCTGAGCACACTTTTGAACATGACATAGCTGGGGGTTTGACACAATTCCCAAGTTACGGAACAAAAACTGGAGCAACCTCTTAACTATTCAAATATGTAATGTAATGTAAATACATGTTTCACCTTAAGTGTGTACACATTTCAAACAAGAATATGAAAGTCTACCACAATAGAATACAATTACACAACAGTCCAAACCAACAATCCATTATTCATCTAACAGCTTTCTAGCACGTGGTTTTAGTGACTAGGTGTGACTACCTATTGTCTGACCATTGTCATCATGACTTTTTTTTCCATTGCTTGCTTGCTTGCTTGCTTGCTTTATTTATTTATTTATTTATTTATTTATTTATTTATTTATTTACTCACTCACTCATTTATTTATAAATTATTTAGGAACCCTGAATTTACCACTTGCAGCCTATGCAGCAGACAGACATTTTAACAGTATTAGAGCCATTTACCCTGAACATGACAATGGAGAAAAAAAATGGCAGCAGTGTAAATATGGTCATTGGTGATTTATGGTTAAAATATAATTATGTGCTTACAGGATATATTAAACACAACAAAAGCATAACTCCTGAGTCTCAAAGCCACCTAATGAGTGTGAGTCCAATTTTTTATTACCTCTAAGAACCGCTTGAGAAATCATCATTGGGCCTCTGGTTTTCAAGATGTTTAAATCTCATTTATTTAAGCACTCTGTTTGTTTGTTTGTTTGTTTGTCCGTCTGTTTGTTTGTTTGTTTTATTTTACAAGGGCAGGTTTAGGTTACAAACAGCTTGTCAACAGCCTGTATGATGAAATCAGCTCTCAGGACTCTGCATGAAAAGGAGCTGTTGGGACCGAACCAACACACCAAAACAATTTGAAGCAACCGGGGAGAAGATGGACATGTTAGGAAGATTTCTGCAATCAGTTGTTTAAGAGAATCTTTAAAATCATTTCAGAGTGGTCAAGAAGCTTTACAATTCACCCTGAAGTTTTTTTTATCATGTCTGAATTCAGAATGATACAAAGAATTTACACCTTGACAAGGGGACAGGTTAGTGACTGGGTTAGACAGTAGAGAAGGATTAATTAGATTCACTGATTGATGATTCAAACCAGAGTTCAGATGGCTAATTGAATAATAAAACCCAACAGGAGATAAAATAATGAGCTACAGGACTCGAGCTTAGCATAAGAGATGAGAGGTGAAGAATGAAAGGTCTGAAAAAAGAGTGCTATGATGAAGTCTTCTGTATGGGACACCTGATTTTAGTCTTCATTTTTTAGCACTATGCAATTCCTCTTGGAGTACAGGCTACATTACATACAAAAAAAAACAGATTTCCACCATTCATAAGTCTTTGATGAGTCATATCAGCCATGCATCATATAAACTTCTGGCACATTTAACACTGGTTACTGGTGAATCAGTCATTTTCATTCCCTTCTGTCTTTTGTTAAGATTTAATCATTTTCAAGCTGAATTCATACATGCATGCAGTACATCCTTAGAGCAGCTGGAACCAGGTTAGACTCACCGTGAGGGGTACGTCAATGTACAAGGCTCCAGGCAAGCCACAGGTTCCTTGACAGCTATGAGGCATTAATAGCTGGTGTGCAACAAAGGAGGAAGCTGACAATACCAGAGGAGAAAACAAAGAAGAGAGAAGCAAGAAGGTGAGAGAGGGTGACGGCAAGGAGACGGGCAGTATAACGAGAGGAGAGACAGCTCATGATGATGGCCTGGAGGAGAGACTCTGTGGTTACTCAAGACAATGCTACTGGCATGCAGCTCACTGTTTTATTTCCCTTCTATGCATCATTCTGTTGACATATTTTAGAATGAGTTACGTAAGGCGGTGATGCCCAGTTGAACAGCAAAATTTTCATAAATCTAACAACAGCAAGAAGCAAGAACCCAAAGGATTAAACACCCTGTGCCACCTTAAAACAATGTCACAACCATTGCTTAACATAATAATGTTCTCATCACAAGGCATCAAAAGAGCTCGACTTTAAGGAGATTCTTCTGTCAAACCAGCGCTTTACAAGGTTTTTCTTTTTTTTTAGAAAAGAAAACCATTTTGTTTTTAAGTGCATGATGAAAACTCAATAAAGAAGAAAACATGCTTAAAATTGACACCACTGGTTGGTCCGATAGACTGTATAATTAATGGACGTAGTCTCTGCGACGTCACCCGTCTGTTTCTAAATGGACTTTTGAAGCAAAACGGCTGATGCAGCCATATTGGAAATGAGGCAGGCTGTGAGTCTCCACAGTAACAGCCATAGGACGCTCCACAGTCACGTGATCTGATTGGATGAACTGACGATGTTAATATTGTTGAATCTGCCGAGTTAGAAAAAAATTCACTCCCCGTACAGTGTGTGCCGTTAGCAAAATTAGCGATTCAGATGGGAGACATTTTTGTACCAGGCTGTAAACATGTTTATTTTGGCTGTGAAAACGGCTTTTTTTTGTCTTGGTGTGTACGTGACTTCCAGTACTTCCAGAGCCAGCCTCAAGTGGCCACTCGGGGAACAGCAAACTTTAGCACTTCCGCATTGTCTCATATTTTCAGACTGGAGGTTGCTGCTTGGTTGGTCCGCCTCATGGTCTATCTTTTTCTTAAATATTATGCATCAGCAGCTGTGATTGTATAATAAGCATAATGAACAGTTTTGAAAAATCAAGAAGGAAATGCATCAGTTCTTTTGCATATATAACCAGGTATGATTGTTTTTACATTACTTACCATGAGTTTGTAAATCCACTTCAGTAATAAAGATAAGTTCATGCTGCTCTTCCAGTCACCTCACCTTGTACATCTTTAACACCTACACACACAGACTGTTTGCACTTATTGGAAATGAAGCCAGTGAAAGCCTTTGCAAACTCATTGTAGTCCAAATCCTTCTTATGAGATGTTACCCCTCACCCCCACCCCATGCTGATTTTATCCTTACAAAACCAAATAGGTAAAAACAAAACATGGTCACCCAAACCCACTGTCTATTTCAATTATGATAAATAAATATATATTAGCTTCTTCATTAGCTATCACAATACAAGCCAGTAACTGTTAACCACTAAAGTCAACAGATAAACTCTTGTTATGCTGCTAAGGCTATGTTAGCATAGTATTTATTTATTTAGTCTTAACTCAGATAGAATATAAAAAGCATAACTGTTTTGAACAATTCCAAACACAAATTGTTGTTGACTTCAGTCCTGAATAATAAAGAATAAAATCAAACCAGCTGATTATACTCATGAAAAACAATACTTCCTGACTGTAATGGACTTTGTTCTTGTGTATTTAAGGGGACTATTGCTGTCAGTGGCTCTCACACATTAAATGAAAAACAAGGAATTTAAAAGTGATATTTAAGATGTGTGATTAAAAAGAACTTGGTGAGGTCTCTAAAGGTCATATCAATTACTGGAACAACTTAGGGGGGACAGTTTCAGGGTCAGACATGAACACTAATGAGCTTACACAGTGTGTCAAAGACACTGAGTGAAGAAACACCTTTGCATTATTCATCAGTGATGAGTTACTGTGAGCACTCGTCATAGAACGTTTCATATGTTCACTCCTTTTCAAGGTAGAGAAGCACATTAACATATAAGATATATAAGATTGAGGACCACTTCACAGATCTGAAAATAGTGCTACTTATTTTTTCCTTTTTAGATTAACACCATTCAGTATCATTTGAATCAACCTGCAAATTGAAACAAGTTCAATTAACAAAACTCAGCTGGTTTAATTTGCGGGTGTTTGTGATGTGAATGGTTTAATTTGCATACTTAGTTTCCGTTTAGCTATTCCATTTAACAGCTGATTAGCGAGTAGCAGTCACAGCTTGGTACTGGTGACTAAAAAGCACCCAGTATTGTTAGAAACTGGTACGACGGATCAATTAATATATGGCGATAGAATGTGTTTACGACACATCCAAAAGGTTTCAAATCAATTGTTCTCCTCTTAATGAATGATAATATTACTCATGTGGAAGCAACTCAGAGTCAACTTTGAACTTTTTTATTTTTTGGTGGCGAGACTGAACTTGGACTTCAGGTTTTGTGACAACACAAGCATGACTAGAAAATGAGCTCAGTTCGTTCTGAAGTGGTCGACAGTTTCAAAGTCGACCCTTGGCCACTGTCATATTTTAAATGCTGACTCAGCTGAACTTTCACCTGACCTGACAAGAGACAAAGAGGTGGAGCTTAAGCCTCCACACCAGCACCCTTTTTTTTTTTTTTTTTTTTTTTGACAGGACGTGGAGGTGGTTTCAGGTGCTTCCTCATTGGCTTAATATTTGCATCTTTTCTTCAGACCAGAATTTGCTGATTGGATACAAATCCTATCCAAAGAGGAAAAAAGAAAGGCAGTGATGTGTTAACATAATCGAAGCCAGCCATTTTTTATAAGAATAAAAGGGACACTGATGCATGATAAAAAAAAAGAAAATCCAAGCCATTCAATATTCATAAATGTCTTGAAATGACTCAAATGAAAATATGGTGACAAAGAGAAAACTTATGTAAACTTGCAAAGATCGAAATTTTACTTTGCAGTTACGAACAGTGTAAAGATTTCATCTAGCAGACGCTTTTTTGTTTAAAATTTTATTGTCAACTACAATATCCTTGGGTACACTGTGAGACTCTCTTGTGTTTTCATTTAGTGTCAGTTTTTTCAGAGTTTATCACCCTCTTCTTGGCAAGATTGCCAGCAAGCTAGAAAATAATAAAAGAAAATAATAATAATAAAAATAAAAATAAAAAAAGGGAGTTAATGAAAAATGCAGTCTTAAAAGAAATAATAACACAATATGATAAAGACCCGGTGGTGAATCTCTAAAAACCCTATTTACTTTTAGTCAGCACTGTCTCACTGTAAAATAATTGTATTCCTTGATGTGTCACCAGTGTATATTTCTTCTGATGCACAGTTAAGCAAAACATTTCATTAGCAATAATAAACATTTTTTCTTTGATGCAGTTATTGTTTCCAGTCAGCTTTTGCACCATTCAGCAACTCCAGGAAGCAGTTCTGTGACAGAAAAGCACCTGCTGAAAGACTGGATTCATATTTAGCTTTCTCGATGCACAAAAACACAGCAGCCTTTTACTTAAGGATATTAATAATAATGGTAATGTTAATAATGAAGTGAATTTAATGGGCCCTAAGGATCTGTGTTTAATTGCGCGTAATGAATTCTGTGGCATTAGGGCTATTTTTCAGGCTAATGAAAGGAGAAATGACTGCGGTCGTACAGACACAGAATAGATTAATAGATCACAAAGAAGTGAACTCAATTTTGAAAGCTGTAATGAGCTGTCAGTTTTCCATCCAGCAGCGTGCAAGGAGATTTTAAGTTTTGTATGCAGACAGAGTCATGGCTGGAGGAGTGAGATGTAGGTCTGAGGGAAAGACGAGTGGAAAAAAGTGACAGGGAAAGACTGGAAATCTCCATCTGGAGGTCAAAATCACTTAATGAGCGCTATTGATGTGATAATTAGAACAGCAGCAGGCTAATGAAGTAATCAATCGCTGAATGCATTTGTACATTACCATTTAGAAGAAATCTGTTACTTACTGTACCTAGCACTAGAGCTATTATCAGTAATGATTTATTCAAATCCAGGATAAAAAAAAAGGATTGAATTGATGATTGGAGGACCATCTCATCTTAACTGTTGAAGTTGTCGAAAAAAAAAAAATGTGCTCAAAACAACTTACGTGAAATTATTAATGCTAGACAGGGCTCACTGTAAACTTTTCTAAAACCATCTGCACTATGACTTCACCTCCGATTTTTGTTCATTTTGTCACTATCTTGCTTTTTTAAAAGCCTGTTATTAGAGCAAGTATGACAGCTAGGCTAACATCATCAGCTTTGTGGTTTGCATGGTGACGGCAATCAGCAATCGTGATGAACTATGGGTAGTCAAGAAAAAGGTGGATACATGTATGGCATGACAATGGCTGAACACAGAGGAACAGAATGTTCGTCTTATCACCCTTTGAGTCATTTTGGTTCTGCCCATCTAAACGTCATCCATGTAAAGTCACCCAGATTAAAGTGAAATATCTCCCACGCCATGGACGTGAGAAACACTCTATCTGATGTGTCAGATTAATAGGCAACATTAGTCCTCAACAAAAAACAACAGGACATCTGAAAATGTCCAATTATAGGGTGTTTCTCTTTATTTTTCTTCAGGTTGTCCTCCTCCAGGAAACTGATCAATAACGTGATTGTGGAGACTGATCACCTCCCTGGTTTGAATGTCTGATTTCTTCTCAGTGGTTAGAGTCCGTCCATCTCCTAAACCACTGTCGTCTTTGGCATAAGAAGTGCGTAAAATGAGAAGTCACCTCAGACAAGGCCACTGAGCTAAGTACATCATTAATGTCATGTAATTCATCCCTATCACATTCGAGGCATGAGGAAATTAAACCACAAACCTCTCCTCCTGGAAAAGAAAAAGGTCAAGGACAACTCCTGCGTTTGTTTCAATATTAGATTGCTGGATAAGATGAACTCTTCAGTAGAACATATATCTTACAGGGTTGTCACTAACTCCCATTTATACCAGGTATTTTAGACTGGAACATATTTAAAATGTGCTTGACCAGTTACTCTGAGTATTACATTTTTATGTGTACCGCTGGGTTGTAGTTTTTAAAGATTATTTATGCCTCCGAGGCAGGATTGAAGAAAATGTCCTTCTGATTTATTTCAAACAGGATATTTCACACGACTGGGGTTCTGCAATTAAAATGCACCAAAGAAGAAAGTTTCATTCTGCTTTTTATGTAGAGCAGAAATGGAAAGACCAGAGTGTTTGTACGCCAGAGTAAATGGATCAGCTCTTTACTGTGAATGAGACCAACTTTACACATAGCAGAGCTGCTTGCATATCTTTTTAACCTCACAGTGGTTACCCAGGAAATTCCAAGGATTTGGAAGTCTGCCTTTGTCCTCTCTTTATTGAAAGGAGGTTACCCGAGTGTTTTGAACAAATATAGCCTGATATCAAATTTTGTCAGCACTGGTTAAAGTCCTCGGATCTCTTGTGAGTGATCAGTTTAAGGAGTTTTTATAGACCAATGACATTTTATCTTCTTATCAATCAAGAAAAAGACATAGAACTGTCACAGCTGCGTTTACGACTTTTCTGTCACACTTGACAAGAAACAGTATAAATAGATGTATACCTTCTTTTAAATATCTTTAAGACTTGTTTTGCGCATCTTACCTCTATGCAAGTTTTTGTTTACTGCACTGTAAAAGGGACGTTTTAAAACAATTTTGTTGTACAGCTTTATAATGACAATAATACAATACTTCTTGCCATTTTTAAAAGATTTTTTCCCATTAAAATAACATTGTGACAAGAAACCCCACGGTGTGTGACAACCATCCCCATGATGGAGTTGGTTGTCACAATGTGTCAGAGTCTCTTTGATAGTTAATTATCTCTCACATTTCAAGTCAGCACATTAAGCTTCAGTTTAATGAAGAAATAACTGTTGAAAGATGTTTTCATCATAAGCAATTTGCACTACGGTAAAAGGTGTGACAACTAACCCCGTTCTCCCCTACAAACTATGTTATTTGCGAATATCAGAATCAGAAACAGAAATAATTTTTTAATCCCAGGGGGAAATTTGGTATTACCATTGCTCATTGTGTAGTACAGCAGATGTGTGTAAGAAGGAGTAGGATAATAGATAGGTGATAAGATAAACAATTAAATTACATAAAAAATAATAATAATAAAATAAGCAGTGATTACCAGGAATCAGCAATATGTACTAAAATAAGATAAGCAAGATAGATAGAAGAAACGATTTACATTATTAATAAAGCAAGAACAGTTAAACAGGTATTGCACTTGTAATCTATGTTAAACGTGTACTTAATGAACAGTAATAAACGGATATTGCACGTTTGAACATGCACTTAGTGACTTGTGTTTAACAAATATTGCACTTTAAATAGATATTGCACATTGAACAGATATATCAGAACAGGTATAGCAAGTGTATTAACAGATATTATGAAGTGTAACAGATATTTCAAAGTGTATTAACAGATTAGCAAAGTGTCCGATTTAAAGGGACGCGTTATGAAGCCTGGTGGCCACAGGCAGGAATGATCTCCTGAGTCTTTCAGTGGTGCTTCATGGGGGGGGGGGGGAGGGGGTCAGCCTTGCACTGAAAGCACTCCTGTAACCAACCACTACACTGTGGAGTGGATGTCCAACATTATCTAGGATGCATCAAAGCTTTGACAGCAATTATAAATCGAAACGTGCAGCCATGACCCCAATAACGAAGACTCTTACCTGTGTGTTCATACTTTTTCTTCCCTCTACAGTCAGAAACTATTGTAGGCAAAGATGCATGTTGTCAAGGGGCCTTCAGAGCTGTGTGAATCCTTCATGGCACCTCGGAATTAAATATTAATTCAAACATGTTGACACTTAAGACAGAATCGAAAACAGAAAGCGCATTCTGTTTTCAACCGATGTGTCTTTTTACAGCAGAGTAAATTCTGCATGACAGACATTCAGGTATGCATTAATTAAAGTATCTCATTGCTTTAAAGGGGCCAACAGTTCCTGAATGATGCATGGTGACGAGCAAGCTTTTCTTCCCATTATTCATTTTAGCCCCAGTGCCTCTAACAAGCCTTCATTAAGCATTGATCTTCACTACATCCCAAAATGTCATAATGCCACAATAATTCTGAGCATGTCTCTTAGTCAGGAGGATTTTCTTTTTTTCTCTCTTTTCTTTGCGTCAGTGGCCATCAAACCAGCTCGAAAAAGTAGATCTCAAGATAATTAATGAAGGAATGGTACACAGTTCCTTCTCATTTCTCAGTCGCAGCACTTCGCCACAGCAATTAGTATCTCTACATCCAGAACATTACAGTACCAGCAGCTCTTTGCCTTTTCTGACAGCCAATCGGAACTCACGGCTCAGAACAGGTCTGTTAGCAAAAGGACAATTAGCAGGTCCTGGAGTGTAGATAATGTTTTTCCAAGGGGGATTATTCAAGTTGATTTCGGTGCAATTTGGTAACTATGTGTGAGTGAAAGAACGACCTGTTTTTGTGAGCTTTTTGGATAATCCACAGTAAAAATAATAATAAAAAAATCTTAAAGCGAAGCCAAGGAACAAATTGAGCAGTACGTCTCATTAGTCATGGAAGCTTGGATTTTAGTATTTCCATTTGTAATTTCACTTGTAGATCTTTTTTTAATAATTCAACAATATAAATGTGTCTTTAAATTATTATTCCTTGTTGGTTAAGAAAATAATATTTCTTCTTCATAAACTTATGTGGCATTGTGATGAATCTTCTCCCCAGCAGGGTTTAACTGAATCATTATCAGCGTGATGAATAACAGATGCATCTCACTCCCACATATCATGATTTCTGAGTTTGACTCAAAAGAAGTGATACTAAGTACTCCGTGGTGTAAGTGTCCAAGTCAGGCCTGAGCTGTCACTGTCATCGTGGGCAACATCCTCCGCATTCCCTCCTCCTCCTCCCTGATGATCTCTGCTCGATGTTCTCACTCGAGTCACGTTGTGAATCATAGAGAAACGTTTTGTTCGGTTCCTTTCGGTGAGCTTCGCTTATGTTTGGCGGGATCACTCAAGTTAGGCTGTAATATATTTAACAGACTGAGGGAGCTTACTGTGCTACATGGAGCAGCTCTGATGTGCTCATTCACAAGTATTAAAACAAGTGATAAGAGTTATCTGTATGAATCTGAATCATGAAGAAGTAGTTAAGCTTCAGTCCCATGTGACGTAAAAGAAAAAGGAAAGGCAGCAAAGATAACGGATGGAAGGATCTGTTCAGGATGTGTGGCAGGTGTCACTGATCAGTTGATGAGTGGCAGGCTATTTAGAGGAGGAGAGTGCTGTGTGTCTGTCTCATGTGAGCCCGTGTGGATCGGTGTGGACAAGAGTGTGAGATTGGTAAAGTTCAGAGAGGAACCCAACAGGCCTGAAGTGGCAGCGGAACCTGAGGTGTTTCAGTTGCTTCCTTGCTGGTAGTTGTACTACTCCTTGTGTTTATCTTATAGATACAGTCGGCTTTCTGAGGGGGGAAAACAATCACAACCCGTCTACTATACATGACACAAAATCACTGAGGAAACAGGTTTGGAGAAAGACGAGGGTTTTCATATGACAAATGTTGCCAGGAACCCAGCACACCAGACACCCCACACACGCTCTCTAAATGTGCATAATGATAGTCTTTTAAAATGTTATCCACAAGTTTATATAGAATACTATAAGATGACGTGTTTAGCACTTTTAGTGCCAGTTTGCATTAATATACAGTAAGTCAAACTCCTACCCAGTCTGCAAATGATCCAAACATATGATACTGGGTTATCCAAGCACATTAGATTAAGATTAGTTCTCAAATTAGACTTTTATGAGCGTTTCTTTTCATCTCTCAAACCCCCCTCCACCTTCTTCATACATGGTACCTTCCACCTGGCAGCCCTCTTCCTAGGCCAGTAGCAGTTTGTAGTTCTGGTCCTGGTTTTGGAAGTTGAATTCAAGTGTTGAAGTGAAGTGCAGGTGACAAACAAAACTAAATTTTAATGTGAAAATGAATAATTTTTTAATGTAAAGAAATGATAAACGTGTGTTTAATCTACATTAAGATACAGACTTTGTTGTCAAAGCTCTTTCTCACAGTGGTAAAATGCCACGCTAAGGCCTTTCAGCCAGCTTTATCTTCCAACAAATGAGGCAGTCTAACCTCACAGCATGCATACATGCCTTTTTCTCTACAGGGTACAGGACTGCCTCAGGATAAGAAAATGCTATCATGGGGATTCTGAAGTCGATAAAAGATACTTTTGAACATTACTGGGAGATGAAGATGGCATGTAAGTAAGAAGTCAGTTCCATATATCAGTTCTACGTGTTTAAAAAGCTCATATGTTGATTAACCCTGGTCCTACCTTCAATGAAAAGAGTGATGGCATTGTTTCTATGCTTTTCAAAAATATCACTCTTCCTTTTTGAGTCATAGTACTAAAGTAAAACTCTGTTATCAGGATGGCTTTTATAATTATATTTTAGTGTTCAAGTTAAAAATTCTTTGCTTCTTTAGGAGTTGATAAGACGAAAACATTTACTATCCGAGCTTTTATTATAACGCAAATTATCACTCAGGAATTTACACACACAGCACCCAACACTACCTAAAACACTATCAGTCCCTGCAGGCACATAACTTCTTTACAAGTCAGTTGAGTAGGATCGTTCATCCACTCTTTAATAAGTTACGGATAAGAATCCGATCCTATCAGAGCTTTTTTATGTATCTGTCTCTTATGCCTATAATGAATCAGTGAATGAAATAGTGAAATATCTCATTTTAAAATCTGTGGGATTTGTTTACCCCACAGAAAGCCCCGCCCCCAACTATGATGCAACACCGACTGTACCTATTGGCTCTCAGCCTTAAACTTGCTTTAAGCGGATTATCATTTGAATAAACTCCCCGTCTTGTTTTTTTAAATTTGCATCAACTTTGTTTTTTTAACTTGGGTTTTTCAGTCATAGTTACTGACTTCTTACCCTTTAAACATCTTTTATTTTGTAACAATTCGATCTCTTTGTATCTCATATTTATCGTTGAAGCTTTTTCTTTGATCCATTTTGATATTACATATTTTCATGCCAAAGGCGATAATGTATCATGTAGTTTAGTTTGAGAGATGGAGTGACGCATCCTCACTATGCAGGCTGAGTTAGCTTGTTCATCAGACTTGTGAAGTAAAACTCTGTTATCAGGATGGCTTTCATAATTATATTTGAGTGTTCAAGTTTAAAATTCTTTTGCTTCTTCAGGAGTTGATAAGACGAAAACATTTACTATCTGAGCTTTTATTATAACGCAAATTATGATGAACATTGATACGACCAGCAGGAAGTCTGTTTCTTACTGTTGTTAAAGGTCACGAGGTAAGATATTTATCAACAGTTACATAGCGCTGTTGTTTGAAACGTGATGACAAGTAAACTTTGTCAGTTTGTGCTGTAGTTTCGTAGACAGCTATATTTAGCACTACTCGCAGCCCAGTGTTTGTTTCCATAGGCTAACACGTAACGTTAGCAGATCCTTAGATCCTGCTCATCTACCAATGAGAGCTAACGTAACCTCACTCTTCATTTTATTGACTGACTCTCAAGTTTGATCAGATCACTGCAGAATAACTGCTGCATGTGGGTTGGAATGAACATTATCACAAACAGTTTAGCTTGTGTTTTAGCCTTTAGCTCGTGTTTTAACCTTTAGCCTGTGCTCTATCATTCTCCCAGTTATCTTTCTTCTTCTTCTCTTCTGTCCTTTTTCTGTCTGACAGTTCAGCTCCAGTCTCCACCATCACTACTAAATTAATCCCAGAAATCATTTTCAGCAGAGAAAAACACAGATCTCTCTTCTCACAACTCAACTTTGTCAGCCGACGTGGTGTTGTCATAGAAACTTTACTAAAAACGTTGCCAAAATTGACTAGTATATCAAATATAATGTTTGGAATAAAAACAAAATGATATCACAATATTTTTGTGGATTTTGTTAAAAGGGCTCATCAACATTTCAGTTCCAAATGAGTCAGGCTCTTGAGGGTTAGAGAACTATAGCTACGATAAAGTCATCCTCATTTGTGAAGATCTTCTAGGACATTTTGTTCACTACCTGCTGAAGACTTCCAGCTCTGCGGTCTTATTTTTAGTCATGTTTAATACACCACAACGAGCTGCGACAGCTTGGATGTTGTTTTATGGATGCTGAGCGGATAATGTAGCGCTGTCATCCAGGTTTTTTTTACATGATACAGGCCACAAGCAGTCGCCTTCATTCACATCTCCTTTTCTGCAGTATGTTAAATCACTGAAATCCTCCTTCGGTGAATCACTGCATTCCTTACATCGTGACTCTCTGTTCTGAGATCTTGCCCGCTAGCGCTGTGAGCCAGCAGTAAACAAGTTCCTTCCCCAGCCAGATAATAGCCTTCCCGACTGTGCATCTTACAGCTTTTGGGGAACGCCTCTGCTCCTCACTGCGCCAGTTGTGATCATCTGCCAGGGCTTTCCAGCTTAAACCCTCCACAGAACCCCAACATTACGCCTTTCCCAAACACATCATTTACCCCCCAACACCAGAGTTCCACCAAAGCCCAGCAGGTCATTTATTATGCTCATGCACCAGATGCACATGACAACACAGACACACAGCTTGGCACAAATTATGCAAAAATAAGCTTGAAAAAAACTCTGAACACATGCCCACATTCAAGAGACAAACACACACAGACATACACAGTATTTTCACGAGTAATGTCTTATGCTCCACTGTTGCTCTCGCTCTTCGGGACACAAGTGCTGAGAGCTTCTCTGCCTATTTAAATTTTTTTTTAAAATGAAGTAAAAGAGACAAAGCCATTATGAAAGAGGAGCTGTCATGCTGAACTGTCTCCTTTGACGCGAAGGAGGCGTATGTGGTTTTTATATTTGAGCTCTGTTTGTTCATTTGCCCTCTGAAACAGCCAATCTTTGGATTCCTGCCATCGTGGATTCATCTGGCATCAGCTTCATCCTCTGTCCATTTTCATCACTGTGTTTCTGCTTGTTTCTAATGAATGAGCACAAACATGAGGCTAAAAACCTAAAATGTACACTATCATAAATGTCTGTGAAGAATGAAGCCATAACTTCCACTAAGCTGTAATAAAAGAAAAATCAACCAATGATAATTTTAAATAAGAACCTCTGATCAGGTTCTCTGTTTATTGATACTTCAAGTGTGTGAACAGGATATACACCAACTCTCCATAACAGTACCACCACTGACAGGTGACGTGAATAACGCTGAATATATCTCTACAATAGAATCTGTCAGTTTGTGGGATATGTCAAGCAGTGAGTGAACACTTTGTTCTTGAAGTTGACGCGTTAGGGGTGAGGAAAAAATGGCAAAGGTGAAGTCTTGAGCCTCTCTTACCCAGCTTCTGATGCCTGTCAGTCCTTGTGTGGTGGTGTTCCTAGTCTCTGGTCAAATCTGACCAAAAGTGGTCCAAGAAAAGAAAACCTGTGAACCACAGACAAGGTCATGAGCAGCCAAGGCTTGTTGATGCGTGTGGGGAGCAAAGAGCAGTGTGGTCGAGTGCAACAGAAGAACTACTGCAGCTTGAAAAAAAAATGTGTTGGTTCAGAAAGTGTCAGAACTCGTGGTGCATGGAAATATGTTGTGTGTGGCTGAAGGCTAACCTGGGAGCTCGCACTGATCCCTGTTCCCTGCTGACATGACCTACAATGGAAGTGTGAGGATACTACAGCACAACTTTAGAGATCTAGTGGAGGCCACATTGCAAAACCGAAATCTGAATAAGTGTGAATGGACAAGCATTTTTTTCTTATCCCATCAGCAAAAATTTTTTAAAAGATTTCAGGTGTCATTTTTGTTTTTTAATATCTTAAAATAAGAATTTTCTGGACTCTTACTAGAAATAAGACAAAGACTTACTTAGATTTCCATTTTTGCAGTGCAGCTTTTTAGGTCAAAGATGTTTGTTTATGACCTGATGAGAGGTGAAGCGACACCATACTCAGCACATGGTCATATCATGGTCAACCAATGTATTTCAGATTGGTGGTTTGCTTTAGCAGCCATGACTTATTTCTGGTTTAATCTCAGGATGCATGTAAACGTCTGGTTACTGTAAGTGCTGTGTTACTGTAGGCTACCATTAAATGCTTGTTGTCAAAACATCCATTCATTTTCACTGTTGTTTTGTCGTTTAGTTAGTGTTTATGGTCATGTTTTTACTTGTAGCCTAATACTTAGCAATGACATGTAAACCTGCAGTTGTCCTTTCAAAGATGGGATGACAGCTCTTCCAGGCTCGTTGTTGTTTGGTGTTGGAGAAATAGAACGTGTTGAATGGTCTGAACAGGAATCCCTTGTGAGAGAGTAATGTACATTTGAAAGTTGAAAATCTGCTTGGAAACCCAAGTAATATCTATGTTTGCTAACTGCTAGCATGTCAATTTAATTTCCCATATACGTTAGCATCAAGCTAGTGCTACGCTTACGATATGTTTTTTTTGGTCCATTAGGAGATGTACAACATTTTGAATGGATTTATTATGAGAGTAATGTAGCAGTGGGCTCTCTGGGTGATTTCATTCATAGCCCTTTTTTTTTACCTCATACTTTAATGAAAGTACAAACACATGAAGATTCTTATTTATCCTGGTCACAGTTAGTGCATGACAAACATGAAGTGAGAGCTATAAGCACATGATAATACTTTTTTTTTTTTTAATTATGATTAAACTTGAAGCAGGACTGAGTCATAATTTAAAACATGAAAGCAAGGCTGCTAGCTCAGGCTAGCTAGTGTTAGCCAATTATCGTCAAAGCTGCAAAGAAATGATATACACATATTGTTGTACTAGATGCCTTGACGATTCTCTGTATATCATTAACAGACATTTTAGGCAAACGTCTTGTATATTCCATCATAACACCGTCCGTCTACAGTTTCTTCCTGTAACCAGAAATGCCCAAACATCCGAACAGCAGTGCAGAAGTGATGCGTGCATAGAGCCTATTAAAGGTTTTTTTTTTGTTTGTTTTGTTTTGTTTTTTTAACAGAAGTGTAATCTCTGCCTTTAAAAAGCAGCATTGTTATTCCTTGGTATTATAACAGTTGGTCACTGGTTTGGTTCAGTCTGTAGAGCAGGTGCCCCATGTACAGGGGCTACAGTCTGTATTACATTGTCACCTCATGTCATTCCCCAGACCCTCTCCTGACATTTCCCGTTTCTTTCAGGCTGTAAAGCTGTATGTTAAAGCAAAAAAAAAGGTAAATAAACAGGGGGGGTTTCTATGAATCCATAAAACAAAAATAGTTTTCTAGAAACCTGCTTAGTTTGGATAAAAACTCTGACCTCAAACAGTTTATCATGTAGCAGATTTGTCAGCTAGACAATGTGAGCAATATGAGCTGCAGTGCAGATTCAGAAAAAAAATGTTGCTGAATGACTATAAAACAAATCTAACAGCTATCTCAGGATAGTGAAACAGGTTTGTTGATGCAGTAATCTGTCTTGTACTTTCAATATCAACCTGTCTGTTGGTCTTTTATTCATATAATAAATGAGCTTTGACTGTGGTTGGAGAAATCAGAAAATCTTTTTGTAGTTTATTGGATAAAAAGATTCAAAGGTAGAATCCGGATGACGAGTTGTGGAGGCCAAAACATGTGTGCATCTGGAAACAGGGCGAGAGCTAAAGACAGACTTCACATACAAAAGGATCAATGCAAAACGAGGCTTTTGTGGGTTTCAGTGTAGGAGCTGCTGTCAAAAGGGTTCACCAAAGCCATCTTTAAATAGAATTTAATGGATCGTTTTGTGTTAGAAATTAGACTAAGAGGTCTTTGTCGCAGCCTGATGTAGTGAGCAGAAGGAAAACAGTATGTTTCATATCCCCTTACACAGCATTTGCATATCAAAGCGCCACACGCTCTCATATCATTACAGTGTTTGAAGTGGGCAAGTGTGGAGGGATTATTTGATAAACAAATCATTTGGACTTAAAATCTGATGTCAGGTATCCCACATGTTTCTTTGGTTTGAAGCGCTGGTTGGAGTGTGAATTTGCATCACAATAGCCTCGCTCACAAACCTCAAACAAACGGGCTCATTGGCATTCCAGCAGCAAGAGCCAATTTAGTGGGAGATCAAGCAGAGAGCAGCTCATAAACTTATGGAAGAAAGTCGCCGTTTCTTTTGGATTCATAGGCCATTATGCAACGTGAAACCAGATGAATCAAATCTGGTGAAAAATGAGATAATCCTCAGTTGGAATCAAAAAGGGCTACAGCAGGAGGAGGGGTTTATCATTTGAATAGCAGACATACTTTACCCAGAGCTTTGTAACCTAGAATACTGATTATACAATCTCCTGTACATCCAGTCTGCAGTATAATGTATTATGACGTGGCACATGTCCTCGTTTAATGCTTTAAACTTGAGATCCATCATCCATTTTGATTGGTTAGAAATGACAGGAACTCTACTGTTGGTGTTTAGATAGAGGGGTGCAGGGGGATGTTTTGGACAGGGCTGGCCCCTCTAGTGTGGTATGTCTGCACCAAGTACTAACTTTGGTTTTACAATGTAAAGCTGAGAACTTAATTGGACAGAACATGTTGATTCTCGTAAGAGTGGTTTGCAGAACCATAAATAAGCTTCCTTCTTCTTGGTTTCCTTGATTTTCAAAACTGTTCGACAAGTTTGAGCATTAAAAACCTTCTTAAAGTTCAAACCTGCCCTCAGACTGCTGAGTGAGCCTGTCAATATATGAACCAAGTCTACGCTGTGGTCTCCCCTCAGGTCCTTATAAGTAGACGCTCATAATTATCAATCATTTATCTCTTTGTCATCACAACTTTACTTTACGAGCCTTACAGCGGTGATAAACTTGGCTGTGAAGTATGACACTGACGCTTTTTGGATGCGGGCCAAGTACAGAGGAAATTGAGCAATTATTTTAAAATTAAGTTCAATGTGTGGCTCTAAGTGAAGTTTTTATCCACCGGTGTCAGCAGTGTGTTTGATTCTTACCTTGAGTACCAGAAAACAAAACAACCATTTGTGGTTATAAAGACGTGTTTTGATTAATTAAAGTAACAAGCATTGTTTTTTTTTTTAAACAAACTTGTTGAAAAGCATACTACTGATGGAATAATGAGGATAGGTTTTTTAACTTTTTAGCAGCAACAGCAGGTATTCATTATAAGACGGAGGATTAGAGCCATGCTTTAAAAAAGAAAAGAAAAGAAAAGAAAAGAGAGAAAAGAAAAGAAAATTACTGAGCATTAAGTCATGAATTTACGAGAATAAGGTCATAAATTTACAAAAATAGTCATAAATTTACAAGAATAAAGTCAGCAAAACCTGAATGTTTTCATATAACCTGGTTTCCATTTTAAACCTACTTCAGCTGTGCCACCCTGTGAATCCTTTTGTTTAATTTCCCAACCTTGCTGCTTTGCCATACTAATGACGGTCAACGTTATTTTGATGTGATGTGATGATCTAATTCTAAGTGATTCTGTGATGCTTTTTCCACTTAATTTTATTCTGTTTTTTTTCTCCTTTAACTATGTGTCTTTTTCTAAAAGATGCTGTATATTTATTTTCATTGTGATTTTCTTGTTTATGTATTTTCTCTGAAAGTTTTTTCGTTGTTGATCTGTCTGTCTTGAAAACAAAATTAATTTAAAAAGTCATACATGTGGAGAAAGAATAAAGTCATAAATTTACCAGAATAAAGTTATAGATAAATGAGAATAAATTTACTAATATATTATATAAATTTACTAATATAATATATTCATTTACATTGTGAAGGTTCAACTGCAATGGTGCGACAGCCTCAGTGGATAAACCAGCTATGTGTTGAAACTGAACACACGTGCAGCTATTGAAAGTTTGGTGTCCATGCTGGTTCAGTGCTCACTTTGTGGACTAAGGACCAGAGCTGAGTGTGATCCTCTGTTGGAAACATACTTTACATAGACAGCGCTGTATAACTTTAGTCCCACTCTAGACACTGTGAGGGATTGTTAGTGCTAAGCTTAAGAGCCCCCTGACCCACTCCAAGTGCTGTTCTGCTGCCAACAGAGGAGAACAGCAGGCCAGGGAGCCTGGGACTTTTCTGAGGACTGAGTCCTAGCAGTAGCAGGGTCCCATACCTTTGGGTGTCTCCCTTCAATTACCACCCAGCTGTTCTATACAACACTGTGGGGATAAGAACCACCTTTTTCACTACATCCTACAACAAGCTAAGCCCACATTACATGAGGTGTGATTCACATCAAAAAAGTTCTGTTTTTTGTCCAAACGGGATTCAGCACTAAAATGATGTATTTTATGTTCATGCTTAAAGTAAGACCTGGGATTTGAGCAAATTACTGTTGATACCAGTTTCAGTCCGGCAAATGACTGACAGCACTGTTGAAGTCTACACAGCAAGTTCTCCGAATGTGAAGCAGGAGGAGGCCAGTAGAGCAGGCAGACAGCGAGTCAGGCAGTCTGAGCTAAGGAGCTAAGACAGATGGGACAGCTTGGATCACAGCCATGCGAGGCCTTGTAGGTGAAGAGCTGCTCGCCTGCCGTAAGTGCAGAGGAGGACCTGACCTAATTGACTGATTCGGTACAAATATATATACCTGGTTGCCAAGGCTGGAAGCTGTCTCTTCACCAAAGGGATTGATGGTCTGGAATGGATCCAAAGAGGCGAGCAAAGAAGATGTCTTTCAAACACATCGATGTCTAGGAAAAGGGTCATGTTCACAGTGAGCACTGCAAAACAAAAATTCTCCCACAGGAACATTGTTTTACTTTTTTTCGTCAGCAAGGCAACCTGCAGCAAAATGGAAAGGAAAGTGAGGTTTGGAGGCTCCTCTTCAGTCAGTGCTTTTGTCCCTGTGCCAAATGTCGGTAAAATGACAAACACAGGCCTGGCTCTAGTGCTGTTTACTCAGTTGATGGCTTGTGATTTCAAAGGTTTATTTGAGGAGATTAACTTCAGTAAACTCCTTTTAATAGAACTTTGAAAGGTCGTACAGATAAGGTCAACTGAACAGCTGAGCTATGAATGACTCGTGAACTTAAAATAAATGAACACAGACATGGGAACCCTTACTTTTACAAGCCAGTTCAGTATCTCATAAAATTACAATATTGCGAGAAAGTTCCATGCCGTAAAGTAATGATGTCACACTCTAATTACCTAATTAACTGGGAACACCTGTGATGGCTTCCTGAGCCTTTAGGTCTCTTAAGCGGGGTGAACACATTAAGATTATCATTCTGTTTTTGTCTGGACTTTCCTCCTTTCTGACCAAAGACGACAAACGCCTGATTATCTTCTGTCTTATAGGATTATCCAATCAGGTGATCCTGTGATCTGAAGTGAATCAGTCTCGATAAACAGCTGCGAAACTGTTCGGGGCGGACAATCGTAACTATGAAACTTGTTCAATAGCTGACTGAGGAACAAGGAAGTAGATGAAACAAAAAACAAGCATGGCTGACCTGACAAGGAAAGATCGTGAGGAAAGTCCATGTTCCTGCCGTCTCCAGGATTTTTTCCACAGTCTTTTCTCTTTTTTGGTTCAGGAATTTTCTCTTAAAAATAGTCCCAAGACCACCATCATTCCCTCTTCTATATCCTCTTCCATGTTGTGTTTTGTGTTTACCCATTGATGCTCTGTGTTGCTGTTTCTTCTTCTACGTTTTTGTTAGATCACGTTTGGTCCAAGCGGCAACCTCTGGTCTTTATCTAACTCAACAATTTAGACAATGTTAAGATTGCCAGTTTATCCAGTCAGGGGCACAGCTCAGCTCACGTGATTGCCGGGCACCCTATGGCTGTTACTGTGGAGACTCAAAGCCCATCTCATTTCCAATATGGCCGCGCCGACCGTTTTGTTTCAAAAGTCTGTTTCAGAAACAGACGGGTGACGTTGTGGAGACTACGTCCATTAATTATACAGTCTATGGTTTGGTCACGTGAGATTTCGGTCTTGGTGGATGAGATTCTATATCTTTGGTGGGACAGAACGGTTATGTGTGTGGTGAGCTGTGTTGAGATTATCGGAGCTCACCACACACAGTACGATCAAACTGTTCAGTGCCTGACTTTTGATCTTCATGTGTGGGGTCTCTAACAGATAAAACATCTCTTCACATGCAGAAAATCCTAATCTGTGTACCTCGCTTTAGTTTGCTCTCCCACCATAGAGCAGAGACAGTATGTCCCATATCTCCTCTGTCTAAATAAAGGCAAGAAAAATCCCAAAAAGTGGAATTGAAATAAGTAAAGAGTAGTTCAAATGAAGAGAGAAACTTCCAAGAGTGATACAAATACTGCATTTCATAGCTGACAGTACTATACTGATAGTCTCAATGAGGACAGTTCATGATGCGTTGACCCAACAGTGTCAGTCACAACTGTCACTTTCCTGGTTAAAGTGAGAAACAAATTGGAAAAGAAAACCCAATTTCTTTTTCTTTTTTCTTCCTCTTTGCTTTGTCCTTGCCTCTCTCGCTGTCTCATCTTGATGAGAATCAATGAAACCAGATCCCGAATTTACTGACAAATGCCTTGTTGGTAATTTTTAGCACAGCCTGGAGATAAATGGGTGATGCTTCTATCGCTGATGTCATCTGCAAACAGAAAATCATCCCTCTGTGAGCCGCACTGGGAGCGTTTTGATTGACAGGTGTGCCCAGCAGGGGTTTGTCCTGGGGGCTGGATCTTTAATGTTTTCTCACAATCTAGATTGTGTTTCTTCAGGTGCAGGGAGGAGGGAATTGAAGATGAAAAAAAGAGAAAAGCAAAGCAATGAATTGTGCCCTGAATCTCTAAATCCCATTTCAGCTTTTCCTTCACATAATTCTTCAAAACATATACCCTCCTGCTCGGCTCACAGCTTTTCCTAGTCGTCTTAGTTAAAGTGTTTATTTGGAAATCATCACCCAGCTGTCAATGCAGCTGTGGTTTACCGTGTCATGCCTCTATTTAGAGTGGTTATCCAATTAATTAAGTAGATCTAGCAAGTTAATCACACTTCTTACACTCAGAATGTCACGCTGTAGCTCTGAAAATGAAATATCAAACCAGAGGACTGTCTGCTTTGTTCACCTTTAAAACCCAACACACCATTACTCTGTCCACAGGCTATAGATAACTTCAGACTTCCTTTGTCCTTCCAGAGTCCACAAGGAGACACGGGGTCAGTGTTAGAGCGGGCGAGGCAGGGTCATAGAATACAAGACAACCTCACGCTTTCCTATTTTCTGCCTTTGCCTTTCTCTGCTCCATTGGAGAGTGTGTCTCACACCACAGAGACCTGCCAAAGCTCCAATCCATCATGCTCTGCTCGTCCCTGACCGTCATCATCATCCTCTGTGCTTCCATTATTCTGCTGCGCTCGATAGGAGACCCTGCTTCCTCTTGCCCACGCTGATCTTTTACTTTTCTCCACCACATGGCTCAGTTTTAGCTCACATATCAGCGCTGGAAAATCAGAGCAAGAAATGTTACATATTTGAGCAGAAATGAAAAGGTCAAAGGATCTCAGATGTGTAACTTTGTCACTTTCTACTATTTTAAAACAATCAATGAAGCTGCTTTGTAGAATTAAAGTAGCATGTTTCCTTAAATAAACAGGTTCACTTACCTCCAAAACATAGGCCTTTTCAAAGTGCAGATGAGCCCAAAAGATCTTATAAAGATCTGACAATAATAAAACTGGTGATGCTAATCTCATCGCTGAAACTGAGTTTATTAATCCAAATTGAGAAACCGGATGAAATAGAAACAAATACAGTTAAATTTACTCCTGTAACTCGAAACATGGTTAGAAAAATACAAAATCCAACGACACTCGAGTGTTTGTCCTACAAACTTAAATGGAGTGCAGAAACTACAGTACGGTTTGGGAAATTACAAAGTACCAACATATAATTTCAGCACTCGATTTAAGTTTGTAGGAACTGTTTTTTGTTTTGTTTTTTTTTCATTTCAACCTTCAACATCCTTGTTGAAATAACTATACTTTGTATTAATACTATACACTTAGACAGTTACACGGGAAAGACGACCAACACGGCCAATCAAAACCACTTTTTTTCCATGTGGCTCTAGATATTTGTAGCAATGGAAATTAATATATTGAGAGTTTTATACGAATAATTTTCTTATACTTTGCTTTTCTAGCCAATATGGACAAATGTAAAGAGTACTTCCATTTAACTGTATGATCCAACAGTCTTTGCCAATCCAACAGTCCAACAAAAGCAAAATCTGTTCTCACAGCGTATGAATTTTGAGGACCACAAACTGGTTTTTGAGGACTGCTACCTGGACAGGCTTAGTAGTAAATCTCGCTGCTTATGAGAGGCAACAAAAGATCATCATGTTTTCCTCTAATATTAATCTGTTTATGTATGTATTTGGCAGGAGGCACAGCCACAATCTCAACAGCCTGCTGACTCAGTGTCTCTGGTCGTCTCCAAGGTGTTAGGATAAATGTATGCTGTTAAAACATCTTCTGCCTTCATACTGTGCCAAAGGAGTATTAATAGTTTGAGAATCCTTTTTAGTGCAGTCATCGGGTCTGTACCTTCAAAGAGGTGTCGTAGCAAGCTGTTAGAGAATACACAGGGCCATATACTGTAACTTCAAAGCTCATTAAGTTGCCAGATGAAAGGGGCAGCGAGAGTTTGAGGCGGTGTAGCTATACCTCCACCAGCAAACCTTTAATTGGTGCAGCATTGTTGTTAATTACTGTGACAACGCAGGCAATAGCCAGAATGCAACTTTTACTGAAAAACAGCGCAGCTTTAATTTGCTGCAAATAATAAACATAGTATGTATGTTTCCATGCAGTGAAGCTGATGATTTGCTGTGTGACCCTTTTCGGAAGTAGAGTTATGTAACAATAGGAGTGCAAACGTGGAATGATATTGGCTAAAGGGCTGCAAAATGCTGGAAATTTCAAAAGTTGAAAACTTTCCATGGGAATTTATATGAACTGCATTTACCTGGTCATACACATGTATAAATATGAAGACATGCATGCAAACATGTCTAATGTAATATGCTTAAATGACATTATAAGTGATTTTTTTTTTATTGAATTTTCCCTAACTGAGACTAACTGTCATGAATAAAGACATAAATAACTGTTATATGCAAACAAATATGTCTGATACAGCATTTATAAATGACACTCATCAGTTTTTTTTAGAGCTGTAGAATTTTAATGGTTTCTTTCACCGAACAATAAAACAACAAATGGTGACAAATAAAAGAAGATTCAGTTGATATATAGTTGATATATCAGTGTATATATAGTAGCTGAAATATTCCTTATGTTCCCTCAGATAGCCTTACATTTTGATGAACCTGTTAGTTTAACTTAAATTTGTCTGTCACTTCAAGTTAAACCATACCATCATATAAACTTACCTCAGGCTGGTGAGGCAGAGACTGATGATGATCAGATATGCTTGGAAATGTTTGAACATGTGATTCATGGGACGGTGTTGAATTTGCATTCAATCATGTTGTTTCAGACAAGATCGTTTTTAAAAACCTCATTCAAGAAAAAAATAAAATTTCCAAAATTTCCCTTAAATTCATTCAAGATGATGGCAACAAAACCCTTAAAATTTCCAACAGTCCCGTGCTAAAATTCCCGTGAAAATTTTCAGAAAACTATCCTGAAATTTTCAAGAATTTTTCCAGAAATTCACTGGAAATTTTCCACCCTTGTGCAGATTGACATCCTGCAGCCCTCTTTTCTGACATGCTCTT
This sequence comes from Labroides dimidiatus, assembly GCA_030710495.1. Classification (NCBI taxonomy): domain Eukaryota; kingdom Metazoa; phylum Chordata; class Actinopteri; order Labriformes; family Labridae; genus Labroides; species Labroides dimidiatus. The sequence goes on from CM061160.1 coordinate 20,886,696, forward strand.
ACATATGACTCTGGGTGTGCAACAGTCATTCATTTGAGTTAAATGTTGCAACAGCTAAGTCAGGATTAGATGTTGAAAGTTGTGGGTAAATTCAGTGATAAGGTTCAGGCAAATGCATAAAAATCAACTTATTTTATGCAAAATAATAACAACTACAAATAAGATCAATTTAAGAGCACTATTAAAAGTTACTGAACAAGTTTCTGAAAGAAAGAAAAATTCAGAATGCAGCCTAGAAAAGGTTGACTTTCTCAAGCAGAGAAAAACAAATTAGATGTTATGTTTGGATGAAACACAGTCTCTCTCTGATTTCACGGCGGTAGACTTTTAGTGGATATCTCAGAAAAGGCCTGCAACTCTCCAAAGACAACCCTGTGACCAGGTAGCAGTAATATATTGGCTCTTGTTGAAGAAGCAGACTTTAGATGGAGAGTATAAAAGAGGTGTCAGCAGAGGAAAAGGTGGCCTGATTACAGCTGCCAACCCACACCTGAACCCCTCAGTGTGATGAAATGTGGATGCACTGACACAAATGCAGGTTCATGCAGAGTTTGCATGAACAAATACATGTGATTTCTCTGTGGGCTTAGATTCATGAGTGTTATCTTGTACATTTTGATCTTTTTTGCAGCTTTTTTAAAAAATAGCACGTTATTGCATAAAACACACTCACACGTACAGCTCATCCAGTTGTGTTTGCACAGACTGTAGCGCTGCAATGAGGATTCTAAAGATGTTGTAGATATTATCTGAGAAGTTTTTATTGTGTATCCAACACAGGGAGCTGTAACTCCATTTACTTGTTAAAGTCTATATTGAGTGGGATATCCCTACACCAGGTGGGTGTTAGCACTGCGGGTTTACCCACAGCCAATTTCAAACAACTCAAGAAAATGAGATAAGCTTGTTTTTTTTTTGTTTTTTTTTTCCTGAGTGCATTGCTCATTGTTGGTTCCTGGATTGCAGTTCTTATACCTGGTTTAAAGCTAACACCACAGCACACAAAGCCTCCGCCTGTGTAGCCGACTCAGGGATTGCAGTTGAAGGAGAATTTACAGCCAGGGTTGAGGGTTTTTAAAAGCCTCAAGATCACAATGTGTGTCACTCAACTATCACAGAGGTAGAAAGCATGTGAGGCTGAGTGATCAAGCACAATGAAGAGTGACAGCAAATTAAAACCAGCTCAGGGACGGTGATTATGCAGTTCAGCAGATGATAATGATGCTAATGAAGTCTAGTTTATGCAAATTGTTTTTTAGCACAACAAAGCCACATCACAGGCCAGAGAAACGGCATCATCAGAACTTATATCCGTGGTAACTTTCTTTTTTGTGTTTCTACCGTCCAGTGCGCACAATCCATTAGAATCATCATGAAAAATCCCTAATTTGACCCCTCAAAGGTTACTTAAGGCCCAATTTAAAAAAAAATAATAATACTGGTCATTTACTGTTAACCTAACTTTTCAAGGCTTCCCCCTGGAGTTGAATTTCAACATTTGAAAACAAAATTACACACCTTTACAAACATATTCTTCAAGGAATTGTGTGGTAAAGATTTAGTTGGCAGATAATCTTATATTTCAGTTATTATTGTGAGGAATGTCTGACTTGTTATGAAACAAACTTAAATTAACACTGCAGCCTTCATGACCTCCAAAAATAAAGTCATCTGTAACAAGACTGACAATTTTTAAATGGTACCTTTGAAAGCCCATATCTGCTAAACAGGGGAAGGTGCCAGATAAGATAACCGACAAATAACACTGAATAAAAAGAGCTTTAAATTAATCTCCTGCAAATATTCACAGTGAGTGATTCATTAAGTGATAATGGAAGGCAGGATTCATTATTTTCAGTTAGAAAATCCAAATTTTACATGTACAGGTGTAAGGGACCAAGCAATCAGGCAAAGGACAAGGTGTGGGAAGAAGATCTTTTACTTTAACTTGAAAAAAAAAAAAAAAGAATAAATAACAAAATATTCAACTTGAAAAATAAGCAAACTCTGGGTCCAATAAAAGAGGTCAACTCAGAAAGAAAAACTAAAGCTACAACCTAATAAACTTAATCAAACAAACCTAAGTGAAACATCCAGGGGGTTTAAATAGACAAGGACGAGTCCAACGGAGGGGCAACTAAGGTGACAACAAACCAACATCGAACAAACTCAGGAACACCATCAAATTGTCAAACAAACTATTTGAAGGAAAATTAAATTGTCTCTACTCACTGATAAGACTACAAAATATACAAAACTTCCTCCCCCTTTGATGGTCTCCCCCACTTCCTGTGGAGGACTTGTTAACATGTGCACACAAATTAGAACACAACATTTAATAAAATAAAGTGACTTTATTTCAACAAAAAAGTGTATAATGTGATTCTTCCAAACTAAAACAAAACTGTGTCAAAACCCAAAGACAAAGAAATCCTAACATGAGGAGGTGGTGGTTGAGACCGCCACAACATGACAAAATTTGCAAAAATTAAGAGGCACTGGTTGTCCATGTGGGGTGCCAAAACTGACACAGGCTGGAAGTTCTTCACAGAAACTCCCCCAGGAGTGGTTGTAGTTCCATGTGTGACTGAATACATTTACTGCTGTACTTTGTGTTTACTTATAAATAGCAGGCTCCAGCATGCCAGCTAAAGTTATAGGCATGGACACAGTCAGACTCAGTCACAAAATATCCTCCGATGTTAACACAAAAAACAACCATTCAAAAAAAAACGTACTTCAGTGATATCATCAAGTCAGTGAAAGTGGCATTAAAACTTTTGACCCAGTTCAGTTTTCTAAAATTAAGGTTTTTGAGTTCCAAGTGAGCAAGGATCTTCAAACCTTTCTGCTGTGTATAATTGAGCAGGACAACGTGAAGTTAGTCAGCCAGACATCAAGGATCTGTGAAGCTCAGACAATAAATTCATACCTTTGGTGTCAGCCCAGCTGGAGACAGCCTTTCTATTTTGAGTTATGAACAAGTAAGAGAGGTGGAGAGGTTATTTCTCTTGAAAGTTAAAACTTAGGGGTCATCATGTGCACTTACTTTACTGAGTGTTCTCCTGATTTCTTTCCACAATGGTACCAAGTGTTTGGTCATAGCGCTCTCATTTTGGGTTTGTCAAATATTGTAAGTCCAGAGTACGATCTGGATCGTACGCTTTATGCAAAGTGTATCGAGAAAACTTTCCTGAAATGAAACGGCTTGAATTACACTCTTTGTAGGCATAATGCAAAGATTTTTAAAAAGTTGAGGATGTGCAGCTCATCTCGGTCACTATGAGGCACAAAACAACAGCAAACTGCAGATGGCTGCAGAGCTCTTAAGCCTGATTTATGCTTAACACATCCACGAGGTGCGCTGCTTCGTACGGACAAATTATGTAATTTTAACAGCCTCATCCCCATGCACGGTTCTTTTCACACGGAAAAATTTCCACGTTGCGCACCTCTGAAAATTTCTAACTTCCATGCAGAAACACATGGACAAGCAGGGGATCCTTGAGTCCGGATTATAATAAATACTGGCATCTACACGATTCACCACACAGTGATCACCTTGATAAGTGTGGTTAACAATTCCTGGGGTGAAATTGCGGGGCCAAACTTGGCAGATAAGAGGAATTTGTGAAAAAATGTTGTGAAAATTTTGTGTGAACAACCTCTTCTTCTCTAGTTTAACACTGTAGTGGACGTTAAAGTACGACGTGGTCCCTCGTGATGTCGTGCATCCAGTTTCCACGCGTATTGTTCGTGTGGAAAGCACTATCAGCCCTTTAGGTGGTGTTTCAGGTGTTTCTCATTTTACTCTGCACAATTCTCCATGGATTCTCCATGAGGTTCAGATCAAGTGAGTTCCCTGGACTTGTAGAGTAATACCATGTTCAGGAAACTATTTATGGTGGTAGTTTTGGTGCTGCTGAAAAGAGAAGTTAGCATCTCATTAGAGCTTGTTAGCAGATAAAAGCATGACATGCTTGGTCTGCTCTTTGTGAGATTCTCCAAACAACTTTTTCCTGTTCTTTTTTTCTCCACTCCTGTTGTGTGTGCACCTTTTCCAACCAAACTTTCCCCTCCAGTCATCTTTGAATTAGTATCACCATACAGCACCGTGAACAGCTGAGTTTACAGTGATGACTGTCAATGGGTCACCCTCCTTATGGAAGGAGTCCATGTCCGTCCTCTGGGTATCAGTTGGGTCAGCAGTCATCTCCATTGAACAGTTTGAGTAGTTTACATTTAGAATCCAATGCAGTAATATTTGATGGTGTGTTTTTACATTTTCTGTGAGTGGGCCAAATCAAAAATCAGACTGACCATTTTAGATGTACCTGCTACTTAGTTTCAAATGTCGTTTGTTGTGATATTTTTTCAATAACAGTTCATTTCTTATCTTGCAAGAGGATATCCACAACGACGTCCAAATGCAGTGCAGAAATGTTTTATTGTAAGTGCATCCCCAGGTGACCTGCAGAATGAAACATTATTTCATGTTTGAAGAGTGAGCCTGCCTGGGGGATGCGTCATTTGGAACAGGCAATTAAACACTCTCCAGCTGCAAACCATAACACCAGGGATTAGCAAACAATGGCCACCTTTTATAACACTTTGATGTGTTTGCTCTGAATTATCGGTCAAAGAGATTCTAATTATATTTCTCTCCTCCTCGCCTCGGGGTCGATTATTTAGCAGCTTGCTAGGTGAGCATCCCTGGTATGTTTTCATAGCTACAGAATAGTTCTTCCAGCTGTGAGCTTTGAAGTCTGCCTTTGCCTCCTACAGTTTCTCATTTACAAAAAGACACCATCTCACACACACACACACACACAAACACATTTTCCAATCCTGCGTTTAAACTCAAACACACAACTCCAGGACACATACAGAGAAACAATTAATATCATTAAAGTAATGGTGAAAGTCTCCAAGAGGCTGTTTGCACACACACACACACACACGGGCCTTAATGGTGTGAAGATCCGCTTTGTTTAATGTTATGCATTCACACACTGTGAGCAAGATCTATCAAAACCCAACACACACTAACACACACTCACACACATCTCAGCTAACATCTCTGCTGGTGCTCACTGTTCCAGTGGAGTTTATGCATCCAGAACCCAATTATGCCTCACTAGCAAATAAGCCACCATTAGCGGGGTGCTAGCATGTGTCTCCAGGGGAGAAGGAGACGCCTTTAGCTCGTCGTTCGGCCTGCTTTCCTGCTCACTAAGACACCGATCAGCTCATAAAGCCATGAAACAGCAAAGGAAATCGTGGACCATCTTGACATTCATGTATGTTTTTCTGAATGCAAATATTAATATCGCAGTGGTCCTTTCATTCTACCTTAAGCTGATGTCCTTATAAAGCTTCCTTTCATGTTCATAAGGTAGGGGTTCAATAGACCATAAAGACGATGTAGCATTCATTTCTTAAAAAAGCCTGAAAAGACAGCAGTGCTGTCAAAAGAACCTCTGGGGACCAATAAACAAAGCTGCTTCATACCTTTAAATCAAAATTAACTGCTTCAAATACCTGTTAATGAAATATCAGTGATCTCAAAAGACTGCTGATCCTGAAAGAAATCGTTTTCAATAAAAGACTCAGTAGATATAATAAATACCTGTAATTGAAGGCGGATCCGGAATATTAGAGAAGTGATAACTATGTGTTGCGTTAGCACCTGGGTTTATCTTGCCAATGTGCCAGCCTACCTCACACTTTACACAATGTGTGCGCAGCCAGCAAGATGAAAGCATTGTGCAGAGAGAAAAAGAGAGTGGTTTTAGTATTTTATTATTTTTTTTATTTTGGGGAATTTTTGCTGGGTGTTAATTATCAGAGTCCTTAAAGAGTTAAGAGCGAGAAATGTGATTCATTATCAGTTAAACTAGCTCCTGCTGTGTTTAAACCAACCATCTTTTCCATTTGAGTAGCTTTGTGCTCATTTCAGGTTGGCAAATGGAACTTGATTGTAATTATCAGTTTGCCCGTTCTGTTAATGATTATTATTATTATTTTTTTTTTTTAATCACTGTTAACAACAGACCAAGGAAAAATCATTTTAGCATCAAATACTCTCTATCTTTTAGCTTAAGAAAACTGAGACTTGGTTAAACCAAATTTAATTTGTGTCAGAGAAGATAGATTAAAGTTATTTATAATATATATATATGTGTGTCAAGAAACGGACTGGTTTTTACAGTATCTGAAATTGCTTTGTGGGGGTAATTGTTGTTCAGGTTGATTTTCTTCATGCCACTGAAACACAACACAGATCAAAAGTTCCCCAGAGGAGCTGTAAGTGAGATGCAGAATCACCTGAGCGTAACTTAAAGCCTATAAAAAAGGCATCTGGACTTAATAGGAATTATCGAGGATGATCTCACCTCTTCGTAAAAGCTTCCTCCGAAACATTTCAGAGGACAGGGAAGCATCTTCAAGAATTCCTACCAAAAAAGGGCACGTTAATGAACTTCCTACTTTGATGGAGGAAAAGCACCATTCGTCATCTCACCACATGGAAACAAAAAAAACAAAAAAACCTGACATGAATAATATCAGATAATGTATTTTTGAAGGCAGCTTGGTGATTCAGAAGATGTTGTTTCGAATCAACAACAGCCGGTTATGCAGACAGATGTGTTTGATCTGCAGGAGAGCTCAATTATAATCACCAACTTTGATTAGCAACACATCTTGTTCAACATCACCCTCACATTATACTTCAATACTTTCTGCCACTCTTTCATACATACTTGGTGTGAATTATTGAGCCTCACTTTGATTGTTTCTTGATGCAACGTGGATGTTTTGGAAACCCTGATTTATTCAAGTTCTTTTCTTTTTGATACCTGACATTTACTTTTCCAGAGAGACCCATTATTTGCTCCACCAAATGCCAATGTCTATACAGGATATTCCTGTGAAACAAATATATCAGTGTGCAGACAGCAGGCTCTCTCCTTTCTTCAGGTTTCACACTTTCAAAGACTCGTATTATGAAAATGGAGAGAAATTCTAATTATCCCGAGCTTTGTTGTTGCATAATTATTATGCTGTAGTGGGGGGCAGTCGTGGATAGTGAAGCATAAAGGTGGATATAAATAAATTCCAGACCATAAGGAATTGATAAGTCCTCAAACTACAAGCTGAATTTGATGAGATATATCACCACAAGTGACATTTTGGACTGTTGCCTTTCATCATCTTTCATGGATTCCAGACCACAATTTCTGGTGATAATATGGTAAATTGTGCTTTTGTGATTTGACAAAAGAGTAATATATGTATGTATACGGAGAATAAAATTGGTCCTAATATTGACCCCTGAGGGACTCCAAAATTTCACTTGGAATGAGGGTAAACATGATCACTAGTAGACACAATTTCTGTCTAATATACCAACCCCATCTCTTTGTGGTTGACAGTTTCAAACACTGCACTTTAATCCAGCAGCACATGAACAGAGCATAAACCAGTATCAGCCAGATACTTTGTCACCTTAATAAGCACTGTCTCTGTACTGTGTTTCTGTCTAAAACCAGAAACCAGACTGAAACTTTGGTTCAGCGCTTTGGGGAGTCGTAATGAGGAGGAGTTGTAATTTTTTTCAAGGACTATTATAAACTGTAGTTTCAAAAACTTTCTGAGGTCATTGGAGTCAGAGGGATCCAGGCCAGCTTTTTGATGAGTAATAATAAGTGTCCATCTCACAGAAAGGATTGGAGGTTTCTTCAAGGAGGAAGCAGAAGAAAAGCCTCTTTATTCAGGATGGAAAACTTGTTTTCCAGCTGTAAAGCCTCAGCTGAACAGTACAGATGAGTACCTCAGAGGTCAGGGAGCAACTGGCAGCTTTCTTTTTAAACTAGGGATCATAGAGTGATGGTGTTAGACACAACTGAAAGATAAGACGAGATTCATGAGTCACCGTGGTAATTTACCTGAGGTGAACACAGTTTGTCAGTTTATGTCAGGTGGTTCAGCTGTTGGGAGTGAAATGCTGCAGCCAGTTACCCCCCAGTGATATCTAGACATGATCTTTGACGTAACTTTAACAGTCATAGCTTACAGTAATGGTGTGTTAAGGTCAACAGGAAGCGCTCCTTTTAACTGTGTTATATTAAAGCAACATCTTTCAGTTCCTATGAATCAGTTAAGTGCAGCTTTTAATTTTTTTGATTGATTTTCTTTGAAGATCAAATAATGTTGCAGCAGATTACCAAACATTGCTCATAGGCGCCCGTGGCTATGGTGCGGGTTACATTCTACATGTCAATCAGGTCGATTTCAACCTGAGTTCTTCTTCTGACAAAATGAAGCAAATTTCTAATTTCTTGGTGGATTTCAAAACTAAAGGCTTATTGCCCATTTTTCATGTGGTTTGAAGTATTTTCATATTGATTTTACTCCTTGAATCAACCTGATTTGCCTCGAAAGAGGTCAAGGCTGCGACAATTTCCATGTTTTTATCTCAAAAGACTTTTTTTTAAGACACCAAGGTCAAACTTTAAGCTCATGTGAGCTGCGTTTTTTTTTGTTAATTGTAGTGCCTCTTGTGGACAAAGTTATATTTTGATCTCTCTGCTGATCTTAAGGAAGCCAGTGTATCAATCATTATGAATATTAACAATCGGCAATGTGACGATAAACTGTTTCTTCAGTCTGGTGGTCTGATGCCTATATAATACAGAGATACTTGGCTTAGTGCTCATGATAGGGTGCACATTTGTGGTCTTAAAGAGAAAAATGGCATCCTGAAAAGCAGCTCACAGACTCTTTAAAACAATATTTTAAAGGAGCTTTTCAACCGTCATCTGTTTCTAAATGAAGTTTGTTGTGGCAGTGTGATGGTTTACTTTTATTTTTAATTAAAAGAGCTCTTCCATCCAAGGCCATCTGTACAGGTTTGAGTTGAGGTTTTTCAGAGCTTCCTGTTTTTTTTCCTCGGAGCAGTGACATTCATGTTATGCTGTAAAAACTTGCCTGTGAGCAAAGATAAGCAACAGGGACATTTGACATGGAACACCAGGGGGTTTCAGGGTTCAGCTAACAGCAGGAGGTCAAAGGTCTGCTGGTGGACTCCTGCTTTCGAAATTTGCCGTGGGGAATGCAAAAAAAAATAGGTAGCTCGCCAAATATTTACACTCGATATAAAGCTTAAGTCTCATTAAAAAGCTCATAAATTATATAAAAGCCTTCTTGTTATGAAGACCTTTAAAGTTAGTGTGTGTGATTTGGTTTTTTGAGGCGTAATTTTGATGAGGATGGACTTAAACTTCCTGACCTTATCTGTCTCAATAAAACTCAACATTGTCTCCAGTTGGCTGCAGAAACCCTAATTAACTGATAGCCTTAAGCACTTTTATGGCCTTCTTATACTGCTATTTGAATTCATTAGATATCTCAGAAAACCTCACAATGGCCTCCTATTGCATCTCTCTACAAGTGTATACGGTTCACCTCAGAGCTTTCCATGAAAAGAGCACTAATCGATACCTCTGTCTATTCCCTCCCTCTCTGTGGAGATTTAGAGACAAGTTTAGGCTAAGGTGATACCAGGATTGGAACAAAGTCACTTGAAAGTAATTCAAAGTTTGCCCGAGGCAGCTTAACTGTCTGACAAAGCAGCTCTGTGAGAGAGACGAGCTGCAGAGGAGAAGAGAGACACATTTGTCTTCAGGGTTAAGAAGAAAAAAAAAACTCACTTCATCAAATCTTTGTAAGGTTTCTGTTTGAGCGAGCAGATGAGATGTGTGAAATCCTGTGGCTGGGAATACTTTTATTAGCAATTTTAATGTCTGATGAGATCACACTTCTGCTTCGCAAGGTGTGTTTTCAGTGACAGTGTGCTGTGGATTGATGCTCACTTCACTACCTGTGGGGTTTTTTTTAAAATACATTTTGAAAAATAACTAATAACCAACAAAGGTTATTATTTCAAGAGCACTTTTTTCACCTTATCCAGAGTCAAAGAAAGAACGAGAGAAAGAAACTCATAAAACATATATAGCTATTGGAACAAATAACACATTCCATGATTGTTCTTTTGGAGAGAAACTGAGGAAATAAAATCCATGAAGAAACCATCATTTTGCTTCATGAAATCTGACATATTTTTTTAGACTTTTATGCTTTAAAGGAGGATACAGTGCACAAAACTGAAAATTAACTTTAAAAAAATAAGAGGAAAAAAAGGGAGGGATGTCTTATTTCCTATATTTTTAATGTACAATTTTTATTTATTTATTTATTTGGATTATTAAGACTGACATCACACCCAAGAGGCTAACCAATGTACACATCAGACTTTGTGATAATTCATTAAAGATCCCTCGAATGGTTGTGATCCACAGATAAACAGATTAATCTGTTGATTAGAAGGAAACACTTTCAGTTGTGGAAAGTTTAAATACTGAATTTACACATGCAGCGTGAGCGCCACGCACTACGCCGACAATGGATGATCTCCACAGAGCAGATCGTACCAAACAGGAAAACAGACACAAAAACGATCAGAGTATCCGGAAATTTCAAAATAAAGCACTGTGTCCTGGCTGACAATCGTAAAATTATCCTCGTATATCAAAACTACGTCACTGGAATATGGCCAGAAGCAGGTCAGGAAATCTGACGCCGTAAATGAAGAATTTTATCTTGGAGTTGGAAAACTTCATAGTTCTATACAACACAACACATCCTTTCTATAAGGACACCAACAGAAAGGGGAAGGACTGAAACTGCTGAAGGTTAGGGAGGGCCAGGTGAGTTTAACATGCAACTACGTTGTCATAGGTGTGATTCCTGTGGGAACATGTGGTTCTCCTGTGATCTTGTGTAACAGATATAGCGTATCCAGCTGCAATGGCGTGCGCTGTGGTTGTGCTCCAAAGACAGATCCAGTGTGAAGTGGCGCCCACCGAAAAATTGGGCATGTACGGAGTATGTGTGAATAAGGGGTCAGTGTCTGATATGTTTTCTCCAGCGGTTCTGGTTCTGGAACCAGTTCCATTATGGATTCTCAGAAACTTGCCCATGTTTATACCAGTTTTAATGGAACAAAGTAGGAGGGTGTTACCTCATTTTCCTGCTCGTTTTATCAACATAGAATTTGACACACCCACTGATGATGTCATGCTGGTTCCACTCATGAAAACATTTTTTTTTTCTTGTTCTGGCCGAGCAGGTGTGAAAGCCCTCTTAGCCTTTCAGCCTCAGAGTAGGTGAACCTGTTGCTCCCATTTTTATATAGAGCATATTTGTCAGATCATAGACTGAGCATGAACAGAACAACAGTCATCATGACAGAACCAAGCCTTCTTTTAGAGCGCCCCCTGGTGACTTTCTGAGATACAGGTCTGGGTCAAACTAAAGTGTTTTCCTTCCTCTGTTAGTTCTTTTCATGTTATTTTAAATGCAGGTATTAATGATTGGGCAAAGTTTAGTTTTAAATAGTTAGTTTTAGGGTGATGTTCAGAGGATGATCAGTTGGCTTTTCCAGTTTAGCAGAGAAATGGAGGAACAGTGAGAGAAAACGTGACAAACACTAACAGAACACCCACTGAACCTTGCATAGTGACTGTGACATAATGACAAATGACTGTCTGCTTCAGATCAACACAGGAATCTGTTCTGCTGTGAAATGTTCCAACCTGAGGGTTCATCTGTAAGTCAAATGTGAGTGTGTGGGCTCAGCAGAAGAGGTGTGACATCGGTCATGTGGCTTCATCAGTTCGCTTCTACACATGCTATGACTGCATCAGTGCAGCACATCAGTGCCTATTGTGATGGTGGATATGGAGAGGTGATGTCAATTTAATGCGAAGTCAGTGGGTCAGAATTACAGGGGGAAAAAACAGATCAAGAGATTTAGAACCATGGTTTCAGGCTCACCCTCCAAAGTCCCCGAATCACAATCCAATCTAGCATTTATAGGCTGTCACAGTCAGACCATGAGGGATCTATATCTTTCACTCACAGAAATCAAAGTATCTGCTGTAAATGTCTGGGTGCCAAATACAACAGCACACCTGCAGAGGTCCAGTATCTAGTCAGGTCCTGATCTGATGAGAGAGGGTGTGAGGAAGGTGGTCAAATGTTAGAGACCACCTTCTGTCAAATCCAGTCGCTGGGTCAAAACTAATTTTTGTATTCCACATGACTTTTGGAAGCAGACAAAAGTCTGACTGACAAGTTTAAACCTGATCTATCGTGCTGAATTCATACTAATATCAAAAACATCTGAAAATATAAAACCCTCACGATAGACACTGATTGGTTTGGGTATATATATTTTCAAGACAGCCCTAAGTAGCTGCACGCTGTCTTGGAAGCCTATAATTAAAGCCTGAGAGGTTTCTGTCAGTAGGGAGCACATGTCATTGAGTCAAAACACTTAAGATGTCTACCTACCAGACTTCTAAGATTGCAGGAATGTGCTCCTGATGTGGGGCTCAACCTGTTCCCTCTGTCAGATAAACATCCTCACAGTGATGTTGCCTCAGGCTGGCTTCCTGTGGAGGTCGGGTCGGGGCCTGCAGCTCTGAGGCTGCTCAGACTCCTGAAAGTCTCAGTCATGTGCCAAGAACTGAAAAATGTTTATTTGTTCCTGTGCAACTTTTTTTCCCCCCCATAGTCTGACTCCTTAAAAATAAAATCTTTGGGTGTTTTATATTGTTTTTGTTGGGTGTTTTTTCTCAGGTAAATGCAGATTTATTTTGCAGTAAGTCGTGAGCGTTGTGTTAAATTTATCCTCAGTCTAAGCTGGATGTTTTTCCGTGCTCAAGGGCCCTTTATTGAATTTATGATCACATTTATTTCAAGCCACCGACTGTGATGTCCCCTTGTTCAAGGGAGGTAGCTCTGCTATTACTCCTGGCCCCTCTGGACATAAAAGAATGCTTACATAATGCTCATTTTCTCTCAGCAAAGTGCATTTAACTGGAAATAAAACCTTTGGACTGTGGAAACATGCATCTTATCGTACGATGTGATGACTGTCCAGGAAGTTTTAAACTGGGTGGTGCGCTCCCGAAAACTGATGAAGCATGTGCAGCTCTAGTTGTGCAGAAAGTCCTCAAACTTAAATATAAAAAGTTGAGTTTGTTTGTGCATACTCTGCAGTAACTTTTTTTTTTTTACAGCTCATAGATACCACCTGCTCAAATACAATATGTCCCTCCAGGGTTTTTTTTTTTTCTTCTGAAAATTTGAAGCGTGTTTTTCTAACTCTAGTGGAGAACAAACGACAAGCTGCATTTACCTGCGGTAATGTGCTGCACTTTTTCTAATGTCTTTACAAAGATCTGTTACTGAGAACACACAAGTGAGGAGTCTGGAAAGAAGTTAATTCATCCAATTCTTTACTTTCTCTCTCTCTCTCCTTCTTTCATTTAATTTGTGTTATAAAGTTAAACTCGTATAACTTTGGTTTGTCCTTTATGTTACTTCCCCGCCAGCCAGGGGTGTATCTCAGCAAGAAAGTGACTTATTCCAAAATGTCAAATTACTCTTCGGAATAAATTATGACAAACACACACACACACACACACACGCACACAAACCGACAAATGCAGTTAGAAATAATGATATTTAAACGTACTGAACAGCAGAAGTCCTCTGACCTTATTGAATTCTGTTTTCAGTCAAATGCTGAAAATTGTTTCATCACAAACAGTAAAAACCCGATGCTTTAGTCCTTCAAATATAATTACCTTACAATCAGGATCCTTGGGGAAAGTTATTTTCTAAAACTTCTTTTAGAAATGCTTTATAAATGTTTCCAATTTTTTTTATAGACTTTGATGTGATTCAATGGATGGACTGGGATAAAAACCAGTGACAATACTCTGTCACTGTCCCCAGTCATTGAGTTCTTCATGTCTTCAGAGAGTCTCTGATTGTCAAAAACATTAGCATGTTGGCATTTAGCTCAAAAACACCAAAATAATCCCCAGCATGCTTAGTTAAATGTTGTTTATTTGATGATTTGTTCAGTTTAAGCTCCAATTAGCACGTGATTAAAGGATAATTAAGTGTACCTTGGTCGTTACAGTTTCATAAGCAGAAGTTTAAACGTGTTTTTGTCAATAAATTTTGTATTTGGTGAGGAAGAGAAGGTGAATTAGTGCTGCGTCGGGGTCACTCTGTTTCTTGCCAAGGTGTCAGAGGAGCAATTGGAGTTAAAGCAGCGTTCAAGACCTCTGACAGCATCTGCATTCACTCTCCGATCACATGCTGTTTAGCCCAGGAGCACTAATTAAATTTGGAATCCAATTATGGAAATGGTAATGAAATTTCCAAATGGGGAAACTCGTAATCTGCTCATTGAGGTGTTTAATTACAGGCGGGTCTGTGCATCACAGATATGTTATACCTCTGAATTGGCCGACGCAGACGTGGACATGAGGCTGAGGCTGTGTGGTGGAGGAGAGGAGGCTGAGTACTGTAGGCGTGTGTCTAATGCTACTGTCTGTGTATGTTCTGGCTGAGTGCCATTAAGTGTCTGAGAGACATGTCAATGTTTATGTTCTGAACATGATTTTAATGAAGGGATATGTGTTTGCCTGTACAGGAGCAGAAATATTTAAGTCTACTGTAATTTTCTTTTACTTTTTAACTCATTGATGTTTATAGATGTAAATTTGATTACAACCATTAAATGCGTTTATAGACATCAATTCTGTAATTCAACAGGTGGGGGTGGTGTCTGGTGGAGCTCGTCTATCAATATCAGGCTTGTGAACTCCTGTAGGTGTCAGCGGGGCTCTCTTTGGATGAGAGATCAGCAGAGATATGAGAAGAAGATGCGAGATGACAGAGACATGGAGAGTCGATGCAAGTCGGAAAAGTTCAGGCAGAGAACGTGTCGCGGTAGTTCGGAGAGAGAGAGAGAGTGTGACGCGATCATGAGAAAAGAGATCATGGAGAGCATTTAAGGATGGAGCTTCAGAGATGAGCGCTAACTAAAAAAGTGTTTTCAGTTTTGTTTTTTTTTTTAAAAAAAAAAAAAACAGGAAGTGAGATGAAAGAAGAGAGCCTACTTCTTCTTTTTTGGTAGTATCAGAGTTTACATAGTCATAGAAAACCAAATTCTGTGGGTCTTGAAAGATCGGTCAAATTTTTTTTTTTAAAAAGTAAATAAATAAAAAATCGTTCTGAAAATGGTTGGCAGCTAATGAGTTAAACTTGGCCAAACTTAAAGTTTCATTTTTATAAATGAAATTTTAAATTTAAGTAAAAGAAAAGACATTTTAAGTTGCTTATTGTACAGCTGTGTTAAATGCTGCATTCCTGTTTGCCATTGCTTCATAGCAACGGTCTGTTATTTCTTAACAGCATACTATAGAAATGGCTCTAATAGTAGGGTTCATCCAGCAGACTGTAATAATTTGAATCCATTTAGTGGTGGGGGAAAAAGAAAAGAAGCAGGAAGAGTGAAGAAAGGAGGGGGGCTAGGCCTAAAAACTGTAATCAACAGCAGAGATTTTTTTTTTTTTTTTTTAAATTGAGGATTGTGAATGGAGAATGCATTTATTCCATTTAACACTTTTGCACCAATTTGCACAGAATGTGGCTTTGTATGATATCAGCACCCAGTTCAGTCTTTTTAGCACAGGTCCTTCCACCAATTTATTTTTCTTTTCCCTGCACAAATGGGCCAGCAATTTTGTTTTGAATTTTGGTACGCTGGTCTCAGAAACCAGCCTCTTTCAGCCCAGTGCTCTGTCTCGCACTCTATTCAGCGATTCTCAGTGTGGCTGTGTTTTTGGCTCTCTTGTCCCTCAACAGTCATTTGCATTCCCTTCTACATAGCTTTCCTCTAGTGTCTGACTTCTTGTCTAATAAGGCTCACTTGTACCTGCTGTAAGGATGTGAAATTTTGCCAAAAAATGGGTTAGACAGCAGAGAGTGAATGTTTTAGTTTCAGTAAATGCATGCCAATCAAATGAGTCACCTCTCAGGCACCGTTTACGCGACAACGTTTCACTTGAAAACACAAAAAAAAGTAGTGGAAAAAAATCTGCATTTACACAGAAACACTGAGGGACTGGAAACACTGTAGTATGCATGCCAGGCCTGTAGATGGCGATATAACTGCAGAGTATTTTGGTAGCCCTCCGCTGAAGAAGAGGTGGGCTGATCATCTGGTGTATCCACCTGTTTCTTCAGAAGCCTTTGGGTGTTGGCTTCTGCCTGCTGTGGTCGACTTCCAGTTGCCGCTGCTGGCAAGCTAGCTCAAAACAACTAGCGTGAAACCATTAATGCTACACAGGGCTCAGTGTAAATTTTTTTTAAAACATCCGCACTATGACTCCACCTCCGATTTTTGTTCATTTTGTCGCTTTCTTGCTTTTAAAAGGTAGTTATTAGAACGAGTATGACAGCTAGCCATCGTCACCTTTGTGGTTTGCATGGCGACGTAATGAGCAAAACCAGCAATCGCAATGAACTATGGGTAGTCAGGAAAAAGGTGGATATAATGAATGCGTCTTCACTGAGTGCAGAAGTGGTGCAACATATTCACATTTTATTAAAGGCAGTCAGCAGATTCAGCAGCACAAGCAAAACACGATAATCCTCCATTGTTACTGTTGCTCAATCTGCGCATCAACAATACTTTTGCATTTCATCCTAAAACTGTTGTTAAGGAAACAGGACTTTTAACATCATGCTATTCTCTTTGTCTGACAGACGCCTTGCTTAACTTTGAATTGTCTCTGAAACAATAAAGAGGAAGAAGGGCTGAAATGATCAAAGCAAGTGGTGCTCCATCTTTTTTAAAGTCATGGAGCAGAAATACTGAAATTGAAAGCTAAATGGCATCTTTTTCTCCTGTAAACAGTCAGAATCTTTGATTGACAGATTGTGATTGACAACAAGCTCTTGGTGGCAAACAATCACTGACAGGTTTGACTAAAACAACAGTGTGGTCAAAATATGTTTATTTATGGCTTCTTAATTTGTTTGCTTGCTTAAAATAGTGAAGTGACATTTGAAATAAGCTGCTTTAATAAAAATCAGTTGAATCTAGGCATCATATTATAACAGGATGATTTAAAGAACAAAACAAAGAGGGGGGTTGAAGGACGTTTGTTCTTCTGCTTTTCTGAGTACTGAGGAATCACTGCACACCTTTGGCCACAACAGTCTGACCGTATGCAGACGAGTTCAAAGAAACGGATCAATAAAGACACTGCAGATGTGCCCTACTCAGACTCAGAGAACATAAAATTTAATATCTTTGAAGTTTCGAAGAGGGAACAGACTGTTCCTTGAAGTGTGTGCTTCAGTCAGTTCATTGTGCCCTACCTGAGCAAAGAGCACAGACTGGAGTCATCCATCGCCCCCTCTGAATTTGCTCTCAACACCAAAAGACGAACTCTAGAAGCACTCAGAGAGGTGTCATCATACTGTGCTCTGAACCAGTTCCTCATATGAACAGAAAAGAGTCATTTTGTTAGCAAGGCATAAGGAGGAACCGTTTGAGAGGAAATCATCAATAGTCAAAGTGATGTAAATCCCATCTCACATGACCGTGGTCCTGATATCTGTGGTAAAAATCTCGTGATCCTTACACACAATCTACGGAGCTTTTAGAGGCTTTTTTATTATTCAAGTGTAAAAAGATTAATGCACAAAAAAAGTTGCAAAACTAACTCACTTTTTATGTACAGTACATTCAGAATCCTGATATGTGAGACAATGTGGGGCGAACAGATTAGCTTTTCAATTTGTTTATTCTCAAAATTCACATGATGAAAAATATTCCTTATTTCAGTGCAGGCAGCCAACTGGTCTTCTGATCGACCCCTTCAAAGTAAAATGAAAGCCAACACGTCAAATACACCGGCTGCGTCTGCGTTGCAGCTCCGCTCCACTGCGTGTTGACTGGGTTTGTCAACTCACACTGGCTGCATGTTCAGTCCAGCAAGCCGCAGGACTGACAGACAGCTGGAGTCGTGAGACTGAGGAATTCCCGCTCTTTCCTCTCCTTAAATAAACCTTGCTTCATTCATGTTGTGTTGTTAAACCTCAAACCTGTTGATTCCTGACGTGTCTTCGCTCATTGTGACTTTTTCTTGCATTGGTTAAGCTGAATACGATCTAGTTTTGACACGGTTTGTTTTATTTTGAAAGCCTCAGACTCTTTTTACGTAGTTTCTGTTCACTACTTCCTGTCACGCTCGATCTTCTCTGCTCTGAATTGAAGCATCACAGCCCCGGCATCCGGCAAAAATAGGATGGCTGCAGATTAGCTGCGACCTATCGGACCAGCCACGCAGCTGAACCGCAACAGAACGGTGGGACTCTACGAGGTCTTGTGTCCCTTGATGTGCTATGGTACCGGATCCCCAGACTTGGCGCTTGCTATGGCCTCGACATGGGTGGATGATTGTGGGGTGCCCTTGGGCTTCCTGGTGGTGGTCTACTGTACCCTTCTGGGGCTTGGCTCTTTGGGGGCAGAGCATGATCCTGGCCTCACCACTACATGCTATTGCTTGGACCCGGACCCACACCTGTGGGGGGGATTGTAGGGGGCTGGGTGGACTGGGGGTTGGTGGGTGTTGGGTGTTGTGCGCGGTCTTGTCCTACTTGTCTCTTCCTACCTGCCACTAATTCCCCTTCTTTCACAGTGTGGTGTAGCACGGCCCTCCCCTCCAGCTCACATTGGGGAATAAATAAAGTTTGATTTGACAGAGTAGCCTACATGGAGGGCTGGTGATGGTCACTGACAGCAATGACTCATAACTACTCATGTTTCACTGCAATAGAAAAAATGCATTGGTCTTTCAACATCAACATTGGACACAGTGCTCAACCAGAAGGACAAATGTAGACAAAGGGGTAAAAAAAAAAAAAAAAAATGAAGGCTAACCAAGTTTTACAACTTATGCTCACAATACTTCTATATGTCTTAGTTCTTTTAAAACTTTGCTCTTCAGGACTGTAGATTTACTTTTTTTCTGATAAACTGATATCTCTAGTCTTCCAAATATTTATTGTTACAGACTTTCCACTTCAATCTTTACTGATGGCCGTCAAACATCTGATGAATGTTAATATATTCTACAGGAGTCATACATTCACTTTTATGAAGTTCAAAAAGGATTTTTTTTTATTCAATACTTCAAGAAATATTTTTCTTACTTAGTGCTCACACTTGATTTTTTTTAAGATGACAGATATCTTAAACTCTTGTTAAAGGAAGAAGTACACCAGCTTTACCAGGTATGTTTTAGTCTGTGGAGAAAACATGATTTTTGCAGAAGGCTGTTGAATATGTAATATCTTTCCTCACACCACCACTTTTGCGTGCCATACAGGCACACAAGGGATTGTCTTATGACTTCCATTCTTCATGTTTATGAATTTGTCAGATTATGTTATGGGGTTGGGGGGATAAGTACTTGGTAACGTAAAGGAAAAACATTTAATCATCGCTAACACTAGGACTGTAAAGGAACGGGTCCCCTTGTCTCTGTGCTCCACCAGTTTCTCCAAGCATTTGGTTTTGCTGCAGCTGGGTTGACAGAGCAGTTAGTTGAAAGCTTGTTCCATCTCATGCAGACACTCAAGTAGACCTTGTGCTTCTATAAATGCTGAAAGCTCTGGCTCAGTGTTCGAATTGTGATACCTGGGAGTGAGAACAGGCCAGGGTCTTTGAACTAACCCATATACTGTTTGTACTGGACCTGGATTCAGTCAATAATGGGGGTCTTGATGTTCGGTCATTGGCCTCTCTAAATCAAACATGACTAGTTTAGAATCTTTCATTGCACTCCTTTGAAGAGAATAACTGACTGGTTAAACACACAAGGGGAAATGATGGAGGAGTTGGGTAAGGGGAGGAGGTTGTAAAGGAAATGAGACATGGGTGTGTGTGTGTGTGTGTGTGTGTGTGTGTGTGTGTGTGTGTGTGTGTGTGTGTGTGTGTGTGTGTGTGTGTGTGTGTGGTTAGAAGGCAGAGAGGCCGTGATGAGCGAGAGGTAGACATCGAACTGAGGTTGGAACAAAATCATTTGTTCCTTTGTTTCTGTTTTTGTTTCCTGGCCCTGTTAGAGCTCCTTCCTTTGATCAGTGCCTCAAAGCGTGTAATAGTGCAAAGCACTGCATATGTCAGATTACCATGGAAGGGCTGCAGGGGCAGAACCAGCTCCAGTCTCCCACAGAGCCAGCCTCAAAGTGTTCATCTTCCTCTGAGACACGATCCAGTGTCAGATTTCTGTCCACTGATTTGCATCTTTATTTTTAGGAGCAACTGACAGTGAGCAATCTGGATAAAAGATGTGCAGCAGCATGGATCTTGATAATGCTAATGAAAAATGAACACCTCTGCAGGGCAGAGGTGAGCGGGGGCAGCAAAGCCTCTTCAGAAACATAGAAATGAGGAGTTTGAATAAAGTAGGTGTTAAATCCTGACATTTGAATGAAGTGTATGGGCTTCAGTAGGATTTTGGAGGTTGATGCTGAAAAATAAATGAATGGAAATGATCTCATTCCACAGCTGAAAACATTCTGTTGATGGAGTTTTATGAGAGACATATCAGGAACTGGACTTTTGCTTTGGACCTTTAGTTGTTTCATTGAAAAGAATTTGCTGGTAATCTTTCATATGTTTAATGTACATCACGGTGAACAGGATTATAAACACTTAAGCTGCTGAATATATTTACTTTCTAAGTCTTCCTTCTAGATATCTGCCTGATCCTTATCCACAACTTAAAATGAGATTATCAGCACCGATATAAGTTATTTATAAACGCTATTTCTTGGCTTCCCGATCGGGTCGGACAAGACCGGATTGATTTACGGCATGTTGAAGTCTCTGTGATGAAGTTTAGCAGAGAGACGAGAGATCTGTGTTTTTCTCAAGCGGCAACCTCCGGTCTGAAAATATGAGACAATGCAGAAGAGCTAAAGTCTGCTGTTCCTCGAGTGTCCGCTTGAGGCTGGCTCCGGAAGTACCGGAAGTCACGCACACACCAAGCCAAAAAAAAACTGTTCTCACGGCCGAAATAAACACGTTTACAGCTTGGTACAAAAAATATCTCCCATTTGAATCGCTAATTTCACTAACGGCATGCTATGTACGGGGGTGAATTTTTTTCTAACTCTGCAATTCAGACAATATTAAGATCGCCTGTTCGTCCAATCAGGGACAAACAGGCTCAGCTCATGTAATTGCTGGGCGCCCTATGGCTGTTACCGTGGATACTCAAAGCCTGCCTCATTTCCAATATGGCCACGCCGGATGTTTTGCTTCAGAAATCCTTTTCAGAAACAGACGGGTGACGTCCCAGAGACTACGTCCATTAATTATACAATCTATGTTTTTTTTCTGCTGAAAACAATTTCTGCAACTCTTAGGAAAAATGATGTGGTAATCTGATGTTAAGCTCTCATGAGAACAACCGAAATTTTTATCTAATATTGTTGTAAAATGAGATAATAGAAGAATATATAAATGCATATCTACTTTTGGCTTGACTTTAAGTCTCACAACAGCAATGATATCATGTATGTTTTTTCAAATATCAGACAATTTGTTTTAATACAAGTTAAAAATAAAAAATTAGTTCATGGATGTAACTTTGTCATCCAATGTAATAAAATCTGTTTCAGTCTAAATAATAGTTTTGTTTTTTTTTGGTCAACTTTTGTCATATTTTGACAGCCCAACCACACATTAAAACCAATCCTCTGGTCGCTTTGTCTGCCAATCAATCTCCTGCGAGCCATTTGCTAAAACTACCTTTAATTGGCGTTCCTAATTACTCACTCCTCGTATCCCCAGTGGCTAGCCAAATCAGCGAGGAAGCCAAATGAACTCTGCCTAACCAATTAGCTGAGTGGGCCGCCCGAGCTAATGACATGAACAACAGTCTGTAACTGCCTCACTGCTGCAGGAGGCCCTTAAGGTCTGCAGGATCCCTCCCTCACAGAAGATTTGGGAAGGATTTCAGTTACCGAGCTGACTGCAACATTAATTACTTTGCAGAGTTGGAAGTATGATGTAGCCTCTCTGCCCTCTGGGGCCACAACTGAATTTCTTCAATTGACCTGAGCTGGAACATTTAAAACAAGCTGACTTTAACAAGAGCACTACCTGAAGACTTTGAAATGGCCAAGAGGATCACACAAAGATTGGGAAGCTTTTACTTATCACTATATAATGATGCAATTCAGGCCTATAATAGCAGCAATTCAGAGCTCTGTCTAAGCACGGATTAGCTTATTTCCCTTTATTGCACTTTTTTTTTCCTCTTGTTATATTTTTCACTGCCCTCGAGTGTGGAGTTTAGTCAGCAGAAGTATCCAGGTTTAAAGATCTTTTTAAATGGATCAGGTGTCATAAAACCGTTTGGGTGTTAGCACTCAGCCTTTGGGTTAAATTACCTTCACTGATTTGAAGGTAAAGTGGATCATCATTAGCATCTGTTTTCAAACGATAGGAAAAAAAACCCATTGAGGATTCCTTTCCACACAAACTGACTCATAGACACAAATTGTTTTCCTTCTCTTTTCCTGTGTTGCTGTTCAACAATGAAACCTCGTTATTATCCTTCTTTTCCATTTCCATATGAGGATCAAGGCGCCAGAGGTAGAAACCTCACTTTGACTTTCAAATTGACATTTTGCAGGACCAGTGTCACTTAATGTGAGGTGTGTTGCTCAACCCTGCCCAGCTGTTCTAAAGTAAGCTTTGGTAACAATGCAGAATGCACTGTAACTCACTATTCGTCCGCATTGAGTGTATTAATGTTGGAGGCAGAGCATAGATATTAGCACCATTAGCACAAACCAAGAGATGTGGTTGAGTCCTGTAGTGTTGCTGTGCCTACCACCAGCTCCTCTACTGACACCAAACTGGACGGCAACTAACGTTAGCCTGTCGCTACGTTATTTCAACTTCTTCTCCTTTGTCTGCTGGAGTCTGATGACTCGAGCAGCTGTTTTTTTGCTGGGTGGATTGTGTTCCCACTGTGACTGAACCCTTTCCAGGGTTGAATCGGAAGCGAGCTGAGCTTTTATTTTGCATGAGGGTGTTATTATTGTGTCTGAAGATGTCCACAAAATAGAAGAAAGGGCCTGTTTTGAAACAACTCTAATCAGAGGCCTGTACTACCAATCCAAATTTTTATCTTATTAAGCTAACTTTAGGCTAAACCCTGGATTTTCAGTCACTTCTTAGCTGGATAAATCATCTTGGTAACTGATGCTGAATGGCTAACCTGCCCCAGAGCAGGTTAAGATCTAGATAAGAGTTAAATTAATCCAGGGAATTGAGAGGGATCCCGGATGTGTTAATCCAGCTTCGAAGGACAGGCCTCTGGTTGTGAGAGCACTATTCGGCCTTGATTTTTGGTCATTACTTCAGAGAAAAATGTAAATGAGTTCTCATCATGAGGTCTCCATGCTTTCATGTCATGCTTTGAGGATGTCCAATTTAAACGAGATAACAAAACGCACCTACCATCATTCTCTTCATGCCCTGCAGGGGCGAGCGTCTGTCTCTCTTCCCACATCCATAACAGTGAGAAATGAGTTGGGGTCAGTGGTGCCAAAAAACAAATCAAGCAGGTTAACCCAGAAAATGAAGACGCTCAGCTGTCAACAACAGATCCCTTCTCCTCCTGTCTGCAGAGTAGCCTAGATAACATCTTCTCAATATAGTTTCTTCCATCGCCATTGGCTATTGCACTAATTTCTCATAACTGCCTGCTGTCACTCAAATTGAGCGTGCCCTACAAACCTTATTAAGAGCTGCTGCAGTGAAAGTGATCCAGCAGAAGGCTTTCTGAAGCATCCTTTAGATTCAAGCTTGTATAAGAAGAGGAAGAGAGAAAAACAGGATCATAAAGACACTTTTTATTCTTCCTGTTTGAAATGGCTCACACTTATCAAGACTCCAAAATAACCTTTCCTTGAGACATTATGTCAGTGTTCTACAAAGCCAAGACAAGTTATTTTGTTATGGAGAAAACCCTTGTAACTCAAAAAGTCCTCGATGATCACAGTGAGTTATATTGATTTTTGTTCACGCCTGTCGTCGGTGACCTTTGAGGATTTGGTTTCATGGCTGTGTTGAACATTGAGAAGGTTATCTTAGCATATGAGCAAATTAAAAATACA
This sequence comes from Labroides dimidiatus, assembly GCA_030710495.1. Classification (NCBI taxonomy): domain Eukaryota; kingdom Metazoa; phylum Chordata; class Actinopteri; order Labriformes; family Labridae; genus Labroides; species Labroides dimidiatus. The sequence goes on from CM061160.1 coordinate 20,910,837, forward strand.
AAAAGTCAAAAAGAAGAGCCACTTGATGTGCTCCAGTCTTTGTATCCATACTGTTGAAGTGACAGCATTTTGTATGCTCATGTTTGGACTCTTACTGTAGTAATTAGTGTCCTGTGCAGAGTACTTCCTTTGCTCCAGCTGACACATCTTACACTTTTGTCACAAACTCTAAGAGACTTCACAGAGTTTCCTCTGTCACAGCTGAAATAATTGGTCTGCCCATCCCCAATTTGTGTGACCCTTTCGCGGCCGTGCCCTGGTATGGGAGACACACACAGTTACACTGTCAGCACAAATGGTTTCAGAGGCATTTCTGCCGCACAGAAAACAGAGTGCTTCATGCATACCAGTATACAGTGCTGCAGGCTCTGTTTCTTATTGTTGTTTTCAGTCTGTGGCACATTTTGGAGGGAAAATTCAGCATTAATTTTGACTTAAAGACCAAATTTTAAAAAAAAAACCTAAACCTTAAATATGTTTTTTGAGCATCCTGTTCTACAACCACAGGTTTGACTTTCCCTGTGGATAAACAATTGCCGTACTTCAGGGAAGGCTTTCCAAAATAAGAAGCCTGAGAAGCTTTTTACTGAGGCTTGGAAACATTTTAAGTGTTCGATGTCTTTAAAGTTAGGGCCGTCTACATTTCTCCTTGTGTTCGAATGGGGTTGTTCAAATTTCTTGTCAAGAGTAGGGGAGAACAGGGTTAGTCGTCACACTTTTTACTCTAGTGTGAATTGCTCATCATCAAAACATCTTTCAACAGTCATTCCTACGTTAAATTGAAGCTTAAGTTGTTGGCTTGAAAGGTGTTTCACTCTCATTTTCAGACTAATTGTAACAAAGAGGTAATTAACTATCGAAGACATCCAGGGTTGGATGTCACACACTGTGGGGTTGTTTGTCATAAATTTATTTTAATGGGGAAAATATTTTAAAGGACACGGGAAGGCAGAACTACATTTAAAAGTTAAATTGACAAGTTGACAGATACATAACTCAATACATTTTAACACAAAATGAGCAAAGAACATGAACAGGAAACACATCTTTAGACCAGCCTACTGTATATAACATATACAGATATATGGGACAACCAACCCCAAGTGGAATTTCTTGCTAGCATCAAGGCTAACAACCATCTAACAACTATTTAGCTAGCTAATAACAATCTAATTATTAGCTTTCCCTTCACACTTTTAAGGGTAACAGTTGTTTTTTTATGAACTCATTGTGTAAAAGTCTAGAAGAAAATACTGAGGAGCTGAATAGTTACAGTTTGACATGGAAAACATAAAAAGTCCTTTTAGCTCAAGTTCAGCTGTCTGACTCCAGAGAAGGCTGTAGGTGAGCTCTGATCCTAGTTCTTTAGATTTCCATTCCACAATTTACAGCGCCCTCAGGTGGAGAGATATAATGAATGTGACAACCAACCCGTGTGACAACCAACCCCATTCTCCCCTAAATGTATTTCTCACAATGGGTGCTGGTCAACTCACCCTCTGTTGGGGAAATCTACGCTATCAACCACTACAGACGGGAGCAGCTCTCGTTAGCTTATTCTAAGAAAGTCACATCCAAGAACGAGTGTCAGTGTAAAGTTACATCCAGAAATGTTCATTTGGAGTCCTGAAGGCACTTTTTTGCATTATTTACAGCACTACAGTAAAGAGACCAGCTGGAGAGTTTGACCACGTCAACTGACCTTACTAGTGGGGCTTATTTAAACAGTCAGGTTGGAGCTGCATCCATTTATATTTCATACACAAACTATCTTTATTTAATCTACTGCGTATGCATTTATCCTCTACTGAATTAAACTTGAATGATATTCACACCTGACTTGACTTGGAGTAACAATAAACGCGGTTCAGTGATGAATCTTCACATTACAAATTAAACATTTGCAGTAACACGACACATCTTTCCTCCACAGTCTTTTTGTGGAGACAGGTGCCGGCTCCCTCTACCTGTCAGCCACCCGCTCGAACTCCGTCGTATCATTCCTTTATCTCTATCTGCATCATGGCTTCATTAACTCGTTCATTTCCTTGTTTTGATCGTCAGAGGTATTTGTTTCACATCTCTGGTAACAATACCCTCTGTGTTTCTTTTGTCTCACCGATAATTTATAGCGCTCTTCTGTCTTGGAACTGCTGAAGCGTGAAGTAATCTGCACCTGTTGGAACGCCACATCGAGGGTGTGCTTGATGTGGGTCTCTTAGTTTGATTAGAGTTTAATAATTACAGTGAGTAATTTTAGTGACCTGAAACCATAAAGGTCTTAATCTGAGGCGTATGGCTAGAGTCCGTCTAGGTCCTGTCCTTTCTTTCTTTCTTTCTTTCTTTCTTTCTTTCTTTCTTTCTTTCCTATTTACCTACCTACCTATCTACCTATCTATCTACCTATCTACCTATCTATCTTTCCTTTGTGAGGTTATTACCGAGGAACATTTTGTGACAGCAAAAAAAAAGTTATGTTTTCACTAAAATTCGCTAAAGGCAAATTAAAATGAAAAACAAATGCCTGCAATTTATTAGGAAGATCTAATGAAAGATGACCTCATTTCTGATTTTGACCACTCTATGAATTTTGCACATTTTTTAAATGTTAGACCCGTTTATTTTATTTTAATTTATTTTATTTTCTAATATAACTACACAACAGAGAATACTAGTCCTTGCATTGTGTGTTTTCTTTTTTATTTCTTTTGTAAGGATGAGGACATGGAAGGCGTGCAGATCCAGTCTGTCAACTATTAATACATGACAATTTATCATAAAAATGGATAAAGCCTGGCTTCTGCTGACTTTTTCCCCACAAATGCACCTTCCTTTCTTTGACGCTGTTGGAAAAAAAAATAATAATAATAATTATAATGATGATTAGTATTGTAATAATCACAAACTGTCATGCCAGAATTCTGCTCCATGTGATTGCAATTTTCTTCTTATCTATATTACGTATTTATTGAGGAGACAAAAATAAATCTGAGATTTTTACAGAGGTGCTCAGAGTTCCCCAAAAAAGGCATAGCCTCCCCTCTTAATTATATGCTGTCTCCTTGTTGGGAACAGTCAGAAAAAGTTGCCATGAATAATTAAATAAATAAATAAATAAATAAATAAATAAATGAATAAATAAATAAAGGTCTGAATTCCAATGGACTCTATGAAATCAAAGAAACGCTCACACACAAACAACAAAAAAAAGTTTCCATGAGGAGACAGAGAGAAAGTTTATCCCTCCCTCCCTCTCTGACTCAGAGGAGCACGGCTGCCTGCAATCACAGGAGAGAAGCTACTGAATGCTTTTTGTCCCTGTGCCCAGCACCTGCTCATTAAAATCACTTTTCAAAGAGAGAGGTGGCTGATTTTCATGTAGGAAAGTGTGGGTGGCACACTCGCACACTCTGGAGGAAAGTTACTGAGGCTCTGAGCCCAACATGTGCACCTGTCCATATCAGTCCCTATAAGTGCTCTGCATGCACACAGCAAGAAAGCTAATCCCCAGATGTTCCGTATATAAATACATGAGGGTAATTATAGTTTATACTGTATATAGTATAATTACAGGTCTAAAACTATAGATTCTTTAATATCCTTTTGCATCCATGCAGTTATGTGCTTATGCTGACAAGAACCTCAGCTCATCTCTCTCTGTTCCATCCGTAGAAGAGCAACAGATCTACTTCTGGCTTCTTTAGGTGTAAGCATCCACCGAGTGCTATAGCTTGACTGTAACTACAGCGCTGCAGCTGCCTTCTTCTCTACCGCAGGCTATTACCCTCAAGCTAACTCTGTTAGTTCCCATGAGTGGGAAAGAGGATAAAGCTACTTCCTCATGCATTCCTTCAAGCATCTATCCAACTGAGAGCTCACTGGGATATTTATGATGGATATTTCATGGACTCAATGGCTTTGTGTCAGGGATGGATGCACTCTTGCCTGTTTTTATTCCTCCACTGTGCATATTTATGTGGGAAAAATAAAATATCTCTGGAACCCTGACTTTCTCTCCTGTGTTAAAGAAGAAATCTAATGCATGCTGTTGTATTGTAGCTTCACTGGCAATACAGAGACATTTTATCAGAGGACTTTTCTCTTTTTTTTTTTTTTTTTGCCTATTTGATGAAAAGGTATCTTTTTTTCCAGTTGTTCCAGAGCTGTTTTTTTTTTATGCTGTGTTGACTTATACCATTGCACTATAAGTGTTTCACATTGTTTACACACTGTATTGTCTGTGCTATTATAAATGTAGCACACATAGCTACTTCAGCTCAGTTCTATCAAGTCTTTAGGTCCAGTGATAAGAAAAGCAGAGGCAGGAATAGGATGAAGCTGATAAATACTATCACTCATCAGGGGCGTCACCAGGAATTCTGGGCCACAGCCAACCCTATAAAATTGTTATAACCACACCTGCATTATAATGACCTATTAAAAGACATGAAAAACTATAACTTGGTTTTACAGCCCTGAAACAAATGTAAATAAATCATCATAAGAGTGAATTAAAAGCAAGTCCAAATAGTAAACTGCACTTTAAAAAAACAAGCCCAAAAACCTCCATCCAGCGATTGAGGAGATTTACAAATAACTTTACAAAAAAAAAGCCTAAAGTTGCATATAATAGACAGACTTGGCAAATATGCCTGAAAGAACATTTATTCAAGTTAGGCTTCATACAATGCTTTTGAATTGGTAGAGATACCATGACACTACTTTGTTCTTTTTTTATTTTTTTATCTTATAGATAATTTGAATTGTTATTGAAAAAGAAATCTAAACAGTCCTGTTAGAGTCAGATATGTATCAATGACCCAAAATGTAATAAATAAATAATAGATAAATAAATAAATGAATAAAACCTGACATGTAATAACAGGTCAATAATGTCACAAAAGTGCTGAGCCCAAGTAATAAAAAAATGTAATAAAACCCTAAAATGGAACAACTTGTTAAATTTTGGATCATTTATTACATTTTGGGGGTTTTATTAAATTTCTTTTTATTACATTTAGGGTCAATAAATAAAAAGCACACAAAAAAGTCCAAAACAAACGGGACAACAGAAATTTTTACTGAGTGACAAAGCAGAAGCCAAAAAGGATAAAACAGTGGAATCCAATGGCAGACTCTTGGCAGGCCTTGCTGCTACTGTAATTTCAATTTTACTCAGTGTTGTATTTGCACGAGTTGATTTGGGGGAAAAGGGTTTTGGCCACTAATGCTTCACTGAGGGAACCAAAGTGTCATGTTTGTTTGTTTGTTTGTTTGTTTGTTTGTTTGTTTATTCTTGCACATTTTCTGCATTATTTGTGTATTTCCTTATAATTATTTTCCACCAATTTCAAGTGCCAGTTACGCCAGTGAGCATCCATCTGACCTTGCTGTGAGGCTGCTGTGCAAAAAACTTCCCCACCATACTGGCCAACTCAAAAAACATTATTCTTTATCAGGGAATGATTATGATCCTCTCAAACCTGAAAGATCTCAGTTATGTGCGTTTGTCATCCACTCAGACCTGATCTTTAAGACTTGAGTGGAACACATACAAGTGCATCCTACACGCCCGCACAAAAGGAATGTAACTTGATTCATTCGACCCGTGTCTGAAATCAATGGGTTTCCCATCATACATAATTGCTATAGAACAAGATTCCTTTGATGACTGAAGCCTTCGGTAAGGATCTAAACACAAGCACTCACAGATGCACACACACACACACACACACACACACACACACACACACACACACAGTGTATATTGAGATAATGTATGGCATAGTTTCATACAGTTTCAAGTCACATCACAATAACAACAATGCAATGGCATGCCAGTGCTGTTCTTCATGGAGTGCAGAGCACAAATGCACTCATGACTGAGTGCCGTAAATGTTTCACGCTATTATCACCAGGCAGAAAGAAACCTTCAGGATGAATAACTCGACAATAACATACTGCGCCAATGTGAAGGCACAAACAAAGGGAATGATTGAGAAGGTTGACGGCAAATTACAATAAACGGGATGATTACCATGAATAATGATGCTTGAGGTGGTGATGAAAACGATGATGATTCTCGGAACAGAAGGTCGACACATGGAGGCCAAATCTCTTCTCAAGAACTTGGAGTTAATCTTGGTTTTCTAATCCAGCGTCGACACAATCAGAAACACGCGCATCAGAGTCGTGACTCCAATCAGTGTGTTTGGAGATGATTTGACAAGCGCCGTGCTCGCCAGCTTGAGCCACACACTCACACAAACTCACAAAAAGGAACCAATGATTCCAAGAGCTCAGTATCATGTTGTAATAATGCACCTTAGCAATCACTGTAACGCACTAACGCAGTTATGAAGCATGCACTCCACTGTGCACTCTAACCTTTCTGCTGTTAGCATGAGTAATATACACCAGCCAATGTTTCCCATGACATTGCCGGCCCCTGGATTTACAAACGAAATTGATGATTTATTAATACATTAGAGTAATTATGAGGTAAAAATCAATCATCGGATATCTGATACTGGGCTGAGTGTTATTCCAGAATGCTCTCTCAGGAGATGGTGTACATTTCAGCAAGTCAGAAATGTAATTAGCCTTTAGCCAGGGGCTAGGCTGTGTTTAGCCAAACCTCCTCTTCAAGTCGCCTGCCTGGGCGTCACTGATACCAGAGCTGGTATTCAGTCGGACTACCGCAGAGATAACAGAGTCACACACACAGGAGGGAATTATTGTTTAGCTGCAGAGGAAAGTGTATTCAACAGCAGTCAGGATAAAGCTTGAGCTACTTTGAAATCTAACACTCAGAATTCTTTAAGAACTGAAAGGAAAACTAACAAATCAGCCAATCTGTTCTGTGATGACCTTTACACAAAGCTACTTTTATTACTGGAGAGAAGCAGAGGAGCAGAGGAGCGTCTGGCCTTAAGAAAGAGAAAATCCAAAACCCAGAGGGTCATTTAGTTTACAGCCTGATAAAAGATGTGGGTGAAGTTTTATAGATTGACTTTGGCATAGCATGATGTCTCTCTCTGAGGATCCACCTACACGAGCTGAACAGCCCTTTGACTGCTTCAAGGAAGTCAGAGAAAAGAGGATTTTGCACTCCTGACCTCTTAAAGTCCAAAGCAGTCTGTGTGTCTCAGTAAAGTGGGAACATTTTTTTCTTCCATCTGTGACAGGAGGATGAAGTTGAAAACTTTCAATTAAAACTCTGAAGAAAAGAACCATGTTTTGCATTTCTGGCTCCATATTAAAGGCCTTTGCACACTTAGTTTTTTTTTGTTTTGTTTTGGGTTTTTTTTGTCTGAAATCAATGAACATTAAAAAGAAATTTGATCTTATGTTATGTCAATCATAGTTGCACACTGACACCGAAACTTTTGTCCATCATACAACAGCTCAGATACCCAACTGATGTAATATAAACTGGCATCATACTGGCTACTAGTAGTGGTGCTAATGTTAGCTTCCACGATGTCCAAAATGCTCACTGCGGCTGAATCATCTTGCTGCTGCACCCTCTTCTGGCCAGTGTTGGAGGTTTTTTTCTTCCTTATTTGATTTTCTTTTTACAGTCCCTGTCTTAAGCCACCGATACATGAGGATTTTGCCTGTTGGCTCATTAATGGAGTAACATTAGCTTGCCCATTTTCTCTGGAGGGTTCATCTCCTGATGAACTTGTCTGTTTTCTTTTTAATGTTCCATTAAAATAAAATGAAATAAAAAAAATTACACACTGTCAAAGCAGACCACTAGGAGGTGCTGGCGGACCACTAGTGGTCCCCGGGCCACAGATTGAGAAACACTGCCGTGGGCTACTTGCAACGTAACATTTTCACATACTTTTGTAGTTTCAGGCTGTTTTGTGATGAATGAAGATGTGTGTGTGTGTGTGTGTGTGTGTGTGTGTGTGTGTGTGTGTGTGTGTGTGTGTGTGTGTGTGTGTGTGTGTGTGTGTGTGTGTGCGCGCACACATATTTTACCAGCAGGTGAAACTCTCCTTGCTCTTGTCTTGTTTTCAGGAGTGGATGGACTCAGTGTTTTCTTTTTCTTCTCTGAAGTAGTGAAAGAACCACAAAATCATCATCACTGCTCAATGATTCCATTTTTTCTTGTACTGCAAACTTTCACAGTTGATGGAAAAATAAATGCATCAGATTCGGTGTGCAAGATGTTTTTGCATGACTTTTTTTCAGATTATGGATCCAAAAAACATCCCTTAGTGACAAATTCAATGTGCAAAGACCTTATCACAAGTAGCAGTGTGTACGTCATGTTTACTAACCATCATGTGTCTCCTTGCACGTCCCCTGCTTTGCCCACAATGACGCAGTGCTTTGCAAGACACTCATTGTCCTGCCTGTTTGCTCCTCTGTTAGACTTTACGATGCTCTACTGATCTAGATCAGACCGGACCTGACACAGCCCGTAGCACATCATGTACTGTCTTTCTGTTTCATTCCACATAAACACTGGACTAACCTGGTGTAGGAAACTGTGGATGTGAAGAAAACACATTTAATTCATTAAAAGTCAGCCTAGATTCTGGATGAATCCTTTGATATGTTGCTTTGTGTTTATGCACGCTGCACCTCTTCTAATCAGAGTTCTAACCAACCAATTTTTTTTTTTTTGCCTTACTAGGTGACTCACCTTAGCTGCTGACATTTCAGTATAAGTAGCTTTAGCTCATCACTGTCTTGTCTTGGATAATCGTGGTCATGATCTGTTGCACTTTGAGCTCTCCTCTTTTTTTTTCATGGTTGTGTTTGACAACATGTTGCACTTGTCTCTTTGCTCTTGTTTTAAAAGCCCGGTGCTGTGAGATGTGTTTGTAGGCTAACGTGTAAGGTTAGTGAATCCTTATGTCCTGCTCATCAACCAATCAGAGCTAACGTAACCTCACTCTTCATTTTATTTACCGACTCTCAAGTTTGATCAGATCAGATACAGAAAAACTGCTGCATGTGGGTTGGAATGAACATTATCACAAACAGTTTAGCCCTTGTTTTAACCTTTAGCTCATGATTTAGCCTTTAGCTCGTGTTTTATCCTTTAGCTTGTGGTTTAGCCTTTGGCACATTTTAGCCTTGAGCTCATGCTTTAACCTTTAGCCTGTGCTTTTAATAAACCATGGCTGCACCACGACAAAAAAGCTTGCATTTAAACAATAAAAGCAGAAGAGAGAATTTCTAACCACATGGGTTGATTTTAAAAGCAAAAGTAAAGGGCACTGTTTCATCTTGTTGATTTCAAACATTAATCATGATGTACTGCTTCTGTAGATTTAAATAAACCATTTTTTGTGAGACCCAAAAGATACTGAGATGAAGTGAAACTTTTTTTTAATGTTTCACAGTCAAACACATTTTATAAAGAGACTGGTAAAAAAGCTCAAAGTTTCTACTTCAACTTGTAGTTAAAGAGAAGTCCGTCTGGCAAAACTATCTGTGAAGATGGCTTTGGTTATCTCACTCTGTGTTTCATTAGATGTAATATTCATACACAACTGTTCAGAAAGGAGGCTGAGTTCAGTTTCTTCAACACAGCAAGTTCCTTCATTCATTCATTCATCTTCTATACCGCTTATCCTGTTCAGGGTCGTGGGTAGCTGAAGCCTATACCAGCTGTCTTAAAGTGAAAGGCAGGGTACACTCTGGACTGGTCGCCAGTCACAAGTTCCTTCATTTTACTTCTTAGTGGAGAGGGCAATTTATTATCTGTAGCTTTAAATAAAAAAAAAAAGTGAAAAAATAAATAAATAAAAAGCGTGATAATGTTTTTCAGATCTCTTTTGCTTGAGCTCAAGAAACAACCAACTACAACCCCAATTCCATTGAGAAACATTGTTCTTAAACTGTTGGACTATTTGCTCATGCAGTTGTTTACAAAGTGTTTGGAGCATTCCTCAACTTTCCCAGTCTTTTATTGACCCTGTCCCAGACCCTGTTAGAGGCATCAAATTCCAAATGAGTGAATATTTATTAAAACAAACAATAAAGTTTATCAGTTTGAACAATAAATATCTTGACTTTGTAGTGTATTCAGTTGAACATTGATTAAACAGGAGTTATAAATCATTGTATATTGTTTTTATTTACATTTTTCACAACATCCCAACGTCATTGGAATTGGGGGTTGTAGAAACATTGAGACAATTAACTCCATGATTTAATCAATTCGATGCATCCAGTTGTTTTTTAAAGAGAATTTTTTTTTGAATAAGTTTAAAAATGTAAAATGTTAAGTTTTTTTTATGTAGAAATGGCTCACGTGAGATGTGAACTTTATGGGAAATTCCCAGAAAATAATTAGATATTATTATAATCAGTTTCCCCAAAGTTTAGTGTTGAGTCATAGGTTATATTTTCCATCATCCAGTTGAGTCTTTATTCTGATAGATGGCAGGAACAGGAAAAGTCATGTAGAGAATATGAGTAAGTTCCTCTTGAAAGCAGGCTTGAGCATGACTCAGACACAGACTGTGAATAATAACCTGAAACACCAGGTCACATTTTTTTTATTAAGATTCTGATCAAAATATTGGTTTCTGAGCCACCCTGCTGACCGTACAACGGTGCACTACATCAACACTTTTGTTTTCAACAAAAGGACTCACTGCTGAAGGTGTGCTTTGCTGCAATGTCAGAACAAGGGAGGAAACTGTCTGCAAAGGTGGCCTAAGGAAGATAGATGGTTTGGCTTCTAGCAAGTAGGGCACCACTAACCTTGAGCCAGGATGATACAGTGTGTGACAAATCGGTCTTTGGTCAACCATCAACTGGTCTAAAAGCACACTTACAACTGCTGCAGCTAAGATGAAACCCAGTGCTAATGGGACAAAACTACTACAACAATGGCTAGAGGCAACACCAGAGGTGCTATCATTGTTATTAACCCATTCATCACTGGATTAGTCTTCTTTCAGTTGCCTGTGCTTCCTCTAACACATCCGCCCTCAATATAAATGTTTTATAACTCTTGGTACCTGTGCAAACTGATAGCAACAGTATTTGTTGCCAACATTTTTCTTCCTTCAAACTATTCAAATGGAACTTTCCCACACTGGAGGCTAACTTAAGCATATATGCATTGGCAACAAGCTGAAACCTCCAGTGTTAAATATAAAGCCTATGCAGAAGTGTTAAAAACTGCAGGTTCACTGCACTCCATGAAGCACATACACACCAAATTTAAAAAAGACAATCTTTTTGAAGTAAAATTAAACATGTTTACAGCCTTGAAAATAGTTTTTGGTCTGAGTGTCTCATTTCTAAACCAAGCTGGCTGATGGGATACAAGTTTGTGCAAGACAAGGTTTACTTTTTACAAATGAGCACATGCAGAAACACTGCATATGCACATGCACCTATAGGATCCTTTGGACATGCACTAATGGAGAGATGTCAAAGTTGCACAGTCGCACTGGGCTGCTGGGAGTATGGTGTCTTGCTCCAGGGCACCTTGGGGAAGTGTACTGGCACCTTTCCAGCCACAAGCCTATTTTTTTTCCACGCTGGTCTAAATCAGGGCTTGAGCTAGTGACTCTCCGATATTTGAACCAAGTCCCTCCACATACAGCTACTGCTGCCCCCTAAATGACCACTTTAAGCTCTCACCAACACATTTCCTGGTACTTGCAGAGCCCCACGGTGTGGCGAAATACTCTCTGTCCTTTGATACATTACCCTGTGATGACCTTTGTACCAGCCAGTGGGCTCGGATGCTGTCAAAGTGATCCAAATGGTTAGAGCTGACTTGTGAATACCCCTCTTGGCTCTTTGACTCATCTTTACAGTCTGGCTGATCTCTCAAACCACACATGCCTGACTAGTAAAATAAAACCATTAATGGTGAATTTAATTCAGTCAAACAAATGGGCAGCCCCCTAATTTATGAATCTTTGATCAATGAACATATGCAAACAAACTGACTCCAATTTCCTCTCATCGGTTAACTACGAAGCACTGAGAGTGATATATCTGGACCTTTGACTCAGAGCAACCATTCTTCACAGACACGGCCTTGTGTTGAATAAACTGTATTAAAAACGGCTGAGTTATGGCCTTATGCTAAACTGTGCGATCATGACCCATGGCCATGTGATGGCTTCCACCACCTCCAACCACTTCAGGCCACTAAAGTGGGACAGTCCTCAGTGTGACAGCCCCCAGCTGTTTTTTTTTCTTTGCTTTACAGTGTGTTGCATCAGCCAAAGTAGCTGAAGCTGCCAACGAATAAAACTGGTCCAGGATGGCCGATGTAGCCCATTTGATTACTGCTGGCAGGACACTTTTTTGTCTCTGTTTGCCAGAAATCAGACTGACACTTTGTGGAGGTAAGATTGGCACCTGTGTTAGAGGTTTATCTGATGTTATCAAGAGTTAATGTTCCGTTGCATAGCTCTGCCACTAAACAGAAATGACATAACTGCCTTCAAAGGATGTAATTTCTTAAAATCCCAGTCATATTTTGTTTTGTTTTTACAGTTCTCTTCCTGAACTCCTGTTTAACACACCGAATTATACACAAGCTTGCCTGGAAAGCTGCTACAGTACAGTACAGTCCCAAATGCCTCAGTGGACTATTGAAGATTTCTAGAGAAGCTTTGCTTTGAATTCGAAATGAGCACCAGTACAAAGGCAGCCTTGGGTTGCCTTGCCACTATCCTGACAGTTTGGCATCTTTTTTTTTTTCTTTCCACTTGTCAGAGTTTGAGCTCACTCTACATATTCAGTCAACTTCTGTCACTGTTCTCGTTCAGATTTAGCCTGACAAATTTGCAGACAAAGATGACAAGCCTCCATGTTGTGTTCCTTTTAAACGTTAGATTTGCATGACGCTTTTGTCTGAAGCACGTAACATTTTCACCCACATCCAATCACAGAAGAACAATTAAAGTTTAAGTGTTCGGCTCCCGACACTTCAGAGTTCAGCTGGTGATAGAACCACTCAGTACCTGATTGCTAGACAGCTTACTCTGAAACTAACCCAAAATCTGTTTTACCCATAGACATGGACATGCTACCACGCTGAGGTGTCTGAAGAAGAAAAATACATGACCCAAACGTAGCAACTGTCTTTGTGTCCAAGGATTTCACTCTAAGATCTGTATTTTGTTGTTAAACGCTGAAGTTCCTCTGTCTTGACTGCTGTTCGGTGGAGTGAAGTGATTTCAGGTCAACAAATTACTGTTTTATGAGTAAAGTAGAAATATGAGTCTTCTACACTTTCTTTGATGCAACATTAAACAGTCGATGCTCCTTTAAACTAAAAAAAGTACATAAAAAATACATATTAACCTTGAAATCATAAGAATTGGAGTGATTTTTTTAACAGCATCAAAAATAGATAGCAAATGAACTATGAGGGGGGCTGCATGGTAGTGCAGCTGTTAGTGCTGTTGCTTCACAGCAAGAAGGTTGCTGGTTCGGGCACGGTGTGCCTTTCTGTGTGGAGTTTGCATGTGCTCTCTGGGTACTCCGGCTTCCTCCCACAGTCCAAAAACATGTTCACTGGGTCAATTGGTGATTCTAAATTGCCTGTAGGTGTGAGTGTGAAAGGCTGTCTGTCTCTATGGGTCAGCCCTGCAATTGACTGGCGACCAGTCCAGGGCGTACCCCGTCTCTCGCCCTAAGCTAGCTGGGATAGACTCCAGCCACCCTCGACCCTGAATAGGATAAGTGGTATAGAAGATGAATAAATGAATGAATGAACGAACTGTGGGTCAATATTTTCAGTTTGAGTTTGAATGTACTAGATGATAACTTACTCTTTCTTCATTCCAGCTTTATCACATTGTCTTAGAAAAAACAATGCTTGTGTTTTGTCTCCATAGTTGCCAGGCCCAGTTAACATCGTGGTTGAGGGTCAGTTAAAGGTGTGTGGGGGGGGGGGGGGGGGGTATTGTTTAGTTTTGTTTTTAGGCTTTACATTGTCCCTATGGTCCCCTCATAGTAGCTCTACATGATTCGCAGTTAAGAGAAATCCCTTTTTTTCTCACACGATGTTTTCCTAAACCCTTATTTTGAGCTACTGTCTCTTTAAGGCTCCCCGCTGTACAAACCCCCTTGCCTCTGATTGGACAACCTTCCAGAGTGCTGCCAGTTGGAGGATCCTTGTGCGATGACCTCATCATTTCAGCACGGCTCATGAATAGCTTGTGCTATTTCTAGGACGGACCATTTTGAGCAGTTTAATAACAGATTCAGGATATGTAGCGGTCTAAAAATGTGCACACATTTAGTACAGACATGCAGAACTGTTACTTTATATCCATTTTTAAAATACAGGAGAGCATAATACTCCCTTTGAAAGTGTTATTGAGTCTGTAGGATCATGCCTGTGTGGTATCTCCCTCCAGATGGTGAGGGGTCTAACAGGTGGAGGCTGAGGTGTGATAGGTCTCTGGTGATGCAACAGGCTCTAAGCTGCAATGATTTCACAGGAAACGGCTGCAGAGAGTCATCGTATATTTAATTATACAGTAAATGTGCTGATCATTAAACCAAAACAATGAGCTCCAAGGGCCCCTAAAACCTCTGTAAGTGCGTGGTAAATACATAATTCACAGTAACATCAACTCTCACATTACAGTCACGTGAAAGAGTTTGGAAAAACAGCAACATAGATGCTGCTAATTTTTGCACTCAGTTTCTGAACATTTGCGTTAAAAACAACAGCAGGAACACATCACATCACATGCAAAAGAGAAAATGACATGGAAGAAAGTTAATGAACTGCTGCTAACCAAAGCAGCAGAAGTGTGTATGTCATGAACCCCATCATGAGACAGTAATGTTTCTTAGTGACCTTGAGCTAAAAAAAACATATAAAAGGTTGTTTGTTTAAAAGCAGTGATTCCCGGCTGAGGTCAAGTGTCCTCATAGCTGACAGACTTAAACAGAAGCCTCTTTGTTTCCTCTGTGTCAGGGTTGTTTTCAAGCACATGACTTCTAATTTTCTTGGTTCAAAGACGTTAGACTTGACCTTCTTTTCTGCATACTTTTTTATGGCTTTCATGGCGGAAAGCATGTCAATTACCAGTTGCGTCCTGCCCCCATGTGACAGCAGTATGTCCACAACTATATGAAGAATATTGGTCGCTTTGGTTTGCCTGCAGGCGGAGACCTAGGAATAGCATCAGTGTAGTTTTAAAGCAGAGCAATTATCCCTGGCCTGGCTGGACAAATCGATTCCTGCAGACTTTTTAAATGCTCCTGGCCAATTATAAAGGCAGTGCATCTTCCCCTACACAGCTTATCTTTGGTGGAGGCATCACCGGCTGATGAGAACAAGTCTGAAGCTTGCTGTTTCTTTCCATCTTTTATTTTTTTTCCTTAAAGAAAAAAAAACCAAAACAACAAAAACAAAACAGTATTTCTCCCTTTTGCTACACCCAGTAAGATATTCGTATTATTATGAAAGGGTACACCCCCCCTCCTCTTCCTCGCATGCTCCACGTGATCAGAAGCAATGTAGACACTACCTGCTGGTGAGAGAGAGAGGGAGAGAGAGAGAGAGAGAGAGAGAGAGAGAGAGAGAGAGAGAGAGAGAGAGAGAGCAACTCAGCGACTCACAGCGCATAAGCTACAGAGTAAACCGCTCGTGCAGGGTGAGCTGCTCGTGTCACCCGTGGATATTATTACACAACAACTGCCGTCAACTCCGGACATTGTCCGTGGGATAATCTCTCTACTTCACATCACATTTGCAGTTTTTATTGCCTCCCTTTGCACCACCTTCTTCCTTTTTTTTTCTTTCCCATCTTTCCCCCCTTCTTGCATATCCTCGAGCATCCTCCCTTTCTTTCTGGCAAGTCTCTCCGGCTAACTTTTCCACCCGACTCCATCCCTCACAGCCTCCTCCATCGCTCACCAACCCTCCGCAGGCAATTTCCTCCACTGTCCTGGTCTACCGGTAGACCGCTTTCAGCAGCCTCATCTGTGGATCGGGCGGAACCCATTCGGACAGTCAACGCGGGGTTATTTCGTTGCTACATGGGGCGCTCGGTCTCGCTCGGAAAATGGTCTGCTGTCGGTCTCTAGGCGCCCCGCTGAACCTGCTGGGATTGGAGTTGCCGGTGCGCGTCTGTGTCTCTTTTCCACTTCGCCTGTGCTGTCGGGGCCAGTGAGATATGGGTGTCTCTGAGGCACCACTCAAGGAGCCCCGACGGCTGCGCCAGTGGAGCGGGACGGCGGGAGGCTGGCTCCGGATCACCCTCATCTCGTTCCTGGCCACTTTACCTGTGGAGCAACTGCGCGCCTTCCCGTCCTCCCTCAGCGACTGCCAGACGCCGACCGGCTGGAACTGCTCCGGTGAGAGTCTTATTCCGAAGGCACAGTTTCAGGCTTTGCTTGGGCTTTACAGCATGTTCACATTTTATCCAAGTTAAGCATGCAGGGCTGATAAACGAGCAGGATTACGCAGCAGTAAGTGGAGAATCAAAGTTTGGGGGTATTGTATTACGATTGTGACTTTATACATATACCGTGTAAGCCTGTTCAGGTTTTTTGTCATTGCTGCGGAGCTCACAATGAGCCCTGCAAAGCCCAGTGATGAGAGGATGCAGAGTTTTTGGGCTGCGTGATGGGCATTTAGCCTGGTCGAGTTTGTCTCGCTGCATGACAGATATTGTTCCGAGATCGTGTCAGAGTAATCACAAGGCAGACAGGGAGATGGACATTTAAGATCCAGGATTGGGTCAACGTGGAAAAACTGAGGGGGAAACGAAGCGGCGAATAATTTGGAAAGATTGTCGCCCAAATAACATGACGCACGTCGCAGAAATAACACCAACACTACTTCTAGAATCGGACACTGACAGATTAAAAGATTTTCTACTCTTGCCATTGGCTCAAAATTCTTCCTTGTAAGACCACCCAAGAAATCATAGTTTAATTGTCCTTTTCGGCATCCTTAACGCTTTGATCGCGCATTTCTTTTAGCTAAATCTTAATGTTGTCGTTTCTTTTATTGGGCACCGAGCTGTAAACTTGTTTTCCTTCCTCGGTGCCCAAAACGATAAAAGGATCGGGACCGGGCTGCAGAGCACACACACAGCCTCGCCTCCCTTTGTAAATCAGCCGACTGTGCCGCCATATATTTCCCCTGTCGCCTGTCCAAGTCTGAACCCTTAAAATAGCTCGGAGCCGATCCCACACACTCACGGGGAAGCAGCAGTACTATTGATATCATAGCTCATAACAGCCACACATCAACATGGTGCTGTGATTGCAGCCTGACACTGATTGTCGGCATCATTGAATGACATGTTAGTATAAAGAGGAGGACCTCTGTCCATTATTTCTTACAGACATCACAGAAAGACCCTGAGTGCTGACAGGAAGCTAGAAATAAAAGGACACATTACTTCTAACCCAGTGTGGTTTAATTTTACTTTACTCGTCACCAGTGAATTTCCCTTTTTTGGGATATCAAAGTTTTAAAAATGAATTTGATTATGTTAATTGGCTCGTTGGGACAGGCTTAATTAAATCCCACACAAGACTAAAGGAGACATCATTTTTTATTATTATTATAATTCGGAACATTTGGAAAATTGCTCTTTATTTTAAGCACATTTGGTTATGAAATCCTCTCATCAGAAGCGTTACAAAGGTTGCTTTGACTCCTTTAAAAAAATGTTCTCTGCGTGTCTTCGCAAGAGTTTTTAGTCCTAAAGTTCTCTTCCTCTAAGTATCATTAGCAGTGCTGGATTAGCTGCTCTTTGGAGAACACTTTGCATAGATTCATCCTGCTATCGCATCCTTAGTGTGTTTCCTTCATCCTCACCCTGTGTGTGTCGTCTTGTATCGGAGGATGATTTCATGCTGCTGTTGATGTTGGAGATGATCCGCTGGTAATGCCCCATAATGCTACGTGATGCATCCTGTCCAAACACACATTTGCCTTTACCTCCCCACTTCCTGACACGCTCTGGTATGCATTTAGACGGAGGCTTTTATCCATCACGCCTTGAAGGGGGCTTAAGTGCATATACAGAGAACTGTGCACACACACACACACACACACGCATACACACACCAAGCATCATTTAGGATTAATAGCATGGAACAAGTGACATTAGGTTCATAGTGAAAAAGATTACCCCCTTACAGTAATAATTACAAACAGAGGATAATTGCAGTGGTTTAATTATCCTCTCCTTCCTGTATATTATATACTCTCTCTGCAACACTAATGTGTGACTGTCCAGTCCACAACAAAAACAAGCAGCAGTGAGGTCAGTGTTATGTTAGTGCTAAGACATGGACAAGCAGCAAACGGGGCACCAGTGAAGTCTGTGCCCAAGAACCGGATCGGATTCAGAGGTGGAGACACTCGATCAACAAATATTGTCATTCTGTTTGGTTTGTATCTGTGGATGATACGAACAGCCGGCCCTGAAGGCCTCAACCAGGCAGAACAGGGGATCCAAAGTGATCTTGACACTTAGTTAATCTCTACCCCTGCGGGAGTACAGACTTGGTCTCAGGATGCCTGAAGTGAACCTAGTGTGTCATGAGGATGAATGTAACGTGTTGATCTGCAGGAGGCAGAAATGTGAAAACACTTTCTTTATTTTTTATCACTTGAGTCATATGTAGGATATAATTTAGCATATTTGTTGTGATGTACACGTCAGAAGTGTCAGAGTGAAACTTCACCAAACTCGACAACAATGACTGCTGTGAAATCATTTAATCACCAAAGCAAACGTCTCAGAGGTGATAGGAATGTTTTATTTTGAGCATTTCCCACGCCTCAAATTAGTCACTTCCTGTTGAAATCAACCAATCGGTAAGGAGGATGGATCATACAGGAACTTCGAAAATACGTCACAGCAAACAACATGTGAGAAACATCATTTCTCAACTTTTGTTTCACTTTTTTTTCCACTTTGAGCCACACGTGAAGACTGAGCAGATAATTGTGTTGTTAATGGGGTTCATACCTCTTGCTGTGTCATTAATAAAGCAGATAAACAAAGGGACAGTTTCTTTAACAGACTTTCAGATACAGGCGTCATATTTGCTGTCCCTTTGGCTCTTTTGTTTCAGGTTTGGCTGTTTATGCTTAAGGGCCTGTGTCCACTGGTTGCATTTACATGCCTGTACCACACTAATTATCCGGGTGACCTTTTGGCCTCCTGTGGGTGTGCTTCTAGTTTAAAAGCTCTGTGTGTTTCATATTTGCTTTAAGACAGCTTAAAAACAAATTTCAGAAATTGCAGCATTAGCAGCAGCTCTTAAAAGGATAGTTTAGTTAGTTTCTCCTCCATAGGGACCTCCAAGGCTGTTGACAGAGTTGTTCTGAGAAGTCATCTTTCTTGATTTGACGTTTTTTTTACATTTATCAGTGGTAAGAAGTGACATTGATGAGTGAGTTGGTTAAGGCACTGTAAACAGAACAGATTTTTTTGTGTGTGCATTCTTCAGCTAAGGATGCTGAGAACTGAAAACAGTAAATTGCATTGATTTCTTCAATAAAAGGGTGCCAGTGTGAAAAAAAAAAAATGCCGTGAGGGGATACAGGTTTTATGCTCCACATTTCTAAATACTTGTTGCTGAATATAAAAAGTCTATTTATCCAAGGTCTATGAGTGAAAACAGTTGTTTGGTGCTGCTGGATAACAGCTGATCAGGGAGGTGAGAAGGAACAGATCTGGTGAAGTAGCTGGCTTTAAAAAAACAAAACACTGAGCTGTTTATACAAGAGCGTTTCACGTTTCACTTGATGAAAAAATGAAAAAAATCCACGTTTACGCAGAAACACTGTAATATGCATGCCAGGCCTGAAGGTGGCGATATAACTGTAGAGTCTTTTGGTAGCCCTTTGCTAAAGTAAAGGTGGACTGATGATCTGGTGTATCCACCTGTTTCTTCAGAAGCCTATGGGTGCTGACTTCCGCCTGCAGTTATCGACTTCCGGTTGCTGCTGC
The DNA here is from genome assembly GCA_030710495.1 of Labroides dimidiatus. Taxonomy (NCBI): domain Eukaryota; kingdom Metazoa; phylum Chordata; class Actinopteri; order Labriformes; family Labridae; genus Labroides; species Labroides dimidiatus. The sequence goes on from CM061160.1 coordinate 20,930,789, forward strand.
CGGCAAGCTAGCTGAAAACAATGACTCAGCACCTCCAATTTTTGTTCATCTGGTCGCTTTATTGCTTTTAAAAGCCGGTTATTGGAGTGAGTATGACAGCTTGGCTAACATCGTCAGCTTTATGGTCTCCATCACAATGTAAACAAAACATTCAACCAGAAAAGCAAAACTGTTAATCGGGGTGAACTATGGGTAGTCAGGAAAAAGGTGGATATCTTGAATGTATCTGAGTGCAGAGGTGGAGCAACATATGCCCATTTAGTTTAAGGCAGTCAGCAGATTCAGCAGCACAAGCACAACATGGTAGTCCTCCATTGTTACTGTTGTTGTTGTTGTTGTCCAGTTCGCGCATGACAATTTAAGTTGCCACAATGAAAGTGTTTTAGTCTGCGTTTTAGAACGCCGTTTTAAAGGGTAGTAGGAAAATCTCAGACAGTGATTTAAAGAATAATCTGCTGGGATTGGAAGGACAATGCAGATATTATTCAGTGACATATGTAAGTGCAGGGACATTTGTTGTTATGCTTTTTGATATACACTGATCTAAAAACTGCTTTTCCACAAAAACAACATTTGTTGACATTCACTGCACTGGCCTCCATAATGGTGTGGGCAAATTTTCTCACTTTGGAATTGCGTCTGTGTTAAAATCATATGTGTCTGGTTCCAGTTATAATAAAAGGTGCAGCTTAAAAAGTGAGCGATGCTGTTGATAAGGTTGTGCTGGGGAAATTACTTACAGTATGAAGTGAAAGCTGTTCAAAGTTTCTATATGAGAAGATGATGTAAAAAATAAAAAAGGCACCTCTTTTTAAATGATTTGGCAGATTTCTGCTGTATTTATCCTGCATGGTTGACTGTGTAGTCATCATTTTGTGTAGTTATCACAGTCAAAGCATTGGTGGCACTTTGCCTGTCATTTTTTTTTTTGGCTTGTATCGCTGAAGATAAATGAGCAAAGTCTGTGTTATGTTTAAAAAGGTGAATTTACAGACTCTAAAAAATCTGCTCATATCTTTTTGCCATTTCATTCATGTGCATTTGAAACAAGTTGAAGCTCCGTGCTAGAATTAATCTCTTGTTGAATGGCTCCCTTGGTTCCTGTCAGTCCAGTTCAGTTCACCAGAGATCTAACTTCAATGCTGGTGCTGTGAGAATGTTTACCATAATATTTATTTACCTCATGGCGTCTCCTCCTCTCCTTTGGGGGCCATTTTTATACAGGAACCACTCTCCTTTCTTCCTTGAATCCCCCCTGCTGTTATTGTCTCTGAAAGGCAACTTGGTGCTTTGATAGTTGGAGCGACAGAGACGAGAGCAGGATATGCAAAGCCCCCCCCCCCCTGTAAATCCCATCAAGTGGAGTGAATTACCAGTGGTCTGGAGAGAATCACCCATCTGCTTTCAAGATATGTCAGCAGTCAGGTCAGAAGTGCCTGTATTGCATGCAGGTCTGCACCTTTGAGAGAAAACTGAATTGGAAGGCGAGGCAGCAGTACAGCGGTGTAATAAAAATGAGCCTAAAGTTGGTGATTGGCTGCACTGAGGGAGCTTTAAAGAGTTGTTTAATCGAAAATGTTTTACTTTCCCTTGCAGAAAAAACACCTTTAAAGACCTGCTGTAATTAAAGTACCCTGTCTGATTATTATGCGAGTGCTTTTAGTGCTAAGAGTAATTGTGCCTTTTAATAACCATTGTAATGGCTGGACGTAACTCTCTCTATGACAAACATTTAAAAACCTGTTGCAAAGTTGTAAAAAAGAAATGAAGCCTCCTGCAAGAGGGAGGTCAAGGAAGGATGTCTCACCAATGTGGTTATTCAGCCTTCATTATTAATTCAGCCTGCTTAATAATTGATCAGAACAATGCTTAAAACAGGGGGTGTGGGGGGGGGACTCCTCGCTCTTCATAGGGCTGTGAAGCTGCAGGTATGAGAGGTAGGAGGGGATGCATTTGGCTGACAAACTCTCTCTTTTAGACGAGTAAGTGCTTCACTTGCCATCTTAATCGTTAGCATACAAACATTACCTTCTCAATATTTGATGTTTGCCAGCTTGTTTTCGTTAATTATTCAGCTCGCTGTAATCTCCCCTTGGAACGGCAGGCCAGGGGCAGGAAGTATAAGTTTCCCAGGCCTCTGACACCGTGTTACTCAGGCTGTGCAGAGAATCTGCGTGTAAACAACACACATTAACATTCAGCGGAGGATGGTGAGCAAGATGTGGACTTCTTTTAAATCTGTGCAACTAAATGCAAATTCAGATTTTTAGTGCTAAAAGCATAGATGAAATAATTGGTAGTATCAATAAATCTTTTTGATTTCAAGGATTAAAGAGTAAAGTGCATTGGCTCTATGCAATACTCTATTTAATGTTAGCAAACAGAAACAGTCTGGAGAACAACTGCCGTTTCCCTCCACATCTCATGGAATTTAAGGTTTTAACGAGCAAGCTGTGTATTATTTGTTTTCAAGCCGTTGAATGCAGAAAAGTTCAGTTTTGGATTTAGTCTGTTGTGGAATTGACAGCTGCTATTAGCACCAGTTGCTAACTTCATAGAAATATTCCTACTGTTTTCAATGAACATGTCTATTTTGGGAGCTGCACAATGGAGCAGTGGTTATCTCTGTTGCCTCACAGCAGGAAGAGTCATGGTTTGATTCCCTGGCTGGGCCGCAGCGTTTTGGTGTGGAGTTTGCACGTTCTCTCATGGTCATGTGTGGGTTCTCCCCAAGTTTGTCGGTCAGTGATCAATCGTCAGTGGTTGCCTGTTTCTATCTGCTCCACATGCAAACTCCACACAGAAAAGCCACCGGAGGAACTGGCGTTCAAACTGGCAACCTTCTTGCTGTGAGGCTGCAGTGCTATCCGTTGCACCACCGTGCAGCGCTTTTTTTGAATCATGTGTTCTTAAAAACGTCACTCTGGGTTTGGTGTTCTGTTTGTAACATTTGCGCCCTCTGCTGGTTGAGGGGTTTAAGGGGTGTCCCATGTTGTGTTGATTTGAAACGAGCTCTGCTGAAATTTGTTACATGAAGTCAGTTTTCTCTGTGATAGTTTTATTCGATATGAAACACTTTTGTGATGATGATTTGCTGTCGAGTTATTGTTGCTCATTGAGAACTCTCTGTCCAATTATTCCTCAGCTTGTTACCAATGCAAAGGTTTCAGTTTTAAACCAAGACAGCTGCACACAACTGCAACCCAGTGGAGGCTAACCACTGGTCCCAGTGCTGGATCTTGAACTATGTTTACACTATGAAGACTTAGCGGTGACAGGGAGTCAGAGGAGTGTATCTAAGCTCATCATAAATTGCCTGTAAACCAGGGCAGAATCATGCTTCAGTACATGGAAACAGGGTGCTGCAGTTCTGTGAAAAAGCTGATGAGAACAGCTGACACATCATTTGACATTTGACAGACAATCACAGCAAGAAACTCGCGCAAAGATAGCTAAAAAGAAATCAGCCGCAGACCTTGGAGGCACAAATGATCATTCTTCTCTTCCTTTTACCGCAGCTTCATTCGTCGTATATTTAGATGTGTAATTCGCTGGTTTGGGTCAGCATTCAAATGTGGGTTTTTTTTTATCATGCAGTGTTTTTGTTAATGTTTCTGTTGATTGAGCTGAAATCTGTTTGGACGCTGAGTCATAGTTTCCCAAGCAGGAAAGGAAACAGTGAGAGATTTTGTTCCTAGTTTACATCTCAGACATCTCATTTATCTTTATCTCCCTCAAATAGTCTATCATCCTGTCTCAGTGAATTTTCCTCTCCCTCTGTCCCTCGCGGTGAATACCAGAAAGGGAGAGTCGAGTCTGAGGAATGTGTGGCTTGTTGTAGTGAAGCTATCGAGCTCCAGTTCAACCTGCTGTACGGGGTAAAAGAGTAATAAAGCTAGGATTAGAATAAGACAAAAACAGTCACTCATGAAGACCCCTGCCCAGTTCTTCACTGATCACACTATTTCACTTACTATCTGACTTTTTGCCTATCCTGAGCTCAGTCAGACATGCTAACCCATTTCCTCCAGTAGTCCCAAAATAAAGGTCAAAGCAGAGAGATGACTGAGCTGGAGCCCAAAACTGGGGCCTCTATTTAAAACACATGTGAAAACATATTTATTGCTTTTCTTTTGTCTCAGTAAGATGCTGAAGACCAATCTGGAGTAAACATCTTCTTCTGTTGATAGATTTGACAATAGGAACTGTAAATACAAGAACATTTACGACACAGAACTACAGATCATCAATATTTCCATGATATTCAAGGGAGAGGCTCCAGCCACCTGCATGACCCTGAACAGGATAAGAGGGATAGAAGATGGATGAATAAACAATGAAGACAGCGCTAATGCATAAGTTACAGCTTGGAATTAATAAATAGTTAAAAAAAAAAAAAAACTGAGAAGTTTCAGTATTCAATGTCTTGGATTTGACCTCAAAGTATAAAACTGTAAGCATCCAGAGATTTGTACATCTTGAGTTTATCTGTCGTGTAGATTCTTGTTTTTTTTTTACAAGGTAAACATAAATGAAAACAGTACTACTCACCATTTAGCTTGATTCTTGAGCCACTGTCCAGGTGATGAGTACAGGTCAAGAAACTTAACCCACTTGACAAGGGATGTCCCGATCTGATATTGATATCGGTCCGATATCAGCCAAAAAAAAAAAAAAGGATCGGATTATATCGACCTGCATCTAATGTCTATAATACAAGCACTCCAAATCAAGCAATCCATTCCAGACGCCGCTCCAGCTCTTTTATCCAGCAGCACCTGGATCCAGCATGCAGAGCTTAGGTGCTAACAAAGTAGCAAGGAGTAGTAGTGATGTCAGCTGTGTGTCAGTATTTTTCGAAAGTCCAAAAAAAGACGTTACTTGTGGTGGAACAAAACTGAGGAAGTTGATACGTCACACCATGCACCATCGTGCTGATATTGTATCAAATTGATATCGATGGCTGCATTATCCGTTTCTTATTGGAGAGGAAAAAGTTGTATCCTTGACTCTTTTCTTTTTCTTAAAGTGTCATATTTTAATATCTTAATCTAATAAGTCGATATTGGACATTTTTAATTTTGCTGTTTTAGCCTGTGGTTTTCCTTCTTTACTTTGATATTTGTATTATCTTGTTTGGTTGTCCTCATTATGTTCACTGTTTTTGTGTTTTCTGTTTCATTTTGTAGATATTGTATCTTGTGTGTTGTGCCTCGCTTTACTTCCTGCCCTTGTGAATTTCCCTCCACTTTGATTAGCCTCGCTAAGAGTCTCACCTGTGTCTTTTGTACACACCTGTGTTTGATTAGCTTGATTGAAAGCAGTGTGCGAGTGCCTTCTCTTGAGTGTCAGTGCATCATCTAACCTGTCTCAGAGTCTGTTTAGATTTTTGTGATACCTTCCTCTGGCTCCTCATGGCTCTCTTGTGTTTTCCTGAACATCTGTTGGACATGTATTCTGGACATGTTGGGTAAGCCTTCGTTTCATACTGCTAACTTCTGTCTTTTACCAATCTATAACTGGGTCTTTGCTTTTGTGTTCGCCATAATCGGGACAAGTTGTTGATTCATGAAAAGGTTGTATTGGACAGCCATGGAAAAACCAACATCAGCATTCATCCCTGGGGTTAACTTTGCCTGACCTGGCTCTTTTTTAGCTACTAAAACTCTGAAGATTTCACTTTTGAGATGAATTGCTTTAAAAATCCAATAACTCCACAACAGCATTGACAGATTGGTGACTTCTTGCTTTGTGTTGCTTTTTAAGTCCCTCATTTTCACCCTGGATTCAGTATTTACTGCAACAATTTCGAGGTATTTTCGATTTTATTAAACTGCTGAGCAGACACTCCTAGATTTATCAAGACATCTGTGGTATTCAGTGTTTTCATCAAAGAGTGTTAGCTCCACAGCACTGACATTTATGGCTGATTTATCTCCTGAGAGTGATTATATATCTGCAAATTGGAAGAGCTTGTCTTGAAAGATAATTTGAGTCACAAGGATGGCATTGAGATTCAGGGCTTAAGTTTCTGAGTCCCGGTGTTTGAAAGAAAGGGGTACCAGCTTTGAGTAATTCACTTTTACTTTTTAGTCTTTTCTTTGTGCTTCACAGGCAAAGCTCTTTTTTTATGGCAGGGATTCTGTAGGTGTCAGAAATGTGTTTTGGCTCAGAAACGCATCACAGGTGCTGGGGATAGAACAATAACAGTGAGTGCTTTACTTTGTTAAATTGTCTGGATGTAATAGCCTGAAAACTCGATGGGTGTGCAGAGCTGTCAAGGTTCTTATCTTTAGCTGCACAACAAGGATTTCTTTTTTATGCATGGTGGGGATTTTATTTTTTATTGTGAAACACCAAAATAACTATCTCCACAATTTTTTTTTTTTTAAAAAGTAACACTCACCCATCACTTTTAAATGAAATCGATCCTCCGATTAGTTGCCATGGCGTTTAGCATCGTCGATTAGCTAAGTTCACTGACAGCTCGCTAAAGCTGTGGATGACAACAACGGGGGGCTAGCGCCGACACATCCCTTGGCCCAGGAGGCCTTCTGTCACTGCACATCAAAATCTGATTGGCTGGTGACATGGTCAGTCAAAGTTCTGTTCAAACTGTGGCTTAAGGCATTGAGGAAAGGCTAACAACACTGCTGGAGCTGGACCCACAGGAGCTGTGAGGTGTTTAATTTCAGATATGATGGAAATCCCAGTTCGACCACACCAAAAACAACATAGAAACTAGGGATAGACCGATTATTGGCCGGGCCGATTATCGGAGCATATATTTGTCATTTTGACCCATATCGGCATCTGCCTTTTTTAAAATACAACGGCCGATAATAGGTCACTTCAAAACTGGGTTATTTTGGCTGTAATGCGGCTGCTCCTCTCTCTGCAGTCAATACTCTATCTCCAGCATTGTCCCACCCACAGCACCATCTGACTGGTTACACACAATCACAGCTCAGGTAGCAGCCAATCAGCAGTAAAAGCTGTGCATGCACAGCTCACACACACATCGAGCAGAAAAAGTTTTGCTATTCTTGCTTGCTTCGGTTAGCGAAAGTCCGCTAGCTTAATGCTAACATGAATGGAAAATCCCATTGACCGGCTAACGCAATTAGCATCGTGACTATCTCACAGTCTATGAACTTATTATAACTTTCACAGCTTGCTTGGCTCTTGAAAATGATAAGAAATGGTGCTGAGCCTGGAAAATGTTAAATAAACATGTGCTGAAAGGCATTTAAACAAAGTTAAGTATCAGAGTTTGTATTATTCAAAATTTTGATGCCAATATATTCACTTTTACCGCAAATGAATATCGGCTGCATCGGTTATTGGCCTCCTTCACCACTAATAATCGGTATCGGTATCGGCCCTGAAAAAAGCTCTCACTAATGGAAACATTATTGTAATTTACTGAGAGATAATTAAATGTAGACAATCAGACACACATTAAGATAATTATGAAATAAAAGTATGCTCTTGTCACCATATCTGTGATCGATGACACTGAACAGGTTGATCAGCTGCAAATGCACAGGCTGGAAAGAGTCACACCTTTACATCATTGGGTTATTGTGCTCATGGGAAATACATTCCTGACTCAAACTGACTCTGTTCAAAGGAGTCACCAGAATCAACACATACTTCAGAACTTTTGAACTTGGGATTGCAGATTTCAAAACAGGTACCTTCCCATGAGAAAGCAAGAAAAGGAGTGTAGTCATGGGTAGATGTGTTTCTTATAGAAAAAAATAATCACAGGTGGGTTACATCACTGCTTTCACTGACAGGAAAGAAAAACGACCTTACTGACTGCGCTGGAAGTTTAAATCTATATTTGCTCTGGCTTTGAGGCAATCATTGTCATAAAACGAACTGAGATTTGTGCCGAGTCGTCTCTGAAGCTCAAACCATGTTGGCTCGATTGTGTTATCTGAGAGTTGATCGTCTGTGGCATTTACTGTCGTATGTTCTATGCTTGTTTCATTCAGAGGCTTGATTTCCGTAACAAAAGCATCAATTGTGCTCTCGTAAGCAGTCAACAGAACAATTTCTTCTGTGATTGTAGGGTACACAAAGTGCCTTTTGTCGTTAACATAAGCATCATCGCTGTTGTTTATGAGATGAGTGAGATAACTTCATCAGTGATTAATCCATCTGAGTTTTTAGTTACCTGACAAATATAGTTTTATTACATACTACCTGCTGACGCTGTTGCACATCTGTTTCTTGTAAAGAAGTCATTTTAACTGCATGAAGAGAAGAGAGGCCACATTTCCTCTTCTTTCCCCTGATCTAAGAACAATAACTTGATTTCTTTTTGATTTCCCACAGCCTGCTGTCCAGGAAACTTTCAGAAATGGAAAACACTTTCGTATCAAAGTATGAAATTATGTCTTGGATTGACTTCTAAGAATAAAGAGTGGAGTAAAAGAGGCGTTTTTATTCTCGCAAAAAAAGTCGACCATATGGTTAGAGCAACTGATAGATTCCTTTCGTTTGTGTGCTCCCAGCCTGCAGTTTGATTGTCAGCATAACAATGCTGCTCCCCTGTGAGCATCATCAACATGTCAGCTGCCAAGGTGCCAATTTTTCTGTGGGTTTCCAGATTGCCTTCTATGGTCCTCTCGGGGCTGAGGGCTTTGTTCTATCCATGCAATCCAAGCGTTGAGGCCTCTCATGTCACTGTTCTTGGCTGGATGATTGTATTTTTGCACTGAGACTCTGTACTTCATGCTCATTCAGGATCCCTGGCAAATAGCAGGTTCATTTTTTAAAGGTGGACTTCTCCAGCACGGGCTTTTATTGTGTGACAGGTTGTTTCAGGCAGAGGAGGGCTTTTAGATTCAGAAAAGGGCACAAGTTGTGTCAGGGTAGAGGAGCGGCTGAGTGTTCAGTCAAAAACTTGACCAATGACAGTCAGATGAAATTATCATGTTATATTATTATGGGATCATAAGCCTCACCTGCGTATCATGCAGAGGGGGTGGCTTTAGTCACGTATGGTCATAAGGGCTGTCAAAGTATTTTATCTATGTCAGTTATTTTAATAGTTAGCCATAATTAAAACTTGTTTTAATGTTACGCCATTTAGCAGTACGGCTGGGTATCAATCAAAAATTTTCGATACCTGTACCAATATCGATGCCTTCACTATGATACTGGTTCCTGAACAATATTTTTTTTCACAATACCAATTTAATAATATGAAGAAAAAAAAATTACATTATGGTACAAATCTTGAGTTTTAATTTTCATCTTTAGTATTTTTCTACTCAGAGCAGTTTTCTTAGATATACAAATATGCAATATATAATTTCCAGTGCACTCTTTCTTCACTCTTTTTGTTTATTAGTTTTTTTATTTTACAACCTTTAAAGCCTCCTGTGGACAAGTGTTGCAAATTAGCACTTGTGCTAAATCACTCAAACGATGCATCTGGTTTGTCCAATGTAATTGTGATGTCCACATCAAATAAACAATTGATTAATTAATAACTATAAATGAACTTCTTCTGTCCTATTTTTTTTTTTCATTTTAATGTCTAAAATTTTTTTTTAATATAAAAATATCAACGGTCCTCTCCTCTCCGGGCTTTTGACCAGCAAAAATAACCCAGAAGAGGCAAACATCAGCGATTACTTTGTGTGCAGTCGTCTGCTCTGGCTGCTGTGAGCGGAAGAGTCATGTCAGTCTCCAAACTCCAGAAAAGTCTCCAGATTTGTCACTTTTTTGAATAAAGTCTCTAGAGGGGTCTGAAAAGTCACTAAATACCACGTGTAGCGTTACAGCCAATCGCTGGTGGCATTATCAGATCTTGATCACATGATTAACCCTTTGGGAACTGAAACTTGGCACCGAAAGACGAGGCATATTTTGATACTTGATACTACCGAAGCATTTCGGTTTGTGCTACAAAAGATCTGGAGTTCGGTACCCAGCCCTGTTTAGCTTTGTGATAAACACGCTGATAGACCACACTGTTATAAAATGTAAAACTCATTCTTCAAGTATAAGGTGCAGGATCACTCACCTCAGCCAACAAGTCCGGGACGGATGAAGTCTCCAGTCATGAAGAATCAGTCTCTTTACTTATAAAGTCATACATTTTGGTTCTTTTTCTGTCAGCAGCAAGACCAAACGTAGCCTTCACCGAATCCAGCTGGGCAGCAAGTGTTATACATATAAAGTGAAAGTGTTCGGAATAATTGAGCTTCAAAAAGCCAAAGAGTATATCATCTTTGAACGGAAGATATCATCATGTGAAGCTGGCTTTTTTTGGTTTGTCCTTTTAATAGAGTTCATTCGTGTTTCTCTATACTCACTCCTTTAAGTGCAGCACTCCTGGGGGGTTATTCACTGCACCTGGAGTACAAAGACCTTTGAAATGTAAAGGTCATGTCACATTGCTTTTTTGATGAACTAGAAGTGCTTATTTCAGTATAACAATGTGAAAGTAATGAAACCTTGACCATGCTGAAAAATCCAGTTCCCTGCTTGAAGAGTGGAGAAGCAATAACGTAACATAAAAAACGTAGATGCGTAGTATCCTTGAGCTTGACAGTGATATCTTACCTGCTTCAGGTGAGCTGTTTGCTGAACCTGAAAGTTATTCTCAGCCAGTCCAGAGATATTCAAGAGTTTCTTGGTTAGAAACAGGTGATTTAAACAACCTGAATGACGAGTCTGAAACTTTAGCAAAGTGTTTGCTCCTCACCATCTGGAGGAGCAGATGCATTTTTCACACCTGCCTTAATCAGCTCTGTCATAAACAAAATAAGACAAACATTAAGCTGTGAAGGCTGGAACTTAAAGATAAAGCCATAATCAACAATGCCTGTTGACTTTTCCCTCTGTCACACAGGTAAAGAATTTGAGATTCTGGGTAAAACCAGTTTTTCATAGAGTCACAGAGCATGAACTGAGACAAATGAAAGAACAACCCACACACTGTCCGTCCTTATGATCAGTATTTTTGGTTTTTAAAGTTATTTATGGGGCTTTTATGCTTGTGGATAGAGTGACCGCAAGGATACCTGCACTCCATGATCCAAATTCCAATCTTATCAGTGACTCTGGACTTGAGGCTCATCGTGGATGTTGTTGTTGAGTGTGATTCAAACTTCCAACTCTAAAAGCAACCAGAACTTTTTGTGGTTCAATATTTGGTTTCATTTATTTACCTGGACCAGACTTAGTAACCTATGTACTGCACCATGTTCTATCTACCGTATGCTAACAGTAAATTACTGTGAAACTACTGTTGAAGGAATGGACTCACTAGCCAGTAACTTACTGTAAATCAGCCAAAATATTCTGATTGGTTGGTATCCAGAAAATGGTCAGAAGTTTTTGGCTATTTTTGCAGCAGTTTGATAACCAGCAACCTCAGACTTGAGTTCAACACATGTGCCTCCTGAGTCACAAATCTACACCAAATTATAATATTACAGGACATGTAAGTTAAGTCTAAGAGCATGAATAGAGCAAGGCAAGGCAAGTTTATTTATGTAGCAAATTTCGGCAACTAGGCAATTCAAAGTGCTTCACATAGAACAGGTCAGCAAAACATATTAAAATAAACAATTAAAAAATTAATTAAAAGAGCAAAAAAGGTTAAAATATGTTTAAACAGATTTTGAAATATAAGTATAAAAGTCACAGCGCAGAGTTGTGCAAGAAAATTTTTATTAAAATGATTTGTTCAAATATTCTAATTAAAAGCAGCTGTAAAAAGTTGAGTCCTCAACCTGGATTTAAAGGAGCTGAGAGTTTCAGCAGACCTGATATTTTCTGGGAGTTTGTTCCAGATATTTTGAGCATAAAAGCTGGACGCTGCTTCTCCAGGTTTGCTAACTCTTGGGACTGAAAGTAGACCTGTTCCAGAAGACCTGAGTGATCTTGATGGTTCATAATGGATCAGAAGATTACTGATATATTTTGGCCCTAAAAAAGCCCTAAAGCCTCATAAACCAGCAGAAGTATTTCAAAAGAGAGCAAAAGAGCAAGTTTAAGAGTCCACTTCAAGGTCTCTGTCCTGTTGAACATGCCAAGAAAACCTCTTTGATCAGAAGTTCAGGAGGCATCCCAATCAAACACCCCAACCTCAACAAGCTCCATTCAATGCATAAGAGTAGCAGCTTTTTTAAGACAAAGGTCATGACCATAGGTGAGGGTTTAAACTGACTAAATGGGAAATTAGAAGCTTTGCTTTCAGGCTCAGACCCACCTGCATAACTGCTGATGCTGCACCCACCCACCTGTCGATATCACAGTCCATTTTCCCCTCATGAACTAAAACCCCAACTGCTTCGCTCATGGCAACAACCAACTCCCGCCCTGTGGGGGCAATCCACTGAGAACTATGGCCTCAAACCACCTCAATGCGTCTCAGGAATTATGAATGCAAAACATTCACACAGAATATGTGAAACTAAGCTTCATAAAGATACAGCTGGACCTTTGACAGATGCAGCGATTCAGAGGATTTATGAGAACATTTGAAATTCAAGTTGCATATCTGAAGATTGATGCTGATACTGATATATCGGTAATGAGCTCACATAAGCTTTGCTTTATCAGTTAAGCTCTAGTGTCTCTTGACGCTGATGCATAAAGATTGCAGATATATATTTTTTTACTCTAAACTCTCCAAGTCGCTCTGTTTTACTGAATAGAGGGATAAAAATCTATAAACCCATGATATCGCTTAAATTATAATACCATAATTAGAACAAAGCAGAAGTCTGCTGAATAAAACGTGGTTGGAATTGTTTTATCCCCAAAGAATGATTTTTAAGGTTAAAATATTTTTAGTATTAGATGATAATCAGGTTTAGCTTGTTTGAACAGTTCTGGTTAGTATAATCCAGTGGTTTTTAAAGTGGGGTCCGTGGCCCCCTGAGGGGCCGCCAGGGGGCACTTAGGGGGGGCCTCAGAAAATTGAAGGAAAGTTTAAAAAATAGAATCAAATTATTTTTATTTTTTCTATTTTGTTATTCTTTTTATATAACCATTAGTCCTGAATGTACAACATTTAAACTGCCGTAGTTGCCAGAGTCTCAAGTTTCTGAGTTTCACCTCGTGTGACCGCTCCAACTTTTGCATGACGATGATCATCTTTGTCGACCTGGTGGTTTCCACCTGTTATCAAGCTCGCTTTTAGCTAGCTAGCACGAAATGGAAAGGTTCTGACAGGAAAAAGACCGAGGGAGCAGTCCAACAGCCCTGCCGTGGAGGATTCTGCTGCTGCTGCAAAAAACTAAGAACTCATGGCCAACTAAAATTCAAAAATAGGAGGCCACCAAGCCCATCCCTCCCTCTAGTGTAATTTGCCACTGCCAGACGTGCACAGACACATGCACATGGACAGGTGCACACATACACACACTAGAGAGGTTTATTTGTTTTGGTCTCATCTGTCAACGGTTTGTTGAAAAGGTTATTATTCATTGGGAATATACAGTGCTAAAAGATATGTTTTTTAATAATTTTCTATCCAAAACAAATCAAATAGTTATTGAAAAGTGAATAAAAGTAAGAAAAAAGCATTTTAAAAGTTGATGTTTCTTTCATATTTTGAAGCATTGTCTGCTGGTTTGCAAAGGGGTTCCCCCGGCCAGAAGCTTATGCTGTTTAGGGGGCCTTGGCATGGTAAAGTTTGGGAACCCCTGGTCTAATCAACACCAAACATTGACTTATGCAGTGTTTTATCTTCTTTTTATTATTGCCTTAAAGTGATTTAGTGCAGGATAAATAGGCTGTGTTAGATATATCCCATTTATTTTTTATTTATTTTATTGAACAGTAAATTTAACAATGTTAGCTGATATTTGGTCTGATTTAGACTCATACACTTTGTAATGCAAAAACCAAAACGCACACAGAGCTGCTTTCTATAAGTCATCATCAGTTCAGGTAGACAAATAGCCTTGAGGTTAGTCTCCTTGATTTGATTCAGGATGCTTTGTTGGAGTCATTTCAGGTCTCCATCTCAGCCTGAATCGGATGACACACCAAGTTTTGCTTCTCCAGGACAACATCCAGAGTTTCTGTAAACAAATATCAGAGGAAAGATTTGAATAAATTTGCTTTGAAACAAAGAACATGCAGATTCCTTCGTACAGTACGTGCAGTGATATGAGTGATGGGCTCTGACAGACACCAGATGTCACATCTATTGAGCACCTATGGGATTTTGGACTGACGCATTCGATGGCGTTCTCCTTCACTGTCATCAAATCACCAAATGAAGAGAAATCCTTTGTTTTTCCCACCAGTAGAGTCCTGGGACCAGTGTGTTTTAAATGTATTTCATCATGTTGGCAGCTAAGGACGGGGAAGTGTACTAGCTTTGTCTTTTCAAAGTGCACAGTGTGTGTGATCAAAGTGTGTATCATGCTGTGGGAGCCATGACTAATGGCAGACACTCATTATGACTGACCCTGAATGGGGTTCAGCTCTGAGTTGCTTGAGGGATGAACAGAGAAGCACTTCGTCACTGATGTCTCTTTTTGGCTTTGCTCCTTCAGGTTTTGATGATCGGGACACGGACCTGTTTTTGTGCGACACAAACACGTGCAAGTTCGATGGAGAGTGTCTAAGAATCGGGAACATGGTGACATGCATTTGTGACTTTAAGGTAAGAAAGAGGATTCTTCTTTTCATGGCTTTATTTTGTTGTTGTTGTTTTTTCTTCTGATGTGTTTTGCTTTAATTGGTTGATTTCCCAACTTTGAAGGGCATCAGGCGCCAAAACAAAAAGCGCCAAACAAAGAATTTGAAGGCTGGCTCTTGTCAACCTTTGAACATGGCAGCCAAAGTGAAAGAAATGACAAAACTCGAGAAGAAACCGCACAAGTATTTCACAACGGTCCACTCAATTTGGTTAAAGGTTAAGGATCCTCTTTATTTCACTACACTGAGCAGCATCCAAAACACTCACAAAGAGAGTAGGCTAATGTTGGCAGCTTTGTGTTTGTCTTTCAATTAATTTTACTCGTGTTCCTCAACACGGTGTTAGTTTTCCTGGATGGACTTCATTGCAGCTTTTTTTCTTTTTGCATCGCTGGGAATGAAATTGTATTATGACGTAGAGGAAGAGAGCACTTTCAAATATGAAGTTAAAGTTAGCTTAAGTAGGAAGCAGTTGATTCAATCTGCCTGTGATTGCACTGATATCAAGCAGCAAAACAGACAGCAGCTGGCAGGAAGTGCTTGGCCTTTATTGTCTACCTTTGTCTGAAATCTCAAGAGTCTGAGCAACGTATCTGCCAGCTATTGGATATATTTTGGAGAGGATGCTGCAGGTGGCTTTGTACCAAACCCAAAAGAGGTTTTCAAGAATCCCAGTGGAACGGTTTTTTTTTTCTGTATTTTTTACACAATGTGATGTACAGAACTGAAAATGGCTCTTGCGTTTGAAAGAGGACTATATAGTTAAAGCTTTTCCTGAGACATCATGGACGTGCTCTGAATCATTCTGTGTTGAAAGGTAATATACTTTTAAAGAGTCGTATAATCAACTGGATCGAAGTCCATTGTCTTGATTAGACAGCATGAGCCCCAGGGGAGGTCACAGCATAGCAAAAGCTAAGTTTATAGCTCCTCATGAAGCCTCATGTCACTTTCCGAGATCACCGTATTCTCTCTGCATTCATAAAAAAATCCCCACAGCTGAGCCCATAGACTGAAAGGTGCTCGTTAATGACATAAACCTGGGAAATTATGCCGTTTCCTTATAATGACTCATACTTAACTTTACAACCAGACCCATAATAAAAACGGAGCAAACCAGTCAGCCGAGTATTGATTTTGGTATAACGTTTGCAAGCTCTGCAGACTAATATCCTATGCAGAGCCCCAGATAAATGAAGCCACTGAGATCTGAAGACGTAGCATGTGTTCTCATCCGTTGCTTTTATCAGCACGTCATCAGCGCAGCCAGGCACTAGGCAAGCTGACACTCGATTGGTCACAAGCTTTTATCTCAATTTCGTGCTTCCCCTTGGAGCAAACGTTAACAGAGGCCTGCAGATAAATGACATTACAGCTCCATTTCTCTTCAGGAGATCTCACACTGATACCGCTGTCGCTGTGCACTGAGGCACTCTCTGTGCTCTCAGAAAAGAGCAGGTCATACCACATTTTCTGGCTTAATACCACAGGTCTGAGGTCAACTGTGCTACGCGATTTTTTTGTTTGTCTGTTACGAAAGGTTTTTGATAGGAGTGTCTGTATTTCATCCATCAGCGTAAATGTGACCTTCCCAGCCTCGCAATTGCTGCCGTGCTCTGAAATCATAAGTCGATCCTCATCAGCGTCAAATAAAAAGATCTGAGATTTTTCTCCTCTCGGCAGTTTGTTCGGGACTGTCAAAGGAGAAGCGAATGTTACATAAATTCTCATTCATCCAGTCCCTGGATTTCTGTGTTCTGTCAGGATCCAAGGATTGGTGTGGCACTCGCACACAAAAAAAACCCCTGAGGATCAGACATGCAAAGGGCTGTGTAAAGAGGAAGTGAGTGTGGCATGCTGGGATCAATGGACACTATTCATTGCCAAGATGCATTAGATCCGCCTCGCACTGACTCTTGAAAGAGCCACGAGTTCCCCTCAGTAAAGCCAGACAAACTGCTACAAAGCAACATGCTCTCTCGTACCAAAAAAAAAAAAGAAAGAAAATGAATTGTTTCTTGTCAGGTAACGCCACACTCTGACTAATCAGGTAACATTTCTTTGTAATTCATCTCACAACAGCTGCAGGAGAAAGCGATTGATGTCAGTTTGGTTTTGTTAATGTTAGGTCACATGTCTGATTTCCTGAAGGGTCGTTCATTCCAAAAATATGTGCACTCGCAGCTCTGTGAAACACTTGAACTAAAACTGTTCAAAGGGTAAGAGGCCGTTTTATTGCTTGCAGAGCTCAGAGTCCTGAATCACACAAATTGTTTTTTCTATACCCAAAAATTCAAACAAAGCTCTTTTTTGTGCAGCATTTCTTCGTTTTTGTTTTGTTTTGAAGTTTCAGTTAATTCCAGTTGAATTGAGTGATTCACATGGACAGATTTTATTTCCGAGTTTTATGTTTTGTTTTCTGAAAAGGTTCTGAAGCCTATTCATTTAATGAAATTTGTTCAATTTATTATATTGCAAAATAAAAATGATCTGTAAAGAAAGTGTCCTTAAAATTTAATAATTGGCAATTACTGAGGAAATTTAGATTTAATTATTCTAATACACAAAATTGATGATTGATGATTCCCAGGCCTGGAAAGTGTGCTCAGTATTATACCTCATTTAAATGATGTTACATACTTTCTCATGTTGGTTCTGGTCTTGTTTCCTGGTTAATTTTCCTTTACCTATATCTCTTTTTAATTCTTTTGAACATTTTACATCTGTTGTTCCCAAATGGTGGAATGAATTACCCGCAGAGTCCCTTTCTACTTTGAAGTGACGTCTGAAGACTCACCTGTTCAGGGAATACTCAGGACCCTAATCTGACCCTTCTTCTCATAAAGGCTGAACAATTAATCAAATCGTAATGTAATGGAACGCAACATGCAGTAGATGGTGGTAATGCACCTTTCAGCTTGTTCGACAACGGCCAAAAATCTTGAGATGCGTGCGAACGGGGTATAAAGAAATCAACTTCAGCCAAGCTAACTTCTGATTTGTTGTGTTGTTGTTGACATCTTTAAAAATGGCCTCAGCAGAAGAACCGAGAGAGGACACAGAAGAGGCGACTTTAGTGTCAAAGAGGAATAGCACGTCGGTTGTCTGGACCTATTTTGGATTTAGGAAAGAAGATGCAGCACAGCGTGAGGTATTGTGCAAAACATGCCTGGTTACCGTAGCTACAACAAGGGGCAACCATAGACTGCCTCTGATGTCTGGCTGCAGTACAAGACAAAAACTTTGCCTCTGGGGTTCTTCGGGTACATGATGGTAGTGTACCTGTGGACCAACAAACTTGAAGCATTTCTTTGCACTCACTAAGTTTTTTCCTTCTCTTTTATATTCTTTCTTGTGTTGTACGTCGCTTTGGACAACATCGCTGCTAAATGAAGCTGTAGAATTGTAGCTTATGTAAGTGTGTGCATATCATATTAGCGCTAAAATGCAAATGCTGCTTAAAGTGCAGTAGGTCACGCGGAGGAGTGTGGTGGAAGATGCTTTTAAACCAGCAGAAGTCATAATGAGATACATCATCTTTTGATGTGTGTAGGTCTGAATTAATAAAGATTAATCCATTCATGCTACATTGACCCACAGTCAGGTTTTCTTATCCTTCTAAAATCTTTCATTTCAAAGTCTGGACCTTCAAACCATAACGCTGAAACTGAAAGAGCACAAATTGCTAATCTAACTTCATTCAGCTCAAAAGTCAGAAGTCACTACTTGGGAAGAATGTTTTATTTTAAAAGTTTAGTGAATTTGAGTGAACGGTTTTTGTGAGAAGCTTGTTGTGTCTGTGGCATTTGAACTCATCATGTTTGCTTCACATGCCTGAAGGGGTAGTGGAGTCTAGACACTGCTGATGGTGAGAGCTGCAATGATGAAACTGAAACACCAGACAGAAGAAAAAATGTATTGACATATTTCTGATAACAAAAAGCGGATTAGTGTAGCTTGAGGCTACATCTGAGTGGTTTTGTGTCTTAAAGAGTTAACGTTCATAATTAGCTGAAGGGAAAGCAGGCGGGGAATGAGCTGAATGAATGTTAACTTAATGAATGAAGTGAACAATCTTACTACCTGAGCTTATGCAGGGTTTCATTTCAAGTCATCTGTGACGGTGTAGTGGGTTGAACATACAGTGATGAGTAATTGCTCTTTAAACTTGTTGATTAAACGTCTTGCAGAGCGTGCATTCAGCTTGGCGACAGTGTTTGGTATATATTCATGAAAAGGTATTGCATAGATATTGCAGAATTTATTTAAGATATACTAAAGTCGAGACAGTCTGGATTCACAGCAGCTGAGTGTGTCATTTTGGGATGAAATCAGCAGGTTGCTTGATAAGTTAGACGGTACATCACTGCAGATGTGATGTCATCTTCTGAAAAGTGTGTTTCAGTGAAGTCGTGTTTCTGTTAAAGGCAAACTTTAGCATTTCACTTTGTTTTATCAAACAGTTCAGTACATGCTATTACATTATCTTTCCGTTCAGTAAATAAATAAACTCTACCTGCTTAAAATGGGAGGAGCAGACGGGTTTAGGGAACGCACATGTTTTGAATGATGTTTGGTTTTCTGTTACTGTTTTCAGGCAGTTCTGTTCGTAACCCCGAGGGGGTGTTTTGGGCTTGCTGTAATGTTGATGGCTTGGTGTCTTTAAGGTTCATGTGGCCTCTATTGCTCGGTCCTGTCAATAACATCAGGAGGATCAGACTACCCGACACAACAGGCCACACAGCTTCTGCTACAGGCTCTTGTGATTTCAGTCATTGACTCCTGCAGCTCTCTTCTAGCAGGCCTCGCTGCGTGAACATTTAAACTTCTGCAGATGATCCAGAATGCAGCAGCACGTCTGGTCTTTAACCAGCCCAAAACAGCACACATCACCCAGCTGTTAATCTCTCTTCACTGGCTTCCAGTGGCAGCTCCAATCAAGTTCAAAGCTCTTCTTCTGGTTTACAAAACAGTGACAAAAACGACTCCTTCCTACCTGGAGTCCCTCATCCAGGTCTACACTCCTTCCCGCCCCACTACGCTCTGCCTGTGAGAAACGCCTGGTGCTCCCAGCCCAGCATGGCTCTAAATCTGCAGCCAGACTCTTCTCCTCTGTTGTTCCCAAATGATGGAATGAATTACGCAGCTGCATACGATCTGCAAAGTCCCTTTCTACTTTTTAAGTAGAACAGAAGACTCACCTGTTCAGGGAACACTTAGGATCTTAATCTGACATTATTTAGATGGAATATTTAAAAACAAAAAGGGGGGCGGGGAGTTCTTTGGGCACTTGGTGGCAGAGTACCTGTGGCCCAACAAACTTGAAGCATTTCTTTGCACTTACTAAGGTTTTTTCTTCCTTTTTGAATTCTTGATTTTGTTGTACGTCGCTTTGGACAAAAGTGTCTGCTAAATGCAACTGACTGAGTCATATTAATACATGTACACATGAAGAATTAAGTTATAACCACAGATACTGAAAATATCCAGAGACATTGTGTGAACGTCTTCCTTTAAATAAGTATTTTAGACACAGAAAGAAGTGAGAAAAAAAACAGCAATGGCCCAGGTTATCCCATTACTCAGTTAGTAAAAATGCAGTGCAACAATCTGTGATTGTTTTTGCTGCAGGCAAAGAGAACGAGGCTTCATCCATAGCATTATACATCTACCACAGTGTGATAGTGCTGGAAAGTCTTTAAATGGTAGTTAAATTTAAATGAAAAGGCAATAACATCAACATAACTCTGAAACTGTACATCTCTCCTCCCAGCTATTTTGAATACAAACATTCAAAAGATTTAACTTCATGCTGCTTCAAATAGAGTGTTAAAACTCCACAGCAGGCAGCTGCTTGTGTAAGTAAATGGACACTGCTCACTAGAAGTACGTTAAAGTTGAACTCTGCAGCACTGCTGCGCGACATGAATGCGACATAAGCGGAATGGAAAATGAAAACAGCCTTTCTGTCAGGTCCACATCATGGACAAACCATAGTCTGTGTAATTAATGGATGTAGTCTCCATGACGTCACCCGTCTGTTTCTAAAACAGATTTCTGAAGCAAAACGGCCGGTGCGGCCATATTGGAAATGAGGCGGGCTTTGAGTCTCCACAGTGAGAGCTATAGGGCGCTCAGCAGTCACGTGAGCAGAGCTGTGCGTCTGATTGGATGAACTGGTGATATTAATATCATCTAAACTGCCGACTTCGAAAACAAAATTCACCCCCCGTACAGTACGTGCCGTTAGCGAAATTAGCGTTCAGACGGGAGACATTTTTTTATACCAGGCTGTAAACGTTTATTTCTGCAGTGAAAACGGCTTCTTTTGGCTTGGTGTGTTTGTGACTTCCGCTACATCCTGAAACAGGCGATGTAAACATAAATGCAAACATTTTCATGTCTGGGAAGCTTATATTACGTTTGATAAGAAATGGTTCAGTATCGTTCTGCAAACATGTGAAACACATGTTCAACTGGTGCAGATAAACTGTGAGGTCATATTGTTTTGGCTGTAGGTAGATCGATCGTGCATATATTTATTAAATTAAAGTCCATGATATTTTCTGACCAAACTAAAGCGTATGCAGATTGGAAAACTATCATTTCAGTTATGTAACATAAAGTCACATGTCAGTGCTTAGTCATCCCACTACAGTCTGACAAAACCCTCTCACACACTTGTTTCAGACCATAATGCACATTCTGTCAGTCTGGCATATTTACTGACTCCGTATAAAAGAACGAAGCATAATGTTGGCAGAACATTTGCTCTCCAATATGCTCCCTGCTGCTTGTTTGACGTGACCACTATTCACCGTAATGCCTGACCTCAAATTGCTCTCCTGCTTTCCGCTGCCGGAAGCTGTCTAATGTTTGGGTTGTGATGGCTGGACTGCTGAAACCCGCAGCACTTCGAAGAGCGCTGAGAGCTAATGTGGGTTCATGGGATGTGATGGGAGGGTGCAGAAGGGCAGCGCGTCCTTCACATAGCACTAAACAAGGAGATGGGAAAATGCTTTAGTACACACCTTTCAGAAACACACTTAAGCCGTAAATGTTGGTGTGATCTTCAAACTGCTGGAAACCAGACACACCCACCTTTTACAGCTTCAATTTCCTCCTCCTCCCTCTTCTCAGACAAACTAACAGCTTCACGCTGACACAAGTACACGCTGCAAATCCACACTTGTATGACAGAATGTAAAAATAATAAATTAGCTACAATTACACAGATATTCACACAGGCCCTGGTGGTACCGACACCAGCTTCTGATGCAGACCCCGTTCCATATATTTGCATTTGTTTATCATCCTTTTATCCAGGGCCATGTGAATGGACTGAGACTCCTCTTCTGTATAATGATGAATTTATTTTCTTTATACAAGGGAGCTGTAACAGCAGGCAGCCAGACAGGGATGATGATAAGCATTCACCTGTGTCTGAGGTGACATTAATGTAAAATGCCAACCTGATCCCTGGGTTCAATTTCAGACTATTTATAAAACTGAATGCACCATGCCTCTCCCTCTGTATCAGTTACAGACATGGATATCAAGCGGTAATGAGTGCATTGAAAACAGCCTTTTGTGTCTGATTGGCTTCATTCTCAGGGACTTAATGCACAAAAAGCATTTTTCAAATACTGTTTAATTTTTAAGAGCTGAAGAACCCTCTCAGGACTCACATCTTTGAGACCTCCTTCAAGTCCATTTGCCTTGATTTGATCAAGCTTGAATTACAATGACCTGGATGACTGAGAACCTGAACTGACATGTTGAAAGAAGCTCCTATATCTTCATAGAGCCATATTTGGTAGTTTGATGCGCAAGATTTCGCCTTTGTGATACAAAAGCTGCATGTAACTGATCTTATTTGCTCCAAAGTAGTGTTAGGCCCTAAGATAAAACTGAATTTAATGCAAATCTATGCGTTTGTAGAATGGAAGCAGGTTAAATAATGGGTGAAATCAAGACTTGGGTATCCAGACCTGGTTGTACCTCATCCAAATATCAAGTGGAACTACCAACAACAGCTAAACCTGACTGACCTGCTGTATTTATTTTTTCTGTACGGTATTTTATGTAGGGGAGAACGGGGTTAGTTGTCACACTTTTTAATCTCGTCATTCCTACATTAAATTGAAGCTTAAGGTGTTGGCTTGAAATGTGTTTCCCTCTCATTTTCAGACTCATTGTAACAAAATTAACTATCAGAGACACTCTGACATCACAGGGGTGGATGTCACACACTGTGGAGTTGTTCGTCATGAATTTATTTTAATGGGAAAAATATTTTAAAGGAGGCGAGAAGGCAGAACTACATATGAAAGTTTATTTGAAAAGTTGACAAATACACAACTTAATGCATTTTAACACAAAATGAGAAAAGAACATGAACAGGAAGCACATCTTTAGACCAGTCTACTGTATATAACAAATACAGATATATGTGACAACCAACCCCAACTGGAATTTCTTGCTAGCATCAAGGCTAACAACCATCTAACAACTAGTTAGCTAGCTAATAACAATCTAATCACTAGCTTTCCCTTTACACTTTTTAAGGGTAACAGTTGTTTTTTTTTTTTTTTATAAACTCATTGTGTAAAAGTCTAGAAGTAAAATACCGAGAAGCAGAATATTTACATGAAAAAAAAAGTCCTCTCACCACAAGCTCAGCTGTCTGACTCCAGAGAAGACAGTAGGTGAGCTCTGATCCCAGTTCTGTAAATTTGCATACCCCAATTTGAGAGACAGCTCCCTCTGGTGGTGAGATATAACGAACGTGACAACCAATCCCGTTCTCCCCTACTGTATCATGGTTAATATTCAAAAACATACAAGAGCTTCCCAGAATTAGCTCTGAGTAAGTACCGTTACCCCAAGGTAAGCTCACTTTTCGTATGCAGCATCCGCTGACTTTGTGCACGGCTTGTTTTTTTGTTTTTGTTTTTGTTTTTTTTACAGAATGCATTCTGAAGAAAAACCTGAACCCTTCCCAAATCCTTTTCCACCCTGCACTCATAAACACAGCACGACAAATGTTTTTATCCTGTTCTTCTCAGCCGTGTTTGCTTGCTCTTTGAAACTGTATAACCTGACACAGGAGTTTTCTTCAGTGGAGGAGTTGTTTAACACAAACACTGTGATTCTTTCTGACTGCTGAGGTTCCTCTGGGGACTTTTTTTTTTTTACATATGTATTTATAGTTTGAGCTGAATGTATGTGGAAGGTTTTACATAAATATAAAAGTTTTGGATGCTTGTTCCCTCCTCACTCTCAGGATAACACCCACCACGGTGGAGCTTTGTGGAATGTGTGATGTTGTTTGTTGGTGAATAATAATGAAGACACAATTTGCCTCTCTTTTGTCCTGGCTAAGCAAATTAATGTATTCCCCTTTCACGTTCAGATAAGCAGTGGATTGTTTCGTCAGTATTTTGAAAGGCCTAATCCTCTTTACTCTAATTCCTTCAACCCTGTACGTCCTTCCATCTGCACACTGCCCATCATTCCTTCAGTCCTCTCATCTTACTTTTCAAATCACTCCTCGCATGCATGTGGTCCTCCTTGAAGCTTCTTACTCGACAGAAACATGTCTACTCATGTACTGCTGGTAGCTTCAGTCCATGAGAGGGGATGTTTTTTATCTGCTTAGATCTGAGAGATATGCTGTGGATAAAAAAATGCTTCAAAATGCTTTTAAACAGTTTCCTCGGAGGATTATTTTTCCCATTGATTTTTGAATTACTTTGAGTAGTCTGGGTAAATCGCTATTTTTTGAGTAAATTTTCTGAAATAGAGTTGTCACAAAAATCAGCAGGACCAAACCTCTTTGTTTCCTTCCTCTTCTTCTCCAATTTTTTGTAAATCAATCAAAATTGTTTTTTTTTTCTCTCTCTCTCCTATTAGAGGTCTCTGTGGTGGAGCAAAACCCTGTCTTGTCTGAGCAACCATCTGAAAATCAATGAGACAAGTTAGTGCAGGAAACGTGTTCCTGTGCCGCATAGTTGAGGTTTGAAAGTGTGAGAACATGCAGCCAAAACAAAACAAGAGATGATGAAATGATGAGGACTTTGACACATGCTGGTCTCTGTCATGCAGTGAGCTGTTGTGATAAGCATGTTTGTGTGACACGCATGACTCTTCACTTTATCACACAGCTATTAAAAACATCTTAAATCAGCGTGAATTAGCTCTACAACTATTAACGAGGCTGTGGGTACGGTGGCCCTGAGGTGCTTTACTTTCAGAAATGTGCTGCTTCAGACACTGTGCTCAGGAGGAGAGGAGGGAAATCTTTTTCTCCACACTCTGCATGAAAAGTGGGATTTCCAGCAGCCATCGTCGCCGTGTATTGCCGTAGAATTTCCGATTGACAGGAATTCACAGTCAGCTCAGATAACTGCTGTTAGCTAACAGGGACTGACGTAGATTGGCAGGATCAAGGTGAGAAAGCCCCCCAGACCCTTGGACTGGGTGAGGTTTTCACATATAAATCACAATGTGTGAGGTGTACAAATGTAAATGAGGATGGTGTGTAGCTGTGCCTGTGTGTGTGTACAGAAATGGTCCAACTGAAATTCATACAAAAATTCAGATGTGGAAAAATGGATTCATTTATACCCAAATAAACACATTTGTGTCCTACAAGTTATTTCTGGTAACAATTTAAATCACTACATATTTTGTATTGACATGTTTAAGGAAATCTGTGTGCTTAAAGCAACTTTTTGTTTACATGAACATGATAAATATTTTCATGAAAAACCTGTTAAATGAATAATTAAATTATCTGCTCTAGGATTATCATTCCACTACAGGCGGCTGAAGTTGTTTTGGTTCACACACTTTTTTTTTTAGGAAAATTGTTGAAAAATCTTCAAGAAGTTGAGGAAAGAATAACTTCTAAAATGTTATTTTTTTTAAATAAGTTTTTTTGTACATTGAATGAATAAATATTTACTAAAACTACAAAAAAAAATGCCAAAACTTCCCAATTTATCAAATATGATACAAAAAATACTTAATAAACAATGATATAACTATTTTTATATGGATTTTGTTTAAAGGGTTAATAAACATCTCTGTTCCAAAAAAAAATGAATTAGACAAAAATGGGGCCTGAATTGCATATGAAGACCAAAAATAAATAAATAAAATAAAGAATAATGTTGTGATACAAGAAACTAAAGTAAACTTAGTAAAATTTTTTCGGAAGCTTTTTTTTTTAAAGAGTAATATGGAAACACGTTTTCACATCAGAGCCTCCAAACTCCAGAAGAAGTTGCTAGATTTATAGCTAGCTGCATTTTTGAGAAAGAGTCGCTGGGAAGATCTGAAGGCTGCTTCTGCTCCAACACCAGGACTTAGAATAGAATAGAATAGAATAGAATAGAATAAGATGGAATGTACTTTCTTAATCCCCGAAGGGAAATTCTGGATATCATACACATCATCAACGCCCAAATGAGCTTCCTCCAAGTTTGAGCTCGGGGTTAGCTCTTAAATGAAAACTACTTAGCTGACAACGAGAAGGGAGACAGAGATGGGACTTGGGGAGGAAAAGTGTCGGGCATCTGCTGAAAAACGCTGCATCTGTGTCAGCTCCTCTGTGGCTCTGGCCGGCCTGTCAGACACTATTACAGAGGAGTCCATCTCCTGTGACTCGGCCAGGGAGACTCCACAGGGACCGGCGGGCTAGGCCCTAATCAAGAGAAGACTGCCAAGCGGTTAAAGAGCAGAAACACAAGCCAGCCACCTCCCAGCCTCCCCTCTATCTCTCTCCATCTTCACGTTGTCACAGTAACTTCCATCCCTCCTGTTACTCTCTGTCGCTCTCTCTCCCTCCTGTGCCTGTCCAAATAGCTCACCCTCCCTCGTCTCTGTCCCCCACTACTCCCTCTTTGTCTTTGCTTCCTTTGTAAGGACTTGACCAGTGTTCGCAAACAGGGAGAGGCATCATGGGAGCGGAGTTTGTCACTTACTCAGACGTCGCTTGACAGGCCTCTGTCCAGGAGGTCTGCAGAATACAACACAGTGTCAGGCACAGAACAGATTTGTCACTCTGACAGCACTCCTCAGGGATCTGCTGCTGCTTTGTTGTTGTTTTTTTTTTCAGTTCACCTTCTCCTCCATCGACTGCTTTAAAGTTTCCTCGTAATGCTGCCGTGGCTTTGCTAAAGTTTGTCTGAGGCAAACTAAAACTTCTACAGCACATCTGCAGTCTGCAGCTCTGTTCAGTCAATACTAACTCAAACGAACATCACGACTGATCCCTCTGGGAACCCATGTTTGAAATAACTGATACAATCGCTCGGTATAATTGACCCAACGCTGTCAGGGACCATTATCTCAGAGTTTCAAACTACGTTGCTTCATTTCTTTCCCAGCAGGCCGTCATTAGGAGGTTTTAATAGTCCCAGTTTCTCACATTATACATTATGATCAGTCCTCACTGTGAGTCTGATAATACGACAAATACCTGTTTGAAACTAACAATGACACAGGGCTCATATTTGGATATCAAGAGGTGCTTCATGCAAAAAGGTCATTTTTTTTCCTGAACACACCTGAAATTTAATCATATTATTACTTCATTGTTTTATCTTAAAAGGGCAGAGATGGACCGTCCTAAACCTTGTTTCAGGATGCTCTACTTATTAAGATAATTGAGATTTTACACAAGCATATTAACAATAACCGTACTTGCAGAATTTTATACAAAAATTAGGAAAATTATTTGCATTGAAAGCAACAACTTAAATAAAATAAATTAATAATTATTAAAAAAAATAAAATAAAATAAATAAAAATTCAAACAACACAAAAATAAACAGAAAAACAAATAGGTTAAAAAAAAAGAATTTGTATAAATGTTAAAAATATTGGGATGGACAAAACCAAAACGTGTGTGTGTGTGATTTGCAGGTGACTGAGTTCATCTCAAGCAGTGAAGGCTCACATCTTTGTCCAGTTTAGATAGTCTATCACTGGTCCACTGAGCTAACACTGAATGAGACCGTGTCTGCCGCTGATAGATGAGGTATGTACCGTTTTGAGGGCACTTTCTTATATCTCATCGGGTGTATTTTCACCCTGCTCTTCCTCCAACTCTGACTAAATGCTGCTCAGTGAGGTGGTTTCTAAAGAGCAGATTTTCCTTTAAAGTAGGGCTAAAAAAGAAATCGATTATAAATCGACATCTCAATGTAATAGAAGGCAATTGTCAAATTACAAAGGCTGCAATTAAAAAAAAAAGTTTAATGTACACAGACGCAACCTTACATGACTTGCATGCACTAGGTGGCGGTAATGCATCTTTCAGCTGGTTTGCCAACAGCCAAAAATCTTGATACGTGCGAGCAGGGATGAAGAAAACAACTTCAGCCACGCTAAGTTTTAATTTGTTGTGTTGTTGTTGACATCTTGGGTAAAATATGCCTGGTTACCATAGCTACAACAAGGGTCAACACTACAAACCCGACCACCAAGGAAAGAACTGTTTGTATGTTGACAGTATCCTTTGTCATGTTGGTCAGACTAAAGAATCATTAATTGCTTGTTTAAGTGAATAATGCAGAAGATAAACATCCACCCAAAAAAAAATCTGTTAGATTATTTTCCAAAATCGTTCATCCCTACTTTAAAGTATAGCTTTGTCCACCAGGGGCGCCAGAGATCAATACAAAATGTAATTTCCTCACAGGAGCTTTAATTCACAGCTGAATTTAGTACATTTTAGTGAGAATCTGGCTTCAGTTGGTCATGAGGGATTAACCCAGTCTCTGCACTGATTAACAGAACTTTGTGTTAAAAATAACAATCTCCCATTTCCCCAACAAACACCAGATCATGACACTCCCGCTGCCCCCCGCATCAGTAACATGACTGCAGGGCTGGCTGATTGAAAGGGAGGGTGGACCCGCCACTGACGCAGAGGAACATTGGACGAGAGCGTCTGTCTCCTGTCGTGAGCCACAGGTGCTCTCTGCCACCACCACAAGCTCTGAGGCCTCTCTGTCAGAGCCTATAAAGCTGCAGCTTTGATAAGTGCGGGGAGGCATAAGTAAAGATTGTGCCGGAGGGTCTCAGCAGCAGTTTGTGCTGAGACCTACGAAAGGCAAACGATGTGTGCTGTGTTTGGGGCCGAGCAAAGAGAGCGTTTCATGAGAAGTACGGTAGATCGTGCTGGGCGGTGCCGGCTCCATCCTCTGAGGCGAGCCCCAGTTTTTGCTGAGATGTTTATTATTGATAGAGGTGGATGATAGCCTTGGGATGAATTGCATAATCTAGAGCCGCCTCTAATGGATGCAGGAAATGGATCAGGCTATCAGTCAGGTCTCCGTGGATGAAGGATGCGTCTGTGTTTTGGATGTGTTTCTCCATGTGTGCATGCGTATGTGCCTGTTTGTCCGTGGTTAGCTGTACGATCCTCCTGTCAACTAACAGCAACGTCTGGCAAAATAATAAACTAAAACACATCTTTTATACATGCAAGAAGGACACTTTTTACATTTTAAAGGATTTCTTTGTCCCTTAAGGCAAAAAAAATAAAAGGTTGCAGACTCTTTCCAGTGGGAGTCTATCGCACACAACGCTGAAGACAGAAATGGAAAAGACACCAAGCCAGTGAAATGTCAGGTGTGTTTGTGCATCTTTATGAGCCAAACTCTAAACACTTCTGAAATCAGTATGAGCTAATAAATGTTGCTTCAAATGCCTCGAGTTACGTTACAACGACAAAGCGACAACTTTCTGCAGTTTTGATAAAAGTCGCGCTGCTTCAAAATTTGCCACGTTGTGAGTTAAGTTGTGTAAAGAAGTTGAAGCTCCCGCAACAACCCTGCAGGATTGAGCCGTGCTTATTGAGTGAACAGCATTGTGTAACTATTGATTCTTTATAGATGGAAAAATGCTTCCACTTCCATTTTGGCTGCTGTTGTTTTTTCCTTTCTTTTTTCGTATAAGGCGTGTTAAACAAAGTATCTGACACGTCGGTTGTGTTGTAAGAGATAAGTAATATTGTCAACTGTGTGGATCATTCGCACATTTTTTCTTCAAGTCTTTTTGAAAAGTAATTTCCAGAGGCAGTGAGCAGATACATACCTGCCAACCTTTCACTTCAACAGAGCGGGTGATTTTTTATGATACTCACTGTTCTCATTTCTCACTGCAACATGAAGTTCTTCAACGCTATAGGTTCAGCAAAATTCAAATGATTTTTGAAGCATGATGTAAGTCCATCATTCAGGGCTTGCTGAAAACAGTCAAAAGCGTAGAATTATTTGTTTTTTACATAATTTGTCTAGAGCAAATGTTTTATTTTCTGAAAATTTTCAAAGAAGACATGAGAATCAAAGAGATGTTGATGGAATTCTCCCATCTTCTCCGGTCTGTTTTAGAGCTGCAACAATTAATATATTTGTATGATTATTTATCGATTACTAAATTAATCATCAACTATTTTCATAATCAATTAATCAGTTTAAGTAATCGTTGAAGGAAAAGTCCAAATTCTCTAATTTCAGCTTCATAAATGTGAATATGTTCTGGTTTCTTTGCTTCTCTATGACAGTCCTGAATATCTTTGGTTTGCAAACAAGATATTTGATGATGTCACCTTGGACTCCAAGAAACATTTTTCACCATTTTTTGACATTTTATAGACCAAACAACTGCTTGATTGATAGCACAGAATAATCGATAGATTAATCATTATGAAAATAATCATTAGTTGCAGCCCTTGTCCGTTTACGGAAACATGAGAATCTGGTGGTTATGCCTTTTTTTTCTTTTTTTTTTTTCTTTTTGGATTGACAAATGGTTTATAAATTCTAGTGATTAAATCCTGTTGGCGGATTTTGAATCCAGAGGGTTTAATTGGTGTCAAATTTAAAATCAGGAGAAAATTGGGGGAAATTACAAATCGGGAGTTAAGCCGGAGAACGGGTTGAAAGTAGTTGGCAGGTATGCAATGGGCAAAGAAAGTTAATCCCAGGAAGCATTTTTCTGTAGAAAATAAAAAGTTCAAAAGCACTGTTTAAAATTTGTAAAAACTGGTTCAGATGTCAGGTTTCATTCATTCATTCATTTTCCATAACTCTTATCCTGTTCAGGGTCGCGGGTGGCTGAAGCCTATCCCAGCTGACTTAGGGCAAGAGGTGGGGTACAACCTGGACTGGTCTCCAGCCAATCACAGGGCAGGTTTTATTTTTGTGACACCTATTATAGGTTAGAGATTATTATAGGAGCTGATTCATTCAACAGCTAAAAGGATCGTGAAAGTGAGCAAGTACAACAGTCAACGTTAGGAAAATGAAAGTCTAGAGGACTCTAACACAGTTACACACCAACTGTTAACAACAACATGCAGTGAGGGTCTTTCTTCCATCGTAATACGGGTATCAGAGCAGAAGCATGCATACTTTTGAAGATTTATCCACAGAAGGAGAAAAAAAAAAGATTAAAACTGCTCCTTTTTCAATGTTTCGTGACCTTCTTTTGAACTTCACACAGCACAGCGAGTGCAGTACTTTCATGTTAAGTACAGAGAACGATTGTACGATTTCAACAAATCCTTAAAAATAATCTGTTCAGAAACGGCTTTCAAGGTCAAACCTGATTTAACGGTAACTGCTAAAAAAGTTTTTCTCGTCTTCTTTTTTAAGATTTAAACGGTCAATTGTAGATGTTACTGAGACAGGGTCATGAGCAGTGGAGCGAACTGTTGATGCTCAGCAAAACACAATGAAATAAGAAATTAGCGGGACTTTGAAAGAAAGATTGAGTTTGTTGGAAACTGTAGAGATACATTTGATATTATTTTGCACAGAGAGATGATGACAGAATGTGGATAGTTCAGGGATAGAACGTCAGTTGTACAAAAGTGAAGGAGAGGTGTATGAAAGATTTGAAGCTAATTCAAATCTTCTTGTGTAATCCCTGAGTGCGCTCGTTATCCATGGAGTCGCATCTTTGGTTTGATCCAGCATGAAATGACACAGTACTCAGAAAAAAACAGAAGCAGAGTGATCTTTCCTAGTGAGTCTCGTCCTCTAAGTTCTGATGTAATAATTTGATTTATTCATCGGAACAGAACACATTTATTCTCAAAGACTTCTCTTGTAATCTTATAAGCTTATAAGAACAGCAACAGTCCTGTTGTTTGGAAAATTTGTGCTTTAGTTTTTTCTTTTTTTTTTGGTGGGGAAATTTTTCAAACAGCTTTTAGCTTTACTACTTTTATTTTATTTTATTTTATTTTATTTTATTTTATTTTATTTTATTCTATTTTATTTTATTTTCTTTTTTTTTTCCATTTTATTTATTCTATTTATTTTAATTTATTTTATTTTATTCATTTTATTTTAATATTTTTCGTCATTTTTGTCATTTCTTATGTGACTGCTTTAAAATGTCCTGTGTTACTTCACAGTTGTATATATCCCTGTTATTGTCTCTGCTGCTCTGACCTCCAGTTGCAGATTCAATAGTGGAGGTTGTGGAAGGTCTTGTTTCTGTAAATCAAAGCAGTGCATTAGGATTGGACTTGAATGACACACAAACTCTTTTCAGACTATAAAAAATGACTCTGTGTGTGTGTGTTGCTGTTGCTGTTGCTGGATGTCTGTGCTTAAGCTATAGGCTACATTCCCCTGAAGCACAATGAAGCTTTACAATAAAGCTTGGCAATAACGTTTCTAATGAAACCGAAATCAAACTGTTCTTTGAAATAGAACAGCATCCGTGTTCCTCCTTGTAGCTGCATTTTGAAGATGAATCTATGAGTATTTAAAAATGTTTTGCTTTGTGAATTTTGACAATGCTCAAAGCTACTGTAAAACTTACAGATATTAGCAGCTTTCAAAGTCTTTGTTGTTTTGGCCTTGTAAGTCAAAAACACCGCAGACACTTTTTCCACTTCTATGGTTGAATGATGAACTATTTAGAAAGGTTACACTCCAACACAAGAAAAAAAAACATTTCTTCAAACATGTTTTATATCCTGCTTCAAAAGAAGATTTTCTTTAGAATTCAAAGTAATAAAGCTCAGTGTAAACACCGTGGAGACTTTGCTTCATCTTCCCACAGACCGCTAATAATTACAGTTCTGTTCATGATTATTGCATCTTTGTGAAATAAAGAGGCCCCACAGGAAAATCATGCTATTGGCGAAGTCAGTGGTTTATAGATCTATAGCTGCTGTCTAAGTCAAAGGAGGAAAGTTGAAGAAAATTAAAAAAACAAAACAATTATATGCATGAATCGTTGAAAAACAAGGTTCAAAATGAAGAAACAGCATTTGGAGACGGATTGAGATTCATTAACTTTTAAAGTCTAACTGTTATTGACGCGTCCGTCCAACTCCAGCTCTTCATTTGGTAGATTTTGGGTGCCTACAGTCAGATATAATAATTTGCATGAGATATATTTTCTTTCCTTACGCTGGTTTGATTAATTATTGGACTCAAGGCATTAACTTTCTTTTGTTTAACTGTGTAACTCTTTGGAGACATTTTCACTTAAATCGTTGTTTCAGTAAAGAAGACTTCTTGTCTAAATAGATTCAGGACAGTCGCCCAGTTATGAGGTCAAACACTGGTTTCATTCAATGTAGTTGTGATATTTCCAACGGCCTTCTTTATTGGCTGCATGTGGAGGAAACTTGAACAGGCAAACTGTTGGGAAGGCTAATGGTGCCTTGTTTTCTTCCTCTGAATCAACCCCACATTCCCACTGCATCACAATCTGAAAGCCTCCTCAGGAGTTGGTGGCAGATGGAGGACGAGGGCATCGGTTCTTCCTTGACTCCTTTAGGTGTACTCTGGTGCAGGAGAGGTGTCAGGTTTACTCTCCTGCTGCATGTTACTCCGTGTCTCTACTCAGACGGCTCCAGAGAGACATTTCAAAGCGGGGATTTGAAGGCCATGTAACAAATTCTTGTATAGCACCTTAGCTCACAGCTGGGATCAGTGGATTCTCTCCTCTTGAAACAGTTTTCTGTGGCCCCAGAAAATGTCAAACTTGTCATTGAAATTCATTCTCTAAAGCACACATGCTGATGTGTGCTATAAAGTGTCCTTCAGCTGAGTGAAATCCTTTTTCAGCAGTTCTGAGCCACTGAATCTGTGTTTAGGATGAAAGTCAACGGACCCACTTTAACACTCCAAAAGTGGTTATGTTTGCCTTCCTTGTTCAAAAAGTGTTGGCTGTCTTTTTTTTTATTATTTATTTATTCCAAACTCCAACACAGCACTGGCTGGGTTAGTGACAGTTCCCTGCAGCGCTGCATGAGTTTCTTTTCTGTCGTCCCATCTTACTGACTGAATCTGAATTTGCATTTTTATCTGCAGCTTTTCTTGTATTTCAAAAACTCCAAGAGCAGACTATTGATGCGAATTTTCAAACAAGTGTTCTGGAGGCTGAAGTTTTTCCCCACCAGAGGTTGAGCATGGGAGCGTTCCAATCTATAACCTGACCGATGGATAATGCTAACTATTTCCACTCCAACACAACGTACCTTTAACCCAAGATATATTAACCACTATATTGGCAATACCTCAGGTTTTCTATGATGAAGCAGAGTTTCTGTCGGCAGTTGATGAGTGCATCCCTAAGTGTACCTGCTTATTTTTACCCACCTCATTAGCTTTCTGTGTTGCATGCCTGTCATTTGGCTCGGCGGTCTTACAAACACATCACTCAGTAGTCTGAGAGGGGATGCACTCAGCCGAGCAGTAAGTCCATACAAGAAAGGCTGTCCCAGGACTAAGAGCCACTGACAGAGACGCTGCAGCATTCACTCCATTTGAGTTAAAGCCTTCACAGAGAGCAGACCGCCTGCATGTGCAGCACTTCCTCACTGGGCTTGAATAGCAGCACTCTAAATTTGCTCAACAGAGTCAGGCATATCATTAGTATGTGGTGCAGTCTCTGTTGATAGTTGTGCAGCTGCTGTCTAAATTAAATGCAAAGTGGCAGAGAAATCTTTGGGCATTAAGATTGAGGAAAAATATTTGAGCACCTTTTAAAGAACAGAGAGTGCCTGTTATCCCCTATTCATGACTGTTAACAAACTGCGTTCAACTTGAGCCTGTTTCTATCACTGGAGCAATGAGAAAAAGCCTAAAGTGAGGGAAATATTGCCTCACTTGATTAGCAGAGAGCCTTGATATACAAAGGAAAACTCTCAGCTAATGGCTTAAGTGGAATAAAAATACTAGACGAACACTTAATAGAAGTGTTATTATGTAAACGAATACACATTAGGACATGGTGGTGCAAGCATTAATCCTGTAATTAAAACAGTGTGTTTAAACTCAAGGACTTTGTTCTCAAAGACGTGTATTATTAGTCATTTTATACAGATGGAAGTTGTTTATTTTTCATGGTAATTTCTTAAAAGCTCACATAAAGAGCTTTTAGCTGGTTATATAAAAAAAAAACAGTTAAATAAATAAATAATGATGCCTTAATGTGAACTTTAAAAAAGAGACAATCTGCAAGAGCCGGGGTTTGCATACTGTTAGTCCACAAAGCCCTGGACTAAATCCTGGGCTCACACAAAAACCTCTGCACACACAGCTTTTGCTGCTAATAACGCAATCTACGCTCGCTGCACTGAATGCACTCTGCACCTCCCGCTTCTAAACACACCGATGACACGGAGCACAAAAGAATCTGAACTGACTTTATTTTGAGGAGATTTGCCAAGAAAGTCACTGTACTGAAACCATTTTCGCAGTAGCCCACATGATGTTCTCCTCTGTCAATACGTAGACCTTGGATTTGCATTCTCGTGAGGTTTACATGTCTGCATATCAGAGCACATTCAGCTCCATCCACCCTGCTCTGGTGTCGCTGTAGCGTTAACCTCTGGAACTTAAATGAAAAACAGCATTTTTCCTGTGCTTTTATTATCTGCTCGGCAGCCTTGCCTCAGCAACGCTTACTTGCAACTTCTCCATAATTGACCATCAGTAGAAGGACTGGAAATATCCATGCGTTATATCAGCAGAGGTTGCTGATTGTTAAGTGTTCCTGTGGGAATGTGTAGGTGTGTGTCACATCTAAGAATACACTGTGTTCTAGCCTCAAGTCATCAGTTTGTTTCTGTGTGAGCGA
The DNA here is from genome assembly GCA_030710495.1 of Labroides dimidiatus. Taxonomy (NCBI): domain Eukaryota; kingdom Metazoa; phylum Chordata; class Actinopteri; order Labriformes; family Labridae; genus Labroides; species Labroides dimidiatus. The sequence goes on from CM061160.1 coordinate 20,966,606, forward strand.
TAAATTCCCTCTCACGGCCTTACAGCAACGACTGTTTTGTTTTTGGCACTTAAACTTGAAATATAATGTTGTATCTCTTCAGCATCAGAATGGCGCTTGCAGAGCTAACTTCAACCATTTGGTTAGATTTATAGGTTTTCAAAGTGGTCACTCAGTCAACGCTCAGTTTGACTTGAGTAGTGAAGTACTAAAGTAGCAAAAGTTTAGCTACATATGGATGCTAAGCTACATGTTTATATGAGAGGTAATAATTTTGGCTTTTTAATAGGTATAAATCTACCTGTATGTGCCCTTAAATATGCCAAAATTTAGCATAAATGAAATCCAAAGGCTAAACCACAAGCTAAAGGCTAATCATATGTAATTGTGGCATAAAAAATGTTCATATGGGAATTAAACTACAGTCTCCCAGCTGACAATACAAGACCTTTAAAAAGACTGTGAGGACTTTGATAAATGAGATTATCAGCACCAATATAGATTACTTTTAAATGCTATCTTTTAGCTTTCTGATCGGGTCGGAAATGACTGGATTGATTTACAGCACGTTGAAGTCTCTGTGACAACACCGCGCTGGCTGATGAAGTTTATCAGTGAGAAGAGAGATCTGTGTTTTTCTCTGCTAAAAACTATTTCTGGGATTAATTTAGTAGTGATGGTGGAGACTGGAGCTAAACTGACAGATAGAAAAAGGACAGAAGAGAAGAAGAAAGCTAAATAGGAGAGTGATACAGCACAGGCTAAAGGCTAAAATATGAGCTAAAGGCTAAAACATGAGTTAAACTGTTTGTCATAATGTTCATTCCAACCCACACACAGCAGTTATTCTGCAGGGATCCGATCAAACTTGAGAGTCTGTCAATAAAATGAAGAGTGAGGTTACGTTAGCTCTGATTGGTAGATGAGCAGGACATAAGGATTCGCTAACATTACATGTTAGCCTATGGATACGTCTTAGGGCACCAGGCTGTGAGTAGCGCTAAATATAGCCGTCTACTGTAACTGTCGATAAATACCTTACCTCGTTACATTGTCTTGAACAAAGAAAAGTAGTGTCCTTTGCCATCAACTTACCACCTTTGAAGGGTTTTTGATGACAATAAATAACCATGAGCCTAACTCCATGAATTCCACAAGGATAGCTTGCTGTCTAAAGTTCCTGCTGTGGACTTTCTCTTAAATTTGTAGAGTTAAAGAAGACCTTAAGTACAGCTCTGTTGCTGTCTCAGTCTGGTGCTTTGTGGATGCAGATTCCGTACAAATAGCAGCTGTTAGGTCACATTCTGTCCAATTAAACGCTGCAAACTGTGCCGATGGGAGCAGAAAGTAGTAGCTGTGTGTTTTCGCTATAACTCATAAAATGTCTTGTGTGTTACATCTTCCCTTGGATCTTGTGTTCTTTGTAGAGCCCCTCTTAAAACACAGTAACACAAAAGCTCCATCGTTTTATAGCTGTGTTGCCGTGAAAGGCAAAAAAAAACATCTTTTCACTAAACTCCCACCAAAGATGAACACTACATCAAAGAAAACCAAGAAATGAGGGTCAACAATGTCATCAGACTGAGCCAGAACGACGTTTCTTTCTGCGTTACGGAGGCTGTTGGATAGACTGTAGTTGTGTGGACAAATGAGGGTAAGAATAATTGGACTAATTGCTTGTCAGATCAAATAATTGGACTGTGGTTATTCTGTAGGAAGGCTGCTTTAAATAGACCTCCATTGACAAAGTTAGTCCATCTGAAGTACAGTTTCATTCACCTTAAGGGGCCGGGGTTTCTTCAGAGCACTGTGAAATGTGCTTATTCTCACTGGCAAACGTTGCTTCAGGCACTTCCATCCCCTCCCTGGATGGCTCCCGTTTGAAGGTATTTAAAGTACAGTGACCTGTCATCAGACCCATGGGGCAGACTTAGGGAACACTGCTGAGACCATCAGAGTGCAGGGACTCCCAGCTCTAAGTGGGAAGCTCTGTGGGATGTCATACTGGCTGGTCAGATGGACCGCAAAGAGGCCTGTGAATAAATGTCTGTCAGCTATTTATGGCCTTTTAGCAGTTAGCAGAAACCTCACAAGATCATGAAAAAAAAATATGAAGAGGTTGAGTAGTCATGCCAAGCTTAGACATCATGATTAAGGCTTTTATTTGTAGCTTGTGGAGCTAACTTGGGATGCTAGGAGTTTCATATAACAGCTGGTACGGTATTTGGCATGGCTGAGTTTAGAAACATAAAATCTGCTTTCTGTCAACATGGTTTAACAATCCTCACAACTTAATTTGATTAAAGTTAATATCGGCTCAACAAATAACTTAGTTTTCTGTTTTTCAGGTTAGGTTCCTGTTAGACATCAATGCAAATAAATCTGAGGTGGTAAAGTATAAGAACCAGTTTTATCAAATAACTGCTTTAAGTTGAAAAAGCTGTTTTCAGGCAGTGCACTTTCACAGACTCGCACACTTCACACAAACTTTTTTACTTTAAGCGTAGTTTTTTTAAGCTTTGGTTCACTTGTAGTTCAAATTCTCTTTTGCAGCTAAATGTTTCAGAGTAAGGATGTGATTTGAACAAAAACAAGTGAATTGTTTCACAGTAATTTTTTATAAGCAGAAGCCTCATATTGTACTCTATTTCATTTTTACAGTGTCTAACTCATTATAAGATCACACCTCCTGCTGAGCTGCAGTTCACTCATACCTCAGTTTAACTCCTCGCTGCAGGATTTGCAGAATCTGACTAATTGTTGCTTGAAACGGATCAGTTTTGGATGAGTGTAGATGCCTTTATTTTTTTATTTTTTTTTGGTGGAGTGAAGCTCTGTCGGACAGACCGACAGATGAGTCATTTGTTTTCTGCTTATTGATGCTGATATCCTGTCATGTTTGCTCTGGCTGCATTTCTCGGAGCTTGAACCCTCAAATTGGCACGCTCCTTCCCTCCGCTGCACAGTCACGCACTGATGCGTGCACTCGCCTTCACTTTGCATCACTCCTCTCCTTTGTCTCCCACTCGTGCCCTCTTCACACGCTGTGAGTCCCTCGCCACTCCTCCACCTTGTTTTTCTTGTGCCTGTTTTTGTATTTTTTTTTTATCATCTTTCCACCCCCATTACTAACATTTTTACACCTTTCAGTCTCTTTAACCTCCCCTTCTCCTTCACTGCCTAACTTGCTCTACCTCTCTCCTCTCTCTTCTCCACCTCTCTTCCTCCCTCTAGTTCCTTAGATCCTCCTCTTCATAACTGCTTTTTCAATGCATTCCCCAGCTCCTCTTCCTCCCCTCCTCCTCCTCCTACCACCTGTCTTTGTTCCACCCCTGTCAGCCAGCAGTTAAGTCGGTGAAGTCAGCATTGGGAGCTGTTATAAGGCACTGAATGAATGATGATGGTTGTGCTTGTTTTGCAAGGTTGTTGTGTGTTGTGACCTGGTAAAGCATGGATGTCTTTTTATTTTTTATTTTTCAGTGCAAAGTGCTCTGACGGTGGATGTATTCGCAGCTTTGTGTGTGTGTATGTGTGTGTGTGTGTGTGTGTGAGATGCAGCCATCCCAGGCAGCCAGGTAGAGAGACAACAGGTCCTGGCTGCAGTCCCAGTGCTGAGCTTTTAGAAGTCAGATGAAGAGAGTTTTGGGTAGGCAGAGCCACAGCAGCCCCTGCAGGAGGTTTGTGGAAGCAAAATTTCAAGTGACAAACATCCAATCGGGTGGTAAAGGACATGGCATTAAACTGCACAAAAAGAGGGATGGAAGCTTATGTGCAGTTGAGATGCTGCTAATAAAGGAGAGAAATGCATGATGGAGTTCCCGCACCTTCACCTGGACGCATACAGCTGGATGCATCATACAGCTCCTCTTTGTTTCCCGTTAATTTTACAGGATAATTCTGCTTTTTTCTTGAGTCCAGCAGATTTAAGATCTCTGATGTTAGCAGGATGAAATTTAGAGTAAGTTTTGTTCTGTCAGTACAGTGATGTATTTTTTAGTAAACTGCCTTTATGGGCAATGATTTTAGAATATTTGAATAGTCATTAACACTTAAAAAATCAAATTGTTTATACGTCTTTGAAAAAAAGAAATGTTTTCCTTTGTTTTGCAGCCAAAATACACCAGATGCGTCTCTGGTCTGGCTCTGCTTCGTCACAGCACAGGATCAGATTGGTTCCATTCAAGTCAATATGTCAGCTTACACTGGATCTGCTCCATTGTGGTCCGGCTGAAGCAGGTCATAGCATATAGCAACAATCCTATTTCAGCCAGGAGCCGGAGTCGTGATGTGTCAAATTACTAAAAAAGCAGATTGAACAGGAAAGGAAGTTGTGCACCAAAACCACCTAAAAACGCTCAGTGACTTTCAAAATAAAACAAACTCAGATCATTTTTAACTGGACTATAATAACAAACATATAATGAGCAGAGCCAGGCTAGAGGAGTCAACACGTTGGAGGTTTTACCGCCCAAACAAGAATGAAGAGAGGCTCTTTAATGGGTTGGGAAGTGCGGGAGCTCCTTTGAGACAATAAAGGAAAATGAGATGCAGAGCAAACTCTGCATCCATCACAAATGAACAACAACTCTGCACAGCCATGTGAGAGCGAGGCATGCAGCAGAAAGTGGGGTGATGTCCAAAGATCAAAAGTCAGTGGCAGCTTCAACACATGAAGAAGTAAGTTTGATGATCGATGTACAGAGAAAGCAACGGCTCTCTCCCTCTTTGTCAAAGTCGGCAGGTATGTGTATGTGGGTGGGAGGCGGCGGAGGTGGCTTTGTGGGGGCTATCTTCGAATAATTTTCGAATAGTTACCAGCGAAATCCTTGAAACCCTTGAAATGCCCATCCCCAATATTTATCAAATGTTATTTGTAGGATGATTGTAAAAAGGCTTGAGAGCATAAACAAAGCAACTGACAAAGTCCTGATAATATCTTGAAAATCGTAGGAAATTCAGGTCTTGTTAAATTGCCCTTCACATGTTTCCTTACAGTTGGAGACTTTTGTCAGGGAACTCACAGAGAATGGACTGTAGCCACTGATCGCACCACTAACTGCCCCTGCTACTGGCTTCATCATAAGGTCCAGTTCACAAAGCATTTCACACTAATGATGTTCAAACTTCTTGCTTGAGCTTCACTCTCTTGTTGATTTTTTTGGCTCATTTGCACAGTTTCTTGTAGTTTCTTGCACTCTGTTTGTGAATCAGACCCTCAGTGTCAGGTTCAAGATTAAACTTATCTGTTGGGTCTGTGTAGGGATGGTGGGGATGGAGGAGTCGTAACAAATGATGACTATTGTTATTTTTGTTTGCAGCATAGCCAACAGTAGAACACATAATACAGTCAACTGACAAGCAGTGAAGAGAATACAAACATCATCACTGAGCCCACTGGCTCTCTTTAAATTTTCCAGACCATCACCTGCTGCCTTCACACATCACCTCACCCCAGCTTTGGATGGACTGCAGGACAGCATGACCAAGTCTGCATGAGCACATATGCACCCCAGCTGGACATTGTTGAGTGCAGTGCATGAGAAAAAGGGCTTTAAGTCATTCAGTTGCAGAGGAACACAAGCAAACACACATACATTGCACTGTAGCCAGTTCTGCTGTCCCTGTGCTCTCAGTCGGGACGCTACCCAACTGTCCAGTCTTTGTCACAGTGGAGGTGTGGGGCAATGTCTGCGACTTTACAGAAGCAGGAGCCAGCGGGCACATAAGGCCATGCCATATGGCCCTGGCTGGCCAATGGCCCCCACTCCCCTGTCTGCAGAGAGCTGTGGAGGATCAAATTTTCTCACCGTCTGTCTCATTCACCCCCCACCTCTCATTAACATACTCACTTCATTTCTCCTCCTCTTAAAGCTTTCCTCAAATGGCCCCATATTTCAAACCCTTATCTCAGATCGTTGTCGGCACCTTTGTCTTCTTCCATTTCCATTTCGCTGACAGTCATCTGGGCTGACTTACAGTAAAGTGCAACAGCTGACGGAGCTGATATTTGCAGACTGCAGACATCACACGATGCAAGTTATCAAGGAATCCACGGATCAAAGCTGTGGCACCCTGACAATGACCTGAACAAGAACGCCTTCGTCTTCAATACGGTCATGTGCAAAGAAGAGGAAATCTGCGTCAGTCTGATCGGTTAAGTCTGTGACTTTGGCTCCTTGCGATCAAGTCAACAGAAGCTTGATCAGAACTCTGCAATCAATCAATCAGTCTTCCACAGGGATGCAAAATATATAGGGGAAATTGAGGTTAGTCTTCCATTAAAGTAAATATTTTGATTGTGTATTATGTAATTCAGCTCGGCAAATATGGCAAAACACTTTTTACTAAATCAAATTCGATTTATTTTCACTGGAATTACACATTTTGTTGCACTTTATATGAAATATATATATTTTATTTCTGGTAAAAGCTCCCATCCTCAATAAATTGAACCAGCGGATATTACATTTTTATCCAATGAAAGTTAAATTAAGATAAAGATTAGTTAAATTAAGGTAAAAGTTGCTTTCATTTGTTAAACACGCTTGTGCATTCTGACACAGAGGGTTAGTGTTTAGCTTACTACATGCAACGAAGAGGAATGAAGAGGAAAAAAAAAAGCTGACGACATTGAAAATGATGTGATATGTGTGTGCATGTGTGTGTTTTTTGCTGTTTCACATGAGTCCATCATGTTACAGCTTACGGAACGTTTCTCAATCATTGGAAAGACTGAGATAAAAATCTCAACCTTAAACTCAACAAACCCTTAACTCAGTGGCATCCTTTGGTCTAAAAATCTGAGGCAATGCGGACGTGCTCACATCTGCAGTTTGTCGAATGTCTGCTTGAGGCTGGCTCTGGAAGTACCAGAGGTCACCAACACACCAAGCCAAGAAAAGCCGATTACACAGCAGAAATCAACATGTTTACAGCCTGGTATGAAAAATGTCGCCCATCTGGAATGCTAATTTCGCTGCACAACTGTATGGGGAGTTCGGCAGATTAGAAAGTATCTAGAACACAAGTTTGTCCAATCAGAGGCCCTATAGCTCTTAGAAAGGAAGCCCAAAGCCCGCCCCATTTCCACTACGGCCGCCGTTGACAGTTTGCTTCAAAACTCTGTTTCAGGAGCAGATGGGTGATGTCACAGAGACTACGTCCATTAATTATACAGTCTATGATTAGCACCAAAAAGTGTCATTGTGCTAAATTGAGAACTGTAGAAAGTATAACAGTGATAATCGAAGGTTGAAGCAGTTATTTGCAGAAATCAGTGATTTTAAGCACTTGATAAGTCCTTTTTTTCCCCAAGGTAGAGGACCAAGGATCACAACACACTGGATACTGCATGTGACACAGTTTCCAGAGCAGCTGCTACTGTGTGGAAGTATCTCTTCCTGCCCTCTTTGATGTGATCTCTACTTTCAGACCCAAGCTGCTTTATGTAAATATGTTTTTTTAATGCCTTAAAAATCTGTTTTTTGTTGGTTTGTTTGGCTTGGTGTGGTTTCTGGTCTTTCTGCAGCCAGCCTCAAGAGGATATTCAACGAGCTGCACCTTTTAGCACTTCTTCATTTTTCTCTACCGTGTGTTGCACCTTGGTTTGGACCCGTCACGCTATAGTCCAAAGACTCTGCTTGGTTTGACTGCCCGGTGGCTGGATAAAGACTTAAACATGAAAAAGAAGACGAGGTGTACAGAGGAGGACATGCTTCTGTTCTTTGGCATCTGTCCTCTGTTTCTCACTTGTCTATGTAAGCAGATGATTCATGAATAATTTACAAGGAGGCTTTTTTATATTTAGCTTTTCAGGTCAGTTTTGGACTAAAGTTTGAAAAAGTTTGCTCAGTAATCGTCGCCTCTCTTGCTTCGGGTTTTCTGAACACCTGCTGTGATCCTTGAGAAGATTGAAAAGTTGGTTTGAGTCACATACTTCAGCTCTGTCTTCACATGAGTTGACCGTATCCTCCTCTCTACCCACATATGATTTGCACACAGCAGCATCCAGCATCTTGCACCACCTTTGATGAGAGGGAGGCTTTAAATCACCCATCCTCTCATCACAGCTTTTACCAAAGGGTTGAGAGCCAAACGCTGGGTATGATCAAGAGATGGGGGTGAGGGGGAGTTTCTCAGAAAGAAGGCGATCTTAAAGGACACCCGCAGGGCTCAGCCGGGCAGCTTTCCCTTCTGTTGCATCACGTCTGGCATAGAGTGAGAGTCCCCAGGTTAAGAACAGCCTGAGCCAGCTGGGAGAGGGAGTGTGGGAGAAAGGGGGAGTGGGGAGGGAGGGGGAAGACAGAGGGGAAGGATAGAGGATGGCAAAAAAGCGCGGGCCCTGCAGAAAGCTATTCCAAGAGCCTTTGTGGGGTTGCCATTTTTTCATTCTCTCTCATTCTCCTTTGAGGGGATTTTCTACTCCTCTCCCTCACTCTGTCCCCATTTCTTCTTCTCTTCCGTTTTTTTTTTCATTTATGATGTTTTATTTTTTTTTCTCCTGGTTTCTTCAGGCACTACGGTTCTTTGTTATCGTGCCAAGTATGTTGAGCCAGGACTCTGTCTTCCCATCTCTGCCTCTCTCTTTCTGTATTTTCTTCACCTTTATTAGCCCTCACTCCTCATCTGTCTCACCCTCATCCATTTCCTTTGACGTCTTCTCCCCCCACAGCCCAATCTCGTTCATAAACTTTACCTCTCATCTTCTCTGCGGGCTCTTTCCTTCCTGCATCCCAATCCTTTTGATTGAGATCCAGTGTGAACTTTCTCTTTCTTTCCAAGCCCCTCCTCCTCCTCCTCCTCTTTTACTCTCTTTTGTGCGGATTCTTTCGTCTTTTCTCCCCTTAGCGGGTTAAAATCTGTGTTCACACTTGATGGTTATGATGCTCCCGGGCGATTGAATCAATGGCGTGGTTATATTTGTGCTTCTGCTCACGGCCATCAGACCTCGTGTGCGTCTCAGATGACACTCACACTAAACCAGCTAAATTGGGATGTGCTGTTTCTGTGAAAATGAGGATGTGTGTGAACTACTGTTTCTCTACTCAAACACCCAAGAGGGAGGGAAATGACTTCTTCTGTTTCTAAAACCATCGCTTGAAACCAAACCTTGGCACAAACTGGGACACACATGCATTTCTGTGCTGACTTATAGAGTAAAGTTGATCTACAGCAGTGTGGTGTCCTTAAACAGCCTCGCTCACCACTCCCAACACATTATGTTGAACTTTGTCAGTTCATGTTTTTTTAGTTTATTTTTATTTATTTTTTTGGGGAGGCTTTTTATGCCTTTATTTTTAGAGGACAGGACAGTGGATAGAGTCAGAAACAGGGTGAGAGAGGGGAGTGACGTACGGGATAGTCACCACAGGTCACACTTGAACCCACTCCAGGGCTTTTTGTCCATATGGAGCGTGACCTAAATCACTAGGCCATTTGCATACCTGTCAATTATTTTTTAACAACAGATCTGTTTCCGTCTCACTTTTTCACAAAATAAAGCCACATTTCTGAAGTTTTAATCGAGTATAATTGCGCCTTGCTGGTGTTTCCATCACGACTTGAATTGCGCACAACTTGAGTAAAATCTCGTCCCGCGAGATTCAATTTGTGGAATGTGGAAGAAGAAAGGAGGACTGTAACCATGGTAACCATGGATACCCAAACCTTTTAAGAGCTGAACTGTCATTTCGATGGGCGTTACTGTTGTTGCTGATTTTGTCAACAGACGATGTCAATTGGTGAATACTTGTGTTTTTATCGACTGGTCACTGTCGGCCGTGACCACGCCAACTCAAGACAGGCAGGAACAAAACACTGAATGAAAATCATCATCATCTCCAGCCGGTCTACTCTCTCACTCACATACACACACACACACACACCTCCGCCCCTCCCTCCCTCCTGCTGCGCGCTGAGCTGCTTACAGCCATCCTGAAGCCTTCACTGACTGTCAGAAACACCAGCATCTGCACTGAACACATAACTAACAGAGCTGTTACATTATGAATGCCTGAGTCCGTATGTGTGACAGTGGACATGTACCAAGGCAGAGGATGTGTGTCTGTTATTTTTGTCCGGTGATTTTTTTTTTTTTTTTTTTTTTTTTTGAAAAAGGTGTTTCCATTGCAATTTTTTGATGAACTTCAATATCCAAACTTTTGAAAAACCACCTCATGAGAGCGTAAAAGCATTTTATTAAAATCTGAGATGTATTTCCAAATTCTAATGTTTTCATTACCATTTTTTATCACAATATTTAGGTTTTGTGCAATTCTAGATGTGGTGGAAACACAGCTAGAGACTGCCAAGAGGAAGGTTGAAACTGTCCTTAAGCAGTCATAGGTTTATCTGCTTGTTATTTAAAGGAAAAGGCTCACAGATATAACTGTTGTAGGAGGGAGTTGAATGGAATTTTAAATTAATGGTTGGATATTTATTCTGAAACATCTTTTCAATGAGAAATACTGCTCTCTTATTTTTGATGACTTTTGATGAACAGTGACAGCTTTTGAACAGAAAGTCTGTTTGTCACTTGTTTTGCCTTCAGATCTTACTGAAAGTTATTTCCTCCATCTGTTTTAATCCTTTTTAGGAGTGCAAATCAAGTTGATCTTGTGCAGCTGCATGAGATGCCACAGAGAAAATACAAGCTGTTATGTACAGCATCAGTGATGTCTTAAGAAGTGCAGGTGTGATGAAGAGCAGAGGTAACAGCGAACATGGGGAAGCTTCCTGCAGGGTCTGTGGAGCTGATGGTGTGTTTATTTATGAATTTATGTAAGAGTCAGGATGAACCCATTAATTAGATTTAGGTCCAAATGTGTGAAGGAAAATTTATTTATAGATGTTTCTATCTCCACGCTGTTTTGCTCTTTCAGCACACCATAGTTAAACTCCTGCTTCTGAACGGCACAGCTCACTGACAGCTCACTAGGCATCCTATAAGCAACACGCACGTTATGCCAAACTGAGGTTATATATCAGTGCTTTGAGTTTGAGCAAGGCATAAAGGTGCAGCTAATGATGTGAGCAGTACATCTCTCAAAACCAAGCAGAGCTTTTTTTCTTTTTTTTTTTTTTTGAGTGAGCAGTTATTTCGCATTTAAGTCCAGATTCACAATTTAAAGCTACATTTTAAGCACAAGATTAAAATCCCAATTAATTGTGGGCTGAAATGAATCCATGGTATGTTCTTTAAAAATAAGCTTCCTAGCATACTTTTTATTTGTTTTCAACACCAACATATGTCTAATAAAAGGTTCCTAAACATGGATGTGAACAAGATTTCGTGCCCCCACATACTCATGTTCCTCTATAAGAGCCTGGTAGTGTTCTGCAAGAGCACAGACGGGTGATTGTGCCCAGAGAGCGCAGATTCCAGGTCAATCCATTGGGGAATAAGAGGCAAGCAGAAGAGGAGACAAAGAGCCATGAGCTCCTTAGCCCTGCTCCTCTGGGGGCTCTCAAACAAGCCCCTTGTCCTTGCGGTGTCACACCGAGCAGTGTTCACACACTGCTTACTTTTCAGCACTTTCAAACTTTATCAGGTTGTGGAGTGTGACCACAGAGCGGCTGCTCCTGCAGACCCTCTGAAAAGGATTTCCTTCTTCTCAGGGAGACATGGGGAATATTTCTCTATTGAATAATTGCATTTGTTATTCCAGCGCTGTAGCAGGAGAATCAATATCAAATCAGATGAATATATTTCCTGTACAGGGACCTAGACTGGTTCCATCAGTCATCTGAAAAATCTTGAGTTTCTCTGAAGCCAACAAACCCTGCAGAGAAATGAATGAGTAATGCGCTCTAACTTTGCAGCTATTGTGCTCAGTGCCCTTGAGCAAGTCACTTAACCTTCTTCTGCTCCAGTGGAGCAACAACTGAGCAAAGCAGCTGGAGAAGCATGGCCACTTTTCTGTAGATATATGCAGCAGCAGCATGACCCAATAAATGGAGGGGTAGAAGAGCTTTGTCGTAAAAACTAAAACATGAATGATTCACGGAAAATTCTAACAAACAAAAAGTAAACAACGGTAGAAATAAGCACATTAGAATACAATGACTCAAAGAAACTCAGTGAGAAATGTTGACATTTGAAGAAATATACTTGAATTTGATGTTTTTGTTGTGATTTTTAACATTTAATATCAGAATGTACTCCAGTTTGCTTCATTATGAATACAGTGATGCATATCACATAGAACTGACATGGTCTCAGATTGTCACAGGAACAAATCTGAGCCACAGGAAGTCCTAGTTAACATCAGTACTAGTGTGTTGGTGAGGAGCGTGCAGAAGGCTTGAGGTGGAGGCTGGTAAAGACGTCTTCTGGGGTCACAGTCTGCACCGTCAGGGGACCAAAATTAGACGTGCAGAAATGACGTTGAAAGGACGTCCTTTGAGGGTCTCTTTGCGCAGTGGGCTCACTCCCTCTCTCCTGCGTAGAAGTCCACTTGATATCCCAAAGCAGTTACCTATCTGACGTTCAAATGTTGAACTGCATATTGACGTTTAAGTTGGCTCATGGTGAGACGTCCAAATAGCATGTTGTGCAGACGTCCAGAATTGGTCTTGGAGCGATAGACATGATATAGACATGATCTGCACGTCCATCAGATGTCTAATGTTTAGTGGGCAGGCTCTAATGCTCACAGGACATTTCCCCAACCAGTGGTAGGGAAGTGTGAAACTTGTATTACTGCAGCACTTGTAACTGCTGTGATGCCAGATTTAACATTGTTTTTCCAACAGTAACTCTTTCAGAATGAACTCTTCTCATTGTACTCACCCTGTTTCCATTATCATTAGCCAGAATTGCACAAACTAAACCTCAGAGGTTTTGCAACTTTCGGCTCTAATATATTTGCTAAAACCAAAACACAAACCCAGTCTTTGGCAGTGTCACTGCCCCTGTTATTATCATCTCTTCATTTCACTTTGTGTCAGCAGACTTTTTAATTTTAATGTGGTAATGATTCCCCTGGATGGAACATCTATTTTTTTCTCTCAGCTCTGAGTTTGAACACTAAAATATTGCTGCTCTAAAAAGAATACACGGTTGATGTCTGTAATAAAATGACTTAGAACAACAGGGACCCTTTTGTGTAACTCTAAACTTACTCAGTATATTTTTGTTTATGCTCCACAACACACTCCTACCACTGCGTTCAGCTAAATGAAGTGGGAGGATTTCTCCAAATACATGAAAGAAATGAAAGCTTTTATGGACTCAAACAAATTACTTTCCTATATCCTCTAAGTGCAGTGCTCTTCAAAGGTTGAAAACAAGTGGTGTGTATTTCAAGTAGCTTTTTTTTATTTATTTTGTATTCCCACTTCCCTTTTCAAAAACGTCTATGTCTGTTTTTCATGATTAGGTTGTGTTCATTGATTTAAGTTGTGTTTATAGAGATGAACTATTCCTCAAAAGAATTTCATAAGTTGATTTAAAGAAAAAGGCAAATTATTAGAAAAATGTTTTTATTTGCCTGAATAGTCGAAAATCAAATTTGAATTTCTAAAGTATTGAACTCATTACTTCAAATGATCATGAGCTCAGAGACAGAGTGCTGTACCAGCAAACTGAACCTACAGAGAAGGGAGAAATACCTTTAATAATCATTTACCAGTGTTTACCGTAGACTGTTAAAAAGAACATGGACTTCATCTCCCTTGGCTCAAACTGAGGTCACCACAAAAACTGCTCCCCCTGGTGGCTGGCTGCAGTACAAGTCAAAAACACTCTCTATTCATTCCAGATGGGCTGTGGTGAAACTTTAAAAAAATAATACACCTTGTAGAAACGTTTCTCACATCCGTATGCTGTGGTGATATTTAGATATTATTAGGCTGCATTGTATTTAAGTTCTTCTTTTTCTGAAAAGTTTATTTTTCATTAGTTATTAGACATTAAAAATGGGGTTTTACGTCTCGTTTAACAATGATTGACAGCTGCCGTTCTTGTGTGGTTTTTTCAGGAAAAATAAAATACATCAGGAAGGAGAAGAGATTAGACTGTCGAAAGGAAAAAATATATTATTTTTGTCACTCGCTTCCACTCCGATTTCCCAGAATCCCTCGTAAGTCTCCACTGCAAAGACAATGGCGGCCAATGGCGGCCCCTGTGACAGAGCTATTTGGGCTTCAAAACTGCCCTCTGTCCATACGTGTGGGGTTACTGGGCTGTGTCATAATTTCACAGTACGTTTTATTTGTTTCAATAATGCACATCGTACTATAAATATCCCATGAGTCATGATGATAGGATGTTCATTTTCATCACCATTTCCTTACTTATGTCTATCCGTTTACCTGACGGAAGCAAGTCTTTTAAATTGTGTTTTTTTTATAAGATTTTATTTTATTATCATTATTTATTTCCAGATATAACTGAATGACACTCTGTTTGTAGTCAAAAAAGATGTTATTAGTGGAGACAGATATGGTGGGTAAATGATGGTTATTTGTGATACCCAAGCATGAATCAGTGTTCGAAGGTGGTTCGCACCAATTTAAAAAAAAAACAAAGTCTAGACTCACCCCTGCTGTCACCATGACCTCACTACTTGAATATTACATAATACTAAACCATCTTCAGTGGGATCATAATGGTTGAAAAGCTGTGTCTTATCCCAATACAAGTTAATGCAAAGACAAATTATTTTTTTCCTGATGACCTTTATATGTTCCTACTGTGTCACACCTTCTTACCTGTGTTCCCCTCTTCTGTCTGCAGTGCAACAGTGACTATGCCCCTGTGTGTGGCTCCAACAATCAGAACTACCAGAATGAGTGCTACTTGCGCAGAGATGCCTGCAAGCAGCAGTCTGAAGTACTTATCGTGTCAGAAGGCGCCTGTCCTGCTGGTATGTACATTTGCATTGTGGCACCTGCAGAGGTGTATGCACAAATACACAATCACGAACGAAAAACACAGAAGGAATGATATTTAAATACTTGTTCAAATACACGCTGACTGTTAACACAAACAGAACAAATTCCCTGAAAGCTGTCAGTCAGCATTCAGATGATACAGAGAGTGTGCTGCAAACACAAACCTCTTTTACGTGTTGATACAGTTTTCAAATTGTACACACAGGAAAACACTTCCTGCTTAGATATCATTTATACATGCAAACGCATCCTATGGATTTATTTATTTATTACACGGATGCATTACCTCAGTGGAACTACAAAACGATGAAATCGCTAGAGGTGAAAGTCTGATGTAATTTTCCCAAGTTTGGTGCAACAAGGGCGGCTACAATGACAGTGACATGTATTTTCATTGAACAGACGATAATTTCATCATATGAAAACAATGTCCTCAGAAGAATACAAAGCTAGCATTGACCCAGAGGCATTTTGGGAAATGTACAGTGTGAAACAAGTTAATTACACAGCTGGTTTAAAATTAGCGCGTTAGAGGGAAAGTAAAAGGGAGCTTGACGGCTGTGACCTTTAGTTACGTAATATTTAAAGAGTGTGTCAAAATGCATGCATTAAAAATACTAGCCCAATTGTCACAGGTAGTAACTGTAACATTGTTGCCAAGAGGCATGCTCAACAAAGCAGAAAATTGGATGACTGAATCACACATCAACTCGATGGCCACGTCATCGTTTTTCTTCTTTTTTTATGCATTGTGTTGACATTTTGTAGTCCTTAGTCTTCTTCAAAGAGCACTTAAATTAATTCTGTAGGGGATCCAGTAAAGGCACATTAATTTTTTTAAAGAAATTCTTGCTACATGTTTTATAAATAGGGCGTGAGAAAGGACAAAAGGACTGCTCACTGCTTTGTCTTCATTAAGTGAGCAGGACAAGTTCTCTAAATGAATCCTGAACCAACAAAGTAGAATCGCTGAATAGTTCTCTTTATTTAAAGGTATATTGGTTTTTATAGTTTAATTTGATGAAGTCTCTTACTGGTAAAAACCCGTCTTACGGTTACAAGAAAGGTTTAAGTCATGTTTAAGGAAGCCTTCCTTGGCATATAAGCAAACCTGTAGTTCAGACTGAAGCATCCTAGAAAGTCTAACAAGTTTCACACTTTTTCTTTGGTTGCATTTTGAATTGCCCAATTATTCTTTTTATTGTCGGCAAGCTTATTTGTAAGCATGCTGACTCGCCCAAGATAGTGAGGCATAAAACGCTACAATAGAAGAAGACCAACAAGAGACACAGATCCAAAAACTAGCAACTATTAGCAAAACGCTAAAGGGGAGCTCAGGATGTTCAAAAGTGACACATTCTCTGCACATATCAGTCTCATATCATTCATTATTGGAATTATGTACACAGTCATGTTTGCATGTTGCAATGCCAACGTCATTAAGTTCAAAGCTCTGCTGAGCTTTTTTAGCTGTTAGCATTGAAGTAAATAATGAAACTTTATAGCGTCTCCAATATTTTCTATCACAAGGAGTGGATCTAGTTATTTTTTCATTACTTGCTACTTTACATCCAGTTGCTAAATACTGCATAAGATGAAGCATCTGACAGGGTGGCAAGGTTATGCTTGCCTCAGAAGTAGCACCCGGGGAGACAGAATGTTGCACAGTGAAAACACATTCTGAACTTCCCGCTTTCCAGAAATACCAGAATTATTTCTTTCCTTCTAGTCAATGTGCAGGAAGGAATGCTTTGTTCAACCTAACCAAGCTAGATGCTGCAAGAGAATGCTTTGCTGCAAACACTGGTGACCCCAGGCACAGCTCAGGTTAGCTTAGATCGAGAAAGAGCTACTCTATTGAAAGAGCCAAGAGTTGATAAAAAATAAAAAAAAAAAATCACAGAAAGCAGGAACCCAAAACAGGACCTGGGGTCTCTTTGGGATGGACAGCAGGTTTATTGAGTTGGATCTCTTAAAAAAAAATTTTAAGCTATTTTTCAGGCTTTTTTTTTACTTTTTGCCTTTAGAGAGGACAGGATGGTGGATCAAGCAGGAAACAGGGAGAGAGTAGGAAGTTACCCCGGCACACTCTTGTGAGATTTTTGGAAGGGAAACGTTCTCTAAGTAGTTTTGTTGCAGAACACAACCTGATGCGGAGGAAAGCAAGTAAACAAAGGCTCCTCGACACTTACCAGATGAGCTAATGAAGTGAACATTAGCATTTTGACAGTGATATTGCAATAAGCTAAGATGACGCCACCGATAACAGCATGCTAAAGTATTATCTTCTGATGCAGTGAGTATTTCACGGATGAATAATTTATTAGCAAACTGTTGTTTTTGAAACAATTTTGCTTTTGTCTTGCTATGTTTTTTAAAACTGGTTACAGTCTTTTCATCGCCATAAATATAATAATGATAATAATAATACTTTATTTATATAGCACTTTTTCAATACAAGAAAGTAAGAACAGGTGAAAATGAACAGTAAAAACAGATAAAAACGAAGACAAATAAAAAGAAGACAACATAAATATGCGCTTCCATGTCGCACTGTGAAGGAATAAGTGTAGTTTTCTACACAGCCCTACTTGTGTGATGAGAGAAAACACAGAGACTACAAAATATTACCTTTGTCGTCTCTTTTATTTAGCCTTTTAGCAGCAGCAAATGGTTGTGTCCTGGAGTTAAACTAGTAGCTGCTGCGATGAGGACCATAACCTCCCAAACCCCTGAACCTTGTGTTTGTAATAACCTAACATAGGCTAATGGGAAATTAGACTTTGGAGATGGAGTTTTGTGTCTAAGCTGCTGAGTGGGCGACTTCCATGAGAAAAGGTCAGCTACCTTGTTATAGGAGTTGTGGAGAAGAGAAGTGCTACTTTGGGCACACAGTGCGATAAAGTTAAAGGTTCTTGGTCATAAAAGTTTGTAACTGTTTTATTAATTCACTTTAAAGGCAGCAGTAAAATAAAACACTTGTAAAATTTACTGCATTTCAAAGTGATGACTGAGCGTAAGCATTGACCGTTTTAAATATCCATCATTTTGTTAAACTCGTTAAACATTTTTTCGTATACGCTGCCCTGAAGGAAGCTCGGGACATTCATAATGAAAATGACCAACCTGATGGAAATAATGAGTCTAATCTAATGATTAATGTCATCCAGTATGATCCATTTGTGCTCCCCCATCTGGTCTTTATTTCATCAGAACATGTGGAATTAAGTTTGGTCTGTGTAATGTGTTTAATCCTGTTATGACAAATCCAAGTAGATGAGGATATACTTCAGCGAAAAAAAAAAAAACAACCCTGATGCCCACAAAGGAACTCCTTCTGAACCTACCAATTAGTGAGTCATGTTCTGTATAATGTGCTTAGTTATGAATGAGTGAATCCACTTGCTGTTCCGGGAGCCAACATGTGAATCACAACTCAAGCTAAGGTGGCAGTGCTAGCTTGAGCTGAGTAGTGTCTGACTCAGTTACCCTCAGTGACAGGCAGCTGGCAGAGGTCCATTAAAAGGCCCTGGAATGGACTCGGCTCGGCTCAGAGAACATGTGGAGACTGAGGTGGAAATGTTAGTGAGAGAGTAAGAGAAGCGGTGTCTGTGTGCCAGTAGACTGTCACATGAAATGCTCGGCCTTTCTTCAAATTGCTTATCTGTGGGTTGATTGTGAGGTCCCTCTTAAGACATGTGACAGAGTAAGCCACACTGTGTGACACAGCTTTGTGTAGCAGAAAAGGGATAAAGACTCCTTTCTTTCATGCCACAAGAAGTACTTTTCAGATCTTAATGCAGGATTCAAATAGGGGGGTTTTGTGAGGCAGTCTTCTGATAAACAGATCACTGTAGGCATGCTTCGAACCAATTCCTTCTTCCAGAAACTGTGTTTGTATATCAGTGAAGTGCTTTGCACAAACACTGCCTTGGTTATGTTTACAGATAAAGCTTTGAGAGTGAATGAAACGCCACATTTATGCAATGACAAAAGTTTATAAGTATGGATAGAGATGACTACCTTGAATTTTTCACAGCTTACAGTAACTGGGGTCCTGGGATGAGAACGAATTGGACTGAATGAAAATGAGTATACAAAGTTGTTGGAGAAGCTGCCTTTTTTTAATTTGTAGCTCAAGAGCAGTAAAACTTTCTAATACTTACTAATAAGATCACCTCTGACCGTTTATAATATGGTCGTTCTTTTGTCACATACAGAGGTATAAGATGTCCGTACTTGGTGCTTCACATTTTATTAAATGAAGGTATGAGTCTCAAATAAATATACAACAGAAGGTGGAAGGTCTGTGAGGGCTATCTGTTTGAAGTGGATCATAGCGACTCCTTTTGGATGGAATCACGCGCACACTGTCATGATGACATGACTCTTTAACAAGGCGTGTGTTTGTTTTGGAAATGAATGGAGATCAGATCTTCTTTTTAGCACTACTTTTCTTTGTTCAAGACAACTTTTTACTGGATTGTACTGTAGTTTAGTAGACGGCTATATTTAGCGCTACTCGCAGCCCAGTGTCCATAGGCTAACGTGTAACATTAGGGAATCCTTTTGCCTGCTCATCAACCAATCAGAGCTAACGTAACCTCACTCTTCATTTTATTGACAGACTCTCAAGTTTGATCAGATGTGGGTTGGAATGAACATTATCACAAACAGATTAGCTTGTGTTTTAGCCTTTGTTATTATTATTATTATTATTATTATTATTATTATTATTATTATTATTATTATTATTATTATATATTTGGGTGCAACTTTACGAAGAAACTGCTCTAAACGTCCAGGATAATTAATGCAGTATCTTACATTTAAACATCTTAAATCTCAGAATTTAGAATATTTTTTTTCTTATTTTGCCACGCTCAGGTAGAACACAGCTCAAATGCTCACAAAGTAAAGCTTAAAAAGAGATCACAGCTAGTTTATTTTATGTTTTATGCACACAGGAACCCAGACTCTTTTCGGACTTTGCGTCAGACTTTAGTGCTGGTTAAATTTGGTATGATCACCTGATGAGGGGCTGCTTTTCTTTAGGACTTGCATCAGGTGACTGTTGAGTTAGTGAAACTATCACATCTTTAAAGTAAATTAGTCCTGGTACTATCTATGAATGCCACTGTGGTAGCTTTTAGATTTTTTTTCTCTTTCATGGAGCTTCTGAAAAACACCTAGAAGAAAAAACACCTACGACTTTTTAGTTGTCTTACTGAAACAGGTACTGGCATGAAATGGTTCATCAATGGCAGCCGGTTGTTTGTTTTTTCATTCATGCTGCCATAAATGTGCAAATCCATTATAAATAGAGCTAATTCAAAGTTATGAAACCTATTGACACTGTATTATCTAAAAGAGGAGTCCCAAATGCTAGCCTTTGATTTAAAAGTTAAACACATGAGATTGCTGTGTGGGAGCTTTCTTACATAACCGAGTGTTACACACAAACCTCTCATGTGGAAAAGTAGGGCAGGCAGCTTCTCCTGAAGTGTTTCTTCCCTGCTTTCTTCACCGCTTAGCCTTTTAAGATGATACTCTCAGCTAGCATAACTTCAAATGAGCAAAGCAATAGAAAAGGATGGAATATCTCAAATACCAATGATACGAGAAACTCACAGTGAGGAATACAAGCGTCAAAAGAAGTTTACCCAGGCTGCAAATGTACTGTCATAAAGCTTTTTTCCTCTGGTTTACTTTCTACCTCCCTGTCCTCTTTTCCACCTTCCAAAATCCCATTAGCACCAAAAGTACACCGTGTAATGGATATATATCAGCCTGCCTCTCCCCATACTTCTTTCCACATTGGGGGGAAAAAAACAGGAAACCAATATTTTTTGCACAAAAATGTAGATGCAGTGCTCACAGCATAACTTTGACTCCTCGCTCTCCACATCAATGGATAAGGGGAAAACAAAGCAGCCTGTCATGCTATTTTAAAACACACAGAAAAGTCCAGCCAGTTTTAGTCTGCTGGTTTTAATCAGATTATAGAAGATTTTTTCCGCCGATTAACAACTGTCAAGAAAAAATTCTCCTTTGTTTACTTTGATATTAAAAAGCCTGATAATGAATTCCTAACAGATCTGCATGGTGATCATTTTGGCCCCATAATAAGCTGCAAACAACAATACAAAGATACTATTTTATGTCTTAAATTGGACCAAATATATTCGTATGTTGCTGTGAGGAGCATTCAGTTCATGTCCGTTTTCCGTCCCCTGTGGGGCTTCTGTTCCGTGCATGCCAAGGACACATTTGCTAAAAATAATCTTACCCTGTTTTTTTTTTTTGTTGTTTGTTTTGTTTTTGTAACAGTCATAAGCCAATCAGTGTAAAGGTTTGCTTTTTGAAGATGCAAAGGCATTAAAAGTGTATTTATAAACTGTCAGGGTTTTTTGCTGATGGTCTTGTTCCCCACAACTTGTCTGGACTCTCTCATCTCCTCTGGTTATGGTTGAGGAATACAGATGGGTTAAGAAAAACATGTCCGTGGATCCATTATAAGCTTACAGTAGATATTGACATAAAGGATTTTCATATGAGTCATCACACTTAGTTACCAGCTCTATTCATATGTGTACTGTACATGCCAGACCTGCAGAACCCCCCTCCACAAACACACACACACACACACACACACACACGTTTACTGATCCAAGCTGCCACCTGACTGCTCAGCATCACATGCTCTCATTAACCCTCTTAAACGGTGTGGAGGCCAAGAGGCCAGACGTTTGAGACTTCTGTCAGTCCAAACAGTAAACAGGAGGCCTGCTGAGGTGCCAGTTTCATGCTAAGTGACAGCACTGAGGCATAGGCAAACACGATTTCATATCATAGCCTTCTGTTTTTGTCCCCAAGGAGAAGCCTTTTGTATTATATTTTGTGGAAAACCATGCACAACATAATACCATTGAGGTTTAGATTCGTGACATCTTACAAAGTGGGGTATTTGAGCCATTTATTGACTTTTCTGAGGTAACATCTGTCAGATGAAGAAGCAAATTTACTCCTCTTTTTTTGTCCCAGTCTGTTCCAGTCTTTATTACCTCTGTGTCACCACCAGATAAGGAAGTCCTGATTCAAAAGTCGATAACAGGGAGAGCTCTCGGAGGTACAAGGCCAGTAAAAGCTGATGAGCACAGGATGGTACCACTTTCCTATTACATCAAACGCTAGCCCAGCACAGTGAGGAGTAGTTAAGCATTAGCTTAGCCAAGTGAAACAAACCACACAGTGTTTTTATTCCCTGAGGAGGGAGTGTTAGGCTACAACAGGTGCTAACAAAGCAATTTCCCTCGAAGTTCCCAAAGTGAACATTGAAACTTCCAGGAAGTCGTTAAACAGGAAGGTGGAAGAGGGTTTAATTGACACGTTGTTAAAATGTTGATGACATGTTTAATCACCATTTCCTCACCGTGCAATCCCTGAGCTCTGGCAGACGACAGGAGCCATATGTTTGGATGATGATTTCAGAAGCACACTCTGTGTAATAAGTGGACCCAGGGCTGAATCACCACCAGAGTAATGATGTCAGATTAAGTACAGGAGGAGTCTTGAGTATAACACAAATTCTCTGTAACTCCATGTCTCTTTATTGATAAATACTTCAAGTTTTGTAAGTAATTGTAACCTGTGAAATTATAGGGGGGGATTTTTCTTTGTGCTTGCCTCTTCTCTGGGGTCAGAGGCCTGATTGAGCCATGGATGTGCGTCCCAGAGGGGATTTAAGGGCTTCCTCAAGGACATTTCAGATTAGAGCAACCTCTTACATTTTTGGTGGGTGATTCCGCAAAAATCCTGCAATTATTCAACACCCTGAGAAGATCTGAACATGACATTAATATGACAGTTACGGTCAAGAAGAGAACATGGTTAGAGTTAATAAAAATGCAAATTTAATTACCAGTCCATTCACTACCATCACCTCCTGATTTTTTCCACTCCCATACTCGCTCCTGTGTTGGCACTAACTGAACATGAATCACGCTGTGTCGTAAGATCTAATATGGACATAATTCTTTGTGAAACCTTGCTGGTAGGAACTTTGAAGCACTTTCTAATGGCGATCAGGCAGGAAACCTCAGCAGTTCTGTCGAATTACAGCGTGATATACCGATGGCTGGAGGGTCCACCAATTCAGAGATTCAAATGGGGATCTCTGCTCGATGAAGAGAGCTGTTTGTGCCAGTAAGATGGTTAGGTTTCCTGCTGAATCATGGGATCCTACCAACCCCTGTGGCCAGCAGATTAAAAACTCATGTTTCCTACTGAGCTGAAAATGTTCCTATCAAATTATGCCTTGGCGGAACAG
The DNA here is from genome assembly GCA_030710495.1 of Labroides dimidiatus. Classification (NCBI taxonomy): domain Eukaryota; kingdom Metazoa; phylum Chordata; class Actinopteri; order Labriformes; family Labridae; genus Labroides; species Labroides dimidiatus. The sequence goes on from CM061160.1 coordinate 20,989,809, forward strand.
AAGTTCAAAGGTGTAAAACTTGCTCTTCATATCCCCAGACATCTCATTTAGTCTCTACAGTGAGCAGTTCTGGGGGAATTTAATTCCGAAAAATCAGATTTCACAGCTGTGCTTTGAAAAAAAAAAAAAAAAGTGATGTAAAAATCTGCAGATTGATTGTGTTAGCGAGCTATGTTCACTTTATACTGCGTATGCATTTCTCCACTTCAGGGGGTCGAGATCTCTAGAGGAGAATTCTGAGGAACTAGCTGCCTGCAGAATAATGTCACAGGCGTTTTGTTCTAAGGAAGCTCTCCTCTGAGTGGAGAATGCTCACTAGAATAGGAGCTTTGTTTCACCTGAAAGAAAGTATTTCGACACAAAAAAAAAATCATGCTTTCATCTGTGTTTTATACTTTTAATATTTTAACCAAGCCTTAGTAACTGCTCAGGTAAACTGGGATCACTGGGACAGCCTCTAACAAAGATCTGTCTTGTCATCTAGTTGCACCAAGTTTGTTTTTGCGATGGATTTTCTATCTCTTAAAGGCAAGGTTGGTCGTCAAACTAGCATGAATTTGAATGTAGCATCTCCTTGGGACTCCTTTTAGCCCTCACACTCCCACACTTGGAGCTCCTCCAAAACAACGCCCCCGCTCACATGCACGAGCGCCGCTTATTCGCGACCATATGATGGTGACTGATTCAAAACCACAGACTCAAACTGGTCCTCAGCACATTGTTTTTGTTTGCACTGCGTTACCAGTAATCAGGGTATAGGTAGTTTTTCTGCCATCCTCCAGCGTACTTGGATCCCTCTTGGTTTTTCGCATTGAATCAGGGCAAGTGCACAACAGCAAAATGCAGGACAGCAAGACAGGATTTGATTGGTTTAACAAATTGGATGCCAAACGCTAGGATTGGTTGGTGTTTTCCCAGGTTTACTCCTGCTGTAGACAGCAGATATTTTCACTCTATTTTAAGAACACATCATGCATTGATTGAGGGTGTATCTAAATTGGATAATCAACCCTGACTTTAAGGTGTGGCTTTGAGCACTGTTTATTTTAAATGGCTGGACAAAGTGTTTTAAATACCACATGTGCTAAGCTATATGAAACAGAGATTTGTATGGGATAATGCAAAGTGAGCAGGTGGTTGTGTGGGATTGTAGTCCTGACAGGGTAAGGAGGACCATAAGTCGAAACATTAACACTTTTTATGAAACTGAAACATAAAATATCTGCATCACGTTAAAGAGGGGGTACCATGCTTTTCCATAAATGGATATGAAGAAATAAGTAATGCAGATATTTACTGCTTCATGCTGCAGCTGCTAGCAATTATGCAAGATACTTTCACTGCAACACAAAAATAATGTGTTATTGAATGGAAGAACAGTATGGGTCTGAAAGGCACACAGACAACACACAGGATGCTGCAGTCTGATATACTTTGACAGGTATTTTTTCTGGTACTACCCGAACAAAAACCACAGTTTTCCTTGACTTTGACTCTCCAGCAGTTAGCACTTGACTTTGTGCAGTAAACTCCAGGCATGAAGGATCGCGTGTGCAATCTGTGTGAAATGCAGCAAAGCCTCTTGTGAGCCCCACACAGTTCGCCAGCAGCGTTTCACTCTCCTTTTCCCCCCACTTCTCTCCTCTTCTAATCAATCGACCTGGAACACAGAAAAACCACTTCAATCATCTATTTTCGATGGAGGTTACTATTTTTTTTCTACTCAGACCCCTCTTCTGCTACCTTTAGAGCCTCAAAAAGCGAAATTTCTCCTCCTTGTAAGCCTTCATTTGGCAGACGAGTCAGAAAAGTAAGCCTATGTCTGTCTCCCTGGCCATTTTGTTCTATTTTCCAATGCCAGTCTTCTCTCCTCGAACCTGTGCCCTTGTTCAGATACTAAAGGTTTTTATTGATCTCCCGTGAACCCCTCCTGACTCCTGCCTGATCCTTCAAGCAAAGCCTTTTTCATGAAACACTGCACATTTAGTGTCCCACATGCTCCAAGGTCAGAAGAATGCAGAAGGTTTAAAAGGAGGTGAGACAGAGGTGAGAAGTTTCAGCAAAAGTTGTTCATAGATTTGATTTCATCTTCCAAGATGCCCTGTGAAGCAGACTTGTTAACAACAATTCTTTCTTTGTAAGAAAACTTATTTTGTGTTTTCTTGTTTATTTCACCATCTTTTACAGGGTGAAAGTAAATTTATACAGAATGTGAGATTGCTGTTGAGAATGAAGCACTGTAGTTGCAGGATTTCGACCAGAATTACGTTTTTAACACAGTTCACTTTGAAAGACTTCCTATTCGAACAATGTGATATGATATACAAAGAGAGCGAAAAGACTCTCTATTATTGATCCCATTGGAGAAGATTTACTCCCATTTACCGATTTCTGAAAAAGACTTTTATTCTTGATTTTAAGAAAATCCTTTTGTCCAATTTCAAAAAGGCTTGCCAGTTTTGATTTTAAACATTTTCCTTTTTGCAAATTTATTGCAAATTGATTTTTTTAACGGTATTTTCCAGTTTAGATTTTTAAAGATTTTCCTCTGCAATTTTTGTCGAAGATCGATCTTCCAATGTGACTTCTCGAGTTTGAATGTATTTTTTTTAAAATATTTTTTGGGGGCTTTTTATGCCTTTAATCAGATAGGATAGAACAGTGGATAGAGGAGGGCAGTGACATGCGGGGAAAGTAGCAACAGGTGGGACTTGAACCCGGGCCGCCTGCATACATGGAGCACGACCTTAACCACTAGGCCACCTGCGCTCCCGAGTTTGAAATTTTAAGAATTTTGATTCTTGATTTTTCAATTTTTAGGATACCACGATTTGATTAAGCTTTGCTCATGCTAATTGCTAAATAAAGAACTCAACTGTCGTTAAAGTAATGTTTATGCCTTTTTGTTGCTTCGTGCACCTAATTGTAATACATAGTGGTCTCAGGGGGTGTGCACATTTTTATTAAAGGTTCTTATAGGTTGCTCTACTCTAGATGGAATAGTTTAGACAAGGCCTTGGGATCATTTTTCTAGATCACTAAACTTTATCCTGGCAACCAAGAAATGCACAGATCATGAGAGGGTAGCTGCTGCTAGCAAGAATCACTCAGGTTACTCAGTGGGTTTTTGTGAGCGTATGAAACAGGGCTGGTGTTTAGATGAAGGCAGCCGGGTGGCTGGGCCCAAATATCCTCACCCCCAGGTTAAGCAGTTATCAGTTGTTTTGTTTGGTTCTCGCCCCAGAAGACATCTGATAAAAGGAGCCTTTAGACGGAGACCTGGTACATCGCCACCTGTACAGGGGCTCGGTGTGACAATAGTTTATTAAACAGCTAGCTGTGTTTTCTTCCTAAAGCCTCTGATTAAATTAATAAATGTCAGAAAGAATGTGAGTCTGAGCTTTAAAAATCAAACACTATTACAGAATATCTGCTTCCTGTTTTGCAGCGTTTCTATCTGTGAGAGCTGCGTACCTGGCAGCGCCTGCAGAGACTGTGGGGAACAGGGTAATGATAGGAACAGTGTTTGATAAAAAGGTGTATTGTTTACAGATTGTAGAAGGCCCCTGTTGGCCTATCTCAACTCTATTTAACACGGCTCTCTAGTCTGACGAAGGTTTTTTTATCCCTCAACGGTAATCCAAACCTCTCGTTTCAGTTAGTGCATCCATTTAAAATCTTTATGGGCAAGAGCCAAAGCTATCACAATCCTCATTTTCAGTCTAGTTTGCTCTACTGATGTGCTCTGCGTTCAGCTCATCAGCATCACTGACACCATCTGCAGCAATTTATTGCTGAATTTATTGTTAAAATATCAGTAGTCGTACAAGGATTTAGAAGAATATACAACGACATCAAAAGTCAAAGATGGAACAAAAAAAGAAAAGAAATTAGAAATGTGCACAAATTTAAAAAAAACTGCTGTTTAGGTTCACAGATCTATAGGTTTAATTTACAGGTATAGAAACGAGTAAATCAGTGAGTGTGTTCATCTTGTTTGTAGATGGATTGGTTGGTTTTGAGGGCGTTCATACACTGACAAATATTAATGCCGCCAAGTTTTGTCAAAGTTATCAGTGGAGTCATGTATCATAAATTTTAAACAGCTGTCCAGCTAGTGGGATTAGAATTAATCCAGTGGAGAGGGATTAATGTCTTGATGTTGTTCTGATCTGATGAAAGAAATTTGATAAATCTGGATGTGGAGTCTTTATTGCTGTCTGTAATATTTTTTTAAGACTTTTACATATCAAATATTTATTCACATGCATTGGTTGCAGAAATACTAAAAAATTATTACAATTATTTAGATCAATTACAGAGTCAGTGTTTGTGATTGTTTTACATAATTCTAATACCAAAAGATTTGAAAAGGACAAAAAAAAAAGTGTAAACTTGAAAATGAAACATTGCCATGTCGAGGGTTTTATTTTGGATTTGGTTTCATCCCTCTGACTGTACTCAGATTGCGACTGGTTGCTTTGAGATTTACTTTCCATTAGCACTTCTGACCATCTGCTGCACTGACCTTGAGGAATCATCCCACTTGAGATGTGTTTTTATCCCATCAGAAATGTATTTTATTGAACCGAAGCTCATTGCCATTAAAGTATCGGGACAGCCTTTTGGTGAGTCTGTGTTTCAGGGCCGTGATGGCCTCAATAATACAGCCAGTGTGTGCCCCTCTTCATAGAAACCCTATAAAGCCGTCTCACATGGGTATTCATATGGATCTGAGCTTTTATCTCCCTGCAGTCCTCTGAGGCCCTGCGTCTGGTGTCTGGCCCGAGGCTTTTTAGCAGATCGCTTTATGCCACGGCTCAGGTTACACGGTGCCTGTTCTTCGAAGTGCTCATAAGCATCCCCTTCACAGCTGTATTGTTAACCAATTCAGCAAAGCCCGGCGCACTGAGGGAGCTCCACAAAGAACAGCACAGAGTCATCGACATACGAAAATACTGACAGCTCAAAACACAAGGCCGATGGTGCCTTTGTAGTCGTACCATGTGAAAATCCACGGTTAGAGGTGTTGCTGCAAAAAATGGAAAATGCACGATACCCAAAGCCCCAGGGCGTCTGCTATCCTCTCATTTCTGTGTTCCTTTTCAAATCTGGCTCTCACGATCACATTCTGCACCATCTTTGGAGGAATCTCGTCTCGCTCAAAAAGATCCACAAGATAACAGAGTCCTACTCACACTCACACACACACACATTCACTCTAACGCTAGTATTCACATTTGCCCAGACACACACTTACATATGCAGAGACACGCTTATTCAGCTTAATGTCTGTGTGTGTGAGAGCCTCTGGTTAATAACTGTGTTTGTTCTCCTCCGCAGATGCCGGCTCAGGATCAGGAGACGATGGTAAGATTACTCACCTTCTCCTCCTTCTTATTTCAGACTCTATTTGCGCTGCTGTTCAGTTTTTTTTTTTTCCCAGTTATGCAACAAAACTATGTTTGGAACCCCGAAGCACAAATTACACACATGTACTCAAGGCAGGTCCAGTTTTTTGGCCTGACACCTGATATTTGTCAGCATCAAACAGTCATGACATGAAATTAAAAAATAATTTGATTCAAATGTAATAAAAGTATTTTAAGGTATCTATTATTGAAGTTGGATTTAAAATCTGTTATTGGATATTTTTAAACTAATTAAAATGTATATATATTAACTGAACAACTTACTTCAAAGATTTAATTTCATTTGCATCACCTTTTTTCGTTTAATTAAACCTTTTAATGAAGAATTTTATCCAAGAGCTGGATCCACTGTAACATCACTTGTTTGTTTGTGGATTTTTGTTTTGTGGGTCTTGGTTTGATGTGACGGCTGATGTATATTCATTAGCTCACCTATTTTTTCATTCAGCAGCAGTTTTTCCCACAGTGTGAGGTTGTATCTGTCTTGGTAGTTGATGGATGAAGTGGTTTATCTGTTTGCTGAGAGAGCCTGTGAAATGTTGTGAACTTGTTGGCAGCCTAATAGAGAGCTTTAAAAAGACTGCCTCTGTACGGGCCAGTCTGAAGTTACCTTTTTGAGGGTTTGAGTCGTATGACCTGCAACCTTCCTGTGTTGGCTCACTCACCTCTCCAGTGGAGCTTTTTTTAAATGTAGCAGGCAGCTGTTTTTAGCAAAAAGACTCTGAAACATCCAGTGTGCGCTACCTGCCCAGCACTTAAACCACAGCGATCCCAGGATACTGGCGAGTGGGTGAGCATAATGGAGCGAGTAGCAGCTAAAGAGCCCAAAATATTGGTGGATATAAAAACAGAACATCAAGGACAGTCGGTCTTACTTACATGGAATCACAGCAGCTTGGTGAAAGTGCAACTGCTGAACTTCTTTGTGTTTAATCTTTAGAATAAAACAGTGCAGTTCTTGTAGAACTTCTTTTCTCAGTGGTCCCCAAACTACGGCCCGGCCCCCTGAACAATACCAGAGACGGATTTCAGTCAAGGAGCGACTTATACACCAGGTCAAATTGTCAAAATACAGATTTGGCGGTTAGACCCCATCAAGCATAAAATAATAATAGGGGCTACAGTGACACTAAAAATATGAATATCCCCCGATGAAGTCTAGACACTGGTGGTGGTAGATGGTCTAAAGTCAGGTTTAGACACTATTCCTTTGATTCTGGCGATGTTTTTCAGATGATTAAAAAAAAGAAGAAGATGTGATTGGATGGATAGAAAACTGACACGCCCCTTGATCAGCTGATGAGAGAGAAGCAAGAGAAGGAACCATAAGAGTGAGAGCTTTAAGACCGTCTTCCTGATTGAACTTGCACAAAGCTTCATTATGATTTTTTTTTTTTGTCATTCTTCTTTCGTGACATTCAATTTAATTTATAGTGTTATTATTTATTTCCTGACTCTTTTTCCTGTGAAGATCCCAGAAAGGGTTTTTAATATTTGTTTACGTGTGGCTTTCTAGAAAACGATATATGTTTACGTTTAGGCACCCCCCCCCCCCCCCCCCCGATAGTCACACTTTTTCTGTTACAAACTGACACCAGCCCCCCATCAGAGAAGGGAAAAGTTATGTGGCCCTCACAGGAAAAAGTTTGGGGACCCTTATAATATCTCAAACTATGTAAACTCAAGTTTTTTTTCTTTAATGAGAGTTAAAACATAAATCAAGTGACATCATCCCCATTGAACAAACTGCCAGGGCTTCTTCTTTCAAAATGCCATCAAACTATCTTCCTACTACCTTATGTTTGGGGAAACTGCTCCCTCTGCTCTCTCTCTCTCTCTCTCTCTCTCTCTCTCTCTCTCTCTCTCTCTCTCTCTCTCTCTCTCTCTCTCTCTCTCTCTCTCTCTCTGGATTTGCGAGTGCGAAAGTTTCTTGGCATACACCGTGCTAAATGAAGGATTCAAAAGTGACTGTTTCGTGTAGCGTTTCAGGGTAAGCGTGTGGGTAATATTCAATAAGCGCTGGTAAGAAGAGCTTAAGGCTGTGAGTTTAATGAATAACTTTTGTGTGAGTAACTAATCATGTAAAACCTTTCGCTGATTAATAAAACCCAAAACTCTAATTTGTTGCCTAATTGAGCAACAAGCCTCAGCTGTAATGTCAGCGCAGACCGCACACAGTCAGGAGTCAAACTCATCTGTCGGAGCGTGTTTGAACGCGTGCATGTATTTACTCTGCTCCCTCTCTCTCTGTCCTCCCGTGTGTTTACTCATGCAGTTTCTTCATTAACTCCCATGCATGGAAGCTCACCAAGCATATATGAGAAAAAGAGATTGGAAAAGAGATTAGTTCCCTAAAAAAAAGGCGATGGACAGACGGATGAACGAGCGGAAATGAAACTGGTGTTAGGTCAACCAGAGAGTGAGAGAGGGAGAGGAGAAGCTGTGGTAGTAGACAAAGAAATGGCCCGAGGAAAGTCGCAGAATAGATAAGAGAACTGAGAAAACAGAAGCTGCGTGTTTCTGAAATGGAGGCTGAGACAGAGGGCAGACAGCGATAAGGGACATGAGGGGAACGAAACAAAAAGAAACATGAATTTTTACCCACTGTGACTGCTGAACAGAGTTTTTACACCATTTGCTGCTCTTTATTCTTTTGCATTGCTTAATTCTTGCCAGTTATCAAGAAACTTGCATTCATATGTTCAAACACGGAGCAAAATGAAGTTATTTTATCATTTTAGGAAAATATCGGTTGTTGAGAATGTTAATACAGTTTTTAAAAAATGATTCTGTTTATTTTTCCAGGGTAGCTTCTGTTTTCCTGTATTATTTCCGGAAGCACACAGAGCAAACAACCTTCTAAGTCAGGCAGCCTGTGAGTAGCCTGAGAGACGAAGCTGAGGGCAAAAACAAAGTCTAATAACTTGTAACTTGTAACTCTTATCCGCCATCATACTGATTACAGATTAAGACTTAGATTGATGTTAAAACATTTTCATCAGATTTTGTCTCATCAGGATTTTAGCCGATAGATGCTGAGCTAAAAGTGTTCACAGAGATTTAAGTTAAATAAAATCAACCTGAAAGTAAAAAAAAAAAGCAGGTAGACCAGATTTTATATATATATATATATATATATAAATGATGCTTTCAGTGCCCACTCGAGCAAGGTAGCTTGCTGTGTGAATTCAGCAGATTGCCTGACCAAATGCTCTTCCTTACGTCTAAAGAAGTCGACTGTTTTTTCAGCCTCTGCAGGGTGTTTTTGTATCAAGTGATGCTGAAGTTTCAGAAGTTTTAAACACTTGTTTGAGAGGGTCTCCAGACATAGAGAAAAATGGCCATGATTGCCCAAAATGTGTCCTATGGCTTTAAAGCCATACTTATTGTATGGGGCCTCTTATTTTCGAATTTTAGTTGGCCTTGAGTTTTTAGACTTTTCTGCAGCAGAATCCTCCACAGCAGGGCTGTTTGACTGCTCTTTTGTTCTTTTTCCTGTCAAAACCCATTTCATTTTTTTTGCTAGACAGCAGCTTGATAACAGGCATGAACTGCCAGTTGACACAGATGATGACTTTGTCATGCCCAAGTTCAAACTGTCACATGACATACAGTTAAGAACAATCCGAAACTTGAGAATCTGATGATTACGCAGTTTACGTGTTGTACGTTTAGGACAAATGGTTATATTAAAAGAGTAATAAAAAAATAAAAATAATTTGATTCTTTTTTTTTTTCTCCAATTTTCTGAGGCCCCCCTAGCACCCCCTGGCAGCCCCCACTTTGAAAACCACTGATCTATACATGATGCTTTTCATGCTGTTCAAGTCTCCTTCAGGGATTTAAAATTGTTCTTAAATCCTGAAAAAAACTAAACTGAAGATATTTAGTACCTCAAAGAGTAAACCACAGAACTTTATTTCTATCACATCTCAGGGTGACGTGATTGAGTTTGTCTATCTTATAAATATCTAGGTTTCTTAATTAATGGTATTCTGTCTTTTAAGTTTCACATTCAGCAGCTCGTTAAGGAGCTGAAGCTGCGTCTGGGCTTTTACCTCAGAAATAAGTCCTGATTTTCATTTGCTGCAAAAAAGAGAGACTTGTTGCTGCAACTTTCTTGATTGACTTATGGTGATGTTTAATACATGGATGTTTCTTCAAAATGCCTTCACTCTCCGGACACTGTATACCATGTAGCACTGAGGTTCATTATAAGTCTTAAGGCTCTAACTTATCATTGTGTCTTGTATTCTCCAGTTGGTTGGCCTGCGTTGTCTGTTTGAAGACAAAATCATCATTTGTAGAGCGAATCTTAATTTGCTTCCCTCTTATTTATGTGATGAAGTTGAGAAATGTGAGAAATGAAACTTACAGTCTTTGCTCTGTTTCTCATTCATGAGACCTATTTTTGCTGTCTGTTCCTAAAGTACGACTTGAAATGGGAAAAAGGAGTTTTAGATGTGCAGCCCCTGCAGCGTGGAACCTGTTGCAGGAGAATTTGGGTCTCAAGGAGCAGGTTTCTTTAAATCTTTTTAAAAATCAACTGAAGGTGTTGGAGGATGATGCATCAGGTTGTAAATGCTTTGATGGCTGATTTTTGTGATGCTACACTGGATATGATGATCTGTTTTTGTCACTGTTTTGTGTTGTTTGTCTGTAATAGTGTTTTGTGACTTGCTGTCTTGTCTTTTTTTAAAATAAATGAATAAAATAAAAAAATTCTATTAAAGTTTGAATCGACACACTTCTATTGGGCCATAGAGAGACGGATATCTCTCATCTCTCTGTAGTTTCTGTCCAAAAAAAAGAAACACATCCTGCTTTCATTTCACCGACAAATGAATCACTCTTTGTCAATATTTGCTGTAGAGAGAGGAAAGCAACACTGACAGTCATCTGGTTTGCCATCTAACCCCTTTACAGTGTTTTCAGGCATTCAAAATTACAACACAGGAGTCATCAGCCCTGCTGCTTGTGGTCTCCTCTTGCTTTTGTAGGTCATGAAAAGGCATCACAGATATTTCCGTCCTTTTCATAAGCAGCTAAAAAGCCCTCTGAGTGGAGGCTCAGTGAAGAGCCTTTCAGAGGGACAAACGAAGCATCAGGCAGGAGAAAAGTAGAGCTTCATTAGATCAGTTAAAAATGTCTGTTGTCCTCTAAACACCGTCGAAACATTGTCTGTGTTTAACCTCTGGAAGCTGCTTATTACGAATGTTCACCTTTCGGGACCTCTGGGTGCTTAAAGTGCAGGCTTGAGAACGGTCTTTATTCTCCACTGTCAGATAAATGTGACGAATCGATCATTCAGGAGGAAAAAGAGACAATTAGGAAAAAATAGCTCAGGGACAGAGAGGGTGTTTGTGCAGTGGAAGAGTGAGAGGCGAAAGAGGAGTGCAAGGACAGGAGGAGGAGAGGCACACACACATACACACACACACACCATAAAGATAGAACTAAAGCAGAGGTCAAAATAGATGGAGCGATACAGTAGGAGAGATGGGAAGAAAAGAGTAGGTGGAGGGAGAGAGAAGCTGGTGTTTTATGAGCAGGGGAGAAGGTTAAAGAAAGTGGTTGTAAAAGAAGGGTCAGACTCCTGTTGAGGAGACTCGCAGGAAGAAGCGTACTGCTCAAAATCAAATGTGTTTTAATGGCCAATGATAAATCTACACACGTAAAACTGTGCTCTTCTGGCTTGTTGCCAGTTTCACTGGCTGTAAAGTCTGATTGTGTGTGTATGTGTGTGTGTGTGTGTGCGTGCGGGCTGCAGGCTACTTCTGGCAGTAGCATGTACACATTTATGCTCGTTGGAGTGTCTCCCTTTGTGTGCAAGACAGACAGTGAGTAAAACCACATGCCAGTCGTGCAGGGAGAAGCCCCGAGGACACGTGTGTGGTCACATGGCCCTCTTAGTCAGAATCAGACATTTGTCCAAATCAAATTGTACGCTGGAGAAATCAAACCGCTTTCACATGATCACGCAAAGACAAAGAACAAGCAGAGCCTTCAAAAAGTGTGTTTTTTTAAACACGGCTATGCAGGAGTCCGCAGCCGTGCCAGCAGCTCCAGGAAACAGTGCTGTTCATTGTAAAGGAAAGAAAACAGATACAAGCTGAGGTCCAAAATGTGAGGTTGTATAGCATCATGTGGGAAAGGATGATGGATTTAATTCAATTATTATTTTTCACCAGGTGCTTCGAGCATGTCTGTCATGAATGCTGAGTCAGCTGATCCAGCATCTTCAAGTGGTCTCTATTCCAAATTATTACATCATTTATTTCTCTATTTGAAGCCACGACCGGAGGTGTGCATGAAAACACTTTTTGCATCTGCTAGCAGGAGTTCACTGCAAAAAATCTGAGCAAGTGTTTTTTGTCAAATTTTTAGTAAAAAAAAAAAAAAAAAAAGGTTTTTGGACATATGAGCTTCATTCCAAAGAGCAGTACAGAAACATGTCTTATTGTAATTTATTTCAAGACAAAAATAAGGTCTAAATTGGCTGAAACAAGCTTGAAAAAATCTGCCACTTGGGTAGGAAAGTTTCTTGTATTAAGACATTATTCGTAAATTTTTCTCACCCCACTGGCTGATTTTTTTTTTTAACTTGTTACAGGAAATTAAGACCTTATTTTTGTCTTTTAATATCTTGAATTAAGACATCTCCCTGGACTTGCCAGTTGAGTGTGGCTCATATTAAGTATAATAAGTATAATAAGACGATTCTTACTAAAAATAAGACAAAAAAACACTTGCTTAGATTTCAGTTTTTGTAGTGTTGGTGATCAGGAAGGATGGTTCAGGAGCCCATTCTGTCAGATATCAGTTATAATATCTTTACAGAGCAGTTTTCAGGCCTTGAGGAGAGAATCACGTCTGTCTGACAAAAGAACCAATAAAAAAAAAATCTTCTATAGGTGCTCAAACAAACCGTTTCCCAGAGCAGCCACGGTGTTGATACACAGAAGACGTCAGGACAAATGATGTCTTATTATAATGATATCAAAAGATCGCATCACCTGAGCTGAGGAGCTCACATCTGCATGTATTTAAGTTGACGCTGGAAACAATTTGCTTGTGGCTTTTTAATGTTTAAATTCATTGCCGCTGTGGGTAAGATAATAAGATCTGATGTGTTTTAAAGTGTCTGCAGGGAAATCTGATCTGCAGGCGCACTCAGAATAGAAATCCTACATTCTTCATCATTCTCCACAGAAAACACAACACAGCTTGTTTGAAATTAAGCAGCGTAATCACTGAAATTGAATATTTTTTGTGCACACTCCAAAAGTCCTCTTTGTCTCCTTTAAGTCCTAAACACTGTAGATGAACAAACATGCCAAATAACATGCGTCTCACAAGCCTTTTAAATATTTCACTTCACGTTCAGTTATCACTACTGGCAGTTTGCACGAGGAGTATACTTGTATTTAACAAAGATCCAAGAAGAAAGGGGGCTAAAAGCATGCAGAGATCGACTAAATCTTGAACAGAGGAACGCAATCTTAGATTAGAAAAAAGAAAAACGTTAGAAGTCCGTCTCTTGAGATTCCACAGAATGAAATGATTCATTTGCAGACCAGTGACTTCAGTTATTCACTCTCTTTTTGAAAGATCTAAATGTACGTCTGCTCTCGGCTCTCACTGTGGCTTCAGTTCAGTATTAAATATCTCTTTTGTGGAGGAGCTCTAGCAGACTCAAATTGGCCTCAAGTAGAGAGTGGTGAGAATGCAGCAGGACAGTCCTTCCTCCAGCCTCAAAGTCGCAGATTTAAAGTCCGTCATGCTCTGTGAGCTATCAGCATTAAAGTGACCTAATTTCACTGCGGTTTCGAAGGGTAACTCTTATCTAAATTAAGTGCTCCGTCAAGGTTAAGACGCTGTCCTGTAACTTATCAGAGCCATTTTTCACTGTGAGCGGTAAAAAATTGACTCCATTTTCAGTCTTTAGTGTCAGGCACAGAGCATCAGGACAGTCGGCTGTCTGTTTGTATCCACGAGCCGCTCTCTTATGGATTTTATCAGGATTTTGTCTCTTTGTTTGGGTTGATGCTCTTCACCGAGAACATTTAAATCACTTTGCTGCCCCCCTGCCACTGATAATGACATAACAAGACCCCTACAGGGGGTAGCAGCAGAAGATTTATACTCCATGTGTCCTCTCTTTATTTTAGGTTTACTTTTCTGAGTGTTGACTAATGAAAAGATAAACACTGCACTCATCTTAATCGAAATACAATAGCCCGATTGAGGTAATTAATCTAATGATCACACGCACAACACTATGGATCTGCAAGCACTTCATTAATCTGAATTAAGGGCGAGGCTCTACTGTGGCACAATTATGAATTCAATTTGGATTGATCTCCACTGGATGGTATGCAGCAATGCGCAAAAATGATTATACGAGGTAGCACTCAACACTATTATTTTATTGACTTTTCAAATATCCTGGCAGTGGATATTCAATAAAAAAAATAATACTGCAGTGAGGGGTCTGATATTAGCAAGTGGGATACATAATGAAGAATGATCTCTGCGTGTGCAGGAAATAGGTGCTGAAGCAAATTTTATGGCCTCATTTGCCTTCTTTGACTTTGGGAACAAATTCAGCATAGCATTAGTTAAGGCCAGCTATAAAGTCAAGCTCAGCCCATCGTTGCTGCTCTTATCACCCCCCCCCCCCCCCCCCCCCCCCCAGCTTATCAGTTGACAGCTTAGCTGATTACATCTACACATCCTTTAGGCAAATAGCAAAATGAGCGTTCTGTTTAGCCTTCCTGCTGCAAACTACTTTACAATCCTCCTTCTTCTTTTGCACCATGTATTCCCACTTATGCCCGCTCAGTTCTGTATCCAGAGAGATCTTTGTTGCTGCTCTCCCTGCCTTGGCTTTTCATGTATGCACATGAAAGAGAGCAGAAGTGTGCTCGCTCCACCTCAGGCTTTGGCATTCCAAGCAAGCACGTGGAAGGGCAGGGAGCTCCTTGCAGATCAGCCGCCAAATATAATTCAATCCATGTAATAATTAATTCTCCCAGACGAGCGTGTGCTGCTCTAAGTTCTAATTCAGTCAGGACCAGAGTACAAGCGCACAGTGAGGAACCGAGGTAAAACAACGGACTGACCTCTGGTTCCCCCGGGGAATGTTTCCTCTGTTCGTTTCTGCTTGAGCAGCCTCCACAGCGACAGAGCTGCTGCTCCAGTCACATAGCTATTGCCATGGTAACCAAGTTAGAGGTTTAGGGAAGTGAGTAATCTAATCTCCCACTTTGTGGCACAACGATAAGGCTCGCCACCGCCAGCCCACCCATGTGTTTGTGTGAGTGTGAGTGTCCTATTTGGCCATTTTATGATGCATGTCTTTTTACACACAAACGCACAGTCTCTCTCTCTCTCTCTCTGTCCCTCTCGCTCTCTCTTTCTCTCTCACTCTCTCACACACACAGACACAGGAGCCTATCTAGCCAATATGTTCCACACTAATGAGCAGGTGAAAGCTGAGGGGCAGATATGGCTTGCAGTCTTGCTGAAAGGTCTGAACCTTACTGGAGCTGTCGCTCCTCAACGGTAAAGGATACCTTTACTGCTTCTGCTGCAGAGGGTTCATTTGACATGTTTCAACAGTTTCTACTATTTAACAAAGTCATTTATTTTGTTCTATTTTTTATATATTTATCTTAGCCTGGTGTCTCAGTGGTGTTTAAAGTAGAGATCTGAAGCCTAGCACAATGAAAACGCCAACTCAACCTTATCTTCAGCTAACGAGAGAGGCAGGCATCGAGCCTTCTCACAAATGGCTACAGCGCAAAACCCTAAAACAATGGGTTATGAAAAATTCAACTCCAGTACCGTTTTGGGAATAAAGTATAAAGCCACGCAGTTTATTTATTTTTCATTTTCAGATTGTCATAGAGCTCATGTTTGCTTTTTGATTTGAAATTAGCCTTGAATAAAATGTTCATTTAGTTTAGCACAATTTTTGCCGCTTTGCTTGTACTCTCTCTAACTAGAGGCAGGAATCACCAGGTCACTCATGATACAACCTCAGACTGTGTAATTAATGGATGTAGCCTCCGCGACATCACCCATCTGTTTCTGAAAGAGAAATTTGAAGAAAAATGGCTGGTGTGGCCATATTGGAAATGAGGCGGGCTTTGAGTCTCCACAGTAACAGCCATAGGGCGCCTGGCAATCACATAAGCTGAACTGTGCCTCTGATTGGACGAACTGGTAATCTTAATATTGTCTAAACTGCAGAGTTAGAAAAAATGACAGCTAGGCTAACCATCATCAGATTTGTGGTTTCCATGGTGACGTAAACAGAATGTTCAACCAGAGGAGCTAAACCGGCAATGGCGGTGAACTATGGGTAGTCAGGGAAAGGGGGGATAAACAGAGACTAAAATGAAGGATTTAGATTTGGAAAACAATGTTTTTGTTTTTTGTTTTTTTTTTATTGATTTTAAAAGTGTAAAACAAAAAAATCCAGATACTTTCTTCAGTCCATTCTTTGTATAAATTACACACAAAAATTAACAATTACAGGGGCATTTAAGTGTTTCTTATACTGTATACTTAAATGAGTTAAAATCATTTAAATATTGATTTTATTTTCTATATAGTGCCAAATAAAAGCTGAAGTAGTTTAAGGTTTCCTCTCTTATAGAGCAGCTCTATACCTTCTTTGCCTTCTTCTGTATCGCACACGGCAGAGATCTGCTCCACGCAGACAAGCGCACTCTATATAGTTGACAGAGAGTTGGGAAAAATAATGTGAAACCAATACAGGAATCTCATCGTTTATGAGCATGAGGTCGCTCATGCTGCCACAGTCACAGAGTGGACAAGGATATATATTCTAACTGGGTTAACACTGACTTTGATTACCCCATTAATTGAGTCATGATTTTTTTTTTAATTAACATGCAAATGTAGCTTCAGATCAGTCAAAGTCCCTGCAGATAACTGCAGGGGGAAACGGCATAGTCGGCTCTTCACTTTAAGAAGTCAAAAATGATCCTTCAGTCTGTATTGTAATCAAGTTTTTTTTTTTCCCCAGAAGCTAAATTATTTGGAGAGGCCACGCTTTTCCAAAACAAACACAACTCACATCAGAGTTTGAAGCCATTTAAAACATTGAATAAGTCACTCTCGTTGTAAATCAGTGTTTCTCCAGCCTTCTCTGGCAGACAGAGATCATCAGTGGGATCTCTGGGCTGTGCTGCTTGATTTAAGTGTTCATCGCTCACAAATGTTTTTACCAGGAGTAGAATTACCCGCCGAGGTCTGCGCTCCTCTTCAAAACAAACTGTAATTAAAACCAGACAAACACAGTCAAGCTGTTTAGCATTACAATCTGTCCTCTTGTTGGTATTTGGTAGAGTTTCAGGTGCTGCAGCTGAGCATTTTAGCTCACTGGCTGACTGACATTTCTTGTGCATTTGATTCATATGAATTTAAGAAGTAACAGATGAAGTGGGTCCCATGCACAAACATTCTCAAGTCCTGCAGCCGCTCAGAGCCTTCGTCCCAATCAGCAACCTCCAGTGCTGAAAAATTAAGCCAATGTGGAAGTGCAAAAAACTGCAGATACTAAAATGACCACTAAGAGGCTGACTCCAAAAACCAATGAAACCTTTGAGAGCCCATTCTAAAATCCCTTCATGCACAACAGAATTAAACATGTTTGTCCAAAGACAGGTTTGATCCCCTGTGTTTTTCAGTCAGGTAATCAAACCTGGCTGACAAACACTGAAGGAACTAAAATTGCTAAGCAACATGAGGAGGTCATAGCACTCGATTGTGTCCTTTCAAAACAAAAGCTTCACAAGAGCCATGAGTGTGCAGTCAGAGTCTGCACAGTAGAGACTATGAGGGACTCTGAGAAAATCTGCGCAGAAGCAGGTGACAAAAATAATTAATTTTTATTTTCTATCAACAGTCTAATGTCTAATCTCGTCTTAACTCTCCTTCCTGGTATATTTTATTATTCCCGAAAAAACTACACAAGACAGCAGCTGTCAATCATTGTTAAATGAGACGTAAAAGACGTCTCTAATGTCTGATAACTAATCAAAAAGAAACTTCTCAGAGAAAAGAGGACTTGAACACAATGCAGCCCAATAATATCTAAATATCACCACAGCATAAGGATGAGAGAAACATTTCTACGAGGTGTATTAATTTTTTAAAGTTTGACCACAGCCCATCCGGAATGAATGGGGAGACAGAGTTTTTGAGCTATACTACAGCCAGTCACCAGGGGGAGCAGTTTTTGTGGCTGAGCAGTGTTTGAGCCAAGAGAGATGCCGTCCATTATTTTACTATTCATATGTCGTAACTGCTCATAAAAAATCACACATGCTGTGGCTGGTCACATGGCTATCAAATCAGTAGAGATGGCTTTCAAAATAAGGCAAGGCAAGGCAAGTTTAATTAAAAGCAGCTGTAAAAAGGTGAGTCTTCAACTTGGATTTAAAGGAGCTGAGAGTTTCAGCAGACCTGATATTTTCTGGAAGTTTGTTCCAGATACTTGGAGCATAAAAGACGAATGCTGCTTCTCCATGCTTGCTTCTAACTCTTGGGATTGAAAGTTGACCTGATCCAGATGACCTTAGTAAAAAAACATTAAACATTACCAAAAGAGAGAAAATCAGTCTGTTAAAGATACTTTAAACCTTAAATTCTAACATTTCTGATCGTTGTAAGGAAATGAAGGGGCACTGCTTCAACATTCACATGTTCAACCTTGACCTCACATTCACACGCTGATAGGAGAGGCTGCTTCATTTCGTGACAGGCAGCTAATCATATTCACATTTGAATGCCTTTAGCCGCAACCAGCAGTCCAGTATCCTGTTAAAAGACACGCAGCTGGGAATCAAACCATAAAGCCATTAATTTGGATATAATGCACTCTACCACGGTGCCATAGCCCACAGTACTGACAGGACTTTAATCCCCAAATGAAGACCGTCTTCTGAAAGTATAATCACAGCTGAAGAGGAGGTTTGGTGTGGAGCTGACCTTGGGGGGGAGAAAAAAAATGAATGAATCTTGTTGAAGCTTCATACTGGGTGACTAATCCACTTTCATTCATTCTGATCCGGGTACAAACCTGCCTCGTGAAGGACTGTTTTTAAAAAGCAACCTTTAAAAAATGAAAACGTTGCGAATGCAGTTTATGAAACTATACTGATGATTTGGATTGCATCTTCTAAATATTGTTCAGCCTAAAATGCGTCAACAAAAAACTCTGACATTGAAAATCCACTAACTGTGGGTATGAAAAGTATACATAGATCCAAGGCTAAAGTACAGCATGCCATCTCTGTTCTGAAAAATTAAATGTTTTGTGGGAACATCCAAGTCACCTTGGATAAACATCTTACTCTCAGCAGCATTTGAATTTATATTCAGGCATGAGGCAGGTGATTGTGAAATAAAGATAAAAAAGGGTGGCGACCTTTCTCCTGTAAACATGAGCGCACACAATCCTTCTCCTCACAGTGTTCACTTGGGGGAAAAAAAATGCAAGTGAGGTTTCTCGCGTTTGAAAATGGAAATCATGCTCACGTTAAAACAGATCTGCCTCACGCAGCATACGTTCAGGCAGAGCACATGAGAAAAGCTCAGCCGATAAGCCCTGATTTTGGCTCGGGGATAATGCGGTAATATAGAGCGAGGGGGAAAGGATCTGCAAATGAGATATAGGAAGAGTCTTTAGATCTCCTCATGCACACTAATACACACCACAGACACACACCCACTCATACACACATGCACGTATGCAGGCTCTTCCCTTTTCCCATCTCTCACCTCTGCTGCTTTTGCTTCGCCTTCATCTCTCCATGGGAACGCATGCAATCATACCACTCTGAAATTATTATTAAAATTTCCAATCCCTGTGCATGTGTGTGCGCGCGTGTGCACAGCGGGGGCTCAGACAGAGATGAGTCTGGGTGGTGGTGGGGTCCAGACGGTACATAAATGACGAGTGGCAGCCGCTGTGTGTCAGAGCCATCAGTGCAGTTGCTGCAAAGTGGAACAGAGACTGATTAGAATGGCGGGGTCACCTTTGGGCCAGCTCCAGCTCTCACCTGCATCAGGATTTATCGTCATTTTTATTATTTTTTTTCATCCCAAAAATAATGGAACATGGGTGAGAAGGATAGCAGTGTGGGAGGGGAGGCGGTTGTGCCAAAAGGTAGACAGATATTGGAATAGAAAGAGGGCAGGATTGAACTTTTTTTTCTGTAATAGCAGGATTTGACTGGGATTAAGAGAGGGAACAGGGGAATCAGGAGTGCTCTTTAGGAAAGAATTTCAGCTTTATTGTCAGGTGTGTGTGACTGTGTGTGCGTGTGTTCATGTGAGGTGGCATATTTACGGTAGGGTTTTATTATGACTGCACTGCTGTGACTTGCCAGCTTGTTCTCACCTCAGAGTCATTAAAAATGACAGCTCGGTAAGTGGTTCAACCGGTCAAAACACACACACACACACACACACACACACTGCTAATTTCTGGAGGCTGTTCTTCAGTGTATTATTTTGATGGCACGTTTTGGTCAGGAAATATTTAGTTCACAGTTAAAAAGGCTTTCAGGCACGATTCAATTCTGGAGCGACAAAAAAATCAGTACTAAACTTCTTCTAAAGTTGATTTTTTTTTTTTTTTTACCTTTTAGTTTAGTGATAGCGTGAGGCCAAGGGCTGATTCCTGTATTAAAAGGAATACATCCCCAATTCCAATGAAGTTGGGACGTTGTGTAAAATCTAAGTAAAAACAGAATACAATGATTTGCAAATCCTGTTTAACTTATATTTACCTGAATCTACGCTACAAAGACAAGATAGTTATTGTTCAAACTGATAAACTTTGTTTTTTGCAAATATTCACTCATTTTAAAACTCTACCATCCAAAGACAAAGACATAAATCAACAACACCCAGAAACGCTGCTGGTGTGTGTGCTGTGGTCTGACGAGTCCACATTTCAAATTGTTTTTGGAAATCATGGATGTGGTGTCCTCCAGGCCAAAGAGGAAAAGGACAATCTGGATTGTTATGAGGTCAAAGTGTCAAAGCCAGCATCTGTGATGGTATGGGGGTGTGTTAGTGCCCATGGCATGGCTAACTTGACCATCTGTGAAGGCTCCATTAATGCTGAAAGGTACATACAGGTTTTGGAGAAACATATGCTGCCATCCAAGCCACGTCTTTTTCAGGGACGTCCCTGCTTATTTCAGCAAGAAGATGCCAAGATCCCAAACACTTATTGAGAGTCGGTAAAAGGTGAAGTAACACATACAGGTGGTAAACATGACCCTGTCCCAGCTTATTTGCAAAAAAAAAAAAAAAATAAATAAAATTCAGATGTTCTTATTTGGTCTTTACTTTCTGAGTTCTTTCATAGAACTCCTGCTGAAGCAATTCTAAAGAGTAAACAAACCAACCAACCGTCCCGTTCCATTTCAACACTCAATGAGACCACTACCTCCAAATATCAACAGACCCGGGCCTCGGCCACTCTGAGCTCTTCCAGTGCACAAACTTTGTGAACTGCTCCAAAAGAACACAAAGCCTTTAGCACGCAAAGAGTTTCCCCCTCTTTGTGCTACGAGACATTTACACACCCAGCCTCAGATGAGTGTTGAAGCCCACAAATAAACAGCCCTCAGATGTTTACATATAGAGCACGACGCTGCCAGAGGCCTCTGGAGAGAAGGTGGAAAGCTCATTTGCTCTGTCAGTGAAAAGAATGCTCAACTGCTGCCTGTGGTTTATGAAGATTCAAATGCATTTAGGTTAGGATGTAAATATATACAAAGAGTCAGGGGGAAAGGTGCATAGCAGCAAGCTGCCATTCAAGATTAGAAACACTCCTATAAAAGATACTGTGAGAATAATCAGACAGCTATGGTATAAAAACAGACTGCTGTTTTGATGATAGGTCCAATAAAAAACTGAGTCACATGAAAAAGTAAGATTCTGAGACAAACTATAGCTTAAGGCTGTATTAAGACTGATTTTAACAGAAAAATAAAACAAAAGAAACTTTTTTTGTCAATCACATCCATCCAAAGAGAAACAGAGAAATTCTTATCCCAAACTGGCCTGAATTTAGAAAATAGTCGTATTCTGTGAGACCTAACCTAACATGCAGTTGGGTTTGAATAACTTTGATATTTCACTCATCAGAACATGTAATCTTGGAATGAAGCACAAAAAGCGAGATAATGTGACTCCTCGCTGTCCGTTCTCCCGTTTCTCCCCCTTTTTCTTTCTTTATACCTGGAATCCAGGCCAACATTTCTCTCATTTAAATTGCTTCGCTAGCATCATCCAGCCACACACAGCCTCTAATGAGCCGCTCGCTTGCTGCTGACAAAGGCAATGACAGCTGGCGAGTGTAAAGAAATCTGGGACTTGCCCAAACTTTAACTGTGAAGGAAACCGTGAACGAACATCAATTAAGCTGACAATCCAACATTTAGAAAAAGAAGAAGGGAGAAATGTTTTAGAAGAATCACTTATTGAAAATATATGTTGTGAATAAATCATGATGACATAAAACTAATAGTAAGAAGAAGTTTATTTTTTTTCCCTCCAGGGTATTTTTAAATCCTTGAATTGAAACTCTGACCTGATAAAACTATTCCTGTTTCACTACAAGTGTTGTCGTCTGGCTTACATAAGAAGACATGACCTGAAATCTCTCGGGATGGGCCAAAGGGCCAGTAGATGTCTGCTCTGCTGCAGCATGAAAGATTATGAGTCTTCATTTATCCGGGACGTCCTATCTGTTTCCCAGAGTACAGTCTTAAAAGCCTGGCAGATATACTGTGAGACTGTGTGAACAGCAGATGGTTGAGGCACAATAAACTGTATATCTCTGACCTGATAGAGACCGTGCCAGCTTTCATCTGAAGTAAAGATACAAATGGTTGTTTGTTTTGTTATCTCCTGTCAGCCTTGACAACATGAGGCCCAAATGCTGCTGTGTGTGTGTGCAGTTATAAAAAAAAGTATTTCTTTCAAGTTAGATGTAAAGGTCACGTTCCTCCAGCTCATCAGTTTTGGCAGCTTGGTCTGAGGAACTGAGAGATGAAATTTGACGATGTAACAGTTTTTTTTAGAGTTCAATAGGCTCCAAATTCAAAAGTTAAAGTCAGGGTTGGTAATCAGATTTAGATAGACTTTTTGTTATTCTGGTTAAAATTATCTTTATGTCCTGATGTCAATCAATGCATGATGTGTTCTTAGAATCGAGTGAAAAATATCCTCTGTCTACAGCAGGAGTAAACCTGAGAAAACACCAACCAATCCTAGCATTTAGGATCAAATTTATTAAACCAATCAAATCCCATCCTGCCATTCTGCCCGCCTCCGGGCACATAACCAAGAGGGATCCAAGTACGCTGGAGAATGGCAGAAAAACTACCTATACCCCGATTACTGGTAACGTACTGCAAACAAAAATGATGAGCTAAGGACCGGTTTGAGTCTGTTTTGAATCAACCACGATCATATGGTCACAAATCAGTGCCGCTCGTGCATGTGAGAGGGGGTGTCGTTTTGGAGGAGCTCCAAGTGTGGGAGTGTGAGGGCTAAAAGGAGTCCCAAGGAGATGCTACATTCAAATTCATGCTAGTTTTCTGACTACCAACCCTGCCTTTAAGAGACAGAAAAATTGTTATAAAATCCATTGCAAAAACAAACTTAGTACAACTAGTTGATGAGACAGATCTTTGTTAGAGGCCGTCCCAGTGATCCCAGTTTACCTGTGCAGTTCATAAGGCTTGGTTGAAGTATTAAAAGTATAAAACATGGCTGAGAGCATGATTTTTTTTTTTTTTTTTTTATGTGTGTGTGTGTTAAAAATAATTTTAAGTCTTTCAGTGTGAGTGTTGTTAAAAGGAAAGGTGATGGAACATAGTGAGAACCATGACCCTGTCCCAGCCATCAAATTCAAATGAGTGCCATATTTGTTCCTGTCTGCCCCGCCCCCACCTGTCGCACCTGATCCCTGATTGTCCTCCCCAGCTGTATGTCATTATCCCTCATTACCTCTTGTATTTAACATCATGTGTCTCACTGTCCAGTTGCGAGTTCATCGTGCTTCACAGTCTTCGTTCCAGCCTGAACCTCGCCTGTTTCTTGTTTATAGCTTTTTGCCTCACGTTTGCTGGATCAAAGTTCATAACAATAACTGAATATTTGTAAAAAAAAAATAAAAAAGAATGAAGTTTATCAGTTTGAAAAATAAAGACCTTGTCTTTGTAGTGTATTCAGTCGCATATTAAACAGGATTTACAAATCATTGTATATGTTTTTATTTACATTTTACACAACGTCCCAACTTCATTAGAATGGGGGTTGTAGTAAATCCATTTCCACAAACCTGCTAGTTGAGCTCAGCCCTCTGTAGCACTAATAATTGTGAGATCCAAGCAAACCTTGAAGACACCTTCAAATTGTTATAAATTTGCCTTGAGCTGAAACAGTTAAGCTTCCCTTCCATAATAACTGTCAACATGAAAAATAAACCAAACATGGTTAATATTACACAGTATAATCTTCCAGCGTCCTTCCGAGCATGAAAATCTGTGCATGTCGGGATCCATTGACTTAATTTTGTTCTCATGGTTTAACAATCAATGAATTATCATGCAGTGCAACAGAAAATGGAATTCCAATAGTTGCTAATCAAAAAAGTGCTCTACAGGCACTGTTCTGCTGGATCAATGTTTTAAATGATTCAAATCAACAAAGAAAATATTTGATAAATGTTAATTAGCTGGGGGAGAAAAAGAGCTTTCAGTGCCTCGATGATCCAGCTTCTGTTTCTGTCTTTGCTTTATTGTTTTGTTATGATCAACATTAGAGAAAAGAATCTATGTAGGAAAAGCCAGAGCAAATACTTTATCTTGAAAGTGTTGCTGAAGTCAGAGGCTGACGCAGCCCTTATTGCTTTAGGTGAAGATGATCACATCGATGATTTGTCTCAGACCTCTCGGATAGACCGCCTCGATATTGTGTATGGGAGCAGTACTTTAATTGACTCTCCATGGAGTGGTCCACTTCGTCTCAGGTGTTTGTGAAACTCAACTTCCAAATGGGGATGAGCCATTACCTTCAAATATGAGTAAAAGTCCACATCTGACCTTGATTTCTGGAGAAAACGCAGCACATTTGTGTACTCACTTAAAGCTACAGTAAAAAGTCTGTCTGTAACTGTGGATTAAAAACTGCATTGTATGAAATGTATCGCTGGTGGTAATGACCCTGCAGGAATCACTCTCCCTCCGATTTTCACAGCTCTGTCAAGTCATTATTTTACTTCAGCCTCACTGAGAGACACAGCAGGACAATGATGTGTTCAACTCACCACTGCACGTGCTCGGCAGCAGAAAGCAGACACCAGCTGCAAAACACGGCTGAGCAATAAGGGCACAAAGGCAATTAAAGAGTGTCAAAGTAAGGAAGCTGTCGTTTGAAAAAGAGAAACCAACAGCGCTTGTATGTTCTCGTCTTTTTTTGTGACCCCCCCTCAGCATCTCCTTCTCAGCCTTTGTCGCTGAATAATAAATTTTCAGATTTCCTCTGCGCTCGCGTCATTCTTCTTGGTGAGTTTTGTGACTTCAAAGTGTTGAAAGGTTTTTACCGAATCGACTGATGTTGCTGTCTTCTGAGGAGGACAATCTCGGCGTCAAATGAAGAGCGAATATTGTATTCCTATCGCCTGACAGGCAGAAACACAACTCCACGCTATTCCAACGGATTGTTTATGTCACTTCGTATCTCCTGTAAAATAACGTTGCCGAAAAATTAGGTTGGAAATTGCAGGTAGTGAGATGCACACTGCTGTACTGAGAATTGTGTGACAGCCCCGAAATCCATTTTGTCACATATCTCAGCCAGTCAGAAGCACATCTTGCCTTTCCTATCACTTCCTCTCACTCATATCCAACTCATCTGATGTGGCTTTACTCCTCATAACTTTCCTCCAGCTTCTCTCCTCACACCCCGCCTCATCCCTCATCCTTTATCCTCTATAGCTCTCCCTTTGGTCCTGGCCAATCCTCTCTGGTGGTCTTATGCACACAGGATTAGCCATTAGCTCGTAGTTGTCTCTTCCTACTTCTCCTGTGAGACCAAAACTCTGTCACCGCTCACCAGCCGTCCTGCCATCCAAGGCTCCTCTCCAGCTCTCAGTGCCACGCGCTCATCCCCACAGGCTGATGGCAGGATTACATGTGGCATGGTGGGGCTCTGTGGATGGGCAGCCTCCACCAGTGGAGTTGGTACATAGTTGTTGCAGACTGGGAGCTGACACATCTAGAAATTTTCTGTCTCCAAAGCAAAATTGAGCAAGCAGGTGATGGAGACAGACGGGCCATACGTGTGCCAAAATCACCAAAGTGTGCCTTGGCCCAAGGACACTTGGGTCACGAAGAGGGGATTGTTGAGTGGTGGTTTGCTCTGAGGTGCAGGTGAAGATCAGACATTTTTGAAAACACTTATTTTTATTTATTTTTTTCTTCGAACTGAAGTTTTATTTTAGTTTAAGCAACTTATACAGTCATTTCACAAAGAATAATATAATACTTATAAAATAAGACATGCATTAAATCAGGTAAGATGACAGATAAATAAAGGAGAAAAAAATAACTTTGGGATTCAGGCACTTATTTTTAATTTAGTGTATACAAGGATATATCAGTAATTAGGGAGTACATTGTCACTAAGTGTTTGGTTTTGCATTTTTGTACAATAAGCTATTAGATAAAGAAAAACAAGACTTATCAAAGCAGAACATGGTTAATTATGGTGGGACTCTGATGAGCAGTGACTTGTATAACAACAGCTGTAGCAGAGAATATAAAATCTAGACGTTGCTCTGATGTGCAGCTCGGTCCCCTGAAGTGACTCCACAGATGTCTTTCCAAACGCTCTGATGAAACAAGTACTTCTATTCGTTTTCCTGGCTGCAAACATTTGGAAAAAGAAAAACTTTGTGCAAAACAAGTCATTGAAGTGAGTTTGAGTGACTAAACACAAGAATCAAATGAAAGAAAATGCTTTCAGAACAGCTGCGACAAACATCAGTGGAGACGATTACGCTCTGGTCAGCTATTTCTGATGAATGCGTCTTCACGAAAAAGATATTTCAACAGATGAGCCCATCTGATGTGGATGCAAGATTCCAGTGTGGACTGGTGCCAGTATCAAAACTTTATTTTATCTGGATTAATGTGCCAGTAGTGCAAGCCTTTGAGGGGCAACGGTCTGCTTTAGCTGGCTAATGAGTGAAGGTTGGTGAAGACAGATTTGTTTACAGTCAGTTAGGGTCAATGAAGGCTTTGAGAAAACCTGCTACCACTGCCAAAAAGAAGTGAAGTTCAAGGCAATCTGCTTCAGGGGGCAACTCAGACCTTAGGCGGACTTCTCCCTGAAGTATTTCTATGTGGGAGGTAGGTTTGTGTTTTATCAACAACATTCAAAAAGTGGTTGATTAAATAGGCGACTCATGTTGATACTGCTGCTTTGACTTTATTATGCAAGGTCACAAGCAACTATACGGTCTCTAGACAAATGTGTGCATTGGAGACTCAGTTTGTATGATAATACTTGCAGCAACAAATTTCTGTGTGTGGAGTTTTACTGATTTACCTTTGAGGCCTTTTTTACAGCATCCATGAAAACAAAACACAACTTTAACTTTAGTAAAAGAACATGATTCACTTCCATCGTGGTCTTTTTGTCTTACTGTATGTTTCCTCTTTATGTATTCTCCCGTCTCCTCTTCCTTCCTGAGAGCTAGACATATATATTTATTCAAATCAATATTTTTTTGTCTGTTAACATTATCTACATGATACTTTTGGAAGGATATGATAGAACTGACTGGAGATCTTGAGTGGGGAAACGCTTCACTGGAAATGTCTGACAGCTGTCACCTGTTCCCTGAGTTAATTCAGCTCAGAACCACTGGCCTGGATCGTTCCAGTCCTTAAGCATGTGGACATCTTTTATATTCAGTTGTGATGATGAGATACTCACCGATGGAACAATGGCTGCTCAAACAGCACTGCAACATCATCTGCACACCTAAATTAGCTCTAAGAGCGAGCCACTGCAAACTGCTGCATTAACAATGTTTAGCAACTGCAGCAATGACAGTGACGGTCGAACGCATCATTATCTTTCAGGAGCAGTCATTATGTAGAGTGAGGGGATGGGGTCTGTGGTGCTGCAAGCTAAAGCGGGGTCCACACATAAGGATTTTTTATCAGTTAGAGAGCCCACACATGAAGATCACAAATCAGGCACTGAACAGTTTTGATCGTACTGTGTGTGGTGAGCTCTGATAATCTCAACACAGCTCACCACACACATAATCATTCTGTCCCACCAAAGATCTAGAATCTCACCCTCCGAGACAGAAATCTCACGTGACCAAACGTGATCTAACAGAGACGTAGAAGAAGAAACATACAGATACAGCAACAACCGGTAAACACAAAACAGGACATAGGAGAGGACATAGAAGAGGGAATGATGGAGGTCTTGGGACTATTTTTAACAGAAAATTCCCAAACCCAAAAAAGAGACTGTGGAAAAAATCCTGGAGATGGCAGGAACAGGGACTTTCCTCACAAACTTTCCATGTCAGGTCAGCCATGCTTGTTTTTGTTTACGTCTCTCGACTTGGGAGTCACCGGGTTTCCCTACAAACATGAAGATTTTTGGTCGTAAATACTGAACAAGTTTAGTATTTACGATTGTCTGCCCGTTTTGCAGCTGATTATCGGGACAAATTCACTCTGAACACACCTCAGACCACAGGATCATCTAATAACCTTATAAGACAGAAGATAATGGGGCGTTTGTCGTCTTTGGTCGGGAAGGAGGAAAGTTGGGACAAAAACAGCCCTAATAATCGTTATGTGTACCCCACTTAAGTTGGACCTGAGAGTCCAATTAACCATTCTTAGAACACCTGTGTTGGCATTTCCCAAATAACTTGGCAGCCACATTTTTGCATGACCTACTTTGTACGAGTTCAGAGTAATTTCAGACAACACTGAGGAGTGTCACCGCGCATACTGAAGCTCCATATTGCAGCCCTGGTCAAAGTGGGCTCTTTGTGGACTTATAACAACAGGACATGTGACATTTTCTGCAGGAGCACTGAACAAATATGTGTGTTTCACAATTTTCCACATGGATGGGTAGAAGAGATGGAGACAGAGAAAGAGCATGTTTGGGACTCCCTGCCTGCTCGTTCCTGCATTTCCAGCACATTGTGCTGGGCCTTGGAAAGTAAATATGGCAAGGTTAGAAAGGCCTGGCTGCTAGTGCTGAGAGGAACCGAGAGGAAAACTAATTGAATATCTTGCAAGCATGCTGATGTGAGAAATGGATAGAAAATTGCAAATCCTTTTCAGTTGTGTTTATGCAGACAAATAATGGAGTAACGGAAGGAAGGAGAGAAATCGAGACAGAAAACCAGCCAAATAATGTAAATCTGTTGCATTTTGTTGCCTTCATGGTGCAATCCTGCACTTTAATATGAAATGAAATGGATCTGAAATTAAACAGAAACACAGCATGAATTATTTAGAGGGGTTGATTAAAAAATCTCTATTCCCGCTTAATAGACGGTGAATGCTGTGGGCCAGACGCGCGGCTTTGTCATATTGCATTAGCAGAATCAAACTTTAAATAGATGGGTGTCCTCTTCAGGGAGGAAAAGCCTACATTTCTTTCTCCTTGTGTTATTTGAAGTCCAATGTGACTTGCTGTAGGCTAGTTTAGCGTGTTTCCGGATGAAAAAAAAAGGAAATCTTGTCAGGGACAAAAAACAGAAAAAGGACTGTTCAAAATAGACTGTTGCGAATATAGAGGATGAAAGGCTCAAAAGCAGCTTCTTCATGCAGTCGCTGGTGATGCGAAGCACCGTGAAATGCTTTCTTTGCATAATACTGGGCAGAGTCACATAAGAGATGTTCATTTTATTTTTGCTTCACGATTTTTTTTTTTTTCTTTTGTCATTGAATCTCAAAAACTGGCTTTTGATTTTATCTCCTCCAGCAAAGACACACGAGTGAGTGAAAAAGCAATAGAGAAAGGAAACCCTCGTCCCTGGAGGATGAAAGCACAGAAGAAAAAAAAAGCCACGACAGATTGTATGGACTGCTGTTTAAAGGAACTGGTCTGGTCTTAACTCTTTGTGCAGAGTATAAAAAATAAATGTTTCCAAATATCTATTCTACACAAAAGGTCTAGACCTTAACTTTAGATAACTTTGCAGGTTTTGCAGTTTGATCTAGAATGGTGGTAAAAAAAAAAAAAACTACAGAGACCAGAAACCAACTTTGTCTCAGTGAATCAAGTTCAAATAAAGAACGTAGGAAAGTCTTTCCAAAGAAGTGAAGTGTTTTTGGGCAACCTGACTTCACCTCTCTGGAGCTCTTGCTGGCTGAGGATAGGTGCCAGGAGTGAAAGACGGTCACTGAACCATTCAGGCGAGAGAAGAGAAGAACAGAATAAAGAGTCTAATCCTCTCAAAGCTTTGAAAAAGATTTTATGAAAGTTTTAAAGCCATAATTCTCTTTTTAATCCATTCAAAGACGCTCTGACCCAGTTGGGGACCGTGTTTGGTGATTTTGTTAACAGCTGCACGTTCACCAGCAAAGGTAGCTGTACCTGCATACTGTGGGATTTGGGGGTGAGATGGAGGTCGGTGTGTATGTGTTGTGTTTAAGGCTTGTATATTAGGTAGGAACTATTTTTACTTTGGGGTTTTAAAGCAACAATCACAGACAGAGTTGAACTTTTTAAAGGCAAAGCTTGTTCAAAGTTTGATTGGCTAATGTTTGCAAAACACATTAACTATTTTATTTTCCAGACAGTACCTCAGCTAGTCTCTAAACTTCATTCAGTTTACAGTATTATGGGCTGTGTTGACTTCTCTGCCGGTCCCACCAGGTGATAATGATGCTCAGTCCTGATGTGAAAAGTTTGGAAAAGTTTTTTGAGTGACAAGTGTCACCACAGCAACGAACACTGCAACTAATGACCCCCCAAAATCTCAATCCTAAAGGCTCCTTTCTTTCAAATGATGGGCATGCTGACAGAATCTTAACAATGTGGTGTTAGAGTGGGGTGAAAATAACAATTGCCAAATCTGAAGCAAAGTTTTGTTCATGAACTTCCTTTTTTTTCCAGCCCATGTTTTGGGTGTGAACCCCCCCCAGATTTTTTATCCATCCATCCATTTTCTATACCGCTTCTCCTGTTCAGGGTCACGGGTGGCTGGAGCCTATCCCAGCTGGCTGAGGGCGAGAGGCAGGGTACACCCTGGACTGGACGCCAGTCAATCGCAGGGCTGACACAGAGACACAGACAACCATTCACGCTCGCACTCACTCCTACGGGCAATTTAGAATCTCCAATTGACCTCGTGAGCATGTTTTTGGACTGTGGGAGGAAGCCGGAGTACCCGGAGAGAACCCACGCATGCACGGGGAGAACATGCAAACTCCACACAGAAAGGCACACCGTGCCCGAACCGGGATTTGAACCAGCGACCTTCTTGCTGTGAAGCAAGAGCTCTAACAGCTGCGCTACCGTGCAGCCCCAGATTTTTTATTTATTTATTTATTTATTTATTTTGATAGGGCTCTGGATTTGCACCTCAAACTACCTTGGAAAAGAAGAATTACCAACAACATGGTGTGGCAGTCGATAAAAAAAAAAAGTTGAATACTTTTCAGTCTGGACCACAATGCTTCAATGAAAACAACTGCCGTCGTTTTGACCGGGTGTTACTCAAATATGAGCATGAACAATTAAAAAAAAGATTTCAGTAAAAATCTGACTGTGATCTGAACACTTTCAGGAGTTATACATGCCCTGTGCTTGACGATTTTTTTATTTTTTTTAATTGAGATTTTCAATTTGAGAAGAAGCAAACAATAAGAAAAATATTGATAATAAACTAAACAAAGAAAAAAAACACCTGAACTAACAAATGCTGCAAATAATGTATACAAAGACATCAGCAACATCACAGAGAAATAAATAGAAATAATGGTACATATAAATATAGACAATTATTCACACAAAAACAATAGCGCTGTAAATTGAACAGAAAATAACTGAATGAGTAGCACGGACAGGTTTGCAGTCGAAGTTATACAGGGTCTTGCAGAGCGACTGCTTCAGAGTCTCTGAAGGAAAGAATCCAAAGGCTTCCACAGTCTCCAGAATTCATCAGTTTTATGACTGAGGTCAGTAGTCGGTGTCTCTAAGGGGAATAAGGCTGAGACTTGTGAAATCCACATATCAACAGTTGGGATCTGTGGTGCAGACCAACAAAGGAAGATACAGTTTTTTTGTCAGGAACAAAAGAATAACTAACTGAGATCTTACATCTGAATTCAAAAGACCCATAGCAGAGTGATTCACAGATAGAACGAAGGGGATAATGGGAACAATTTACCAGTTATCTCTTGGATCACAGAATGAACCCCTCTCCAAAATGATTGGACACAGTCAAACAGATATGGTCACATGACCAAAGCAGATTTTTTTTCCTTTGTTTTAAATATACCTTTATGTATCTTACATTTAAAACAAAGGTTTGAGGGGCTGGGAAACATTCTCTGGAGGTGAACAGGTATAAAATAAATTTTGTGGTAAAATTTTGTTCATGTATAGAAATTGAGGTGCACTTTGGAAAAATTCCAGTACAAATTCCTTCTCTACGGTGGCCCTGAGAGCTCACAGCACTGCAACTAAAGAAAACACATGCAAAAAGACAAAACACAAGCAAATAAAGAAAACATCTTCATCAATTTGACAACATGTGTGCAGCATTTAGAAAACACTCTACAGAGACCACAACACAATGGAAGAGTTTCCAGAGGACCCTCAAAAGTGATGCACACGTCTGTTAATAGCCAATATGCTAATATCTGAATCATGTGATCACAAGGTTAAAATAAATCAAAAACACTTTAATCTTATTTTTCAACACCAGTGATGGAAGGAGAACCTTAATAAGGCTGTGACTTAAAATCCATGTCAACAACAAGCATGTCGAGATGTGTGCATCACTTTAAAGGGTCCTCTGGAAACATTTATGTTGTGTTGTGGTCTTTGCAGTGCGTTTTCTAGCTTGTGTTGTCAAGTTGATGAAGATGTTTTCTTAATTTACTTTAGTTTGTACTTTTTGTATGTTTTCTTAAGCTGAAGTGCTGTGAGCTCTCAGGGCCACCGTACTTTCCACTCTTCAGCACTGAACATAACCCCCAGATCACGTTCCCACAGCGGCTTCAAAGACTCATAATCTGAAGAATCAGAGTACAACATTGAAGCATAAAACTTTGAGATAATACATTTAAGTGAATTAGCAGGAAACAAGACATTTTCAATTTCTGAGAGTTTCAGTCAAATTAAATCTTTCTGCAGTAGCGACTGTGTGAAGTGACAGACCTGGAGATATCTGTAAAAATCCTTATGAGGAATGTTGAAATCATTTTTAATTTGTTCAAGCATCGTAACAAAACCAGTGATCCATGCTTGAATATTAACAGCATCTTAATATCAGCAATACAAGTGTGCAAAATATAATGGCTTCCATTTTTTTCCCAGTTTTTTTCTCTCTGGGGTATATTCAACTCTGCATTACACATACAGATATTCTCTGTGTCTGAGTGCTGTATGTTCTCAGGTAACCCAGTTATTGACTGGCCAGACCAATCCTAGCTAAGTGAAATTCAGTCTCAGGAAAACACACTCTTTGCAGCTGCTCTGCTAGTTAAAATAGCCTATTGATCTGAATATAAGATGACCTCGATTATGAGGTAAGCCCTGCTTCAAGATGATTTTTCTTTCTGTTTCTGAAGATGATTTTTTTTTTTGTCTAGAAGGGAAAATAATTTAATTTGAAAATAGTCATAATATTTACACTGCCAATTCGGCTTAAGGTTATAGCTCAATTTGGCCAATTAACTCATCTGTGGATATAATCGCACATTGTCAGATGTACTGTGAGAAAAAGACAAAGTCTCATATTAGGTTTTGATAATATTTGCCCTTACAAGAAAAAAATAATTATTTACTGAATTATTTTCTAATTAGAGGTCAACCCCAGAATTAACAACCTTAAATGCATTAACAGAATTTCAGCTGTAAGGTTATCTTATTTATTTCCTGTGTATACTTCTGTAGCATTCAGTTTCATGTTTCTTTTGTTGTTGCTTTTTGAATAAATTGATCAGGACAGGCTTTTTGTCCTCATTCAGCCTTACATAAAATGTCTTTATTGGTGCATGTTGGCCTACAACATGAGGAGCATTTTGGACTTCGCTGCCAAAGCCCACCAAGCATGTTGATTGTATCATTATTCATATCGTAGTCATTATTGCCTGTACTTGATTCATTTTGTAATTTGGGTCACTGCAACAACCGCCCTTGGCTCACTTTTTTTTTTTTTTTTTTTTGGAGGGGCTTGGCTTCTCCTCATCAGCCTCATGGCTGATAAATGACTCAGTGGAAAGCGATGTGGTGTCCTGCAGGGTAAAAAAAAAAAGAATAGAAATTGAATCCTGGCCTCTGTCGACAGTCTCATCTGTCATCTTTTCAATATTGATGTCCATTATGTTTATGGATTATTTGGCTGTCGTCTGTTCTCCGGCCAAGCTCGCCCCGTCAGACCGGCCACTTGGGGCAGCGGCCCGTTGATAATGTCGTATTGATTGATGGGCTTCAAAGTTTAATTGTCAGCGTGGTCTTCTTTTAATGGAGCTCCGCCATACAACGGAAAGACTGCATCTCAGATGACTCAGATGATTTCAGGTCCTGTGCATCGCTCACAATGTTATGCAGATTCACCAAGGACTCAGTATCATAATCTGGGCCATTATCAGCTATCTGGCTCATGTTTATTGCTTCCTGTATCACCTTTCATGGATCACATGTCTGTTTACAGGAAGACAACAGCACTTGTGAAGATTTATCACACCTACAGATAGACCCTAATTTTGTTTTGCTGGCATGGTGCAATTATTCCGCTGCTTTTACATCTCTTTAGGAACACTTAGTGGAATTGAGTGAACGTATAAGGAGTGATTCATCATCAACACATAGATTAAACTAATGTAGTGTAAAATCACAGCTATGCATTCAATGTTGAGAGTGATGACTGAACTTAGAGTAATTTAACTTTCCTTTTTGCTTCATGTTGAACGGTGTTTAACGGGACTGTTTCTGATAGTTAGCTTACTATTTCATATCAATAACAGCAGAATACAGTAGTTTACTGACGATAGTAGGGCTGCATAATATTGAGAAAAAATGACATCACAATATTTTTGTTTCCTGCAATATTTTTTATTACAGTTTACTGCTTCAGTCTGTTCAGCTGAATTCTCCCTGAAATGATGATAACAGACTCATATCATATTTGTTTGATAAGATTTCCTGTGAGTAGTCATTCTCACATCAAGTCAGAATATTTAATAATGTGCTCCTGCACAGAGGTTTCATCATTTAAGTTTCCCTCTATGACCAAACAATATTACAGGGATATTTATTAAATATATTAACATGCTGCGTCCCTCCAGCCAGCAAGCGAGAGCCAGAGAGACGCCCACACACACAGCGGGAGCGCGCACATACATACATACAGCCTGAGCACACGCTCAGTGGCTCACAGTTTGTCCTCCTCCTGCATTTTGTATTTTTTGTAGGCTTGAGTAATCTTTCACCAGAGATGTGAGTCAATGAAAAGTAATGTTTAGAGAAATTTCCAGGACAAGCACGACGCATGTAGTGAAGACGGTCCACCTTGGAAAGAGAAAAAGGGCGAGTTCTGCAGGAAGCAAAGCAAACTTTAAGCAACAGGTTACTTCGATGTTAAACTGAAACTGTTTCAAGTTTTATGGCAGCTCATGAAATCATACGGCATCGAAAGGAGGATGTGAAATAAACAATAAAATGGGCTATGAGAAGATTGAAACCTAGAGTTCAGAAACAGAGAGCCCTTTCTGACTGAAGACAGAGCTGAACGTACAGATCTGGAAGCCTTTAACCCTGAAAGTGTTAAATAAAGCACCCTGTGTGACATTAACTATAAGCAAACTGTCAGACTTTCCTGCTATGCTCTGCTCATATTCCCAGCTCCCCCTCTCTCTCTGTCGCTCAACCACTAACATAATGAGATTGGATGTAGACAGGTTGCATGAATTTAACTGAAAGGCTCAAATATATTGCATCCCTGGCGTTATGAATATTGTGCATTCCCACATTGTAATGATGATATTGAAACGATATATTTAGCAGCCCTAAACCACAGTAAGTTTAACTGTCGTAATTTACTGCAAGGACATTCTTGCATAAGTGAATCTGCACTGATGAATTCTCATCAATAATTAACAGCTTTTGTTTTTTAGATTGTCCTGGACCAGATCTCCACATACATTATCTATTTCAGCTCACAATGGGGATTACATGCATTTTTAATGCTAAACTATGACATTACGCAGCAGTTCCACCATCCAATTCAACCACAGAGATTGTTTCTCTTTAATACGACCCACAGGAGCGTTTATTAATTCAGTCTCTCCACAGGTGGCAGGAAACATGTCCCATAACTTTAATTTGGTCATAAGTATCAGATTTGTTAAGTCCATTTGGCTTCTCATTCAGATGTCGATCCATGTCAAATGGAAATAAATGATCCGTGTCCGTCAAATGAATTTCACACTTCCTCTTTTAGTCGGCTATGAGAGCTAGTAGTCATCACATTAAACTGGACACAGATATATCTGGTGTGGTTTGTTGGAGAGGCAGCCGATACAGCTGAAGTTTTCTATCAGACAGTCTAATATTGAACCTCACCAGAACAAATCTTACAAACCTTCTATTAAAAGCTCCAGAGAGTTCAGAGAAAGGGCTCGAAACATGTTGTGTCTGCGCCCAGTCTAAGCCCCACTGAAACAGATTCTGTGTAAACCCCACATGGCTCACTATTGTTACCAAAGCACCCTACAAAGACCACACACACACACACACACACACACACACACACACACACACACACACACACACACACACAGCCATATGTGGATATATCAGCCCATGTTTTTTTTCTCTCCATTCCTCTTTTCTGTCTCTCCCTCGTGTGTTTGAAACCAAGGTCGCAGTGGTCTTGCTCTGTTTTCCAGGGATATGTGGGCTTCATTCATCATCCCTATGATAGCTGCATGCTACGATGCCCTGAATCTGCTGTCTGTGTTTGGGTGTGTGGGTTTTTTTTTTTTTTTTTTTTTTTGCGTGCATGTGGGTAAATGTGAGTACATGTTTGCTCACAAAGAGAAATTGTTCTCTCTCGTTCTCTCCGTATGCTCATGCAAGTAAATGATCTCTCTTCCAGTCGCTCTCACAGCAACAACCTTTTTTGTTTCCCTGATTATCTACCAGCAGGAAGGCTCGAACACACCATGCCTGTGTTCTTGTACAGTTTTTACTCATGTTAAGGGATTTCTAAATCAGCTAGATATCAGCACCAGCCTAAATCTGCACATCTGTACTTGGGCTTTACTGGTGCATGAATACTCTTATCATGTCAAGGGTACTGAAACTTTGTTTCATCTTTAATCCTTGTTAAGCCCCAGAACAGACTGGGATTTCTCTTTAGGAATAATGTAGCTTTTTTATATACACGAAGGAGTTGTGTGATGTTTTTCCAAAAAATTTTCATGCACACAGGCATGACAAGCGAGAGGCTTTCAACTAAATCCAGTCTGTGTATGTACCAGCTTTAGTTATGCTCTGTCTGTCCAGCATGCAGGAAGTCAGGTGAAATACTCGAAAGTCTGATAAAGTCCTTGCAGTGGCAGTTTGGGTTAATCTCTCATCCCACACCATGATGTGCTTCCTTAAAGTCTCTGTGAGGACTTTCTAAGTGATCTTGAAAAAGTCTCTCTTCTAGATATCTGCCTGATCCTAATCCACAATTTAAAATGAGATTATCAGCACCAATAAAGGTTATTTCTAAATGTTATTTCTTAGCTTCCTATTTGGACCAGATTGATTAACGACACGCTGAAGTCTCTATGACAACACCACACCAGCTGATGAAGTTTAGTAGTGAGAAGAGAGATCTGTGTTTTTCTCTGCTGAAAACGATTTCTGATTAATTGAGTAGTGATGGTGGAGACTGGAGCTGAACTGACAGACAGAAAAAGGACAGAAGAGAAGAAGAAAGCTAAACAGGAGAGTGATAAAGCACGGGCTAAAGGCTAAAACAGGAGCTAAAGGCTAAAACATGAGCTAAAGGCTAAACCACTAGCTAAAGGCTAAACAACAAGCTAAAAGCTAAAACAAGGGCTAAACTGTTTGTGATAATGTTCATTCCAACCCACATGCAGCAGTTATACTGCAGTGATCTGATCAAACTTGAGAGTCTGTCAGTAAAATGAAGAATGAGGTAACGTTAGCTCTGATTGGTAGATGCGCAGGACATAAGGATTTGCTAACCTAAAGCTAAAATATATGGCTAAACTACATCACAAACTGACAAAGTTTACTCATTGTCACGTTTCAAACAACAGCGCTGTGTAACTGTTGATAAATACCTTACCTCGTCACGTTGTATCTGGTAAAAAAGTTGTCTTGAACAAAGAAAAGTAGTGTTAAAAAGAAGATCTGATCTCCATTCATTTCCAAAACAAACACACACCTTGTTTGGAGTCATGTCATCACGACAGTGTGTGCACAATTCACGACCCTTTAACTGAAATGGACCTTTTTTGCAGTATGTAAGTAATCAAACACTTTTTGTGTCCCAGTGTGATTTAATACCTGATCTCTGAGTGAAATTCAGCAGTTAATCATATTTCAAAGCCATGAAGTGAGTGTATTTCATTGTGCAGACAGTGCCAGCCCTTGGTTTAGACCCCTACTTACATTAACCAAACCAGTGGACCAGTGCTCGCTCCTACAAAAGCGTCTCAGCCTTCTCTGGTTCAATGAGCTCAGGCTGGTCACGCTGGTTTCTTCCCTCACAGCAAACCTTTCTCATTTTCTACGGGGAAAGCTTTTTGAGTGTGTGACTCACACCAGAAGAGCTGTCTTGGGTTCCCATGCTGTTTGATTTCTGTTGTGTTTATTTGACTTTGTGTGTGTACATACAAGCATACGGCATTTTCAGCATGGTCAAGCTCCAGACAGCTGTAATGGGTTAAAAGACACTGTTCACTCGTCTGTATTTCAATCTCTGCTCATCTTTTTCATACTCTGCTTATTTCTTTTTTAAGTCCTTGCTTTCTCTCAACTCCACCCTTACCGTTTGGCTAAAGTCCCAAAACGCTTTACTTCCTCAAAAAACATGTTGTCTTTGTTGAAGTGAGCAGCTCAAAACTAAAAGAACAAATCAAATAAGGGATTTTATTTGTAGTCGTCGGAGATCAGACCAGTCGACCAGTCTGGTCCAAGCGTGGATCAATAAGAGGTGATGTAGGAGATGGTGGGGGGAGTGATTGTGGGGGCAGTCGAAGGGCTAATCATTTCAGTCATTACCCAGCCGTGTCTCCTGATTCCAAGGATTAGCAGACGCAGAAACAGGGGAGATGTTGTGTTAGTGCTACAGGAGACTCTATCAGGGATTTGGAGAGTGGAAAACACTGCTTGTCCCCAGCCGCCTTTGGTAATTGGGCCTGCAGTACTGTGTGTGTGTGTGTGTGAGAGAGTGAGGGAGTGACTAAGATGTGTCAGGACAGAAAGACAAAGGACGAGAGACAGAGTAGTCCTCAGTTTCGTGCGTGTACATGCACACCTGTAAGAAAAACCCTGACCCTCCCCTCACAGGAGAGCTTACATGCTTGCTTGCCCACGAGTTGTTACGTGGAGCTGATCGTTTGACAGAGGACAGAGAGAAGCGAGAGAGACCAGCCAGTGAGAGCCTGGGAAAATTTCACACATCACTTCATACAGGAAGGGTGGAAATAGGGGAAACCACACTTGTGTGATTGGTCGGAGACTTACAAGTGGCTAATTCAATCATCTGCAGCCAGGCATTAACAGAACCATGTAGTCTGATATGAGACGAGAACAAGCACTACTATTGATCTGAATTTGAAAGCATTTTTTGGGTCAGTGTGTTTTAAAGGGGACCTCATTTGGGGTTTTGGAAACAAATCTGCTCAACCCTGTGCAGTGAAGTTAATCAGTATATGGATTTTTCAGCTTCCTGAAATGCACCAGAAACGATTAATCTCACCATGACTGTGTTAGAATCTGTCAAACTGAAGACCTGTTAATTGGTTAATAGCACAAACTTAAGTCAGGGCGAGACCTCTCTGTGTGAAACTGAGACTCACCAGAAACAGATGAACGGGCGCGACTCCAAAGCATGAGACACGGAGGTGTTCGACATATGTGGATAAGTGACTGCTGCTTCACTTTTGATCTGAACAGACGGTAATTTCTGAGGATGGCATTTGACATTTCAAAAAAGAAGCTGTTTGATGCTAAAAAGAGAGGATATGACATCATGACTGACAGCTCTGTTGATGATTTCTGACTACTGCTCTATGTTCAACTGATAAGCCGACTAGAGGTGGAACAGGGGGAGAAAACATGATACTAACACATGAGTCATTGAAGTCTTCATAACCGTGAGTTTTCACTTCAGATTAACACAAGAATCTGTTCGGCTGTGGACTGCACCACCCTGAAGGATCTGTGTCATTCGATCAATTAGTTTGAGGTGTGTTTTGGTAAGCGGAAGAGGCAGGATGTCAATGCTGCAGCTCCACCAACAGATAGCTTCTACTCGTACTGATGTCTGCTTAATGTCCTCAACTTTTTTTCTTTTAAAGAGCAGAAAAAAATGTATTGATCAATAAATGCTGAGTATCACAGCTAACATCATCGGAAAGCTTACTGTCCCAGTTTGAACTAAATTGTTGCAGTAGTCTGTGATGAATTAAAACAATGGTTATAATGGACACAAACAATGGAGTTTAAATTAAGTGGTGACTTTTGATAGACATCTTTTTTTCCATGTTAAATACTGAGTAAGTGGATCTGGATTTGGAGAAATAATGGCAATTGTTATCTTTATTTTTTTCTTCTTTTTTTTTAAGAAAGGATGTTGTGGGTCCGAACCCAATGAAACACTGTTGACAAATGGTACTAACTTGACAGTTCCAGTTGATGTACTTGCTCTTACTGGCCAGCTATTATAATCTATCTTCATTCTTGTGTGTCAGGGACATTAGTGTAACTCATCAGAAGAGAATAAATGTATGGAGGAGAAGATAAAGACAGTAGAATATCTTGGTTCAATAGATTACATGTCAAAGGAAAACCCTGAATGGCTTGCTGTGTGTGTGTGGTTGTGTGTCTACATAAAGATCTGCCAATTAAATAAGCAATAACTACATTTTGAATTTCCTAAATGAAGACAGTAGACTAGTTCAGCATGTTAAGGCCTGTTTATGCTCAATGTTAAATACAGATATGGATACAGACAAAGCCTTCTGTCGGTGCTCTGGTTCATTTCGTCCGTATTTCTACACGTTTCCATGAAGCTAACAGATACGGACCAAACGGAGCAGCACCACCAGAAAGCATGGGAGCAGTGGTGAGGAACTGCTGTCTCCATTTTTGTTTTTCAATGTAAGAGGTACATTAGCAATACCTCCTTCACAGTCGCCATGTTTGTTTTTGAGATTGTTGTCATAAATTTTCAACTCTCAGACCCCCCCCCCCCCCCCGGAGCAACGCAATACCAACGCAAAGGGCACATGGAAGTGATGGTAGCATTGTTTGAAAAGGATGTATACACTTTCCTACATAAAGGGAGCATAAATGGGTCTTAAGACGTCAAATTTTCTTATTTTATCGACTTATTTTTCTGAACTCCAGACAAACAACCTGGGCTTTATTTTTTGACTTTTCATAGGAGGTACAGAGAAATTAGACAAAAACACTTGCATACTTTGGATTTTTGACTTTCTGATTTCTTTGTATTTTTGCATCGGGCCGTTTAGTAGAAGGTACAGTGCATCTTGAACTAAACTGTTGTATTATTTACTAGGATACTCAGTCAATATAAAAGTCACTGTTGGTATTTCATTACAAGCTTTAATAAGGAGAATCAGAAGGGGTCACACGTGTAGTTATTTGTATCTCTGTAATTAGTGAAACCTTACCAGGTGGATATGTTTCACATTAAAATACAATTTGTTGTGTTTATCATCAGACTTCTACCCGAGCTTTAAAAAATAGCTGATATTTCTGGATTTCATGGTCGTTCAAAAGATTACAGACAATGTTTGTTTAACCAGGGTGAGGTCAATAATGTGTGCAGTAGACAGTTAACACAGGTCGAACATACGCTGCTTATAATTCTTTACAAACCCTGCTTTCCCGCCAGCTTTGTAAACACCACCTCAGGTCTTTCTGGAAAATTGTATGTTTCTCTTCTCAAGGTCAAGCATGTAGCCGAAATGATGTTTATAATAACTAAAAGGCTCCATGTTTCTGAAACATACATATTTTTTATCATACTGGAAAAAATCACAGGTGAACGTCTCTGGGAAAATGAAGCTCCAGTGAAACCTTAAAAATGTTAGATTCTCGTGTTATGTATGAGAACATTTGCTGAAATGGGCGACACTGTTGGGCTACACGCCAACGCAGCTTCACACCTTAGTTGCTATTTTGTCAGTTATGTGACCCGAAGGTAAAGCAAACCACAGCTGGGAAAACAGGATGTACATCTTTCCACCTGACTGCAAATGTTCAACATTCAGGGGACACGCTGTCTCACCAGCAGCAGCCTTCCAACACCTGCAGCTTCCAGAAAAAAAGGGGGAAATAAAACCTGTACGCCAAGGCAGAACGTTTGAAAGGAGCTTAACATCCCCAGCAAAGGAAGTTTTCACTCATGCAGGCTGCATTGTGTTTTTTTGGACACGGGCAAAATGAAGCTGCTGGGATAATCTTACCCAACAGCCACAGAATCCAAGCTGAGAGTTTCAGAGGAGGCCAATCATTTTCTAACCATATTCACAGGGAAAGACAGAGAAGTGAAGTTAACCGACTTTGACCTTCAAATAAGAGTCGAACCAGACTTAAGCTTGATGGCGGAAAATCAGGTTATACCTCTTCACCACACTTCTTTTCATTCCATCCATAATGTCGCCAGGGATGACGAGAGGTATCGAAAGTTTCAGAGGGAGAAAATGAACGAGGGGACACAGGAGAGCAATGCAAGGTGGCAGCTGCGTGTGTGTCTGTGTGTGTGACAGAGAGTTTGGAAGATTAAAGCTATGACACAGGGAAATGATGCCAAGATCCTCCTCTTTCGTCTTCTCTTCCAAAGTTGTCCTCGTGGGGCCTAGTAAGTTTAAAAATAGAGCTTTTCTAATGGAGGAGAGGGCCGAGGGGAAAGCGAAGACGAGTGAAAGCGTGCAGAGACTGGAGGAGTCCTCTGTGGTACGAGAATGCAATTTGAGATTGGCCAGATTGCTTTTTTTCTCTCCCTCTCTCTTCTCCCCCTCGGCCGATCATGAAGCGTGATATGCACCGCCGGGGTCCCTAAGCCGCCATAAGCCTGACGCCAGTACCCACATCACCGCCAAGGAGCCGTCGCACTCACAACGCGAGAAAAACCAGCGCATTGAAATAAAAGAGGGTCTCCAGAAAGATCAGCGGGGATATCAGGAATGATGAGAGTCTGGCAAGGGTGGAGAAAAAAAGAGGAGGGCGGAGTGAAATGATGAGGGAATAGGCTCGGGTGGGATTATGGGGGGATATGGCAGAACGTGAATGTACTTGAGTTGTCCGATGAAGATTTCTCACGGTCACATTGTTTTGTGAGCAGAGCGTGGTTAAGGGTCCTCGTTACAGATTTTAACTGCCTCTGAATCAAGCAGTGGGGTTTAGGAAAAACAGAGTCCACGGAAATTCAAACAAATGTGAAAGGTTTCTTCGTCTCTTCTTGTCTGTTTCAGGAGGAGAGGGCTCAGCAGAGGCCGGGCAGAAGGAAACGTCCACCTGTGACATTTGCCAGTTCGGGGCTGAGTGTGATGTGGACGCAGAGGATGTTTGGTGAGTTTGCACACAAACACACACAGATACACACCGCTCTCTTTGTGATCCATCTCACTGTTTAAATCTGTGTATCTCATCAAATTCTGTTGACATGCCCCTCACTCCCTTCATAATTAGTGCCACCTAAACTTTTATGTTTGAGTCTCAGGTGATGTCTATGCATATATTTTTCATCAGGTTAGTTTGTAGCACATAGGTAAGTATTTCTCACACGTCCATCCATTGTAAGTGAGAGTATCCATGAAGGCTTGAGTGTTTTTTTCTTCCTTTTCTTGTCTCAGCATAAAAAGCTAAAATAGCCTTTTCATCTTTCTTCTTTGTTTTTTCACGTAGCTTTCATATTTCTGCACAGCAGCAGTTGTAGGGTCAGAGGTTTAGGGGTCGTAACCCTAATTTCTGGGGGAAGACGACTC
This sequence comes from Labroides dimidiatus, assembly GCA_030710495.1. Lineage (NCBI taxonomy): Eukaryota > Metazoa > Chordata > Actinopteri > Labriformes > Labridae > Labroides > Labroides dimidiatus. The sequence goes on from CM061160.1 coordinate 21,033,799, forward strand.
TTTTTGTTACAGCAGCTCCTCAACATACACATAAACAATATGTATGTTTCTGGAGTAAACCAGCCTCCTATAGTGAGAACCAAAAATACCAACCACTATTTTTTTAACCACTATTTATTGTTTTTTTTTTCTAATGACTATTTATGTAAAATAGTTATAACCTTTCTTATCATGCTATGTGTGAGCTGGAAATGGACAAATGGACCTTAGACTTATTTCGTTCATTTTTTTCCCTCTGGTCTGTAATAATATAATACAAATACATGAATAAAAATACACTTAAATAAAAGAAAACTGATTGTAATAATAATAATAATAATAATAATAATAATAATAATAATAATAATAATAATAATAATAATAATAATAATAACAACCCTACGAGAAACAGCAAAAAAAAATGTCATCTAACTCCTACTCAACAACATAAACAGTGACCTATGATTCCATGCAGCACAAATGAGGACTGGTAATGATAATAATGTGTTGGTGTTGAGTGGTAGAGGTTAAGAAATGTGCCACATATCCTGGTTTAAGACAGGTACTTACACCACTACAGCATATCACCCACTCTAGAAGGCAGCACATTGCTCTAGGCAGACAGAGCACTCAGAACCCAAGTCTGGGAAAGGTGGGAGGATGGGGTGGATCAAACCATTTTCAAGGCAAAGGGGTACTGCTGTATTTTTGTTGTTAAAATATTACGGTTCAACCAAATACTGTGTAATTTTGAAACTTTTATAGCTTGTTAAAAAGGACACACAATAAAGAAAAAATGCCTCAAATTTTAGGAATACTTCAATTCAATATAGGGGTTCTTTAGCATAATTTAGCCTTCCTCTGTCAGCTGCTCCTTCAGCCAGTTAATCTCCATTAACGTTGGCTTCATTCATTTCATTAGTGCCACTGTAAGGAGTCATGAGTTGGTGGCGTGGTGAGGCTAATTGGCAGGGACATCTATAACGAGCATCATGTTAATTAAACTAACATTTCCATATTGTATCACACAGGTTGGGGCAACAATAAACTGCCAAACCAACATTTTGTCCCAACCCAAACAAACAGGGCAGGGCATCAGTACCACAAAGTGATCCTCTAGTTTTGTAGAAGTCATTAGTTCATGAGAATACTTTTATTGGCACAAACTTGCTTGACCTTTGGTGAAATTAATTTCCAGCGCTTAATTTTTTTTTTTCATGTGTTTTTTGTATTTAGGTTCACAGTGGCTTCAGTATATTATATCAAAAACAACTCCTGTGTGACTCATGAGATATCCTACACTGGACAGAGTAGCCTGTGTTTTTTTTTAGTTCTCCATCGGTGTACAAGTTTTTGTATCGATCATATATCAGATTTTTGGAAAAGGATACAGAGAAGCTTGCTGTTGGGATATGATTCCAGAAAATCAACCTTTCTGATATCAGGTTCATCACCAAGATCCCATATCGGGCAAATGACATCATCTGTTTTTCAGGCAGTTGCATATAATGATCACATCATTGCAACACTCACTCTACATTTTAAATTTTTGTGTTCCAAGTTATCAAGAAACATGGGAATCAAGGTCAAATGAGACTTATATTGGACCAGAAACTTCTACTGATTTTCCCTCATTATTCCTTATTTATCATTTGTAAGTAATCTGAAACAGAAATGCACATTGCAAAAACAAGTGATTAGATTAATTCACCATGCTGGTCATCTGGACCATACAAATGATGTATTTTTAGCCTCTGAAACATTAAAATTTCTGGATCTTGTTAAATATTAAACTGGTTAAATTATGGTTAAAATACTGAACAACAAAGTTCCAGGAAACATCCAAAAGATGTTTTCCAGTAGAGATGGGAGACGTTATTTCAGAGGTTATTGTATGATGAAACATCCAGCAACGCATGTGCATCTCTATTTGTGGTGTACCTTTATGGAACGGCCTTGATAATGCATTAAAACTGAGCATGAACATCATTATTTTCAAATGTAGCTATAAACAGAATTTTATGAGCATGAATAAGAGAGAAATGAGTTTGACATAGACGTGTATGAGACTGTGAAGCTTTGCTTCTTCCTGTTTCTCCTCATCCTGAATGTTCTTATTTTTTAGGGCCCGAGCCTGAGAATCGGGGCGAAGGCCTTCTTGAAACCCTTAGGATTATTATTTTTTGTGTGCCTTCCGCTTGAGAAAAACGCACATGCAACTAGCTACAAAATTCAGCCCTGTGAGAAATTTTATGACTTCAGTGTTGTCATGTTGATACCTGCTCCACAGCGCCCCCTATCCACTGAAGAGTCAGCCAGACCAACTGGTTTGAGCTACAGGTCTGATTTTTGGTATGCATAATCATCATGCCAAGAGAAAACAATAAGTCTCTTATGACTATAATAAATTCCAAACAGGAAGTTCGGAAATTGGAGTTAAACGTCCGGTTTTGACTGTTTACAGGGTACATATTTGATTTAACTTGTCCCACAGTTTTTTTCCAATGGTCTTGTAAATGTTTTTGTGTATACTAGACACATTGTCGATTGAAAGTTATTAAAGGAATTTCTATAACTCAATGGGCGTGGCCAGGGGAGGTCGCCAAAGTTGACGTTTTTTCTGCAAAATTAAAACCTTAACAGATTGCATGTATAATGTTCATTTAACCTCCAATCTGATTCAAATTTCACACACATGATCAAGATCCACCTCCCAAAACATCTGTATGCTCAATTCTGTACTACTGCAATCGCGCCACCCTCTGGAAATACATGGTAGTATCTTTCACATATATCATCCAATCTGTTTGAGGTATAAGACAAATGATCACAATCCCTCTCTGGACTCATATACACATGTGGATGTGCAGATCTTGCTGCGCATGCGTCGGCCACAACACACCTCAAGTAGCACATGTGGGCGAGGGCCTGTTTGTCCCCACTTGCAGCCTTAATTTACTTTTTTTTTTCCTAAATGTTTTGTATGGGAATGATTACATTCTGTTATCAATAAGCATTTAATTTTATATTGTTTATATAAGAAAGAAAGACAGTCCCTTACCTCTAAGGTGTTGTCGCAGTTCTTAATGCAAAGCAAGGTTATAATGGTCTCATGCTGAATAGTCGAGACTCTAAAACCTTCTCAAAAGTGTTATTCAGTGTCTCATTAAAACCATTTGCTTTTAAAAAGACCATATGAGCTTTAGTGTTTTAATTTGAAGGGTATGAGATGTGTACATTTTGAAGGTTGATGGTAATGTTTTCTTTTTATCGTCCATATACTCTTAAAAATAAATATGTGTATCACCACTTTTCACAGCGCCTTATTTCTCTGCTTTAAGTCCTGTGTTTAACGCCTGGAAATTTAGATTCAAGCTCTTGTCTATACCGCTCACCCCTGCAGCTCAACACCCGCTGAGGTTTAGTGCATGGTTGACCATTTCATTTAACCTCAATTACTCGAGCAGGGCACTGAGAGAAAGGAGATTTTCGCTTATTCTGGAAATCCAATTACGGACCCTACAGGACTCAGCAATGTCAGGCCAAAAATGACTCACGAGGAGGAGGAAAAACTAGTCCAGAGAAGAAAAAAAACGTTTGTCATAAATTTAACCATTTGTTGTGGGTGAGGCGGATGCAGGTAATGTGTTATCACACCATGTGCTCATGTGCATTAGTGAGGAAGCAGCAGTAAAAACATCCCCAGGGGTGCAAAGTAAACACAAGGGTGCAAAGACCAATTAGACGAAGGCTCAACTGGTGAGCTGTTTCCTGCATCAGTGTATTTGCCTTCTGCAGCATGATTGGAGCTTAAATGAACCAACATTACTGATGTGGTGTGGAACAAAGATCAGCTGCTATCAGCAAAAGAGGAAGCAGCGTTTATACGAAATCCCAGACGTACTGCTAGAAATTAGAAGTGCCCTGAGAGTATGACTCTATCAAACTGCTCGATGTAATGGAAAGATAATGTACCCTGGTGTGCAATAACCGTAATGCAAAAGGAACGGCCTCATGATGCATTGTAAGCCTCGTTGCAAATACCAAACAGCTTGATTCTGCTCCTCCTGATGCCACCCACTTTCACAAATGCACCTTAATATTCTACTAAAACACAGAAATGGATTTAGTGGCAGTTTCTTAATCCCCCAAGGTGGAATTTAGAAGGTCGCAACAGCAAAATGCACCGCTGATGATGTGTGTGCACACTAAACCGGAAACATAAAAGGAAATGGAGCCTCAAGAACACGAGTTTAGCCCAAACAGCAAGAAATAAGAAACGTTCCTTTGCAGTGAGAAGATTGTGGACAAAGTCGGTCATTTGTTTTGGTGAAATCGTTGTGTGTCCCTTCTTGTTTTGAAGAAACTACAGGTACTTTTCATTCTTTCAAAATCCCAAAGGTGTTTTGATCAGACTGTATCTGGTGAATAATCAGACAAGTAATTGCAAACCCATCAGCAGGTAATTTTCATCAAACAGCAGCCAACCTCTGGCCCGGCAGAGGATCGTTGTGATTAAAATGACAGGTTCCTCCAATCAGACGCAGCTAATTTAATCAAGCAGACTGTCAGTTAATCAAACACAGAGTGCAGGGAGACGATGGTAATCAAAGACCAGGTGACAGAAGCTGAAGTGTTATAATAGCATGGTGCATATTTCCAGACAAACAGAGAGGCATAAATAAATGTTGTCCTGTTATTGCTGGTTGGATAAATAGCATTCACACTTCATAGTTTAGGAGTCAGTGCACACTGATGGTCAACAAGCGCTACTTTTTTGTTGACCTCGAGTGTTTTTTTGGTAGGAAGCATTTCCTTTTTTTTTGTTTTAGACTAAGGCCCCGTGTAACGCTTCATTGGGTTTCACTCGAAAACGCAAAAAATGTAGGGAAAGAAATCTGCGTTCACACTGAAATGCCGAGGACTGAAAACGCTGTAGTCACGTTTGTCTGAATGAAAACAGAGTATTTATGGATAGTAAAGAGCTGATTATACTTTCTGCACAATTTGGATATTATTTTTAATTTTCTCTATCTTACTTCTGGAGCTGCTGCAGAAGTCTTTTGCAGGTCTTCCCGCCATCTTGTTTTGAATTGAAATGGGTGTAATGTTGTGATATCATCAAAAGATGACATGGACAGTGTTCCTAAATGTGACTAATAGGTCAAATTTTAAAAAAAATGAAGTATCTTGGGTCTGAGAGGCAGAAATGTAATGTCCTCATATGAGTATGCAGGATCACTGTGGTTAATACGGCCATGATACCCATCAGGGTCGCCACAGCAAATCACTCGTTTCCTTTTTTTTTTTTTTTTTTGTCTTTTGAAAAGTTATTCGATGACGTCTTTGTTAAACTTGAAGTGTGATTCACTTTAGCAGTTGTATTGAAAGTGCACATGAACACATCAGGAGACCCCACTAGACTTCAGACAAAGACCACAGGTTAGAGGTCTCCAACTAAGCTACATTCAGAAGCTGTAACAAATGCTTTCCCAAAGATAAAGATGTAAACACGGGGAAGTCCTGCTGTTAGCATTTCAAAGTGACAGCAGTTTTATTGATGAACCACAATCTGTAAGACATAGTGATGTTTTCATCAGGGACAACTTTAGGGTTCGACTTTTAGAGGTGCTTCGTCCTTAGAGACGGGTTTCTTGCAAGTGTTTGAACCGACCCATTCACTAGTCCAAGGGTCTGCAACCTGCAGCTCTGGAGCCTCATGCAGCTTTTTGGTTGCTTTGCAGTGGCTCCTGACGCATTCGAAAAATATTATTGAAATGAAGAATTTTTATTTTTCTTACTGAAGGTTTTGATGATTAATAAAATCGACACTGAAGAAAATCATGATTAAGTTTTTGTTCAACTAAATATGCATCACATCTTGAAGTCAAGCCTGTTACCTCTCTACTTCACCCCCTACAACATCAACAACCCACCGGTTTTCCTTTCACCTGTGGCTAACCTAACGTTTTACACCCTTGGTAAGATAACTAAACCAACAAAAAGACAAAAAAATAGAGATTTTAATCCTGTGTGGATGGAGTCATTTGATTTTATTCTAACTATGTATTAAATTTTATACACCGTATTGTCTTTATTATAAATGTTAAGTAGATTTTGTGGCTCTGGACTGACTTTAATCCAGGTGAGATGAGGCAAAACGGCTCCTTTGACGGTAAAGGTTGCAGACCCCTGATCTAGACAATAACAACATACAGTATATTTTATTATGAAATTTTTATTTACAGCAACAGTACTAAATAAGCTTTTTTAGGTGTCAAATTTATACAAATACCTATATCATCATGTTAATGATATTTTATTTCCAAGTAAGAGGAAGTTAAGAATAATCCACTCTGGATTAAAGTGTAAAACATTAATGAAGTAATTATTGTAATACAGTAATTAACCCTACCAGATCCATTTTTATTGATTTACTTTACTTTAAGTCGATGTCAAGAATATAAGAGTAACATGTTAACAAAATACCTGCTGAGTTAAATATCTGGTTGGGCCTCTATAATCATTTTTAGGGGTGCTGGGAGAAGATCTAGAGGTGCTTCAGCATCCCTGAAAAATGCCCACAGTACCCGTGGTTTTTTTTTTATCTTAAACCAGATTATCATTTTTCCAGAATCTTACAGCATCAACAGCCTGCCTCTCACAATGTGCACGAGAGCTATTTCCATCATCTTGTTACGGTTTCTGTCTGACTTTTAACGGCAGTCTAGTGAGGACAAAATGAGATCTCTCCTGACTCATCATGTGTGAATCACTTTCTGGACAGAAATAAGGAAAACAAAATGTGCTCGATAATGTGTTCTGTTGGTTGAACCGATTTCGGCTTAACTGTTGTTCATTTAACCCTGCTGTGGCAAATGGCCGTGCTATCCCCGCAGAACCCCTTCAGATCTGTATTCTGGAGGCAGAAAAAGACCAATTTACCCCTCAAGGATCAATAACGTGTCACAAAAACCCATTTAGATCCATTTGTGGTGTAAAACTGTAATTACCCACAAAAAAACATTGCTTTCAAAGCCATCAATAGCACCATTTAGTGATGATAGAATTAAGATAGAGAAGGAGCAGATAGCAGGCCAGACACAGAGAGGAGCTGCAGGGACACTAACTGGTTCAGACCTTCTGAAAGAGGAGCGAGGCATTTTTTAGAGGCAGCACTTGTGTCATTTCTGAAGTCATTATTATAGAGAGCAAAAGAGGAATTTCAATGGAAAAGTCACAGACATGCAGGCTGGCTTTCTTCTCCTTGTGCTGGATGCAAACACAAACTGTTCCCATGCATCAGACTTACCCTGACATGTCCAGAGGCTCTTTGCTGCTGTGAATCCACGTTAAAAGCATGTTCCTTTTGTGTTCATCCGACATTTCTTTGTAGCCTTTTAAGTGACTTTATGTTGGTGTTTTTTTTTTCAGAGATTTTAATCCTGTGTGGATGGAGTCATTTGATTTTATTCTAACTATGTATTAAATTTTATACACCGTATTGTCTTTATTATAAATGTTAAGTAGATTTTGTGGCTCTGGACTGACTTTAATCCAGGTGAGATGAGGCAAAACGGCTCCTTTGACGGTAAAGGTTGCAGACCCCTGATCTAGACAATAACAACATACAGTATATTTTATTATGAAATTTTTATTTACAGCAACAGTACTAAATAAGCTTTTTTAGGTGTCAAATTTATACAAATACCTATATCATCATGTTAATGATATTTTATTTCCAAGTAAGAGGAAGTTAAGAATAATCCACTCTGGATTAAAGTGTAAAACATTAATGAAGTAATTATTGTAATACAGTAATTAACCCTACCAGATCCATTTTTATTGATTTACTTTACTTTAAGTCGATGTCAAGAATATAAGAGTAACATGTTAACAAAATACCTGCTGAGTTAAATATCTGGTTGGGCCTCTATAATCATTTTTAGGGGTGCTGGGAGAAGATCTAGAGGTGCTTCAGCATCCCTGAAAAATGCCCACAGTACCCGTGGTTTTTTTTTTATCTTAAACCAGATTATCATTTTTCCAGAATCTTACAGCATCAACAGCCTTTTAAGTGACTTTATGTTGGTGTTTTTTTTTTCATCCATCTTTGAAATTATGTAACGTGTCTTTGTTGCAGTGTCTGATATTTCTGACTCGTTGTAGTCTTTTTAAATGTCTTTGCTACTTTTTTTGGTCACAGTTTGCTGTTACATATAGATTTCTTTGGAGTCCACATCTGTTCACAAGCATCTGGCATACCTTGCTGTGATTCTGCATCTCTTTGTTGTCGTTCTTCAATGTAGTTCGGTACATGAGTGTTTACTTGTGAAGGCAACTTAAGTCCTTTTGTATCTTTGTGGTTGTTTTGTTACTTTTTAATGTCACAGTTGTCATGTTTTGTTCTTGTTGTTCGTTCCAACAGCTGTAGCACTACAATCATAACATATATGGGAATAGTTCCCAGCCAAAACCCCCGCAAACCGCCGCCCAATCCAACCCACCCCAAATGGCAGTTTGCATGTAACAACAGTATTAGCAGAAAAGGGAACCAAACCCTTTAAAATTAGATGAATAAATAAGTGATGATAGTAAACAAAACACACAAAAAAGAAATCCATTGATTATTTAAAATTAGAGTTCACTTAAAAAAAAAAGAAAAAAATGGAGGAGGGGGGCTCTCCAACCCAATCTTACGACCATCTTGGTATCTCTTAATTATTTTAGATTTACACATGTACCCACAAATACACAAATACACATTAACATAAATATACAGGGCGACTGTGGCTCAGGGGTAGAGTCATCGTCTCTCAATTGGAAGGTCGAGGGTTTGATCCTAGCTCCTGCAGTCAAATGTCAAAGTGTCCTTGAGCAAGACACTTAACCCCTATTGCTGTGACTGGGTTAGAGTAAAAATGATGGTTCCAATGATAGTGTTCCTACCATCAGTGTGTGAATGTGGTGTGGATGGATGAAAGAGACTAACAGTGTAAAGCGCTTTGAGTGGTCAGAAAGACCAGAAAAGTGCTCTTTAAGTGCTGGTCCATTTACCATATACAAATACATAGACATAAGTATACAGTACGTTGTATGTTAGAAAAGATAATTAATCAGACGAATAGCTTTAGGATGGACTCATAAAAGCACTTAATCATAAGACAACAAATATTCACTCATTTTGAATTTGATGTCTGCAACACGTTCCTAAAAAGCTGGAACAGGGTCAACTAAAGACTGGGAAAGTTGAGGAATGCTCCAAAAACCCCTGTTTGGAACATTCCACAGGTGAACAGGTTCATTGGAAATGGGTGATGTGTTCATCAGTTGTAATCTTGCATGTGTGTCTTTGTGGTGGTAACTCTGCCTCTCTATTGTCGTTTCACCTTCAGCTTCTTTCTCGTGTATCTCGTGTCTTTCACTTAGATGTGTATCTTAATAAACATTCCAACGATGCTGCTTCCCTGCATGTATCTAAGAGGATTGGCCAGCGCTCTGTGTGATGCGTCTTTATTATCTAATAATTAGTGCACGTAAAGTATTTTCCCCTTCATTTTCTATCTGTCTGCCTTTTCTGTTTCATAAGATAATCAGTCCTCCCTGTCACTCTTCTTTCTCTAAACTAACCCCCCCTCCCTCCCTCTCTCTCCTCCTCTGTGCCTGTTTGCCTCTCGCTCATTTTTGCTCAAAGATTACACTGAAATTTGAAGCTTAGGATTATGAAAATCATTTCCTGTTCTCTTGCAATAAGGTTTGCCAAGCAGCCACTCAGTTTCGTTGGACTCACCAGCTGTGTGTGTTTTTTTCATGTCTGCGTGTGTGATAGTGTTAACATGTGTGTAAAGTGGCCTTTTCACTTGTGAGCCAGCAGACAGTCTGGGGGCGGGCGGGGTGGTGGTGTTGGTGGTGGTGGAGGGTGATGGGAGATAATCGCAGGGATCTAATCAATACGACACATCCTGCTAAGAGAGTAGCCTCACACACACGTCACACACGCTTGAATATGTAGAGCAGACATGCACACACGCACACACAGACACACACACGCTGCTGACTTTTATTTAACACTCCTCTGCTCCTCTGTACCTCTCTGCAGAACGTGTGAAGCACTGATTTTGTGTGTGAGAGAAGAAGAAGGGAAAACAGGGTTTATCACAGCACCGTCTCGTGCATGTGTATGACTCTCCGCGCACGCTTGTCTGTGGGTGTTCGAGTGTGTGTGCGAGCAGCATTAGGATGTGTTGACGCACTGCAGTCTGGTGGTATAGTGCCTATTGTGGAGAAAGTGAGAGGCCTCATTAAAAATGTATAGAGCCCAGACATCAGCCAGCGACCAACAGCGGCCTCTCGGGATGGCTGAGACTCTGAGAGCCCCTCTACGATGTGAGGCTGTGTGTGCGCGTGTGTTTGTGTACGCCTGTTTAGTAAAGCCCTTTTTTTTTTTTACAGCAGCTCGGTGGGGAAACTTTCCTTTAGCCGAGAGGTTCTTTAGATTTTGATGAAGTTCCTCACAGCTTTTTCTCTTCATGCTGAAACTATTCTCATTTAGATAGTTTTTGCGATAATGCCGACACTTTAATTGTGAGCTTAATCTTGTCTTGAGGGCGGCTGTTGTAAAATTAGACTCTGTGTCTTATAATCTTTAAAGGTTAAACCAGAGTACTTTTTCCTCATTTGCCGCCAGTGGTATCTGGCTGTGCTCATAATTTGAGCTTTAAGTGATGAAGTTTCCAGAAATCCTCTGAAGGGAGATATGCATCCACGTGAGCACAACAAAGGTAGACGTGTGTGTGCCTCTTACACGGTTTAATACTTTTTCAAATGCAGGGGTCGTTTTGCAGTTTTATCTTTTGTCAAGTAAATGATTGTTTGTTTTTCTTTTGTTTTTTTTTTGTTTTGTTTTTTGTTTTTTTTATTTAAAATAAAATATGAAGTATTAGCTGCACAAGGACTGGTGACAACTGCCAAACCAACACCCTTAAAGAAGCGTATAGTTTAACTTAAATTCAGCTTAAAGAAACTAATGAAAGAAGTCAGAATGTAAAAAGACCCTGACTGATGATGACGCCCTTTTTCTAGATTGTTGCTATGTGCTTAGGCTTGCAGTCTGATTTTTGTGTTTCTCCAGATAGGTGAGGGGGAAAAAAGCTTTAATTTTTTTTTTTTTTTTCCAGAAATGTGACCACTGGGTTCAGCAACGTGCTCTTTCTATGCAGCTGCGGAGCCCTCTTCACGTGTACTTACTTAGTGTGCTGGAGCACAGCCTATAGTAGCATTGCTAGTCTCTCTCTTCAGTCTCCTCTGCTGTGTACATGGAGCACTTATTGCACCACAAAATTACAGTTAATTAGGTTTCAGGCCACCTCTCTCACTTAATACACAACCATATGCTGCTTCTTTAGTGATCTCATGGGCTTCCAGCTGGATGACAACTCTGGTTATATGCAAACATTTGATCAGTTCTTTAGTAACACACTCACACACTCTCCTGCCAGACATTCTGAAGTGGTTGCTTTAAGGTCTTAATCAGATTTTATCCAACAGTTAGCATTTTCAGGACGCTCTGTTTGTGCTCCTTGTACTGTAAGTGAGAGTGGCTGCTGCTCTCTGTCATGTGGGGCACACTCAATTTACAGATAAGTGGTGCTGTCCACTGTTGTCAACAAGTACTGGTATTCAAAAGTTGACAGTTTTTCCAAATACTGGAAATATACTTATGTGAGAGTGCAGGGATGAAGTCTACATAAAGCGGTTTCCCACATTTAGCATTTTTTGTCTTCAAAAAGACAAAGTGCGTCTGAGTTTCTCAGGAAAGTTAAGAACAGTATAGTTTTAAAACTACTGCTGCAACAGAAAAGTAATGGTTGAAAAAACAGTTTAAATTTCCTCATGGGTTCTTTTGACCAGCCTTGCTTCTCTTTGTATTTCACAGTGACTGCGATGAGGGCATGACCACACAATGTATTTGTCAAGCAGCCACCGGCACACATTTGACCTTTCTGTGGTGCATGTGTGTAAAAGGGCAGACGCTGCACAGTGCTCACACAGTGACAGTTCGATCATAGATAAAGATCCACATTTTTAGCTTGAGATGATCCACATTGCCATACTGAAGCCATTGAGAAATCTGCTCTTTTTGGACTGATTCAAGATGAGTTGCATTTTCATATGGCATATTTTTAGAATACTTGTGATCTTTTCAAATGAACATTACCAAATTTTAACCTTCTATAGCTCCAATTAACAAGGATATACTTCTTAGATCAGCTTATATCTACCTTAACAATTTAGAACAGGGTGTATCCACACAGCCATACACTAGCCATCCACCATACTTTTTCAATGAAAAGAACTATTAATATTAATGTTAGTTTAAAGAAAAGTGAAATCAGCTGTAGTTTAAAATTTCAATCGGCTTTTTTTTTTCAACCTTCCCATTTTGATGTTACAAGACTTCCCTGTAGGAACACAGCTCTGTGAAAGAAGACAACAGTTATACCAATGTGTCGGCACCAAACAACTTGACTCTAAGAGCCGGCTCATGTTAGTCACAATTGTACCATGAAGAGCCATTTGAGAGCAGAAACAGCTGGTGGTTCTGAGCCAAATCTCGACCATGACAAAGAGCCTGAATTCCCATCACTATGAGGTTGATTACTTTAAGGGTCTGTGAGGACTATCTGTTTGAAGTGGACTACAGCGACACCTTTTGGCTGGAATCGCACGCACGCACGCACGCTGTGGTGATGACTCTTGACAAGGAGTGTGTTTGTTCTGGGAATGAATGGAGATCAGATCTTCTTTTTAACACTACTTTTCTTTGTTCAAGACAACTTTTTACTGGATACAACATGACGTGGTAAGGTATTTATCAACAGTTACACAGCACTGTTGTTTGAAACGTGACAATGAGTAAACTTTGTCAGTTTGTTCTGTAGTTTAGTTGATAGCTATATTTAGCGCTGCTGGCAGCCCGGTGCTCTGAGATGTATCTGTAGGCTAACGTGTAACGTTAGCGAATCCTTATGTCCTGCTCATTTACCAATCAGAGCAAACATAACCTCACTCTTCATTTCATTGACAGACTCTCAAGTTTGATCAGATCACTGCTGAATAACTGCTGCATGTGGGTTGGAATGAACATTATCACAAACAGATTAGCTCATGTTTTAGCCTTTGGCTCATGTTTCAGCCTTTAGCCCATGCTCTATCACTCTCCTGTTTAACTTTCTTCTCCTCTTCTGTCTTTTTTCTGTCTGTCAGTTCAGCTTCGATCCTGTCCAACATGATCAGGAAGCTAAACAATAGCATTTATAAATAACCCATACTGGTGCTGATAATCTCATTTAAAGTTGTGGATTAAGATCAGGCAGATATCTAGAAGTAAGAAAGTCCTCACAGGGACTTAAACAGAGTAATCTATAAAATACAGATCAGCAGTTATGTTCAGGATAAATTCAACATTCTCAACAAAAAAGTGTTTGTGGGGGGTCAAGACATACAAGATAAAACTATTTTGCGCTGAGACAGAAGATGTTTCTTTTGTAATCTCAGTAAAAGGAACTGTCATGGTGTTTGAGTCTCGTTATATAACCCCGTGCAGAGGCAGGTCACCGAAAGGTGCGGCGGCTCACCTTCGATGTCAGGTTTAATTTTGGATGTATGTGTACCTTGAGACAGCTGCGTCTTCTCCTATGCATAACGAAGCCTCTCTTCACATCACTCTTACTTTGCTGATCCATCATCACAACAGTAGCTGAGCGCCGCCACGCTTTGTTGCACGGCATTTCAATCAACATCAATGTCAGCAGGAGGAATCATCACGGCTGATTGGGAAGGTGTCTGCTGGCGTGTGTGTTTCTGAGTGTGTGTGCGTGGAAGAACAAGTTAATGTGTTGGCGGGCACCCACGTGGGCCGTATGCAAATGCATCTGTAAGACAGTTGAATGCCTGTGCTTTACTGAGCACCCGGCACCAGGGGAAAATGAAAAGAGCAGGAGAATAATGACAGATTTATAATTACAGAATCTAGCGTTCAGCGCTACTCAGCAGCAACTGTCTGGGGAAGGCAATCTGGGTGTAATTTCTGCTGATCAGGCTTGCCTCACACTCAAGGGTCACACCACACTTAAAACAAAATGCACACCAAGCACACACAAGTATGTGCATGCACAGGTGTCTATGCTGGCTCCGTTTCCTCGTTCTGTCGTTAGTGTGGATGTCACACACGCAGAAGAGCCCACACACTGACACACAAAAAAGGTCTTTCACTTTAATTTTCATTGGGAAATGGTGGCGCACCATCAAATTGGCCGGTTAATTTGCAAGAGCTGAAAGTATCGTGCAAATGCTGGAGAAATTAATGTTGTGTTTCTGCCACAGAGCACAGAGGAAAAATCAGCTGGAAGGAACAAAAAATATTTATTAAACAGAGAAGGAAAAACAGCAGGGTAAATTTACCAAGATGACTCAAACCTTGATGGCTGCCACGGGGTTGAAAGACGATTCATTAGAATGAGGAACAACTAAAGGGGCTTTCACACCAGCGTCGTTTGGTCCGGACTTTCAGACTTTTCTGTTTGATCCGAACCAAAATGATAGGTGTGAAACCTCCCCTGGACCTTGGTCCGAACCAAACAGTCGGACCTTGGTCCAACCAAAAGCAATGGTCTTGGTCCAAATGGGACCACAGTGTGGTACATACCCAGTGTGAAGGCATTATTTTGAAAGGTTCGGACCTTCGTACCAATAACAGGATTACACACTTTCTCTTTCTTTCCTGCTGATGGCGATAAAGTTGTCGTCTAATTGTATACCTCATAAGACGACCTCGAATCAGCATTATGTACATTTCTTCAAGTTATCACTGTTGGTGGTACGTCAGACGGCCAGCAGCCAAATGACCAATCAATGTAAACTATGGAGACATGCAAAGTACGCAGTTGATGACGTAGGTTCATCATGTAAGTTCTGTTAGTCTGTTTGCAATAATGACAGTGTGAAACCATAACAGACCGAAACAAATGTATACAATGTAACAGAAACATGGACTTTGGTCCAGACTTTCAGTTGTGAAAACACCCTAAGTGTGATTTGATTTGGTTCGGGTTTAACAATGTCAACGTCTGAGCCTTGCAGGATCCAAGATGATGAGCACAGCTAACAGAAACAACACAGTATCACCTCAGTGGGACTGGGGCATCAACCTGTTTGAGTGACATTTTTACCAATCGTTTTACCAAAGTTCAGATCATTGGGTCTCAAATAGCACTCACTCAAAGCTGCATCATTGTAAGCATTATTTTGACTTCCTCTCAGTGATACAGCTTCTGCAAACATGATCAGCTGGTGCTTTAGGTTATCATCTACTGTCAGCAGTACGTGCATTGCTTTAAAGTTGTTCAGACAGCCAAGGATTATCAATCGTTTCTCGAAATCAGTGAATTTCCATTGCAGGGAAAGAAGCCACGTTTCAGAGCCGAGCTTTGACAACATTGTTCCAGACGCGATTGAGGGCTTAAAGCCAACGTTTTCAGTCGAGTTGTTGTCAAATCAGAAAAAAAAGAAGTCCTCAGTGAATCTTTTCAACAAGCTGTTTGAGTCTGCACTGCGATGGTGGTTATGTTCTGAATTTTCTGTGCTAATTCCCCATTGCTGTATTTAAATGTCCAGTTTGATCTTGTTTTCATCATCATTTGTCCTTTTTACCCTCCACTCTTTATTATGAATAGCTCCCTGACATTGTAATAGTACATTCATTGTCAATCAATCCCTCTGTGCAGCCTGTCTCTCTCTGCAAAGTTCAATCCATTTGCTATTGTGTCATATTTAATGTGCCAAACTCAGTCAGAACAGGATTACTATGCACGGTCCAACGTCCTGCCTGAGTGCAAGCTGTACTGTTATTTTCTGTCTCAGTTTTAATCCCTGAATGAGTTTTGGTCTGTGTCCTTTGCAGTCAGATGCAGTCATAACCATCCCTGGACAAAAAGATGCACACATTTCGTTCACGTTGGAGATTTTATTAATTTTGCATCTTGAGGTAGATAACACGCGAAATGTTATCTCGTATATTGTTCTAACGCACGTTATTGTTCTGCAGGTGCGTCTGCAACATCGACTGTTCCCACATCAGCTTCAACCCGGTGTGTGCCTCAGATGGTCGTTCCTATGACAACCCCTGCCAGGTGAAGGAGGAGTCCTGCCAGAAGCAGGAACGTATCGAGGTCAAGTACCTGGGCCACTGCCAAGGTCAGAGCCAAAAAAAAACACTTCCTAACACACACACACACACACGGGCATGCATTCACACTTTAAAAAACAACAACACCTCCACACACATGTACACACTCACACACAGGGAGCAGCCAGTCTGGCAGGTGTTGACTCCCAGTTGAAGCGAGGTCACAGAGGCAAATGAGGCAGCCTGCAGAGCTAAATGCAGACAGCAGGATTCTGTATCTGTCCTCCAGCTGCAGCTACAAACAATTTTCATAATTTCATGTATTCTTACTCATCACATTTTGGAATACACACACAGATAATCCTTAAAACCCTACATAACTGGGGCTGCTATGTATACTGATAATTTAACAGAATAGTAATCCCCTTTTCACTGTCTTTCATTTGGGTGCAGTGTTTGTTTGTAGCCGTTCCAGGGAAAGGTGTTTTTTTTTTTTTTGTTTTAAATCTCTGTGCTTAAACCCCTAAACTGACTCATATTGCTAATCCATGTGGGAGACGACAAAGGCGAATACGAATTATTCCTCTTTAATATAGTTTATTTAATTTGAGGAGGCGCTTCAAAGTCTTAATTTCCTCTGAAATTGATTTGTTTTTCTTACTGCATCCACAAGATGTGACGCCGTTATTAGCAGGAGAAACATCACAAAGATCTGAAATGTTAGCTGTTTACATTTACAAACGTTTGGATCGTCTCTGCGTTCACAGTCAAACAACGAGACGTTTGATGGAGTTGTGACAGGCAAGATTGAGGCTCAGAGAAGTAATGGGGGGGGGGGGGGGGGGGGTAACCAGCCTGTGCAGCTCAAATAGAGATCTGTAGTCCCCAATGTTAGCCCTTTAGGTCAGGCTGCCCTGATCGATCAGTTTCCTCTCATAGTGGTTCAATCAGGGAAAGAAGAGAAGGAAGCGAAAGTCATGAAACACTTCAGACCTGTGAAATAACTCAGCCTCATGTTCAGCCTCAGAGTCAAAGTGATACCTTGATATTTCGATTGCTGCTTGGTAGTATCTCCAGTTTTTATTTTCCATATCTTATTGTCATGGCAACAGTTGTGCTGTTTGCTATAGGTGTACTTTTTAAGTTCTTCGTTATTTCATTTCTATGCAAAGTCAGAGTTATGTATAGCTATTTTTGAAACTTTTTTTTTAATATAGACTCAAGATTAGTGCATGCAAGCGTACAGATTATTATTGGAGCAACTGGAGACTGAAAGCCTGCATTATATAATAATAAACCTACGATCACATTTTCATTACTGGGGTGAGACCACAGGAGAGATCTGAGAAAACATGACCACTAAATAAAGAAGACACTGTGATGTTTTAACATAGTGTTATGTTTTATTTCTGTAATATGTATTTTATTGTGAAAAAGCGACCAAACCATGTGGCCAATTGAAAGCCCTGCAGTTGTTGTTTGCTTTCAGTGCATCATTGCGTATCTCTTACAGGATCTTTGGTTCTCTACAACATACAGTATGTTGCTAGTAGCAGCCATATTTTATGTGTATATTAGTTGCTTTTGGATAGCGCTTTGGGGAAAAAAAGATCTAGATCATTTGTATCTTTTTGACTGCAGATTTTATGGTGACGAATAAGTCCATTGATTGATACGTATAGGCAGCATCACAGGCCTTTTTCCAATATGGTTTTAGGCGTCTCTCTACAACTCTCTCAAGCTGTTTGTAAAATTCAGTTACTCTCATATTTTTCTTGTTTAAATCTGTTGTTATCTTCTGCTCTTACCAAAATGCTCTTTTTCCATTTTTATCTATTCTCTCTCATGTGTGGTAAGCAGTAAATAAAAAAAAATCTGAAAGAAGAAATCCCAGATCATTTTCCTTAAACCTGAAAAATACTTCCCCATTCTCAGCTCAAGAAAATCATTTCATCGTCCATGGGGAACAAAAAAATCAAATGCAATAAAAGGATAATGATTGGTGGGAAGAAAAAAAATATCTTGCGATTGTTAAAAAAGACCTCCATGTTTTCAATAAGGCGAGGAAAAATGCATTATTCCCTCTGATCTTTTTAACCAATAATACTCACTTTTGAGGAGAATGTCCCACTTTTATACGCATTAGCCAGACAGGTGAACAAATCAAATGAACCCTTTGTAGAGATTATAATTCTCATTCAACCCACTCCACTTGCAAAACCACCGTTTCAACATGTTGTCAATAATGGAGGATGTTGGAGGCATGGTGGACTTAAGATAGAGATAAATGTGTTCTTTGGCCTTTCCAGGAGCAGGGAACAAAGGCGAAGATGGACACTTCGCCCGGACTGACATCACTGGTAAGTGCATGTGTAGGTTCCCAAATAGCATCTACTGCCACTCATCCCTGACAGCAAGCTCTGAAGATGTTTTCTTTATTTTTCAACCTTTCTTTCCTTCCATTGGATCCATTTCTGTTCCCTTTTGTTATTCATTGTCACATTCTCATTGGAATCCATTTTTGTAATAGCGTACGTTCATGCATGTTTACATTTCAGTATTAATGGATTTTGCGTTTGTGTTTGTGTCAGAGGAAAAAGGGGATCCAGCTAATGGCCAGGCCAGAGGTCTATACATCCCCTGTCCAGATCACTATAAAAACTACTGTGTCCATGGAGACTGTCAGTTCCCCAGCATCCAGGCCCAGCCCTCCTGCAGGTACACACACACACACACACAAAACATATTGTAAAAATCAAGAGTGTTGGGACACATGCTATCACATCGCTTTTCAAAGAGCTCCTGTTATTGTTAGTGTGGACAAAAAAGTCATAGTTGTACTTTTAGTGGGGTTTTGAATTCAGTCATAAAAACCATCCCAAATCCAGCCTCTGTGGATCTACAGCCCCTCAGTTTCAGTGATATGAGTGTGTAGGGATGCTATAATAAGGACGTGCTGCAGTGATTGGCTGCTTGGGTGAGGATGCAGCCCAGTTAGATGGATGCAGAGGTGGATAAACACCAAAACAATCATGGCAAGGGCTTTTCAAACACCTGCCGTTATACTCTATGTTTCAGAATCTGATCCTGAACATGTCTGTTGCTGAAGCACTCCAAGTGACCAAACAAATTACCCCTTATTCTTGTTAAAAAATAAAATCCGCTGCTTGTTTTCTTTTGGTTCTCCAGTACTAGGACAGGAAACAGGTATTTGTTTTGGTTTTAGGTACCAGCAAGCAGAGCAGCTGGCGTCTCTGACACTGAGGCAAAATTACAGTT
The DNA here is from genome assembly GCA_030710495.1 of Labroides dimidiatus. Taxonomy (NCBI): domain Eukaryota; kingdom Metazoa; phylum Chordata; class Actinopteri; order Labriformes; family Labridae; genus Labroides; species Labroides dimidiatus. Next base: position 21,053,243 of record CM061160.1, read on the forward strand.
GCATAGGAGTAAGTGGGTAGTGGGAGTGGTTCTTGCATGCATATGCCCACGCAAGTCATCTTGCATTGTGTTTTCACGGGAGCAGCTTCACGTTGCTCTGTAGAGGCTATGTTTTTTTTTCCCAGCAGGTGGTCTGCAGAAACAATATAGAGGCTTTCTCCTCCTCCATGTTATTAAGGTTGCTCGGCTGGAGGAGGACTTAAGTGTGCTGTATATGAAGAAGCAAAGAAAAACATGTTTTTTATTCATCATAGCAGATCTGTGATTATATTGGAGATATGAAAAAGGGGAGTAACAGTAGGTATAAGTCAAAGATTGAGGGATTTTACATACAACAACAGTACCCAGTCATTTCAGGAAGTTGGAATTATAATGTTGTTTAATCAGTTTTTAAGATTGTAACTGTACTGCAAAAAAGGAACAGAACAATGTGTATTTTTAGATTTATACACTAAGTTAAGAACATTGACTGTTATCTTATTATGATGTGAATGAGTGTTTAATAGCTAGCAACCAATAAGGCTATATTTGTAGTCTCTAATTATGAGCTAGAGTGCTTGGATATTTATGGAGCAATCAGCTCAGCTAAACTGTTATTGACCACAGTGTTTTTACAGTGACTCACTCTATTATTGCCAAAAATAATTGCCACTCGGTCACCACAAATATGAGGATGCTTTCATGTTACCCCTAAATCTGCAGTCAAAGAAAGAAAGAGTGAAATGCACAATGGCTTCAGGCAGATAAGTTTTATAACCCAGCTTGTCCCACCTTTATGAATAGAAGTCAGTGTTTTCAAAGATTGGAATCAGCAGTCGACCAGTCAGAGACATCACATGCTGGATTCCTCTCTGCTACATGAGGGTGTTGGTGGTATCCTTTCCCACGCATTATGATCTCACTTAACATGTCTAATTTTGATTCAGTGGCGATCGGAGATGTTGAGAGATGTTGAAAGGCCCACGCTTTATTGCGCAATCATCTGTCTGCCAGTGATTATACTGGGCTGTAAACACACCACCGTGCTGTCACCGTGTTTAATGACTGACACCTCAGATGTGTCACCCTCCCACGTATTATGAAATATTCTCGTATTGGTTACAGCTGCAAAAAAACAAAACATAATTTGAAGAGTAACATCAGGAGGCAGTTGACAACGTTGCTGCTAACAAAATTTCAGTATTCACTCTTGCTGGATGTTTCAGTTATACTATTGATGGACACTTCTTTCATCATCAGTTCAGTTCAACCCCTTGTGCATCCTCCTTATCTGTACCTACTGAACCGCAAACATCAGACACACACATACTTGATCCCTCACTAGTAGAAACAACCCTCATGGTCAGAAACTGGTGGTGGCGACCAAAACAGAGCTTAAATATGGTTGACCATGTGATAAGAGAAAAAGAGGTGATCATTTCAGTTACATTTGTAAACAACTGAAAGTCCCTTACATTAGCATACAGCTTTGGAATTTGTGACCATATCTCATGAGTCATGATACACTGCTATGAGTCATGGGTAACGTTGTAAACAACATTATTAAGCTAGACATTTAAACAAAACATTACAAATAGCCGCAGTAATATAGTTGACGTGTAAATTGTCACGTCACACACAGACTGTGCCCAGCTCTTCACCTTCTGCTGGATAATTCACTGCATGTAAGTGCCAGGAGTGAAGGGCTGCTTCATCAAAGTGGGCTGCAAAAGCATTCTTAGTTTAAGGACAAAAAGAAGAAGAAACTAAATAAAAACAGATTTGTTATAACTTGTTTGTGAATGAACTTTTTAAACCCAAAGATGTTAATAGCCGAGCTGGAGTCTTGTGTTAGTTTCAGCCTTAACATGTCGCTATTCCACATGCAAATGTGTTTGGTAATGCATCTATTTTTAGTCATCGGTTAAGTGAGAGTTTGGACCTAGAAATGGATCAAAAGTTAGGACTTGACATAAAAAATAAGTACAGTGTTTTTAGTGGGGAAACGCATCTTCAGCTGCTAGCTTGATCAACCCCAAACATAATTCTAAATCTAGTCCTGGTCAAGCTTGTTGCTCATCATACATCAGTACACTTATAACCCAGCTACCAACTTAAAGGCATGAATAATCTGAATCAAAAATTCTGATTTAAATTCATTCAATATTCATAGTTGTATATTTATAAAGCTGAAAAAATCCCTGAGATTTAAAGGTTGGAGATGTTTTCATAGCAAGAGATTTTTATTTTCACCCATGGTACAATTCAACCTCTTGGCAAGCTCGACGTTGGTGCGTCTTTTTGTATCTTAGCACCTTCAAAAATATTTTGCTTGTCACACACCTGAAGGATGACCTGAGCATTTTCATCAAACCAGCAATGAAACAATGAAAAGAAAGAAAGAACCCCACGCAAGAATGAATACACTGTCTATGAAAGAGATATGTCTCTTAAAAGGACAAGGATAAGCAAGATGTTCTTACTTTCGATGATTTGGTCTTAACTAGTGAGCCCTGTGGGAAAAAGAAACTTCAACAGAATGTAAAACTCAACAAATGTAGACTCAGAAACACTCACCCACAGAATAGCAGCCACACAGCTGCATATTACAGGGCACATACAGTGCATGGAGACGTTCACGTAAGCATACAAAATCCACTTAAACACAAGCAGCAGAGACTCGCATTTACCCAGAGGCACAATGACGAATGATATTAAAACCCACCACCCACCCGCCCACACACACACAAACACACACACAAACACACACTCAGTGAATGTACATGTGTGCTGCTCAGGTCTGCCATCTTTTACAGCCTGATAGTGTAGCAGCCAGGGGGTCTCACTATCTCTCTCCCTCTATCTCCTTTCTTTCTCTCTAACCTTGCTTATCCCAGCTTGCCCAACCACACAATCCTCTTGCATACAGAGCAGAGAGAGAGAGAGAGCGAGATAGAGAGAGAAAGAGAAAGATCTCTGCTGCCCCCTTGTGGTTGCTGGGATTTGAGAGGAATGAGAAGGACAGCAGTGGTCTCAGTGGGAGGTGCATGTGTGTGTGTGTTTTCTTTGTGTATGTGTATGTGTGTGGAAACAGAGCATCAAACTAAAACAGAACAGGGTTGCAGTGTTCATTTTATACACTGTTTGGTCGAAAGGAGAAAGAACATGAGAGAGAGAGAGAGAGAGAGAGAGAGAGAGAGAGAGAGAGAGAGAGAGAGAAGGATAGGTGTTGGTGGGTAACTACCTCCCAAGAGACAGAGGGAGCAGGCAAAGGAGAGAAAAAGAGAATGGCAGAGGTAGAGTCAGACTGATTTCATAGGGTGAATCAGCTGAGGCGGGTACAAAAGGATGGTACAGATATTCACTGTCTACATTTTAGATGCACAGATGAACTGGTCAGCTGATTAATGAGGCACTAAAGGGGTTTTAATGTGCATTTCAACAGCAGGAACTCACCTCAGGAACAATGAACTCAACAGCAGCAGGGGACTTAATTTAGCTCCCTGAGGTACCCCTACTTGTGGGGTAGTTCCGTCCAAAGGTCAAGAACTTTTGGTGATTCTTTCAGCATCTACAATGCTGAACCTGTACCCACATTGTTTTTATGCCGTAATATTAAACAACAATCTTCTATGGGCCTGAATGCGTCTCAGTTAGCTCCTGAAGTTGTTGTTTGAAGAGTAGACCTGAACAATGGCGACTTTAATGGATATCGAGTTTGCAACTGTTAAACCAGAGGAGGAGTCCTCTGGAATACATCACAGTTTAGATTTTTATTACAATGTCAAAACATACCCATCAGATAAGTGTTTAGTCAAAAGCCATTTGAGAGGTTTTCATCTTGGGTTGACCGAAACACCGGTCCGTCTATTCCATGACTTGGAAAAATCTGTTTTCCTACTTTTAATCGAGCATTTGAATCCACTTTGTCACAAGAACTTGTCTTCTTCCAAGTACCAGTTTAACAAAACCCTTTACAATGCATTAAAGAACAAAAACCAGCACGATCTGAATATCCTCCATGCTTAGAGGCTAGCTGTTTTGTCGACGCCAGTCCCTCTTTGGCTCTCTATGGCGTCATCTCCATTGTATGGCCAGCGTGTCTTTCTTACTGCGTGCTCCTGGTCTGACGGTCTCCACGCATCACTAGCTTGATTTGCATAATCTTTACGCCACAGGAACCATTTTCTTTCTTGGCATCAAAAGTTCCTGGTACTCCTGGTCAAAAAAGCCCCTTAAAATAATCGTCATCAGCTGATGCCAGCTCAGGAGGTTGCAAAGTTCTGGAGATGGTTCTGCTCCCATATCTTGAGATGAGGAGAGAAAGCGTGATCTGCTAGAGCACCCACTTGCATCTCTTTCAGCTTCTTACCAAAGAAGTCGTTTTAGTACCCAAGCCTAACCAAACCGTGACCACATCATCAGCTCTTCAAAGAGCTGATTTATCTTTCATTAAGGCATTATAAAGGCATTGTTAAATAAAACTGCCCCACAGAAGGCTTTGAAAGATTTTGCAGAGAGAATCAACAAACGGCATATTTTCATGTGGTGTCTCAGAAGCTTCTGCACCCTCTGTGTTACATTTCTGAGGAGGCACACAACAACTCTGCGCTGTAATTCCAGCCTGAGTGTGGACAGAAGCAAAACAAAGAAAAAATGATGAAAATGTAGCCACAGAGTGTGAACACGCTTTCTCCCTCTCTGCCTCTTTCGCTCACAGCGTTATCAGACATGTCCATCTGAGCAGTCAACGGAGAAAAGCACAGTCTCTCTGCTGTCACACAGTGCTTTGTTACACCACAATGTCTTCACAAAACAGGTGCTGATGTCTCAATCGGACATGGAAAAATAATTAACCTGTCTTAAAAATGACTATTTTCCTCTCCCTGTTTTCTTCTCACTTGTCTCTCTGTGGGTGTGTGTGTATGTGTGTGTGTGGGATCCCAGCTGTCACTCGGGATTCAGAGGCCCCCAGTGTGACATCAAAGAGTACAACGTGCTCTATGTGGTACCAGGCTCTGGCAAACTGCACTACGTCCTCATCGCCTCAATCATTGGAGCCCTCCAGGTGGTCATCATCTGTGTGGTGGTGCTCTGCATTACCAGGTGAGTCAGGCTCGCTCTCCCTGTCATCTCTCTCTTTTACACACACACACACACACACGGGCACAAACTCAAACACAGCTTTACTAATGAGTCTTGGGGCAGAATTTTCCATGATGTGTGTGTGTGTGTGTTTCTCTGAGTGTTTTGGAGTCATAGGGGAGGGGGGCTGTGCTGAAAGGTCACCTTGCTTGCAATAGAGGAAAAGCCACTGTCCACACACACACACACACACACACACACACGCACACACACACGAACACACACACACACACACATATCTTAAAAACATTTGTCTCCAAGCATAGGAGCAGTTATCATACACTTGTCTTTGAGCTGGCATTTTGTATTCACTGTAGAAGCCCACCCCACACACACACACACACACACACACACACACATTGCCTGCAGCTCTCCTGCCTCTGGCTGACCTAAGCAATTTATGACATTTAATAAAAGATTTTAAAAGAGTTTGGGCCGAGACAAAAGTGCTCCTCTGAGCAAAGGAGAGGAGGAGGAAGAGGAGGAGGGACAAAATGAGAGCAGGAGCAGCTGTAAAGGGACATGGCATGAGGGTAAGAAGAGAAGATAAAGAAGGAAGGAGAGAGTTACAACAGTGAATACAGCTACAAGAGCATTAAAGTTTCCTGCTGATCAGTGATATTTATGTAAAGCAAAGCATATAAAGATACCGAGGAAGAGCGCAGTATATCACCCGCCTCTTAATCGCCACTGTGGGGTTGTATATTGAGCCAACAAATGCACAAACACATGAATGATTTTTTTAAGTTTTACAACATTCAGGGTTGCAGAAAGCCCATGGAGTTTTTTTTTTTTTTTGCCTTGAGGGCTGTGTATGGTGGCCCTGAGAGCTCACAGCACTGCAGCTTAAGAGAACACGTGCAATAAGACAAAACACAAGCAAATTAAGAAAACATCTTATGCAATTTGACAACACATGCGCAGCATTTAGAAAACTCGCTGCAAAGACTGCAAAGACACTTAAAGGTGATGCACACGTCTGTTATTTACAGGGACGTGTGCATCACTTTTAAGTGTCCACTGGAAACTCTTTTTTTTGTGTTGTGGTCTTTGCAGTGCGTTTCTCTAAATGCCATGCTTGTGTTGTCAAACTGATGAAGAAGTTTTTTTTTAAATTTGCTTGTGTTTTGTCTTTTTGCATTTGCTTACTTAAGTTTTAGTGCTGTGAGCTCTCGGGGCCACCGTACTGTGTGAAGACAGGCAACTGAGAGCTGAAAACCCCCCCACAAACACTGCCTATTAGTTAAGATAAAACAAACATTAAATAAGTTAAAACGGTAAAAAGATTATGGTGCATTAATTATTTAGAGATAAATTCAATCCTGTATGAATGTTAGTTGATACCTTAATGTGCTCCATAAACATCCTTACAGCAGTAAAACTAACCTGTTCAATTTTACCTATACATCCCACTCCTCCCTCCCCCCTCTCCTCCCTACAGGAAGTGCCCACGGACCAACAGGATCAACCGGCAGAAGCAGAACAATGTCCACTTCAGTTCAGAAAACACGATGCGCGCCTCAACTCGACTAATCTGAGCCCAAGACACCCGGACAGTCCTCCACCACGTTAAGGAGCGCTGCGGTGTTCCATGTTTCCCTCTGTAGGCCAACCCTGAAAACTTAGGATCTGCTTACCCTCACCTCCTGCCCCCTCCCTCCCAAAATGAACTACAGTACCCAGGGAGGACGGTGGTACAGCAAAGACAAAACCTGGCGTTCCACGTCAGCGATGAGCTCACACGTGGGGGGGAAATGCCGTCATCAGTCCCCCACGCTGCCAAAACCCCCGATTGCTGATATGTCTTTGAGCACCCTGTCACCTCTGCCAGGGATGATCCTTAAAAACTGAACCATGAGGTGTTAAGGGGCACTGAGGATACAGAATGTGAGTGTGTGAGAGAGTGTGTGTGTATGAGTGTGTATTAGATGTGTGAGCTTTGGTAGAGGCGGGCTAGCCGGTGTCTGTTTGTAGATGAAGGGGTTAAAGCAAAAATCGGGGTAGTGCAAAGCAGGGTAACGGCTTTAAACTGAGGTGTTGTGTTGTTGGGTGTGGGAGGGGAGGGGTGGGTGGGTCTGGGGCTACACGTGATGCCTTGCACTTTGTGTTATAGGAGACCTTCGACAGGGGCACAATGTTACTATAGAGCGCTCTCTGTTTGGTTGTGACGATAACGTCAGCTTCTGTATCTTGGGTTCTGTTTCCAATAGTTATTACTACATTGTCTTGATGGGGTCATTTTTCTGTAAATGTAAATAAATAATTTATATCACGAAATGTAATATGATGTGTCGACTTTGTTTAAGAGAAGTTTTTTTAAAATGTAATAAAAAAGACATTTCTTCTAGCACTAGGTGACAGCGCCTGTGGCCAAACTAACTTGAAGAACTTCGTCGCACTAAGGTTTTTCCCTCCGGTCTATTTCCTTTTTCTAATTTCTGTTTGTGTTGTACGTTGCTTTGGACAAAAGTGTCTTCTAAATGAAATTGTAGAAGTCAAACTCACTAAGAATGAAATAACATTTAACACTCACTTTCATGCTTTTTACCAACGTAAAGGGATTTTTATTTTTTTTTTTACCCAAGCAAAAATTTATTCATTCATTCACCTTTTATTTAATCTCGAAACGCCATTGAGCACATGCTCTCATTTACAATGACGTTGAGAAAAGATTAAAACATTAATTGCAAGACAAAGCAAGAGAAAAAATTCATGTAGTTATGAAAAAAGATTAAAAACTGTTACATGTACATAGTGGTTCCTTATCATGTTTTGAAACTGTCCTGTTTGTAACTGAACTTAGTTTTAGTGTTTGTTGTACAGTATTCCAGCTCTAGGCTGCACAAAAGCTGAAAGGTGTTTCTCCAATTTTAGTGTTTACTCTTGGAACTTCAAGCCTCATCCACTCACGTGAACGAGTTTGATAGTGGCCTGTGGATACATTCAATAAAGAGGTAAGATACAATGGCAGATGTCCAGACAGAGCTTTGTATATGAAAAGTAACCCATGCCCGTCTCTTCTAACTGATAATGAGGGCCAGTCCACTTTATCATACAGGATGCAGTGATGAGCTGAGAAACTGTCACCAGTAATGAACCTTAGCTATGGTAGAATGGTATACTGAGTCTAGCGGTTTACATGTAAGTTAGCTGTGGCTGTTAAAAAAACAAACAAAACAAAAAAAACAGATTCAGTTGTTTCTAGTCACACTTTTTAGACTTTGATAAGTGAAAGCCTGGGGATATCTGAGACTCCTTACCAGCTGTCAATCACCCATCTCACCTTCCACATAGTATAGTTTCTGAGTATGTCTGTCCATTTAGTTTAATGAAAAAGGAATCAACTTTAATTCATTTCTCTTCAGCAGAGTCCACCACTGAAGGTCAGATTACACTTTGCACTGCTCTGAAGCTACATAGCTTAAATGGCCTTATGGGAAATTTAACAGGAGCATGGCAATGCAGAGACAAGAACGTTTTCTGTTTATGTGACACACTGAAGGTTTTCTTCCGTAAAAGCTAGCGTTATCTTCACATACTTTTAAAATAGCTATCTAAACATGACGTTTTCGTTTCTTACTGGACTCGAGTCCACGAACAACACATGGCTCCAATTCAGTTTTGATTTTAATCGGCTACAGGTGTGTACCGCCACGAGAGGGCGCTGTATTTTATGACCTCAACCGACCGATGACCACACACCTCCACTACCGGAGTCAGAGACGAAGGTGTGGAACCGAATTATCTACGCGGACAGTTGAGACCAGCTGCAGATTAATGGGTTTATTATGATACTGTAGAAACGTGTAATGTCATCAGTTGTCGTGGCCGAGTGGTTAAGGCGATGGACTAGAAATCCATTGGGGTCTCCCCGCGCAGGTTCGAATCCTGCCGACAACGCTATACGTTTTCTTCCAGCGTGTTTAATTGACACTGCATATAGACGGAAGTGAAAGTCCGCAGCATCGTAGGACAGCTTTCGACACGTTATTTAGACCAGTGCTGAAGCTCCAAGCAAGCAGATAATGGAAGTAAAGACAGTATCAAAAAATGCATGAATTATGGATTAATAATAAATGTTCATTAGCATACCATAGATTAAGTTCTCAATATGTCACCTGGTAAGAAAACATCACGTGACCACTCAACCGTGTAAGTACCTTATACAGCAGCCCCAGTGTCTGACCAAACAAATATCCTACAAAGGTGTGTACAAGCGAATTATCTTCATATCTCCCCACCTGTAAGTTTTAGCTATTAAAAATAAACTGGTTGGCAGAGGTGGAGAGGTCTGCGTCTCTAAATTAATCCCAAGATTTAAGACTTAGTAACTGCACGTCTGCTGTTATGCTAACTAGCTAAGTCTCACGTGCACAGGTTACAGAGATAAATGGTTTTTGTTTGCATGAAGGATGGCGAAGTTTGTTTACAACGGAAATCTTTGTTATGCACAAAGTTAATGTGGTCAGCAAATCTGTCAGTTCAATCAATTCATTGTTCTTTTTTTAAAGCTTTAAAGATGTGAGTATAGAAATAATAGCTTTGAAAGATGAGTTTCTATCTTTCATGCCATGGAACAAAAAAATCCTTCGGAAATGAAGATATCATGCGGTAAGTGATTATTATTTGGTTCTACACAATTCATTTAAATATGTTCAAATCACATTTTCCGGTAGGCAATTTTAAATGCAGAAACTCAATGTGTATTATTCATTTCATAGTTGTGCGTGTGTTGTTCCAAAGTTGTTAATAACTAAATTAAAGCCCATTTTTTACACACTCAGCTTCACAGATTAGTTCATCCAAACACAAGCAGAGATCTCAAGGTCAGGAACGCAGCCAATGGAGCAGACTCAGAGCAGAGTAAAAGCAGGGGTGCTGCACACAGACCACACCACACAGAGAGGCTCAAACAGTCAGAATCCAGGGCAGAAAAAAGACAGTTTCATTGTTTTTTTAACGGAAGGAAAAAGACAACAGTGCAGCAGGAGCATTCCATCATATTGAAGAGGGCTTCATTGTACTTCAGCTTTCTCAACTTCACAACATTTAGATTGTCTTGTTTATTGTTTCCTTTTCTCTTTTTGTGTTGTGTGATGTGTTCTATTTGTTTTTATTTGAGCTCCTTTTCCAAAGCTTATCTGAGATGTCTTTATACGTTATTGTTTTATCAGAGTTGATTTGTTGGATTTCTTTTTTTTGTTTGTTTGTTTTGTTTTGTTTTTGTTTTTTGACACATGACACATCAAAATTAAAACCAAAACAAAGCCTTCTCAAGCACCACAAAAACACCCTTCATCCACCATGACAGTCTTCATCACCACTCCCTCAGCAGCCTCCATCCTCCCCTTCTCCACATCTTCAAATGCTGTCAACCAGAAGCAGCTTGAAGTGAATTCAGAGTTGTTGTTTTTTTCAAAAATATTTCATGCATGTTATCAAATTAGCTGACTGGTAATGGATTGCTCAGTTTCTGTACGATCCCAAAGTCAATAGAACAACGCTCAAATCCAACGAACAAAGGTACGATTTTTTTTTTTTTTTTTTTCATTTTTGTAAAACTTTAATTAATGTTGTTTTTATGTCTGGTCATCGACCACACTTGACTATATCATTTTACAATTTCAGAAACCCCCTATTGGATAAAAGAGATCAGTAATGACTCTGTCCAGGTACTTCACTGTGTGTCATCCACCGCGGAGAGAGCTGGCCTCTTGAATTGTGCCAGGGCTTTGTGAAGAGTTACCAGGATGCAGGAGAGCCACAACCAGATGCTGTTTATGCTGACAGACTGCTGCAGTGAGTCAGATGTTGACCTTAACCCTTTATTGCTGAATGTGTCATATTTGACACGAGTTTCAATGACCTCTATGTCATCAACATGATTAATATTTTAATTAAAAACATGTTAAATATATGTATTCTACTCCCTTGAGGATTATCATTCCACTACAGGCAGCTGAAGTTGCATTTTGGCCATTTTCAAACTTGCTGCTCTCAGGAAATCATCCCCACACTTTTTTTTCGAGGCAAATCATTGTTAATTTTCAAGAAGTTATCACTTATTTTTAAAAATAAGCATTTTCTGCATTGACTAAAAACTTTCCAAAAAAATGTCCAAACCATCCAATTTATCAACTATGATACAAAAAATATATCATAAACAAAATGATATTACATATCGACATATAGACATATTTTTGATGGGTCTGGCTGTTAAAAGGTTAATGAGTGTTTGGTTATGTATTGTTTGCAATAGATGCAGAAGTGATAGTTTGAATGGACAGGCCTGACAGTATCTACTTTTCCTGGAAACACAAATGAAGCTGTAATTTAAATTGTTGGAGTGAGGCATTAGTTCCATGTGTTGGTAAAGAGGTCTGTTAGTTTCAGCTTGAAAACAAGACTCTAGCTCTGCACACAACCAGGCAGAGGTATATGTAGCGTGTACAAATCTCAGCATCTCTGTTGTTTTCATGTTTGCAGGCCTGTTGCAGGACCTGACTAATTTTTTGGAATATTTGTTATGTTTAAAATATTCAGTACGTTTGCAATCCGTTTTGCACAGTAAGCAGCAGAAAGCTGAAATTAATGCTTGTTTTGTTTAATGTTTTGTTTGAAAGGCTCTTAGAAAAGTTCACTTGCATTTTTTTTTTCATTTTGAGGAAATTTTTTGAGAAGAAAAGTTTGAAGTAATCATTTATTTTCATTTTTAACACATTTGACAGTGCAGTAATGATTAATGGCAGATTAGGCAGAGGAAATGTTGATTTCAGTAATTGTGAAAAACATGATTCAGAGAACTGACATGCAGCTATATCAGTAACACCCAATCCACAATATGCCGGTAATATTCTCTGTTTATTCTCATGTTTTTAGCTCTGACTTGCAGTCCAGTCCATATACAGCTCTCATTGGTGCATTTATTTAGACAAAACAAAACATTAAGTCAATATTTCAGAATAACTTTTTTCTTCTGCTGGTTTTTCATTAATGAATCCACCCTGAGAGCTCTTCACTCACAGAATGAGCTGATGTATTATCTGTAGGCTTGAGCAGGAACAAAGCATGCATAACATTCCTCCAGATATAATGTTTTGGAAACATCAAAGTCACATTGCAAAACCACAAGACTATTCTAATGAGGAGCGGTCAGAGTTCATGCATGAAGTTCTCATGTGGAACTCTGCTCGGGGTCAGCGGCAGGTCATTCTGGCTGACTTAGAAATATTATCATCCTGTTTTTGGTGGACCTGCAGACACGGGGGGGGGGGGGGGGTTGTTTCCATGAAACACACTCTGCTCATCCTTTGTGGAACTTTAAACTCTTCAAAATGTTTTCTGATTTTTGCGAATGAAATTCACACTTTTCTGTTTTCACCCTGCATTTCTATGTCGCAGTGTTTCTGTGATGAACAAGACAAATGAAATTCAGAACATTGTAAGTCTTCTGAACAGTCTCAATGGCAGCAGCAACATTCTTATACTGCATCTCTTGAAGAAACCCCACACAGGCCACTTTTTAAGTAGCCTGCCTCTTGCTAGTACTTGTTTAGACTCCTTTTTGCCTTCAGGACTGCTTTAAATGAGGTTTGGGTCCATCCATAGTGACATGATAGTTTTATGCAGTCGCTGCAGATTTGTCTGCTGCACGTCCACAGTCCAAATCTCCCATTCCACCTCATGCCAAAGGTGCTCTATTGGATTTGGAGCTGTAGGACAGATCAAAATATATCAAAGTCAAATTATTTTATCATGATCATGGATTAATATTTTCTTCCATAACATCTGGCGGCCCCGTACCTTACACTCTGACCCCTAGCAAGCTGTTATTCGTATAGACATCTGTGTGTCTACACAGCACCCAGCAGACCCAGTCAGTGTAATCCTGTCAGCTTCCTGTTGGTTTGGGCTCGGGTCCAGTGGGCCCGGGGCCAGGGAGGTGTAGGAAGGAAATCTCTGTGTGTGTCTGAGTATCTGCCCTCATCTGAGGTCCAGGAATGCAGTGAATGCTAACATTAATGGAGGGATGGATCATCCCTCGGTGGACTTCCCACTCACTTTATGAATAAAATAAAGTGGTAGATGGTTGATAAAGTCAGTCATCCAAAAACTAAAGGAAGATGTCAGGCCTGTGTTTAGAGAACGGGATGTGACATTGCTTTTTCAGCCTTGTGTGGGTTTACCATTTGCAGCTGTTTCTAGGATTTGCATAATTAAGAGTAAACTGATTATTTTTGGAGGCTGCTTGTAAGAGGCGGTAGCTGAAGGAGGACCATACTGCAGCAGTGGAATACAAGTTTATAATGTAGACTTTTTAGTTTATAGAAATTCTTGGCAGAGAAAAAGTTTTGGTCACTTTTGCCAGAATGAGGGTTTTAACATCAGGCCTCACATTTAAGGACTGCAAGTCACTTTGGCACCTGACAGTAACTGAAATCACTTGCACTTTTGCTTTATTTCCATGCATAAGATGCTACTTTTAAGAAGTAATGGAGTTGGGGTTAAAATAAAATTATCAAAATCTTAACAATGACTTCTTTTTTTGGCACAGGACAGCAGCAGGCTCCAGTGTGACAGGGATGAGACGTCCTGCAGAGAGTCCAGGAGCCTGTTGGGAAAGAAATTTCTCTAACCACCAGGTAATTTTGATTTTTTTGTTTGTTTGTTTGTTGGGAATATCTCACCTTGATTAAGTCTTTCCTCATATTCCCTTTTTTTCCAAGATAGGGAGGTTCCTGGAGTCCCACCACAAACAATATTCATTAAGCCTTTTTTTAAGATTCATCTAAAGCGTTTGATACAGTCATGAAATTTTATTTAATAAATTACAATACTATGGTTTTCAGGGTGACTAACTTGAAGTGGTTAACCAGTTATATCTCTTGGCATATCATGTGAAGTGCCACAAGGATCTGTATTAGGGCCTTTATTATTTCTTATTTACATGAACGATTTTCCTTCAGCTTGTAATTCTTCTTTTCCCCTTTTGTTTGCTGATGATACCAACTTGATTTTATCTCACACTAACTTACAAGCTTTTACAAATAATGCAGATGAAGAAATGGCAAGAGTTGCAAAATGGTTCCAACTTAATAAACTTTCATTAAATATTGAAAAGTCAAGTTTCATTGTATTTGCAGGAAGAGGCACGGACTATGCTTGAGTTTCAATTGAGGGAAATAAAATTCCTCGAGTATGTCATGTCAGATTTTTTAGGTATCCTAGTCAATGAGAATTTAAATTGGAAGAACTCACCATTGTTAAAACTTTGAAAAAGAAACCGTCCTTACATTTAATTCATGAAGATAGTTCTTTGTCTCATATTTGTCCAAATTTGTTTTATAGTCTTACTTTTCTGTTTGTTTGTTAAACTTGTTTTTGTTTTATTGCTGATTTTTTTGTTTTCTTTTTTAAAACATGGATGAACACATGTAGCAATGTGTGTACAGTTAGTTTGTGTTCTTACTGAAATCTTGATTGTTTTGTTTCTGTTCATATAGAAAGGTGAGGTCCTTTGCATAAGCCATTTCCAATTTGATTTTATATACTCCTTATTGTACAAACTAAATAAATAAAAATTAATAAATAGCATACATAGTTTCAGAACACTAGTGATAAAAACAGAGGTGACTTTTACAGGACTTTTTTTTTTACATATTTCCAGGGTCTTAAATAAGAAAATACAGACACAGTAAACTGAGCAGGGAGTAAAAACTGGTTAATCCAGTGTTAAATCTGATTAATATGGAATTACACAAGGTTAAAAAGACCGTAAAGTAAAAACTCTTGTTCTGTTTTTAGCACAGAAATTATTCCACGTATTCGCACTCTCAACCAAACAGCCACTAAAGCTAACAGAAAGGCACTTCGCTTTGGAATCTGACACTTATCCAAGAAATACAGAACTCCTCATCTGCCTCCTTACTGCTGTGGACGGCCTGTTTGAACATGCAGGCTTGCTTTCCGAGGCATGTAGATCACACACACACACACATAGTTGAATTATCAACTTTCATGTGTGTTGATGGGCACTTGTGATAAATGAAATAACGTCAAAATCAAACCATTTGGCTGGGAGGCACACACTGTCTCTGAGGAATCCACACATTGGGAACCTTCAGGCTGAATGACTGCCCAGGAGGGCCCTCACATTGATTTTACAATCAACAAAGAGCGCCTCCATTGTTTTGGCAGGAAATGATTGGCCCATTGGTTTGAAAATTGATGGCGTCGGACACATGAACTCACACAAACACGCTTCCTCACATTCTGAGGGTTTGTGTGTAAAGCTCGACAACACCTCCAAAACTGGTCCATTAGCTCCAGAATTGATAGCATCACAGAAATGAGATGCCACTTAACACACACACACACACCAGGATAGGATAGCAGCATCCAAGGCCACCTTTAAGTGAGCGTGTGTCTAACGCACGCTGGTCTGTGAAAAAGGGTCATTTAAAGATCCATCGCCATCTGTTTTGGTCCCAGCATGCCATTTTCCCCTCAGTGGGGGCCTTTGATTTAGCGACAAAAGGGTACCATTGCTTCTTTCCTTCCCACTGTGCAACCAGACATCCAGTCTGAGCTGGTTAAAGAAATCAAACACCGCCGGGCATCCATCATATCATCACAGGTACGACCACCTGTGTAGGTCTGTTGATGTTAATCACAAACATTAGGGGCTCCATTTAAACACTGATCAAGGAGCCTGTTTGTTGTGTCTCATGTTGACATTATATAACCAGAGCAAACAGAACTACAAGAATAAAAACAAACTGTTGTTTTGAATGTTAGAGCCAAGGTAGGGTGCACAGATCACATGATTTTGGATTTATCGACTTGAAGAAGTGCAAAAATCTTTCTCCAAAATGCAAAATATTTTTAATTTCTCCTTGAACTATGACCCCTTAAATCCACCGGGACAGATATAGGAAAGAGAAATCACAGGAAGAGGTGCCATTCTGCTTAACTTCTGGGGGTGGGAGAAAAAAATCCATTCACATAACTGTCAACATTTTTTTGTTTTGCAATTTTAAAATAGATTTTTTTCCGAATTTAAATCCTTCATTTGAGTCTTTGTATATAAGCTAGGAAGATAAAAACATTACCGCTTTTCTCCAGCAGAGGGTGAAATGTTTTTCTTTGACTATCTAGTAATGTGATGACAGATCCCCTGGATACATCTTAAAAACTGACTCGCATGTGATGTGCATTTTTTGGGGAAATGGCTCCTGATGTAATCTGTCGACATCATCATCATTTAACTTTACATGGGCTGGTGTTAAATAAGGGAAGGAAAATCGCAAAAAATCCCCATATGGAAGAATCACAATTTAAATCGAATTGCAAGTTAATTTAATTATGACAAAATATAAACGTAAAGAGAAATGTATAAAAACCTAAAAGTCGGCTACATACATGTTCTTTAAGTTCTGTCTTGCCTTCATTACCCTGGATGGACCTCACAGGACCAAACACTAATGTAATCACTGATGTAGAGCTAGAAATGAGACTGACGCAGAAGCCACAGAGCCTCCAGTTTTCATTAAAATCATCAAGTTTGGTAATAATATTTCAAGAATTCAACAGTGGAGACAAAGTCGGGGCGTCTCTGATCATCAGGCCCATATATCCTCAGAATTGGTCACAGAGCAGAGGGAGGTTCATCAGTATAAAGTTTGATTTGGTGGATCAAACCTTTTGGTTAATAATAATATAGAGTGAGGCAGACCCATGACTGACGTGTCCTCTCTGAACATATATGAAGAAGTCAGTGTGGCTCTGTAAACATGTAAACACTGCAGATATCCTGGTGCCTAATGAAGAGTGGTGGATGTTTTGGCTCATAGGACAGGATGGATGCAGCAGTGACGTGGTGTCGTTCTCTGATTTTGGTGAAGTTTGTGATCCTCTGCTGCAGTAAACTACCCATACGTCTATTTTATCCCTCACTTCATTCATAAACTCCTCCGTTTCTGGGTCACAAAGGTTTGTTTCCTCGTTTAAACTTTGTTCTTTTGTTTTCATTGTGTTCCAGCTCTGGAAACCTTTAATCTGCCCCCTCGTTTGTATTCATTTTCATGGTTGGTTATGAGCATGCCAGGGGTGGAAAGGGCTGAGGCTTCTCTATGTGGATCCTAATTTAAAAAAGGAACACTGCGTGCAGGTGTGCGTATTAATGGTTTTATACATCCAAATCAGGTTGTGTGCACACCATTTGGCGCACGTACAATTTCAGTAAGGATTCTACGCACTCTTTTATAAATAAGCCTCCTGGGTAGACGGAAAACTTTAACATTGACTTTTTGTTTTTGGACACAGCAGGCAGTTATTAAGCGGTATGGAAACTAAATTTCTGATTGAGATATTTTCCACTGTATTTAGTTTGAGTTAAAATTGTCTCTAAAAAATAGTTGGTCAAAAAGGCAGCAGCACTTTTGAAACTTTTTTTTTTTCATCCCTGAAATGGATTTGCTCATCTCTACAGTAGAACAGACACTGCCTCTCCTTCAAGGTTCTCCAACTCTGGACAAACTTTACAAAGGAGCACAGGCATGCTACTTCCGTATCGACCTAGAAGTTATATTTAACTTTAATTAGGCCTTGCTGAGGATGAAGGAGTGTCCTGGCCAAAATAGCAGCACCACACGGAACAGCAAACAGACATGATGCAAGACATGTAACGCAGACTCATTACTTATCACATAGCTTCACAGAAAATGATGCTCATGAGTACATCCTCCAGCTTTGCTTTGCAGTGCACATTTGAACAGCTGTTTTAATAGTTTTATAGAATAAAGTTCATCATGAAACACAAAGTTGTACATTTAACATCCTTGACGCATGTTGCAGTAAAAGAAAACGCAGACAGCACACACTCCATGTGAGTGTTTCCCTCTGGAGCTCACAGCGCGGTGTCTCCGTCTGTGTGAGAAACCATCATTAAAGTCCCCGTGAAGTCTGCCTCAAGGTGTTCCACATGCATTCTTGTATCTGCATCAAGCAGGCACTTAGACAAACATGTGGCTCGAACAACACAGAGGAGGAAGGGGACGCATGCCACCATTGTTTTACTCCACTGGATGCACTTCACAGGGCTTTTAAATAAAACAGAATAAATGAGAAGTCGACTTTGTACAAGCAGCTTAACGTGTTTTCAAAGGGTGTGTGGCGTTGTGCCGACTCCGACTTGAAAGGTTCGCCACTAAATTACCTTTTTTTGTATTTTTTTGAATGTCATTGTTTGTTGAGGCCTTCACTAAGCTGGGATCTAAATTAGTCTTCCGTTGCCTGAGAATATGATTCACATGCAAATAAAACTTGTTCATCAACCAATAGTAGAAACCGAGTCATGCAGCTCAGTAGTGTGCCAAAGCAAACGGTTACCACACCTCCCGCTGAAGGTTTTGAAGCAACTCCAGGAACGTTACCAGGATACAGAGCTCAGTTGTTCGGTGAGGTGACTTGCAGTAACACGTTTGTTGATCCGATGGAATATGATGATTGCGAAAATTTCCGGAGAGTCAATTTTACACGTTTCAAAGGCGTTTACAGTCAAAGAGAAGAAAGCAAAAATGATGACTGTGGATTATAATCTTGCTAAAAGAATAAATAGATGATAAATTTCCAAAAACAAATGAATAAATAAATAAATAATCTATGGCTACTGCTCTTATTTTGTTCCAATACAAGTATAACTCTTAGTCCAGTCATGCACTTGCACTTCCTGGCCTCCAGGGGGCATATTTATCAAGCTCCGTCCAGCAGCTCTTTTTGATTTGTTTCCTTAAGATCTTGGTTGTACTGTACCACATGTAACTGTAGGAAGACAAACATTAAAAAAGGGACGCTTCGATAAATATTGGATGTTTTTATAAATACAGCAGGGACAGACAACGTTCCTTGACTCAACACTGGAAAAATGTGGTGCACCCGATCAATTCAGGGAGAATTCAGGAAAGCAGAAGATAAGTCACAGAAAGAGGAAGAAAAAGGGGGAAAAGGGAAGCATGGAGAAGAGGTGAAGCAGGGGAAAGGAAAGGAGGGGGACAGCTGAAAGAATGGCAGGATGGGAGCGTCATTCCCTCCGCTCTATCCCACGGGCGAAAGTGGGAAAAGTCAGAGTTCAAGAGCTTGGAACAGGGGTCACACTTTTATGTTGACAAACTTACTCACGTCTCCAAGGAGAAGCAGTGACAGAGAAAGAGAGAGAGAGGGGTTAGAGACACTACGGCTTTCAGTCACAGAAAGAAGGAACCTGGTTTTGGAGAGTGTGTGTCTAGCACTTCCACTCTACTCTAACAGCTTTGAAGCTTGTTGAACGGGTAACCTCAAGAGGAGGTGTGAGTGTTGGATGTCGACATGAGAGAATCTGTCAAGAGCACTTTGAGCATATGCAGAGCCGGTGAAAAAAAATGCTTTCATGTCACCAGCTGTGTTTCCATTACATTTAGAATTGTGCAAAACTTAAATATCGTGATAGAAAATATAATGGAAACAACAAAATATCAAAAAATAACTCAAATTTGGATAAAAAGTTTTTTATGCTCTCATGAGGTCATTTTTCAAAAAGTTTGGATGTTGAAGTTTATCACAAAAATTTAATGGGAACACCTTTTTCATCACAGGACATAAATAACAGACACACCTCCTCAGCCTTGAGCCTCTCCCAGAAGTCCCTGGTACGTGTCCACTGCCACACAAACGGACTCTGGCGTTCATATTGTAACAGCTCTGCTGTCAGTTATGTGTTCAGTGCAGATGTTGGTGTTTTTGACAGTCAGTGAAGGCATCAGGAAGGCTGTGAGCAGCTCAGAGTGCAGCAGGAGGAAGGGGCCGTTTACATGACAACAGTTTTAGGATGAAACGCAAAAGTTTTGTTGCGTTTCGGCCTCTCGTTTACACGTAAACTGCATTTTAGCCGACCTAAAACGCAATTTTCTGAAACGCCGCAGCCACCTTTCCCATGTAAATGGCAAAACGGAGTCTTCAGAGGAATTGTTGACATCACGCTCCATTTTGGGCATGCGCATTGTACTTCTGTTGTGGGAACTTTTAACTGCCATGCGCGAACCAGACAACAATGATGGAGGACTGCCATGTTGCCATGTTGTGCTGCTGAATCTTCTGGATCTAACAGTCCTGGTATGCATACTACAGCGTGTTCAGTCCATCAGCATTTCCGTGTCTCGTTTTTTTTTTTTTTTGCGTTTTCGAGTGAAATGCTGTGAAATGTTGTTGTTGTGTAAATGGGGCTTGAGAGAGTAGGCCAGATGGAGATGATGATTTTCATTCGGTGTTTTGTTCCTCCTTGTTCTGAGTTGGCGTGGTCATGGCCGACAGTGACAAGTGAATAAAAACACGTTTTCCTGAATTGTCATCGTCATTATTGCGACATCCGGATGGACATTACAGTATTTTAGCGCATTCTTCCTTCATCTGGTGGCATCAGCAACAACAGTAATGGCCATCAAAATGACAGTTAAGCTCTTCAAATGTTTACCGTGGTTACAGTCCTCCTTCCCGCAAATTGAACCTCGCTCAACGAGATTTTACTCAAGTTGTGCGCAATTCAAGCCGTGATGGAAACACCAGCAAGGCGCAATTATATTTTATTGAAACTTCTGCTTTTATTTTGTGGAAAGGTGTGATGGAAACGGAGCTAATGAAAGCGCCACATTTTCATGGATTAGACTCTTTTTTGGGGGGAGTGGGGGGGGGGTACATTCATACTCGCAATACAATGCCTCTGCATTTCTGACTGTGGTTTGCTGCCTTAAAATCACTTCTTATATTGATCTGGTTTAAACCTGAGGAGGTAGATATTTCTATGTTTTTCTCAGGTGTGTCTTTTCTGTGTGTGCACCGGTTTGAGCAGGAAGTCTAATCTCAGTTTAAAGGTGTGAGTGCTCTGTATTGATTTTAGAATGAATGCTTACTGATCGAGCTGTTCCCATATCAGGGAAAATCCAATAAAACTCTGTGGGCTCGAATGTTTTCCACAGTCTGCAGTGATGGAATAAATTCTTCTCATAGCTCTCCAGTAGCTTTTCTGTACTGGAATTCATATCGCAGATAAACACAAGCGCTTCTCTCTCTGTATGAATACGAGTAGACATCCAAGACACTATTTTTTTCCTACACAGTGACACACACACACACACACACACACACACACACAAACACACAACATGTTTGGGCCTATTTTAAAGCTCGCTAGATTGAATGAGAGATTGTGTTACAGTGAATTAAATATTTACAGCGATAGTGACAAAGAGAAAGATTGAGAGAGAGAGGGGCGGGGGGCATCATGCCAGGGTGCAGATGAGCTCATTGTTGAAACAGGGATTTCCACATTTCCATGTCAGTGTGCCCCCCATGCCACGGCACAGAGCAGGAAAACAAGAGGGGAGAGGGACGGCGGGGGGACCTCACACCCCACACCCAGGCACACTCTCACAAATAAGCGCGGGGTCAAATGCATACTGACCACATGAGGAAAATGTGGGCTGTAACTTATTTCAGCAGCAGTGGAAACAAATCAGCAGAGATCCTGATACACACAAAAGCACTGATGCACTCATTTGGATGAGACAAAAGAAACATGAAAACTCACACACATGGGTTTGTCCACTACTCTTGGTACAATGCAAAAACACAACAGCAAGTGCAGTAAACAAAAGTAGCCTTCACACATATTTTACGAATGCAGCCAGGCATGCACAGAGTGGAATTGTTGGCAGTCACATGAAAACACACAAGGAAGAACACACTCACACAACAACTCTACCTCTATTCTGTCAGTAGGGTTAGGCCTGCCCGGTTACCACGGCAACCTCGCCCCTCCCTTTGGCTTGCAGGGGAGGTGTTTTGAAAGTTCACAGCGTGTATGTGCCTGTGTTTTTGGAGTGAGTGTGTGCGGAGAGCGCAAGACAGAAAGGGGCGTGGATGCTGAAGCAAGTTAAAGCAGTAAAACACCCTGACTTTAGTTTCGAGCAGGAGCAAGTGACAGCAGCATCAAGGAGCGAGTAGAAGTGCTACTTTTCCTCAGTGTTTTAGGTGATTTAGCCCTTTAAAGCGGGACTTTTGACCACCTGTTGAACCATGGAAGAAGACGCGTCCCGCGCCGAGCAGAGCAGCGTCTCTGGCAGCACCCACACCATCCCGCAGCAGCAGCCCGAAAACACGGAGCTGCTCATCCCGAGCTTCACCCCGTCCTCCGCCCCGTCCTCCCCGACCCCAACCAGCACCCTCTCCCGCTTGGGCTTCAAAAGTCCCACCAGTCCGAGCTCAGCCGTGCCGGGAAGCCCCGTAGACCGCGGCCAGGTGAGCGCCATCACCGTGGTGGCGCTGCTTGACAAACTGGTGAACATGCTGGAGGCCGTGCAGGAGAACCAGCACCGCATGGAGCAGCGGCAAGCCGACCTGGAGGGCGCAGTGAAAGTTGTGCAGGGCGATGTCACCCGCCTGTCCAAGACCCACATCAGCACCTCCAACAGCGTCAGCAAGCTGCTCGAGCGCTCCCGCAAAGTGAGCGGACACCTGAAGGAAGTGAGGGAGCGCATGGACAAACAGGCGGTCCAGGTGAAGAAGCTGGAGGCGAACCACAGCCACCTGCTGAAGAGGAACCACTTCAAAGTGCTCATCTTCCAGGTGAGTGACAAAGTGACATAGAAAGAGTCATACTGTGATATTCTGAGATGAAATACTGTATTCAAAGTAGAGTTTTAAAATGTCAGAGACGCACTGATTTCAGGTGTTCACTCGGTGCTTCCGCTCTATGAGTCAGGAAATCGTAAAACTTCTTTATTAACGAGGTTTAATTCCATTTTTGAACTTTAACAAACAAAAAAAAAAGTTTCTTAAACTTGTTTCTGGCAAAACAGCAGATTAATGTCTTGTAGTAATTCGTGGTGGGTGAAAAATGATGTCATCGTGATGTCATCAGGGTTACCTGAGCTTAGGCTGGAGATGTAGGCTAAATTTGTCACCCAAGTTACAAACTGGAGGTGTGGAGTTTCAAGTATGAAGGCATTTAGAAGGTAACTTGATAGCTTCCATTTAAAAAAAAATACCATCAGGTTGCATTCTGGGAGATGTATTACCCAGAAGTTTTGTAGCTTCAACTTAAACATTTTGTCTCAGGGCTTCTCACACTGCTTCTGATTTGCTTGTACTCATTCTCGTGCGGGTTTGTGCACCACATTTGCATTAATATTTGACTGCAGTAGTGGGTGTGTGTGTTGGCGTGTTCCTGGTTGGCACTGAAAGGTGGTGTAGCCGTAGGCGATCCAGCTCTGACATTTTCAGCACTTCAAACTTGTTGAGCAGGACTTGCACAACTTGGAGAGCTGAACTAACTCGCCATTAAATGATATGTTTGCAGTTTTCTCTTCCATGTTCATCAATAGATGCACATATTTGTGCAAAAAGCTCTTTGCTCGTGAGAGAGAGAGAGAGAGAGAGTGGATGGGTGTGTCTGGGAATGGAGCTATAGAGGATAATAGAGGAGGGCTCAGACACTGACTCTGACTGGATCTGTTTACACCCCATGGTCATGATTCAGACAGACAGGTGGCTTTGAGATGGATCTTCCACGTCAACTGTAGTTTCATACCTGTGAGGGAAAAATTTATACTGGCATCATAAAAAGCGATAAATTTACCAATTTCCCCCGGGAAATTACAACTGGAAGGTGTTAGAGATATCCTTACCTCATTACTTCCTTATCAAAAAGCATAAATGCATATTTATCTTCTTTCATCTAGCTTGGATTCTAGAAGCACAGAGTAACACAATATTTGTGCAAGATCCACATTGTCACTCAGCAATTAAAGCATGGTCCATGCAAGTCACAGTTGCATGAGTAAGTGCATGTTTTTTTTTTCATGTCTATGTGTGTGTGTGGGTGCGTCTAAGCGTGCACACACAAGTGTATGCCCAGACAGCAAAAGGAGGGAGGGCATTGTTGACACAGCCTGTGCCGCTGAGAGCTCTTAACCGCCGTTGTTATCTGGTTTCCCAGGTACTGAAGCTCTGTTGTTCAAATGCAACAGGTGCCAAGACCTCACTGTGTACAAGGTGGCTCTGTGCGTCTGTAGGCGAGGCACCGGGGATCAATTTGATTGAATCTATTCTTTTTTTTTAACCCAGAGAGTATATCCTGCTGCTTTAGAGTGAGGGGATTTTCCTTGTTGTGTTTTCTCAGCTTGGAAATGTGATTTTTTTTTCCTGCATTTCTACATCATGAATGCCTTTAGTTTGTGTGTCATTAACTGCGTACTGCTCAGAGACCCCTCTTTAAAAATACTTCTCAAACTTCTGCTTTCTCGATCTTTTCCCTCTAATTTTAATCAAACTAAGCATGAAGGGTTCGTGGATGGGTGTAGCAAAGCTAAGCCAGGGCGTGTGTGCTGCATGTGTGTGCGTGCAACCTACCTATTGGATGTTAAGTTGGTGTGTTGGGTCAGGTGTCTGCAGTTACTGCGCAGGTAAATGAGACTTAGCGTGCCTGTGGGGAGCGGGAAATAAAAGAACTAAGTGCAGGCCTTGTTCCTTCTCCTCCATTCGCTGACTTTTTTTTTTTTTTGTTTGTGTCTACCTGCCTCATCTCGTCTCTTCTTTTACCTTCAGGGTCTGTCTTTGCTGAATTTTCTCTTCCTGGTGCTAACCATCTGCTAGTTGATGAATTAACATTCTTCATGTTCTGTGCTCACTAATAGTCCTGGTGTAAATGCAACTTGCATGTGACCCTTTTTGTATTTGGTCAAGCCACCTGTGCTGATTCCCTGAAACCAGATAAAAGCACGTGGCACCGCTAGCCTCACGCTACTCTTTGATAACGTGCATTGCTGCACACCCAGGAGCCTCAGATGCACTTCACGAGCCCAGTAGCTGTTGGCAGAGGGGCCTTACTCTGCCCTCCCCTCTCATCAGAACTGATCCAGAACACTCATCGCCCTGTATGTGCCAGTTGAGGTGGAAAACCTGGGAGTTTGTGGGCACTATCGTAGAGAGCAGGGGTATATCAGGTCCAGGCTTTAGCTTCTGTCTGAAATGACAGCTTCGGCTGCCGCTCCACTGCGTTCCTGTACATAACGAGGACTAATGAGGTCTTAATTACCACAGCTTAGGCCTTGTTTGTTTGTTTTTGTGCACCAGTGCTTTCCTGTCTCCACACGGCCCCGCCCACTCTTGGCCTTTTCTTGTTCGCACACACACACAGTCAGAACACACACACTTCCCTGCCATGTGAGAATCCAGTGTGTACAATGAGCAAACTGTTTTTGCAGTCATTTTTGGTAAACAGATTTCAGATTGCATGGTTTTTTACATATTTGGCTGATTTCAAAGGCTCATTACCTGAGCGTTCAGATATCAACAATCACCCTGGAGATCTGACTCATCGTATTTGCATCACCGTTGCATGAAATGTGCCATACGTGGATTGCATATCTGCGTTTATTTCTCTGTGGAATTTCTTCACAATCAAGTCAACCACAATGGCAAATTGAATTTCAGCAGTGTAAGAATTTCATTTGTTCTGTAGCTTTGCACACAAGTGCCCAGATCTAAGTTTGTTTGATAAAGAGCAGCGAGAGGGGAGTTCTCTGCGTCTCTGGGTGGAATAGGAAAAGGATGTTTGGCGATTGGGAGCTCTAATCGCAAAGTGACAACTGTCAGAGCTCTTGGACACTATCAAAAGACATCACAGAGAGAGAGAAACATGCTGACAGGCCAAAACAAACACAGTGACTGCAAGCTTTGCTTCATAGAATGGAGGCTGTCCCTGAAACTTTGCTTTTTTTTCTTTCCTCCATATTTTTGACAGATCATATAAATAGTTAAATTAGTTGCATCAATACATTTTAGAGTTTCCAGAGTGTGCAGCTTCACCGACTGCCACCACACCCTGACCTGTCACTCAGTGCGGGACTTACTGACTGATTACGTTACCTTCAGTCATTGTCATTTTGTTTACTTTACTAACAGTCATCATTGTGCTTCTGTGATTCAGCACTTGACCAAAGGTTGTGACGACTCAATCTTAGCTTTCAGCAGCAGGAAGTAGAAAGATGTTTTCTTGTACCATGCTGTAAGTTGGAAGACAAACTTTAAGGGTCTGTTCCCAGCCTCACCCCGAGATGTTCAGTTTGGTTTATGACACAAGCTCAAAACTCTGATGTGGAAAAGAAGTAGTGGCTTTTAAAAAAATAGTGTTCAGTTATACCAGATTCATTTGGGTTCAGTGTCCGGCATATAAATCAGAGCAGACAAAGTACAAGCTTCATCCCCTCCAGAAAGGCATGTAAGAGAAAAAGCTTGCTTAGTGGTTGAACTGTTTGCTCATAAACTCTGTTTAAAGGTTATTAGATGCATGAGGGTAATGTTGATGAACAATCTGTTTGAGTTCAGTGCAGAATATTCTGATCTATATTCTCAACAGGTCGGAGCAGGCCATTAGCTGCAGGCTACAGCTCAGATTTGTTGTGTGTCCCGACCTGGTGATATATTGCTCCAGTTTATGGCCCAGAGCAGTGCTAGCTGTTGCAGTGCATTTAAAACTACCTGGTTTCCAGCTTTTCCCAGGGTTATGTTTAAAGCAAGAGGGCTTAATTAAATGAAACAGGCCAATTAATGTTCCTGCTCCAGCTGCCACTACAAGGGACAGTGAGACAGATAGAAATCCAGAAATGGTGGATACAGAGAGGGATAAACTGGTCGCAGTTCTGGACCCATGTTTCAGTAATGACACACCAAGTGAAAAGTAGGTTAGAAAAACAGACATGTTCAATTATCTTAAGAGTTGAAGTTATATCTGAGCATGTTAACCTCAAACAAAGAGGAGCTGCTTCAGGTGTTACGAAGTGACTAATTTTGCAGTCCTTTGAATGTAAACCATAATTCTGACCAACCAAGTAGGCCAAAAGTCAAGTCAAGGTAAGGTAAGAAAACATTCAAGAACAGTCTAAGTTGACAGTTTTTCACTGCTAACACACAGGGATCACAGAGTCTGCAGACAAACATTTGGTTTGCAGAGCTAGCACCATCAGCTTTCAGCCCCTCTTGCCTGTCAATATCTGCACGTGTGTGCCGGCTGAGCATTGCTCTGCCAAGTGGTTGTATGTCAGTTTTAAGCAGACACAGCCTACACTCAGCTCAAGTAGCATTTCCTCGATCAAATACCGCACAACTGTATCGTGCCACTAGCTGCCATCTGTTGTCTTTTTTGATTAGTGGAGGGTTGCTACAACACAACTCATGACCTGCGTTATTTATTTATTGTGTATGAACTAATAAATTGAAGCAATTGAAACATTTTGTACCAGAAATCCCACCATTACATATTTAAACAAATTATCAGAATCCGTTAGTTGTTACCTGCTCATCAGATGTGACATTCACACATTCACACACGCTTTTAAAAGTGAAAGTTGCCGCATTTCTGTGTGCTTTCTGATGGATACGGCTCTCAAGAGTAAAACTGGTCTCAGTCACAATAGTCTAACCGTACTGCACAGCCTTTAAGGCATCCTTTACCTCATGAACAATGCTGTTTGTTTACAGCGTGGCTTCTTGCTTTGTTATCATTCTTCTTCTCCCTTTGGGGTTCATTCCTCAGATAATCCCTGTGGGTTTTCAGACAACAGACATTACAGAAGGAAGAAGAGCAAAGAGCGATAAATACAGGGAGCAAAAAGACAAAGGTGCAAAGATGGTCTATTTTTGTCAACAAGTAATAACAGGCTGTGTGACCACCAACGTGAGTTTGGATAAAAGATTGACGTTAGCTTTGCAAACTCAGTGTGCCAAAGCTTCATGTGGATTAGGACGAATTAACTGAGCCGCTCTCTCTTCTGCCTGATGTCACATTCAGGTTTGACGAGTCTGCTCAGCCCTTTCAGTGAGGCAAGTTTGAAACTGCAGATTCCTCGTCTGTAAGGCCAGTTTTAACGGATCAAACAAAGAAGTGATAAGAATTCTCCCAAAGTCTTTAGTCTCTGTGACAAACACTCATTAAATTTTATCATGACTCTTTAACTCTCCAGACAGTTTGGGCTACAAGCATATCCCATAATACATTGCATTTGTTTTTCCTAGAACAGCCAAGAGCACTTTTTAAGCATGGTTTTCATTATGACGTAGGTATTAATACGATAAGAACATTAAGCTCTTTTGCAGACTTGTGCTCACATGTACCTTTTCACTCCAACTTGCACTTTTTCCCATTGAAATTTCTCTTCTCTCTCTCTTCCTGAGCGCCCTGAAACCGGTGAATTGTTTGGTGCAGGAGGCAGCTTATCAAAGGGGTCCTGGAAAACAGTACTGGGGGTTTAGTTTCTGGTAGCTCGCCCAAGAGTGCTAAAGGTCCCATTATACAGTACAGTCAACCAAACAGAAACCAACCCTCCTCTTTTTGACCTCATTTCTTCAGTCATCAGAATTTAGTAAACAGACTACATGTCTGCTCCTTGTGGAGCTTTGAAATCTCACTGTCCTTCACATCTAATTGCCAAGGACACAACATCCACTACAGGAAGAGAGACAACAATAGTCATGATGTATCTCTTGTTACTCTACTTTAAGAAAATAATAACATGTTGAGAGATAACACGATGAGCTCGACTGCAAACACTCACACCCTTTGACCTCCACATGGTGAATACAATGTGACAATTGGTGGTAACTTTATCAGACATGCCCCAAGTTCACAGGCTCTATCGAACAATAGTTTACAAAACGTGCCGATTGGATTGTAACGAAGCATTGTGCAAAGGGGGGATTTTTTGAGATTTGAACAAAATCCCTAAATGAGATTAGTTTTATCATGGAGCAGGCTAAAACCAGCTGTGAAAACAACTTTTAATGTCCTGGTAATTTTTATATTGGCACTGCTGGAATCATTTAAACTCATTCATTGCATACTAAGAGAGGATATGATGCATGATAAGCAGGGAAAGTGCAAGATTCGCAATTTGAGTTGGTTAATGTATAGTAAGTGACAAGAAGTGCAATGATCCAGTCAACTGTAGAGGTATAATAATGACTACCATGCCATCTAAGGATTAATTATGAAGGAGCATATGCCGGCGACTACTTAACGTGTCATCAACCAGAGTGCACAGCCTGCCATCATGTCAATTATGGGTTGGCTGACCATGTTTCTCCAGACGTCCAGCATCATCATTTATGTCATCAGAACTGATCCTCTCTGGATTGCTGTGCTCCTCTTTCCACCTCCTCGTCAGCACTATAATGTGCCTGAATTGCTTATTGTGTTGTGTGGTTATGCAAAATAGAAGGCCAGCAGACAAGTTGTTTTCTTTTAGAGAGGCAGATAAAGGAGGGGTGAGAACTAGGATGAATGCCCTAACTTGTTGTGAAAAGCTTCGTGCGTATTAGGCCAAGAGGCATAATTCAAGATTGGCAAGACGTGCTGTTAAAGTACTTACACGTTAGGTATGATTCTGTTCAGTTCTACTTTTTTATTTTGGATATTTGTAAGTTCATTAATGAGTGCAAGATAGTTTATACACTCCCATACTCTGTGTGTACACTACAGGGAGAGTTTATCATGTTATCCAGTCCCATGACAAATAGCAGCATTCCATTTCCTCTCCTCTTTCCTTCCTCCATACACAGATGGCTCCTCATGCACATTAGGTTAAGGGTGGAAGGGTTGGGATGTTATGTAACTATGTGGGTTGGGGTGATCTTTGAAACTGCTCTGTGAAAGGAAGGAAGAAAACAATCAAAACATATGCAGATGAGGGCAAATTTGCAAGGTGGAGCGTGTGTGTGAATTTGCAGAGCAGAAAGGTGAGGAGGGGGATATTAAGAGAACGAAAAAAGATGGAATATTCAGAACTGGAGATTTGCCTTAAGCCGTTTGTTTGAAATGTGTCAAATGTCTACATTTCATCTCTAATTTCAGCTTTCACTCATTAAGGTTTCTGGAAATCCTCTGTGAGCACTTTGTCTCACTCATTATGTAATCAAATGCATTTCTAGAGGCTGAACAATGGGAAACAACTGATTCATGAATGTATCTGTGAGCTTTAGTAATGCTGTACCCTTTCTGCAGTAGACTCCTGACTCACTGTACCAACACACCTGCACTAACCTTACCTGTAAGAATTAAGAAATCCGTATTAATCTTCTTGAGGGGATAAGAAAACAAACCTGTTCATAATGCTTTCACACACCATACATCACGTGTGCAAATCGTCTAAACACACAGCTCTGAGTTCAGACCTGTGCATGTGGATTTATCACATCTGTAGGGTGTTTTCGTGTACTTCTATGTGGTTTTCCTGAGTCAAACGTATATAAAGAGTAAGGGAATGTCTAACATGATCAAGCTGGCCTGGAGAAATGTCGAGATAATGCAAGGCAAGCTGCTGACTGATGGTGGGAGATGTACCAGGAGTTTTATGGTACAAGATAAAGATTTTTCCATATAATATCCCCATACAGTACATATAAGATAATAAAATGTAAATTATGAGTAGGGCCGGGTAATAAAAACAAACAGTACATCAGCCTCCCTCTGAAATAGTTTTGCGGCAGAGTCATATTGCACCATAGTCTTAACAAATGGTGTTTTTGTGTTTCAATATCAGACCAAATTTAATTAAAATGTAGCAATGAGTTATGTTTTTTTATGCATGATGACTGCTTTACTGTAATATTTCATATTAAATGATAAGTATATTACCACTTCACAGGCTTTAATTATAATGTTCACAATTCAGTACTGAAAGTTGAGTTATTTACTGTGAAACAGGCACAGTAAACAGGCACAGTAAATAACTCAACTTTTTGTTTTAAATTATGATCAGAGTTTCACAACATTTTACAGTATTATTTCAAGGTTAAAGTGTCTGTGAGGACTGTCTATGTGAGGTGGATCACAGCGACACCTTTTGGCTGGAATTGCACGCACATTGTTGTGATGACATGACTCTTAACAAGGCGTGTGTTTGCTTTGTTCAAGACAACTTTTTACCAGATACAATGTGGCGAGGTAAGGTATTTATCAACGGTTAAACAGCGCTGTTGTTTGAAACGTGACAACAAGCAAGCTTTGTTAGTTTGTACTGTAGTTTAATAGATGACTATATTTAGCGCAAATCGCAGGCTGGTGAACGTGTAATGATAGCGAATCCTCATGTCCTGCTCATCAACCAATCAGAGCTAACGTAACCTCGCTCTTCATTTTACTGGCAGACTCTCAAGTTTGATCAGATCACTGCAGAATAACTGCTGCATGTGGGTTGGAATGAACATTATCACAAACAGTTTAGCTTGTGTTTTAGCCTTTAGCTTGTGTTTTAGCCTTTAGCCGGTGCTCTATCACTCTCCTGTTTAGCTTTCTTCTTCTCTACTGTCCTTTTTCTTTCCGACAGTTCAGCAGAGAAAAACACAGATCTCTCTTCCCTCTACTAAACTTCATCAGCTTGTGTGGTGTTGTCATAGAGACTTCATTGTGCTGTAAATCCATCTAGTCCTGTCTGACATGATCAGGAAGCTAAGAAATAGCATTTAGAAATAACCTATATTGACGCTGGTACTCTCATTTTAAATTGTGGATCAGGGTCAAGCTGATATCTAGAAGTGAGACTTTTTTAACATCACTTAAAAAGTCCTCACAGGAACTTTAAGTTACTGTTAATTACTGTAAAATATTTACAGTTAATTAGAATGAAATTACTGTGAAAGCAACGCAAATATTAGCTAATAGTCAAGTGTAAATTTACAGTGAAAATTTTACCCTGAACAGACATTAATTTAATTTGATGTCAGATTGCTAACACATCTGTATACAACATACAGGCTTAAGACAGTCAGTACATGCAGTTCATTGAAAAGGAACAAAAAAATGCTGTGTAGCATGCTAATGTTAGCATGCTGACAATATAGCATGTGATTAAGCATTATCATCATCAAAGTTTAGCATTAGAGAATGGTTAAGTTTGCTAATGCGAAGCTAACGTTTAAAGGTGTGCCAGAGGATGGCAGGAGTTCAGGCACAATCCAAAGAACTATTTTGACATGCTGGTGGCAGTAGATCAAAAGTCAGGTTACTACAAATGTCATTATTGTCAGGCACATAAACAAAGACGAGCTAACACATGCACAAGCAGGAGTATAGAGTATCCTTATATATATTGTCTAAACAGTGACACACACTCACAGAGTAACGTGAGCCCGTTTAAGCTCATTCAATCAGGAGGGATGCCGTTCCGCCCCACCCTGATCTTTCTCTGTTTGAAAAGAGGAACAAGCTCCAAAGAACTGCCTTACAAACACCAAGCAGGACTTGCAGTTAGATGCAACTGTTAAATGAGGTCTTAAGCTCATTACATAAGCCTACAGAATGTCTTTGAAGCATGTGGGATTTAACACAAAATAAGCAAACTGCCTCACTGCATTAACTTTGTTTTTTTGGGGGGTTCCAAATGTGTTTTAATTTGCTTCCAATTTGCACTCTTAAGCAGTTTTTTTTTTCTTTTTTTACAATGGTGGCTGTTTAACATTGCATCGCACAAAGACACACTGATCCTGGAACACACACATATATTAAATTGTCAGGGTCTAATGAGTGCTTGCTTAGAGGATACATTAATTAACAGGGTTCCCAAGAGAGATGTGCCAGACTATGTCAACACACACGCACACATACACGCACACATACAGACACACTCAGGACAGTCCTAGGTTAAATGGTATTCAGGAAGATTGTTGTTTGTTGTTGCACTCTTGCCAAGACAGTTAGGGGTTAAACTGGGGACACCCTCATTATTGCTCTGATGGGGCAGCCAAACATGAGCTTGAAAAAACAAATAAAAGACACAGGGAAAGAGCTAGATGAAGTCAAATCCAGGGAAGAGGGAGTAATTTCATAGTATTAACTTTTACAGTTCTGAATTCCTGTAAAAAAGACACTTTTTAAAGCTGTTTCACTCCAGCTGACGTTACCCAGCAGCTCTGTGTGCTCGTTGGAGGGTGTTCGAGTTTCATTTGCTGCCTCTCACACACTCCAGTACCCACACTGATTGTATCAAACATGTTTGGGCTCAATCACGATGTCTATGGCATGCCCAGACTGGAGCGGAGGTATCTAAGATTGATTCTTTAGAAACCTGAACAGCACAGATCAATCAGGAACGATTAGAGCGTATTCTCTGGGACTCCTCCTGAGGGTCAGATGAGGCCGTATAGGCCCCGATTATCTATTCATGACTGCCCAATTTAATCCTCACAAGCTGTCTCACACTCTTCAGTGATTTGCACAATCTGACTGAAAAGTACACAAACTAAAGTTATTCAAGCATGAACTCTGGAGTAAAATCATCAGCCAATAGGGACGTTTCCCAGTTTTTTTACATGATATTCATTACAAAACCTGACTCACATGGTTCCCGCCTTTTTGATTTGATTCTGTATGGACACGTTGAAGTGCTCTGTGGGTGTGGTGCAGAGTCAGACCTACAGCAAACTGACTGGAGGGATCAAACAAGAGCAAAACTGAAAGGGAGGAATTAGAATCCAGCTCAACCAGAGGTTACACAAACCAGAGGTTGCATAAACAAGAGCTGTTTCTCAAGAGGGTTCTTCTGTCTTTTCAGGTTTTCAGTGACAAACTGACCCTACCTTGAAACCCTAAAGCTTTTGTTTCGTCGGTTATAGTTCTGGTGGTTGCTGGTGCTGAGTACGAACTCCCAAATGTTAAATCTTCACAAAAAAAGAAGCTCTATTGTATACTGTACTATATATATGGTGATGTGCAATCTAAAGTACTTCAACATTTATTGTTTTCTCATGACAGCCTGCTCTCCAGACTGATGTTTGCCTTTAAAAAGACATGCTGACAGATTTATTACCTCAAACCAACGATACCACTCATGCTTGGCACACACTTGAACTGTGAATCATACCTGCATGTTTGGAATCAAGGCAAGAGGTGTCAGGTATCTGCAAGTTGTTAAAAAAGGAGGGTTTTGTTGGGTTTCTCATGCTCTGTAGAATTGTATCAGTATCTAAAAAGAGAGCTGTCAAGTGCTGTGGATGAGAATGAGGTGAAGCAGAAATCAGACAGACAGGGGTGGTAATTTCAAAACTACCCCATATCTGAAAGATACAGACATTAGGTAACCAGGATAAAAACAGCACATTACGTAACATAAACTAAAAGAGAACACTTTTTTTATTGGCTAAATGCTGTGAGTATCGACATAATATTAAGGCATGTTAAGTATGCACACTAACACTACTGGTCATGAAGGTAGCACAGGCAGATAGAGGAATCTTCTAGACCATCTGGTTGGCCCAGTCCTTTAGCACTTGTGTAATAATGACACCTTTGGTGAGTTGTGTTGCACACTCCTTCAACCAACCCAAGGCATCCTGTCACCTTAAGAAATGCCTCGCAACTGGCTTGCATTCTTTGCAGTGCATTCATGCTTTATTGCAAACTCATTCTTACAACCGTGAACATAAAAACAACTTATTGTTTAACAACTGTCATTCCAACATGTTCCGGAGATGACTGAGCCCTTCATGAGTACTTACAAATAACAAACGATGAGGTGAAACATCCCAAATATGATAAACCCACATACTGACATGTGGAGTTCAAATTCCAAATCCTTGCCACTGTGCAGTCACTCTTTAAACATGCATAGAAACGCTGAACTTATGCTGAAATCACCTGGAGGAACTGTGAAAGTCTGAATCAGTTAAACAAGACGTTAAATGGACTCTGCTTTAAAATACAAAATGGATTATTTTGGAACTAGTAAATGTAAAAGAGAATGACGCTGAGAGAAGGGATGAGTTGTTATTTTTGAATATTCTAGCGCTGATTCCAGCGCAGAGAAATGTTCTCTGGATTTTATTTCCTGAACAGAAGTATTTGTGTTAAGCATTTGGGATAAAGGCTTGATTGTACCTAACAATAAGTTTCTGCACACTGTGCTACGTCAAATGAACTCAAAAACCAAGTATCTACTGTTTATACTTGGAGCTTATGTCAGTAGGGGGCAGCTCTTTACAAGAATTTCAAAAGTGTAGTGGAGTATGTCAACCACTGAGGCTGCACCTTCACTCCACTCCTGGGTGGGAAAGGATTGGGGATACAAAGGGTGGGTAGTGTAGGTCATAAATCCTCAATGGAGTGGAACATTGTAGGTGTGCTCCTGCATGTGTGTGATTTCCCGGCCTGATTGTGCACATCTAGACAGGCAACAAGTAAGAAGAAGGAGAAAGTGAGGCATAGCAGAGTGAAACTCCTGATATGAAACCTAGTTTTCTACACTCCCTGTGTTTTTGGTCATCTCTGTGCTCATGGAGGGTGGGTTAAAGGCAGAAAGAAGGTAAGGAAGCGAGAAAATTGAGAGGAGTCGGCAACTCCTGCAGAGAAACAGATGGAATTCCTCAGATGTCTTAAGGAGAGATGTTGTAAGGCATGCTGGGACTAGTTTACCAAGTCCTTAAGAAGCAGACCAAACTAAAATATATACTTTGCAGAGTGTATTAAAATGCATTCAAGTGACTAGTAAGGTGACCATAACCACCTCAAATAAAAGGATATAATTATTATCTCCTACTTTGTAATTCATCCAGGTGACTCCACTCTAAACCCACTTGTTTCTGTCCTCTTTCCCAACAGGAAGACAACGAGATCCCTGCTAGCGTGTTGGTCAAAGACTCCCTCAAAACCCCACAGCCAAGCATGTATGATGCAGAATCCACAAGGCCTACTCCATCTATCGCTGGCTCTGTTGATGGCAGCCGCACACAAGAGGAGGGTCTTCACACCATTAGTCTTTCCTCTGATGAAGAGGATGATCTTAAAGTCCCAAAAGAGGAAGAAGAGCTGCTTGAGTTTGAGGAAGGAGTTGGTTTGGGCACCTCTTGTACATATGAGAGAAGAGCTGACAAATTCAAGCGCTCCAGCCTGAAGAAGGTTGATAGCCTCAAGAAGGCCTTTTCACGCCAGAGCATTGAGAAGAAGATGAACCAGTTCACCACCAAGATCGTCCCACCTGAGAAGCGTGAGAAACTCAAGAAGAGCCTCAGCCCAGGCCACCCCAAGAGCCCAACTGCCAAGAGCTCTTCCTTCAAAGTGTCTCCTATGACCTTCAATGTGAAGAAGGTCAGAGATGGGGAAGTTCCCACACAAGAAGTGACCTCACCTGAAGGAGAAGCCCATGTGGAGATTCCTGCTATGGATAGCTTTGATGGAGAGATTCCCCTGGCAGAGGTGCACACCCAGGAAGGCATGGTGGAGGAAATACAGGAGATACTTAGTCCCTCCACCCCAGAAAGTATAAAGGCAGAGCTGGCTATTAATGGAGAGGCTCCGAGCATCGAGTGTGAGATAAATGGTGATCGCTCTGCAGGCTTGGCAGTGCCAGAGAGTGATGAAATTGTTGGGGAGGATGAAGAGGAAGAAGAGGACGAAGAAGGAAAAAAAAAAAGCCCTGTTGAGGTAGCTGCAGAGGCCCAGATTCCGGCTGCAACAATTGCTGTAGAGCAAGTATCTTAATTTGTTCGATTGTAGCAAGCATCAGTTCTAGTTTCCAGATTTTTTTTCTCAGAGTTCTATATTTTTGGAGACACAGTAGGCTCACATTGCTCTGAAATGTCTTGGTTTCTTGGCCCATCGCCCATACACCCCGACACACTACACTCACCCATCAACACTGGAATAATACACTCAAATCCATCCTTGGAATAAGTAACTCGAGTCATCTGTTCTTGAACCAACATGCTTGGGTGGTGCATCCCTGGACCAACACACTCGTGTCCATCTAAGGATCAACATACTTGAGATGCACATCCAAGGACCATCCTGTAACTCCTTCCTTTGATAACCACCAGCCTTATATAAAGACTTAAAGAGGACCAGAATCCAGCACAAGTGTTTCCTAAACATTGCACCAGTACACCATAACTCATTCCAATCAACGCATGCCCACCTCTTCAATAGGAGCACATCTCCAGGGCATTGGGCCAACCATCTCCTTCCTGCTCTGTTTGTCTGTCTCCAGAGCCCTCTTCCTCACTGACAAATAGCCTCTTTGTTCTTTGTGTTTTTTTGTGAAAAATAGTAAATCTTTGGCAGTGGCGACCCTGCCCACAGCCTGTTTGAGGCAGCGTGTTGCCTGGTTGTGCAAGATTTGGAATGGGGAGTTTCTGGGGCTTAGAGTAAGAAGATCCTGGGGTGTTTTGAGGTGGACTAGAGG
The DNA here is from genome assembly GCA_030710495.1 of Labroides dimidiatus. NCBI lineage: Eukaryota > Metazoa > Chordata > Actinopteri > Labriformes > Labridae > Labroides > Labroides dimidiatus. The sequence continues at coordinate 21,090,622 of CM061160.1, forward strand.
TTGTTTACTGAACTCTTTGGACCCATGCTGAAAAAAAAATCCACATCTTAACTCACAGCTGACTCTACTTCAATTGTTCAAGTGGCTCTTTCTTGTCAAATCACTTCTGTTGGGATGTGTAGTGTGTCACTCGTGATTTTACAGCTCATCTACAACAGCATAAGCTGTGTGTGGGAAATCAAAGTGTTTTACTTTGTGATTGCCAATCAAGTTACAAGGAAACCTCTAGATGCTGAAAATTAGAATAAATAAAATATAAATTCGCCTTTTGGTGGCTGTGGATCACGCAAATAAAGCTTAATTAAAAGTAGGTAGAAGTTAATTTTCAATAGCATGTTCGTGTTTGATGAAATAGATGCAGTTAAAAGACACAAGCGGAAGCCGCCTTTGGTATCCAGACATCAGTGAAATCATTAAACCTGCTGACTTTACCACTCATACTCCAAATATGATTTTACTGCCCTCTGCCTTATCTCTAAGGAAACTGTATGTTTGTGTACATGAGTTATTTTGTCCATGTAGGTATTCAGAGCACATACACCTTAGGTTAGTAACGTTATGATAACTGCCTTGATTGTGCGTACTTTATAAAGAATAATTTACATCTGTAATGTTTATTTGTGTGTTTTGTTTTTGGAGTTTTACCATTATGATACTTTGGTGTTTTTAACTTTTTTTTTTTTCTTTTAGGCATCTGTAGCTAATACGTGAAATGTTTCCACTGTTTTTATGTTTAAGACGAGAAACGGTGTCAGGGCTCCATTACTAAAATTACCTCCTTCTCAATGCAAACGCTTATTTCTACAAAGTGCCTTTATGAAGTTTATCAAGCACAAGCTGGCATGATTGGTTGCACTGCTAAGAGGAAGGACTCTTATCTTTTGGTAGAGGTGAGCAATAGCAAAGCACGCCTGCTTGTTCTTTCCTCATCTGAGGTGTCCATGCATCCATTTTATGGAGCATAGTTCATACCAGCTACATAAAAACAGATATAGTGTGGGCTTGAATTCTTTCAAAATCATTTGGAAGTCATCGTTGCAAGCTTCTATGAATTGTCCTAAGTGTTGTTGCACATCAATTGTGCAATTTTAGCCTTATCAGAGATGCCATGACTAATGCCATGACTCCTTAGACAATAATCTTGGATGGGATACCGGGTGCTATACCTACAGATACAAAAGAGGTCAAGGAGATGGATTAAAGCAGAGGACAACATTCCTAGTTTTGACTGATGACTCCTGCTCAGCCCATTTTTCATGGTCTTGGCGCTTCTTCTTGAGAGAGCAGAGCAACAGGTGTTGTGCCCCTGTGGAGACATGAGTTTGTGGTGGAAGTAGAAAGAAGTGAAGGTATTGGAGGAGTGGGAGAAATCTGCAGTTATTGGAGAGAATGATGAAACAAAACTCTTTATCACAGTTGCCTCTGGGTAAGGCATATGCACATCTTGGCAGGGAGGAGTTAAAATTGTGAGCACCTAGAACTATATTGTAGGCGGATCAACATACTAATACTCAGCTCTGCAGGATTCCATTATCTGTACTTCATCACACCCATTATATATCTAGATTGATTGGTGCATTATAAGCAAGAGGACTTAAATGCTTTTTTGAGCTATGCAATATCACATACGTTATAGAGGTCTAGTAAACGGGAGAAAAGCTCTGCACATTAAGTGCAGCAATATTTCCAACAGAAGCCCAGCCTTACAGTACTTTGTGTCTTATAAAAACCTTAACAGCCAGTTTACTTAAAATCTGTAGGGAGAATATGAGTAATAATGCATAAATGATTGTCAAAACTTGTTAACTTTGTTGAACTGTTTAGTCATCCAGGCTTTCTTCTTTTGATTCTTACATGTACAAATCATCTCACTGAAAAGGGATCGAACACTAGGCTTATTGTGTACATTATGTGTACTTTAGCGGTTATACTGTGACTGGCTTGACTTTTTTTTCTTCCTAATCAAACGTGTATTACTTTTGTAATACCTCTATGTGCTCATGTTTGTAACAAAAAATTATATGTTTTAAAAATTAATTTGTGTTGAAATGATCCTGTTTAATGTATTGTCTCTTGTGTTCATAGAAACACCCCAATCTGCAGGATAACTTGGAAGAAGAGATGTATTGTTTAACACTATTTTTGTTTAGAAGAATCCCTCTTCATGGCCATTCCCTTAGTTAACCCCTTAAACCAAAGAAGTTTCCTTCACAGCTGAAGATTCCCTGCCACATGAGTGTTAATGTTCTCCTCCTGACACTTGTTTTGAACATCTTTTAAACATGCAGGCATTTCCTTTCAAAACTGTAGTATTGTCATTCTCAATAAAGATTTTATAACATTCACATCTTGTTTGTGGTTTTCATTTTTTTAGAGAAATAATAAATGCAGATGAGTTGATGTCATACATGCTGCATATGTTAGATTATGGTGGATAATGTTTTGTGCGTAATGCAAGTCATGATCCCATCACTTGCATCATGTTTGACAAACAGAGCTAAAACATGCTGTTTAGTTTACTAAAATTTGGGTTATTACAAGATTAGTGAAAAATAATAACCCTAAAGAAAGTAGTAATAACATAAATTAAAGAGAAATTTTATTTAATTACTAGATTTCTAACATTTGGATTATTTTGCTTTATAGTTTGCTTGCAATAAAGTTATTACAGATTTAGAAAAAAAATCATATCTAATGCTATGTACAATTAGGGATTGTATTTTTTAGTTCAATGTTGGAAGTGTTAGAAAAGCGCCCTACTTTCTACAATTCTACAATTCTACAATTTCATTTAGCAGACGCTTTTTTCCAAAGCGACGTACAACACAAGCAAGAATTTTGACAAGAAGGATAAACCTTATTAAGTGCGAATAAATGCTTCAGGTTGGATTTGTCACAGGTACTCTGTCACCAAGTGCCCACTAAACACCCCCCCCCTTTTTTTTTTTTTTTTTTTTTTTTTTTTGTGTTCTATCTAAATATCGTCCATAACTAAGATTCAACATTCAGGAGAAATCAATATTCAGTGCTTTCGTTTGTTAAGAGCTCGGTCTGATCTGACCACTGAGGACAAAGAGGAGAAGGGTCAGATTAAGTGCCAAAGTGTTCCCTGAACAAGTGAGTCTTCAGACCTCTCTTAAAAGTAGAAGGGGACTCTGCGGATCTTAATGAGTTGGGTAATTCATTCCACCATTTCGGTACAACAGAGGAGAAGAGTCTGGCTAGTGATTTAGAGCCATGCTGGGCTGGGAGCACCAGGCGTCTCTCACAGGCAGAGCGTAGCGGGCGGGAAGGAGTGTAGACCTGGATGAGGGACTCTAGGTAGGAAGGAGCCGATTTTGTCACTGTTTTGTGAGCCAGAAGAAGAGCTTTGAATTTAATTCGAGCTGCCACTGGGAGCCAGTGAAGGGAGATTAACAGCTGGGTGACGTGTGCTGTTTTGGGCAGGTTAAAGACCAGACGTGCTGCTGCATTCTGGATCATCTGCAGAGGTTTGAAAGTAGACACAGGGAGGCCCGCTAGCAGTGAGTTGCAGTAGTCAATGCGTGAAATCACAAGAGCCTGTACCAGGAGCTGTGTGGCCTGTTGCGTCAGGTAGGGTCTGATCCTCCTGATGTTATAGAGGGCATATCGACAGGACCGAGCAATCGAGGCCACATGAACCTTAAAGGTCAGCTGGTCATCAATCATGACACCCAGATTTCTGGCAGAGTTTGTGGGCACAAGTTGATTTGTTTCAAGCATGACGCTGATGTGTGGTTGGGCAGAGGGACAGGCTGGAAGGACAATGAGCTCAGTTTTGGACAGATTTAGTTGAAGGTGGCGTTCCTTCATCCAATTGGAGATATCAGCCAGACACGCTGATATCCGAGCTGAGACAGTTGTGTCATTGGGTGGAAAAGACATGAAAAGCTGAGTGTCGTCAGCATAGCAGTGGTAAGAGAAGCCATGTGAGCGGATCACTGCACCAAGTGAGGTGGTGTATAAGGAGAAGAGGAGGGGACCAAGCACTGACCCTTGGGGTACCCCAGTCGATAAGCCATGTGATTCAGACACTTCACCTCGCCATGACACTCTGAAGGATCGACCTGTGAGGTAGGACTTGAACCAAGACAGGACAGATCCCGAGATGCCAAGCTCAGAGAGTGTAGAGAGGAGAATTTGATGGTTCACGGTGTCAAAAGCAGCAGACAGGTCCAGTAGTAAAAGGACAGAGGACCGACCAGCAGCTCGAGCCAGTCGCAGTGATTCTGTGACTGACAGGAGTGCGGTCTCGGTGGAGTGGTCACGCCTGAAACCAGATTGATAGGCGTCAATAAGGTTGTTCTCTTGCAGATGTTGCGAGACTTGGTTGAAGACTGTGCGCTCAAGTATTTTGGATAAGAATGGCAGAAGTGAGACTGGTCTGTAATTTTCAACCTGGGCTGGGTTGAGATTGGGTTTTTTGAGTAGTGGAGTGACCAGAGCTTGCTTAAAAGCTGTTGGAAAGATGCCAGATTCCAAGGAGGAATTGACAATGTGTGTCACTGCAGGTTTGATTGTTGGTAGGATGGTCTGCAGGATGCTGGTCGGAATTGGATCAATAGAACAGGTAGTAGGTTTAGAGTTCAGAAGAAGTCTGGAGACCTCATCCTCATTCACAGGAGCAAAGGAGCAGAGTGATGCATCAGTTGTTGGTTGGAACTGAAAGAGCTGGTTAGGCTCGGAGAATTTGTTTCTGATGGTTACCACTTTCTCTGTGAAAAAGGAGGCAAACATGTCTGGAGTCAATGCAGCGGGTGGCTGAGCGGTTGGAGGAGAGAGTAAGGATTTAAACGCCATAAACAGTTTTCTTGAGTCAGAAGCAGCACAGATCATGTTCTGATAAAAGGCTTGCTTTGCAGACTTAAGGCAGGAAGTGAAGGATGTAAGTTTTTGTTGGTAGGTAGACAAATCAGTGGGTTCTTGGGATTTACGCCACTGTCTTTCTGCTGCCCTGAGTCCAGCACGTTGTTTTCTTAAGACTTCAGAGAGCCATGGACTTGGTGGTTTTTTCTTGGCTGGTTTTGACACCAGAGGGCAGAGTTTGTCCAAAGAGTTTGACAGAGAGGAACAGAGTGTTTCTGTAGCCTCGTTGACAGACAGAGTAGAGAAATGTGTTTGGTCGGGCATGGAGGAGCATACCTCATCAGACAGCTGTGCTGCTGAGAGGGACTTTAGGTTTCTGCGGAAGGAAACCATCTGTGGGGGTGCCTGCATTAGCGGAAAAGCAACAGAGAACTGTACCAAAAAGTGATCTGAAAGGTGTAGTGGGGTAACTTTCACATCTGCAGTGGAGCAGTTACGAGTCAGAACCAAATCAAGGACTCTACCAGCTTTGTGGGTTGGAGGAGAAGGAACCAGATTGAGGTCAAAAGAGGAGATGAGTGCCAGAAAGTCATTTGCCTGTGTCTTGTCAATGTGAATGTTCATGTCTCCCATGACAATCAGAGGTGTGCCATCATCAGGGATGTCAGAGAGTAACATGTCCATTTCTGAGACAAAGCTATCCAGATTCCCCCCTGGAGGGCGATACACAACCAGAATATATGCTTTGATGGGTGCAGTAATCTGTAAAGCATTAAATTCAAGTGCTGTGAAATCTTTCAGTGGACTGAGTTTGGTGGAAGTCCAGCTGTCTGGAATGAGCATGCCTGTACCACCTCCTCTACCAGCAGAGCGAGGTGTATGACAGAAAGTAGTAGACACAGTAGAGAGTGCAGCTGGTGTAGCTGTGTTTTCTGGGCGGATCCATGTCTCAGTCAGGGCTAGGACCTGAATATCTGAGAGTTTCATCAGTGAGCTTATGAATTCTGTCTTGTTAACTGCGGACTGACAGTTCCAGAGGCCAAAGGTAATGGCAGGTGTAACTGGGCAACAGTTGTGGATGGCAGAAAGGTTATCAAGATTTCGTGTACTTTGACTGATTCGCCTTTTTCTGTTACCAATGATAACAGGGATGTGGGAAGGGCTCATTGTGCGTTAGACTGGTTTGGTTTTGTAAAGGAAAAACAGACAGTAGCGGCAGCTGGTGTCCTTGCTCGGTGGACTCGCGCAGGTAGACTCGCAGGTCTTTACCCTATGTGGTCTTCACACTATGTGAGCTGACGCTTACGCTCCAGGGAAGCCTGTGCAGTTGTATACTCTAATGAGTCACAGCTGTTTCCATCTTGACTAATTGCGCCCAACTAGACCGCCCCTGTCTGATTTCACTTTGCAAATCAATAGAGAGTGCGACCCGCGTCAGCTGACTTCACCTATTGTTGCAGAGAGTGTGACCGAAACTCCAGAAAAAGCACTTAACGACCCGAGACAACTGTAACTCACAAAAACAACTCAAGCTCTAATTCACTCACCTAAGCTGGCTCAACCTTCTTCTGTCTAAAAATTCAGATGCTTGTTCTCGTACTTCTTGTACTTATGTTTATTTAAGACTGGGTCACAATTAAGGTGCTCTTCACCTTAACAACCTTTTCATATTTTAACCCAGGTCCAAAAGCTACAGTACTGTTCTCAGTATGATTTCTGCCTCTTCTCCATTCCAATACATGCAAAAAGAAATAAATAAATCTAAAAACGAGATTCCAAAATACTCAAAAAGCCTTTCCACTGCTGAAGCCCCAGTTTCTAAGAACACTTGTCGGAGCCTGACCTTGGTAATCCGATTTGTGTGTGTGTGTGTGTGTGTGTGTGTGTGTGTGTGTGTGTGTGTGTGTGTGTGTGTGTGGTCGTTTTGTTCCTCTGACCAAACAAAAACGTAACTTAAAAAATAAAGACTACGCAAGTAAACAGAGACGTATGTAATGTGATGTTGTAAGGATCAAAGAACCGAAACCGATTATTTCAGTTCAAATTTAGATTGGTCAAACACGAGGAAGCTAGTGCTCTGTATCTTTGCATGTCTTATTTCTGCTCTTTATAAAATATTAACCCATTTCAAATAGTCGGTGTAGCCCAATGGGTCTATAGAGTGTTTTGTACTTGAGCAAGCGTTCTGGTGGTGTTTGTCTCCCTCTAATGTCCAATCTTAAGGTAGCGCCCCGTCACGCTATAGACTTTAAAACAACAAAAAACTATCATTTAGTAACACCCTGTTTTTCCATCCCTGCATCGTCAATGCTATTATTGCCAGTGGGTATTTGAAATGGGCTTGTAAAAAGAATAATAATAATAATAAGAAGAAAAAATCTTCAAAAATCTAGAACAGCATTGCATACGTTTTGAGTTGTCAATTCAAATTGTCCACGAGGGGGAGTGTTGTGTGAGCCGTCACGGTGGCCGAGAGGTTAAGGCGTTGGACTCGAAATCCAATGGGGTTTCCCCGCACAGGTTCGAATCCTGTTCGTGACGTATCTCTTTTAAATTTAGCAAAGCCAACGTACGGTAATATCAGGTACATGCAAACATCTAGCACGACATAAAATATTGTATTATTTGTGCTACGCTTCAGAATCTATAGCATCGCGTGTTTTGGGTGAGATATCCCCATGAGGTTGTGCTGTCGCTCTTTTTGTTATTAGCAGCAGCAAGACACAGATGCTACGAAGTTACTCAGTGACAGTGCCTCTGCTTCAGAGAATCAATATCACAATAATTACTTCCAAACAATACACAGGCACTCTTACTAACTTCCTCATGCCTTCTGATCTCGCGTTGTTTGTGGATGGAATTCACTTGGGGCAAACCAACTGCTCTCTGCTCTTTTAAAAAACTACAGCACTGTATGCATGTGATTTGGATTCTTTTAAATAATGGGGGAGAAACGAAATTTTAAAACGTAGAACCCAAACAATGCCTTCATGCCTTGATTCTGTTAAAACGTGTAAAAAAACATATATTATATTTTTTCTCTTGAACCCCTCTGCCACCGCATATAATGGAACTTCCCAAGATAGATAAAATAGACCGGCACTGCTCACATACGTAGATTTTGGGGCATTGTTCAAGCAGGGGAAAGCGTGCTGTCAACAGCCTGTACAGATTTTAAAAAGCGTTTTGGGGCCTTAGTTGGATTTAGGTTTTACTAAATAGAACACTGTACATAAGGCTGTAAGGGCAATTTAAACGGGGAAAGGGCCACTGGTAGTTTTAGATACACCAGTCTTATAACAAAGCAAACTGCGCGGTAGCCAAGCCTTTAGTTCCTCATACTCACAGAAGCTCACAAAGGAAAGGCGATCGATCTGATAGCATTTACGACGGATACATTTAACTGAAGTCTCCAGATTTTGAGCGTCAGTGATTTAAAAACCAGAGGAAAGGTCTTTGTGAAAACAGTCAAAGGCTCGAGTCGCAACTACTGATCAAATTTTATCTGATCGCTTTAGCTCAGTCTTTGTGTGCTTATGAGCCACCTTAGTGCGCTTAATTAAATTAGTATAAATATGTGAAGTGTGAAGCTACCATCATGGCAAAAATCGTGAAAAAAGACGCACAGAGACTCGTATCCTGAAAGGATAAGATAGCCAACTAGCATCAAGTACAAGTTAGCTCATGGTTAGCTTAGCGCTTCTCAGAAAAAGATATCTTGCTCTCCAGTTCAGTCACCTTAATAGTGTGCTAGCTGTATGATAGGGACCAATTCGACGTAACCGTTCATAAGATACCGTATTTAAGTACCTTAGAAGCAGTTCTCTAAGTAACTAAGGAGTTACTTTGACGTCTCAGCTGAAGTTGCGATTTGGTTCCCACTTGACCAGCAGGCTAATTAGCTTGACAAGCTAAAGCTAACATTGTAGCTGCCCATCACAGGAACGACCGTGAGCGCTTCTTGCTGTAAAGCGACAGAGGGGGTACACTGATATTTCCTCAAGGCTCATAATGGCAGTCCCGACAAACGAGGCCGTGTTTTTGATAAAGGACGTGAAGCCGGGGTCGAAAAATTTGAATATCGTGTTCATCGTTTTGGAAATAGGTAAGTTGTTGGACCATGACTCCAGAGCCACTCTGCACATACCATCAAGTCGTGTGTTGTTTTTCTTAAAGGGACCGTCTGTAGCGTTTCATACGCTGTACAGTAGTTTATCAACGTCACCACTGACTTTTTAAATGAAATCTGCAATATTTATTGTAAATATATAGGTAATTCCACCATTAAGCGCTGTTGAGTCTTATACATTCAACACGTTTTATACAATGTTGCACACTGAGGTAGCTCACAAATAGTGTAGTATGAAGTAATAAACAAGAATCATAGAGGATGGAAAAACTTGCTGGAGTAAAGATTTTAGCATTTTTATCAAAATTCCAGAAAAAAATTGAAGAATTTGAAAATGTGTTTGCATAGAATAGAGGACAGAGTAACCAGTGGAAGGAAAAAAGATGAAATTAAGGATGATAGCTGCATGATAACAAAGTGGCTTGGTCATCCAGCCCCAAATGTGCACATGGTCATAGAGGTTACTTATGTCAGAAGCATGGTAAATATATATTTAGAGAGACTTTACAGAAACATTTTTTAAAAAACTCATTCATGCTTCATTCTTGCAGGGAGAGTAACCAAAACGAAAGATGGCCATGAGGTTCGCTCGTGCAAGGTGGCAGACAAGAGCGGGAGCATTGCCATCTCTGTTTGGGATGAACTTGGAAGCCTGATCCAACCAGGGGACATCATCAAGCTGACCAGAGGGTAGGGTTGGTTTGTGCCTGGAAACAAAACACACAAATGAATTCTGAGACTTTCAGTTGCTCATAGTTCCAGTAGCAAACTGTAGGAGATGAACACAGCTAACTTTTAAGGGAAAAAATAATTCCCAAACCCTGGCATTTGCACTTATATTGGTGGAAATTTATGGAGAAACGCTCCATTTTTGATGAATTTCTTTATTTAATGAACATGATATTCTTTAACCAATGACCCCAAGTTTACCATACCTGCAAGTGCAGAAACAGGTGTGTACTGTTCTTAATTGGTCCAATATAGTTGATGTAGATGACAGATTATTGCAGAAATTAAGTTAAGTTAAAAGTGTAGCAGAGACCATTACTTAATTCATCACTTTACCCATTATTGTCTTTATTAGCTATGCATCCATATGGAAAGGCTGCTTGACTCTATACACTGGAAGAGGAGGAGATTTGCAGAAGATTGGAGAGTGAGTAGCCCCCCCCCCCGGCTTCAAGACCGGGTCAATAAAAGAGATTTGCCCACATCTTAAGAGTCACATTTTTCTTGTATAAATTAGTTGTGGTTACTTTTATTTTTAACTATTTCATGTCAGTGTCATGATTATCAAACACCATTTCTGGCGTTCAAATGTTTTAAAAGAGTTTTTAATTCACTGTAGATTCTGCATGGTGTATTCAGAAGTTCCCAACTTCAGTGAACCAAACCCAGAGCTGCTCGCTCAATCAAACCAACAAAACAAGTCTGTAAGTATCTGTAATCCACATCCACACCATACACATTTGCAGGATCCCTGTGGAATTACTCCTGATTAGCCAATAATAGAAAATTTGCAAAGCTAAGAAATAAATACATTTGTGAGATATTTAATTATTTTAAACAATCAATGGGAATGTCTTCATCTTTTAGGGTAAACCAGATGGTAATCAAAGAGGAAACTCTCCACCCAATCAGAATTCAGGTACACCTGCCCCACCAGGTGAGTATACATATTTTTTATTTTTCAGATAACCACTTATAGTAACTCTTTGTTTCCTGATGAAAACAACAGGATATTTTACCCCACCCTGAGATTGACCTTTGAGGTGAATAATAATCCAAAATTGACCCACATTCAAGCCAAGCAAAAATTTTTCATGTTCAAATGAGTTTCATTATGAGACAAACACAAAAAAATGTATTTAACAAAGATTAACAAAAGACTGAAATGATCAAACACCCACCTGTAACAACACAGCTGCCACCACTTTGTAATTATTTATCCTTTACACTAGACATTTTGACTTACCTTAGTTAAAAATTAATGTGCTACTATTACTAATACTACAGGAAAACCACATTCTGAAAATAGAGCAATAAACCAAATCCTGCCAATGTCAGTTTTATCGTCAGTGGCTGTGGTTCTCCTTCAGTTATGTTGTTGATTAAAGATGCAGAAAAGCTTTTAAAAACTCACTGTGACCCCAAATAACTTGTCTCTTTGTGGTCTTGTTTTTGTATTTCTCCCCCCCTCAGGTAATGGTGCCATGCCCCCGTTTGCCAACAATAACAACAATCCACCACCTGGTGCCCCCCGTGACCCTGCATTTGGAGGCATGGGGCGACCAAACGGCCGCTCACCTGGAAATGGAGCTCCTCCTGTAACCGCTGCAGGCCCCCCTACATCAGCAAAGTCTTCAGTTACGATTAGCAATGGCAGGGATCCACGGCGTGCCAAAAGATGAGAAACAGGTTACGGGGGATCATGTGGGAAAATTATGGATGTCACAATGTCCCCCTTGCTTGTTTTCTTTTTTATTCGTGCCCTCTCCTCATCACAGCCAATCTCCGCTTTCAGAAGAATGAATCAAATTTGGGACGTTTTGCTTCATTTTTTTGTCTCAGACTTTGTACTGGCTACCATAATTAACTGTGGTGTTTCCTCATGTGTGGTGCACTCAGTAAGCAGCACAATGGGATCATGATCGACCATTCGGTGCATTATCGGGACTCCTTTTATAGTCAAGCATTGTGCTTGAGTCGTCTTCTGCCTTCTCAGTCTTGTCCTCTTGATCTCACTGCAAATTGCGAGTTCTGTGCCAGTGTTACCCCCCTCAATACACCCTCCTAGACCCCACCCCTCTTCTGTTCTTTTGAACTATACACCCTACTTGAACACTTGATGCACTTTCTTCTCTTAATTTATGTCGGCAAGGTTGCCTGTCAGTTAAATCAGGAAAACCGTTTCTGCTTCTTAGTGGAAAAGGCCTTAAGTTGAGGAAGTGAGTTCTTTGACTGAATGCACAAGCGACATTTCTCTCTTAACCAAACTCTGTCTGCTGTGGCTCTGTGACAGGAAAGGTGTTAGTTTTGAGTTTTTAATAAAGGATAGGTAGATTGATATTAGACTTTTTATTTTTTGCAGGACATGTTTTCTCATTGCCATCTATTGTTCCATAATCAAGGTGGGACCACTTCAATACTGGCGAAACAGTAAACCGAATAAATTTTCCAGTAATTCTGCCACAATTGGTTTTCTGTAGTGTATTTTTCGGTCGATCATGTTACTGGGAATGTCAATAAAATGTATTTACATTTGGTTAAAATGAACCTCAGTCATTTTAAATCCCTTTCAAAATAGTTTGCAATCAATTCACCTTTATTTATTTTTATTTGTTTTCTTTGTCTCCCCCCCTCCCCATTTCCTGACAAGTCAAATGCACAATTATGAACAGTGTCATTATCACTCCCCCCACACAAACAAAAGAACACAAGTACAGGAAATATCAACCATTCATGAATAAACCGTTGTCTGTAAACTGCCAAGAACAGAAATATTACACCCGAATAAGTTCACACCAAGTCCACTTAAAATGTTTTCTACAACACCATCTAGTGCCAAACTAAATGAACTACATCTTCACAATACAACACATTTTAAAACACAGGTACATCATTTAACATTTGAATAAAGGGTTATATTTTGACACAAATTAAGATGTTAAATCAATGTTATAATGTCACCAGTAAACCCCCATGTCAATATTTAATAAAATCACGCTGGAGTAGACAAAAGTTTAAAATTTTCCCACTTTAAGTAATATATTGCACAGAACAAAACTTTCTTAATTTCCATTGTTGCACCAAGCACCTGAGCTATAAGGCTCACAGAGATCATGTTAGCCATTTCAACAAATGAAGCTCTTTACCATCATCCTGATTAGTGTGTCTATACCAGAAGCATAGGAGAGAAGTTTTAGCCTAGATTAGATTATTAGATTGAATGTAACATCATCCACTTCAGTCCAGATATCAGCTGTAAGTAAAAGTGATTTGTAGAGATTAGAGCAGTTATTAGATTATGATTAATAAATGGATATATGATAAGATATCTTAAAATAGCCACATGGTTCCATCCAATGCTAAGAAAGATAATGGTTTAGCAGTCGTTTCTCAGATTTCCCACAGTTCTCATTCTTGAATGATCAAAACAAACTTAGGTAATTGTTCCCCTGAATGAAATGCGTACTTGTGACATGAAGGAAGTTGAAACACATGAGAAGTGTCGCAGGAAATGTGATGCTAGTCGCTCATGTGTCAACACAGACACATGTCATGAGCTGGGAACTTCCTTCATAGCAGTGGTCAGTGGGAAATGTGGTCACCCTGCATGGCTTGTGATTACAGTATTTCAATAGGTAGATTCAAATGTGGCACCTATCAGTAGTCTTGGGTGCTGTTCCTGGAAATAAAAGCCTGACAGAGAAACATAATTACAACACTTCTGATGTTCTTATTTTCTGCCTTTCTTGAATGTATGATGGTTAACACAGTAGCTGTTAGTTTCTCTTTCGATCAAAATGCAATGTGACCCGACATCCCATGACATAGTGACTTGGATTTCAAAGCATGTGTCTGCTGATGGGGAAGTTTTGTGTCTCTGAGAATAACAGTGACAATTCAAAACAAACACTTTCTTCTTCTTCTTTTTTTTTTTTTTTTAAAGTGGGGTCTGAAAAACAACATCTAAATATGTTTTTAATATCTCCCAAATAGAAGACAAAAATAAATATATAGCACATGATAGCATTTATTATGAAAAAATAAAACAACACTAATTAAAGCAGTGTAAGTTTACAATATAAACTGAAACATTTGCTGTAAAATATCCACTGCAGATATACTTTATTATACAACTGTTATAAAAGTGAACCCCCTCTGCAAAATACACAAGTTATAAGCACACCTTCAGTTGTTTCGAAATGTCACAACCTACGTTTGCTTGGATTTGTGAAAATGTGTCTTCCTTTTTATGATGTTGAGCAAAACGGCACGTTTGACTCTGAAACCAGCAGGGGAAAAAATGGGCCGATGGTAAGAAAGATGGGAGGGGTGTAAAGGCATATAGTGTTTGTTCCTCACCTCCCTGTGACAGTGCAGCACATAAAGAGGACACCACAATGACTGGTGAGTATTTTTATCCTTACATTAGCAACTTATTTTAATGATTTAATAGAAATAATAGGCAGTTTTAGAAGCTTTAATATAGACATGTGGTTAGCTGAGGCACATTTAGAATTAAATATCCAATCACATGTAAAGAAATGTTTTCTTTTATCACTTTAGTTGTAAAAATTAATTTTTATTTATTTTTACCAGAACTTTCCAGGATGAGCTAATTTATTTAAAATTTGATGTAGTATACAGATGGAAATGTGCTCTTTTGAATAAATGTACAGACTGCAGCATACAAACTCAAGCTAATCTGTTAAGACATTTTTAAATACAGTATGTTCATGTTAACATGTTTGTAAAAGTATTACGGGTACAGTTGACTAATGTTCTATTTATGTTGCTGCCAACAGATCCAAACATATCTTCCTTTTTCATAGACTTTGGCTCCATCTATGAGGAACTCAACTTTACATACAATGACTCAGAGTTCATCTTGAATCCTGAAACGCGGCCATGCAACCCTTTCACCATCCCTGACCCACTGACACTTGTCGTCAGTGCATTTTATGTCCTCATTTTTGTGTTGGCCATCCCCGGAAACCTCTTGGTGGGACTGGTAATTGGTCTCAGCAAGCAAGCCCTGCCTCCCTCTGACCTCTACCTCCTTCACCTGGCAGTCGCTGACCTCCTGTTGGCTATTACTCTTCCATTTTGGGCCACATCTGTCACACAGGGTTGGGTGTTTGGAGATGCTATGTGCAAAATCATCACTGTCCTCCAAGAACTGAGCTTCTACTCGAGCATTCTCTTCCTTACATGTATCAGTATGGATCGCTATATGGTGATTGTTCGTGCTATGGAGGCGCGCAGAGCTAACCGGAAGCAGCTCAGTTGGGGAGTTTGTGCTTTTGTTTGGGGCGTTGGAGCACTTTTGTCTCTGCCTGGACTTTTAAATTCATCTAATAAATCTCAAAACTCCAGTATTATGGTGTGTGCTGAACAATACGACCCCAGCAGTGCTGACGTGTGGAGGCTGACCACCAGACTCCTTCGCCACACCTTGGGTTTTCTGTTCCCATTGGTCACCATGCTGTCTTGCTATGGAATAACCATTCAGCGCCTCCTTCGCATCCGTGGAGGTTTCCAGCGCCAACGAGCCATGAGAGTGATAGTGTTCGTGGTTGTTGCCTTCCTGCTTTGTTGGACTCCTTACCACATTGTAGTGATGGTGGACACATTCTTTAGGTCAAAGGTCGTGCCTTATGACTGCCAAGCGAGGATGGCAGTTGACAAAGCCATGTTCACCACTCAGAGCCTGGGTCTGCTGCACAGCTGTGTGAACCCAGTGCTGTATGCGTTTGTTGGGGAGAAATTTAGGAGCAGGCTGCTGCAGATATTAAAGAAGATTGGTGTCGTACAGAAAACATCCGTGGCAAGATCTAGCAGGTCTTCACTGTCATCGGAAATCACATCAACGTTCATGTAAAAGCATGAGGGGAAACTTCTTTTAAATACACAATCAAGTGCTGGACACCAAATCAATATTTTTGATACTTAGATTTGTTTATTAATTTAAGCTAATATTTTGCTAAAATAACTCACTTCAGAATCTACCCAAGGCAGCCTTGAATGTTTTGGCAAATTAAAAAATGCTTTGTTTTTAAAGGGTTTTTGTTTCTGTTTTAAATTGACTTTGAGTTGCTGTTGTTTGCCATGAATATTTCACCAATTTGTTAATATCTTATTTTTACACATTCATATTTTCTAAATCTTGCTCAACTGTTTTGATATGACTACCCTTGCAGATGTTATATAAAGTTTGTAGATATTTTCATTTTTATTTTGTAGCTTGTTCAGCTTGGTTTTAACATAAGTTTATTATTATTTTTATTTTTTAGGCTATTACACATTCACTTTTCTTTTTCTCAGATAAGGAAGCTGCAAAAAGAAACAATTTCTGTCAAGTAGGACTACATCAAGGCGGAACTTCTGCTTCTGCCCTGAAGCTAGTTCTAGGATTGATATATAGTATTCTTTAACATTGCACAAAGCTTTCTTTTTGTTTCTTCTTTTTTATTTTATATGTATGAATGTCTTTCATGCTTGTATTAGAGGGGTGGTTTCCTGTGCATTGAGTGTATAGCTGCATTTCTCATTTAATAAAATAATATTGGTATAAAATAAAGTGCCATGTTCGTTTCTTATACCTCATCACTGATACACCCAAAAGGTTACTTTTAGTTACAACCATTTCTATAGCTGACCTAAAAATCAAGCAATAAGTTGAGTCCACAAAACCAAATCAGAGGAAACAGTCAATTCATATTTGCAGAGCCAATAAGTCAGTGTAGTACCACGGCCACTTTTATTAGCAACAGCGACCACTACCAGCATTTCCAGTGCATCTATTTCTACTTCTAGAGGTCATTTTTATTTTGATTTTGAAGCAATGAATCTTTATGTGTATCATGATGAACCACAATGTATTTCTATTTCTTTTTTTTGTTTGTTTGTTTTTGTTTTTTTTCTGTCAAACTTAGGAGAGTGCGGTTTCACCAGGACAATATTTTTCGCATGCTCTGGACCTATTCAAGGGTATGTTTTTATTTACTCAATAAAATTCTTCACATAATTCAGGTTTTTACTTTGTAAGTTTTTACTTTGGGCACTTTTTGCTCTGCACCTAGCTTGTCTAATTTGTTGGGATTGTAATGCTTGGGCTAATTAGCAATCAGTAACTCCATGCTAGTTTGGCCTCTTTAGTAGATACACCTTGCTAGTACCATGATGGACCTTCCTTTACCCTCAGAACTACTTTAATTCTTTGTTGCATAAGTTCAACAAGGTGCTGGAAACATTCCTCAGAGATCTTAAAAAAGATGTGTGCCACATTCATTCATTCATTTTGTTATATATTTCATTGTTTTTCATTTACATAATTTATTCCTTTTTGTTTGTTCAGATTTACTTAGCAAACTTGTGACTTTTTTGTTAGCTGACTTAATTTGACTTGTTTTCTTAACTGTTGATTTTTCTATTTTTCAAAGAATAGCTTGATTTTCTTAAATTTGTATGTTTGTATTTTATAACTGATAAACTTGGTTTTGTCCCTTTTTGGAGAGTGATGTGACAGTATTAATGGTTTTGACAACATTCAGTTGCTTTGTAGATTTGTTACACTGCATAATATGATTTTCCTCAGATTTGCCGGATTTATAGCATGGCTAAACAAATCAGTAAAATTGTATAAAAAAAAGTCTTACTTTTAAATTAAATCTTTAAAATCACAAGGAATTATTTAAGAGTATCCATGTCTGATACATCATTTTTATTTATTGTGAGATTCTCATTGAGAAAAAAAAATAACATAACCTAGATTTTGTTCATTTTTGTTCCCCCAGGTTTTTTTTTTTTTTTTAACTTCTGCAGCAATTTCAGTATATAAAACTACCAAATCTTTTAGACTCGTCTGTTTGTCCCTTTATGCAGTCTAGGATATCACCACAGCATTGTCAGTAATCATAGAAGATACTTAAAATATCTGACATAAGACCACAGCTGCCAACGTGCAATGTTAATACAGTGACAACATTTATGTTTGCATGATATTTGACCACCTCAAAGCCATTGGGAGGCTAACATCAGCCTCAACATTTGACCTACAAATTGAATATCTGTTCCATACTGACCACTGCCAGCTGGGTGCCAAGTGTTGCACCATCTCACATGTTCTACTGACCCCAGGTTGGCTAAAAATGATGAGGGGGCGGGAGCCTAGCTGTGAGTGGGCAGACGGATCACCACGCAGCTGTCATTGTAAGGCTTGCCCGGTTGAGACTGTCATTTCCCCCACCGGACTGACTGTCAGAGCTAGGGGGAGATCATGAGTGGGGTGGTCTAGCTCATGGGAGGAGAAGGGGGGGCTCGGTGCTGCTTGCTGGACAGGACTTGTATTTAAAAAGAAGCTAAAAAGAAACAGATATCAAAGCCACCAGGAATAAAAAGGAAACCCGGAAGAAGATTTTCACACTTGTTCTGCAGGAAAGTTACACACTTTGGGAAATGATTACAAAAGGCTGAAAAGGAAGGAAACAGAAGGGGAAAAGCCAGGCCGTCACTTCCAAGAGACAAGTCAAGGGAGCTGTTAATGCAACTTGATCCAGTGGGTCTTGCCCTAAAAATACCTCTGGGCAGGAGAGTGGCAGCTTTCTCTATCTGCTAAATTACCTGGTAATCAACAACTACTTTTCTTCATCGGAAAACAACTGAGGTCAGAAAACGCAGTTTAGGTGACTTTACCTGTTACAAATGTTTATTCTACATTTTCTAACTATGCATTTCAAATAGAATATCTTTATAGGTCTCAAATCAAAAATGTAAGAACTTTGTTGTCTGTAATCCATACTTCATCCTGCTCATGATATCTAATGGCCTCCCTAGATTTTGGTGTAGACAAGTAGGTGAAGGCCCAGGCATTATTAGAGCCTTATAAACCGCACACAGGTATTGAGTCCGTTAAAGGATCAACCAAATCTGTTTGACCATGAGAAAAGCTGAGGTGCAAATGACCCTGAAAAAAGGGGCAGATGAGGCAGTGGCCCCCCCAAGCCCTGTCATCCCTCCAAAACGGTCCAAAGCAAGCATGGAGCAAGTTGTCCCAGAATCTCGAGGACCTGGTCTTCCTACTCCAACTCCTCCTGTTTTCATCCGGAAAATGAGGAATGCCGCTGTGGGGACGGGATGTGACATCCGCCTCAAAGTGACTGTGGCTGGAGACCCTCAGCCCTCCTTGTACTGGTACCACAATGATGACCTCCTCAATATGGAGAACCAGGAGTATGGGGGACTCTGGATTAGGGATTGCAAACCCAGTGATGCTGGCCTCTACACCTGCATTGCTAATAATCACCTGGGAGAGGCCCGGAGCAGCGCTGTTCTTGCCGTCTTGGATCTGGGTGAAGGTAATACCACTTTATACATTCAAACTTCATGTTTGGATGTTGTCTCGTTTTCTTTAGCAGATTCTGGGGCTAGTTTTTCAGCAATAATGTTGTGTTTGAATCTAACAGACTAAGGATAATGCTCTCAAAGCTTAAACTTTTGAAAGAAAATATGGACTTGGCAACAAATTCCTTGGTTCCTTTTCAGCTGTTCTTTGTAGGAAGTCATCACAAAATATTACTGTTGTTGGGACAAAATGTAATGAGAAATAAAAGTAGAATCATTGCCAGCTTCACTGTAACAATGCAGTTTAGCCATACCAACTTCCAAGAAAAAGAAAAAAATCACCCAGAATGCTGCAGTCATTCATTGGCTAATACTTCTTACTAGCAGGAGCTATCTAGAAAACCAAAGTGGTGTGAGTTTTTCCTCCTTTTTTATTTGCTGGACTTAAGATGCTGACTAATGTCTTAACACGCAATTGTGTCTTTCACAGAATGCGTTCTGATGTGCACTTTATAGCTGCCATTTTTTAGCATTTATTTAGACAGTACCAAAGAACATCTGTCACTGTGTGGTTCTTTGTGAGGCAGTGCAGATAATTAGCTCCTTTTTTTCCAATTAAAAAATAAAGTCCTGCTAGAAATACAGAAGAAAAATGTCAAGGAGACAGATTGGCGAAATGAACATTTGCATTAGGAACAATGGGTTATGATTGTGACCTTTGTCTGCTCTTCACACAGTAACACGAGTTGTGGATATTTCTTTAAGACACACCATTATGAGGAGCATGCAAGAGGACATTTAAATCCCAGGTGGGATTGAGCTCTCTGGCTTTTGCTGATTGAAACAGGTTTTTATTGTAAACATGCACATCACCTGTACTCAGCTAATCTCTCTAAGCAATTACATACTCTATATGTCCCTTCAAAGCTCCCCCAAGGAACCACATGGCCTTGATATATGGATGAGACATCCCTGCATGAATGTATGTTTACATGCAGCTTCAGAAACCAGACTATGAGCTTCGTCTTCACAAGATCGGACTATTGAAATGTATGTTAACAGCTTAGCTGGTTCGAATAGGGACTGATCATAGCTCGATTGACACACCTTGATAATACGATTGCTATCGGTCTGCCGTTGAATTCAGCAGGTCTCGGTACGCCTCAGCCAGAAGAGGAAGTAGATGACCATGATAAATAGGGTCACTGCACTCACAACAAACACACACCATGGCACATACATAAATAAAAACAAGGAGAACTACAACTCCATCCATCTCAGCCATCGTTGTTTGAATGTTGTTTTCTCTTCAGGTAAACAGAAACTAGTTTGATACACATGCAGCTTCTCTTATCAATAAAGGCCACAGCGCTGCCTATTGAAGCGGAGCCAGAAGTCAAATCTTTTATTCTGCATGTATACGCAGACAAGACAAGACCTCCCATTGTGACTTTACCATCGATCTATGATCTCAGTTGGACCGCTGCGTGCATGAAAACATACTGCGTGAATCTGATTCCATTAGGGTATTGGTGTGTCTTGAATAAATATTCAGGTCAGCTGTCCAGTAGGTCAGTCACCATACATATAGAATATAAAACTGGGTGCAGAGATGGTATTGATAAGTAAGACGGCAGAATCTGGTGTGATAGCATATTAAAACTCAAATCAACTCCAATACATTGTGTTTAAATACCTAAAAAAAATATAAAGACTTTGACTTTTTACCTTTAGATGTATCTCGGATGCATTAAAAAAAGTCATGCAGTAACCATGAGGCTGAATAATGTTAAGGTCTAAAAATATTACCAGAACAGAACCTTATACTCATAGATGAAGGTTGTTGTTTGACCAAATTGCTGGATTTACTTCCATTAGGCTTAAGTTCACTGTCGACAACTATTTTTTAACATTAGTCTGTCAGACAAATTAAAATAAGAAAATTGTATTTCTAATTATATAGTTGTTATTTTTTTTATCACAGCATTTTACTACTACTATCCAGAGTGAGTGATGTATGCTGAATTTCCAATTTGCAAAGAACAAAGTAAAACTGCTGTTAACAATTAATGAGGCAGTACTGAGCGATCATTATAACCCTTATACTCCAAGTTCTAATTTTTATTCATTTCTTGGAAATCAATTCTCTTAATGCATTTTTTTTCTGTAGTGCTCTTTGTGATCCATATTTTTATTTTATAGTTTGTTTCTTGTTGTTTATTATTTTAATATTGGGAGCTTGGGAGTTTCACAGTTTCAGATAATAATGCAGGGAAAACTAGTAAATGAAATTTCTGCAATACTTGCAGAGATTCCAGAAATTAAAAGTTCATTAAAAAACATGTGCTTCGACAAATCAGCTAAAGGAAGCTTTGGAAGTGCATTTCAGTCACATTTCTCACTCTCTAGGCAGGGATGCTCTGAAGACTAATGTGGCTCCTGTCTGTTAACAGACTTGCTCTCTGATCATCAAAACCTCTCTTTATGCATTGTGTGCTCTCCAGCCCTGTTCTAAATTCAGCTCACCTACATGATTTGACCACCTCAGCTGCTGTGAAAAATGACATTACCATCTGCACAAATAGGCCCATCATATATCAGCTTGAGCAGTCTGTCATTTTTTGGCAGAGCTCTGTTTGAGTGTGTAGTGAAAACTCTCTCCTCAATTTGGGATCTGCCTTTTCCCGCTGAGCAAGCATATCAGGCGTGCATTTGCATGAACAAAAATGTCAAGTCTCATCACTGCTGAACACAGTTCAATCAGTGGAGCAATCATTTTTCAGGTTTTGGCAAATGATAGCTTTCTCTGATGATGTAGCATAAAGCAGAGTGCTTACATAACACTCCCTGCTGACTTACAAAAGACAAGATGCTCTGTGCAAGCTTAAGACAAAAAGTGGGTGCAGAAGGAGTGGTGATGAGGATTCCGTTTTGTGTGGGTTGCAAGATACCACACTGTATTACACGCTATATGGAGGAAAAAATATGATTTTTAAAAGAGTTCAAATAAAAGATTGATATTTTAGCATTTAAAAATTCACATCATGAACACAGCATTTTTTTGCAGTAAGAATACATAGTTCAGTTTCTATTTCAGCTTCTCCCTATAAAAGAAAATACTTGATTGCTTCCTCTAAAAGAAAATAGTTTTGGACATAATAAAGGTCAGCAGGACTGATTTAGTTGTGAATGTGTCGTGATTTGATGGAACAGAAAAAAAAACAAGAAACCAATTATTCTGGTGTCTTTTCTTTGAATGCATTTTTCAGTCAGTTCATTTATTTTTTATTTTATTTTATTTTTTATTTTGACTGGGACATTGTTTAGACCTGAGCTTTAGTGATATTTAACTGATCATTTTATCTTCAGATTCATTATTGTAAAGTTAAATTTATGTGGTTTGGCACAAGCTTCTTAAAAAAAGAACCACAAGGGAGAAATATGACAGAGCTGTTTGATTACACCCTTGTGATACAGCATGAAAGCAGCAGTTGTGATAGCCTGGATCACAGGGAACATTAAAAAAAGGTGATTTTTGTGACTTTGCTGTCACAACATTGTGTTGTGTTGTCATGAGTGAACAGGGAAAGATTTATTTTGTGTTGTAGTACGCTCAGAGTGATCAGGCTGAAACAATTCTCTGAATTTAGGCAGCATATAAGAGATCCAGATCCAGATATCTGATCCTTTTGAGGATCCTCAGCTTCCTGGAAAACCTCTAATTGAGGTTTGAAAGCAACATCTTGATTCAGCAGTGTTCCCTGCATTCTCCATTTTAACCTTCAGTTTGATTCAGCTCTGTATAGCTTTGCCATGTGCGTAGTCTACAGCTGTCCCATCACTCAATGGTTCTGCCTGAACCTTTTCTCTCTCTCTCTCTCTGCCTCTTTGAAAATGTCTCTCTGTACCGCCCCCCTCATCCACCAACTCTCTCTGGTTATTTATACAATGGAATGTGCCAGGCCTTAGATTTTTGTGATGTTAGCAGGCCAACGTCTCTCCTGTTACATGGGAAGACATCACTGCTAATTTTAGCCCGGCCCTGTGTGACTTTTTTCTCCCCTCTGACTGAGGGAAAGGCTTATTATGAATCTGCAACACCTACTAAATATGCATGGGCATAAAAATGTCTGCCATGTGTTATGGTGTTATACGTCTTCCATGATCTATAGCGTTTTTTTCTCACATCAAGTCTCAGTCCCTCTTTGAATTTTGACCACTAATAGTGGAGTCAGTGGATAGTTAATCAATCTGACATTAATATTCATAGAAAAAGCAAAAGATAAAACATTCTGATTCATTAAATATGTTTGAATAAAAGGCTCAAAGGAGTAGATGGATGAATAAAGGGGTCGGAGGATGTAGACAGCCGCCATAATTGGAATGGTGGCCCAAAAAACAACAGATGGCATCAAAGTGGTAGGGTTCACTTCCTACTTCCAGCTGCAGGTGGACTCCCGAAACAATTTTCTAAAAAAAAAACGTTAGTAACTTTAGAACCTGGTGATTCTTTTGGGTGAGATGGTGCAGTGATTTATTGTTAGTATTTTTTAATGTACAGACTGTACAGTTTGTTCAAAGCTCGAAGATGAACAACACTGTTTGCAGACACACAGCGCTTGCAGCTCTCAATGTGGCCCCCGAGTGTGACCATGGCTGCTTTCCAGAGTGTTTGGATAGTTTCCTCACCATGTTGTCTTCTTCTAAGAGCATGAATGTGAGCGAACAGGTGCAGATGCAGTTACACTGTGGAAATCCCCTACACTGCCCTGTTGCTCTAATTAGCTAAAAGTACTTCAACAAATCAGTGTTAGTGGACAACAAAGCCTGGTGGATGATAATATTCTTTGGATTCTTTGGATGGATGATAGAATAACAGTCTGCACATGTAGAGCCACTCGAACCACTTTTACACAACATATTACCTTACACACATATCCATGTACAGATAGCACAGGACACTATGTAAAGAGTCAGTATTACCTAATCCCATTCATATGCACTCACACACCTCTAGCTGTGTCATTGTGGAGCACTTTGAGATTCAGCCCAAGGACACAATAAGTAGACTGTGAGAGCCAGGATCATCATCCAGCTTTACCACTGAGGCACAGCCGATTGCAGCTAATGCATATGAAGTAGGATAAAGTAATGGTAATATTTTTCAATAAAGGTTTACGTTGACTTAACATTACGCTTACGTTTCAAGGCGAACAGCTAATCGACCTTGCAGCACGTTGCACAACAAATAAAGTTTGCAGAATGTTCCTGAAAACAGTTGAATATCAAAGTGGTTGCATGCAAATTATACATGTCATCCAGAAATTTCTTACACAAATATGCATGCTGTAGAAAGCGTAAAATTGAACACTAAACAGCTAAACAAGGCTAAATAGATCAGTAGCTTTGAAGGAGGTAGCAGAGTATGGCAATTCTTATTTACAATGGTGTCACGATAAAAAAACAAACCCCTATGAAACCAAGAGAAATTTAAGATAAAATATAAATAAGTATAAATAGTTTTGCTTGCATTCAGCACTACTTTAAAACCAAGAAGTTCTTTCTGGTAAAGAAAGTGTACGTTCTCAAAAACATGCTGAAGTAAGTCAGCCTAACAATACATAACAGTGTCATCTGCATAAAGATGGATAGTACAGTCCAAAATAGAGGACAGCTCTTATTGAGGATTTCCAGCTCTGATACGTTGAAATGTACTAGAAAGACAAATGTTGAGCCGTGTAATCAAAGACGAGCATGGTTGACGGTATCAGAAGTTTTTTACAAATGAATAAATAAATGATTCTTCTTGCTAGTGTTGTAAACTATATTGTTAACATGTGCGAGAGCAGAGATGGTGCCGTGCAGAGATCTAAAACTGGACTGATGAGGGCTGAAGATAGAATATGTTGACAGAGAGACTTTGAGTCGGTTATTTATCAGAGGTTTTTTGCCTAACAGGTTAGTTTGGATATTGACCGATACTTAATAGGGTTGTATTTCAGTGAATGTGAGGGACAGAATGGCAGCATTTATATTTAACGTGGTGGAGTATAGTAATTTGATGTGAGACTGCGTGCTGAAAAAACATTTTTTACAGCTGCAGTGGAAAGCTCTTCACTTGTTACAGGCTATGAAAGGCAGAACATAGTCAGTGTGTCAGCATACTCCAGTCAAATATGTTATTTTGACACAGAACTAAGAATCATGCAGGAATTCCCCTTAGTGTAAAAAATATTGAATTCATAGATTTAAAAACGGAGGAGGTCCACAGAAAGTTCAGCTGCCAAGGAAACCAGAAGGCACACTCCATGACCTGAGATTACATAACACATAGTCTTTGTGATTGAGCCTGTAGGTATATGAAGTTTATCAAATCATTTTTGCCCTTTCTGCACAATAATAATGATCATTTAAATGCAGCCAGTTGTTCTGAGCACAGAGCAATGATGTGCAAATTGGAATTAGCATAGCTATTTCCTCTTCCTCGGGGCTAAGAATTCTCATCTACTGAATCATTCAAAATAAAGCCCATGCTACAGAATTCAGAACATTCAAGAATTACCCGATGTGTTTCATTAGCAGCAAGTAGAATTGTGCTGCACAGTGACACAATAGCTCTTTTATGTTCAAGGAGGGTAGCTGTGAGTACATCACCTCCATCTATCACACGCTTTGGAAATAGCTTTGCTTTTGTGTGATCAGCCCAGCAACACATTTTTTGTGTGAGAGCTAACAGTGCTCCAGCAATGCAGAGGAGTGAGGAGCTCCCTGTAGCTGATGCAGTGATTCTCCCCTTCTCTGCCGACAACACACCATCGGCTCATTACACCAGTTGAAGAATAAGATACAGGCACATGGGAAGGAAGGAGAAAATGAAAAATGTCAACCAATGCTGTAGAGCGCTGATCTCAAGAGGGCTGGATCACTCCCACTGGTTTTTCTGCCTATCGGTGTGCACTGCCTGTGGGGTGGAACACAGCGGGGGAAGATGCTTACACTGTCGCTGGCTATTGTGTGGAGAGGGGGGCTCCCTCAGAGTGGATGATATGCATTCAACAGACATCTCCACCTGCGAACGGAGGTCTTTTCTCTCTGCTTTTCAGAAACACATCCTCTCTGAAGAAGTGCTGAGACTCTGAGGAGCAACTTGTTATGAAATGGACCAAAGTGCCTTTTTTTGCCTCCTTCTTCCTTTGATTTCGATTGAGGATCATTAACTGGCATCATAGGAGAATTACAGTAGATGACAAGTTAAATCGTTTTCACCCACTTGCTGATGTCTTCGTAGAAAATTTCCCAATTTAGGTGTGTAGTAATGGCTCGGAACCCCCTTATGTTTTGGGGAATACCCTGCTGCTGAATGTAAGCCAAGACAAAAAATATCTTTCGAGGATATACCAACAGTGGCCATGAACAAAATCCATACCAAAGAAAATATCAGGCAAGTGCTATTTTATGTCACGTTTGTCAGTCATTTATGATCTCATTTCCCTTCTCAACTGCTTCAACCATTTGCTATGAGTAGATACCAGGCTATTAAAAATTCCATGTGTAATTCTGAATTTATTAATTTTTCTGCTCTTCAGCTGGAACACAGTGTTTCTCATTTGATGACAGATATTAAATAAGACCAAGCTATTCTGTAAACCCTTAGACCTGTGGTATAAAGGAATATGATTACATTAGCAAAGAGAAACCATCATTAAAGCTTTGATAAGACACAACAAGCTCATGGCACAACCACAGCTTTGAACTAACTTCAAAGAAGACTTTCAGAGTTTCGCTCAAAAGATGATATATTGTAATGTTTCCCTTAAAAAAAGAAGCTGCTTATGCAAGAAAAGGATTTTGAGTTCCTTGCAGTTATTTGCTCTTTTCGTGTTCAGAAGCTAAGATTGAAAACACAATGAACTAACATTTTCCAAACCTAACATGGCAATGTGAATATAGACATCAGGTAGTTCTCCACAGAGTATTAATCTTATTTTGGATACTGTTACTGTAGCTGTTTGGTTTTCTGTGGTGTGTAGTGACAGGCTTATAATCCAGGACTGTAGTGCATTGTTTACAGTAATACCCATGCACTCACTCGGCAGACGTTCCCCTGTAGAGCAAAAGGAATTCAGAAATGTGACATGCATTTGCTTCTTTAGGAACCTGGGTATCATCACTGTTGTGTGGATTTGTAGTCACTGTCAGCTGTTAGATTTAAAAATGCTTCACAAACAGAGTTTTATACCAAGAACTCAGAAGAAAAACTTGAGTTGTTTTGTGTTTTTTTTTTCTTCTCGAGTTCTCAGTTCTGTAACTGAGAGCAGTTATTACTCTACAACGCCAACAAGATATCATCAGCTATGAGAAGAGAGAAGGCTGATAGAAAAGAGACCTTTTGTTACTCTGTTACTTCAAAATGAACAATTTATTATTATTATTATTATTATTATTATTATTATTATTATTATTATTATTATTATTATTATTATTATTATTATTATTATATGATTACTGTAATATGTATTGGTGTCATTTTTCTCATGGAAAACTATTTCAGTATGTGGGATTCAATTCTTTTAGATGTAATTGATACAAATAAATGCTCTAGAGATATATGTTTTGTACCACATGACACGATGCCACACAATACGGTACAGTGCGATGTGGTAGAGTATGGCGCTGTATGATGCGACACACTTCTTTTGTTTCCTTACCTAGTTTAATCTTGGACTAAGGGCAGCAGCAGTACTCGAGTATTGGATGCAGGAAGTTCACTCGGTGTAGTTGTTGCACACAATTCTTTTTATATTTATTTACCACACTCTTGGCTATGTAATATGTTGGGTACTTACATTCTAAATATCTGTACTACTTGATTATGTGATTTCTGAGAAAAGATTGCAAAACAGATTCTTAAGGGAGTTTTAAATTGCAAACTATATAATCTCTGTTGACCATGCAGATTTGTACTTAGCTTGAGCTTAAGCTAACTGTTTAACATTTGTTTTGTCGTTGCCTTCAACTGTATTTCTGAAGCATTTCTCGTATTCGGCACAACAAACATCCTATTGTGATCTTTCACTGCAACAGACCAACACATAGCCTCTGTTTATAATAAGCAATAACACCTACTGTGAAGCAAACGCCTCATGAGAGCTGCTGGGATGGCAATGACTCAGTTGTGCTTTCTATTTTGAGTTCTACCAATGATTGAGTTTGATCTCAGTCAAGGGAAAAAAAGTCATCTTTCAGATGGTTGCACTGGATGCTAGACATTTGTTCATTTGCTCCCTAAAATCTCTTTTCTAAAAACAACATGCAGTTGTTTATGAGATAATTATAAATAATATATACTCAGCAATAATACAGCTGCAGCAGATTTTATTACATTTATCTTTGCTCTACTAATTAGATCCTTGTGGGTGACATCTACTAAAGTAATGGACTGTGACAGGAAAAAAAAGGTTCAGTGCAACAGAAAACTCAACATTCAGCCCATGAGGATGGTGTTAATCTTGGTTATGCTTTTCTTTTTAAATTCTTCTAATGGTTTATTTTGGACCAGCTAACAGGTTTTTATTTTTCATCAATTTTGCTCTTGGCAATTTTTTTTGTTGTAATTTACCTTTAAATGAGTAAACTGAAAAGGAACAATGAGGGCTGTTGTTTTTTATAGTAATAATCTCTCTAGTTCTGCTGCCACCATGGTAACACTTTTTTCCCAAGAAGATGCCAAAAGATAAAACAAAAGAACTTTTCGGTTATGCAAACTCTTTCCCCTGACATTCTTTGAATATATTTCAAAGTGGTATTAAGCCTTGCTTTAACTACAGTCTGCCTACATAAAAAAATGACCCCATTTCTTTGACATCTTTTTTAGAGTCTGACACAACAGAAGATGAAGGTGGAGACCAACTTGAGACCAAAGAGGAGGGTGAGGATGATGAGAACCAGGCTGTGCATGCAGGTATCAGACATTGTTGCCCAGGTGCAAGAATTGACTTGACACTTTGGGATATTTTTTCTCTCAAATTGAAAGTCATCAAAGTTTCTTTCAGTAATATTAAAAGATCTAACCCCGCTTCATGTCAGTGACCTATTATCAATGCAACTAATCAGATTATGAGCCTAAACAATAAGATGTCTCCTCCTTAAATTTTATGCAGTGACAGATAAAAGTCCAGAGGATGAAAACCAAGCATACGGACATGAGGATCACTCAAACACAACCAGGCAAGAAAGAACAACCCAAAAATCTCACATATTTTAATTGGATTTTAGTTTACTAATTGCTTTCTTATACTCAAAGATTGCAAATTTGTAACAACCAACTGATTCCAACATATTCTGCATCAAACCTTTTATTTCAGGAGCCAGTCAGATAATTTTTCAAGAGAATCTCCCCCAGAAGTCCTCCCACCCCCATCCCCTAGACTCACCAAACGCACCTCCACCTCTCCAATGCCAAGTCGCTCCGGTTCAACTACACCCCTCAGCTCACGGAAGAAAATTGTTTTGCCAGCTGATTACCAAGACACAGTGCCTGGAGAGTTTGAAGATAAGGTTAAGCAGCCAAAATCTGTAACACAAAGTAGCACCCAGGACTCCCGGCCTCAGACTCCAGTGAGTGAGTACTCCCGTAAAGAGTTCACCCACAGACCATCCCCAAAGCTGACCAGGGCAAGCTCAAAGGTCTTTGAGAAGGTTCGTGGCTTAGAAGAGCGAAGGCGAAGCCTTGATATTCCAGAGGGTTCTATTTCAGGAAGATCTTGGGCCGGATTCAACCGTGCTGGATCTGTAGATTCAGATGATGGGGGAAGCCGATTGGGCATCTCTAGAGAAAGTTCCCGGGAGGATCTAAGGGAAGCATTGAAAGAAGATGCTGCTGAACGTAGATCTATGTTTAGACAGAGAGCTGCTTCACTGGAGGAGAAACCTCGCTACTCCCAAAAGGTTCAGGACATTGAGAACAAGTTCACCGAGGAACTCCAGCGTATCAAGAAACTTGTGGGTAAACCTCATCTGAAAAAATCCTTTTCAACTGAACAGCTCACTCTAAGGGGCAAGCAGCGCCAGCCCCTGAGGAAAATAGAACCTATTCCTCCACAAGTCCTTCAGAAGCTCCAAGAAAGGGAACGAGCCCAGTGGGCGAAGGAACAAAGAGAAAAGCAACCGAGTCAGCAGCCAATGCAGCAACAACAGTCCCCGACCCAGAGTACTGCAAGCACCGGATCAACGAGTGTAACAGTCAGTAGATTTGGAGAGGTTGCTGGCACCCCAGAGTCCATGCAGTTATCTGATTTACCGGGACAACGATCAGTAAGAGAATTAAATCGAGTGAGTCCAGTGACAGAGATCATTCAGAGATCATCATCACCAGCTTTATACCATCAGCAAAGGGAGGGCTCACCGAGTAGAAATGTTGCTGAGATGACATTACGTAAGGTTGAACGAAGGCCCCCAAGTCCGCTCGTACAAAGAGTATCTCGAATGCAAGAACCCCAGCACATCCCTGAATCTCAAAAAGACGAGCCTTCAGGGAGGAAAACTCCAATCGAAGTCGTATTAAGAAAGATTGAGAACAGACCTGAAAGTCCACTAGTACAAAAAAGAGGCATTATTGTGCAAGATTTTACCTCTCAGCCTCCTCCAAAACCTCCAAGGATGTCACCTCTCAGCCCAACAGAAGAGAAAATGGAAGTGGAGCAGTCTAAACCAGCCTTAAAAATAAGGATCCCAGCAATTATTGTTGAAGATGAAAAGATGGAGGAAGACGCTCCTACAAAGGCAACGGAGCCTCAGATGACTACAACCAGCGCCACAGAAGGACAACAGCCAAAGACCAAAGCAAAGAAGCGACGGCCTCGACCTTTGTCTCCAGAGTTGGGTATGTTTCTTTTGCTTCTTTTATTTAACTCTCTGTAGTAGTTTGAAGTTTGATGTTTGACCTTCAGTTTGATCACTGGAAAAAATAACTAAAAGCTTTCCTTTTGATGAACCGTGCAGATTCTTCAGATGATTCTTACGTGTCAGCTGGAGAAGACCCAATGGAGGCTCCTGTGTTTGAGTTTTCCCTGCAGGATACTGAAGCATCTGCTGGAGCAGATGTGCAACTTAAATGTGTTATCGCTGGAACGCCCATTCCTGAAGGTGTTTCATTGTGATATTACACAGGAATTACACATGATCTCTGTGTTTTACCCACAAATACTCAGACAGTGGATTGAATATGTAATTTAACCAACATGCTATTTTCCTCTTGTTTTCTCTGCTAAAGTTACCTGGACAAAAGACAACATAGGGATCATTGGGATTTCAAATTACACCGTCAAAGTGGAAGGTGAACGACACAGTCTGTTCATTCGATCAGCTAGAGTAGCAGATGGGGGAAAGTACTGTGTGACTGCTGTCAATCAGATGGGCAGGGCATCGAGCAGTGCCACCCTCATAGTTAAACCTGGTAAGCTTGTCTTTTGGGACTTAAGATTCAACTGCACTTTGTCAGATTCAAGTTCACCTGCTTTGTGATAATTTACTTGAAGACTTGATGTCTAATCCTAAATAAGTCACCGAGAGTGGAGCACTGAGCATTTATTCTCTGGCTTTGTAAAAAGAAAAAGCCCCACACATTCAGAAAGCAGGCTAATGTTCCTGTAATTTGTAATTTGTATTTTCAAAAGATCTCATTCTCCATCACATAACAACATCCAATGCCCTCTGTGCACTCTGTTCTTGTGTTTCTTCTGATTTCTCTCCTGCTCCATTGTCGTTATCTCTTTGAGGAAATGTCTCTGCCGTATATTCCAGCTGAACAGCCTCACTTATAGTTTCCATAGCAACTCAGAGGCGAAACTGAACCTATAAATTGCCCACCGAGGCTCAGTGGCTCCACCCACTGTGAATCCACTATTGTTTGGATATCACATTTGACATCTCAGATTCTAATTGTATTTTATGGGGGCTTTGTCTTTGGGTTCAGAATAAACAACCTCCTTGAACTTGTGTGCTGTCACAGCTGTACTCTCTGTAACAACAAACTAAGTGGGTAGAGAGAAGATAAAAGGTGTTTGAAGGACCTCCTTTTAGAGAGAATAAAATGAAAGCACAATACAGAAATACAAAGCATCACATCACCCTGCTGCTTTCACAGAATCTCTTCATGAGCCGAGGGGGAACCTGGGTGTGCCCATGGATATCAGCAGTCCTATCACATCAGATGAGGAGTACCTCAGTCCCCTGGAGGAGGGCATGGAATTTGGAGGACCTGAGCCAATGCGAAACATTGACACACGATTCAGATGCCCGCCTTCATTCCTGGTGAGAGATATACAGGGCCTAATTTGATCCCTTATTGCCTCACTAAATCTTATTATGGTATTAGCAGTGTAAAGTGGGTGATGTGACAGTTATGGTAGTGGTTTTTTAATATTTTCAACCTCCAAAATAGCAGTGCCCAAGACTGGTAACCCTACTGTAAGAATATACTGATAGGCCAATGAGAAAACAGACAGAAATGAACCAAAGATTGTGTAAGATATTTGATTAAGTTGATCTGTAGAACATGAAACTACCTGTGTGCACATATTACTGTGTTTCTCAATTCATTTGCCTCCACTGATAACATCGTTATGCTGGCTCGACTGTCACATAGGTCTTGTGACAACAAAGAGATGTAAACATGTTCTGTTTACTTGGTTTTTGTAAACTTAAACCCATATTGTGTATATTTTACAATAATGGATGGAATGTGTAATTGTGAAAGGTTTTTGAAACCCCCTATCATTGCTTTGTGACCCTAAGGGTCCATGTTATCAATAGGAAGTTGGTCAAACTCAGCGATGCATTATTCGTAGAAATCAAAAATAACAATCTAGCAGACAGACGGTTTTGATCCTGATGCGTTTTGCAGTACTCTGATTTTCAAATGCGCTATGAGATTTGAGAAGTTGCTGCTAATTGAAAGGGCTCTTGCGATGTTGCTGGAGCACGTCTTACAAACGGCGCATCTCTGATCTGTCTCAGAGATGGTGTAAAACTCCTTCACTGCTATTATTTTCTTTCATGTTTGAAAGTTGAAAAGAACAGTTTGAAACTGATGATTCCTTTTTCCTAAATGAAAACATCCTCTCTGAAAGAGCTGATTTGCTGATTGGCCAATGAAGATAAAGACACATCCTTTGTCTTTCTTTACAGTCACACGTTTGTGCTCTTATCAACATCGATGAAAAAATAATTCACGTGAATTCACTGCATATTTTAACCTCTTGTTCTCATTACATTTCAAACAGGTAACAATGAGTGATCAGTCTGTCATTGAAGGACAGGAAGTCACCATGTCTGTCCGGATCAGTGGACAGCCTAAACCCATGCTGTACTGGTAAGTCTTCTCTGTTTTAAAGTCTGCCAGGCTTTTCTCACAAAAAGAGACTGAAGAGCCTCTCCCTGCATAACAAACCTTGAGCGAAGCTTCTACGCTTCACCTCACAGTTTGTCTTTGAGCATGCTGCTTGATTTCATCCGTTAAAGGAAGTGGAAGCTCAGTGTTTACTGCCTAACAATCTCCTGGCTGACAAAAAGAGTCTTAATAGGGAAAAGTGAAGAATGGCATGCTCTCCCTGTTTACCAGGGAGCTGCTCAGTGCCCAGAAACACAAATGTCTGCCTAGACTAATGAGCTCTTAGATAACATTCTGCAGTGTTGAGGCCATCCAACACAGAGCCTGCTATTTTTGGAGCTTCTTCACAACAGGCAGGTCCTTAAGTGTTTGTAGCATCTCCTCTATGGGATGTTTTATTAGCCAGTTGTTCTGTATTTCTATTAGAGTAAAAATAGCTGCATAAAATGGTTTAAAATGATATGTGATAGTGTTTATTATTTCATGTAGTTCTGAAAGTCAAAAATCTTGAAAAGACGAGGTTTGATGTCTGTTGCTCTTCTTTTTGAAGTCAACCCCGCATACGTCATTCTGTGGCTGTAAATGTTCACAAGCTCACCCCTGCTGGATTTATCTACAGCCCAAAGCTCCTAAAAATGGTCTGTTTACTCTTGCATGAATAATGTAAACCTATCACCACAGCAGAATTCACTGAGTTTTCTTCAATTTAAAAATCAACCCCAGAATAAGTGATGTTCAGTGGTTGATACTTTCAGAAGAAACAGCTGAACTTCAAAGTTTTCACACACAACTTCTCAGGTTCAGCTACTTCTTCGCTGCCCCAGTACATTTACACATGCAAACCCTGCTCTAATCTGTTAAGGACTGGAACTATTTTGAGGTGGTAACCTCAGTTTATAGACGATGAAGCCAATATGGAAGCTGCAGTTTCTTTAGCATCCTTTTGAGGTTGGCCTCCACATTAAGATGCCAGTCCCTCCAGGAAGTTGTGATGTAGCGATCGCAACAATTAATGCAAATTCAATCAATCCCTGTGAATTCTGACCTTGCAATTTTGTCCAATCAATTGCAGCCATATCCAACAAAAATGCCTCAGATTTACCAACAAATATTGCAGCCAAGGACCATGAAAGGAAATAATGTTGCATGTAACTGTTTTTCAACATTGTGAAGGAACACAGATGAAAATCATCTGTTGGCAAACACTTTTCTACCACAAAACACACAAAAACACACGAGGAGAATGAGTGAAGGACAACATACGAGACAGAACACAGAGACAGAGGCTGCATACAGTTTGACTGAAACAAACGGGCTGTGTGAGTGTGGATCGGGGCAGGTTTGGGATGGGATGCAAGGTGTGTGTGTATGTGTGTATTAATGAAGGGTTTTTTGGAGGGGGGATTTTTTTTTAAAATCTTCATACTAAATATGCTTTTGAATGTGTAACGATATTAGATGAAGAGCGTGTGTGTGAGAGAGAAACAGAGAGAGAGAGAGAGAGAGAGAGAGAGAGGTCACTGAGTGACAATTAACTTAAAACACTCAATGCTGTTTTGTTCTCACTGGATCAAGTTGCCTTTGATTTCACATGAATTGTGTATTTACTAAAATAAAATTCCAACTAGTTTTGCAGTTTTATTGCAAAAAAAAATCATAAACATTGCAGCATGCATAGTAATTTTTTCAAAAAGCTGTTAAAAAATTCAGTGATTTTAGCCTGCAAAAAAAAGTCCACAAAATCCTGGAGGGACTGAGATGCAAATTTACAGAAAAATGTTGTAGTTCCAGGTATTAAAAGATAGAAATGCTGCTTAAATTGCTTGAAGTGAGTCAATGTAGTGTTCAATGAACTGTTGTGTTGCAACTCATCTGCTGTCATGATGTCAAGGCTACTGGTGCATAATTAGCCAATGCCAAGTTTGTAGGACACCTCAGCATTTGTCTCCACCTCTTTATTGGAAGTTCTTTTTAGTCATCATTTCTAATATCTTGGCTTCATTATACCTCCTCTACAACCAACTTTTGAAACCAGTGAGACTAAGTAGATTTTAAACACAGTATGTTGTCTTTCCAAGTCAGAAATAGCAGCAGTATCCTGTCAGACTTTCAAAATAAAGCGCTCAAATTGGTACACA
Organism: Labroides dimidiatus; assembly: GCA_030710495.1. NCBI lineage: Eukaryota > Metazoa > Chordata > Actinopteri > Labriformes > Labridae > Labroides > Labroides dimidiatus. Next base: position 21,126,173 of record CM061160.1, read on the forward strand.
TGCATACAAACATGAACATTGAGTGCAACTTTCAAATCAAATTCATTTAAAACTTAAATTGTATCATACATTTAATGTAAAAGCTGTTGTATTATTTTGAGTACTAAATTTAAATTTTAACATGGTCAGGGATCATGATAAACCCTGCAGCGCTGCTGAGAGTACAGGAAGTAAAACCTACACTGAAAAATAAAACCCCAAAAAATATAAAGTAAAAAATAAAAATAAACCAATTCAATGTCTTTTCCACATTTGAACAGCAGTTTGATTTGAATCAAGAGTGACGGCCTCAGCAGAGACGATGCGCTGTGTTGACTAACTCATCGTAGGTGTCGGTCTTTTTATGGGATTTTTTGACATTAAGAGAAATGCAGAATATTGTCAGCCTTATCTTTTAATATAGGAGAGGAGAACAGGCTGAATCACCCAGGCAGGTTCTGTCACTGTTAGTCATGGCTCTCCAGAGACAATAGCAGAGAAGAAAAGGCTAAACATAACACTGGCAGCCCTGGATAATGTATCCCACCCCCATCTCCTACCTACTAACCAGAGGAGAGCTTGTAGCTGAAAAAGTGTGCTTGGTCATCCTTTATTGCATAAATATAATAAACCCTGAGTGGTGTACGAGTGATTCATCACTTGTTTTAAAGCATTGCAATAATTCTTCTCTTTTGTAGGTTGAGGGACAGGGTTACTGTGAAATCAGGCCCACGTCACATCGTCCGGGAGGCAGAAGAAGGCACTTTTGAAATGACCATCAAGTCAGCGGTAAAATCAGACTCTGGGATTTACACCTGCAAAATTATCAATGAGTATGGGACAAAGCAGTGTGAAGGCATGCTGGAAGTAAAAGGTAGGCTTCTTTAAAATGCCGCTTTCTTGAAATCATAATTTGATTCTTCTTTCTGTGATTGAAAACAGACTGATTACGATTACATTTGGCGAGAGGACTTTGAACCATGCGCCACTGCTTCATTCATTAATAAGCATACACATTTATACTATAACTCCAAGTTCTTAAGAAGATTCGTAATGACCCGAGACTAGTTCACAACACATGCCCAGGTGTCACTTAACAGCACTCTTCAGGAAATGTCCTGTATTTAAACTCAGCTCCACCAGTTGAGCCGGGTCTGGCTGTGATCCGACCGGTCAGAGACATCACAGCCAAGGCCGGAGAGACCGTTCTGTTTGAGTGTCATGTCATCGGACCAAAGGACACTGACGTGGACTGGCTGGCTGATGGGAAACTGATCCAGCCAGCGTTGCTCAACTGTAAGATGCACTTTGATGGAAAAAAGTGTCGTCTGCTGCTCAACTCGGTGCATGAGGATGACAGTGGGACGTACATGTGTAAGCTTAGCACGGCAAAAGGTATGTCTTGAGATTCCAGTGAAACTAATTATTATTATTTATAATATTTAGTAGAAAGAACATATATTTCCATTCCCCTGGCTTATGTTTGTTTTTACACATTGACTCTTCAGAGGAAGTTACATCCTGTGGCAAACTCAAAGTCCTTCCATCAATTGAGCCTCTCTTCACTCGCAAGCTGGACGTTCTGGAAGTGATCGAGGGACGTAACGCTCGATTCGACTGCAAAGTCAGCGGAACGCCTGCTCCTAAAGTCATCTGGAGTCACTTTGGTAGGATTTTGATGCACATAACGTGCCAAAAAAAGAGAAAACGCTTCATTTTAAATGTTTGAAGGAGGTGTTCACACATCCATTTTACTCATGGAGGATGAACGTTCACATTAACCTGCTGCTCGTTTCAGATCCTTTTCCAAACTGCTGTAAACCAGAATGTCTCTGCTTTTATAAAATGTGACGTGTTAACACAGAATCTTGTTTTCCCTACAGACCATCCGCTCACTGAAAGTGAAGAAATTCGTATTCTTCAGGAAGGCGGCCGGCATTCTCTCATCATTTCCCATGTGACCAATGAGGATGAAGGTTTCTACACGGTCATAGCCCGTAACCCACATGGTGAGGCGGAGAGCTCTGCAGAACTTTACATACAAGAACCTCGGCCAGCCATCTCCTCACAGATGTAAGAGCGTGGTTTTCATCAGATCACTGAGCAAATGGATGTGTGTTTATAGACTTCAGAGTTGATACTCTGATGTTTTTTGTCTTTCCTTCCCATTCAGGGCCAAACTGGAGAAGATGCCGTCAATCCCTGAGGAGCCAGAGGTCCCAGAGAATGAAGTGGAGCGGTTCACAATGCCAGACTTCATTAAACCTCTTTACGACCTGGATGTGATAGAGGGGAAGGAGGCTGTGCTCAAATGTAAAGTGGCTGGTTTGCCGTATCCCACCATCGTCTGGTTCCACAACGGCAAAAGGATTGAGAGCACAGAGGATAGAAAGATGACGCAGTGTGAGTGTTTGGATTAGCTTTCACTAAATGCTCAGGCCTGTCAAAGTACTCAAACTAAACTTTAAGTTAACATTTTAACTCCGTCAAATTCACACTGACAGGCTGGTTGACCTGGTTCACCTTTTATCACTTTTTCCTTTTGCAGTCCGTGACGTGCACAGCCTGGTGATCCGTTCTGTGTGCCACGCCCACGGTGGAGTCTACAAGAGTGTCATCTCAAACAAGATTGGAAAAGCTACCTGCTATGCTCACCTCTACGTCACAGGTGACTCATGAACTGCAGCAACTTTTGTATTGGTGGAAACGAGAGGGCTGACGAGTATACTCGGTCATAGTGGGCTCAGGGTTAGTTGTAGTTAAGAATAGTCGGTCAGAGCATGCTGGGACACAGCAGTGACAGGTCAGAGAAAATTATCAACCTCTCATTTCACTGTAATTATTTTCAGATATCCTCCCTGACCCTCCTGATGGGACTCCAGTGATTGAGTCCATTACTGGTAAAACCATCATCCTGAGCTGGAAGAAACCAAGAAGACTGGACCCTTCAATTGGTATGGTTGAACACATTAAACATAAATTAAAATGTGAAAGAATTTATCTTGGGGAAAAAGGCGCCAAACATGAATCTGAAGCTTACAGTGTTTTCTGTATTGAACCATTTTCCTTTTAGATCCCAGCTCCCTGATGTACGCCATCCAACAACAAGCCCTGGGCTCCATCCAGTGGACCATAATAGCCTCTGGCCTGAAGGAGACCATCTACACCATCACAACCCTCTCCAAAAATGTGCGCTATGCCTTCAGGGTCCTGACCATCACTTCCAAAGCCTTCAGCAAGCCCTCACCTGCCACTGATCCAGTGCAGCTCCTGGACAGAGGTTCATTCTCTGCTCTTTCATCCCTCATCATCAGTGTTTAGTCACGGTGTACTGAAGTGATCTTTTTCTTGTAGGTGTCTATCTTCAGGAGGCGCCCGTCATTGTTGATAAACCAGAAATTGTGTATGTGATTGAAAACCAGTCAGTCACCATCACTGTAACCCTGAACCACGTCAATGCTGCTGTCATCTGGAAAAGGTATCTGCATTGTGTTTGTCAAGGTTTTAGTTATGACTCTTTCTCTTGTGTCATTAAATCTGAGGCTCAGTGAGGTCAGCTGCCACTGCTGGCTTTATCAAAACACGATGAAGAGATTAAAAAAAAAAAAAAAAGATTTAAACTGTGTAAAGCAAATTCAGCAATTTTCTTCTAAATACATTTAGGATTTAATTGTGGAGCTATATTTTGCAAACTGTTTCAAATTTCTGTGTTCAGGATTTAATGGGCGGGTCGGAAATCATAGCTGCATTATGTCACTGAGCCATAATTAGCATAACCCCGCCCCCCGCTGCTGAAGCAGTATAAATACATTCAGCACATTAGCTTTAGTGGTTTTCCCACTCGCTCTCGAGTCTCAGATAGTATCTGTGAGAAAGCATCTGTGTATGGAAAGCAGCTGTATTTGGCTAAACTATAACGTTATTAGTCGGTAATCCATGTTGCTAAATTTCATAAATGGGAAAAATAAATGAGCATTATGATGGAGACTGTGAGGAACGAGGCTGAGCACTATCAAAGGGCTTTCACACTGTCAAGGCTCCGTGCCAGTTCTAGTTCTGGAACCCAATTTTGTGTTCGGACCAGACAAAAAACTGGTTCAGGACCTGGAAAGTTGGTTCCCAGCTGGGACCCAAAAAAGATGGTTCCAGCTGAGAACCGTGACATCATTAGTGGAGTGTCAAATTCTGTGTAGATAAAATGAGCAGGAAGTTGAGGTAGCGCCCTGCCACGTTTGCCCTGCTTAAACTGGTATGAACACAGGCTGGTTCGCTGGAAAGCACTAAGGTTCTGGGAATCCTGAACGGAACCAGTTCCAGAGCCAGAACCATTCCAGTGTGAAAGCCCTCTCAGTGTCTGAGTCAGTTTCTGGCTCTGATGGCTCAAACAGGTAGGGCTGGATCCATCCAATAATGCTGCTCGCGCTAGCTTCCATTGTTACTGTAGGGAACGTCCTTGTTCAGTACAAGGAGTTGGCTCCTCTTCCCCATGTGAGTGTGGCTAAGCGCCTCTAACTGACACGCCTCCAGCGTTTAACAGCAAAGAAAAGTGCTTTTTTTTTTCAATGATTTTGAGACTTATTTATATCATTCGCAATTTTTTTAAATCTTTCAAATTTGGCTGAGTGATCAATGACAATGTTTCTGTGGCGGGACAAACTCTTAACACAAATTTATTTCTGCTTTACACAGACTTGAATCAAATCATGTTGTCTTATTATTAGATCATGACTATAGTAGTGTAAACAGAAATATGGAGCTGGTGCTTCAACAGATGTACACAGAGGTTAATGACACATTGTAACAGAGGGTAACAAAGCTGAATGACCGACCAGCGTAAATATGTATGACAGTGCATACAAGCAGCTGTTTAAATCCAAGGGATCAACACAGATTCCAAACCAGTGAAGTCATTTTACAGTGTCCTGAATTACACTCCAGCAGCAGCCAAAAGTGCACAGTCATCCTCTGTCTGCTTCTCTCCTATTGATTCTACATCTAACCTGGTTTGAAATCAAAACTTTTCAACAGGCGAGGAGTGGTACTGTCCAGTAAACCAGGTGTGTGTGAGATGACGATGCCGGACGATGACCAGCACACGCTGAAGCTGCTTAAAGTGAAGAGTTCTGATATTGGAGAGATGACATTTGTGGCATCCAACAAACATGGCAGCGACAGCTGTACCTTTAATGTAGAGATAGCAGGTAGGAAATGGAAAAATGAACCCATCCATTACGCCGTCCAGAGATCATTTAGCTTTGATCTTTACTCGTGTAACTGTCTCCACAGCTCCACCCACGTTTGAGACCATCATGGAAGACTTGGATGTTAGTTCTGGAGAGACACCTCGCTTTGCTGTGGTTGTGGAGGGCAAACCCATTCCTGACATCCTCTGGTTCAAGGTGGTTTTCTATCATAGTGTTTCAACTTTAAGGAATTAACAAGACTTCACTTCCTCTTAGCTGAACTTTATGATGGAATTTACCCAAATGTTTTTATTTCTGTTAAAGGTCTTTAAAGTGTATTTGTTGACACTCACAGTATTTGCTTTCAGAATGATATCCTGCTGTCGGAGAGCAGTCATTACACATTTGTGTATGATGATAATGAATGTTCACTGGTGGTCCTAAACGCTCGTCCAGAGGACTCTGGAGTTTACACCTGCACTGCAAGGAACTTGGCAGGATCTGTGTCCTGTAAAGCTGAACTCACTATTCATGAAGGTAAGATGTGTGTTAATAAGATGCATTAAAAGGGAGACAAAACAATCATTTACCCGTCATTTTATATAATGTAGATTTTGACTAATAAAACTGGTTCCTATAGCGAAAACTAAGGCGGACACATTAGACGATGAGGAGACTATTCTCAGGAAAATGCGCCGGCTGACTGACTACTATGACATCCACAAGGAAATTGGAAGGTTAGTTCCAGAAAAAAACCCTATATGGGAATGTATTTTCAGTTATTTCTGTCCTAAAAGTTATATAACTGTCAAAACGATGGTACAATTTTAATTCCCCTTCTGTTTCTTTCTTCAGAGGTGCATTTTCCTATGTGAAACGTGTAACCCAGAAGGTAGGCAAAATGGAGTATGCTGCAAAGTTTATCTCCACCCGGGCCAAGAAGAAGGTGTCTGCGCTGAGAGAAATGAATCTGCTTTCCAAGCTAGACCACGAGAGAGTCCTTTATTTTCACGATGCCTTTGAGAAAAAGAACGCAGCCATCATCATCACTGAGCTGTATCCTTTTTAAAATACAGAGAACTCTGATGCAGGCAAGGAGAGATGGTGAAAGTGTTATCGTATGCAAAGAGGGCTTGATTATTCTTTTTTTTTACTGTAACTATTGTTTTGTTATGTGCACACTGCTGCTGTTTACAAGCAAGAAGCAATTATTGCACATTGAGCCTCAATTCCCACAGAGGACAGCCTTAATTACTTTAAAGATGCCACGAGGAGCTGCTGGACAGATTTACAAGGAAATCTTCTATAATGGAGTCGGATGTAAGTCCTGTTTGTTATGACGACACAGCACATCTTCTGCTGAAAGCTGGGGTAGGCGACTTTGGAGGAAGCAGCTGGATTTTAAAAGTAACTTCTCTGCAGAAAACCTGAGCCTGTCTCCTAAGGTGCACTGCCTTGATGCTGCGAGAGGAAATATAATAATTACAGTAGTTTTATGACAGGCCTCCAACAGTGACTGAGTCTGTGAACTCTGAAGCCCCATTTCCACCAAGCAGTCCGGTATGGATCAGTACAGTTTGGTACGGATCACTAAATCCTGGTCCCGTGTCCACAGCCAATCATGCCGATCTTGGTAGACGGCGTGTAAGCCAGATGCTGATAGCCACATCAGCTACTTATTAGCATGACGACAGCGCACGACACTGTTTACCCCACTGATAAACAACGTTGGGCAAATTGCTTTTAAAAAGTAATTAGTTATATTTACTCTTATTTTGCTACTTATTTTTAACGCTGTTATTCCCAACGCTGCTAATGAATCCAACAAAAAAGAAAACGTGATAGTAAACAAAGAGCAATGATGGAAAACATCCCATAATTCATCTTCTTTGTGATTGGCATGTGGCATGTGTGAAAGTTATCTTCAGGAAGGCGACTGGAGATTTAAACATGGCTGGGTTATGTGTTGGTCTTTATTACCACTGTCGTACAGGAAGTGATGTTTCTTTCCACCAATCAACTGACTGCAGTGTTTCTAGCTCCACTTTCTGGGATTGGATAGGTATGTCCTTCAGGTATGTCGACAGAAGGGTATCAAAAAGTGGGATGATCCTGGTCGGTAATTTGGGGACCTGTCCTGCTTTTAGTCAAAGGAAACACCACAAAATGTGTGCCGTACTGAGACAAACCAAACTGAACTGCTTGGTGGAAACAGGGCTTTAGTGTCTGGATGTAAAGCGAAATCCAGCTGATCATTTAAATGGTTCTGAAATGATTTGCCTACCCTGGCTTTATGTTTGTGAAACACGTGCCTACAGTGTATTTATTCATTTTTAAGAACAGCTATACTAATATGTTTGTTTTCTGGCCACACCAGGTGCGCTCATGTATAAGACAACTGCTTGAGGGACTGGACTACCTTCATCATCTTAACATCATCCACCTGGACATTAAGGTAGATTACATGGATTTTTTTTTTGTTTTGTTTTGTCTTTTGCAATTTTATTCCCATTTTTGAACAGGATTCTTATTTTTTCTTATTCTCTCCTCAGCCTGATAATATCCTCATGGCCGACCCCCATGGGGATCAGATCAGAATCTGTGATTTCGGCAACGCACTGGAAGTAACACCTGATGAAGCTCAGTATTGTAAATACGGGACTCCAGAATTTGTTGCACCAGAAATTGTAAATCAGACTCCAGTGTCAAAAGCATCAGACATCTGGTAAAGTAACTCTTGGATTTAAAAGAAAACACTGTTTTGTTTGACCGACTCACCACTGTTATCTAATCCCTTCTTTATATTTCTAGGTCAGTTGGAGTTATTACATATCTGTGGTGAGACCATTTTTTTTATATTACTTCTATTAATTTGTCAGTGTTATTTCCTGTACCCTTATTTGTATTTGCGTCAGTAAATGTTTGTGTTGTTGTCTGTTTTCAGTCTGACAGGAGTGTCTCCCTTTGCTGGAGAGAATGACCGCAGCTCCGTACTGAACATCAGGAACTATAATGTGGCCTTCGAGGAAAACATGTTTGCTGATCTTTGCAGAGAGGCCAAAGGGTTCATTATAAAGCTGCTGGTGGCAGACAGGCTGTGAGTCACAAAACAAGAGTCATTATTTTCACAAAATATATAAACTTAAATTTCTCTGTCAGAAAGTGGAGCTCTGCATGAAAATACAAAATAAATTAAACTAGTTATACTGTTTACATGCATCAAATTCAAAATGAGTGAATATTTGCTAAAAAAAAAAAAAAACTAATTTTATCAGTTTAAACGATAAATATCTTGTCTTTGTAGTGTATTCAGTTGAATATAGGTTAAACAGGATTTGCAAATCATTGTGTTCTGTTTTTATATACGTTTTACACAATGTCCCAACTTCATTGGAATTAGGGTTGAAGATTGTGTTTCAAAAGCCTTGGTTGTATCTCTAACAGTACCCTTGCATAAAGCAAACATTGTTACTTAATGTGTATAAACCTGCAAAAAGCCACAAATACCAATGAGATTGCGATATACTTTTTTCTTTTTAATTCAAGTTTCATTCACGTGATCCTCACGTTTAATTTAAAATTTCTGAAGGTTGCTGTAGTATTCACCTGCTTTCATATTTCCTTTTTATTTATTTCACATGTGGATATTTTGACACATCTCTATTTTTTTCACCAAATAGAGGAAATGTCCTTTTATGTCCAGTATATAAATATGTTATTGTTTGAGGGTTTTTTGTCGGAGATATCAAATTTAGATGGTCCGTCTGTTTGATTCAATTTTTAATTACTTCTACAGCTCACATACTGCCGCTACTCCACCTGTGCTTTGACATTTCAGATAACTGCGTGTGCACTTTATTAAACTAGATGATTAAAGAGGGGAAAAAAAAGCCTGAAAACATGAATATGCTGTTTGTTATCTTTCTTTAGGAGACCTGATACTCAGGAATGTCTCAGACACCCCTGGTTCAAGGTAAGCCAGCATTCTTCTGCAGTGGATACTACCTGACAGTTTTTACCAGGTCTCATCCTTGATTTAATGTGTTTTGTGTCATGTTTTATTCATTATTCAGACACTCAACAAGGGGAAGGCTATAAGCACAGAGGCCCTTAAAAAGTTTGTGTCTCGCAGAAAATGGCAGGTGAGGAATTCTTTACTTTAAATTCTTCTTTTTAGTGCATGTAAATAGTTTGATATGTCTGGATCTGTTAATGTGTAAATATGTTCTCTTTTACAGCGTTCACTAATCAGCTACAAATCAAAAATGGTCATGAGGTCGATACCAGAGTTGCTGAATGATTCGTCCAGTCATATATCCATTGCAGTTCCCAGGCACCTTAAAGAAGGCTCACCTTTACCATCATCATCTTCAGATTCTGATGAAGACCTCGATGAACTGCCTTTTATTCCAATGCCTCTCAACATGGAGTTTTCTGGATCCAGGATGTCACTGAACGACATCCTGACTAATGAGCAGGAAACAGGAAAACAAGATGGCACAAGTAAACGATCTGGGTCTGTTCAAACTCAGGAGGCAATGGAGTGTGAAATGAAACAAATGGATAAAGACGGGGCCGATGTAACACTTAAAGGACGCCATCGCAAAAGGTCATCACCAGACAACGACAGGGGCTCCTCAGATGAAGAGACGCCCGCTGAATTGCCGCAGAAGTCAGAGATGAGGAAACCCTTGAGAAGGGGCTCAAGCATGGAGTCGGACAAACCAGAGGGTGGACGAAGGAGAGGGGAGCTGAGGCGAGGGGGCTCAGCTGACAGTGCACTGCTGCTCCGGATCACACCTGATGATGGCGCTACAGAAGGAAACCAAGAGGAAGGCAGGAGAGTTTTGAAGAAAGCTGTCTCCATGGAACTGCCAAGGAGGAGCACCAGCCCAGGAACTGTGAAGATGAGTCAAGAGGACTACGCTCTTAAACTGGAGCTGATGAGACAGCGTCTTCTTCGTGGTGGATCTGCGGACAACAAGATGAGTGGACTGAGAGGACCTCTGTTGGAAACATTAGGGATGGGTGATGAAAAACGAGCAATATCCTCAGATCGTTACCCCCGTACTGCCCGTTTGGGCCCACCCCCACTCACTAGAGCTGCTTCCAGTGATTCTGCGAGAGATGAAATTTCCAAACCCAAAATTTTACGCAAAACTGCGTCTTTCAGTCAAGGAGATTCAGAGCCGATAGCTTTACACCGTCGGTCAGGGGCTCCCTTAGAGATTCCTTTGGCACAGGTTGAAGAGAGAAAGCTGAAAGAGGCTATATCTATGTCAGCTCTCACTGATCAAAGCAAGTTTGATTCCCGTCCTGTGACTCCCAGGGACCCTTCCCCAAAACCACCAACACCAGAGTCTGTTTTGCAAGACAGTCCAACCAAAACTGAAAGTGAGGAATCATTCATGGACAAAGAGATGAAGCCTGATGAAAGTATGAATGAAAAGATGGATGGGCTAACTACAGATAGTAATTTTGATGAAAGATCAAGTACAAGTGGCTTTTCAGAGAAGGACATGAGCATATCAGAAGAACCGATGATTGAATCAGAGTTTACAGGCCAGAGGATTCCCACACCTCCTCTTGTGGCTGAAAGCTCTAAACTAGAAGAAAAAATGGAGGAAGAGGAGAAAGGAAAAGAGCAAGAAGAAAAAGAAGAGATTATGGAAGAGGAAAGACCTGCCACCCCTGCTGAAATACATGTAAAGGAAAATGATGAAGTGTCTGAAATGAAGGTAGAAGAAGAAGTGAACATGTCACCACAGTCTTCTGATATGATCATAAGTACAAGCTCAGTGGTGAGACCAACCCAAGAACCACTTTACCCCCCAACAAATGTTGTATCCACCTATGTTCCACCCTCACTTCCTGCTCGAGTTGTTCTCCCAGATGGAAGGACGTCGGCATATGCCAGTATCATGCAGACCATCATGGTCCCGGCACTTCAACCTCTGAATGAGCAACCTTTAGGCCCATCCACGCCTGTAGCTGTGCAAGAGGCCTCATCATCACCAGTATCAACCGAAGCATCTTTACACCCATCTGCACCCACTGGCATGTCCTCTGCTTCGCCCAGTTCACTGAAGCCAGTCATCATCTCAACAACTGAGCACCCTGCTGTATATTCACGTGTGGCCTCACCAGAAATGATCACAAAAGAGCCCAGTCCACCAAAAACTATCACACATTCCTCATCACAACAAGAGCTCTCAGCAGGAATGGACTTTGCAGACATTACGTCTGAGGAGGTCTTTGAGTCCCGCTTCAAAAAGCGTGAGTCTTCCCTCTCAAGAAGCTTGAAATTCCTGTCACGGTCAAAAACTGATGAGAAATCACAAGTGACTTCATCAGACCCCACGGAGTCAGGGGAGGAGATATACAGACCTGGGCCAGTTGGTGCACCATTGGAATTCACACCAAGGAGACTTGAAGAGAAGTCAAAGTCAGTCCAGGACCTTCGTGAAGCTCAAAAGGACCAAGGCTTTATGAGAAGACTATCCTTGCGGCTGAAGAGAACTCCATCTACTGAGCGCAAGGAGGAACAGACCAAAGAAGATGATTCAGTCAACTCGAGACGAAGGCTTTCTTGGACTCTTGGCCGGAGAGGATCACAGGAAAAGAAGGAAGTAGAGATGGCACGCATGGATGGTGGAGGTGAATCATTGGAAGAACAAGATGAAAAGGATCTTAAAAAGCCGAATCAATCGCCAGTCTTGGCAATGCGAAGGAAAATAGAATCCACAGTGGCTGGAATCTCGACCAGAATCCGCAGCTACTCAGAGGAAAGACGAGCATCAGAGGACAAGGAGACCAAGAGGACACCTATTCTGTCCATGCTTCGTCGTGCCACATCAGAGAGCCGTGCTCCCAAGGTGGCCAGTGTTCCTCAGAACCAGCTGGCAGCTCAGACCAGTAATGGCGCCTCAACGGAGTCTCTAGACTCCATGTCCAGCCTAAAGTCAGACAAAGGTATAAAGCAATTACTTAAATGATACTTGTGAAGTACTTAAGAGATCTTTCAATTGAATAGAGGATGATTGAGTTAATCTTTTCTCTTTGGTAAGGTATGGAGGTTGAGCGTAGATCCCGCTGGGACCGATGGGGCCTGACCAGAGGGAGGAGAGACAAGACAGTCTCACAGCCGGACATACCAACGGCAATCTCCAGGGACAATAGTTCCATACGCTCACGCCAGTATTCCAAACTGGCTTCAGGTAAGTGACCAAGAGTGCTCATGAAGAGACTTTGTTTATGTTTGAAAATCTGTAGAGAGATTTTTCTTTTCCCCGTAGAATTAGTACTTTTACCCCTAACGGCTAAAATACACCAGATGCATCTCTGGTCCGGCTCCACTCCATCATGGCACTGGATCAGATAGGTTTCTGCTGAAGTCAATGTGTCGACTTACACTGGATTCACTCCATTACGGTCCAGCTACGGGCCTGGTCCGGCAGGTCCTATTTTAGCCTGATGCCAGAGCAGTGACACATCAATTCAGAGTAGATAAGATCGAGCAGGACAGGTTCTTTTTAGGCAGTTTCCATGCACTACTTCCTGAGACTTTCAAAATAAAACAAACCATGTCAAAACCAGATCGTATTTAGCTTAACTAAAACAACAAAATGTCAAAATGAGCAGAGCCAGGCCAGGAGTTAACAGGTTTGAGGTTTTACAGCACAACATGAATGAAGAAAGGTTTATTAATGGAAAGGGAGGCATGTGAACTCCTCAGTCTGTGACTCCAGCTGTCTGTCAGTCATGCAGCTTGCCAAGCTGAACACGCAGCTGGTGTGAGTTGACAAACGCAGTCAACACGCAACGGAGCAGAGCCAGACCATAGATGCATCTGGTGCATTTGAGTCGTAACCTTCCTAACACAAGCCACCAGGGGTGTAAAAATGTACTAATTGTAATTATCCCTGGATTGCATTTGATTGAATTATTCTGTATTTAAGGACTCATCCATGAAACAGATCTTAAGCAACAGATTGCGCTGCAAAGGAAAGATGCACACTCTTACTAGTAATTAGATCTTTGCAGCTATGCGTAGCCAGCCGGCTGCTGGCTGCACCTTTGTATTTATTAATATAAGGGATGTTCAGTTCTTCATTATCTAACTCTTGGTGGTAAAATGAAAGAAAAGAAAGAATCTTTTTGTTTTAAGATACCCTTCTCCATAATTTATTGACTGACTGTAACATCAGTAAACCAATAGCATTTGATTGCTTCATGAGTATCCATGTAAGCCTGGATCTGTATATATAAATATATTCATCTCTGCACAAAAAACAGCAAAAAATAGCAGGTACAGTGTGTGGGCAGACATAAAAACCTGGATGTTGTCCAGAAAAAAGTTCCATGAGCCCAGTGATGGTAATAAGCATCACTAGATAACTGGATTTGTGGTTTTTACTTTGAAACATCATCATGTTCTGTTTTTTTTGGTTCCAGATTTCCCTCCTGTGTTCCACATCAAGCTGAGAGATCATGTCCTGTTGGAGGGAGACCCAGTCACGCTCAGCTGTCTGCCAGCAGGTAGCCCTCATCCAAACATCACCTGGATGAAAGGTAAGGACCTCTCATGAAAACACTTCTCACAGGTAGATCCTCTGTGTCACTCCTCTTGACAGTAACAGTCATGTACGTGATAACACCTGGGTGCATGAGTGCAGGCGTATGCTGATGCTTTATATTGCATCACGCTACATCCTAATAAGCGGTACCATGGCAACAGAAGCTTCATACAGTGATTGAAATAGCGAAGGAGATTCAAACATTTGTGTCTGATTCCTCTCTGATCAGTCATAGGCCTAAAAGAGAGCACAGTACCCCCTCTTTAAAGGACTTCACCCCTTTCATTTATCATCATCAATCTAAATTTAAACACGCATGAATGACTATTCTGGTATGTTCTAATGTGCTTCCTCAGATAAGAAGCCGATGCAGATTGATGCCAGGATGAACATGATCGCCTGTCCTGATGGTCGGCAGCTGCTGATGATCATGCAGACGACGAAGAAAGATGCCGGAGTTTACGAATGTGTTGCTACAAACCCCCTGGCTGCTGTGTCCAGCTCTTGCACGATATCTCTGGCTCGTAAGAACTGAGACGTGTATTATTTCTCTATCAGTATGTGATGGGTGGTAAAACCTGTTAGCCCTGCATACAGTGTACTACAGTATACTGAATAGCATACAGTATATACAATAACAAATGCCTTCAAAGTGTACCAAAGAAGAAACTGGAGGGAATGAAAGAGCTTCAGGAAATTCAGTAAAACTGGATGTATTTGTTTCTGCAGGTCTGCCCAATCGTCCCGGCACCCCTGAAATACCTCAGAAGTACAACAATACAGCCTTGGTACTGTGGAGGCCCTCGGACACCCTGGCCCCCTGCACATACTCTCTGGAGAGGAAAACAGAGGGTCAGTTTACAACACACCAAATCACATCAAACAAAGCTATTAACAAAATCAATGTCAGTGAAATTTAAACCCTTGAGATAACATCGATGATTAAAAAACACTCATAAGGCTGGTACTGTAGGAAAAATGAGATGGAAAAGATGAAACTGTGAGTTAAAGACAAACAAGACTCAACTTCCTGAAACATACACAGTTACATTTGTACAAACACTCAAACAGATGGAAGGAGAATCAGATATAACCACCCTCTAAAAGGCCTCCAGGAGTCTGAGGCTTGCAGGTTAGATTGTGGTTGACCCTTTCTAGTCCAGTCACAGGCCAGAGGCTGCGGTTAATTAAGACCAAAACCCTCACCACAAGAACAGCTTCTTCCTCTCTGCTGCAGCCTCAAGAACCAGGCTCCAGATTCACCCTCACCCCATGTCAGCCAGCAGTTCTCATAACTCAGTCAGTCATTATTTAGAGCAAGGGTGGGCGATTATTTTTGAGGGGATTGACGTGATCTTAATTCTGCTCAAAATCAACTTTTTTCCCACATACACATCTAGCTGCTATACTGATAACCAGAGGAATAAGGATATTCAGTAAATATGTGAAATTGTTATGTAAGTCAAATAGGAAAATACTCTGAGAGAAGTAATAAACAGGAAAAAACAATCATAGTATTAGTGTTTCATTTCATTTTTAGCTTGTTAGCCCCACAAATACTGAAAAAACTTTTCAACAACTTTATACAAAACAATCAAATAAAGAAGAATTTAAATTTTAAATTTGTTTTACCTCTAGTCTGTCTTGGTCTTGAACAAGGGCATTGAAATCTGGCTGAATTTCTGAGGTGGGCTGAGAGGTATCATCAGTGACAGAGAATCTTTGTTTAGATTTGTTGAACATCATCACTTGGTTGTATTGTGTGTGTGGCATACTTTTTCCCCATTTATGTTCTAATTTATGATCAGACTTGTTATATTAATAGTAATTGTAATATTAATTGTTATATTTTATATTGTCTTATCTATGCTTTAACTACTAGATTTTGCATCATCTCACACCTCCCTGCACATACTGTATGCACAGCTCTTCACTGCAATTTTTGCACCCTTTTTTTTTTAAATAATCTGTTTATATGATTTGATATTTTATTACATCTGACATTTTATTTTATTTTGCATTAGGTTCTATAACAGTAGATGTGATGTTGTGATGTAAGTTAACCTGACTCTGTCAGACGCTGATCTTTCTTTACTTCTGCTCCTCAGGTGAAACCAACTGGTTGATCGTGGCTACAGGAGTGGCGGACTGTTATTACAATGTGGTTGACTTACCAGCAGGGGGCGCCTTTAGGTTCAGGGTGGCATGTGTGAATAAAGCTGGCCAAGGCCCCTACAGCAACCTCTCAGAGGTTGTCAGCATGGATGCTTCAGGTAAATGTGATCTATACCCGGATACAGATAGAAGTGTGTAGTTTTGGCTCAAATAGCAATGTGTTACGATGGCCATGTTTTGGTTCTTGTGTGCCATGCTTTGCTTATTTTAAATATCATTTGACATTTTTCAACTTTTGGTCGTTCGTTCATTAGAACCAGCTAAATCCACTGCGACTGTGGTGGTCAAGACTGTCCCAGCAACTACTCCCCCTGTGGTGATGATGTCATCCATGAAGGTGCCTCCCATCAAACCAGCTCCCAGTAAACCCACTACAGCAACAGCAACCACTCCCACAGTGTCAGCTGCAGCTCCTTCTGTGGTTAAGTCTCCTTCTCCAGTGACCATTAAATCCACCGTGCAACCTGTCGTCAAACCCCCTGTTAGCACAGCCCCCCCTGTTCAAGCCCCCCCTGTTCAGGCTCCTGCACAGACACCCACAGTTCCACCAGCCAAAGCTAAAACCACCCTGAGTATCAGTATGAGCAAACCCCAAACCAAACTGGCGGCTCCTCCTGTGGTCCCACCCAAACCTCGAAGTCCTGTGAGTCCGAACCCCACCGTGACCATCAAGCCCCCGTCCCCTGTCCCTGTTATCGGGAAACCTATTTCTTCTGTTCCCATGTACGTGCCGTCTGCAACCTCTCGTGTTACTCCACCATCTCAAACTACTTCTGCTCCAACAACAACCACAACCACCCCTCCAGTCATTCCTGTGACCATCTCGCCGCCTGTGGTGGTGGTGCAGAGCTTATCACCAGTGCAGGGAGGAGAGAGCAGGGGTACCCCATCAGGGAGAATCACACCATCAGGTCGGGTCACACCTTCAGGACGGAGGACGCCGCTGGGCAAGCAAGGAGAGGGATCTTTGCGCCAAGGAGTTCCACAGAAACCTTATACCTTCATGGACGAGAAAGCCAGGTGATGACAACCTTTGTGCTCGTTTATTTATGAACAGCAAGCACCTCACTGGTGAACAGACAGACCCTAAAAGAGCACAGCTAAAAGAAGTCTAAATGCTTATTATTGTTCCGTCTCACACAGGGGTCGGTTTGGTGTGATCCGAGAGTGCCGGGAGAACGCCACAGGGAACCTCTTCATGGCTAAGATTGTTCCATACGAAGCAGACAGCAAGCAGGAGGTGCTGCAAGAATACGACATCCTTAAGTCACTCCATCATGACAGGATCATGGCTCTGCATGAGGCTTACGTCACGCCGCGCTACCTGGTGCTCATCTCCGAGTACTGCAGCGGGAAGGAGCTGCTCTTCAGTCTCATAGACAGGTGAAGACAAACTGCTGCTCTCGATGAATGTTTGTTACTCACCTGTGGGTTAGCGGGAGCTCTGAGCTGTTGTCTGTTTTTCTTCAGGTTCCGTTACTCAGAGGATGACGTGGTGACCTATGTCGTACAGATCCTCCAGGGTCTGGATTATCTCCACACACGACGGATCCTCCATCTAGACATCAAGCCAGAGAATATCATCGTCACTTACATGAATGTCATCAAGATCATTGATTTTGGCAGCGCTCAGACATACAACCCTCTCTTCCTCAAACAGTTCAGCCCTCCTATCGGAACACTGGAGTATATGTGTAAGTGAAAAAACTATACTCCAGGGATGGCATTGGTACATTGAACGTATGATAACGAGGGGCACATCTAAACACAGGATGTCACAAACCGTTTGATGGATGGACGAATGATTTTATCCAAACAAAATACAAAGCAAATCTTACAAATCTGAGTATTCAGAGGAGTAATAACGAACAAATGTTACTTGATTTAAATTATTAATGCATCAATCCATCCAGTATAAAAAAACAACTTAGATTCAGTCCTGTATCTTCTATCCACCTTTTTCTTTAGAAGTATATGAGTGTTGACTTCTGCCTGCGGTTATCAACTTGTGGTTGCTGCCGCCCGCAAGCTAGCTCAAAACAACTTGCGTGAAATCATTAATGCGAGACAGGATAATTTTTTACGAGGACTCCACCTTTCGATTTTTGTTCATTTTGTCGCTTTCTTGCTTTTAAAAGCCGGTTTTTAGAGCGTGTATGACAGCTAGGCTAACATCATCAGCTTTGCGGTTTCCATGGCGACATAAACAGAACATTCAACCGGGAGAGCAAAACTGACAACCGCTATGAACTATGGGGAGTAGTCAGGAAAATCTGCCGGCAATGGTCAGCCATATCCCTCTTATTCACATTGAATCAGGGCTAGTTCACGCCAGCGAGGCGGGCAGAATGACAGGATGAGATTTGATTGGTTTAACAAATTGGATGCCAAACACTAGGATTGGCTGGTGTTTTCTCAGGTTTACTCCTGCTGTAGACAGCAGATATTTTTCACTAGATTTTCAGAACACATCATGATTTGATTGACATCAGGACATAAAGATCATATTAACCAGGGTAACAAAAAGTCTATCTAAATCTGATTACCAACCCTGACTTTAAGTTAATGTTTCAAACAATAAAACTGCGAGTCATATGTGATCTTTTTAAAGTGATGCCAAAACTTTAAGAAACAAAGCAAAAGTGGGTAAAAGTAACGCTTACCTTCTACAGATCTTGCTGGCATCACAAAATTTTGGGGACAGAAGAATCTTTGATAGCAATTGACTTTTTCCATAAGACTCCAAAACGAACTGGGGAGAAAAACAATGGGAGAAATGGTGTATTGATTTAGCCAGGGAGAAAAACCCTCTATGATTGTATAAATAGGTATACATTTGTGTAAAATCATCTTTTAAACGTGTGCTTTCTTGTACAGATTAACCCATGAGCACTTTTTCTGGTGTTCTTCTGTGTACGTAGGTGTCAACAATGCTCCAAAAAAAAAAAAAACAGAAAATAGAATAAAAAGTTAGAAAAGAATTCAAATATAGACAACTATCTTTCTCTTGACAGCTTGTTGATCTGTACTGCAGATCTTCAGTGATACAGATCCTGTTCATATGGACAGTTTATATAACTGTTTTGTCAGTAGGCGTGCACTGGCTGTGAAAATACTGGAAAACTCTGAACTAAAAACTATGTTTTCACACATTTCTCAAAGCAAACCTCACCATCCAGTCTCTACATCTACAGTAACTCAAGCAGAAAGTCGTAAACTCTGGTTTCAGCGCTTCAAAGGCTTTTATGCAGATGTAATTGAAACTCTGTGTAGAATGATGAAGGCTGTGTGTTCCTCCTCTCTTCCTCTTGCAGCTCCAGAGATGTTGAAAGGGGATGTTGTGGGCCCTCCAGCTGACATCTGGAGTGTGGGTGTACTGACTTTCATCATGTGAGTGCAGCTTTTAGAGCTTCCAGGAGGCCCTGTTTCAAAAGCAATATTCTCTGCGTGGAATTAAGATTGTGATGTTACATTTGTCCACTGAACGGTTTTTAAAGTAGCGCCAGGGGTAGATTAGGGCCATGTTAAAGAAAAATCAATAAATTTACAAGATTGAAGTCATACATTTTCAAGAATAAACTTATTTTAGTGTACAGCCAGTTTTGCTATCAGAATAGCAGCAGCCGCTTGTACAGAAATGAGCATCTTGTAAGAAACTTGTGACAAGGTGATGCTGATGTGCCAAAAGACGAAGCGTTTCCTTATGTGTGAAACCTATACTGAAGTATAACTTTAAAAGAACAAGTTTATTTTCATAAGTGTATGACTTTATTCTCGTAAATTTATTTTTATTTTTTCTTTACGTGGCCCTAATCTGCCGTCATAGGTTTGAATTGCTTCTCAAAGATCTGAATCTTTCTTGGTTTTTCCAGGTTGAGTGGTAGGTCACCTTTTATTGAAGTAGATCCTCAGGAGACTGAAGCAAGGATCCAGGCGGCAAAGTTTGACCTCTCTAAACTCTACCAGAATGTGTCCCAAAGTGCCTCTCTGTTTCTTAAAAAGATTCTTTGTAGCTACCCTTGGTAAGTTGACCATCAGTTCTGTTTGTGAGTAAAATATTGTGCTGATTCAGACCCTTTTTTCCCCTCAAATTAAATTGTTGAATAAATAAATACCTTTAAACATTTGGACCCCTCCTGTCTGACGTCCAACAGGGCCCGTCCCTCCATCAAGGACTGCTATAGTAACTCCTGGCTTCAGGATGCCTACCTGATGCGCCTGCGTAGGCAGACTCTCACCTTTACAACCACCCGTCTCAAGGAATTCTTGGCTGACCAGCAGCGCAGGCGAGAGATGGTGGCCACCAAGCACAAGGTTCTCCTGCGGTCCTACCAGAGCTCGCCACAAACCCCCACCAGCCCTGCCATGCCAAATGTGCCAACCACACCCACTACTCCAACTACACCCGTCACCCAGTGAAATAAAGGCTTCCACAAACCACTTGGCAAGACTTTAGGGCCAGACTCTGGGCCAAGAGGCAGGTTGTGTTCCTTCAGGTTGGAGTTGTTGAGCCTGATCAGAGGAAAGTAGAGAAAGCAGCAACGGCTGTGATCTACATCGATGTTTCTTTTTCCTTTTCTGGCTCTTGAGGAGAAGCTAGAAGGACTATTTTACATTGAAAGGAAACTCTTACGAAGTTACAAGAGCCTGATGGCATTTTATATGGTGGACCTCGTTCATACAAGGCGGAATGTTGTGTTCAAGTTTGTACCTCAAGGTTTCTAACTTTGCATTTTTTCAGATAAAATGTTTAAAATTTCTTACTGTCAGCTCTATGGTGATTAGAGTGAAAACAGTGCAGAACCCCTCAATGAAAGGCCCCAAACAGCTGTTAAAGATGTTAAAAACAATGCATTATTTTAATAAAGGGGTTTTCACAAGATTCTAGAATGAAAATATATATATTTTAAAGAAAAGACACAATAGTAACATCCTGACTTTTAAAAGGTTATTTGACCAGAGGCTTATTCTTTATGGTAAATTCTATACATCCAACAAACAACAGCCCAGAGGGCAAAGTATTACCTTTTTAAAGCTAATCATATTTTAATGAAAGCAGTTTTATCTTTGCTACAGTGCCAGAGTTTTTATACTGCTGTAGCATCTCAATGATTGTCAAGATTGGAAGTATGTAGCTGTTCCAGTTTTGAGTTTTTAAAAAAGTGCTGCGAGTCAGGAGGATTCTCTGCAAGGGCTATAAGAAAAGCACTCCTATAATCAGCAAAAA
This sequence comes from Labroides dimidiatus, assembly GCA_030710495.1. Lineage (NCBI taxonomy): Eukaryota > Metazoa > Chordata > Actinopteri > Labriformes > Labridae > Labroides > Labroides dimidiatus. The sequence continues at coordinate 21,147,313 of CM061160.1, forward strand.
AAAAAAATCCTATCTTGAGGTCAAAACTAGGAAAATGTGTATTTTCTTATTCTTAAGAGCAGAATTTATACTTTATATTAGATTATCTTCGCCCCGAGGGACGGTGTGAATAGCAGAACTATCACTGCGATGGTAGGCACCATATTCCCGACAGCACAAATAAGCTCAGAACCATCACATTGGCTTCCAAGTGAACTCAACTCTTCCACTGCTGCCCCGTGTAAAGGATCAAGATTGATTAGCCATGGAGGAATAATCACGCTCGCTAAAGTTTACTAAAATGAAGTTCACAGGTTCCCGAGGTTAAACCGCTGCAGAAAAATCTCATAGCTGATACTGGGGTTCATCCAAGTGCCCTTAAAGAGTTAGCATGAGTCAGCATCAAGAATATTTAATAATAATCAACAAAAGGATGTACATGGAGATAATTTTGAGTGTACTACTCCTTAATCTAGCTCGTCGCTAACTGTTACTGCTCTTAAAGTAAGCGTTTTCTTTGTTTTTTCTTTTTTTAATATAAATCCCAGTTTTTTAGTCACATTAAGTTTTGAAATAAAGTAAAATTTAGAATTTGTATTTACCACATTTTACTTTAAGTTATTCTCTAAAATAAGTGAGAAACATCCGACCATTCAAGCGAATGAGACGCTTGCAGACCCTACAGTTTGCATGAGAGAAACTACAACTATTAAATCAAGCACAATCTACAGAGCTCCAGGAAACAGAAAAAGAAGTAAGAGACTTTTGAAATGTCTTCACTCTGAGATATATGAAAATATGTGCCCTAAAATAGTTGAAATAGAATTTTACATTTTTAAAAATTATTGCTTTTATTTACCGTAACATAATTTAGTCAGTCAAAGTCAAAAATAGTGATCAAAATTAAGCTCACTTGTGTTTTGATCCTTCCTCAAACATTTACGGTAATTTATCGTCTAACTTGTGTTGTCTTTTTCAGTTTGCTTTACATTGTGAGTTTAGGTTTAGTTTAACACAGCAATGTTAAACATTTGCACAAACAAATAGATACTAAATACAGATTTGCACACTTAACACACAAGTGTAATTTTAATGACAGAGTGGTTGAACTTAAAGAGTGCGTTAAAGAATCACAATCAGACACCGGTGAGTGTTTTCCAACATTATTACGTAAAGCTTAGACACAAGTGAGGGGAAAATCTCCAGTTCTTACTGACTGACAGAGATTGATGGCAGTTCTTTGAAACTATTTTACTAGTTCTATACATTCTGCTATGCTACTGCTAGATGAATACTGCCCTTTTCTGCAGCTCTTTGTCTTTTTCCTATGCAGAGTTGAAGCTAATCACAGGAGTCGTTTAAAACTGAAATGAAAACATGCAAGATCAGCATGAGGATGCAATGTTGCATTAACTCTAAACGTCTGTGCAATATATATCAGTATGTTCTTTAACCATATGAAATGAAACTTCAGCTGTTTGTAAGCAGACAACAGGGTTTTTGAAGATGTTGAATGCTCCACATTTTGTAATGAAATCCTATGCCGTATTTTGTGGAATGTGTTGCAGTGCCTCGTGATGGATATTAGACCCACAGAGAAAATAGTTTGTCAAATGAATGACATGAAGTTCTTTATTTTGATTATATGGATGTGACTGCTTTGTGTGTGGTTCGGCAATCTGTTTATTTATTGAGTGACTGTATTTGTTACAGCTTCTGCTTTTTATTTTGTGAAATTTCTGAACCTGGCATGGAAAAGGCATGACAGCTGTTAAAAAAAAAAAATCAATGGAAATAAAGAAATTATGACAAATATGTGAATAAATGTGACAAGTTTTTTTCAATCTGAAAATACGTATGATCTTTTTTTATAAAACGTGTAATTCTGCAAAGCAAGTCTTTCAGAGTGCAACATTTGTGTCCAAAACTCAACATGATGAAGATTATTACACCTTAAAGAAGCTAGGTGAGAGAGACATGCTGCTTCCAGTGTTGCAATAGTATCAGAGAGGTCTGTAGTAAATGCTGTTAAGGTTAATGGTGACGTGAATATGTTATACTATAAAGAAATTCAACAGAATTTCTTACATAAAGTCAGACTTTTGACAATCAACACCACCTGGTGGTTATTAGGAGAATTGGCGCTTTAGGTTTAGCCACACTTGCCTCACAATGCAGCTGCTTGTATTCCCACTTAATGTAATGCAGTGAAAACAAGAGCGTTGAGTGTTGACTTGTTCACATCCCTTTAACAAGCATAACACAAACATACACACAACTGCAAACCATAAAGAATGGTATGGTGAACCTTATTAGATATAATAAACAAATTGTTATGAGCCATTATTTTTTTTTTATTTTTATATTTGTAGACATAAATGATCGTTTTCAGTCTTTTGTTAAAAAAAAAAAAAAAAAATAGATGCCTCAAGTTGTGCTCTGAAGTCGCCAATACGTGAAATTTTCAGTCCTGTACATTTTATGATGCTCACTACAAACAAGTTCGGATCTGAATTAATTAATTAAGATTTTAATCCATTCATTTTTTTTTTACAGAAAATTTAAAAGTTTAATTTGATTCTATTTATTCGTTTAATTGTTTTTTTCTGGAGGTCACTGAAATCGCAGAGTGTGGCTTTGATCTTACGTGTGTGGGCACTCTGAAGACCGCCCCTTACTTCCGCTTTCTGCTGGACGGTTTCAAGCCACCCCCGCAAAATGTCAAAGTTTTTGCATCCGAAAAATATTAAATCACACCGTGCACATGAAAGGACTCGCTTTGAAATCCAAAACGGAACCCTATTAAAAACATGCACTTTAAAAAATATTAGTTTAATGTATGTTGTTGCACATACACAATTTAACCTTTACTTTAAAAAAAAGTTAAAATAAACTTTTTTTTCTTTTCGCTTCTTGAAATCATTCCACACTGACAGTCATTTCAATAATCTTTATTGAACTTTTAACTTGTTAACACACTCGGTGGTGTTTTGCAGAAATGTTCACATCCTGCATTGTGGCTTTAAGGATGGGGCTCCTTGAAACAGTCCAGTTTCACGTTAGCATGGTGCAATTGATTAACTTCTTCAACCTAACAACTTTTTAAATAACTTTTTTTGGACTTTTTTTAAACTTTGCATTACGGGTGGGTTTGTCCACGCGGTTCAACTTTGTATCGTTGTCCGTAGTTTTTAAATTTTAAGCTAAGTATGCGCGTTTGCAGACAGGGAGTGGCAAAATATAAATACATTTTTTGCCATAAATCCTCGAAGTAAGTTCATCCAGCAACAACGTCCTTGACTTGGAGTGACGGATCTCATGGAGCATTCGCCGTCGATAATCACACAAGTCACTAAAGACGAAGGGGAAAATGCGGCTTGTCGAGAGGAAGGTGAGTTTGGGAAGAAGTTTGTCAGAACTTTTCAGCATGCTGCGCATGACGATGTCAGGGGGGCACGAGACAGCCGTGTTTATACGACGCCGCGGCGTCAGTAATGTCAACCGTGGATCCACGGACGAGCGCTGACACTGAAGTTAACTTTTCGGAGACACAACTGTCCTTGAGTAACTTTGTTTAAAAAGTAGACCAGATTAAAGAGGGTTTAAAGCCGGTCGTCTTCTGGGTAGGCCACAGCCACGCGCAGCCGCTTAAGAGTCTTATCGGTGCAAAAGTAGCCGGATTTTATTTGTGAACGAACCTTTGAAGCGAACAGGGAACAAACTGAGCTGGTTTCAGGAGAGTTTTGCTGCAGAGTTTCAATTAAACATCACAAAATGAAGTTTCTCTCAAAAGGGGGCGGGGTCATTTTGACAGCTCGCTCATTGTTTTGGACCCTCATGTTGCTGCTTCAGATTATTTCCTCCTTCTTTACTAATATTAGTTGTATTTATTAAAAACAGACGTTGCTTACACGGAAAATTGGAAAACAAACTTCATCATTTATTTATTTATTTATTTATTTATTTATTTATTTATTTATTTATTTATTAGAAATCTTACGTGGAGGCTTCAAACTGTTGCTATCACTGTTTAGACAGAGAGTACATTCAAATGTCAGTCAACTCTCACCTAATAGGTGTCCCCTTAATATTTGTGATTCTAGTTTACACTTATAAAGGTTCCTTCTAAATTGATACCATATAAAGTTTAATACAAGTCTGTTTCTCACTTCCTCTGATTATCTGTTCCGTATATCTCCATCCTTCATTAAAATTCATACGGACAACAAATGTGTTCAGTATTCGAAAATTGTACCAAAGTCTCTCTGTGACTTAAACTTAATACCTGGAACTGCTGCAGGTCAGACAGAGGGGTCATCTACACACAACTCAAAGAGCTATTTTAAACCCGCTTCTCACTGAGTGACATTTGCCTGTGAAGAGGAAGCAGGGTCAGTTTTTGTTGAAGAACGACACTCACGCATGTACTGATCCAAATCAGCTCAAAGTGAAGAGGTACTGCTTTATCCGGAAGTGCACTCTATGAAAGTCCCTCTCAGGAGCTGTTGAATCTAGATTAACACTGTCATATGGTCTAATTTACTACAACGAGAACTAGGGTAGGGCAATATATCAGTTAAATCGATTAATTCAAATTATTTATGCAGAAGATTTAAAAAGTAAAAATTGGTTTTTTTTTCTTGTCTTAGTCAAATTTTAAGTTGATGCAATGTTTGAAAAAATGCACGGTTTTCATGATGGTTGGCCCTGTCAGGTTTTGCACAAGGGCTTTTAAAAGGTTGTATTTGTTTTGTTTTTTTAATGAGATTAAATATCAATCAGAAAGTTTCATGTTAATATACTGTGAAAATACTCAGCCTTGAACGTTTATGTACAACCTGCCTACGTTTGAACTTTTTATTGCGCTCACCAACAAGAAGAAGGCCTTGATTTTGATACTGACTTACGTCATAACCTACACAGGATTCTTGGAAAACCTGGAAAATGATTGACCGATTTTCCAGTCATGGAAACGTGGAAAATGAGGGGAAAAAGGTCAGATGTCCTGGATAGGGTTAAGTTAACTTGGAAAATTACCAGCCAATCAAATCTGCATTTTTGCTTAGAGCATTTCTGCAACCCTGTGCTTCCAGTTGGCTTTTTTTTGCTAGATTCAGCAATTTTCAGATAGCGCCTGGAGACAAAACTAACGGCTGTATGTTGAGAACTGTTTGATTTAACACGACTAAATTAACATTACAGCTCTCATTCAGTCAATTTCACTTTATTTTGTAACTTTGTAACAAATCAGATGCAATTCAGATTAATTAAATAACAAAAATGGGCGGTAATAGACGGTTTCAGATGTGTGTTGACTTCTTATTACAGGATTGAGGGACAGTGTGAGAAAGACAGTCCAAATTCAGAGTGACTGGATGGAAGACCCCCAGGTTCAGGGACTGGTTAGGGGAGGTGTCAGCACACTGCAGGTCTTGCAGAAAGTCTTTTGATGTTGGCAGCATGGGTTTGTCCGCTCCACAGAGTCACATGCGAGGGCGTGACTGTTTTTCATAGATAAATTATAACCTGAAACTGCTCATCAGATGTCTGAGTAATAAAAAGAAACAATCTGGATAAATTCAAGTTCCAGCTGTAGAAAAGTACACTTCCGAAGAGTGAGGGGAGCAGGGGAAAATGTTCTGGAAAAGTCCTGGAAAATAATTTCAGGGAAGGAGTGGAAACCTTGCTAGAGAAATAGCTTTTAGAGATAATTGTCTTACTTTCTGCAACAAAAAAAGACCCCAATAAGAATAAAAAAAGCAGGAAAATAAGAGCTCAAAGCAGGTTTCATGAAGAGTAAATATTTGGAAATCAACTTCCTGAAGTACCTCACTTATTATTATAAAGCTTAAAGGAATTATAATGTAAATATACTGTTAACAGGAAGCTATCTTGTGACTCTAATCAAATATGAAGCGTCAGTTTAGGTGATACAGGAATAAAGGAAGTCTGCAGTTTGGATATGAGGAGTGCAGCAATGACTTCAGACCAAACAAAACAGAGGTGTGACAGCACCGATGGTGATTCCACTGAGTGTTTTTCTAACTCTATTTTTCATCCTACTTGTCTGTTAAAGGATTTAATGCTAACTCTAGTTTTTACACCACCCTTATTCTAAGGAGAAAAGAATAAACCGACGAAGTTAGGCCAAATAAATGAATAACGTTCTGCTGCATCTTGAGGATTTTTAGGGGATCAACACTCGTGTTTCTGCTGAATCCCTCTGCCACCGTCTGAGTCCAGTCAGAAGATGGCAGTACTGTCTAACTTAACTCCATCCTGTTTAAGCATTTTTTCCCTTCTGTTCAAAAGGTCATGAGTCCAAACGATGGCAGCTGTCCAGCAGTGCGACGCCAGGAAGAGAGGAAACTATGTTTTAAAATGTCCTTCGATAGCTTTCGATATGCTTACAGCACTGCTTTCTGAGGTTTCTTCTCGGTTTGGTTGTGTGTGTGTATCTCATCTCACCTCTGCAGTTCTCAATGATGTGCACATTCATTGAAGTCATAATGCAGTTATGAATTTATATTTATAGTTTATAGATGTGCTTGGGATTTTGTGCTCAAGTGGTCACATTTCCTTCACACATTTCAGCACGGCGACCTTGCGGATGATAACTGGTGTTTTTTTATGTCTCTGGACTTCAGGCAGACTGTAAGGTGCACATGATCAGAGGTTTATACCTGGACCTGACCTGACATGGGTCTTTCTCGGCCACCATGAACCTGCTGTACCATTCGCTCCGTGGAGGTGTGAAGCGAGTTGTGAGGTTGTAACAGAATATCGAGTGTCAAAGTTGCGGAAAGTCGGCCTGTGGGAGGCCTCATTCTTTCTGCGTCTGTGTAGGAATAGAAGCAGCAGAGTTTGAAGGCATGCCCGCACGGAGCCTGAAAGGGTCCCAGATAAGCCTGCTTTTACTAAGTAGGCTAAACATGCTGTTGTGGCGCGAGGTCGTTGCTGCCCGTCAAAAATGCTGTAGCCTCATTATCAGGGTCTGAAACTCTTGGAAGGGGAGGTGTGAGGAATGCTGCTGAACAGTTTGCTTCTTTCTCATTTTGGGCAGAGGCAGAGAGGACATGAGTATGATCAAATCAGGGCTGACTAACGAGTATTTTCATGACCGATTAATCTATCGATTATTCTCTCGAACTAATTGAGTAGTTGTTTGGTCCATAAAATGCCAGAAAATGGTGAAAAACGTCTGTGTTTCTTGGACTCCAAGATGACATCATCAAATGTCTTTTTTTGCAAACCAAAGATAAGAAAATATTCATATTTATGAAGCTGAAATGAGAGAATTTAGACTTCTTTTTCTTAAATAGTTACTTAAACCAATTAATCAATTATCAAAACAGTTATTGATTAATTAAGTAATTAATTCATCATCATCAGTTCTCTGGTGAAGGTTGGGGTGTCCCCTCCCTGTGAGCTGACCAGATGACACAGTTACTTCCAGCTTTGGCGGTCTTGTGCCAACCGCTCTGTATCCTCCACAGTAACTCCGTGTTGAAGGAGGTCACCCACAATGATGTATAGCCAGTGGATGTGGGGCTTGCCTCGTGGTCGTTTTCATCCAGCAGCCTTGGGGTCGAAATTGGAGGATGGCTCTTGTTGGGTGGTCAGGGGGAAAGGTGGAGGACATGGCCGAGCCAGCGGGTGCGACGTTGCGCAGCCAGGGAAGATGCTCTGGGCTGGTGTGTGCGGGCTCTAAGCACTTCGTTGGACACTCGTTGGGGCCACCTGATGTTCTCGATGGTCCTGAGAGTCCTACTGTCAACGCCATCATTACTTGCAGCCAGAGTCTTATTCAAGGGCCATGTTTTCGACCCATAATGTAGGAAAGTAATCAAGTAATCAATTAATAATTGATTATTCAATTAATTGTTGCAGCTCTGGATCAAATTGCTTTATAATTTATAAAGCATATTTTAGACATTGGAAAATGGCTAATCAGCTGGGAAAAAGGACAGAAAACAGGATAGATGTGCTGGTGATCTAACCAAAATGCGATAACAAATCAGAACTATGTTTTTGTTCAAATTTAATGCTGAAATAATGAATCCAGCTTCCTTATCACATCTTTTCATGCTCATATTTATTACAACTCAGTAGCTTCTAATTGCTTCTGTTCGGTTGGGCCATACTTGGTGTGTTATCTCTGCTCTTTCAAATCTGCTTGCACTGCTCTTACCAGTATGTAGGTATTTAGGTGTCTATATTAGAAGTGCATCTCTGGTCCAACATACCATGTATATGAGGCACCTGCAGATCAGGATCCAGCCTGCACATGTTACATGGAGCTGCAGTACAGAATGTCTGGTACATCAGTGAGTTGGCAGAGTCACATTTAAGCCAGCACGAGTTTGATGCTTTTTGTTCAACTTTGCAGCTGTGAATTGCATACTTGTGTATCGTGTTTATCTGCAAAGTAAATTCCACACTACTTTTCTCATTTAGTCTAATGCATACTGTCATGTTGAGAAAATTGGTACACCCATGTCATGCTCCCTCTTTATTTTTAGCCTCACTAGCAGAAGGGCTCTGGGGATGGCTGTAATGGCATGGTTATGATTACAAGCAGGGGAACAAACTTGAAAAGGATACACCCTCAGCAGGGGTCAAAATTTGTCTGCATTCATGCTCTACCAAACTTATGGGACCAAATTGGAAAGAGATTAACTCTGAAAACATGAGCTGATTGATTTTTTAAAATATATTTGATATCTCCAAGTTGGACGTAGTGAACATAAAAGTGATAATAGGAACAGAGTTGCCTTGAAATAAACAATACGGGTGAATTACAGTGAAACATACACAGATCCACAGATATGAGCTTGTAACAAAAAATTTCTACAATCACAGTCTGTTTGAAAATCTTCAGAAAAGTATTCATCAATCACAAATTTATTCCTTAGAGAAGAAAACTATTAGAAAAGGAAAAAAAAGACCCGCCAGTGAAATCAGCTAATTTGAAGTTTTGCTGAAGTGCCAGAAACGTCCGTTAAGCATATGTTAGCCTATCTTTTCCTGTGTGCTATTTTCAGGCCGTGAATGCAGTAAAGCTTGGAGGCATGTTTCTCACTATTGTAAACATTCAGTCTACTGTTTGAGTTGACAGACTGTGACTGACAGCCACAGCTTGAGCAGAGATCAGTCTGTTTCAGCTTACTCACAGATCAGGCAGAAAATGTATGTTAGCATGTCATTAGCATGTTAGTAATATCCTTCAGGCTTGGTAAATGATAACTGTATGATCTGTATGAAGAGAAGCAGATTTAAAGGAGACATGAGTGAAAGGAAAGATAACTAAAATCTTGGCTACACTTTGTGTTAAGCACGAGCGATGTTAGCATGCTAACCTGTTTCACAGAGGGGAACGGGTTAATACCTCCTAAGAATCATCTTTATAGGGTTGACATTGTTACTGAGGGCACGGCTGCGTAAATAGGACAACATCCCTGAAATTATCATGTGACCTTCCAGGAAAGAAAAAAAAGTTGAGAGTTATGGATTCATACTAAAGCTTTTAAAAGCTCTGTGAGAAGTGTCACTGGTTTTGAGAAAGTGTTGTTGTTACAGTGTCGCCTCTTTGATAACTGCACAGTTTTGTCAGTAAGAACTAAAATATGGAAGATATTTGAGCAGGATGAAGAAAAAAAAAAAATAAATAAAATATATATATATATATATATATATATATATATATATATATATATATATATATATATATATATATATATATATATATATATATATATATATATTTGGGAGTACTGTTTGACACATCAAAAAAATAGTCAGATAATTCTAATTTTTTTTTTAACTTAGATGTTTATTAACCCTTTTAACAAAATCCACAAAAATATTGCAATATAATTTAGTTTATAATATATTTTGTGTATTATATTTGATAAATTGGGCGAATTTAACAATTTGTTAGTAAAGATTTTAGTAAATATTCATTCTTTTAATGTAGAAAATACTTATTTTGATTTAAAAAATTTTAATTGATTTTTTTTTTTTTTTTTACCACAACTTCTCCTGATTCTCCTGAAAAAAATAGTGTGAGGTTAATTTCATGAGAGCCGCAAATTTTAAAAAGGGCCCAAATACAACTTCAGCTGCTTGTAGTGGAAGGATAATCCTCAAGGGGGTGGAAAACATTTTTTAACAGGTTTTTAATGAAAATATTTATCATGTTGATGAGATAGAGGTCTTTGAAACTCATGTATCAAATATGATACTTTCGGCAACAAAGGGTTAAGACTTAGGGAACTCTGCAACCAGGGCTTTCCTAGCTTTAAGCTGGAAATAGTGAACATAAAAGTTAAATTAATCATTAACTCGTTTAATCGTTTAATCTGTAGTCTTTATTCCCAATTTTTATTAATTGTATGAATGTTTTGAGATGTTGTGTTGTTTATTGAAAAATATCTGCTGCCTCTTGGCCAGGTCACTTTTGCAAAACAGATTTTACAATATATCTTAATAAGCTTTGACCTGGTGAAATAAAATATATAAATCAATTGAAATGCAAAATTTCTAAGAATAGGATTTAATGTTATAAAAAAAAAAACCTGCTCTAATGAATCTGTGTTGGAACTTGGGGAGCCATCCTGTTTTAGCTCTTACCTCAGTCTTTCGGGAGTTGGTGCCATCTGTGCAGCCTTTGGATTCTGTTTATGTTGACATGTTAATGTAGACATGATCATTAGGGCGCTTTGGATGTGAGGTGATGTTGCAGCAGTGTCAGTAGTTAAGCTCTTTTTCTGTAAATGCACTGAAATCTGATCTACTGCTTATGGTTGAGATGCACAACAAAGTTTTGTTTTTGACTACTTATGGCCTGATAGTATTCAGCAGCATATATTTATGCTACAATCTCGTTTTTAACAACTGTTAGCAGCTGTTTTGGCTATTTCCGTCACTCTGATGTGTAATGTCAGTAGAGGTAAAGCCCTGAGCTGCGTGATGTTTTTAAACACTGAAGCAGGGAAAGCATCACCTGCCTGATTCTGTCACACGTGTTTGCACACAAACCTTTCATCTCAGGACCAAGAGAGGAATGTCCCAACAAGCACGCCTGCATGCTTTTTAATGACTGCTCTCTAGTGGCTTCTTCCACTTTGAGCCTCAGTTGAATGAAGCAGTCAGCAGACCAGAGCCATCGCGAACAACACGTGAAAGTGGGTCAGACTAATACAAGGATGGGGCTAGAAGTGGGCCAAACACAAAGGGTATCATAAGGGCTCCTTATCTGTTTATTTGAATTTCCTAGTTTTCATAAGATGCTCACTGATTCACATCGTGTGTTATAATCATGTGCAGCTACTAACTCATAATTTCCTGCAATATTGTCCTAGTTTCATCCTTGACTTTGCATTTTCTGCTTTATTTCTCTGGGACTCGAGAGTTAAGAGAGGATTTAATATTTTTCATCAACCCACCCTGATTTATTATGAGGTTACAAAGATTATTTTTATTATTTGGTAATCAAAAAGCCAAAATTCACTTAAAATGGCACTGAACTGATCCATATAGAACAGATAAGGTCTTTAGGATCGGCACAATTTCTCAAGCTTTTCCACTTTAGAGAAGTATGGTGTCCCGGAAGGGGAAACAAGCCACTACATTCTAAATAATCTTCATCAGGACAAACAAGCTGCACATGCGGAAACAATGCATCTTTGGAAACACATGCAAAAGCAAACACGAGAGAGGAAGAAAAGGTTCTGCAAAACAGCCTTCCACGAAGCCTCAACGGTGCCTGTCGTCCCTCTCGTTCCTCTTCTGTTCCCTTCTTGTATTTGCCAGAACTGGTGACAGAAACCAGTTCAGATTCTCCTCGCTTAAGTAATTTCTTGTGAAGTCCAGATGTTAAACTATGATCACTTTCCTTACCAGCAATACATTCAGTGTTTGATCTTTCTTCAATTTATCACTTTTTTTTTGTTTTGCATCAGCTGTGTGTTTAGAGCACATTTGGTGTGAATGCAGTTGCTTTTGCTTTTTGCAGCACTTTACTCTCTTTTGCAGTGTGTTGCTGCTGCTATGTTAGCTTTTGACTTCTGCATGTTTTAAAGATGCATTGTTATTGGCTACTGTAGAGAAGACACGCAATACACATCACAACCCTGTTAGCAAGCTAATATGTTGCAGTTTTAAATCTCTAATGAAGGAAACCTATCACGTTAGTGAGTGTAAGGAAATTATGTAGAAATGAAAAAAAACTCGATTATGATGCTGCTATGAAATTTACCTTTTAAAGGCACTTTGTAATAGGGATAGACCGATTATCGGCCCTGCCGATTATCGGCGCATATATTTGTCATTTTGACCCATATCGGCATCGGCCTTTTTTTAATACAACGGCCGATAATAGGTCACTTCAAAACTTGGCAAAGGAAAGCTATTCTTAACTACTTTGCCTCGGTTAGCGAAAGTCCGCTAGCTTAATGCTAACATGAATGGAAAATCCCATTGACCAGCTAACGCAGTTAGCATCGTGATTATCTCACAGTCTATGAAATTATTATAACTTTCACAGCTTGCTTGGCTCTTGAAAATGATATTGTTTTTGTTATTGTTTGAAGTTAAAAAAAAGAGAAACATTTTAGTTGTATTGAAATTTTGAAACAGTTTATATACTGTAGAAAACTTAAGGGAGCTATTTATTTGTTTAAATTTTTATTTACCTTTAGAAGACATGCTGCTGAGCCTGGAAAATGTTAAATAAACGTGCTGAAAGGCATTTAAACAAAGTTAAGTATCAGAGTTTGTATTATTCAAAATTTTGATGTCACTATACTTACTTTTACTGCAAATGAATATCGGCTGCAAATATCAGTTATCGGCCTTCTTCATGGCTAATAATCGGTATCGGCCCTGGAAAAAAGCATATCGGTCTATCACTACTTTGTAATCTGTGTTGAATCAAATAATGTGACATCATATTGCAGTACATTGATTGGAGCAGACTTGCTGTGATATGGAACTGGATTGTTGCTGAATCTCTTTTTGTAATAATCAATCATATCCTTACGTTGCACTGCAGCGAATACACAGAAACTGTTCATAGCTAAGATGATAGACTCCACTGGGGTTTAATTGAGCGATCACTCGAAGAAATACTAAAGCAGGTTTGAATTCACACTTAAATGTTTTCTTCTGCCAAACAAGGTATCCATTGCAGTCACTACACGTTTCCACACAAAGCAGGCTGACAGGTCCGTGATGGGCCCCATAGAGAGACCACAGATTTAGCCTTGTCTGAGCAGCGGGCTAATGCTTCAGCTGACAGCTCTGACTGCTCATCAAGCTCACCTAATTTGTCTTTTTTTTTTTTTTTTCTTCCAAACACTGGCTCTCATCACTCTGCCACCAGTTGATGACTAGTTTTCTACTTGATCATGCCAAAAGATGTCAGGACATGGCTGAGTGATGTTTATAGAGATCATTTACTCCTCTGTGGGTCTGTAAGGTATTTGAATGGTTGAAGTAAGAGACCTGGTTGGACTGGTTCTAGCCGTGGCCTCAGAAGTTGTTCTGATAGAATAAGTGAATGTGATGTGAAAACTGTGGTGAAGTTGGTCTGTATTTCTGAGAGACAAACATGGTCAACAAGAAGTTTAGAAGTTCCCCATTGTGTAACCCTCTCCGAAGTGATGCAACCCTAACCCTAACCCCAAACCTAACCCTAACCAAGTTTTTTTCACCACTCATATTTTTCTCTGAGCCTTGATCAGGTTATCAAATAAAAGCACACCCTTATGAATACGAACTTAGTATTAAGATTTGTCACTGAATACTGGTTTAAAACATTCTTGGCCATCATTTAATTTATCGACCTGATCTTCTAACTTTCAGAGCAGATGATTTTTAATTTGCTGGATTAATTTATTGCTTATAAAATATCAGATATCTTCTCCTCTGTCTATTCTTAGCTGCTGGCAACTGCTATTAATACTTGTGCACATTGTGTATTTCCAAGTGTCGTTATTTGATTTATATTTTAGTTCATTTGAAAGAAATCAGAAATGAAAGATATTGTTCCCGATGCGTTTTAATCTTTTTTTGAGTGATTATAATGAACTACCGCCAAGAAAAACCAGAGTGTGAGGAAAGCTGAAAACTTGTAAAATTTGTAGCTTTGAGGATTTTTGTGCACGACTTTACCAGACATAGTTATAAATGGTCAGAAATGTTTGTGTGATTATTATTTGCTCTGCAGAATTGTTGGTACCCCAACATCAAATAATGAAAATTGTTCTGGTTGATGATTTCTTCATCCAACTGCTTTTTGGGCCTGAAACGGACACCTCATTTTTGTTATGTAATGTCTAATAACCTTTAGCTGCACTGCTAAAATAGGCTTGTTCAAGTAATGCGTAACATGACAGAACTCAGCAGGGGTCCTGCTGACAGTCCAGACTGATGCGTAGATCAGATGTACTGGATCTACACTGGTGCCAGTACTTACATCACGCAGTGGATCACTTCTTGGCCTCATGTGACCGAACAACCCAAAACACCATTTCTCACACGCTTTAGAAGAAAATAGTTGCAGAATGATACATTTGGTTCAATAAAATCAAATACTTTATATGTTAAAGTGGATGTTACACAACAAAACCAACCTGGAGAACCTTATAAAGAGAACTGGAAAGGTTTAAAGCTTGTACTCTTTTTTTCACAGAAAGCTAAGCAAGAAAGAAAAATAATATTTGAAAGAAAGAAGAATTTCCTTTCAAAAGCAGAAACCTGGAGCACAACTACCCATTTGTGGTCAGTTATCTGCTGCAACCAGATGGAACTAAAATAGCGAGCTTGCGGCCGAGTCAGAAAGAGAAAGATAGATGAAGAGAGAGGAGCAGACTGATTGACAGACGGACGTAAACACCGTAATAAAAATAAGAACGGATATATAACGAGTCTAACATGAGCATCGTATCTAATGTTTCGTCTCTCCATTTAGGCTCCAGTGATGTCTCCCCCTCGAAGAAGCCTCGCAGCAGGGGCCTCCTTCACAGTCTCTTCTGCTGCCTGTGTCACCAGGAATCAGAACCACCTCCCGTCAAAAACAATGCCCCCCTGTTGATCGAAGAAAACGGGAGCCTGTCAGTAGTAAGTCCCCCTCTTCCTCCCTCACTCTTCCTCGTGATATCAGCTTGCTCTTACCTTGACCCTTGACCGGCGTTGAACAGCATGTGGTCAGAAACATGTATTCTTGGCTCAGAGGGGTTTTTTCGTGTTTACAGGAGCATTTCTCATGGGTTGAAAGTAATCAACGCCAGTGTTGAAAAGTACTCCATGTTCAGACATCACTCAGGATGATTGGACACAAGGTACATGGTGGAAAAGTTACAGAAGGGAACGCTTGAGGGGAAGATCAGTGACTTGGAAAAATCCAAGAAGAGCTACTGTAGATGTGCCAGTGAAGGCCCATTACTCAGGCTACAGTGAGGAAGACGCCCCATGGCTTAAGTAAACTACAGAATAAACAAGGTATCGAGTGATTAAGAGTTTGTGGCCATCAACTTCTTGTGGATTTCAAAACGTTTGAATGAAAGGAAAAAAAATCTAAGGCATTAAATGATAAATGGAGCGTTTCCTGGTAAGGCTTGGTTGGATATAAAACGTGTGAATGGTGAAGGTTTCTGCCAGGACAGACTGATAGCCCATCAGTGACTGACCACTACTCTTTTACATAACATGTTGGACAATTGACAATTCTGTCTACGGTTACACTGAGTAGATATTCTCGGAAAACAACATGACTTATGAGAGTTATGGTCTTCAGATCAAGTGGTCAAGACGTTCTCAGGTGTCTGTTTCAGATTAATGTCTTAGTTCAGCCTTTTATAGAGATTTGATATTCCAGAAGTTATTTGTCACGGCTCTCCAAAGCCCCAAAAATAAATTGCTTGGTCTCTGGCAAAGGAAAAGGGGAGTTGAGTCAAGTGCGAGGCTCAGTTTTGGTTGTGACAACTTGTCATGTCGACTCGCATGCTGCTCCTGTTGCTGTTACTCTCTTGGGCGCGCTGCAGTCTCAGTGACTCCCCCCACCAGCTGTGTGCATATCCACTCTGAATGGACCCTCCAGTCACCTGCCTGTCATTTGCACTTGGACTTTGCGGGATCCAGACCTAATGCACGGAGTAAAAACTCTGGACAAACAAATTCCAGACCGAGAAAACGCTTTCTCATGTATTTGGAAGAGTCTGAGAAGAGGAGCAGCTCTGAGGAAGAGGAGCCTTCTACTGAAGCCATGATTGCTGAACAATGCCAGGTTTCCAAAGTAACAGAAGCTGAAGATTTAAGCAGCTCTTCAAAGGGGAGCACTGAACTAGGCATGAAGGGCCTTGTGGAATATCCTGAAGAGACTGATAACAGCCCAGAAAATGACTCCTCTATCCTGTGTGCGGATAGCGATGAGAATGCAAACTTCACATTTTGCAGCGGACACTCTGAGAGTTTTGAGCAATACCCTGAAAGCGAAGGATCTTTCGAGTCCGACCAAACCCATGATAAGTGTGACACCTCGGGGTTAAGCCAACCATTCGATGAATGTGCTCAACACTGTGAGTGTTTTAAACCTTTCAAGTCCTCTGAGCACCGCGCTAATCATAGCTTAGCTCCTGAATGTAGTCCTTGCTGTGAACATTGTGCAGAACACCTCCAGTTATGCCAGCAATGCCAGTCCTCTGATCAACAGTTTGAGTCTTTTGACTCTGAGCCAGATCCTTTAGCATTAAGCTCAGATAGTTTCGAGCAGAATGAAATGTCTGATTTCATCCCTGAATGTGCAGAAGACTTTGAGTTACTGCAGCAGTACGAGTCTGCCGATCAGCTGAGCGAGGGCTTTGACTCTGAGCCAGAGGCATCAGCGCAAGACTTTGAGCAATGCCAATCAACTGGTCCCATAACTTATGTTTCTGACTCAGTGGAGTCTCTGGACTGTGGCGCTGACCTTTATGAAAATGATGGCATTGAGGAGCAAACTGAATGCAGTGAAGATAATCAAGATGATTATGAAGAGGATGAAACACAACCTATTGAACAAGAAGAAGAAGAAGAAGAAGAGTCAGGTCTTTACTTCTACCACAACGAGGACGCTCCCTTTGTGGATGAATGCAATGAAGAAAACTCTCAGCAAGAGATCTCCACAGAAACCACTGACATGCTTGAAACTGATTACCCTGAGACAACCCAAGAGTACGATCCAACAAGCCAAGACTATGAACAATGTGCAGCTCCGGAGCCCTGCCACTCTGGAAAGACTTCAGGGTTCTGCAGTGAAGAAGACGGCTCCTCATACTCTTCTTCTTTTGAAACCAAATCTTTTAAAACTTGTCCTCGATTCAGTATTCCTTCCGATTGCTGCTCTGAATCATCTGGGGAATCTGAAAAAGGTGCTCAGGAGGATTCAGGGGACGAGCAGCTGCAGTGGGAGTCTTTTGAAGACGAAGAGTACATCGAGCAGAGCAATGTTAACGAGAGCGACAAAGACGAGAAGAAAACACCCAATGTGGATATTGTTATTGAGGACTACTTTGATCTGTTTGACAAAGCAGACTATCACGGACAAGGCTTTACAAAAAAGAGACATTACATCTCCTGCTTTGATGGAGGAGACATCCATGACGGCTTATTTCTTGAAGTAGTTCAGGCCGAGGCAAAGAAACCTGCAAAGGATGCTTACCAACTTGATGAAACCAGTGAGGAAATGAAAGCACAAGAAGCAGAGACCTGCTCCGATTACCTTGAGGAAACACGTGAGGACAATACAGAGCATGATGAAAGTCTGAGAGATGATCCCCTTAGGGATCAACCTGAGGAATGGACAGTGGAGTCAGAATCAAGTTCAGTGAAGGAATCAAAAGCGGAAGAGGAGGATGAAGAAGCCTCTGATGACCATGTTTCTGAAAGCTCTAATGACGAAGAATCAGAGGCAGAGTGTATGTCTGCTCCATGTGCAGAGGACATTTCTGTTGAGGGTGATGCTTATGAAGATGAAGTCTCCAGTGCTAATAATTCTGAGTCTCTTACCGTCGGTCATTTTTCAACAGTTGTTACTGAAAGCAAAGACGAACTTGAGCCAAAGGACAAAGAATTTATTGAATGCTCAGAAATGGAGCCGTATTGGTCTCTTGTAGATCAAGAGGAAAATGAAGAGGTGTTTGAGCCAGGTGTTGAGGAATATTATATATATCACATTAAAAGTATTGAGTCATGTGTGAAACGGGCACAGAATGGATTTGTTACAGGTGAAAAAGCTAACAGCGATCCCGAGTTCACAAGTTTAGAGCTGTGCTCTGTGGCAGAGAGGACATCTGATGAAGAGGAGTCTGATGAAGACCCTGAGTTCAAAGAAATTTCAAAAGAGTTAAAGGCGCCTTTAGATATTATTCACAGTGTTTCAAAAAATGAGGAAACAGAAGCGCACATGCAGGCCAAAAGGACTGAGGACAGCGAGGCCTCTGAACGCAGCACGGATTCAGAAGAGGAGCAGAGTGAGGATGAACAGAGCGAGCTTTGTGAATGCGAGTACTGCGCTCCTCCAGATGAGCAGGTATTGTGAGTCTTTGCTCTCAGCTGATGCGTGTTTAGAAAGATTAAACAGAGTTTTAAGAGCCATTGGGGAAACGTTTAACGCCCCAAAATAGAGGCAATACTGTTGGTCTATTTTTACATTTATTATTAGACCGCACCAACTGTGCTCATTAATAATCTGTGGATGAACCCATCTTCGGGTCTTGGCAGATTTTCTGTGTCAAACTCCAGACCTTTCATTCCCATCACATGTCAGCTCATTCTGCACAGACACGCATGCTTCAGCGCCACTCACTGACTCTCGATCGGGCCAACTTGTTTTTAGCATCAGAACCACATTAACAAACACCCATCCTTGACCACTTGTTGAGGGATGAAACACGGAGCGGTGACACTTACATGCTCCGTCAGCATGGCAGCAGCTGTAGCATCCGAAGCCTCCTGTAACCCCTCAGCGAGACACCAAAGCACGATTCAGACTCCTCGTGACGAGAAAAACACAAAGTGAGACTTCTTCTGCAGACATCAAAGTTTACGGCGTGTTACAGATATAATCATGCTAAATTTACAGATGATATTGATAGAAGTGCAGACTTTATTGCTAGATTAGCTGTCTAAGTACTTCATACTATCCCAATAAAAAGACTTAAGTCTGAGTTTCCTCTCGTTCTCAGGTTCCAGCTAAACCGCTGCTCCCGCGCCTGAAGTCCAATGATGCAGGGAAGATCTGTGTGGTCATTGATTTGGATGAAACACTAGTGCATAGTTCATTTAAGGTAAGTCTGACCTACTCCCCCATAGTCTACAGAGCTGTTTTTCTCTGTGTCCCACTTTGCGTTTAGTTTGGACAGCCGTTAGATTCTCAAAGTCTTACAGTGTACAGGTCTGACAGATTTTCCACAATTTCTCAGTGGAACAAAATCTGAAGCTAATTTTTCTCAGTGAGTGTTTTTTTTTCTTGTAATATGAAAGTATGACATTTTTTAAGTGGGTAAGAAAAGTGTATTTCATTATTTCATGTAGAGAGTAGGTGCAATGTGTTAAAACATCTCTGATTTTCAGAGACAAACTCACAGCAGCTGTAGCTTCATGAAAGTTATCATTCAAACCCAAGTAAAACTGGTTATTTAGCAAAGATTTACCAATGTTTAAGGGTTTTTCTTTTAAATTAGACAAGAAAAAAACAATATTAATATTATATTCCGTTTTTAAATGACAAATAAAGCCAGATTAACTGTGCTGAAGGCTGTGGTGTAGGAAAGACAACCAGAAGGTGACTCTAGAATCAAACTTTCAATCATTTCAATCATTTTCAATCTGAAAATTGTACTGATTATCAAAGTCATGCAAAAAAAAAGAGTCAAAAAATGTTTATGCTTAATATCAAACTGTATCTTATAGTGTGATGATAACCCATTCAGTTCAATCCAGACCGCTGTGATAGTCCGGCTTGTACAGAAAAGACAAAAAAACACACACTGACTTCAGTTAGTTTATATTTTTAAAATGTTTGAATTAAATCTAAAATGTTTGCTGATAATAAAAATTATTTGTAATAGATAATAAAAAAGAATTTTAAATTAAAAAAAGAAGTCTTGATAAAGGTTTGGGGGATTTGTGTCGCTAAAATTATGAAACGAACACAACAAAGTGCAGTCCCCGAGGGGAAGACTGATTTGGAATCAGAGTTGGTTTTTCCAACAGATATATAAAACCCCAACGTGACCTGGAGGTAAATGAGAACATTTAGTTAAAAAACAAGTCCAGAAGAAGCTTAATTACTATTGAGGATAAGATTCACAAAAATGCTGTATGTAGGACGATAAAGTATACAGTTCAGGGTAGCTTTGACTGTTTAGCAAATTGGTATTGAGAAATATTCACTGATTTTTCTTCAATAATAACAATAAAAATGGCATCAAACACGTTAAAAATAGTTCCCTCATGTACGTCTTTAATTAAGTCTTTAATTACAAAATTTTGCAAGTATTCAAAAATAGATCTCACGCTGTCATCGAGTGTGACTGTCAAAGAAAACAACCTGCCTGCCAAACTAAAGAGGGCAAAAATAGCAATAGGATTTACACCTCATCATTTTGCATATTTTTAGTGGAGAGATGAATTATTTTTATCTGAAATTACAGGATCCACGTGCCATATAAGCATTTAGCACTTATTTATGGCTGCTCTAGTTTCATGATAAAAACCCACCTGTACACAGGTTTCAAAGTCAGATCTAAAAATAGAACCAGAATCTGGATTTAAAGATTTGGAGGTAACACGCAGAGGACATCAACAGTTACACACATTGTTCCCACAAATATCAGGTCAGTTTGACACCTTTTAAGGTAGCATCCAGTGAACAAAGTAATCAATGCCAAAAGCCAAAGCTCCTGTGACACGACTAATTATGTAATGAATGCCATGTGGTATTTATTCCTTCTCAGGTCACAGACTGTCCTAAAGGATGTCACTGGATATCGCCACGAGCTATGTGTAAACAGGGTCAGACTCTGTGAACTCCATGTTTGACACTGGATGGACCATAAAACTCATTATTACTGTGACCAACATACTAAAAATACATTTAGCAAAGACCATTTCGGAAAGGGTTTAAATGAGGAGCAGAGGGGACTCTTTTTTTATTTAACTTTTACTTCTTACAATATATAAAACCAAAAATATTCAGATGTCAGTCTAACAGATTATTTAGTTATTAAAAAAATTGCAGATATTTTAAATAAAATTGAAGACACACGGTTTCAAAGTATTTTGCATATTTTTATTACTCTTTAGTTGCCTCAGTTTATTCACACCTACCTGCTTCTTTAGCTTGTTCGTTGAACACACGCACATTTTTTAGAGGTAAAAGGTCAAATTGCTCTTTTCTCATCTGCAGTAAAATTAGAACAAACTTGTCAACACATTTTTTTGGTATGTACTCTTTAATATTACAACTGTGGTGTCCACAAACTAAATTCTCTCAAAAAGTTTGTCTTTAATGTGGCATCATTATCTGGTTTATGATCTGATAGAGCTCTGTTAGGCCACAAACCAACAGATTTAAATAATGGGACACAAGTCTGTGGCAGTATGCAGCAGGTCCCTCTGCACACTCTGGAGTTTACACACAGTGAGACATGTTTTGCTCAGGTGTGAGGCATCAAAATAGGAACATGCTACATTATATTACATTATACAAAAAGAGGAGCGTAGCACCGTGTGCACATTAAATCTTCTTTTTTACGTTTGAATTCCTTGATACTTCAGCTCCTTACAAATTTTGAGTTGAGTTGTATTCACTGATTTATTTTCAGCCTCAAGTACACTATGTCTAACCTAACGCAGCCAAAAGCCACCAGTCAGGTCTTTAGCTGCAGCTAAAGGCTACTGCCGTAATGCTATGAATCACTAATAACAGGAAACAAACAAACACAGATGGCAGATGGAACCTCATGGCAGTTTTTCTGAAAGAGGAAATGTTAATAAAGTTTTCTTTGTGCCGTGTTTGGTCAAACCATCCAGTCGGAGTGATGTATATCCAGAGAAGGCTCACGTATGTTACCCTGCAAGGAAGACCGAAGGCCAGGGGTGCTAGCTCTGTTAACATTAGTCATACAAAGCAAACCAACCTGAATTTTAGACTGTTTTAGACTATTTCCTTTAAACCAGACCAATTAAAATGAAGATCAGAGGAGAATGGTTAATGTAATAAAATATTATCATCTCTCTGAGATAAGTGCAGCTGTGGACACAGAAGACTTAGAAGAGCTGCATTTCTTCATATTTACTAAGCCAACAAGGTCACATGGACACTCAGCACTGTATCTTCACCGCAAGGGGAGAGATGTAAACTGTGGCAGCAAATAGCTGAGTGATCAAACCATAAACGGTTTGAATATCTGATTTGCATCTGGATCAAAAACTGTGCTCTTGCTTTAGTTCGGGCTCAATGAAATTCCACATTTTTTTCAGACCAGCACAATTATTTGAGTCTGTAAAGAAAGAATTCAGTGAATCATGAAATCATGACTTTTTAAAGTCCCTGTGAGGACTTTTTAAGCGATCTTGAAAAAGTCTCTCTTCTAGATATCTGCCTGATCCTAATCCACAACTTAAAATGAGATTATCAGCATCAATATAGGTTATTTTCAAATGATATTTCTTAGCTTCCTGATCGGGCCGGACAGGACCGGATTGATTTAGGGCACGATGAAGTCTCTATGACAACACCACGCCAGCTGATGAAGTTTAGTAGAGAGAAGAGAGATCTGTGTTTTTCTCTGCTGAAAACGTTTAATTTAGTATTGATGGTGGACACTGGAGCTGAACTGTCAGATGGAAGAGAAAGGACAGAAGAGAATAGGAAAGATAAACGGGAGAGTGATAGAGCATGGGCTAAAGGCTAAAACATGATCTAAAGGCTAAAACACAAGCTAAAGGCTAAAACACTGGCTAAGCTGTTTGTGATAATGTTCATTCCAGCCCACATACAGCAGTTATTCTGCAGTGATCTGATCAAACTTGAGAGTCTGTCAATAAAATGAAGAGTGAGTTTACGTTAGCTCTGATTGGTAGATGAGAAGGACATAAGGATTCGCTAACGTTACACGTTAGCCTACAGATACGTCTCAGAGCACCCAGCTGAGGGTAGCACTGGAATATCCGTCTACTAAACTAAACTACAGTACAAACTGACAAAGTGTACTTGTTGTCACCTTTCAAAAAACAGTGCAGTGTAACTGTTGAGAAATACCTACATAAACACTGTTACTGTTGACACCTTTTGATCATGATTGCCGTCAAACTCACTCTGTTCTACTTACATTACCTTATATATTCAGCCATGGTGTAAATTCTCACTGGCTGGGAGCTAATATATGAGACGTGTATTGCAGGTGCGAGACCTGTCTAAAGATATGAGCTATTTTAATGAGCGCTGTCACTTTCTGTAGTGACTTGCCGCCTGTATTTCAATGAGGGAAAGTGACAGGAGTCATATTATTTACAGTGATGTGTGAGTTGGCGTCTTGGCGTCGGTTTGGCTCATCCTCTCCTCAGATTTCTTGATATCACTTTCATCTCTATGACGAGGCGCGGGTCCTCTTTGGAGATGATGTGAAAAAAACAAACACAAAAAAAAAAACACCCCTCTTTTCATGTGTTTAACTCTTGAACTTTTCTTCTCAACAGCCAGTGAACAACGCTGATTTTATCATTCCAGTGGAAATTGATGGGACAGTTCACCAGGTAGGCACATGAGAAAACATTATTGTCTCTTCATTTCGCTGTAATAGCCTCACAGCAGTGACTTCCTGTAGAGAGCCCTAACATTTATAGTGAGGGAAATTTTGTAAGCAGGTCATCTTATGTACATAAAATCAGTGTTATGCAGCTTCTGATCTGAGCATTACTGAAAACTTTAAAAGCATAGATTTAGAAAGTAAGGAAGTGGGACTAAAAAGATTCTGCTTAGAGGCTCCAGCCTCCATTAGCAGCTCAGTGCTAGCAGTCTGACAGAGCTGTGGTCCACTCTGTTGATGGCTCCAAGCAGCAGGTGTCTATTTCCATGGCCTGACGAAATGAGGAAACCCTGGCAGGCTTCTCAGAAATCACTGCCATCAATCTCACACTGCGGCGCATATTATGCGCTGCTCATTGGTGCTCCGAAACAGCAGTGACTTTTCCCTGCAGGAGTTAAATGGTGGCTGTTGTGCTGGGCCTCTCAGAGGACAAGAGGAGCTTTGTTGTCCAAAGGGTCTGGGTCTGTTTCAAGTAATCCAGGATAGGCTTGTTAAAAAGTGGGGAAAGCCTATTCGGGACAACTTGGTTCAGAAACAGGGCCACCAGCATCTCAGTGGAAGTAGAAATTCCTTAAGTTTTAACAGTTTTATTTAAAAATGAGAGTCCCACATCACTACTCCTCTTCTGTTTGACATTAAATAGAAAAAAGGTGAAATAAAAATGAAAAATAATTTCATTTAACAACCTGTGTTCTTGGTGTTTGGAGAGGAAAGCAAGGGCAGATCAAAATGTTTACGGCTTTGAGAGTAACAGCCAAAATGAGCTTGATGCTGTTGAAAGCCGTGTACAGGAAGTATGCAGCGTGACCGAATACATCTGTCAGTCACAGCCTGCAAAACAGCTCCGCTCCTTAAAACCGACACCAATCTGCAACCATATCAGTCTGAAGAATTACACACATGCAGTCCAAAGCGTCAAACCCTGAAAGAAAACATTTTGTCCCTTCCGCAGGTGTATGTGTTAAAGAGACCCCACGTTGACGAATTCCTCAAGAGGATGGGAGAGATGTTCGAGTGCGTTTTGTTCACTGCGAGCTTATCCAAGGTAAGAGTGCTGCTTTATGTCTGTGTAACTCTTGGTCAAAGTCAGACGGCGTAGAGATGAACAAAAACAAATCTGATCCAGAAACTGAGACCTGTTTTTGTTTGGAAACACTCTTCTTTGAATGGCTGATGATTTATGGCCGACCTTCCACACACAGTTGCACAAATAAAGATTTATTTATGATAGCCGTCAGTGGATTGCACAGACATCTTAACCTCTAACATTTTACCTTACCCTCAGCCTTGACTCAGTTTTGTGAAACACTCTGTCAGTTATAACCCAGTGACTCACTCTGTGTTGATTCACGAGATTGTAGCTGCTGTGTTTGTCTACAGCACGTGACAGCATCGGGAGTATTTCGTGACCTCGATCTGAAACCAAATGCTCAGATGAGAGCGATCTTCAGCTCTGCAGAAAGGGCCTTATAGCTGACGCTCACAGTATGGATGTGCTCAGGCTGTGCATTGAAATCTGATGCAGCTTCTGGGTCTGTGTAGGTTGTAATATTTAAGTTTTAAAGGCTTACTATTAAACACGATACACTTTGAAATCCCCTGTAAAGCACCACGGCATTTACAGACTAGCATACTTGATCATAAATGAAGTTATAGTTTCTAGAAAGAGAAACTTCAACCCCCTGCTTCTTCAAAACAACATTGCCACGATGGCATAGTTTTCCTGCATAATATGCAGATTAATCTTCTGGGGATTTTTGCCTTTACCGTGAATATGACTGCTTGAGAGAGAGAGAGATACATATGAAGGGAGAGAGATTCTGTAATTTCTTCATAGCAACAGAAATCACTTTACCATACAGTAGATGTGCAATGTTTTAACCTTGCCCTTGTGTTGTTGTTTTTTTTGACAGTATGCAGATCCTGTGTCTGACCTGTTGGATAAATGGGGGGCTTTCCGTAGCCGTCTCTTCAGGGAGTCATGTGTTTTCCACAAAGGGAACTACGTAAAAGACCTGAGCCGTTTAGGAAGAGACCTAAACAAAGTCATCATCATCGACAACTCTCCGGCCTCCTATATCTTCCATCCCGACAATGCAGTACGTTCCTCAGATTTATGTGACACGTCGAAATACATGAGAATATTCCCTAAACTCTGTTAATTCCTCCTCGTCGTCTTCTCCTTTAAATCTTCAGGTTCCTGTTGCGTCCTGGTTTGACGACATGTCAGACACCGAGCTCCTCGATCTCATCCCTTTCTTTGAGAGACTTAGCAAAGTAGACGACATCTATGATTTTCTCCAACAGCAGAGGACTTCAAGTTAACAGAGGCAGGACGCTAGGATGAAAACCATCAGCAGCAGCTGTCTCACGGGGCCACGGAGGCTGGTGGGCCAAAGGCTCCACGCTGCTTCCAACCACAAGGACCACACTGCAAAAAAAAAAAAAAAAAAGGCTTGTCATTAAAACTCATATTCAAACTGTTCATTGCACAAAAAGGCAAAAAAAAATCTGGTGAGTCTGGTGCCTGAGCATTAAAAAGTCCACCAGGATCTTTTTCTATTTTTCTTGCCTGTTTAATGTTGAATATGAGATTTAACGCTCTCTGTAGATATCCTTTGCAGTGCAGCTAGCGTGTCGTTGTCGTCATGTGACAGCAGCGACCGATATAAGTGTGCTGTTAGCCTAGATTGTGTGAACAGTTGTTCAGTGCCATTTTACAAATGAACCACATCAGCCATGTTCATGTCAGTATCATGTAGCAGAAAAAAAACATTTAAATCTTCCCCTTAAATGAGCGTGCATGTAGTAAAAGACAATCATTAACTGTAGAGAATTGTGTTGGTTTAATAACTCTTGTAACATGTTTGATCAGCACTTCTAAAGTGGCTCAGAAAGCTTTGAACAAAGAGTTTATCTCTGGATCAGACTCCTCCTCCATCAGCTTTCACCTTCGGATTAAAAATACTGGAACATGCGAAGCCATATCTAGCTCTCTGTTGATTACTCCTAACACACTACGTTACAGATGATTAACAAAGTCTAATCACTAATTTCTGTGAGGCTGGAATCCGATCATCTTTGCGTTTTATCCCTTTTATTTGTTGTCTTTTTATTTTTGTCTTCTCAGTCACATCATAAACCTCTAATCCGACGTCATACCTGCTTTTCATCAGATCATAAAAACACAATTGTTAGACGTGAAACTCCTCTTTGTTCGATTTCTCCTCACTTGTCTGACATTTCACAAACGCACAGACTCGTCCACGGTCATATTTCTTCATACACGCCTTGATTTTAAGCAATCATGTGTTTGGTTTTAATGTTATTTTAATTATTTGTGTTTTTATCTTTGAGTTTTATTTCAATCAGCCACCACAACGATCGGCTAGTCAGAAGCGTACGTCTGTTTTTGTGTGCAAGGTCCATGGCAACTTATAGGGAAATTTCAGGATTTTTAAAATCTTGGTCTTCCTGTTTTTTTTCCCCGCTCATATTTGGGGACTTAAATAACCAATTTGTATAAAAAGTCCAGAATTTCTCCACTAGGTTGTTAGAGCCAGTTTCTATGAAACCAGCTGTAATGGCTGCTATGTCTTTTGAGTAAATGTGTCTGATCAGTATGGAAGTGGATTAGGGCCACTGAAAAAATAAAAAAATTGAAAAATGTACAATTTTTTTTTTTAATCATTGTTATTAATAGTAGAGAAAAAATTAGAATTTTGACTTTGATCTCAATATTTTTCCTTTTTTTATTTATTTTTTTTATTTTTTTATTTTTTTTATTTTTTTTAGTGGCCCTAATCTGCTTCCGTAGATCAAAGTGCATCTACTGATAGTATTTTTATTTTTATTTATTACTTTTTTTAGCCATTAAGCAGCTCGGATCATTAAAGTGTCCGACATTGTTGAAAAGAGAGAGAAGAAAAAAAAAAAAAAATTGTGCTCCACTCTCATCCTTTTGCTCCATGACATTCCCCCCTCTCGTTTTCCTTTTACCTCCTCCACGTACTGTCCTTTCTCTTACCATGGGTGTAAAAGATTGCCCTCCTAATTAGCCATCTTTATGTAGCAGTTCTTTCTTCTTGTTGTCAGATTAGTTAAACTACAGCTGGAGCCTGTGAGGACCTTAAACAAACCTCTTTTCTCGACATACCTTTAATCGGACAGGTTTATTCTGGAATAAAATGTTGTTATCATGACAGCTTGTCCTGTAGCTGCCTCCTGAGGCAACCTGCTGTGCATCTATTGTGACACTTTTTTCACCTTTTTGCTATTTAACCTGCACTGCAAGAAACTAATCAGGCTTGGTTTTAAAGCTACTGGAATTTCCCTTCAGATAAGTTTGCTGTTCAATTTCAAAGCACACTTTGATGGATACTTTAAGCAAAAGCTGGAGTTTGTTGTCTATAGGAGTCAAGTGTAACAGAATTATTGGCCTGTTTATTCAGTTTCATGGGGGAAACTTGAACCAGACGTGTGCTTTTTGCCCTGATTGATTTTTTTTGCCTCGGTCTGGAGTAAGTGTGTATCTCTGTATGTGTGTGTGTGTGCGTGGGTTTCAGTGTGATTGCGCCTGTGTGAGTATTTACATTGTTTTACGATTAAAAAAAAAAGATACTTTGGCAATATGTGAAAACCATAACCTGTCTTTGAATAATGATTTAACTTTTTTACTGTATGCAATAAGAGTATTAACCTTGTGACTCAAGTAAAGAAACTGGTTTAAGTTAGAGAGTTTTTAAAATTGCTGCTGATTAATGCTAAGATTGAGAAAAAAAAACACAACTAGAGATATTTTTCATTGCATCAATAAAGCATGTTTTATTGAAACAGGTCATATGACACCACAGTTGTATTTTTTATACCTAACACTCAACCGAACATGGCAGAGGTGAAAACAAATGGAAATATGGAATATGGAACAGGTTTCATATGAAAACATTAATCATTCGCTACTGGATTCAAACACGACACCTACACAGATTTAAAGCTGGCACACCCACCAAGGTGATTAAGCCATTTTTTTTAAACTACGTCTTTTCTAGATTACCCAATTTTTGGCCCAATGTATTTACAATACAATCCCCCTGAAGACAGAACTCTGTTCGTTCAAACTCGAGCCTCCAGTTTCATAAAAGCACGATGAAACAGACAACAATGAAAAAGGCAAACACGACTGAGTAAAACATGAAGCCAAACATGAATTTAAGATCCACTTTTGTCAAGCGATATCTTTTCAAACCAATGCTGATGTCAAGTTTTCTTACTCTGATTAGACTGTTAGGAAAAGGCACAATTACACATGGAGTTCGTCTTTTTCTGAGCACTTCTGATTTGATTTACACTGAAACTTAAAGTTTTAAAACTATCAACCCAAAAAATTAGACACTAACTCAAAAAATTTATTTCAACAGCCACCTGTAATATGACATGATTAAAGAAACTACAGATGACAAGAACTCTTTTCTCTTTATTAGGAACCGACCAATAAAATCAGTACTTTTCACACCCTTTTGTTTTTGAAACTGTGATTAATATATCTATTCATAGCTCTTTGAGTTTTTACAGTATTCAAATCAGACATTTGGTGTCAAAAATACACAATCAGCTCAAACCTCCACAGTCAAATCACTTACACACAGAACATTATTTACATCCAAACTGCAGTTTGTATCGCGATTAAGAAACACATCCTCACACTAACAATGACTCAAAACAGATATTCAGTTCATTAGAATTACGATAATGAAAAGAAATCTACTCCCTTAATCGATAAAACTGCTTAAAAATCTACCGCAACCCTGTTTAAACCACTTTAATAAATGTATCGTTTGTAAATATAGAAGCGAAGTCAATTTCACAACTCAGAAGCATCAGTCAGTGTCAATTAGGCGATGACAGGTAGAAGATGTCGCTCAGGGATCACCTGAAATTTGAGCAGAGAAAAATTAGACTGACAACCAGACAGCACCAGTCAACAGGTTTGACCTTATTCTGTCAGGATGTACAGCAGTCACGTGTAACCTGTACAAACCAAGAGTTTTTACTCTACAGGTAAAAAAAAAACCCCCACAAAAAATGGCATGTTGCACTTAGCTAACGACGACAACTTCTAAAATACTTCTTTCTTGGTTTGTGACCATTGAAAAGATAATTATGCTGGAAGATCTCAAACTTTTCGTTTACAAAAACGCGATGCCAAGAAACTTCTGCTTTATGTTTGACAAAGTGATTTTAATCTGTGAGGTCTGTTTCCTCTTTTTCTTCAACAGTCACATTTAATATTTTCTCCTGAAAAGTCAAGAGAGGGCGTTTCTGCACCGTGCTTTGATTTGTCTGATCTGACCTGTTCAGGTGTTGTCACTGAAACACACCAGAAATTTTCATTCTTTTGACCAAAGGTTTGGTTTGTAGGTCATATGGATGTAAATTAAGCTGTTTTATGTTAACTTTTATCTATTTATGATGGAAATTTACCAAATTTACTAAAAAATTTTTTTGCATTTTACGTTTAGATTTTTTTTTAAATTTAATTTTCTTTCTAGGCCAAACCAGCTTTCTGATGGTGCTGATCTTCACCACTGGCACTGCATCAGTTCCTGAACTGGTTCACCATCACAGTCAGATGCTTGAACTCTTTCTTTAAAGCCCACATAATAAAATAAAACTAAAAATAGTTTACTCCTGCACATTTAAGATGCCAAAGAAGGATTTAAAGGCCTGTGTGCTCTGCAATGGCTGACCTACATCGCCTTTAGAACCATAAACACCTTATAATATGCAGAGGATGCAGTGGACACGAAGCCAAAACATTCATTACTATGTGCTACATGTGCAGCGCCAAGTCATGCAACCCACTTAACACGTTATGTTGCCAACTGGGAGTTAGGCTGGAGGATTTATGCATTTATCTGATTCTTTCTTCATGTGTTTACTTTTGATCACACTTGTAGAAATATTGCTCCTTTGCTGAGTAGTTTAATTATAACTACATATTCAAATTTTCCTCTCATGAATAGATAGTTCATCAATCCACCACAGGTGATGCTTCTTAGGCCTTGTGGGCCAACTCAAGTCTATAGCATTACCTCCATCTTGTGGTAAGTTAATGAATTACATCAATGGGTTACAAATCCAGTGTTCCACCTGCTGGCAATATGAATTCAGTGTCACAGAGAAGGAAAACATTTTGTTGCAAAAGTTACAGGAATTGAAGAGCCCAGCTTAAAAAAATAAATAAATAAAATTCTGAAAGATACTGATTGTATCTGTATTATGTATTTGGTGTTGTTTTACACCAAGTCTATCAAGGTAATTACTATTTTTTATTTACGTAAACTTTATTAAACTGCATATACAGTAGTGGTAATGATTTTATTTGCCAAGAATTGCATTTATTTATTTATTTATTTATTTATTTATTTATCTAGTTATAACAATATTTGCCAGTTTTGTCTTTTGTGATTCTGCAAATCTTGTTAACAGTGTACCATATTTGGATGGGCAATTCAAGGCACTGGTATTTTATATGTAATACGAGCGCCCTCTGCTGGGCAGAACTGAGACTTGCGCCCCACGTTGCGTTGATCTGTAACTGCTGAAACACTTTATAAAGGGGCTGTGTGGGCTAACTGGGAAAGACTCTGTTTCCCATGAATCATGAGCAAATTGCACCCACTGGGTTTGTTTTGAAGCAGATGAATGGAGAGCAGATCTTTTTTAAACACTCATTTTCTTTGTTCCTATCAGGTACTTTTTACCTGATGCAAAGCGATGAGGTAAGGTATTATCAACAATTACACTTTAATGTTTGAAACATGAAAACAGTCAAACTTGCACTCCTAGTTTTTAACAGGCTATATTTAGCACTACTGAAAGCCCGATGCTCTGAGATGTTTCCATAGCCTGTAATGTTAGCAAATCATCATGTCCCACTCATCTACCAATCAGAGCTAATGTAACCCAACTCTTCATTTTATTGAAAAACTCTCAAGTTTGATCAGATCACTACAGTATAACTTCTGCATGTGGGTTGGAATGAACATTATCACAGTTTAACTTGTGGTTTAGCCTTTATAGCCCATGTTTTAGCCTTTAGCTTGTTTTTTAACCTTTAGCTTGTTTTTTAATCTTTAGCTCATGTTTTAGCCTTTAGCCTGTGCTCTATCACTCTCCCGTTTATCTTTCTTCTTCTCTTCTGTCCTTTTTCTATCTGTCAGTTCAGCTCCAGTCTCCACCATCACTACTAAATTCATCGTAGAAATCGTTTTCAGCAGAGAAAAACACAGATCTCTCTTCTCTATACTAAACTTTACTAAATCAATCCAGTCCTGTCCAACTCAATCAGGAAGGTAAGAAATAGTAGTTAGAAATAAGTTATATTGGTGCTGATAATCTCATTTTAAATTGTGGATTAGGATCAGACAGATATCTAGAAAAGAGACTTTTTCAAGATCATTTAGTCCTTAACCAAAGTTAAGTATTGAAAATTTTTAAAAAGTGAGGAAGAATCAAGCAGGTTTACTGCTTTGGATAGGTGATGCATACAAATTAATATGTGTGACTAAAAATAATGCAAATACAGTCAAAATATAGCAGCATTAGATATTTTAAGGTGAAATGCTAAACATGTTAAACTAATAACGTTTCATATTCTTACCCAGCACCCGAAGCTGTGCTCTGCTTTTTGCTTTCCCAGAGGAGAACTCCACCTCTCCACTCATGTCCGCGGAGGTTTGTCTGAGGGTCAGTCTGTGGACTGTCCCCATCTTCTCAAGGAGGACCCGGGAGCTGGCCTGTAATGGTTCTCCATTCAGACTCCACACGGGGGCTGCTGGGACTGGAACCGAAACCTCACATTCGAAGCAGGCCTCATCTGGAGCCATAACCTCCACATTCATCAGCTCTCTGACCATCTGCAGAGACTGGGCTGAGTCAAAGAACAAAGGAGGGAGAGCTATTAGTTCCAAACAAGTCTTGATAAAAGTTTAATTAAAAGAAAAACAAAATCCTGGACCATATTATTACAGCTGCATCTAAAAGTTCATTTTTAATTCGCCTTGTATGAACACTTTTTAAAGTTTTTCAGAAATAACATTTGACCTGTTTGTGCCATGAGTTAAAGAGGTTTAGTCATGTCTTTCTGGTTACAGAGAAAATAGATGTTATAGCTTTGTTTCACCACAAGATGGAGCTCTGAGGTTATGATAGCTTTATTTCTGTTGGCAGCTCTTACCCTCCACTGTTAGTTTTGCAGAGCATGAATGCTCTCCAACCTGCACGCTGTATGTGCCCTCATCATGTAGCGCCACCTCCTGGATGATAAGTTTGCGATAACAGCCTTCGCTGCAGATCTCAAAGCGCTCAGAGGGCAAGATGACGCTGCAGCCTTTGTACCAGCGGATGCTACATCTGGGGTTAGACACTGCACAGTCCAGGAGCACACGGGTCCTCTCAAGGGCGGTCTTATCCTCCAGAGGTTTCACTATGTTGACAGGAAGCTCTAGACAAGGAGCAATTTATGTAGAGGGTTTGTAGTATAACTCTAATCACATTACTTTCTCCTTTATATTCATTCACTTCAGAAAAATAGTTGAATATATTATTCTACCTTTGACCTCCAGGTGAGCAACAGATTCAACTTGTCTAGCGACAAACTTGATTTCTCCAGAGTCCTCTGCTCGCACATTGCACATTAGAAGAAAATGTTTGGTCCCTGAAACAAGAAAAAAAAACAGTTCTTTCAGTATTTTTTTTCTGACTGCATCAGCAGAAATGTTCAGGAACAAAGACACATGATGGGGATTTTGAAGCTGACCTTCCTGGCGGATCTTGACGGTACTGGTGGGTTGTATCCTCTCGCCATTTTTGTACCATTCACCTGGCACGTCCGGCACAGAGATCTCACAAACGAACACTGCATTCTGATCTTCCTGCATATCCAAATCATCAAGAGCCTGAATGATCTGCAACTCACGCTCTGCGTAGATAATAAACAGTACAAAAAAAAAAAATCAATGTGACAAATAAGGAATGAAGAACAGCTTGTTAAAAATGATTTTAGGGGTGGGGTCGCCTATAACAGTACTCGGTCAGATTCATGTGTAAACAAATCTTATGCTAAGCGCTATGTATTTGTAATGTCATTAACACAGTTTTTAACTGACATTTCAGATGTAATCCTCTTTCTGATTGCCTTTTTGAACACTGAGCAAACATCACTCAGATCAGGCAATTCATTTAGATGTGTTTGTTTGCTGCGGCAGAGAAGGATGATAATTTTATTTTCTTTTTAGTGTTTGCTATGTTTACTGATTTGCACAAACTTCATCACCACTAATTCACCGTCCAACTTGAAAAGCATGTTAGCAGATGAAGCTCTACATTTATTATTATTATTATTATTATTATTATTATTATTATTATTATTATTATTATTATTATTATTATTATTCCAGATGGACATTTTAAACTAAGTCCTCTGTGATTGTAGCAAATAATTTGCTTTTTTTTTTTTTTCATGGTTTTTGAGATGTAAATAAACATATT
This sequence comes from Labroides dimidiatus, assembly GCA_030710495.1. Lineage (NCBI taxonomy): Eukaryota > Metazoa > Chordata > Actinopteri > Labriformes > Labridae > Labroides > Labroides dimidiatus. Next base: position 21,181,698 of record CM061160.1, read on the forward strand.
GGAGCAGAACTGACACCCATGCATCATTATCCATTCATTGTCACCGTTGTTTTGTTGTTTAAGTTAATGTTTATGTTAATGTTTTTACTTGTAGCCTAATACTTAACATGATGACATGTAAACGTGCAGTTGTCCTTTCAAAGATGGGATGACAGCTCTTCCAGGCTCATTGTTGTTTGGTGGAGGAGAAATAGAACATGTTGAATGCATTGAATAGTAATCTACTGTGAGAGAGTAATGTACATTTGATTGTGTGTTCGGTGCTGAAAGTTGAAAATCTGCTTACATATCCATGTATGCTAGCCGCTAGCATATCAATGCAATTTCCCATATATGTTAGCATATATCAAGCTAGCGCTACGCTTACTACATGTTTTTTTGGTCTATTAGGAGATGTATAACATGTTTAATGGATTTAATATGAGAGTGAGGTAGCAGTGGGCTATCTCGGTGACTTTATTAGAAGCCGTTGTTTTTAAACCTCATATTTTTAATCAAAGTACGAACACACGACCTGACTTCAACTGTGTGGTGTATACACCAATGAGAAACGTGTAAGTGTTCTTTGTCCCGCCCTCACGGGTACAACAATGTTTTCAGAGGAGCAAGATAAACGTCAATCAAGCTTGCGCGCGTGGGGGCCTAATCAGGCGTGATTCAAACCACCTCTGTGGGAAGCAAATGTGTATTTAGCCTTTAGCCTTTTATAGCTACCGTGTTGAGCGTTTTATTCGTCTCATTATAAAGGTCTGTTGTATTTTCTGCTGCTTAAATCAAGACTGGTTTCAGTGGCACTTATTCTGTTTGGAAAACGTGAGAGAAAGAGGTAGGGTTTAAGGAAAGAGACTGCAGTTAGCCTGATGTCCTGTTCTTAGCTCTGAAGCTCCCGTACCTGCAGGCTACACCTTAATGCTGGGAATTCGAGGAGTTGTGACCGCTTCTCTTACTATGCTTTTGTCCATCAGTGACTCTTTCATAGACTTTTTAAAAAGACATTTCAACTTATCAAAGGAGTAAAATGGGGTTGAAACCTACTTAAGCGAATAGGTCATAGTTTACAGGGATGCACTGTGCTGCAGAATGAGCTGTAGAGTTAAATATATTAAAGAAGGATTACAGGTAAGATTATGCCCCAGTTCTTAAAAACCATATGTGGAAAAAAATCCAGGGTTAAAAGAGTGGATAATAAAGATGTTTATGGCTGTAGTCTGTAGATGAATAAAGCAAATCTAGCCACATATTTATCTAACTAACTTATACACTTAATCACTGAACTGTCTGCAAGGATATGAATGTTTAACACAGTTTAAACATGTAGCTTTAGAGCGCAGTGTGATTTTTGAGCCTGATAACTTTTTAATACAGTGCTGTAGCTTATTGCACTCTTCACTTTCTATGTTTTAGAAGATGTTTATAGGGATGGCTCTTGTTTTTACGAATATCTTTATTGCATTTTCGCCCAATCCTGTAGAATTATGACACACTTCCTGCTGCTTTCTTGATCCAGCTATACCTGTTGTTGTATTTGTCTTTAATTTGTAAAAAATTCGACGGCAGACTTTACCATAGACCTCCACAGTGCAGGAAGTTGTAACATCTCCAGCATCACAGACGTATATCCCAGAATCACTGACACTACATTTCATGATCTGAAGAAACCGTTTCCTCCCCATTGCATAAATGCGCAAGTCCTTGGTTGGTTTCACCTCAACCCCATTCTGTGAAGAAAAAACACCTAGTCAATTTAAAGAAATGAAAAAATGTATGACTTGCAGGCAACATACCGTTTGTAATTCCTTGCTTGTTTTGGTTTAACATAACATTTATAGAACGCCATTAAGGAAGCTCTTGAGCAGTAAACCAGAGTTTTAAAATAATAATAATAATAACAATAATAATAATAAAAAAAACACTTACCTTCAGCCATTTCACATCAACATTATGTCTTGAAAGCTCACACTCGATAGAGATTATCGCCCCATCAGGGAACTTCTGGTCCTCGAGCTTTCTGAAAATAGTCACGGGGGGCTCTGGTGGGGAAAGAGAAGACTTAGTTAAGCAAACCAACCTTGTTTCATTTTTCATACATTTAAAGAAGCCCATACAGTTAAGTTATGTGGACTTGTATACCGTGATGACATTTTCATCCAATCGTCATCCTCGGCTTTTCAACCCCGAGCTCAAAGGGATGATGCCTACTGAGTGACTGGGTATGAAGCGGATTATTTTACAGCATGAGGTTAAACTAGCACCTGACAGAATAGACTAAACAGAGCTGCCGCTTTTCAATAGGTCATGCTAGGCTATTTTGTGTTAGTAATGTGAGACTAGATGAAGGCAGCAGTGACAGAGCTGTCCCTGTATTCTATTATCATGCCTCTGCTGGTTGGCATTTGATGTATCGCGAGTATCGCCCTGTGCTGTACAATGTTTGTGAGCTAAAAAAAACAAACATGACTTTGTAGAATATTCAAATTAACACTTTGTATTTTAACTGGCCTACTTATGATAAAAAGTGACAGTCATTTGTACATTTCAGAAGGGAAGTAAGGGATTTTTTTTAACCTAAAACCATTTCTTACAATTAATTGAAAAAGTTTTGGAAGGGCTCCAGAGATTGCTTCAGTCAAGCTAACAATGATGGGATGTAATTGCTTTCACTTAATCTCTTAGTTGAACTGAATCCACATAAAGTTTTATTTACAAGTGCATGTTTTTGCCTTTAACAGGCTGCAGTTTCCAATGGACTGTCAGACAGTGCAGAAAAGATCAAAACTACTTGGTTGAGGTAAGTTTTCTTTCCCCTGAAAACAGCTTTTTGCAACAAACTTTTTTGACAAAAAAACTGTAATGTTCCTTGCAAACTGCAGGAGTCACTGGTCTACTACTGGATGGTTAGCTGTTGTGTATTACTGTGTTATGTTTGATCAAAGAAACTATTTAAAACACCAAAGTCATACTACAACAAAGAAACTAACCAATGGAGGCAGAGGTAGACCAACTCCTTTGATCTGAAAGTTGAAATAATGTATTTCACAAATTGAATCTGGTGACTTTTAAGAAAGTTGATTACTGACTTAAACATCTTAAACAAAAAAAGTATCTTTGCAGGAATTTGCACCAAGTTTGAATTTCAGTCAAAGCCAATCAGTAGAAAATAAAGATACCTAAATTTAGTGAACTTTTAGGAGGATTATTTGCTTTCAGTTGACAGAGCGATAAAGAGATATTTTCATACCTGCAGGCATAAAGACTAACATTCACCTCTCACAATATTACAATGGATCCTACCTGAAAATGACACTATGTTGACTGAATAGGGAAATCAAATATCTGTGTTCTGAAACACCACCCAAATCTTGTTTTCTGAATAACCTACCCTTTACAACAAGCCTCGCAGATGTCTTCAAATTCTCTACACAGAACATAAATGTTCCGGTGTCCTCTACAGAAAGGTTAGAGACAGTGAGGCTGTGGACTTGTCCTTTGGCGCTCATACGGAAGTGATTTGTGGGCTTCAGTTTAATCCCGTTTCTTGTCCAGGTGCCTGGAACGTTCGGATGGGAGAGCTCGACTTCAAAGGATGCTGTTTCCCTCTCAGTGGTTCGAATGTCCTTCAGCTCTTTCTTGATTTTGATCTTCCGAGCTGTGAAGACAGATTTTAGAGTCGTGTTAAGAGACATGCTAACAGATAACATGTACCTAACTACTTTGGTCGTAATTTTTGTGGTGCTACTTTTAGCACAATTAAATTTAAACAAGGGTAATGTTTAAAAGACTAGTTCCAGTAGCTAACTATTTCATTCCACACTCACACCAGTAGCCATGGTGTCCAGCCTCTGTTGCAGAACAGACTTGGACTCTGTTATGTGAACAGTCTGCGGCTAAACAATACAAACTGGCACACACAGACAAGCTGATATTTCAGTCATTTGAGTACGAGGCTTTACACAAAAGCCACATCTGAAACTGCCAACATTTTTCACTTATTCTAACACAGACGAGCATTCCCCATGGAAAAAAGAAGTGTTTATTTTGGAGACCTGATGACAACAACCTTAGTTTTGAAGGCCAGGGTATAAATTTAGATGCAATGAGAGGAGATCCAAATTCATAGGAGGTGCCAACAGCAGCCTGAAGTCCTGACTGTCCCCTTCCCACCTATGCTAGTGTTGAAAGAACAGCCTTTAATTCAACCATTGGCCTGTGGATCATAGGACTAAGAAATATAAGTAGCCTGTACCAAGAAAAACAAGCCTAAGCGTGTCTTAATCACCACAAGAGGGCTTTTATTTTCAGTTTCATTCATCGTCTTGTTTCTAAACAGATGCATTTGGTATTTTGAGGAATTTCACAAAAAATATCAGGGCAATTCCCCCCTTAGATCAGAAATCATTAGGACTTTTTGACTCTTATTTCAACACAGACACCCTGGTCTAACAGTCTGCCTTGAATGTGAGGTCATCACCTGTTGATTGCCATCATGTTCCAGTACAAGTGCCACCCTGGTCCCCAGTCACTCAAATTACTCCTACTCAGTTAATTGAGCTTTGCCTCCACGAGAAGAAGCAATGGAAGCGGAGTCCTCGGCAATGGTGGTAAACAAACAGCAACAGGGCATAGTGAGAACACGTGCACACTCACGTTCCACTGTGAGCTGGGCCTGCGTGCGGTCATGGAGGGTTTCACAGCTGTAGGTGCCTCGATCAGATACGGCCAGTGTGTGGATGGTGAGAGTGTGTTTTCGGCCTTTGTGCTTCAGGGTATACTTTGCACCGGGGTGGATCAGCACACCTTGCCTCATCCACTGCACCTCTCCAGATTCCACACTCGCCTCCACCTCCAGAGTTGCCTCACTGTACTCTTCAGCCACGACTGGCGCCATTTTCTTGGAGAATGTCACCTGTTGCTCTAAAAATGAATTTAGCAGGTTATTGGATCTTCTCTTAGCGTCAGTGTTCAGATATACTCGAAGATCAGCAAAGATACACTGCAGGCTCAAGCATAGCAAGCAAGTAAAAATGTTTGGGAAGACTCGCCCCCTGCTGTGTCATACACCTCAGCCACTTGTCTCTGTCAGTTACTTGAAGAAGGCTAACAGGAGAAGCTGCCAGACACTAACTGTTGACAGCCCCTCTTTATACATTTAGTCTCATCTTAAAGAGTCAGTGTGTCTCATTCAGTTGAAAATATGTTGATAACAACCAGAGAGATATGAGGTTACTGGAGGATAAATGGTTGTAACTGTATTATTATTTTTTGTATGTAATTCCCTGAGACAAATTTATGTAATCAGATCGTGTTTGTATGGGGCTACAACTCACCTTGAACCTGGAGTTCTGCCTCTGAAACCAACCCCTCGGCATCAGCTGTCACTCTGGCGCTATCTGAAACCCTGCAGTTGTGGATGCAGAGCATGTGGCACAGTCCATTGCTTGAAACGAGAGTGCGCTCATTCAAGGGGACCTGCTTGCCATTTAGGCGCCACACCAACTTAGTGTCTTCTGGTGAAACCACACACTTAAATACTGCATCTTCACCTTCACAGATGGTGATATTACGGAGCTCTGCTATGAACTCAACAACCCGGGGGGCTGCAGGCAAAACATTCAGCCGATTAGAGAAAAATCATGTAAATCCCAGTGAATCTTAAGTTTTCTGGTGTAGCGTTTACTTACTTTCTACAGTGACTGTGGCTGAGGTCTTGTCATCTGTGGATTCACAGGAGTATTCTCCAGCATCTTCATCCTGTACGTGATGGATGGTAAAGCTACGCTCTCGACCCTGTGCCCGTATTGTGTGGCGACGACTTGGAGCGATCTCTTGGCCATCTTTTAGCCACTGGACATCTCCTTTGGGCTTGTTGATTTCACAACGTAATACAAGGATACTGCCCTTCAAAGACACTGTGTTCTCCAGAGGCCTGATGAATTTCACAGGCATTTCTGATGTTGAGGGAACAAACAGAATTCCAGAGATAGTAACTTAAAAGATTAACAGTTCGGTTCAAGTTAACAGAGATAAAGTGATGACATTATCTTTAGCAGTGCCAAATTCTTACCTTTAACTAAAAGACTGAAATACATCTCATCTGTGTTTACGTCACAGACATATTCTCCTGAATCTGACAGCTGCAGGGGATTAATAGTGAGCTTGTGGGTATTATCCTCACTGGAGATGTGAATGTTGTCCTCGTTCAGTAGTTGGCCATCTTTCAGCCACCGAACATTAGCTCCCTCACAGCTCACAACGGCGCACAGTGTGACACTCTCACTTTCATAAGCCAAGATTTTATTATTTGCATCTTTATTTACAAACTTGGCCGGTGACTCTGGAGAAAAGAGAGGGTTTCTCATAAATTGCCTGGTCATACCATAGACTGCAAAAAAAAAGTGGACATCATCTCAATCGGCTAAAACTGAGGTCGCCAAAAAAAACTGCTCCCCCTGGTGACTGGCTGCAGTATAGGTCAAAAACTTGTTCATTCCAGATTGGCTGTGGTTAAACTTTGAAAAATGAATGCACCTCGTAGAAATTTTCCTCTCATCCGTATACTGTTGTGATAGATATTATTGGGCTGCATTGTGTTCAAGTCCTCTTTCTTCTGAAAAGTTTCTTTTTCATAAGTTATTAGATGTTAAAAACTGGATTTTATGCCTCGTTTGACGATGATTGACAGCTGTTGTTCTTGTGTAGCTTTTTTCTTTTTTAGGAATAGTAAAATATGTCAGGAAGGAGAGATAAGAAGGGATTAGATTTTAGAAAGAAAAAAAATAGTCAAGCAGCTCCACTCAGATTTTCTCAGTCTCTCTTAATCTCTACTGTGCAGACTCTGGCTGCACAATGGCAGCGCCAGTGACAGAGGTTTTTTGGCTTCAAAACAGTACAGTGGTAAAAGGTGGAGCCACGCTGTCCATTCTATATACAGTCTATGGTTCATACATGAAACATTCAGTGACTCAATCAGAAATATTGATGTGAATTGTATTGGAGTGCTTTAGCTCTTACCTTGGACCTCAACAATTGTTATCAATTTGTCATCAATGGCATCACAAATATATTTTCCAGAATCTGAGGGCCGAAGTCCAGAGAGAACAAGCTTCCTTGTAACATCATGGCTGTCGATTTTTATGCGAGTGTCTGGTTTCAGTATTTGGCAATTCCATAACCACTGAACAGTCGCGTTGGGCCGAGACACCTCACACTCCAGTATAAGGTCGTCTCCTGCCATCAGAATATGATGCTCTGGGGTGCCAGAGTTTCCAATAATCTGCACTGGAGGCTCTGAACATAAAGGACAAAGCATTATTTGTGCTCCAATCAAAAGAATGTCAGATATCAAATGCATGGCGTCTTAGTATGATCACCTTTGACAGTGATATAGAAGACCATCTTATCATCCTTTGCATCACAGGTGTACTCTCCTGAGTCCTCCAGTCCAGCATTAAGGACAACCAGAGATCGGAAAACCCCTTGTTCCTCGCTACAGTATCGCTCAGTGTCATCAATTAATTGATTATCTTTGTACCAGCTGACAGAGGCAGTCGATCTTGATAGCTCACATACTAGAATTATGTCATCTGACACTAAGAACTGTTTTTCTGTTTTTGCATCAGTTTTGCCAAGAATTTTTACAGGCAACTCTGAAAATAAACAGAACAGAACAGAAAAACTATTGAGAAACAAAATCTTTTATTCTTACTTTCCATGACTCCAAAATTGAGGCATGTGGCCTATAAAAGTAAGTTGAATGGCACAGAGAATAATTACCTCACACCAACTGGAGAACTTCAAACAGAATATTCAGATCATGGTCAAAGTGGCTTATGATTACATGATTTCTTTAATCATATTTAGAACTTGTACAAAAGAAGTAGTGAAGGACTTTGGGTCATCTATCAAGACTTTAAGGTTTTCTTGTCATATCGGAGTAAACAATTTAATAACTTACCTTGTACTGTGACTTGGAAATCCATCACATCATCCTTTGCATCGCAGACGTATTGTCCAGCATCGTCAACGGTGAGTGAGTGGATGGTTAATTGACGCAAGACACCGTCTTCAAGGATTGTGACCTTTCTTGAGTCCTCCACTTCCTCCCCATTCTTCTTCCAGCTGACCTCAGCATTAGATCTTGAGACTTCACAGTCTAGCACAAGTGTCTCCCCAGCCACCTTCTCCACTCTACTTGCCATCTTCCTTGGACGTATGAAGCGTACTGGAGGCTCTGCATAAGAGAACTTTGTGTAAAACTCACCAAACACTGACAAAGATATGTTTTTTTTTTTTTTAATAAAATTTAGTACTCTTCACCTGCTATGTTTACAAAGAAAGTCATGGAGTCGTCTGCAGTATCACAGACATATTCTGCAGAGTCTTTGACAGTAGTCTCAGGTATTATAAGTCTTCTGTAGACACCATCCACCTCAAGAATGAGGTTATCATTCTCCTCCACTTCAAGTCCATCTCGATACCAGCGCACCACTGCGTTAGGCCGGGAGATCTCACAGCTCAGCACCATCCTCTCAGAGGTCTGCTGGCACAGCTCCATTTGGGACTGACTTGGGGACACAATCCGCACTGGAGGTTCTGGACAGAGAGATTATCAACCTGTTTAGTCATCAGTAAGATGAAAGCTATAAGAATCCAGAACCTGTTTATAGGTGTAAAACTGATGCTTGCATCACCCTCAGTTTTTTGGCTAACATCTTTGATTCAGGATGACAAAGTAGACCTGCAATGGATTTAGAATGCTTCAAAGAAAGTAGCTCAGTCTAAAACCTCATCCTCCCACGCTAAAAATATTAAACAAGATGCCTACTTTAAGAAACACTAACATACAAGGGACAAGTTTTCCAGAATAAGTGTCTTGGATATATTCAGATTTTATGCTGGATTAATTGTGCAAATGAAAACATTGAGAATGAAGAGAGATTATTAGTACAAATGCAATCACCGAGCCTCACCAAGTCTTTCTTTATTTATCCCTCTTGCCTGATAATCCAGTTGTAGAAGTTGTCAACTCCATTCAAAGGTCATAACTTGCAAGTCTCACTCTTAATAATAACTTGTTAAACTTTTCTTTACAGAATCCCTCATCCCCCTTATTTACTTAATGATTTTTCTTTTCAATTCAGGTCTTTTTAAAAAATAAAAAATAAAAAAAATGAAATTCTAATGCCTTAAAGGGACTGTGAGGACTTTCTGAGTGATCTTGAAAAGGTCTCTCTTCTAGATATCTGCCCAATCCTAATCTACAATTTAAATGAAATTATCAGCACTAATATAGGTTATTTCTGAATTCTGTTTCTTAGCTTCCTGATCAGGTCGGGCAAGGCTGGATTGATTTATGGCACGTTGAAGTCTCTATGGCAACACCACGCCGGCTGATGAAGTTTAGTAGTGAGAAGAGACAACTGTGTTTTGCACTGCAGAAAATGATTTCTGTGATTAACTGAGTAGTGATGGTGAACTGAACTGACAGACAGAAAAAGGACAGAAGAGCAGAAGAAAGCTAAATGGGCTAAAGGCTAAACCACAAGCTAAAGGAAAGGCTAAAACACAAGCTAACGGCTAAAACCTGGGGAAACTGTTTATGATAATGTTCATTCCAACCCACATGCAGCAGTTCTACTTCAATGATCTGATCAAACTTGAGCCTGTTAAGATAGACTTAAAGATTCAGTAACGTTACACATTATCCTATGGATATGTCTGAGAGCACCGGGCTGTGAGTAGCACCTAAATAGCTGGCTACTAAACTCCAGTACAAACTGACAAAGTTTACTTGTTGTCATGTTTCAAACAACAGTGCTGTGTAACAGTTGATAAATACCTTACCTTGTCGCGTTGTATCCTGTAAAAAGTTGTCTTGAACAAAGAAAAGTAGTTTTAAAAAAAGACCTGATCTCCATTCATTTCCAAAACACACACACACCTTGTTAAAAGTCATGTCATCACGACAGTGTACGTGTGATTCCAGCCAACAAGTGTCGCTGTAATCACTTCAAACAGATCGTCCACACAGACCCTTTTAACAACACAATCTACACATTGTCTTATTTTTTAAAGTCTGAAACCTCTGCACATACTGTGTATGTTCAGAGTGTTATGATGCCTTTTACCTGTAATGTTAAGATGGAAGAATATTGAATCATCAGCTGTATCACAGACATATTCTCCCGTGTCCTCGACTCCACCAGAAAGAATTTTCAGTCGTCGGTAAGGGCCTTCAACCTTGAGCTTTATGTTCTCACTCTCTTGCAGCTTTTGACCATCTTTGTACCAGCTGACATCACCATTTTGACGAGACAACTCACAGCTCAGAATAATTTCCTCAGGGACATGGCGGTCAAGATGAACATCTTCCTTTGGATAAATTATCATAACCGGAGGTTCTATGAAGAAAAGGGATTAGGTTAGGACATTATTTCTACAGGTTTCTAACAGTGTTGATTTATATGTACTGAATGTTTGTATTTTAAAAAATCAAGTGCTACATTCTTACCTCGCACATTCACCTTGAACAGTAAAACATTGTCACCTGCACGACAGGTGTACGTGCCTGTGTCAGACAGTTGGGCTTGATGTATTGTGAGGCTCCTTTTAGTGTCCTCTGCTTGCATGGTAACGTCATTGCTGGGTTGCATTTCAGTGCTGTCTTTGTACCACTGGACAGCACCATCAGCCCTGGACACTTCGCAAGACAGAACAAGCTCCTCCTGTTCAACAACGCTCCTGAAAAGCTCTTCCTCTGGGATATCCGCAAAAGTCACCGGTGGAGCTGCAGGAAACATACAACAGAAATGTTAATTGTTGATGGTCGGTAGAACTTGTTGTTTTTTGCTCATACATGCAGCAGCTGTAAGGGCAGGTTTTTATAGTTTAGACAAGCCTTGCCATCCCAACAGCAAATCTTCATGAGTTTAACAATGATAAGTGGGTATTATTAAGTCTTTGCAGCAAAACCAAAAATTAAGGCACTGCACTAAAGCTATGATACAGCTATTGTGTTGAAAAACAGCGAACTCATCAGACGTTCTGCTAATGTTTCAACAAAGCCTTGAATGTTAGGGATGTGTTTGGACAGCTACCAGGTGTTTCAGTAAGGTTATTTTGATGGAATCCGCTGTAGAGAAAATGACGATGATCAGGTTTTGCTTCCTTTTAAGATATAAGCGGTGTAGATGGTGAATGAGGCGCTACAGTGACTACATCTTCCAAAGGAAAAGCTCAGCATATCACCTGTCACCTCCACATTGAACTCCTTGCATTCTGAATCATCATCATCATCATCATCAGTTTTACAACTGTACGCTTCCAAACATGAAGATGTCGATGCCGTCTTAACTTGTGTCCTCTCATTTCCCTCAGACTCAATGTTTATTCCTGATTTTGACAACGGTTTTGTCCCATCCTCATGCCAGCAGGTCTGGCCTCTGGGGTCTGAGATCTCACACGGCAGTTTGAACATGCTGCCTGCTTCCATAGACGGGCTCCTTTCAGCCTCTGGAACAGCTGAGAATCGTAGTAATCAGACCTGCTACGCTCTATCATCCAACATACTTGAATTAACAGGCTAGAAGACACACAATCTAGATTAGCATTTTGTGCTGAGACAGGTGTACAGTTAGGTCACTCTGTAACTTAAAACCAGCTAGAGTCATGGACCCTTGTGTAATCAGTGACTTGATATAAAGTGGAATTACAGATGACTAATCTTTGCTATTGTGCTTGGCATTAGTTGAAGGAGTAAATAGTTTGAGGGTTTGCTCTGACAATCTGATTGTCTTTCTGTTTATACTCTTGAGGTTGTTAATACAGAACAGCAAAGTGGCAAGCTCAGAGTTGTGCTCAGCATCCTGAAGCAGGCTGTGTACTTGGACAGAGTTGGATCACGACTGTTACTGCAGGACTGAGCAGTTAATCAGCATGTCTTTTCATCCAGCAGAACAAGCTGTGAACAACTTTGCCATACAGGGAAATCATTATTTAAAGTTGTGGCAGTCATGTTAGCAAACCATTTCCCTTTTACAAATCCAGCTGGAGGGGAGATTGGAATTTCTTCAGAGGTGTGTTCTTTACAATTGTAATTTTACCTCTGTTTTGACCCCCGCTAACTCCTTTTTAGGATAGCTGGCAGTTGTTGCACAAGACTTAACTATGTTTCTGCCAAGTCACTCTCTGCCCATCTGCTATTTAATACTGGGCATGTAAACTACAACCTGTTCTAGAGCTTTGGCTAGAAAATGTTCCTTGCTCCAAGTTGCTGGATGTAAGTCAAAACAATGTGCTTAAAAAAGCATGCTTTGTGGAGCTTGGAAACACCGTAAGTGACGACTGACTGTTGATGATAGCTTTGAGTGACATGTGCCACACTTTATCTCCTAATTTGTTCCACCTCAGACGTTAAAACATTTGTAGGTTTGGTTTAAAGCTACAACTTGATTCTTATTAGTAGTAGCTTTCCTGCCACTCTGGAGCAGTTTAAAGCAACTAACATTTGGCTGAATGCCATTTAGCTTTTAATATAGTAAAGAAGTATGAGTAAAGAAATGACTGCGCATTAGTGCACAACTATGAACAATGTGTTCCAAGCCTCAATAGATAAAAGTTAGTTATTCTGACAAAGCTGAAAATACTTATATCACCTGCAACATCCACCTTGAATTCTATACGGTCATCTGCAGCCTCACAGCTGTACGCCCCAGAGTGTCTGACTTCTGCTGATTGAATAACCAGCGCCCTCAGTTTTTCTTTTGTTTGGATTTCATATTCATTCTCTGGGGGAAGCTGCTCTCCGTCCTTGTGCCAATAGACTTGGGCTTCTGGCTCTGAGACTTCACACTGCAGCTTAATTGGGCAGCCTGCTTCGACAAATTTGTTTCTTGCAATCTCTGGAAGTGTGGAAAACCTCACAGGAGTAGCTGTGGGTGTTAAAAGATTTGCAAACCACTGCTGTTTCAATTTCAGAGTATCATGTAACAAGTACTGCTGTCAATATTTAGCTGTTTTTAGTGTAATCATATTTAAAGGCAGGGTTGGTTATCAGATTTAGATCCACTTTTTGTAATCCTGGTTAAAATGATCTTTATTGCCCAATACTAATCAATGCATGATGTGTTCTTAAAATAGAGTGAAAAATATCAGTCTAAAGCAGGAGTAAACCTGGGAAAACACCAACCAATCCTAGCGTTTCGGATCCAATTTATTAAACCAATCAAATCCCATCCTGCCGTTCTGCCCGCCTCCTGTGCGGGCAGAACCTATACCCCAATTACTGGTAACCTAGTGAAAACAAAAACAATGTGCTGAGGACCGGTTTGAGTCTGTGGTTTTGAATCAACCACAATCATATGGTCACGAATCAGTGGCGCTCATGCATGTGAGCGGGGGCATCGTTTTGGAGGAGCTCCAAATGTGGGGGTGGGGGGGCTAAACGGAGCCCTGAGGAGATGCTACATTCAAATTGATGCTAGTTTTCAGCGACTACCTACCCTGCCTTTAAGAGAGGTGTACAGAGAAAGATAACAGTGAAAAAAGTCAATTTTAATCTCACACCTTTATGAAATCTCTGCACATATATATATATATATATATATATGTGTATATATATATATATATATATATATATATATATATATATATATATATATATATATATATATATATATATATCATTCTAAATAAAGGAAAATCACCTTCAACGTCCACTTGGAATGTCACAACCTCATCAGTGAGGCTACAGCTGTAGAGGCCAGAGTCCGAGACCTTAGCCGAGTGAATCATTAATTTTCTCATGCTGCCGTCTCTTTTCATATCAAGGCCAGTTTTGCAAAAGAGCTCCACCCTGTCTTTGAACCAAGAAACCTGGGAAGCAGGGTCTGAGACCTCACACTGTAGGATAATTGGACAACCAATTGAAATGGTCTTGTATTTTTCTGACAGTGATACTGGCATGATCTTTGGTGATCGGCCTAAGAGAGGGGAATAACAGGGGTTTTGGATAAAAGACAAATTCACTTACAGAGGACACAACAGTGTTCAGACAGTCACACCATCATCTGAAAACCAAGCAGAGCACTCACACCGTAGAAAACAATCGGTGTGACATGTTTAGAAAAACAGTTGGGATAAATGTATATCACCTTTTATGTCCACTTTAAAAGTCATGGTGTCATCTGATGAGGAGCATTCATAGGTGCCACCATGTATGTTTTCAGCTGAACTGATGAGGAGAGTCCTTGTTAGACCCTCTGACTGTGTTTCCATATTGGTTTGTGGTAGGAGCTTCGTTCCATCCTTGTACCAGTCAACATGTGCAGAGGGGTCATGAGACAGTTGACAGCTGAGGATGATGGGAGATCCTTCTTCCACAGACTTGTTCCTGTCACTCTCTGGAAGCTCTGAGAACTTCACAGGTAGTGCTATAGGTTTCAGATATTGCAAAGAGAGTGTCTTAATAAACCTCATAATTTCAGAAGAATTTTGACACGTAACATGATAACACATAAACACAACAAGCCGCCTCACAACAAGAAAACGACGTAAGACAAAACATCCTTTGAAGCGTTAAAGAGCAAGTATCAAGAAAGTAGTCCACAGTTATTGTGCACCAATGGAAGAAGCTTGAAGAAGCACAAGTAAGAAACAAAACCTTTTTAAGTCATGCAGGAGTTGGCATTGCAATATAAAGCTCCAGGTTTAACACAATGTTGTGAGGTCGGACTAGCTAAATGTTTTCATTTCACTGTTAAAAGGAGTTAGCAACCATATCTTGGTGTGATAGCGTTTTGGTTTGCTTTAGTTTTACTGAAAATTAGATATGCATTCATTGAGCTGTTTTTGGTCAAAGCTGTTTTCATTTTGTGTTCAGTCGACCGAATTTATGAAGCAGATTAATTAAAAAAATGACTATCATCTGCTGTTAAAGTTAGTTGGCAGTGCAAAGCAGGGAAAGCTCTACAATTTCTGAGCATCACCTGTAACTTCGACGGCAAACTGGATGTCATCATCCTTTGACTCACAACGGTATACGCCAGTGTGAGCCCGCTCTGCTGATGGGACAACTAGACTCCTCAAATTTCCCTCTGACTGGATGTCTACTCCACTTTGAGGTAGGAGTTGTGTTCCATCCTTGTACCAACTGACTTGTCCAGTAGAATCTGACAGCTCACACTGCAGGGCAATGGGACAGCCGGCCATGACCGTCTGTTTCTGGTCGGCCTCAGACAGAGCTGAAAACTTCAGAAGTGGAGCTACAGGATTGAATATAAAACAGAGTTTTTTTTTTAATAAAACAGTTTCTAATACACACAAATCACAGCTGAAACTAAAGCTCTAGCAGCCATTCAAGAATTGTGTAAAGTAGAAGTTGCAGCAAAAATAACCCCACAAGTTTCTAACATTTAAATTTATTTTACCAAATAAGAACAATCGATCAATCTTCTGGTTCCATTATTCAAGTGCTAAAACATTAATATCTAAAAATCAAGGGACTAATGAACTCTGAATGGATGATAGTCTAAAAGTAAACTCACAAATCTGTGAGAAAAAGTTTAAAAACTGTAAAAGGTTGTTTTAAACTTAATATTCATATCTGAAGTTTGAGCAGTCGAATGGACTTTACCTTGACTAAATTCTACTGGCATAACAGAAATATAGCTTTTGTCACCTTTAACATCCACATGAAACTGCACTGCATCATCTGTTGTCTTGCAGCTGTAAATCCCAGTATGAGACATCGCCGCTGACTGGAAAGCCAGTGTTCTTAAAGAACCTTCTGCCAGCACGTCCTGCCCTGCTGCTTCATTTAGTTTCTCTCCATCCTTGAACCAAGTTACTTGAGCATTAGGATCTGAAATCTCACATTGAAGGGCTAGGGGTTCACCGACTTCAACAGACTTGTTGCTCTCAGCCACACAAAGTGTCGTAATTCTCACAGGCGAAGCTGGGGAGGTTTGAGGTAAGATCGAAAGAAAATTGCATCACTATTTCTGACTTCAACAGAATGATGCTTTCAAACACAGAGAAGCAAAATCACATATTAAGATTAGTCATGCCAATAATTCCTAGGAGTTAAAAAAGTGATATTTGAGATAATATTTAAGTTATTAGTAATATAACAAGAGATATCTTTGGTTAGATTTGAGATAACTAGGCATTCAAGTTAGGAATCGAAGCCAATGTATTTGTTCTTTTCCTTGTCTATAACATTCCTAAGACCACCCAAGCTCAAAGTTTTTTACTGACTGAAGTCATTTTAGTACAAGCAAAACTAAGTTCTTCTAGAAATTGTCAAAAACTCAAAGATTGCAAACAGCAATCTCTTTATCTTACACAATGCAGGATTGTGCCCAATCATTTTTTGTTTGATAATGCTAGCCATTTAAATCACCTTCAACAGCCACCTTATTTGCAGTGACACAGTCACTCCAGTGACTGTCACATGTCCTTGATAGATAGATCTCTTCTGATTGGACAATAGATGCCGTCTTTACATAGCTAGGCTCTGCCGGCTGGGTAGATGAAAGTTGTGCAGAATTGACTGTGCTTCCTTCTTGGTATTCTGTGTCCCTTATGATAGGGTGATGCACTGCTTGGACTGTGTTGGCCTGCATGGGCTTGCACAGCATCTCTGAATAGTTGGGCGTTTCCTGTTTTGGGCAATGGAGGTCATCATATATGGCAAAAGGAGTATGTTGCAAGTTGCTATGCGCCCTATGATGGATAGTTTCTGCCTCTTGAGAGTTACACAACTCTGACTGAAGAGATGCAAGTTCAGATAAGTCATTGGTCCTCACTGACTTGATGTTTGAAGACTGACAGGGTTTGGTGAACTCCTCAGATTTTTCACTTGCACTCCATATTGAGTCACTGGGCCCCTCTGGGACACATTTAGCTTGTAAGCAATCACGACGTTTACCACACGTAAGAGCTGGTATCTGCATGGGACAACAGAACTGGTCTGATTGGATACAGGCAGTCTGTAGGGGTTTGAAACACTCCTCTGATGGGACAGTTGCTGTGCATAGGGATGTGCACTGCCCCTGTGATTGGACAGTTGCAGTGTTTGATGTTTTTGAGAGTTTCTCTGAATGCAGATTTGCAGCTTCTGTGAGATTAAAGTCTGATTTGACTGTAGAAATCTGTAAACTGTTGATGAAATGCTCTGACTGGGCAGTGGCAGTCTGTTGGGGGTTACCTAGCACCGAGTTGACTGCTGCTATCTGTATTGAACTATGTAATTCCTCTGATTGGCCAGTCTGTGTCTTGATTGTGGATTCCTCTGATTCAATAGATGCAGTCTGCCAAAAGTTGCTGAACTCCTCTGACTGGACTGCTGCCTGTCGAGGATCACCAAGCCCCTCAGATGGAGCTTCTTCATGCTGTATATAGTAAATAAATTCCTCACCTTTGTATTCAGTGGGATGCTCAGTGTGACAAAATGTGCTAGACTGTATTCTGGATGGCTTTGTGAAGTTATTGTTAAGTGAAGGTTGGGCAGCGTTCGTTTGTTGATTGTTTGAGAGTTCCTTCAGCTGCTCAGCTGTGACCCTGTCGTTCATATGTTCAAATGTTGACTGAAAGGTCGGTATTTGGCTGGAATGTTCTTCATTTGACTTTTTGTCTTCTGTCTTGCCTCCAGAGATGCCTGCATTACATTTTGCAGATATGCAGTTAATGCCAACAGGAGAAGCCCCTTCGGTTGACCTCTTCTCTTGGTCAGAAGAAAGCCTTGGCGATGTCGCTGTAGCATTGTGATGTACACAGAGAAAGGTTTTCAGTGGTTGATGGTGTCAATATCTCCTCAAAACAGAATTTGACATCAGTGTGGGTTAGCATGGAGTTATGGGATAATTCATTGCAAAGACAAACAAGAAGGTCGACCAGCTTTGGTCTGAGATTGAGCTCCTATATTTCCCCCTTCGACTGACTCCTAGTACCTCTATACCATCAGTCTGTACATAACCACTCTAAAAACTTAAGAAGTACATCAATTTTCTTCTCTTTGAAAAGAGTTCGTTGTCATTGCAACGAGGAGATGTTCAGGACAGCAATGTGAATGGGACGATCTGGTGATAAATAAGAAGATGGACTCAAAGACTCGCAAGCTGCTTGTTACAAGCAAAGATGGCTGTTAAAATGAAGAATTAATGGACAAACATGACATATATGTTAGTATGAAGAGCAGCTATTCAGCTACTAACATCCACATGATGGATTAAGAGCCAAGAACTGCAAAAAAATTACATGAAATCAGAATTCATCATGACATAATGCAACTTTCTTAAGAAAAAAATTCAGATGCCTTGGATGATTGGGTAAAATGCACCACTACTGTTAGTGGCATTTATGTGCTGGGTTAACATGGATGACTGATGTTGAAATATATCAAATCACCTTCGACATCAAGAGTGTATTGGGCAGATTCATCAGCTATCTCACCAATCTTGTTACCATAGTGACACTGCTCTGCTGTTTGGACAAAGCCAAAAAGAAAACAATGAGCTGGGTGATGGCCTCATTTTCAAAACTAAATTCTTGATTCTTAATTGTGCAGGTACAATGTGGAACACCACCTGACTTCACCGCACTTAGCTGTGCATCCCCAGGTGTTTCACAGCCAAACCTCCCATCACCAGACAAGTCATGTGACTGAAGGAACAAGGCTTGGCTGCTGCTGCTTTGTGATTCACAGCCAGCTTCCTGTTTTGGGTAGATTTGGGTTCCATCTTTGTACCAACAGGCTTTGGCAATGGGATCTGAAATCTCAAATTGCTGAACAATTGGGCTGTGGGCTTCAGCAGACTTCTCAACATCAGGACCAAGCAGATATGTTGGAGGTGGCACTAAAGACAATCATTGGGAGGATAATAAGAATATGCATTGCCCTAGATTTTAGAAAACTGACTTAAAAAAAGATGTTTCCAAAACTGTCACATGTATTAGCTCTGCACTGTAACACAGATAAGACAGACAAAGCTACACAAAAGGGTTAGTGATAACAATGACACAAAACACATTGACAAAGGAAAAATCACCTTGTTTTTTTACTATTAATTGGGCAACATCATCTGCTGTTGCACAATAGTATGTTCCAGAGTTTGATGGATGAGTTGGTTCAATAACAAGGGTCTTCTTGATGCCCTCCATTTCAAAGTCAGGCTCTCTATTTGAATCATGTTCTTTGTCTCTCTGCTGTGACACCTGGGAAGCAGGTTCTGAGGTTTCACATGTTGGTTCAGTTGGGCAGGACACTTCAAGTGACTGCGTCTCCACATCCTCTGGCGAGGGCGAAGGCGATAACAGCAACGTTGGAGCTAAAGATGATGATTCATATTACAATCCAGACTTACACACATACAGTCCGATTTAAGTGCTAGGTTCAGCTTTGCCTGAATTGGAAACTAAGCTGTGATATGACCAAATTCAAGGTGGAAAAGTCACACTTTCAAGGATTACATACAAATTTATTCCTTTAGTCAGTAGAGATTAATTTGTCCATGGTTTAAGAAACAGTTATAATCTCACACAAAACACCCACTCACTTGAACATGAACGGACAGAAATGCATATCTTTAACGTTAGTTGCAACTAGCCTCTAGAAAGCTCTAAGTTTTGCTCTAAGATTCAGCAAATTTTAAATAAAAATCACCTTTGATATCCACAGTGAAGTGGACAGTGTCATCAGAGGTTTCACAGCTGTATAGCCCTGAGTGCAAAAGCTCAACAGATGGAATAATGAGTCTCCGCAATGTGCCTTTACTCTGTACTTCCCAACCATTCTGCGGACAGAGCTTTACACCATCTTTATACCAGCAGACAGGCACAGTTGAGTCTGCAACCTCACATTCCAGCTCCAAAAGTTTGCCTGCTTCAAGTGACTTGGTTCTCTCAACATCAAAGATAGGCGAGCACGTCACTGGCAAAGCTAGCATTGGGAATTCAGGAAAACTAAATAAAGTCAAGACTGAGGACAGGACCTTACAAAAATATAACTTTTTAGCAGAATATGAAAACAGGGTTGGGTGACTTTGAAATCAAGATACAAAAAACAGGAATGGTTTTATATATATATAATTACCCAGGATGTTAACTTCCTTAAGGTTATGTGCATGGAACAGTCCTTCAAACCACATACAAGTGAAGCAGGGAATTATTAGTGGCATCTAGGAAGAGGATTTGGGGTTACTATATTAACGCACAAGAGAAAAAGCGTAAAGTCACCTTTGATCTCCACTTGAAACTCCACGGTATCGTCCTGTGTGGTGCACCTGTACACACCAGAGTCAGACAGCTCTGCAGAGTGAACAACTAATGTCCTGTTGTTGCCCTCTGAGTTGATTTCTAATCCAGAATTAGAAATTAGCTGGCGTTCATCCTTGTACCAGCAAACATGGGCCTCAGGATCGGACACCACGCACTGGAGCATAACAGGGCAGCCTGCTCGGATCGACTTGGTCCTCATTTCTTCAGGAATTGCTGAGAACTTCACAGGTGGAGCTACAGATACGTGTAGATCTTATGTCAACCTCAGATCAACCCTTCAAAGTCTATTTACTGACTACAACGCTAACATGCTTTGATGCATTAAAGAAAGATGACAGCTTAGCTGCACTTTTTATGAGTGCTAAGAAAGAAGGCAACAGACAACATCAACAGAGTTAGTTGCTTTGCTGTGAAGAGCTTGTTAATGTTTCAAGTCGCACAAGGTAAAACAAATCACCTCTAATGTCGACATTGAACATGATGGTGTCACCCTTTGTCTTGCAGCAGTATAACCCAGTGTGGAAATATTCTGCTGAAGGGACAATCAGTTTTCTTGCCAGTCCTTCGGATAGAATATCTACTCCCGTTTGAGGTTGGAGCTTTGACCCGTCTTTGTACCAGTACACCTGGGCAGAAGGATCTGAGAGCTCACATCGTAAAACAATGGGGCAGCCTAGTTGGATGCTTTTGTTCCTCTCAGCATCTGGGATTGCTGAAAACCTCACAGGTGGGGCTATGGATATTTAGATTTTTCAATAGATGATTAAATTATCAGTGTAACTGTTTTTAGATAAGACAGACTTAAGAAACCAAAATAAATGACTGTATGAATAGAAGATAAAATAAAAAAAGAAGATTAAAGGAGTAAACATTGGCAGTGAAGATGGTTAGTATCTGAGAAGATATCAGTACTGTAAGAAGCTCAAGCCACTCACCCTCTACTTCCACATTGAACCTGATGACATCATCAATGGCATCACAGCAGTATACTCCTGAATGGGAGAACTCTGCTGATTGGATGACTATTCTTCTCATGGTGCCCTCTGATTGGATATGAAGACCCTCTGTTGTCTGTATTTCCACCCCATTCTTGTACCAGTGCACTGGAGCTGCAGGGTCTGACAGCTCACAATAGAGCACAATGGGGTTCCCAATTTCAACAAATTTGTTTCTATCCATTTCTGACATAGGTGAAAACTTGACAAGAGGAGCTGCAAATTAAAGAAATACAATTTACTCAATCCCTGCATTCCTTGGTTAAAACACAAACATATAAGGTTATAATTTATCAGTGTTAGTTAAAAGTGTTTTCACCAGACAGTTTTTACCAGTTTCACACTTAGTGCATTTGAAATAAAAGATTGTCATTTATTCATGGGTAAATTTGGCCCATACTTAGTATTATTGTAATTATTGTGACTAGCACTTACCTTGAATGTACAGTGCTGCAGAATCCCGGATGCCATAAGCAATAAACGTGATCTCAGCTCCATTGTCTGTATCACGCACTCCCCGAATTCTAAGAGATTGGTGTGTCCTTGACCTGCGCATTGAATAACGTTCATCTTCCTGAAGCTGTGTACCATTTAGGAACCATGTACCAATAACTGAAGCAGAAAGCTCAATAGAGAAGAGAGCGTCTTGACCCTCTGGCACTAAGGCGTCTTGTAAAGGAGCTTGTATTCTGGCAACTGGAACTAGAAAACAAGATAGATTTATCTGAATTAGCAAGTTTGTCCTCAACTACAGTCGGCTTATAAAAAGAGAGCCTGATTATCAAACTGTTGTTTCTAAACTTACCTAAGTGGACAGCCCTGGGGAACTCAACATTGTTGCTTTTTCCATATTTGTTCACACTGCAGATGCGAAATCGATAATCAGCTTCGCATGGTACACTGTCCCCAAGGATCTCCACAGCTGTTGCTGAGTCAGTGGTCAGGCACTGCAGCCATTCTTGTGAGCCAGTGCCTACTTCCTGTCGTTCAAGCACATAACCGGACGGAGGATTCTTTCGTGAGTCCTGAGCAGGAACCCATGAAAGGAGAGCTGCATTAGCGCGCTCTGTGTTGATCTGCACACCCACTGGACAACTGGGAGGGCAATGTCTCGCAGCTGTAATGAAGAAATCCAGTAATCATGGTGACATTTCCTCTGGATTTAAAATCACTTGAACATGTTAATCACTTCAAATTTAAAATTTAACTGTGATAAAAGCAGTGGATCTGAAATAGTATTATTTTTTTACGAACAAAGCACCCTACCTTTCACTCTTAGCTGAGAGGAAGTCTTGGATTTGCCTACAAGGAAAGTAACGAGGCCAGAATCTTGAGGCATTGTATTGACAAAAACCAAGATGTGAGTGCGGCCAAAGGACTTCAGGATGGTCTGATGTGTTTCACGGAGCTCTCTACCATCTTTGTACCAATGGATGTCCATTTCTTCTTTTTCTACTTCAACACAGAAAGCAGCGTTTTCGCCTTCCAACACATCCACTTTTCTTGGGAGCTTGCGTAAAATTGTCCCTGCAAACAAACATTTTGAAAGTGAGTGAGTCCTACACATTTAAGGTTCCTGAACTTTAAAGGACAACATCATCAGTAAGTTTTAATGGTTGACTGTTTTCCCAGTGGACACTCATGTCAGCAGGATATTATTTGGTGGTGCCTTCCAAAGTCAAATAGTTACCAGTCCTCACACATTCAGTAAGGGTTTGGCTTTAAGTTGAGCTGCAGAATTTTTATTGGTTTTAAGTAAGTGTGGTGACCCTGGTGAAGGATTTTTTTTTCTTAAGATTAGGATTAATCACTTTTGTTACATTTAATATTGTCAGATAAATGCAGTGATGTTAATTTTAGGAAACAGTCTTGATGCAAAATAATCTTTTAATGGTCAACAAAAGGTTGGACTTTAGCAGACCCGTTCCCCTACTATCTTCCCTCCTCCATTGCACAGGAGACAGCATCTTGTTGTTAACATGTTGTTAATTCCCTGCACAAGTGAAGATTCCATTCTTTTCGAAGGAAAGTCTCATGATGAACCATTGGCATTTAAAAACAAGAAACCATACATTGTGCTGCTGATTTGATGCCAGATTCTTACCAGGTGCTGGTAGGAAAACAATGGGTTATATGTTTGTGGACTCTCATGTTCACTATCCTTGTCACAGAAGCCATTTTCATGCATTTACCTTTCACAGCAACCTCTGCAATGCTTCTCCCCCCATCAGGCATCTCACAGAGGTATATCCCATCATCGTCCACTCCAATGTCACGGATAGTTAGTCGTCGCTTTGTTCCCCACTCCTCCATTCCATATTTGGCCCCTGGCTGCAGTCGTCTATCCTCCAGATACCATGTGATGGGAACAGAGTCCTCTGGAACTTCACACTCTAGAATTGCCAAATCTCGTTCCCATACCTCGAGATCGATGAGGGGCTGCTTAAACCGCACAGGCGGCTCTAAGGAGGAAACCGAGGAGGAGGAAGAACACCAGTTTTGAAAAACTAATTTCATCTTCAACTGCTGTTAAAAATTGAGCTTGCAAGTTTATATTCAGTTCTTTTCTTTACTTAATCTAAATCAATTCTGCAGGCCAGTTGAGCCTCCAAAGACTCACACGGCACATCATTTCTTCCTTGAAGTAAACACTGTAAACTGAAATATATTTGGCAGTAAATTCCAGCGAAGCAAACAAGATGGGCAAAATCATGAGACAAGTGGCTCATTTAGTTGAGGAATGGATAGGCCATTAACACATCAGGGTGCTAGATAGAAAATAAACCGTACGTAACTGACACCAGCAGACAGTACGCGACAGTTGTAAGCAAAAGAATGTGCACTGTATTTAGTAGTCTGTGTGCAAAGCTTTTCATTTCCTTATCTTACTAATGTTTTAAGTCCAGTTAAGCACTCAGACACTCATAAAATACCTTTACTATCTACCACTTAAAACTGCCTTCAAAGCTAATAACAAGCCATCCCTGACTCTCTATCCCACATCATTGTTTTCCTTATTTCAGACTGATTCAGTACAATGCTTCCTGTTGGAGCCATGAGTTTGGACTTCTCTGGGCCATGTGAGAAATACGATCCTCTTTGCAAAGCCTTCGATCACATGGACAAACTCCCCACCCCCAAGACCTTTCATGAGTTAAGTGACTTTGCAGACATCAAGTGCTGTTGGAATCTGTCTCCGGCTGATGAGCGTTGCCTGTTTAGATATCTCTGAGCTCAAAGTTAAGATTGTTAATATATTCATGAATTCTCCACTGATAACAAGATTGAATTGCTCTGAATGAAACTGATTTGCAATCATAGAGCAACCCCTGATTATATTTGCTGCTTGCTGGTCTTTTAAAGTGAACTGAATCTTGACACAAAGTCCTGAAGACAGAATTTGTAAACAGGAACCTGCCTCATGGAGTAAGCATTACTGTATCCCTTCTTAAAGCACTGATCACTTTTGTGATCCATCTACTTCAGTAATTAGATACATAATACAGCTACATATTTTAATTGTTTTATGACTAAACAATGTATTTGAACTGTCAAATAAGTATTTTTTTTAGACAGGGAACATTGGGAAACTACAATACCAAGCATGTCAACACGTTTGTAAGACTTTAGCAATGTCATGGAAAATGACCCGTTTCTTTAAAGCATCATAAAGCTTTCTATAGTTGTACTTTGCCCTCCTTCTCTGGACTAACCCCAATAAATGATCTCAGAGTAGCTCTTTGAATATATCTCACTGACATCATGCTAGCATCAAATGGATAGAAACCTTATACTGGACTCCACCACACCCTGACTCACTCAGACGAACAGCATAAACCGTCACTGGCTGCGTATGCCTTCATTGAAATTACAAACATTTGATCAAATTAATACTCTAAAGCCTTAAAAACAGATTTCACTTACCCTTAACAGAGAGGTGAACGGCACTCAGGGTTTGACCCGCAGTATTTGAAGCAGCACAAACATAAACTCCATTATCCTTCTGCTTACAGTACAGAACTTTAAGTGTGAAGTATCCTTCTCTGTCCTCGTATAATAAATACCGCCTTCCAGACAGTATCAGTCTGCCATCTTTCCTCCAAATTATTTCTGGTTTGGGTTTCCCAGTCACAAAGCAGCGGAATTTGGCATGTTTGCCTTCAGTCACTGCAAACATTTTCACTTTCGTTGACTTGGTCATGGTGTCATCTTTGAGCCGGTTCAGCACTTGCCTTCCACTCCTTTGTTTTCCCTGGTGGGTTTTCCAAGGACCGTTTGTGTAGCCGTTGCGATTTCCTTCATCCTCGTGTCCTGGGCCTGCATCAACAAGCAAAACGGCTCCTGCCAGAGCTTCTCCAAACTCGTTCCTAGCCTTGCAAGTATATACACCTCCATCAGGTGCACGAGTCTTAAAGATCTTGAGCTGGAACCATCCACCATCCTGGTAGCCCACATTGAAATGTGTGCTTTCAAATATTTCATTGAGTTTTCTGCCGTCTTTCTCCCAGACGACCTCTGGACGTGGGTTACCCCAGAGCTTGCAAGAGAAGACTGCATCTTCACCCCGACCGACACGTGTAGAGAGAGGCTTGATAAGGAATCGTGGCTTATTTTCTTCTCTTAACTCCATCTCTTGTGCTTCACCCTCCACCTTCAGTGTGGCCGCTGCATACGTTTCCCCAATGCCGTTCTTTGCTTTGCAAATGTACTGGCCACTATCCTCTGTGGTAACAGCTGAAATAATGAGATTGTAAACATTTCCATCCTCAAAGACTCTATATCGTCCTTGTGGGTCAATCTTTTCATTGTTTCTCTCCCAGATAACCTTAGGCCTTGGATCACCACCAATTTGGCACTTTAGGACTGCATCAGTTCCACTTTGTACCACCACAGGTCGTGGATAGGCAAAGAATCGGGGTGCACCTCCAAACACATCCATCTCTGCTGTTTTTCAGCCTGTTTTGGGGTTAAGCAGTCCAGGAGTGTGATATGTCAGAGTTTTTCACTTAAGCGAGACAGGCAAACTTCTGCACTGGAAAATTTCTAAAAAAAGAAAAATGCAAGGATAACTTTAATATCAAGCAGCATGGGTGGTTAGATAATATTTATTTAAATTGATCTGGCATTTCATCCAGATCATGAAGTAACCATATGCATGACACAATATATGATGATTCTTCCATCAATAAGGAAAAAAAACTATTATTTTGGAATGGAAAACAAAGCTTTTGTCATTTTGACACTCAGCCTTTACATGCATGTGGGGCAGCACCAACAGATGGTATGATTATTAGGTCTAATTGAATTAGATCTGTCTGCATGAGAGAAAAACACATGCGAGCAGTGCGAGGGGAACATCCCAAGTCCTATTGCAACAGCAGCCACAACACATAGCCAGTACAGCTGGTGCTGTATTTCAATGGGAAAGTGCTTAATATAGTACCCCCTAAATAAAGACTTGCGAGGGAGTGTGTGTCAGGTATCACAAAGAAGGCTCTAAAACCCGCGTGCTCACACAAACACAGGCTGAAATCACTGTCTGCCCACCCAAGAGACTTTGTAGTCAAAATACGCCGAGCCTCCATCACACCCTTTGTTGGTAGTTTGGTTTAGGGAGTTCCTTTTCTAAATTTGACTCTTAAAAATACATTTTTGATCAAGATTATGAATAAGTATTTTTTTAGTGACATGTTGTTACATTTCCTCACAGTAAATTGTCAAGCCCTTTTGACCATAATGTGATCGTATATTTACTTCAAAGTTCCCCTTTGCTGAAAAATCTGTCATATATCAGTAACATCCAATTAGAAATGAAAAAACAAAAATGTCCAATGAAGTTTCTGTAATTAAAATGTTTGGATTCAGTATTGTTGGAAAATAAAGAACATATGAAATGTTAGGGGTAGTTTTTAGTTATGTATTTTACGTTAGTATTTTAATGATAAAATCATATCTAAGTTAGGTTATTCAAACACAAAAACTACTTAAACTGACCAGCTAAATGTTAAAAGGAAGCCGTCTTGAATAGCACTAAGTACATTTTTTATTTAAATGTATGTTCACATTAATTTGATAAGCAGCCTGATAACCCTGTTTATCGTTGCATGATGTATTAATCACACATTTTGGACATTGAGTTGAAAGTATCTTCAATATTCCCCCTGGAGGTTTAAAGAGAGGAGATTAACCCCTGTGTTTACTTGTCTCATTTAATTGGAATGACCTCTGCCCCTTGTGAAGCTGTGCCGTGTACCCCTCACATGACCTACCTCGCTTCAGTCGCAGGGAACGACTGTCCACAAACATCCCGCACTTGCAATCTCTCTTCGAGGTAAGAAGCAATGCCACCCGTCTCCAGAAGGCTGAGTAACGTCCCAAACTGACTTCAGATCCAGACACATACTCTCCTCAAAGGTTTGAGTTTCTACTCCAATGCATCTTTGTAAAAGTTTCTCCAGTTCAAAGACCAGAAAAAAGGGAACTTCAGTATCCACAGCAGCGTCTCCTTTAACAACTTCAGTGTGGTTCCCCAATCTCAGCGTTGTTCAGGCCTTAGACACCCCAAGTGTCATTGTTCATGGAATACCGTTAAATGCTTTTGCAGCTGCTGCTGTCCCCTAAAAATACTGGCTGCCTCGATGACAGCAGTGAAGATAAGTCAGGCACTTCCATTCACTTGCCAGCAGGGGCTAAAGATAGTTCAGGTGGCCACTGCAGGGTAGACTGCTTAGCTTACTTGAGGCTTTGCAATAAAAATCCAAGGAGAAGAGCAAGCTTGTAGTCTAAAACATTTTCAACACTCTTAAGTTTAACCTCCAACATGTGCTGTATTTTCATGTCAGTCATAACTTATTTCATCCTGCAAAATATACTTTATATACTACAGTGTGCCTGCAGAAAGAAAGTAATTGTGATGTGAAATATAAAGAACTTGGAAAGTTAACCCTTCCACTGCCCAAAATTGCCATATATTTGAAAACCTTCAAATTACAATTAAAGACTGTCTCATCAAGTGGCTGATGTTTGAACAGCAAAGTTTATGATCATTACAAAGGACAGGGAAGAGAGAACTGATTGGAGAAAGAGCAGATTGACAACTAAAGTGTTTTTACATTATTTCCCAGCTTTGCTAAATATTTAATTCTTATCAGTCTTAACTCCATCACAGCTGTGATTATTCTCAACAAGAATGGGGCACCAGGGACATCCTAATCTGCATCTTGAAGTTTGGCATATTTTATTTCTGCCTGTTGCCACTGTGGCAAAAGCAGCAGTGTCAATCTCAGGCTGGTTTTAAGAGTCTGGGAATAATGACATTCACCCATAAAAAAAAATGGATGTCATCTCACTCTGTTTGAAGTGAGGTTGCCACAAAAAACTGCTCCCCCTGGTGGCTGACTGCAGTATAAGTCAAAAACTCCTCCTCTCTATTCATTCCAGATGGGCTGTGGTCAAACTTTCAAAAAACGAATACACCTCATAGAAATGTTTCTCTCATCCGTATGCTGTGGTGATATTTAGATATTATTGGGCTGCATTGTTTCCAAGTTCTTGTGTAGTTTTTTTTAGGAATATTGAAAAACGTAGAGAAGGAGGGTTAAGAAAAGATCGGACTTTCAAAAGAAAAAAAACAACTTTGATTTGTCAACCAGCTCCACTCATAGTCTCTACTTTGCAGACTCTGGCTGCACGATGTGATGGCAATATTTTGGCTTCAAAACTGTATAATGGTAAAAGGCGGAGTCACGCTGTCTATTCTATATATAGTCTATGCATTCACCAGGTACAGATGTGAGAGCAGCCTGGGAAGCTACTGAACCCTAACCGTCTCTGATGCCAACATCCTGTTAGAATCTGAACAACTCAAATATCCTTCTGATTAAGCTTGTATGGAAAATCCCTAAAATTTTAAATCTTACCTGATCCTTTGACAGCTGGGTGCTAAAGGTGGGCTCACCTTTACTGTTACCTGGTTTGAACATGCTTTAGAAGCATCACGGTGACTGTCTGACCACTTACAGCTAAATGTATTGTCAAAATAGTTGATATTTTTACTTCCATTGTATATGTGTGGACTGTGTACAGACCAAACTGATACACCGTGCAAATCAACTGTGTTTGAAGAACTAGGACGGTGTTACTGTACATGTAAATAATATTTCAGCCTTAAACAGGATGGTTTAAGGTCTTAAACAATTCTTTAAGTAATGTCACAAGAGTCACTCTCAGTGCGGTCTAAAGACTACAAATGTGTAAGAAACCTTGAAAAAGCCAGAAACAACAGAACTGAAATGAAACAGAAGAGTTTTCTTTGTTTCAATTCTGTTGTTGGAAACTTTTTCAGGTCATCAGCTAAACTAGCTTTGATCTCTTTCTCGTCTCAAAAACTTTTCAGCCTTACAATGTTTCATTTTCTTTTATATTCAATAACAAACTGTAGTAAATGCTATTCCTCTTATGCCTTGATGTATTGAGGGGATTGGACAGCACGTGGGCCTGAGTTGTTCAGTGTGTGTCTGTTGTGTGACCTGCTCTTAGCTTGGGCTGCAGTATCCCTTCAGCTGTTTAGTGGCTCCACAGTCCAACACTCCCTCCTCCCTGATTTCAGCTGTTGGAAGTAATCTGATATAACTCAGACCCTGGTTATGAAACTCTTTGTGCCCACAGCTGAAAAACATCTTACAGAGTTGTTATCAGAAGTAGTAAATGGTCTTCTACTTATAAAGTGCACTTTTCTAGTCCTTCTGACCACTCAGTGCTTTTATACTGTTTGTAACATTCATCCATTCACACATCAATCAAACACCAATGGTTGAGCCTGCTGTACTGTGGGACTATTAGTGTTAAGTGAACTGTCCTGAAAACTCTGTGAGTTCTGGCTTTTGTATGCACGCAATGAGAGAGACCAGGACAGTGGATAAGCAGGAAATGGTAAGAGTTGGGAGCTATTAGGGAAAGGAGTCGGACTCCCTTCAAAGGCAAACGTCATGGCACGTGCCACAAACTGCTTTTTTATATAATTTCAACTTTCTGTCCCATAATTTTAACTTTTTATCACATAAATGACATAGTGTCTCTTTATTTCGACTTCATATTTGCTTTTGCATTTTTTTTACCCTGGCAGAAATGGACTACCAAAGTTGATTGCCCCTGATAAACAGAGAGAAAGCTGGAGTTAAACCACGATGGAAAACAAACCAGAGCACCAAGCTGTCACCTTGTATCACAAGACCGGTAAATCAGTGAGCCAGAAAAGGGTGTGAAGCCTTTAAATCTGGGACGTGCTGACAGAATCTGCAAAACAACCGGCTGGTTACTAAATGTGTTTCATCAACAGTGACACTGTTTTGAAAATGGCCATCAGAAAAATCTGGTTATTCTGAAACATTTATCAAAAAACTATGACGTGCATGATAATAGGAATGTGCACAACTCACTCAGAGGTATTATCACTAATAAAACAAACAAATGATTCCTGTATCTTTGTTATTTGGTGTATATAATGTAGCATTATGTAATGAATGGTTAGCACTGCAATGTCTCTGTGAATGAACCTTTAGAAGACTAAAAGGCATTTATCTGAGTGTTGAAATGGATTGTTGGAAGAACAGAAGGGCCATAAAATCTTGGTCAAATCTCTGTGCCGAAACCTTTGAAGTTGTTGTGAGGAACTAGTTTTCTTGAATCTTGCGCCCCCTGTGGACAGAAGTGGCTCACAGATCCTCACTGGTGGGGCATTATTTTTTTATTTTTAAAAGAGAAAGAAAGTAGTACCAGAGTCTATTTAATATTAGCAATTTTGCAAAGAATTTACAGAACATATTTAGTTGGAGAACACATTTCTGGAACTATTTTTTTTTGTATATCAGCTCTAGGATCCATTTCTTTTGCTGTATTTATATGTAGGATGGTAAGACTATATTTGGAGCTTTTACTTTTATTTTGAGGGGACAACTATAAAGACGAGAAATGTGGAGAGAGAGAGGGAAGACATGAACTGGGAATAGACCACTGCAACAAGGACTCTGCATATGAAGCTTCTTCTCTATCAACCTGTAACTGACATAAAGGCATTTACAACAACAGACAAGATTGTAAATTTTTAATACAAAAACAATAAATTGATCCCAAATGAAAAAAAAATCACTGTTAGATATTTATATGTCAAGAATAAGAGAATTCATTAGCATTGGCATGTGACACCCTGCTCACGTCAGATGATAAGTGATATTTTCATTATAGAGCAGCAGTCGGCACCTAAAAAGCCCATTATTTTGTGGAAAGGGTCCCATCCCACTTCAACATAGCATTTAAAAGAAGATTTTGGCTTTTTTTTCCCCCCTCCTGACACAGGAATGTGAACAAAGCAGACGTCCACGGAGCTGTAGGCATGTTCAGACAGCAGCCTGGAGGCCTGCAGATAAGAGCCCCTACCACAGCAGAGGCTAAAACAAGGCCAGAGGACTAAACCGTGTGGCTGTTCTGTGATAATGAACACAACTGTCAGGTATAAATAAAGACGACAGCACCTGGCACAGGTTTAACTGGTGAATTAATGCTTAATCACTGTAGAAAAATCAGTTAATGACATGAGTGAAATTGTGCCGTGCAGCTGTGCATGTCTGCACTAAATTGAGTGCACCACAAGACTTTGTAAGGTTGTTTTTTAGTTCGTCAAGATCAACATGTATGAAACAAAATAAGTGTTTTCACCTTAAATAACGACTTAGAAATAAAATGACATAGCATTAAAGTCACAAAGTACACACCATCAATATAGTGTTTCTCTGGCTGTGGACATGAACACTAATACAGGATGAGATTAAGCTCCCAGTGGAATCTTGAAAACGTAACCAATTCCACCCTCTGGTGGACGTTTAAAGTAAGTGCAGCATGCAACACTTCTCAAAGCTCTTCAAGTCAAACACACAGCCCATTCTGAAGTTTTATCATCAATTATTGTTGCTTTTCTTTGAGAAGATGAACAGATTCTGTGATATTAATGTAGAGATATTTATACTGATGTCATTTTTTGCAAAGCTTAGCCAGTAATATTAGACTTTTTTTTTTTACTTTAGCTGGTATAGCAATACAATCTGAAACAGTCTGAGTAATGCAACTGTTATTCCCTTTAAAATGCACACCAAAGTCCATCTACCTCACCGAGCTCTCACCTTTTTCTCACCTCTGCGCAGGATAAACCCAAAGTAAATAAGCCGCCACTGAAACTCCATGTTGTCATTATCTTGTCACGCCCCGTCTTGTGAGCCCCTCTACAGATGGAGAAGGCAAAGTGACAGTGTAAACTCTGTCTGAATAAAAGAGGATTTCCTTGTGGAAAACTTGTGTTTACACAGCTCATGCTGGAGTTTGTCACCCATTCATATCCACTTGAGTAACCATCAGGTAAAGGGGCATACCTGTGTGGGTTTGTCAGGGGGTTTGTTACTGAAGACACATGCCCTGCTGACTTTAACCTTATCTTTCATTGTTTAAATGTAATTGTGGGGGTAATAATGTACAAATGGAGTGTTTACACCAAAATGTATGTTACTGTGTTGTGTGTAATATAGGAGGCAATTTATTGGGTGGGTCTTGAGTCAATTGCTATGACTGGGTTAGCTGGATACCATTTGCATAGAAAATACTATTTACATACTATTTTTTAACCAAATGTCTTCATTTTTTAAAACACATTGATAGCTAACAACTAGTTTGATTCATTAAAATACAATATTTTGATTTCAGAATTGTCAATCTATGATTAATCTCTGTAATGGTTATAAGGGTGTTAAATGTAGTTTACAATAACTTCTATCTGGCTGATTTGTTTACATGTCAGTGTAAAACAGTGAGATGTGTTTGTTTATAGTGAACTTTATAGATTTTTTTTAAAAACTGGGCTGCACCCTTCATGATTTCTTCCATGAAATCCAATAACAGTTTAACATTAGCCTTATTTTTTGAGTAGACTTATCCTTATCGCTCGAAGTGTTATTCCTGCGATTTAGTATTTGGAAAAAATCATGAAAAATGATCAGGTATTATTTTTTATAAAGTTGTAGTTTTGTTGTTTTCGCTGCTTTTGTTTTTGTGTGTCGTAATCGTGCAAATAAAAAGCTGATTGAGGCGAACGTGTTCCCTTTTAGGACCTGGCGGAAGTCCGCGCGCTGAGCTCCTACAGGTCGTTCCTCTCGCGCTCCACAACTCTTCTTCTGTGTTTCCATCAAAGCGCTGCGTCTCCATCAGCTGTTCTCCCCGCATGCACCACCACCAGCAGCAGCAGCAGCAGGAGCAGAAGGAGCGGTGTGGGACCATAGGGAGCTGTAACACTTTTAACACCCCGCTATTCTCGATAAGTCCATGTAGCTTTCCCAATCGATTCCTGCGAAAGAAGATTTAAAAATGAGGTACTTAACTTTTAAAGATTTATTTTTTTTCATGGCCTTTCGTCAATTGACAAAGCTGTGAATATGAGTGCTTGCTACCTCTGCAGGTGTTCCTCATGGCTGGAGCGCCTTCTCTGCTGCCTCCTTGTTCTTGTCAGCCCGTCTGCATCGCAATGGCCAGGTAAGAACTATCACACAGAGAACTTGAAGAGAAACGATACCTTTGCAACATTTACTAACCTCTAGAGCGACAGGTTTGTGAACTCTTATGTCTCGTTTTTGCACCATCAACCTCCTTCAAAATAAAAGTAGAGCCTGTGTTTATAAAATCTAGTTAATATTGAAGCTACTTGAATTTAGGAACTCAAATAAATATTTTTAGTGATGTAATTGCTGCAGATGACTATTAATTTGTTATACATGCTTTAGGAATAGAGAAATACTCAGACTGTTTAAACTATCAGTACTTCTTATTTTATCCTCGAACTTAGGAGGAGTTGCATAGGTTGTAAAATGATGCTAAACTGCTGGTGCATATTAATTGTAAGGTTTGCTTCCTGTGTGTTTAGTTTGGACAACACTTTTCTGCAAGTTCTCACTCTTTTAAACAGAAGAATAAAACAGCAGCACCCTTCAGTCTATCACTGACCATCTAACTAGCATGGCTCCCACAAAGCCTGGATGACACTGTGTTATGATTTATGGATACAACAAGGCCGAAGTGGCTTTGGGACTGCTTACAAGTTTTTCACAAGTCCAAAGTCTGCAGTGCTCAGAAAAGTTGCATTCCTTCTTTGTTTGTCCTGAGTTTTTGCTTGTTGGCTGACTGGAGACTGCAGCTTGAAGAGGCTGCAGCTGAAGATGCTTCACCCCCTACTGCTCACTTTTGTACTGATCTGTTTGCATGATACTGTTGGCAACTTGCTTTTTCTTTCCAGCTGTTTTCATGCCAGCATGGTTGATCAAAGAGCCGATGACAAAGGACTGTTTCTTTAATGCACACAATGTTTTGTGTGCATGTCTGTCGGTAGCTTGTATGAGCCATGAAATGTAAAGACTTGAGTTCTGCTGCTGAATAATTCATCTCTGAACCTCACTTACCTTCTTTGTTTAATTTAGTAAACGCTTTCTTGGAGAACTGTGAAGCTGTCAGATGATATGTAGAGGAAACTGAGAGGATATTGATTAATATTTGATTGTTTGTGATCACCACCAACTTGCCAGATGCAATGTTTTTGAGGCATTTAGAGAAAACGTTGCTTTTGTGTCAAGCTGAACCCCTCCTCAAACTTTTTTTTTTTTTTTTGCCTTTGCATTGTTGCTCTGAAAATTTTCCAGCCATAGCTTCTGAGGGGATCAGTGCAGATAAAAATCAACCTTCAAAAGGTGTAAAACATGCTGCTGTAACTTTAAAACAACGTGACTCTTTCTCAGGAAAGCTGTCCTGTCTGTGTGTGGGTGTGTATCTGTGTGCGTATGTGTGTGTCCAGGTTGAAAAGGCCAGTCACTCTGTCTCAAGAGCACTGCCTTTGGCCGCTTGCGACATGCTTGAATTAGGTCTGATTCATTCCCACTCCCTGGCTGGGTCAGGAATCCCTATTGTCATGTGATCTTTGACATGCACCCAGCGTGGTTTTTCCCCGAGGGGGTGAGCAGGACGAGGCGGGGGGAGGGGAACGGCTGCATGGGGACACCCTGCTGTGCCTTTTAATGGCTGAATTAGATGCCACATTAAAAACCACAGCTGGTTTGGGGTTTCCTCCTCTTCGCTGCAGGGACATGCTGACAGGCTTTCAGTGTGCTGGGATAAAAAGCACTAAACGTTTTTTAAATCCTCATTTCTGCATTTGCTCCAGGATGGCTCTGTTGCACATGTTTTGATTGACAGTTCTGCTTTTTAACTGATTCTGCAGCTTCCATCTGATTTTTTTATGAGCCCTAGTGAGTGATGCTCTTGTTAGTAATGATATATGATGGAGTAGCAGAGTGCTGCGTGAAAAACAAGTGTTGACATGTCAAGTATAGTTTTAGCATCAGCAGGAAAACATCTGCTTCCACACCTCAGATGTGTCCTTAAAATCAAGGATGAAAATTTCCTCTTTTAGTTTTTTTTTCTCTTTGTAGCTACAAAAAAAGTATTTTTGTATTTAAGCAACTATTACAATAGAGCTATTTTCTTTTTTATTTGTGTGCTTTGGCTTTTTTTTTTTCTTTTACCAAACCAATGTCTTACCTGTGCCTTACTGTTTTTAGTGATAGCCCAGGTAGTCGCTGATGAATAGCCTGCATTACAGAATCTATATAATAACCATACAGCATAGTGAGGTCCATAATGTAAGTGAGCTGTATCCACACAGGAAGGCGAGCTGCAAGATAAGTGTAGAGCAGGTGACTCCATTTCAAAATAAAAGTCCAACTTCATGACAAATTTTTTAATTGATGACTTGAAGAAATGAAAATGTTACACTATGAATAAAAGTGTGCTTTATTAAAATATATAAAGGCATTTTCCAAGATGTTAAACTTTACATAAATCTTCTGATGAAGCTGCCTTTCTGGGGACCTTTATCTTTACATATGAAAATGAGTACTAAATATTGTTTGACACCAGAAAAATCCTCATAAATAAACTGACGTCCCTTATTCATCTGTTCTTCTTTTTTTCTTAAAAATTAAGGAAAATAAAATCATTTATAGCTTAAGCATTTCATCAAAGTGGAAGTGGTTTTTGCTTTTTTTAGTCTCTGAGGAAAATCAGATATAGACAACAATAGCCTTATAAACTCCAGACTGTGCAGTATGTACAGTTATTTATGAAAGCTGATTTTTCAGCTGTGAATGCCCAGTTGGTTGGTCCCTCTGTTAAGATCATTGTAACACTCCAATGAAATAAATGGACCGACTGTGCACAGATTCTGTTGACTCAGTGAACCTTGTGATGTCTAATCCCTGGATTTTCTAGTCAGTAAATCTACTTATTCACTATAGACATCCCTGGAGGTGCCTCATATCGAGCCTCGAAAGTTCAGTCGAGCATTTTTGGCATTCACATGTCGTTATACAGCTCTGCTACGAGGACGATTGTTTATATCTGAGTGTGGAGATAGCTTTGGGTCTTGTTTAAAGTATTGGATTACACGTGTGAGGTCGTGGGTGGGGGTCATTCAAAATGTCAAGTGGCTGTTTGAACCTCCCTGTCTGGCTGCCTTCTCTCTGCATTTTAAGTTTGACAAAATCGTCTCTTCAGTAATGCATGTGGACTGTTACTCATACAGCTTTTTCAGCTGACTTTTGTCTGTCAGTCATTAAGGTGCCCGAAACATCTTTTTTTTTTTTTTTTTAAACCCTCTGATGTAAAAACACTCCAGAATCCATGTATACCTCCTTTTGTTTCATAAAGACTGTCAAAACAGTGTTTATGGGCTGATTCACGTCTGTCTCTCAAAAATCATACAGCGTAACAGGACCACACTCGAAGCACCACCGCTGTCAAAAACCAGGACAAAACTGTGTCTCTTTATGAGGAACACTCTCACCAGGCAGACAGAAGAGGAACTCTAGACATGGTGTAGTTTACTTTAATGTGGATGTGTTATTATAAGAAAACAACAGTGGTCACATCCTGCTTTGATTAGTTAATTCAAACCAGCTGGGTCTCGAAGTGACTCTGACGGGTTGTAAATCTGTTCTCAACGTTGAGGACATGGACAAGTTTACAGTTATTCCAGCGTCACTAGATACTCTCTTTGAATCAGAGGTATGAATCTATGCTTCCAAACAGACCCCTCCACTGTTTAACAGTTACGACTGCGTGCATTTTAGCAACAGAAGTGCTGCGGAGTACAATGGTTGGTCAAGCAACGTGAGGGTCTTAACCATCAAAAAACACATTTTTTAACCTAAATAACACAATAATTTAATTTAACTATATCTTAGACAAAATAACCTTCAAATAAAAATTTAGAGTTTTTATCTGTGTGAAGTGTGTCAGTTGTACAAATTTCAAAGTTTCTTCATCAGCAGTAAAGATCATAACAGATTGTTGTCGCCACCTAACCTGATTTTAAAACCTGTGATGTCATCGAGTAGTGTTGTGTTTCTAAAGGTGTCTCTTACTGTTGCACATGATGCGTCTGGCCCAGATTCTGACCTTGCAAAGATGCTTATGTCCGAAACTCAGATTTACAGAAATCCCAAACAGGAAGCTGAAATTATTTACATAAACCTTACAGATTTATTAGAAGTGCACGAGGATGCCTTTGATTTGAAATGCACTGTCATCTTCCTTTCAGCCTTCTTTTTAAATGTCGCTGACAGCTGTTATTTGTATTTTTATGTGCTCCCACCACTCAGTGTTTCAGGTGCGCCCGGCTGCTCTCTCATGTTGTCCCTGATGTCAAAATGCCGGTTTGACAGTGGCAAAATACAGAGCGACGCCGTAATTACTGCTTCTGTTCCAAGAGAAAAGGATTTGTATGGCCACTTGCTCTGTACACCCAACCATCTCCAGCACTAATGGCACACTGAGTGCCCTCTTACCTCTCAGCACCTCTTTCCTGTTTGTGTCCAAACCCTTACTTATTTTCCCCTCTTTCCCAGCCGTAATCGAGGTAACAGCTAGTGGAAGGTGTGAAACTTGGCTCTACAAATAACAGGACTCGGGTTTTAAAGATTTGAACAAAGAGAAAGATGGAAAAGCTTAAGTGATACTTCAGCTTTGAAAAAGTAAAACCGACCTGTTTCCATTCCTGCAATCTTAGTTTTTGAATAAGCAGAAAAAAACCCCTACAATGTCAAATTTTTGAAGACTTGTTTAGTTTTCTTGGCACACAAAGAGACGTGTTCGAGCAAGATACCAACAGCTCCAAGAGTGACAAAACTCTCAGTGGAACGTGATGGATGACAGTCCTGGTTACATGTCAACCACCCAGACTTCTCATGCAAACAGTCTTTTAGCCTCTTTAGAGACCATTACATTTTAGTCCAGGCTCACTTTGTTTCTTTGTGGTCTGTTTGCCAGCGCTGGAGGCTGCAGCCTGGGTGAACAGCAGTCTCCATGGCCACCAGGTGCAGATTTTTCCACCACAAAGCCGCATTTGGCTGTAGCAAAAGAAACTGGATCTGTCTACCTGGCACTTTGTCCCCAGTCTCCAGCTTTGGGAGTGTTCACTTGTCCTCACTGACAGCCTGCTGAACACAGGGAGGCCTGAAACCAGAAACCCTCACCCCCCCTTTCACCCATTTACATTCTCTTGTCCTAAGAAATCTATACCATAAGCTTTTCACCCTCCAGAGTGACTGACTGATCCAGAGTGACCAGGACTGTTTAGCCCACTTTATGTCTGCAGCTATAATGTGATCCTCTTAAGTTATTTTGAAGGTGATTTGCAGATTCAGACCTACTCTAAGCATATTTTAACTGTCAGATGTGACAGGCAGCAGCTACCACCCAATGCGTTTTTTTTTTTTAATGAATGAATAGACCATTCAGAATTTCATGAGGCCCCTCTCGGGAATGCCATTGTGCTTTCTGGAACCTCACTTTGTCATTATATCCCTCTTTTTTTGCTCTCCACATCTTCTTATCTTCTGATTGACTCTCCTGATGTGCAGTCTGCTTTTCAAGGCATCCTTGAATTCCACTCATTCACCCGTCCTTCAAAAGCTGCCATCTCTGTAGGCACTTCTCTTTTTTTAACCCCCTCACAAACTTCACACCATGGGGGTGTGAACTGAGGAGAATCCCATGGGACGGGGAGATTACCATCAAGCCAAGGGCTCCTGTGACAAAAGAGGGATTTGCTAGGTCCTGCACCTCTGTCGTCCACTTTCGTATGGTCTTGCAGGAAGTTGGACTTTGGTTGTGGTATGCGGAAGTCTGATGACATGGCATGTACCTGTCAGAAACTAAGAGATGGACTTTCAAGGTGCACTCAGTATGGGATGTTGTCTCAGGTACTGGACCTTGAACTGAAGAAAAACAGATGTAGAGAAAACTACCTATATTGGGAAAGCAAAAGTTTACCAACACGATACTGATATTGCAGCCTTGAGTATTGGCTGATACCGATATTGATCCAATATGGTATCAACATGATCTGTGTGACGTTCATCTTGATTTGTAAGTCTTCAAGTCTTGAAGAAGCCTTGAGGGAATGTTCCTCAGTTCTGTTGAACCACGGGAAACTTGTGCATGACAAGTTTTGCCCTCAGCTGAAACGTTTTTTCTGACTTTAACGATAAATACTGCCACATGGCCGACATCACTCCTTAGCACCTTTGCACACGCTGTTGTTGTGATCACGTGGGCTCTGCATGCTGGATAGAAATGCTGGAGTGCAGTCTGGAATGGACTGCTTGTATCAGAGATTTTAGATGCAGACAGATATAGTCCAATACTCGTTTTTTTTGCTGATATTAGAATGATATCTGATATCAATATCGTAACACAAACAGCGAAAAGTGTTGCATAGTCCATTAATGTAAAACAGAAAAAATTCAGTGGCATCCAAAGACTTATCTCCCTGCTTGCATCCTCCTCATCTGTCAGGGAGGAACTTCGTACTTTGAGGGCCACGTCCAAACAAGTAACTAAAAAATGGTAGAACTGTGACATTAAGCTAAAAAGAGACTTTTCTTTTTGAGGTCTCAAGTTCAAATGCATGGACACTGTTAGTTCATCATTACCATTATGATATCTAATAGAGAGATTTAATTTTTTTCCAAAGGAAACTCAGAAATCTTCTGGAAAGAAACAGGTTGTACAGTGGAGTTAAAGACCAATATTGACCATTGAAATGAACAAGAAAAGGCAGAGGTAAAGTGAAATTAAATTCAAATATATAGGGTAAATGTTAGGATTTCTAAATTGCACCTGAGTGATTGTATAATCCACCTCTGAGGATTCCCCTGGAATTGATTGTTGAGCTTGTTCTTTTTTTTTTTTTTTTTTCAAAATGAGTGCCTCGGTCACGTATGACTTGGAAGCTGCTAATTGTTGTGTGAATCATGAGCTTGCAGACAATAAAGGGTGCCCTCTATTCACTGGCTGCTTGTTGTGGGCCAGGTGGCACAGTGCCATCCATTGAGAGGTTTAGAGAGGAGGGACATAGGCCAACCAAGGGGACGTTAAATATTTAGAGGGCCAGAGAAAGATTTGCGGGGCCATTCGTCTGCCGAGACTGTGGCTTTATCTGACAGGAGATGGACTTAAAGGTCTGCAGTCACATTCCTCCCTCTGTGGCCACTTGACTTTCTGAAACAGACCTGTGAAACCCAGTTAGTGCCATGTTCAACAGAACCCTGTGGTTTCACAGGTCCAGTTTACAACCTTATTATTTGGCTTTGGTAATAGACTTGGCTGTGTAAAGTTTTGTAACCCTCAGTTTCCTGTCTTGAATGTGTCTGCCCATGTTAAAGGTTGAATAGAAGATAAGAATGCAATTGGATTGTTGGACAAACTGTGAAATAGTCAAGGTGTCACTTTCTATTCAGACTGCAGTGTGCTGTTGTAATTTGTTTCTCCTCACTTGGACACGTCTTGATGATGCGCCTGAGGTCTAACTAGGGGTGGAGAATACAACAGCTGTGGTTCAGATCCATTTGTCTCATAAATGGGTAAAATTAAACCGTTAGAAGTGCCTTTATTAATAATACAAAACTCTTTATTCTTAAAAACATTTTAGAAACCTTCCTGTCTGTATTCATGACAGGTTTTCATTTGTGGCGTTTCCTTTGACTAAAACGGGACAAGTCCCCAAATTACTGACATGTACTGTCCCACTTGTTGGTATCCTTCTGTTGGGGTGTCAGACATACCAATCCAACCCCAGAATGTGGAGCTACAAACACTGCAGTTCGCTAATGGGTCGAAAGAATTGTCTCTTCCTGGATGACAGCTGTAATAAAGATTGACACATAACCCTGCCATGTTTGAATCTCCAGTCGACTTCCTGAAGATAACTTTCTTTTTCTTTGTCTTCCATTGTTGCTTTTTTGTTTACTGCGTTGCGTTTTGCTTCTTCGTTGGATTTATTAGCGAGATATGTGTTGTGCTGCTGTGCTATCACACTTTTACATTACTGATGCGGTTATCGGCAGCTTAGCAGAGTGATGTTTGCAATGTATTCAAGATTGCACTCAAAGCAGAATCCCGACAATAATGACTTTTTTTGGAACAAATGCTAAATTTAAAGTGATTTTAACTGACCGAGAGCTTCCTACATGGTGCAAGTATAAAGCTCCACCATCTACTTTGGTTTTACACCGTGCAGCCTGAAATGGCATAATATTGGCATCCCAGTGTTTGATTTATTATTGCATTATGGTGTTGCCGAAGTGCAAGAGAAATGACGTGTATACACACCAAGGGAGATACCACATGTGCAGACATGCACATGTGTTTTTTCAAGAACCTTGAAGGTAACGTGATATACGCAGATACGCAATGTGGTAATCTCAGCATCTAATGAGCTGTCTGTCACATCTACCAGAAACTTTCTCTTAACTTTATACAGTTTAAATTCATTGTACTTCTTAAATGGGTTCCAAATATAATGAAATGCAAATATACTTTAAATGTCAGGACCCTTTCACAGGCACATGTTCTTGGGTCCTCTCTGTGAAACTGAAGGCATGATTAGGTCTGCATGGTGAGGTGTTTATGTTCTACCTTGGCTAACTGTTTGATCAGATCAGATCAGAGCAAGAAGACGTTCTGTAACTGTAGTTTATGGGTTAATTTATTTGTCCTTAAAGCTAAAAGTCCCCTGTTGATGTTTTTAGAGCTGGCAGAGAAATGTCAGTCTCTTCTGATGAAAGGTCGTAGTATAGACTGAGGAATATATCTAAGCCTTGGTTATGTTATTTATACACCATGTTGTAATTTAGCATGCATATTTTCCAGCTGGTTCACAAAGTTCACCAGTTTTAGATCATGTTGGTGCACCGGCCCACCAAAGCTCCATCACGTGGATTATAACATGCCTTTGCTTGGCTTAAGCTGAAACAGAGGAAGAGCATGACCTGTGGGCTTTTTGTGCTAAAGTGCCCAGCGAAGGGAACAATGACCGCTGGCACCTCGGACCCTAGTCTGGCCTGTACTAATTGAGGGCCCTGATATTGTCTTGTCAATGAAAGCCCTCTTTGTTTCCCCTCATCTACTGTATCCCCCCTGGGCCTCTGATCTAGCCATAGGCATAACGTCATTCCCCCTGCAGCCATTGTCTCCGTTCATTACAGGGGATTAAAGTGTCAGATGAAGGTGAAGTATGAGCTAGCCGACACTTTTCACCAAGAGCTTTATGAAGATGTTTTGCCTCCCAAGCTAAGAGTTGCCCTCGTCAACACCCCAGGCATGAGACTTTGTGGTGACAGGAGGCTGTCATTTAAGCAAAATGTCAAAGTCTTTCAATCTGAGTTATCAGTAATGTGAATTCGACATGATTGAAAGAGTAAAAGAAATTTGGACAAATATGGATACAAATTATGAGCCTCTTTCTTCTTGGGTTGATTAACTTGATCCTAATTTCAGACATCTCTGTATTTTGCCCGCTTTAAACTCTTTTACATATGAAATCCTCCAGTGCCGGGCTCGTCTTTCATCTCTTTGTTGTAGCGCCGTCCTCACTGTGGAGTTTGTTTCAGTGTGCTGCAAATGTCAAGAGTTTGGACCCATGATTCCCCGTAATGAAAAGAGGAAGCTTTGTGACGGAAAGAGAAGTGTTTTCACCCCCTTTCATGGTTGGATTTACTGTCAAAGTGTTGATCTGCATTGACATGTTCTTGAAGTGCTGTGCAAAGCTGAAACTCAACACTTGAGTGAGGCCTGGTGGTTTTCAAAGAACAAGTTGAAGGACAAAGAGACAGGACTGTCCTGCAGACTGCTCTGAAAATCTGCCTCTATCTGCACAAATACGCTCTGCATGTACATTCTTTCCACATGAAAACCAGGTCTTCACTGGAGGCTTTTATTTATTTATGCAATCAATAGCAAGGACAGGAATAGTTGGAGATCATTCCTGGCTCATGCTGACGGATGAGAAGATGTGCATATGTATTTGCAACTTTGCCAGCATTTTTAGTGGCTTGCTAAATCTTAGACTTGTGGACGCAGGCACATGTTGTGCATTTGTGATGAATGGAAGGATATGATGCTCCAAGAAAAGAGAGAAATTTGTGCATAAGTTGCATTGGCCTAACGTAGTTGCAAATGTATCACGGATAAAAACTTCTTTGTTGTTTATTTCCATCTCTCGCAAAGGCACTTCCATACAGTGAAGGTTTTAAAGGGTTAAATTATTGTTTTAGATCTAATAGATTGCATCAAATAAAACTGTTTAATACAATTTACATTTAGGCCTTTTCTTTGGTTATTTTTTCCTTTAGAATTCACTGTTGTCAGAGTAATTGAAGATAATTCGTCACCTTTGAAGCCAAAGCTGTCCAGGTCTTCATCAGACGCTGACGTAACCCTCTACAAGATCAAACAAAACCCTGTCTGCCTTTCTCTTAATTTTGGAAGGCATCTTGTGGAAATTGCTTGAGTAATCAGTGTCTGTGCACATGCCTCGACTTGGTCCTCACAATTTGTAACTCATTTTCTAGACGTGTTTGATCTTCAAGTCCTCGTCTTTGGTCTATATGGGTGATGAAAAATCACCTTTTACAAGCCAACTCCCCGACTGTCATTGTTATGGAGCTGCTAAAGCACTGTCAAAAATTTGTTACTTTGCAGTTAAATTTATTGCTGTGATACTTTCTGCGTGTGAGAGGAAAAAGCACACAAACCTTGAACTTTCTGTGTTGAAACATTGCGTCAAGGTTGTGAGATGGTCAGTCAATAAATTGTCCTGTTTGACTGGCAGGAGAATCTTAAGAATGCTGATAGCCTGGGAAATTTGTCAGTGGACAGTCTGCAGGCTAAAGAGGTGGGCCTCTGTTTTATTAGATATGAGCGCGTCTTGGAATGTGACCATAATATACCTTTTGACTCCTCAAGCCAACAATCAACAGCAGGTTGAGTCCTCAAGGCCCTGAGTTCATAACTT
The DNA here is from genome assembly GCA_030710495.1 of Labroides dimidiatus. Taxonomy (NCBI): domain Eukaryota; kingdom Metazoa; phylum Chordata; class Actinopteri; order Labriformes; family Labridae; genus Labroides; species Labroides dimidiatus. The sequence goes on from CM061160.1 coordinate 21,226,401, forward strand.
TAAACCACTTATTTTATAGCACTTCTATCGCCTTTTAAAGGTGTTTATTTCATGCTTCAAAGACTGGTCAGTTTCTGCTACAGTGCAGGATTCACACTGTATGTTCACTGCTGGAGATAACATCTCTTACCACAACTTTATTATGTCCACACCACTATCAGTTTGCTGCTACACTAAAAGGTTTCCCTCTTCTGTAAGGAAACAGTGTCTGCAGCAGATAACTGTACAGAGAGAGAGCAGGTGCAGTCACTGATGTATGAAGTCAGTGCAGACGCAACACTTTCTGCAGCTGCTTCTGATAAAAGGTCTCAACCTAACAGGCTAAATGTTACCTGTGATTCCCTGGTTCAGTTTTAAATTGGAATCCTGAATATCAAAAATGATTTTGGGGGATTTTGGGACCAGTTATCAGTTGTATGACAAGTACGAAGCCGACTATAGCCTCTGGATGATAGGTGTCTGTTTTACCAACCGAGCTAAAGTGACGCCTACAGAAGCGTGTCATTTAGATTTGACTTTTATCACATTATCAAATCATTGCATTCAGTATCTGAACACTTTGTCTTGTCAGCATTGGGCACATTTTTGTTAGCAACGTGCTGCTTGAGAAAATAAAGCTGCATCAGTTCAGACCACTATTGGTGGTATTATGGTACATACTCTTATCGCATTTGTTATATAATGACTCACAGGGCAGACTACGTGTAATCTTAACTGTCCGCTCTCTAAGAAGCATACTTTTAGAGCATGGATGAAAAAAAAAAAAGATTGTTTTAGACCCGAGTCGGTTCAGAATCTTGGTTAACATCGTAAACTGCGGTGGGTCTATGAAGAGTGTAAATAATCATGGCACAGTTTACAGTTACTGTCATGGTTTAAGGCAGCGGATGGGGCTAGCTGTTTAAACCTACAAAGATACATTCACAGCACTTTCTCTGCAGTTTATCATTGAGCACATGTAAACACACTTTTACTGAGAAAAAAAGACCAATCCTTGTATCCTAGTAAGAATCTATGACCCTGAAGTTAAAACTGCAATTCTTAAACATCTAAAAACGTCATTCAAGCAACTGATTTTTTCTTCTACTGTTAAAACAAATCATCTTACTTTGTGCCAATATGACTCAAACTCATTTTTCCAGAGGGCCTACTGTCAGAGTACTACTCATGCTGACAAAGCAGTGAATCATCTCCCTTCTTCTCAGCAGTATAAGAAAACCTGACCTAATTTGAGGTTTCAAGGTTGATCTGAATCATCGTTTTTTTTAATTGCTTTGAAGCCGCTTGATAATTACTCCTCAAATTCAAAGGCAGTCGAGTTCAGCCGCAGACACTTTGTCTAACCACTATCAGACATTTGCTGTGAATATGGGCTTAAACATTTAATTCCCTTGCTTGTTGAAAGAAATGTCTCCAGATGCTTCTTGAACAAACATATGCCGGTGAAATTCCAAACACCATCTTTATTAAAATACTCCATCAGTAACCTGTTTCTCGTAGAATAACAGAAATTTTACTCCTTTAAAATAAATCGCTGGCCACATTAATGTATGCAGACAAGCATTTTTCATCCCTCGCTGGTTCGCTTGTGGAGGTTTTGTTGCATGATGGGAAAAAGCCTGTGTAGCTGTGGTTAAAATGGGTCAAGTGGTAAGATTAGAGAATTCAGGAACACAATGTGCAAACCCAGTGGTCTGTGGCTTAGACCCATGTTGATTAGTGGTTTATCCTATATGGCAGCCGATTCTGATTAGACTTTGTACAGATTTTTTTTCCCCTGTCCATTTATGGAGGAAAATACTCTGAGGAAAGTTTATTTGAGGTCTGTTTTTTCAGCTGTATAGATTGTTTTTCGGCAATTACAAACCATGAAGGCTCTTCTGAGTCAGCTGATGACGGAGGATTGAATCTATGCAGGCGGGCAGGGGCTCAACTCGAAAAGTCAAGGTGAAATTGGAAAAATAAGTGGAGGAGCCACATTTAAGTTTATAGCACGAGCATTTAATTTGTATTTTTTTGTGTGTGCACCCTCCTAAGGCGGAGTGGCGTGTCTTAAAGTGGAGGGCAGAGTGGAAGCGGAACTCTCACTTTTTTTTGTTTACTTTGTTTTGCAATAAAATCTGGATTTGCTGCAATTTCAACAATCAACTCTCACTGGATTTATTTTGGATCATGTCTGCATGTCTGATGAACTGTTCCCGCTTCTTCCAAAGTGGTAGAAACAAGAAATATCGGAGAGGTTACAGGACAAACCTGATTTTTTGAGTTTTTGCCACTTAAATCATTGCAAGATCATACATAACAAGCAAGTTATATGATTTCATTTTCAAAGCATTAGTCACCTGTGAAAAGTCATTATAAGACAGCTTCATTTTAGACTGTTGTGCTTTTGTGGTCTGCAACTGTATTTTTTTCTAAAGTCTACCGACAACAGCAAGATGATACGATGTGATTCATCTCCTTTATTTACAGTCATAACACTTAATGTGTGTAAGTACTGTTTTAAGGATGGCAGGGGTCCAGGCCAGCAGAGATTTAAGTTTGTGTTTGAGGCTGATTTAAGTTGACATATTGTGCAAGAAACCACAGAGGGAGCATCAGTAAAGCATTCACATGAGTTTTATTTACTGTAAATTCAAAGAATGTAATGTGTGCTGCCCTGCTGGAACCCTGCATTGATAGATGGCTCTTTTAACTCCTAACTTCAGCATAGTATGCTTACCCCAAAGGCAAGTCAGACCTCACTTCCCCAACCTTTAAAACTTAAGTCTTGCCTCAGGCTGCCTGCTCTGTCTCCGAGTTGAAAAAAGGGGGCTAGTGAGCTGTGGAAGTGTATGGGGGGCAGGGGGCCACAGGGTCTTGCTTTAAAGGACTTTCCCAAACTTTAATGCATCATTTGGAATTCTCAATTGGGTGAAAAGAAAACAGACAACATTTTACTTCTTGATACACCGAGCTGAAAACTGAGCTAAGAAGCAGATGATTTATCCAGATTGGTAAAGATGGATCTGTCGCCGTCGAGATGAGTTAGGATCTCACGGGGGGTTGAGAGAAAGATGCCACCTGGAAATTCTGCTTCACATGATGCGTTCCCTCCGCTTCCTGCTCCTTACCTTCCATATGCCTTTCTCTTCCTGCAGCGCTCAGGTATTCGTCCACATTCCGGCCGTGCATTCCGCCTCTCAGCCCATACAGCCGTGCACTGCTATTGGGTTACTGCAGCGTCACCTAATAGGCCTGATCTGGGCTCAAAAGCGGCACAGTTGTAAGATCAGCTTCCTTATTAAGTCAAGAAGGCAGAAAAGTCTGCACCTCTAAACCTTTTTAAAATGTAGGTTAGAATGACCGAGCCAAAACGTTGCACCTACCGTACCTGAAAAGAAATGTGTTTTTCTCCCAGTGAAACCAGAGAGCGCTGTGATTTACCTGCCAAATTCAGACCTACAAGATAAAAGCTGCCTGAGTAGAAGCCCAGAGCTCTCCCAGGGGTTATTAAATGCTTATGGACACTCATCACATACTAACAAGCCATGACTGATAGTTTCCGAGAATTTTATTACCCAGGTGGGATCCCGAGTCTGTTTGCTATTGTAGAGTGAAGAGATGGGAGATGTGTTTTCCATTCATATTTTACCATCAGAGTGTTTAGCACAGGCGGATTATTTACATTTCGAGTTTAACACTGAAAAAAAGAACTTCATAGTTTCTGGTGTTCCATCTTTGAGACCTTCTCCAGAATATGTGTCGGCGAGGTCCGTGCGACTTTGTGCAGATGACTGACGTCATTGTAACTAAGGATGCATCCATCCAACTTTTCTGGTCCCAATACCAAAACCAATACCAATATCTAGGCTTTGGGTATCGATCGGTACTGATCCCAATCCGACACCAATACCAATATTGAAATAATAACCTGCATGCCTTACTGTGGGATAAGACTGATAAGGTTTTGGGTAAACAGCGAAAAAAAACAAACAAAAAACCCAAGAACTGAAGTTGATATTTATTTGATCTAGAAATTGTTTGACTTTTTACCAGCAGTTTGGTAAAAACATTGCTTTAGAACTTAAAAAAATTGATATTCAATCGTAAACTTTTATACCCTGTAGACTAGTGATGCAGCAAAAAATAAAGAAAGTGCATCAAAGGTAACATTTAAGTACAAAACTGTATTACACAACTTTTTGTAACCACTTACTGTAAACAAAGGGACAAAATAGTGTAAAAAAAACCTTGTTTGATTTGATCATTATTTAACCTTTTTGAGATTTTCTAAATTCTGTCTCATAGTCTTGACTTGTCTTGTTTGGTTTCACGTCGTTCCTCCCATTTGTCCCCCTCTGTAGCAGAGTGTAGCTGCTGCGGCATACCTTTTGTAGTTCCTGTGGTATTTATCCTCCGGTTGAATAGTGCATTGTTTGTCAGAAAGGAGAAAACGAGGCCACACACTCATATGAGCACCCACACACACCCACCTCATCCTCCTCTTTCAAACTGGAGTTCACCTTCCTTTGCTGCCAGAAGCGCCATGGTGTTCGTCTCTGCGTGTTTGCAGCCTCTAATCAGGTCTCAGGATCTCTGTCAGTCACACAAAAATGGTCCCTTTACCCCCCCCTTCCTCTGCACATCTCAGGTCCTGACTTTACTTTATCTCTGCTCCCCCTCAGTGAGTCCAAATGGCCATAAGCTCAGTGTCTGAAGTCAGAGTGAGGGGTCAGCATGCTTTCTCTGTCTCTGTCTCTCACACACACACACAAACACACACACACACACACAGTGAAGTCGCCTTGGTGAATAGTCACAGCTTGTGGGGAATGCCTCAGAGCAGACAATAGCCATGTATTCTTACTTACAGCTCCCACCATTCAACTGAAACACCGCAGGACTCTGAAATCTGGTCTGTGTCTCTTAGCGCAGAGTGTTCCTGACTGACTTTTTTTCCCCTCGTGCCAAAGATGCGAGACAAAGACTAGGCCTGTAAAGTTGTGGCAGTCTAAACTCTAACTAACTAAGTCAGCTAACACTTTGTTAAAACAGAGTTATTTTAACCTAGATATACTCCACAAAATTTGCAGGCATCTAACGTCAAATTTGTGTGGCTACCAATAGCAGAGCTAGCATCCTTAGTCTTCACTCTCGCAGATGAACCTCCACTTGCCTGTGCTGGTTATGCATTGCTCCAGTTGAGTGTTTATGTGCCTGTTTCACCAGATACAGCCTACATATGACTATCCCCAAAAAAAGAACAGAAAAGTTGCAAACACGGACAGAACCACCACAACACGAAGACAACAGGCTGCTGTTCCTGTATGTAATGTGAAACATTGCCTTCTATCTGCTGTTTCCTTCTGGTGGCAGTTTCCATGTTGTGGCGGGTGACCCATTTCTGCTGAATAACAGTGGAGGAATGTGTCCGTCTCCCCGCTCTGTACTTTTGGGTCCTGCTCGCTCACTTCTTTCAAATCTTTGAAGTCGCAGGATGAAAGGGCGCAGCCTCCCTATCTTGTCTGTTGTCCTCAGTTTGTGCACATTAAAAGTTTCCTCCACACCCTTTGCATTTCTACCAGCACAAGGTCATAAAAGTTAACTTGCAAAGGACGGAAAGAGGGACAAGTAAAGAGTGCAGGTATTCAGATGGCCAGACTTGTACGCCCCGCCCAGACTTTAAAAGGACTCGGTGTCTGGTTGACACAGTCCTGTAGGACTCTTCCTGTCCTTTACTGCTGCCTGAGGTGATGTTTGATTTGTTTAGTTGTGTTCATTTTAACTGTGCGTTAAGTTGTGTCTATTGGTTGAGCTTCTTCCTTCCTGGTGTTGAGCGGAACATAAAACACCATTCAGGTGCAGAGTGATGTGTGTGTTGAAGAGCAAGAAGCCATCATGCATTAAAATCTGGCACAGAATACTCAGTCTAGTTGATGCTTTACGCATACTTCTTTTAATAATGCAAAAAAACTGAAGAGTGCATCCAGCTTCACTGCTTCTCAGGGGCTCCTGCTTCACATCTGGATTTTAGTAAATAAAACACAGTTGGATTGAGGTCAAGTAATTGACCTTGATCAGAGGAGGCCAGCTGGGGACATCCTTGTTGTCCCTGCCTGACATCTCCAGACCAGATCCTAGACATGAATATGTTGTAAACGTCTTGGTTCATTTTTGATGTCCCAAGAATCTTTTCCAGTGTTGCTTCAAAGCGACTCATTTAGATAAACCAACAAGTGTGGATGTGGATGAAGACTGTTTGACTTGCTCTTGTTATAGTTTCACGACATAAACTGACGTCAGCATGGCATGATCATCAGCCTTTTGTTTCTACTATTTGTCATTTCTTTTTGTGTGCATTGCCTTTGTTTACAGTCCAACTAGAAACCTGGGCAGCAAGAGTGGAGAGTGGGTTATGAGACCATGTCAAAGAGAGGATTATTAGCTGCATGGATTCAAGGAGTGCTGTATGACGGATTGTGTTTGACCCTGTTGCTCTCCACACAGTCTATTTTCCTACACTATTTTCCACCGATCCAACTTTTCTGGTCCTGATACCGATACAGATACCTGGGCTTTGGGTATCAACCGATACCAATCCTGATTCATTACCAGTGTTCAAATAATAACCTGCTTGCCCTACTGTGGGATAAGACTGGAAATGTTTTGGGTGTAAAGGCAAACATGAGCACATATGGAATTACTGAAGTTGATATTTATTAAAACTATATAGTGTTGAAATGTTTACCAGCAGTTTGGTAAAAACAACACTTCAGAACTCACAGAAATTAATATTCAGTCATAAACTTTTGCACCCTGTAGTCTGGTAATACAGCAAAAAACGGAAAGTGCATCAGAGGGAACATTCAAGTACAAAACTGTTACACAACTGTTTGTAACCACATACTGTAAACAAAGTGACAAAACAGGGCAAACAACCTTGTTTGATTTAATCATAATTTAACCTTAGTGTCAAGTTCTTTAAGTAATGACAAAAGTTCTAGTAAAAAATGAGAGCGCTGAGCTGGTTGCCTGGATCGGCACCACGGATCGGCCCTTTCCTACCGATACCCAATCCAGCTTTGAGGGGCCCGATTCAGCCGTTATCCGCTACCAGGATTGGGATTGGTGCATCCCCCAACTAAAACATAAACAACAGAACAGTTGTGAAATCAAAATCTGGTCCTGTGCCCTCAAACCTATGATATCTTTAATGCTGGTTTATCAGCCTAACAGTTCGACACCTCTGACAGTCATCATCTGAGAATACAAAAACACCACAGTGATACTCAGTGATTATTGTACCCTTAACGACCTTAATTCTAGGCTTAAAAAAACATCTCTGCAACCATCTGTGGTCGCTTACTCACATGATGAATGCAAAGCTATGATGAAGGAAATCCCTGCATGTCTGTTATAGAGATTTAGGCCCATAGTAATCTGCATTATGTGTCTGGTGGGTGACGAATTCCTCTACAGCCTCGCTCTTTCTGCCTCTCTCTCCTCCTACGCTGCTGACTGTTTTTTTTTTTTTTTCCAGCCCAGTGAAAGTCTAACGGATGTGAAATAAATCATATGTGGTTTGAAAACTTCCTCCATCCTTCCCTCAGAAATCTTTTCGACATGCTGAACCAATCACTGACATTTGACTCTGGGACTCCCCTGCTTATACGTTTGCAGAGTAGAGATTCATCATTTGCAGCAGGTTTTCCCTCCTAAAGAGACATTAGAGGGCGTTAAAATGACTCATCTGATATTCTCATCTGTAACTCAGGGTCAGAGGTTTTCAAATCTTTTGTATCCTAATCTGTACTTTTTTTTAATATGTCTCTGTATTAAATGTTGCAGCAATGACTGAAGCTCTGTCAAAGTGCCATTAATGGCTGAACTGAAATAAAGTAAGCTTGTTTGTATTAAATACAAACAGATGTAGCTCTTTTTTTTCAATCTCACAATGGAGCAGAGTCAGGCTGTGTTTTTAGGAGTCTGTAGGTGGTAGAAATCTCCACCCTCTCTGGCTGACCACACAAAACCACAGCCCAGGGGCGATGCTTTCGGTGCGCCTGCCTGCAGGTCCTCTTTCACATGCAGTTTTTTGGTACTGCAAAGCCTGAACCAACATGATTGGAATGTCTTTTATTCTCTCTTTTTGCCCTTTTTTGTAGGGAAGCTTCTTTTGTTCTAATGGGATAATTTAGGAAGAATGTTTTCACTTTGGGGTCTGGAGCCGGGGGTGTGTGTGTGTGTGTGTGGGGGGGCTGTTGTGGGCTGTGAGTGAGGATTGAAGAGATGGAAATGGTACAAAGACTCTTGTCAGAGAAGGTCTATCACTGTTTGTCACTTGTTTTAGTCTAGTTCCTGTTGCTTTTCTCTTCCATGAAATCAACTTTTTTTTTTAACACCAACACAACTTATTTCAGGGGGTAAAAAGGATAAATATATGCTTCTTCCTCGTCTTTTCTGCTCAAGAAATTGCAGATTCTAATTTTGTTTTAATTTTTTTGATCATCACTTATTTGTGTTTTTAACTTTTTAAGTTGTCATTTACATAATCAAAATATAAAAATCTATCATTTAATCAATCAATCAGTCAACTCTGACATCAAAACAATGCCTTTTTTTGTCTTGGTATCAAGTCTTTCCTGTACATGTGCTAAATGTGCACATTTGTTGAGCTTTTTTCAAAATGAATAAATAATGATTATTGAAAATGTCAGCTGACTAATCAGGCATGCACGCTTGCACAATTATTACGTAACAATCATACAGTCATTACTGTTTGAAATTCACAATATGCCTTCAAAAAAATCCAATGCAACTTTTTTATTTATTGCCCTAAAAACAAGAGAGATGATTTTGTGTTTGGATTTTTACTGACTGAGATTTAAAAAAGATTATGTTTTCATAGGAAGTGTTTAAAAGTATGACGATGGCGGATTAGGGCCCGGTTTAAAAACTAATTACATTTACGAGAATAAAGTAAAAAATTTATGAGGTTATTCTCATAAATTTAAGAGAATAAACTGGTTATTTTAGTCAGTTTCTTGTCTACGGAGCATCTTGTGAAGTTCTACTTTAGTTTAGGTTTTAACTTGGCCCTAACCCTCCGTCGTCGTGTGTTAGCCTACGGCGCTACATGTTTCAACTGCCTTCATCAGAAAGCTCCAGGCTCTTACACAGACTACTGGCAGAGATATTAAGAAGGCTGTTTGTCAAAGCTGTAACTCAACACAACTTCATTAAGAAGACGCTCTCATTACATCCTCTTTGAGTCAGCGGATGGACGCTCCTTTAAAACAACCTTTCAGAATAAAGTTGTTTTTAACATAATTTAAATGAATCTTGCAAATTTGTAACTTTATTTTTTTTAATTTTTTAAAAACTTGTCCCATACCTATGTCATGTGAAAGTAAAGAACTAAAATTAAATTGAGAGAAAATTCCCACATATTACATCCGTCTTTGGACTGTAAGTTGAATTTTAAAGTTGACATTTTAAAAAAAGAGAAATGGCTCCTCTGAGCACAATAATGACGTGCTCTGATGATTGGTAAGGCCTGCTTTAGTGCTGTTTAGCATGCACAGCTCTCAGCAGAAATCATAAAGATGCAATTAAACTTGCACGCCTGAAGGTTATGTTATAACCCCTCACAGCATGAAAAGTTTAAATCAACAGCAAAGTTCCTCTGCAACTGAGGTTGTCATTTATTTTTGTTGACAGGCCACTTCAAGCGTCTTTAAAATCTTTTTGTTGGTCCTTGTTAGCCTTAGGAAACATTGTGGGAGTTGAGGAAAAGAGTGAACAAATAATCAGACACAGATGAAAGAAAATTAAAAAGGCTGCAACAGAAACTGTGAGCAGTGGAAAATTAAACAAGCTGCAATTCACTGCAAAGAATTTAAGCTAAAATAGAGATTAAATCCTGTATCAGGTAAAACAGAGTGATATCATTTCTCTCTCTTCTTGTGTTTCCAAAAAGTGAAAACTGTCTGCAGTTCTCTGATATTACTGTTTACACATCGTCTGCAAGCCATGAGAAGCAGTTTTCATTCTGTGAATAAATACCTCTCACACTCAATTACATGTTTACAGACAAATTTATGAGTACTGAGTCATCAAGTGAAAGTGAATGAGCCCAGTGACGAACACACTTCACGTTATCATCAACTATATCACACTCTAGAAGAAAATAATATTTATTTACCGGTAATATAAACTACAGTGATATTTCATTTAACAATGCTGAGGTAGTTTGGGCATATCTGTAAATTATCCAAATTAAAGGTGTAATTAATCCCAAGAGATCACAGTTTACTGTCCTGCAGAAGCTCGGAGAAGATTTCACAGCCGTCTTCATCCATCACGCTCTTTTCTGTCTTGATGTCGTCTGCTGCCGTCTGATCAGGAGTCAGCACTCTGTCTTTGTGTGCTTGTGTTGTCTCGCTCTTGCATGAGGGCTTTCATCTGCAAACAGTCCTCTGCTTACAGAGGATCATGAAGAAGAAGTTTCACTGAGCTGTTTCCTTTTTTTAATCCACCTCTTTTCTCATCTGACTCTTAAGAGCAGATTTTTCTCAGATAGGAGAGAAAACAGCCAATAGAGACCTGTGATAAAGATTTATAATTTTAATTTGATGAAGTTTGATAATCCACCCCTGAAGTTCTTACTTTTAGAAAATAGTTTACATGGATTATATTTGCTTTTCTTTGTCATCGACCAATTCAAGGCACTTCATGCTTGGTCTGGCCGAGTAAAGCTTCTGGCATGGTCACAGAAGAATGCTCCTCTCATGGCCACAGTCCCAGGACCTTTTGATTTAAACACATGCTTCACTCACTTTGGGATTAAGAGGCTGAGGAAATGGCCTGTTTGGAATTACCCAATGATTTGTAAAGTCTAGGGCTTAATTCCCATCCATTTAGCATCAACTGGACTCACTGACTTGTTGAACTACAAGGGCTCAGACACAGGAACCCACACGTTCAATATCTAACAACTATAAACTGAGTAAAGATTATTTATAATTTTTTTTTTGGTTCATTCATTTTGGTTCATTTTGGGACTAAATCCAGGACAGGGCCCCAAATTTCCGCTCTGTACGATCCCACTTTTTGGCACCCCTCTGTTGAGGTGCCAGACATACTGATTAGTCTCACTGCAGACTGTTAATTGGTTGAAAGAATCGTTACTTTCTGTGCAACGGCGGCAGCGGCTCAGTCCATAGGGACTTGGCTTGGCAATTGGGGGGTCGCTGGTTCAAGACTGAAAAATTGTGTTGATCACTGTCGAGGTGTTCTTGAGCAAGGCACTGAACCACCAACTGCTCAGGTGCGTACTGAGGGTGCTCTCCATCTGTGCAAAGTGCTGTTTGTGTATGTATGTGTATATTGAATGATTCAGAGTAAAAATTGAATAAACTTCTTCTTCTTCTTCTTCTTCTTCTTCTTCTTCTTCTTCTTCTTCTTCTTCTTCTTCTTCTTCTACACAAAACCCTTCCAATGTTTAAATCTCCTGTTGACTTCCTTTCGTTTGGAAAATGGTGTCACGAAACAGTTGACTGAGTCACGTTTTTCTTCTTCGTTAGACACTGTGTCGCACTGCTACGCCATCATGCTATTACATAGCCAATGAGGCTATCGGCTACCATCTTGCACTCCACCCACTAAAAAGGGTATGGTTGGCTGTAGAAACACAAACAGGATCAGGCTTTTTCGATCCGATCTGTACCAGACTGTACTGATCCCTACTGGACCAGGGGACTTATCTGACTCATGACTCTTTTTCTTGAATCTTTTCTTCTATTCAGCTCAAACAGAAAATGTTGTTCTAAAGACAATGTTGGGAAAAAGGCACAAATGTTTGAGGCTGTAAATGTTTGCAGATCCGTCTATCATCAAAGGCCTGTTTCCATTTTATTGGCTGTCTGGTAATGGGTGCCTGGATTTCCCCTCCATCTGTTAGTATGCAGGAGAAATGTCCAATCTACCCTTGTTGATCCTGACTCATGATTTTTAAACTGCAAAAGCAGAGTTTGACTCACTGAGGTATGAGTCATCGAGAGGAAATAAACACTGTCTGAGTCTTCACAGATCAAGCTGTTTGGCTAAAAATGGCAACAAAACTGTCAACATGTGTACGTTACATTAGATACATTGCAGTGAGAGTGGCTCTCATGATGTGCGCAGAGTGATGTTCGTATAAATAACCACAAGTGATACCTCAGATCTTTCTAAGGAACAATACGGGAAATGCTCCTGTAAATTCATGTCTCGGCGCATCACTGTCTCAATCCATTCTTGGCAATGAGATGATGGTTTGTTTGTACTGAAGCCAAGTCTACCAGCCTGCCTGTCTGTAAATTCTTCTACATGGTTGAGAAACTTTAACAAAGTCAACAAAGACAGACTTTGACAGGATGTTCTCGAATAGTGTGCGTAGCTGGGAAAAGGACAAATTTTGGGATGAATCAGTCCAAAAAATGGGACATGGACCCACATAAAAGAGACTTAACTAGAGTCTTCTGGTTATTATGTTAATTTGTCCTTCAGGAAACCCACAAGAATTCTCTTATTTTTCATTTTCACGAAGGTTTATCACTTAAACCTGGAGGACGCTTTGACACATCTTGTTTCATTTACTTTTCCCCACTGCACAAAGTTCTGACTTCCTGTTTAACAGATTGATTAAAGGCAGCAACTCCAGGCCAACAGACAGGGCTGAAGCCTCTTTATGAGCGTCACATAAACAGCAATTTGGTGACAAGATTAATCATTTCTGTGCAATCAGTTTTGAATTCTGCTGCCACCAATGGTAGATGTCAGTTAATTACACAATCTCTCAATTAGCAGCACTTGATGACTCACATATTCATGGCAGAAAGTAAGGATTTGCAAGCTAACGATGTGTTTTGAACAATATTTAAGTCACAGCTATTTTTTTAGATATTCCTGCCATGATTCACATTTGTGGTCTGGTCGGTAACAATGCCAGAAATCACAGAAAAAGGGACATCAAACATTAGTCCAGTTGTACAGTTCTTGCTCTCAGGTGTGCATAAATGTCATTTTTCTAAAAACAAAAATGAAATAAAGATGAACACATATTTGTAATCTCACCGGTCATCAAAGGTTAATGGTATCTGCTCAAAAACAAACGGAAAAGCAGATTGTGCATGCCTTTTAATGTTCAAGTAAACAAATGTTCAGTCTCCCATTCTGGGATTCGAGTTTGTCATTAAGCTCATGATCAAGAGCTTGACCCGTGCGTCGTTTCCGGAGAAATAAACTTCACAGAGAATTCTTCATAACCCTCATTCTTTGCGCCTGTTTCATCTGGGAAAGTATAACAATAAAAACAAACTCATGCAGAAATAAACGCGAACAAACAACTCAGTGTGGGTCAAAGGACTGTTTAAAGATGTGATTTTGTTTCCATCATCGCGCAGTCACTTGCACATGCCTCTCAGTGAAGTATCTGTATGATTCGTTCGTTTTCTTCCCATCCGGTTATGGATCCTAATCCCCAGAGTCAACAGTCCTAATGCGGGACTTCCGATCTCCTCGTCGTTTCATCTTTGTGGGAAGTGGGAATGACAGCGCTGTCATCACCCACCAGCTGGCCAACCTTTTCCCCACACGCAGCGCTGGAACTGATCAGGTAGCAAGCAGCAGGAATTCTGTTTGATCACTGATCCAGCATTTCAAAACCTGAATTAAGTCCTTATTGTCCTAAACTTCAGTAGATTTTGTAAATAATGGCTTTGGTTAGAATCTGATTTCTTTCTTTCTTTCTTTTTCTTTTTTTTTTTAACGAGGTGAGAAAGTATGTCTCAGTGTTTGGCCTCTAAATTGGACCTCTTGGCCTCTTTTATGTGTGTCAGATATCTGAGGAAGGAAAGGTTCAGACTTGCCGTGCACCGTCCTGTTCAGCAGTCACAGCTGGTATTTGCAAAGCCTCCACTCACCTCTCCACCTCCAGACTCGGTGGAAAAACAAAATACGAGCTATTTCCTCTGTTTTTTTCTTCAGGGGACTCTTAATTTGATGCCTCTAAGCAAACAAACCTTCAATAGATGAGCTTTAAATTTCTGTGGGACCTTTTTTTTTAACTCGCCATTTTCATACCCTTCACACAGACATGATTGGCTGAGTTGTCCACATTCAAAGACAGTAAAAACATAGTTCAACCAAACTAAGATCAGCCAAGTGATTGATTCTTTCTCCGTCCAGTAATGACCCCTCAGTCATTCATCATGTGACGGTTAGCAGCCTCAGCTGAAGGTTAAGTGCCTTGCTTAAGGACATCTTGGTGTCGGTCCTTTTCTGGAGATGACACTGTCACTCCTCTGTTCCTCCTATCTGGACTCTTCCAGCTGGTCTTTGGAGTCAAACTCGTACCCCTCCAGCTACAAAGCTCAGTTCTTTTACCTGCAGCCACCTGGTGTTGCTAATGACCCCATTCTCAAACCACAGAGAGAGAAAAACACCACTTTTAACTCAACATTTGCTTTTAACGCCATGCCTGATATCTTTTCCCCCTCACTCATACTTCACACTTAGATTTCAGTCATTTTTCCCTCTTGAACTTCTTGACATCAGACTCAGATATTCTTTTGTAAACATGTAGCAAACCTAAGTGGGACAATGTCTGGATTCCAGCTCTGGGAGTGTCCCTCTCCACTCTGTTCAGGTCTGCAAAGCAGGTAAATGATTTGTCAAAGTAGGATGACCCTTCGAGCTATCTTAGGAAGGAAAAAAGGAATAAACTCTTTGATGTAAGTTATAAAAACATTGGGTAAAAAGATTTGAATTTGAATAAAATTCTGAAAATGTATTTAAAAAGTGTGAACGAATTTGTTATCTTGATTTTTTTGTAGTTCTGATCATTTAATTCTTGTTAAAACTTGTCGAAATGTACAACAAATAATAAGCAAGTATCCCGCCCTGGCTGCTGAGTTGCTGGACCGGAGTCCTGTCCTGGCCTGCACAGGAGTGGGAGTCTGATTAACCATCAAAGAGCTGGCAGCCTCTGATTGTGGCTGAGGAGGAAGCTCAGGAACTGGGGGCCAAGAAGCATGTCAGGTGTCAGCAGGGGGTGACGGGGACAGATCTATGTCGCTGCTCCGCTACAGGAGATGTCGTGGCTTTAAAGGAGTAAAACATCAGTGAGTGGTGGTCCCGACTCTGCATTCAGTGAGGCTGCCCCATGCAGAGGCCCCTTGGTAACACGCTTGTGTACAAATGCGCTGTTAGAGGGCAAACAGACGAGTCTACAAAGATTAAATAGCAGACATGGTGCTAAATGCTGCATTTTATAGGCGCTGAGTGGGTTGATGTCTTGTGCTTTTCCAGCTGTTTGTCTCTGCCAGATGGAGAAAATCTCACTACATTTCTTTCTGATCTTTAACAATTACTTTTCTTCAACTAGAAGTTCATCATCTTTCACGATATCGGCACATTTTGTACAAAGAGAGATTAAAAAAAAAGACAAAATGTGGGACAGGCTCTGTTGCAAAACTAGCTTTGAACAAGAAAACTTCTGTCTGCAACATGGCTCTTTGTTGTTAGGGAGTCTGACTAAATATTTAGGCTCGGTTTCCTGTGACGACCAGGATGGACTTTGTCATCCTGTTTGTCTGCCCCACCTGTCTTTCATTTGATAACGGTGTGTGTTGTGCATGTGTGTGCATGCTCATGATGGTCCTGTGACCTGAGAGCTGGACTATAATGAGGTCAGTGTCCTGTTGAAACTCATCCTGAACCTCACAGTGGTTTAGTCTCCCTCTGCTGATGAGAACAGTGAACAGCCTGCAGGGTTGCAGTGTTAACTGGTGCTCCGTTATACCGGAACTCATAGAGATGATGAAGATATTATGCGTAAGCTCTTTGCTTTGGCACAATGATCAAAATCTTTCAGTAATCCATCCAAAGTCTTCCTTCACATCATCTCCTGCCTCATTAAATGTCAAAGATCTTTCAGAATGAAACACTGAGGTCTGGACATTCAGGAAGCACAATAACTGATCACGTTTTATGTTTCTCTTTGTTCAGTGACATCAGCTCTGCAGGTGTGTGTCCAGCTTTGCTTCAGGCTCGGCCGCAACACCGCTGCAGCTGGTGAAAACAAACACCTCGTAATGAGATTATTATGTTAGCAAGCTACGTATTAAACTCGGTGTGTGTGATTCAGTCACTTCCTAAAACCTAACCAGTGCACACAATCATGCACGAATGCAAACACTCTCTTTGCAGAGCTTTGTTTTTTTTTTTTAAAGTATGGTCAGGTATTTTGTTTTTCTGTCAGCGTGCCTTATCTGTAAGGCATGCTGTTTGCTGTTGACAGGCCTTACGGACCGGGTGTTTGATTTTCCACAGGTGTGTTTTTGTAAAGGGGGAGCCACCAAATTTTTGGTTCGGTTTGCTTTTGGTCCCTCAGAAGCAAGAATGTGTGACAGGACTAAAGAGCTTCAGTTACTCTTGATGTACCTGAAATAATTTTCTCTCTTTAGTAGTAAACATAAAATGAGGAAAACATTTTTCTTTTTTTTTCACATTTGAATTGAAAGATTCTGTAAGAACTGCTGGTGTCCTGTTATAGTTCTAAGATGCAGTGTGCTGCATATAGTAGCATTTAGCAGAAAGGACAGTAGAGGGAGCCATTTCCCACATCTATACCTCACTAAACTGGGGATGCAGATTGCACATCATATTCTCCCAACTCCTGCTCAATGCAGCTTTACGACTATTCTTCCCTTGAGAAAGTCTGCAGTAACGACTTTATCTCTCATGGGCTCTACGGATCAGGAAACTCAATCATTCTCCCTCTCAAACATTGCTGGAAAATACCTTTCACAGAGAGAAAAAATACAATAATTGGTTGCAAGCAAAACGAAACATCTTTAAACGATCAACACGACTTTTAAAACCCCCCTTTTGCTGTAAACAGCCGTTAGAGGAAAGCGAATGTGTTTGCAGATTCAGCTCTGAAGTTAGTATACTTCAGAAAAATTGGTACGAACTCTGTTATTAGCTAAGACAACACCTCACAGGCATCACGGGACATTTCCGTCCTGACAGTACAGTAATTAGTGGAGTCATTAAAGGTACGAGAGGAGACCTGACAGGGTGGCAGATTTGAAGGATGAAAAGTCGACATCTGGTGTAAAATGTTCTGCTGCTTACTTCATGTTTGAGGTTACAGCATTAAAAAGATAATCCCCCAATTTAACGGGACAGATTTGAAATGTAGATTATAAAATTTTCTTGCTGTTTGAAACTGGATTTTGCACCCATCTTGGTGGATTTATGGCTTTAAGTTTAGTTATTAGTTTACCTTTATAGAACCCTGTAATACTGTAAATATACACGTTCCATGGTGTTTGACCACATCTCTAACAAGAGTCAGCAAAATGCTTCATACGTGACAGTATTTAGAGATAAATTTGGGTTTCTTTGCCACATCAAAGATGGTTAAACATCCGTGCTTCCCCTCTATCCATCGCACAGGAAAAGCTCAATTCCTCTCTGATACTGTAACTGTTAAGGCACCACAGGCTACATATTCTCCCGTTGTTATGGAATGTGTCTTATTCAGAGTGACAGCCAAGCCGTTTCTGCTTGCCTGAGCAGGACTGTGAGGAACCCTGCAGGGCTTTGACTGTCTGTCTCTTTCCATGGGATACCGGATTGTTCCGTGAAAGTGCTTCAAAGATGCAGCCCAGCACTCTCTGAAAGGGGCTTTCAGTAGTTTTAAAGGGATTCATGACAAAAAAGTGTCTCCCATATTCAGTACCTGCTGAGATTTGTCAGTTGAGTTAAAGCTGGTTACACTTTAAAGAGTCATTAATGGGGAATTCACCAAACCTGAAATATCCTTTAAGGTGGAAACACTGAATGAGTCTCTACTGTAGTTAAAACTGTAATCATTCACTGTATTCAGTTAACATTCATTTCCTTACCACTGCAACTTGCCTAAAGCTGTAAAGCTCTGGACTCATGGTGGGTTAAGATGAGATGAAACTTCTCATCTTCTCGTTGTTAGTTTCTGGTTATCATAACAACATTTTGTGAATCTTATTGAGATTTATTTGTTGTGATTTGGTGCTATAGAAAGTGATTGATGGACATAAGTTGGCAGAGATGGGTTGGACAGCCTTTAGTCTAATGCATTGCTCCCAGTCTGCCTTTAACCCTTTGAACCCTGAGATGATTTTCAGGTCTCTTCTCGAAAATTGCATTACCATAATAAAATGGGTATATCTCTGCAACCACAGGGTCTGTTTGTATAATTCTGGTGTCATAGTAAGGGAAAACATGGGAGATTGGTTAAGCTGTGTTAATATGATTATATGTGATACTGGTAAAGAGGAAATGAAGATAACATGTTGCAAAAATTAAAAAAAATGTTGCCAAAAAAAAAAGTCATTTCAGGATGAATATCTCTTTGAAAATGATGCAGCTGCAGCTTTATCAGACCACAGCTCAACATATGAACATTATCTCTGCAAAGGTTGACTCTGATAAAGTGAAGGAGAACAAATTTAGAGAGGTTTCAGTGCAGAGAGTTCAGACAAGCTCTCTCTGGGCCCAGTTTGGATCTACATTTGAATTTCCTCATCGACTAAACTATAGATTTGATTTGTCCATCACTAATGGGGATCAATAGATCCAAATACAACAGTTTTGGCATTTTTTTTAAATTTCATATATTCATATTCGGAAGTTTTACATATTTCATTGGGGGAAGCTCTTTTAGTGTTTGTGATTCTTTGGCTTCTGATACGTTCCTGTAGAGAGCTTTGGCTCAATTGAAGAGTTGATCTCTTATTCAGTATGTTGCATCGCAGCAGTAGAGCCGGACATGTGACGAGTGGGTTGACACAGTGGAGCTGTACAGTTTGATATGTGTTGATTCCTTTAGTTGTTATTTGAGTTGTGTTTGTGGCACGTTTATATGGTCTGCTGTTTAGTTTGATGTACAACATCACTGGAGTCTTTCTAATTGGGCGACCTTAGAGTTCAAAGGGTTAAACTCCATTTATTAGGTCAAAATACTGCCAAAGCAAGTCACACTATAAAATGTTATTTGTTGTCTGTTTTGCAGTCAGGTTTTTAAGTATCCTGGTTGTAAATTAAGTTGATCTTAACTCATCGACCTCAGTCAACCTCGTATAACTTGTACTTATCCTTATAATCCGGCATGAATGGACTCTGGATATTTCTTATCTACACTCTGATTTGCATTTGTTTGCCTCAGTGTCGTGTAGTCCGGTTGCCCTGAGCTCTCTGTAGATCTTACAGTGATTGAAGCAACCTGAACGGCTTTGGTTTACAATAATCATCACATCTGAACGAGGGGCTTTTACTCTGCAGGCAAACGTTTCTGCTCCTGCAGGCCACTCACAGACTGTGATAAGTCTCTATTTGTGGGAAACAGGACTCCTTTCCCTCTTAATCTGATAGCTGTGACCTTCTGACCCTCGTTCTGTTCGCCAACCCCCCACCTCTCTCATTCTCTGGCTGTCTCACACAGTCGGTGACACACATTCACTGGTTGGAGATTTTGGAGATGTCACTTGAATTAGACTCTTTCATTCAGACGTTTATCCTGTGCAGAGTGGCACTTCAGAGGCAGGATATACAATATGTTTCAGAGCCCAGCCTGCTGCTGCCAAGCTCGATTAGCTTTAACCTTGATACATGGAAGCACATTTTCTACATGCAACTCCAGGTTGCTGAAAAGTATTGCCAGGACAGAAGTCTACACACCTGCAGTTCCTCAATGTGTCCACTTGAGGCTGGTTGTAAAATACGAGGGGAAATCAATATTTTTATTTTTTGAAAAAGTCACATTACTACACTAAGAATATCAGCATCATTCCAACAGTAAAACACGGCCACAGACTGCTGACTGTGTCCTGAAAAAGAGGAGATGAGATCAGAGAATGCGCTGTTTTCAAGATTCACACCAGGTCTTAAATTTAGTTCCAGAGCCATGGATAGTCCCCTAAACTGCACAGTGATTCACCAACTCTGCTGTGACCTGTTGTTCAGATGGGGATACAGGATCAGAGGAACACAGGAACTTTTCCTTTGGTTACCAGAAACATGCAGCATGCAGAGTGAGCGGATAGTCTTTGACATCATCAGATTGTGGCTTTTCGTGTGTTTTTAAACCTGCGGTTGATTCAAACTGAGATATGTTTACACTGCTGTCCAACCGTGACATGCTGTCAGACAGGGGACTCTGCCTGTGTGTGTGTGTGTGTGTGTGTGTGTGTGTGTGTGTGTGTGTGTGTGTGTGTGTGTGTGTGTGTGTTTCAGCCATATGTTCACTCAAGCTGTTTGTCTGTATCTCTGTTTACTCTGCTGCTCAGCTGTGACATGCTGTGCGACTGCAGCCCAACTTTGTTTGTCTCCTTGTGTGTCTGCACATTTGCAGGGTCGTCCCTGAGTGTCTGTGGACATCCTAATCTGTGTATGCGTGTGTGTGTGTGTGTCACACTCCTTAAAACTCCTGAGAGCTTAATGCTCATATAGCTACAACGACTTGCAGCCAGAGGTCACGACCTCAACTTGCTGAAATAACATCAGTGAAGGTGCAGGAAGAGCCATCAAAAGGCCCTCCTGCTTCTCGGTGGACTGCAGAGAGAAAACCAGCTCGTTTTTTGTTAGCTTATGAAGAAATTTAGGGAAATAAAATTGAATTTTTTCAGATGTTTTATAGGTGCCACTTCATGTGGAAGGTTAAAAATGAAATGTAGCATAAGATTTTGTGTTGCAAGCTATATTTAGCACAAATGAAACTAGCAGTATGCGCATGAAATCCAATCTCCTGATGACAGTGAGTTTGGCAGAAAACAGCAGTGACACATAATTGGACGCCTTTGCTCCCTCGTGGATTATGTTCAGCCGGCTTTGTTGGTGTTGTAATTAGCCGATCATACATCCTCCCATTGATGGTCTCAGTCCTCAGACCCTTTCCTGGTCTTAGGTTTCACTCTTTTGTCTGTGGATTGTAAGGACAGACACCGGGGAGGTCAGGAATTTCATTACGTCCCCTCCTCAAACACACCAAGATTTGGATATTTGAAAAACATTTGTTACACTTTTAACATGTTGAATATATCATATTTGCTCACGTTTTAAAATGGTTAAAAGTTGAATACATAATATTTTTCATTTTCTCATCAAAGACCTGCATTTTAGATCTTTAGTTCTTATTTTTTACGGGGTTGTTTTATCCTCCTGCATCCTGAATTTTACAAACTGAAGCACTTAAAACTTGATATCTCTCATGATGTTGGTGAACAGACCCTTAAAGATGACTGGAGATCCCTGCTGAGAATATGGTCCTCCAGCAGTGGTTTGACAGCAGGTGACCTGCGTGTGTAAACTGGGTTAAAGGGAAGTTCTGAAATGCTTGTAAAACACGACCGCTGAGAAGTCTCCGAAAGAAGTTACTGACTGCTGTATTTCATGTAAAACAGAAGAGAACTTGGATGGTGTACAATTATCCATTGGCTATAAAAGAGATCTCTGTCATTTCTTGGCCATGTGCCTGCAGCATGCACACTGGTACAAGTATTTAAGATACTCCTCTAACGTTTTCCATGGTGCTGTTTTCAGGCTAAACAGCTAAAACCGTCACATTGGATGAGATGCATTTCATTCATTCCTCTGTTTGCTGTGCAAACTTTTTAACTCTCTATAATTACCCGTTCCATCATAAACGCCACTTCTGAACACAGGAAATCTTCATGCTGTGTTGTCATTATGACTCTTGCAGCCTGGAGTCAATGCGGGCAGCAGCAGACAGAGGAAATGTTGACACAGACTTTTGAAAAGTTCATGGTATGTTGATAGTTCGATAGGGGCAGATTACCTGCGCTAAAAAAACTGTCACTCCAGAGGTACCGTCATACCACCATAATTAAGAGCAATTTAGTCTCTTCCTTGTCAAGTTAAAAAGCAGACCCCTTCCTCCTGCAGAGGGGACATGTATAAGCCTTTGACCACCCAAGTTTTTGGAAAGTTTCTCCATCTCCAAATGTGTGTGAAAATTCCCCAAATCTAGATAATCTCCCTCAGTGTCACACGAAAACACCTTCAGGTGTGCATATCATCATCTGTGGAATAACAAGACTGTGATTTTAGTCTCCTGATGAGGCAAATCCTTTGCAAACAGTTTATTTCCTTGGGATTTGGCATCCAGTGCAGTTAAGATGACAGAAGATCTGGAGATGAAACACTGATCCAGTTTGACCGACTCTATTTTTTTTCCTAATAAATCCTTCTTAATCCGAACCTGTAATCAGAAATAAACGCTCTGTTAAAGCAGAGCTGAAGTTCGGAGCTCATCAGTAACTTTCTGGAGTTTACTTCACATGTTGTCTTTTTGTGTTTGGACTTACTAAAGATCACTTTAATCACTGAATCAGATCAAACAGAGAAACAGCATATGTATAAGCAGTCAGCTTCCCATATCTCCAGAAACATCTCAGAATAATTTCTTTCTTGCTTCAATTTTTTTCTTTTCTTTGAGAAGTTTTTTTTGTTTTTGTTCTCAAGTAACTGCTTCTAATTACGTTGTCAAGTTTTGACAGTGTCATGGTTAAGAGTGTTAACTTCCCCAGGCCCAGAGGGTAAACTTATCTACATTTCCTCTAATCACTAAAACAAGCCCCTGACGATTGTGTAAATCAAGCTTTTGATCTGTGATTCTGAACGGACTTATTTATTAACCCGTCCAATGACTTGTTTTCTTCTTTGTTCCATAAAGGGACAAATGCTTAAGAGAGTCACAAGATTATACTCGGGTTTCCCGAAAAAGCTGCTTCTTTTCAAATGACTTAAAGTCAAGGCAAGCTTTACATAAGCAGTTTTGCAGACAGGTCGCCTGGATCATCACTGACTCCAGGCACTGACAGGAAGCTGCAGGATGAAGTTGTCTAGCTCTTGCCAAGACATTTATACATCTTAAACTAATCAAGTGTAACCTCTAAAGTACTAGTGCCTGTGATGACCAGAGCTCTTTTCTACCAACATCTGAGGTTACGTGCCACCTTTATGTAAACCCTGGACCACAAACCTCCTGTTTCTTTTTAACACTAAGCTTCTGTTAGCAGACGTCAAGGGTCTTGTCAACTGATTGCATAGCCAGAATGAGAAACTAGTCTGGACAAGAAAGTGAGGTCTGAGTTACTGTGTAACCACAGAGCAGTGAAGAAAAGGGGGTCTGAACTGGTTCAAACAATGGATGACACCATGTAGAGCAAAGACAATGTATGCTGGGATTTAAGGTCGGGGATAAATCTCAGCTAGAGGAAGGAAAGAAGTCACCACAGTTTGAAAGACACATTTTGCAATCTTTCTTTGGCTCTGGTAGATTTTTTTTACCATGCTGCAGTTCACATTATAACTTCTTGAAACAATTTTTTTTAGAAAAAAATCTACATTAATTCCATTATACTATAAACCTGCTGAAATATGATATTTTTAGGCTGTATTCTATCATTTTTGTGCGTTACTTTAACAGTTTTATTGATTAAGTGGTTGTTATTGAGTATGCTATTTAATCCATTAGCCCTCTTTGTAGTTTAAGTCTTTAAACCAAATTATCCAGCTCTCTTCTTAAAAAAATGAAATCAAATCACATGGTCAAACTTTCTGCCACAAGCAATTAAAAGTTTGCAGCTTTCAAAAACTGGATCTGTAGTCGTCCTATTATCATGTTTAAACAAAGCAACCGAGTCAAGAGGAACAAATTGCCCCCTCCCTTTAAACCACTGAAAGCATCAGTATTGTACACTGAAAGGAAAGGCTGCTGTAATTCTGAGGTGTAAGTCAGCAGGAGAGATCGCTTTTCAGAGCTGTGACAAAGGGAAGAGGAGGGGGCGGGGAGGAGTCAGGAAAGGAAATATTGCCAAGGCAGCCAATGCGGAGGACACCTCCTCCTGCTATCCCCCTTTACTCTCCTGAATGGGGCACTCCTCTTCACTTTTCCTCTCTGCCTGGTGAAGTGTGTGTGTGGATACAGTGCTGGAAAGAGTGTGTGTGTGTGTGTGTGTGAGTGTGAGGGGGCTACATGGACATGTCATAGTTCACTCAGGAAGCCTGATCAAGCTGCTGGACGTGGTTAAAACTTTGCATCATGCCCAGGATGAGGACCCAGATTGGAGTTCTATTTTTGTTGGCCCTTTGGCCTGTCCATTCGGATGCTTGGTTCTGGTCTTGGACTGGTACTACAGCTCTGCCTCCAACAGTGGAACCTGAGGGATCTGGCAGTCCAGCAGGTAGTGGAGAACCACCATCAGAGAGTATCGCAAGAGCTGGAGCTGAGATCATTGATGAGGGGCATGAAGTTGCTAAAATTGTGCAGACTTGGCAGGAAACCACAGAGGCTCCTCATCCGACCTCTCTGTTACCTACACCACATCTCTATGAACCTGCACCAAAAAGGGGAACTGCAAGGATTTCATCTGGAAATCGTGGATCTGGTAATGGCAAATCTTCTCTAATGGGTATGGGTTCTGGAGGAACAGATCATTTCATTTTTACAGAAAATGTGTCAGGACTTGGATCTGGGCTTGGGCCTGAATCTACACCAGAAGTTGGACCTCCTCTTTGGTCTGGTTCTGAGTTAAGGTCTCAGTCTGAATCATCAACAGAAGCTGACCTTAGCTGGGGATCTGGCTTTGAAGCACAAGGGACAGTTATGCCAACTGATTTTGAAGGGTTAGTTAGTGAAGCCACGACTGTGTTGGAATCAAATGATCCCAAACTGGAAGGTCAAAATAGGGCTGGCATTGTTCCTAACAGGACAAATGAGGGCCATGACCCAGGACAAAATCTTAATCAATCAGTGGAAATACCCACCAGAAGTCAAGGAAATCTAAAATTTAACAGCAGCTCTGGTTGGGATGCTGATAACTTTACTTTGTACTTAAACACAAACTCAAGTTCAGGAGATTTACCAGTCCCAAATTTGGGGGACGATTTTGTAGAAAATATCCAGATACCTAAAGCCAACCATGTAATGCATGTTTCTCAGAGTTCAGCTGATCAGTCAGTAGCTAACAGGGAAGCTTCATCCACCCAAGCATTCCAGAGAGCTAGCCAGACTATTTCAACAACCCAATCTCCAGTTAATGACCCCAAAATTTATGTTACCCAACCAGAGACAGCTATGAAAAGGCCATACTCTACCTTCAAACCCATTGCTGCCCAAACACAAGTGCCCAGTCAAATATTTACAACTCCTCAGACAGTGGTTAACAACAAAACCGGTCCTTCTCGAACATCACTGAGGGACCAAGAACCTAGCCAGGCAGCTTTTATTGACCAGACAGCTGAAAGCCACCCAGAAGTAACTAAATCAGCACTACTGCAAGGATCCTCTCAATGCTTGTTGCTAGACTCAGCTCTTCCTTTCTGCTCTTCTGTGGTAGGGAAAAGGTTTGCTGTGCCTAATTACCTCAACCAGACTAGTGTAGAGGAAGTTAAGGGTCTCCTGAAAGAATGGTCATGGCTGTTGAGGTCAAAATGCCACCATAGTTTGGAGTGGTTTTTCTGCCTTCTCTTGGTGCCAAAGTGCAGCTCTCTGGCACCAGTCTTTCCCTGCCGGAGTTCCTGCGAAGTCTTGCGGGACAGTTGCTGGGCTCTCCTGGATGAGGGACGCCTCCCTGTGGAGTGCCACACCTTACCTGATGAGCAGGATGATGGGTATCATTGCTTGTCAATTAGTAACCAGAAAGGTAATCACTGGTTCAAATGAATCCAAGACTTGAGATTCAGTTTGAACTAGTTTTCATTGTATCCCTTACTACCCAGTTTGTCTGGTGTCTCCTCCCACTACCATATACCCACACCCCAAAAAAACTGACACTCATCCCTGTCAGTCCGGTCAAAGATATTAACAAGATCCAAAGTCTTGGTTCCTATTCACAGGGATATATATTTGTTACGTTTACAAAGCATGCTTTAAGCTTGTGTGTCTGATCTTTAAAGAAATTTCTAACAAGTGTGGTACCAGCACTCCTCAAGCTGTTGCATGTGTGTTTCTCCTGTCCTTTGGTTGGCATGCAACTCCCTTCAGTAAGGTCATTACAACACACACACACATCTACACACACTAAACAGCTGATTTATGGGTCATTACCTACTGATGCATATTTCCTTCCAAGGCGATTCATTCCAAGTAAATATTTTGCTCACATGTGGCTTTCTACATTCTGTATGTAGTGTTCTCATGTGTAGTCGTAGCAACAACAGATATGAAGTCCTTAACTGCTTTAACAGCAATAAGGTCAGAAAACAGAGAAAATGTTTTTGCGAAGCAGCGATTCAAAAGAATAGGACACTTCCATATTAAACAGTATTTTTCAGCCATGTTGATGTTGATGTTTCTTTGTTGTTCATGTGCTGAGTTTAATTTATCCGATCAGGCCTCATGAATCTTTTCACTAAGATAGAAACCTATCTTTTGTTAACATTGTGCATGAAATACTGAAGATAATCTGGCATGTGGCACGGCATGTCTCCTCTGACAGCTTCTTCTGCGCTGCTGTCCAGGACTGAGCAGACAGATACGGGTGTTATGCATGGGAAGCAGTTATATTTGCATCAGTAGGTTTAGGAGATTTTGATCGTTAAAAGTTCAAAGGCAAAAGTTTGAAAGTAGGAGCTCTCGTTTCTGTGCGTAAACATTGAAATTTTAGTTATTTTTTTTAAGCATCTGAACTTTTAGGTTTATTTGCTTGTTAGTGTGTATGCTTGCTTGTGATGCATGTAAGTGAAATGATTATGGCATGCAAACACCAGATAAGTTCATGTAGCTGACATGAATTATCTTCCATCTTATCTTTAGGTTTCTTAGCTTATCGTTTGTGGTGCTTTAACTCATCAAAAGAGTTTTATTTGTTTGTTTAAGTTTATAAATGGCAGTAAAGGAGAAGATATACGGTAGTGTAGATTAAATTTACTGGTTTAATTGTCTGTATTTGAGGCATTAAAAGTTAGTACCTTTGACGGGGGACACTGTCCTGCTCCCCTCTCTTTGTTCATATCACTGCTTGTTAGCCACTGAGCCTTTTTACAGAGCCGCTATCATTTTGACAGCTGGCCTCATTGACAGACTTAAGTGGACATGATGTCTGTGGCGGCCTGACTAAGAGATGTAAGTTCTGGTATTTGGCAGGTATTAAAAAAAGACTCGCTAGCCAGCTTGGCCGGTGATGATTAAAGCACTTTACCATCTATTTCATAGGACGCATGCACGGTTTCTATGGGAACGCAAGTGAACAGACACCTCTCTCTCCGGATGGGGTGGGATGTTTCAGTCTCAACTCTCTTCACATAAACTGCCTAAAGTTGTTTTTGCTTCACAAATACAGACGTGTTCTCCCTCGTGCTCTCCCAGTTGGACGGAAGGATTCTGCAGTTTTCCATGTTAGGGAAGGTCTTCAGAGACTAAGCTTGCCTCCCGCAGTGGTACAAACCAAACGATGGCACAAAGGCTCTGTCCTCTACAGCCTGCTATGCAGAAAACAGGGGCGTGTCTAGAAGTTTTCTCTTTGGGGGGCCAGGTAGGAGTAGAAACTACAGAGAGGTGGCACACTGAAATTAAATGTTTTTTAAAATGCCTTACATAGATCATAATAATGAAAAAAGGTGTGCTAAGGTATGATCAGTTTATTTTTCCATAAATGATACACATGCTATATATAAATAGTCTCTAATAATCTCTGTAATCCTTTTTACACTAGTGAAAATTCTGATTTGCTGGCAACTTCAGAAACTTACCAGCTACTTTGGCTGGTGATCAAAAAAGTTTATTAGGAGCCCTGTCTCTATTCATTCTAATATTTCTGAGTTTTCATGTGTTGGTTTATGAGGTGTTGTTTTTTAGGAGGTAAAGTGGAGGTCGCCTTGACACAAACTTTCCATAGCTTCACGCTTCATTGGCTGGAAACAAGTGGAAGATAAGATGTGAGGAGTTTTGAACGGCCCCATATTCTTGCTTCAAAAGCTTAAAGAAAGATCCAGATTCATGTTGCTGCTTCTTGACTTGGTCCTTACAGAACAGATAGACCTGAGGGGAAATGAAAGTATGATCTAGTTGCTGTTTTTTCACCTGAGAGGGGCTTCTACAGAGGCTGGTTCACCACACAGATGCTCGTGTGAGACGAGCCTGAAGGTATCTCTTTAGTGCTTTCAGTCACACTAAATCATTCTTGGATAGGCTGGCCCATCTGGTTTTAATCACTCAAATACAGGGATGTTTAAAATGAAACAGCGGATGGTATTATTAAAGTCATGGTTGAGAATGTATCCTGATTAGGATGCAGCAGATTGAGGTCTTCTTGCCCTAAAATCTAAAAGATTATTAAAACCCCACGCAGTTTGTCTCATGCAGAGATGTTCTGGTGAAATTGGGAAGTAGCTCACAAGTCTGCAGACGTTTTCCCAGACACGAGAAAAGTAACACGTAACAATCCAATAATAATGTGTCACAAAGATATATTCACGTTTTCTTTTATACTTTATGCTCCCTGTCGTTAGGTAGATAATTTTATCGTTGGCTGCTTTGCGCTTATTTTCTGATCAGACGTTCTCTTCGGCGTACGGGACATTTCTGACCTTCTCCACCGTCTGCAGCTGTGTTTGCTTGATGTGTAGGAGCAGGGCACATGTTCTGCTTTTGTTTTGGGCTTTAATAACATCCCACTCCCACATCATTTTGCTATAACCTGTCATGCAGGAATGTCTCTTGATATACTCTCCTTTTGTTGAAGTTTAATTTAAGCAACTTGAGCGTGGAGCTAAGAACACATTGAAACCGTTTTAACTCTGAGATGTGTGTATGTAAGGGAGGTTACTGTGGGAAGATTGCAGAGATATCACTGTGTGCATGGAAACTTTGTAAGAAATCTGTCAGATTTGATCCTTTTTACTACGAGGTGGGGGCTGCCCCTGGAGTAAGACAGGATTGTTGGCACACAATAGCCTCTTTAATGATGTTTTCCATGGTTACCAGACTCCTGCTGGAAAGATGAGCAGTCATTCATATCAAGGTTCAGAGGTCAGCTGCAATTTATTTTGGTTGGTTCTTGGAGGTAAAACTCTTTCCTGTGTGTCACTTCTTTATCACTTTAAGGTATTTATTTGTAATTAAAGTAAATCTGGTCCCAGTTACCTCTGCGGTGGTCTGAGTACTTGAAAGGATGCTGTCGTCTTAATGTAAACAACACTCCTTTGGTGGTATCAGGCTGTCTGAGTATATTTAGTCTGTGTTTTGTGGCTTGTACAACCTTTTGGTGGTCTGACACTGATTTGTACCAACACGGTTCTGTCGAGCGGAGATTGGTGTTTTGTGTCATGAGAGGAAAGCCCAAAGCTGCCTCCAGTTTTTGAGTGGGCCGCTTGCCAGGGAATGATTCTGAGTTGGCTCTCAGGAGGGAACCTATTATGGGCACAGCGTAGTCCAGCTTCTTTGCTGCCAGGAACTTGATTGCCCCCCCTGGTTTGTGATGAGCTGGTACAAAACAAGAACTGATGAGACAGTGGTGTAACAATGAAACACAGGGGAGGTTCAAACTGGATGAAATCCCAGTTGTGACGTTCTTATTCAGCAGTTTCTGATTGTGAGCATCTTAAAGAGCTCTAAATCTTTTTCAAAGCCTTCCAACTGCAAACATCTTGTGTTGTTTTTCTGCCATAGTTGAAAAAAACAAAACATGAATTATGACACTGGTAGCATGCAGTGAAGGGTTTGTTTACACACCACATGCTGCCTGAAAACTTTGTTTCTCACAGGTAGAGAACTTGAACTGTATCATGTTACATCTTCTCCAGCTTGTGGAGGGCCCATCTTCCTCTGTGTGGTTTCTGAATTACAGTCTTCAAGGCGAGCCAACGTGAAGTCTCCTTCCTGGCTTATGATGTGGGTTTTGGTTTGATATCTTTTTCCGAGCATTCTGCATCATCAGGTTAAAGACGCTGCCATATTTGCCCAGAGGCTGACTGAATAATATTGACAAAACAAAGGAAAATCAATGCAAAGTGTTGACTTTTAAATTATCATGTGCTCATTTTATTTTCATCTGTAGTGAAACATTTGATTTTACATCTATCATAGAGCTTTTCATGATATACTCAAAGTCACTTTTTTATCAACAACTTGAGCATGAAAGCTTAAATGCATTCATCATTTTATCGTCTGTGTTTAAATCTTTTGGGTGGAATTGATTTCAGGAAGCACTGTGCAGTAAGTCATGATTCAATTTTCTTGTCTTCAGAGCTGAACTCTAACCCTCCAACACGAACCACTGACATCTTTTTCGCCGAGTGAGGCCGAAGATTATGAGCCTTGTCAGCGGGCCTCCAGGGATGTTTAAAACGGTGGTGGAGCATAGGAAGAGAAACCTCAATGTTTCGAGAATCATCAGCCAGATGGTCAAATGTTTTCCCATGGATAATACAGAATCTTGTACCCCTCCCTCCCAAAGTTGTGTATATAGCCTCACACTGTTTAAACATACTCACGCTGTATATACATCTTTATCAACAGGGCATCACAAACTCTTTCACCCCCTTCTGAGATGGCTAGAAATGAGGAAAAAGTCCCGCTTCTTGTCAGCAAGTCGCTTTCTTGACGAGCCATAAACCAAGCTCCCCTCTATCCATCACAGTCCTTTTCTAAGCTGGCCTGGCCTTGAAGCTGTCACTGCTTAACAAAAGCTATGTGGAAAACCTTGAATTGAGATTGCACTTAAAATGCTAATGGTGAACCTTTGAATACCTCACGATTTTTGATCTTTGAGCGAGAGTGACTGGCCGGCCCTTTTCTGACAAAGCCGGCTGACTGAACGGGGCACAGCAAAAGAATTCCTCCACAAGTTGAAGGCAGGTCAAACCTTATTATCTGCTTTAGATGTGGTAATAAAGTTATTCAAAGTATTCCTACTTTCGGGGTCATGTGAAAGACTAAATTGGATTTGTTTTAAGCTGTGTAATTCTTACAGTTTTGTTTGATCATCTTCTTGTTCACATAGTTTTGTCTTGTCTCTCTTCAGTTCTCCTGAAGAGTGCACATCTGGTTAGAGTGACTGATGGCTAATGGGTGAATTTTTTTTTTCCTCTAATGAGGGGTTTGAGAGTTGTGGAACATGAGGGTACATGTGAAGATATCTGCATGCAGGAAAACTCAGCTGTTTGGATTACAGAGAGAAAGGTGGTTAGGCTGCTGCATGCTGAGAGACTTTGTCCAGGAGAAGTTTAATCTGCATGCGAATCAGACATTAATTATGACCACGCTGCTGATTACACAGAAGAAATTGCATTTTGTGCTAATTTTAAAGAAAATTAATCACAACCAGAAGAAACATGTCATTACAAAGTCATTCTCCTTACTGGAAATGGTTTCAATAACTGCTCAGCTATGGTTCCAACTTTAAAGCGATCTCTCATGTCAGCATCAGCCCCCATGTAAGGAGGATTACAAATTAAGATGGTTTGCTTTCCCACATGATGGATTCCACCAGTGAATTACTACAAAGTTTGGCCCTTTTCAACCCCACTTTGGCAGAGATTGCGCACATGAGAGGGAGCTTGGTTCAGACATGCGAGCACAGGCCCGCTGAAGAGACCCTTGAGGTTTCTCATTCTGACTTTATCAGAGTAAACATCTGGTTGGCCCGGTGCAAACGGCAGTTTATTGTTCACTGCCATCCATGCAGCCGTTAGAGGCTCAACAGTCCACCTGAGGTCATGAGATGGACTGTCAGGGTGGAACGAGTCACTTTTAGAATCTGCTCGTCTTCTTTTCCAGATTTAAAAATGGATGAAGGATTATCAAGTTTTTTCTCAAACTAACATTTAAAAGCTGCACGTTCACCTGATGTCCATAATGGGGCCTGACTGATAACTCATTCATAGATTGATTTTTTTAAGGTTATATAATTTCCCAGAGGTTTAATGCTTTTCTGCATCTTTTTATACTTGAAAAACAGTAAAATGTTCTGCCTGTGATTCATATCTTTGTTTTTTCATCATTAAGGGACCGAAAAATACGTTTTTTATTCATTACATAGTTTTAAAATGGATCGGCCGATTAATTGGTTATCAGATTTTTTTTCCTGCCAAATTTCTGAATCGTCATCAGCCTCAGAAAATCCATATTGGTCAGGCCCTACTCCATAAAATTAAGATAAATTCTTTTGTAGGACTTAGACACAACATTTGACTCCACATATTAGTAATTTGCAACTTTGTGGTCATCCCGGTGCAGACGATCAACGGTCACATCACTTTTGATTGTTAATCTGACTGATCACACACATCCCTCGACTGATAATACATCCAAATTTGAAATCAAGCATTTTGATGAATGGATTTGATTGCCCTTTTTTCCCTCTAAGTGCTTTTCAGATTTGGTATCTGTTGCAGATCTTCATAAATTTCAGTCATTTCAAATGAAGTTCACTGCAAGTTTAACAGCACAATAAAATGTTTGATGTATTAAGTGATGAGCTGTTTTTCTATATGACACTCTAACAGCTTCAGAGGGAGTCTGCATCAGCAACACTGGAAAGTATTTTTATTGCTTTCCTGTTGCAGCTTGACTGGGTTCTCTGTTAGCTCAGAGTCGAAAGAAAGCATCTTCAGTTCTCAGACGGCACGCGGTAACATCCATCTGTTTGTGGTCATGCAGCAGAAAGCAGGACCTCGGTTTCAGCCAAACACCTCGTGTGTTTAAGCTCTACACAAAGCAGAGTGTCGACCCCACTGAGCTCCACTGCTCGGGACAGTGGGGAGGCTTTGAACCGAGCAATAGAGCTCGCACATTAACCACCAGGTGGTAAAGCAAAGCATTTCTTCAAAGCAGCAGACGCTCCGTCAAGTGTTTTACCAAAACAGTGATTTTTCTTTTAGCACAAGGAGACGTTACTTTTTGATCCGAAGGGTTTGACTCGAGTGTGGATGTGAAAGATATCCCCACCCTGTATTTGACACAACACACATTGCCCTTTGTGCCCTGTTTATGTCCTAAAAGCCTCAAATTATTATGCAGTGACCTCGCCAGAGTCACTCGGGGTGATGGAAAAGCGAGCAGAGATATGCAGGAGGCCCAGCTGTTGGTCCCTGCGTGCCCTCCAGCAGTGACATTTAGCAGCTGTCACTAAATTCTGTGGAGGTTTTTGTTTCTGTGTCTTCAGGAATGAGACACATAGATATCTATCTGTGAAATACTCTTCCAAAAGAAGACTGATTAGAGGTCAAGGTTAGTAAAGAACTTCAGGATTTAGATTTATTAAGATTCGTATTTTTTGTTAAGAGTCGCTGTTGTAGATCTGCTCAAAAAGCACGGCAGGTTCATTGTGCTTTTGTTGCTTTGTACAAAAACGACAGCAAACACTCTTGTACAAGTGGCAGCAGTTGCTCCTGCATCTATCAGGCACATTCACTTTAGTCACTTGCCTGCAGCCTGGGGGATCCTGGTCTAACATGATACCCTGTCATGCAGCCCTCCCCTCTAACCTTCACTTGTTTCATGTATATTTTGTACTAACATCCTTTTTCTCCCCTTCCAGAGGAGAATGGAGTCTCCCTCCTGCAGCTGATTGGGGATCCACCTCCAAATGAGATCACCCAGGTCTACGGCCCTGATAACAGCCCTGGTTACGTCTTTGGTCCTGATGCCAACACCGGCCAGCTGGCCCGCGCCCACTTGCCAAATCCCTTCTACCGAGACTTCGCCCTCATCTTCCACCTGAAACCCACCTCTGACAGAGGCGGCGTCATCTTCTCCGTCACAGACTCCTCACAGCAGATCATGTATGTGGGAGTTAAACTGTCCGCTGTGCAGGGCGGAAACCAAAACGTCATCCTTTACTACACAGAGCCCGACTCGCAGCAGTCTTACGAGGCCGCCAGGTTCCTTGTTCCCTCCATGAGGGATACCTGGACTCGCTTTGCCTTTGCTGTGAGAGACGATAAGGTGATGTTCTACCTCAACTGTGACACAGACCCTCAGGTGATGCGCCTTGAGAGGTCCCCTGATGAGATGGAGCTGGAGGCTGGTGCTGGAGTCTTTGTTGGGCAGGCTGGAGGAGCTGATCCAAATAAGTTTCTGGTGAGTATACAGGACTTGTTTTACACAAAATAATATTTAAGTCCTTAAAATCAGGATATGAAATCAGAGCTGCATACAGAGCTATGAAAAACCACGAAGAAGTAATTAGATCAGAAGTAAAGAACAAGATTGATTCTTGCACAGAGGTCTCCCACTGTGCGAAGTTTGGGGAAAGGAGAGTTTTGTGTTTTCAGTTTCTGTTGCCAGTCATGTGTAACATCTTGGCTGAATGACCCTCCTGTGATTTAATTGCTGAAATTGGCTTATTCGAAACCACAACATAAGCGTCTGAAACAGCTCTCTATCTTCCTGAAAGAAGTCTGCAAAGAGTTAGAGGACCTCACAGTTGGCGTTTTATTAACTTCAGTCTGTTTACTGTCGTAAACCCCAGCAGTTGACCGCAACAACTGTTGACCTCAGCAGCTAGAGGGCTGTAGGAGTTCACCCAGGGCTACCTGCATGAGAAAACACGTAACTTCAGGCATGCGAGTTGAAAAATCTTAATTCAAGCCTCAAGTGTTTGGAGAGAGGTGACATGGATCATTTATTTATTTAAATGTCCCTTAAGATGAATCATCTTGTTTTCAAGGTGAGTCCTTAACATACATACAGAAACAACACATAACATTAAAACAATACTATGTTACTCGACAGGATATACAAGAACAAGACAGGACAATACAACAAAAGAGTTCATTACAAGACGATAACATCTATACAATACACTCTTGGCCCAGCCATTCCCTGTCCCCTCAGCCATCTAGATTGACAATTATATATGAATGGTATTATATACCTATTGTGTTATATTACTGTATCTTCCAGAGTATAGGTCGCATAAGTCAAAAAATGCATCATGAAGAAGAAGAAGAAAAAAATACATATATAAGTCGCACTGGACTATAAGTCGTATTTCTTGAGAATTATTTGGTATGTTTACATTATTTTCAGAGAGAACTATTTACATGTAACTTTGATGAGTAAGTACTTATTAAGAGGTTTGAATATTTTTCCTACAGCACCTTTTATCTGTGACCATAGTTAAGTTTCAGTTTCTCTTCTCTACCTGCGATTCACCCCCGGTGTTTCTACTGAGTGTCTCACAGTAGAAACAAAGATAGACAGCCTCACTTTTAAAAAGTTACGGGAGCTTTGAGACTAGTTTGTGACTCAAATTCCAAAAAGCTGTCTACAACGGAAAGTGAAGAAGACGTGAGTGAGCTTTTATCTCTCTAAATCATGTCGGGCGCTAAACACCGGGTGCTGTCAGGCTGTCCAAGACGAAGATGAGAGCCTCCATCAGCACACAGAACCATCAGGGGTGCAGAGATATTTCCTCATCAATTTTCCTTGTGTATGAATTTATTGATCTTTTCCCATAAAAGTATCCAATAACGCAACACCTCATTTATTTGATATATAAGTCGCACCTGACTGTAAGTCGCAGGACCAGCCAAACTATGAAAAAAAAGTGACTTATAGCCTGGAAGAGACAGAATATACCCACCATCATCAATAGTACATAGTCATAGTAAATGTATTGCATCTTAAGAACAATGATTGTTTTATACTAAATGTTTCCACGACTTTGCTCAATACAATGGATTTCTATTTCCTGCAATGCCCTTGAGATAAAGTTTTTAGTGCTTCTCCCAGCTTTAAGAAATGTTTTAGTGCCATGTTTGAAGACAGCTGCTCATTTTATCTTAAATCTTTTTTTAAATGACTACTATAAAACAAAGCCATCTTTGGTATTTCCTTGTGGTTGTCAGACAGATGATTGGAAAACAACGACTGTAACTTTGTGTCCTCTTTCAGGACTTGTTTGCAGTGTGACCAAAAGCTTGAGAAGTCTCATGATTTAATTCTCAAATCAAATTAAGATTCGGCCAGCTGTTTTTTGGCACTTTACAGTAAATGTTAAATTTTTCTGAGATGGACTTTCCATTCTTAGGGTTCGTTAAGTGGGTGTCCTTCTTACTTACTATCAATAGTAAGTAAAGTGAAGTAATAGTTCAGATTTTCTTGTGAATGACTCAAGATTTATTACAAAGATCTGAAGCAGTTTGTTAGAAAAGACCATAACATGTCTGTTAAATGTTGTACAAGCTTAAAAAAAAAGGCTGAACCAACATTTAAAGCCTTTGTAGAGTCAGGGCTAGAATGTCAAAGAACCGTTTCTATTTATCTTCAAAGGTCTCTTAAAAAGTCCATTTAGCTTTTTCCTCAGGACATAAATGTGTCCTGAAGTGTCGACTTCAAATAACTGCAGCAGAGAAAGCACCTCCTCATACAGAACTAATGCTCCTTTGATGGGCTGTCAGATAGCATTCATGCTAACTGTGTGAGTATCCTGTGTGGGAAACATGTATCAGATTGTATGTGTGGGACAGAGATAGTGGTACTTCACAGGCTCAGGCTATAACAGCAGACATCAATAGTCTCTCTCATTACATGGAAAAGAGGGGATTCCCAAAAATATATCACTGGCAGGAAGTTCATTGATGGGACTCCATATTTGGAGGCTGAAAGTAAAACATTTTGTGTGAGAAAAAGTGATGCTCTTATGTTACCAAGCGTATCATCAAACCTCAAAACTGCATGTTCTTGTTCTGCGACAGGGAGTCATCGGAGATCTAAGGGTGGTGGGAGACCCCCGTGCCGCTGAGAGACACTGTGAAGAGGACGAAGATGACTCAGATATGGTAAGTAAAAAAAAAAAAAATCACACTTTGTAAACATGAAAATGTGTAATTCTGTATAATCAGAGAAAAAAATGCTGTGTGTTTGAGAGAAAAGATTGTAGATATTCAGAGATTCAGAACAAGCTTTAAACTAATTATCCACTCACTAAGCATCAGTAGTGAGTCACAGCAAGTCTCTTAGCTCTTTCCAAAAGGATAAAAACATTTGGATGTCATGAAGGCTGCCCAAAATAGAAGCCAAAATATTTAGAGCTCCCTCTGGTGACTGGCTGCAGTATTGTTCATAAAACCCATTTTCTCTGGTAAAATAACACACGCGAGACACGGATCAAACCATAGACTGTATAAAATATGGACGTAGTCTCCACGACGTTACCCGTCTGTTCCTGATACACTGAAATGAAGCAAATCATTGGATAGGGCCATCTTGGATATGACACGTACTTTGAGCGTCCTTTCTAACAGCTAAAGGGTGCCCATCAGTCCTGTGAGCAGAGCTGAGCCTCTGATTGGACAAACTCATAATCCTAATATCTTCTAAACCGCTGAGTTAGTCTAAACCTAACTAGTTAAATGCTACTACTTAAAGTCGAAACGGAGCAGAGTTCAACAGAATGATGGACATTCAGTACCATTCACTGACTAAGTCACATCATTTTTCAACCTTTTCAGCTTTTTTTGAAAAGAAAAAAAAAGGGAAAGTTCTGGATTTATGTATTATTTACTCCCTCATGGAAGCTGACCCTGATTCTTATCAGGCTTTAGGCAGTTTTTTCAAACTTTTATTTTTTGAGAGTTATGTGAAGTCAACCATTTCTTCTATGTTGTCCAGCAAACTAGCAAAACATTACTGCTGCTAACTGAGGAGATAACAGGTTGTATTCAGCATGAGAAAGGCCTGTTCTGTGTCTCAACTAGGACCTCCTCTGTGAAGCTATTTCCCCCCTGCTAGGAAGCCCACCCTGGGTGCTCTCAAGGGTTTAGGCTAACATCAGCAGCTTTGCCTCGCTGTTATTAGACACAGGGAGCTGGATTTGATGGCATATCTGTTTTTGCTGCGAGCTGCCAGCGGGCGGATGCAAAGCTGGAACACCAAAGAGAAAGGGACTTTGTGTACAGTCTGCTCTGCTAAAATTCAACCTTGAATTGCAAAAATGGATCCTGAAGAAGAAAATATGAAGAAATTAAACAAATCTGGATCCCAAGCCCGTCTGTGGGTTCGAAATTCCACTTATTTTTAAATGACTGGCATTTAAAAAAACATTTGTCCAATCTAGAAGCTGAAAAAACTGGCGTAATCGTCAGATTCTCAAGTTTCCGAGAGTACCTGAATGTATCATAAGAATTTCATAAGATTTCTTTAACATTGCTTTATTCACATGCTCTTTCAAAAAAAACAAATAATTCTACGCTTCTTACCGCTTTTAACAGGCCCCGAATAATTGACATACGCCCTGTACTCACGCTGCATCAATTTTGCACCCATTTCATTGTCTTGCAGGCATCAAATTTCTGCTCAGAGCCGCTCAGCACCAATGAGCATGCTCCATACACCTGCCCTCTGTGCCTTTGAGACTTGTTTCAGGGAAAATTAACCCTTTATTTACTGGGAAACTCCTGTTTGAGAGTGAGAGAGAGAAAAGAGATGCAGGGAGAGATTGGCACGATGCCTCTGCAATGTAGACTGTAAATAGTAGAAGCAGAACAGAACAGTTTGTAAAGAGTAAATGCGTGTTCATAACGTGTTATAATGTAAATAGTTCACCACTATTATTTTTTTATGTGATCTAAAAACTTTTGTGCACCTCTAAGTAGGTTTTGAATGTGTTGCATAGATATGTTGTTATTCAGTTTTTCATTAGATATTTGGAAAATTTCAATACTCATTTTTCTTTATTAAATATTTTATTGCATTCTGATTAAGTAATATTGCTCAGGAGACCTTAGTGAGTTACATCTGGCTTTAGCCATGCTTGTCCTGAACCCATAGAGGTGCAGGACTTCATACTGCAGTGAAAAATAAGTAAAAATGTGAAGCAAAAAAAAAAAGAAAAAGAAAAACGGCCTGAAATTCCAAACATCAAATAAGGTCTCAGAATTTGTAGATTCTTTGAATTTAATACCACACCAATATTTTTCCTGTGTTCCTTAGGCTTGAGGGTAACTGGAACTGTTGTGTATACTAATTCCTTATTTTTTTGAATTTTTTAAAATAATAAAATTAGGAAAATTCAATTTCCGTTTTGCTTTTTTTCTAATGATTCACAGCTTTTAAATGCAACCTTTAAATTTTGTCACTCTGCATGTGGACATAATTAAGTTGCATCAGTCTATGGCTATAGCCATGGTTGTCCTGAATCTGTAGAGATGCAGGACTTCACTTTGTTGAAAAAAAAAGAGACAGGAAGCAAAAACAGACAGAAACTGCTTGGGACCCAGAAGGTTGTGCCCTTTAGAAGCTCAAGTAATGATCTTAAACTGATCTGTGGTTCTACTGAAGCATGCCACATCAGTGATAATCAGTTGTAACGTGAACAGAGTCCGACACCAGCCTTCACTGACTGTGACCACCCACACATAAACACAGGTGCCTCACTGCAGCCCACCAGCAGGCTTCACTGTTATTTAGTAAAACATTGCCTTCACAGCTGCTCTGCTCTCTGAGACCACCAAAACCTCGTCTTCACTGACACAAGAAGCTTCAAGATTTCAACACTTGTCGTCGTCGTTGCATTCTTTAGATGTTGTTGGGATTAGATGGGAAATCACATTCCAAGTGGAAATGACGGGTTTATGATTTCAGGATGCGTCTTTTATCTCAAATGATAAGCTGGCTCACAGCTGCGGTGTGTATCCCTTCCAGAGGACACATCTGAAAGGTTTAATTACCCTGAAGGACGGAGTCAAAGAGGAGTTTAATATAAATAACAAATAAAAGACTAAAAGTCCCATGACGTTTATGCATCTGCTTCAACCAGAGCCTGACAGGATGGTGGCTTAAAAACACAAAAACTAAACAATCCTAACTTTATAAATTCCCTTAAAGCTGACCTGAGTAAAGAAAGAAAAAGACTAACTGGAGTTTTTCACTGACACACATGGTTCAGCGTACACTTAGAACATACGTTCGATAATTTGACAACTAAACCTTTTTGGAAGGAAAAAATGAAAACAGTTGTTTTTTATGCTGCAGACTTTCAAATGAAATTCAAACAAACATGTTTGATTCATCTCTCCAGGCTTCAGGTGAAGGAAGTGGCTTGCGAGAAACTGGAGCTCCAAAACCAGCTGGGGACAAACCCAGATGGACGGTAAGGAACAATAATCGTTCACCATGGGGACTGTCACTCTACTTTTTTTTGTTTTCTTTCTTCCTTTTGAATTAAATAAATAATTTGAATCATAAATTAAACCTAGCTGACATGATTACAATGCTGCTTCTACAAACTGAGTCATCCCTAAGCTGGATAAACTCTCACGTCTCAAGTTTCTTGTCATAAGTGAGCGAACATTCATCCCTTCAGAGAGATTAAAAACCGCTGAGTTGATGTCTGGAAATCGAGACGCTTCTGCCGTATACATTTGGAGACAAAGACGTTAAACATCCAGTTTGCCCTTCTCCGACAACCTTTGAGGGTTAAAAGTGGGGGAGTTACCAAAGAAATCCTTCTCTTAAGATTTTTATTTGGTTGCTGTCCTAAAGAAGACGGTCTGCAAAAAGAATTTTCAGGTCTAAATCTTAGTTTCAACCTTCACTTTAAGTGAGTAAACAGCAGAGACTTCACCTGATGTCAGATGAGGTGTGCTTGGAAAATTTGCACTGTTATTTTTCCTCACACGTGTTCTTATATTTCACTCATCTTTTTAACAGTCGTCCCTGCATGTACTTGTCTGCTCTCCTCCGTGATCTCTTTCTTTTCACGCTCTCTCTATCTACCTCCCTTTGTCTTTCTGTCGTCCTCTCTCTGCTTTCTGTCTCTCTCACACTCGCACACAATCAGATTCCACAGACACCCACTCACATCCTCCCACTCTCAAAGATAGCAGACAGAATTGTAGCTCAACTTCCACCCTGCACCGCCGCTGCGTGTGTGCGTGCGTGCGTGCGTGTGTGCGTGCGTGTGTGCGCTCCCACTCAGAATTACAGTGGAGAGTCAGAGAAACCAGATGTCAGTTTGGACTCGATCTGATCCAAGTCAGACCCCCACCACCACCACCGCCCCCTGCCTCCAGGCTTTGTTATTCTGACTGCTTTCTCCATTAACAGTGAACAGGAACTGACAGAGGTGGAAAGACAGTTAGAGAAGGAGTCAGGGAGGGCGTCTCTACATCCAGTCGGAAGTCTCTCCATCATTACTGCCTCCTCTCTGCCTTGATAGCCTGAAACCTTTACAAGGGGCTTTTCCATCTGTTCACTAGGCATTTATTAGCATCATGTAATATGCAATGTAAAACACAACAGCTGGCATCTAATGCCTACCTGCTGCAGTCTTTCCATCTGATGTCTCCTCGCAGAAAACAGAGCCCACACTTTGTACTATTGTCCAACCAGCGCAATTAAGGCAAGTCTGGGCAGAAACAGGTCCGACGGGGGGAGTCGTAGAAGTGAAACTTTCCATTTTGTCATGCTGGAATTCATGGTGATAGATGGTAGAGCGAGTCAGTCATCCTTGACAGTGCCACTGTGGGAATCCAAGTGCCCCCTTCAGCAGGAGGCCTAAAGAGGAAGTGTTTCAAGAACAGGGGTTTAGCTGGAAGTGATTGTGAGATGTAGATAACTTCAAATTAGCTTAAAAAAAAACCTATATAAACAATTTTTTTATTAATTTGAGAGTTATACTCAGAGATACAAGGATTGTTTCTTGTCTTGGTAGCTTTCTGTTTTTACTTTAAGTTTTCAAGACTTTAATCTGCTTATAGCTTTGATTTTAGAGTCAAGTAAAACTGTCTTATGTAGCTGGAAGACTGAAATACACTAAATTTCTATCTAGTAGGTCGGTGT
This sequence comes from Labroides dimidiatus, assembly GCA_030710495.1. Taxonomy (NCBI): domain Eukaryota; kingdom Metazoa; phylum Chordata; class Actinopteri; order Labriformes; family Labridae; genus Labroides; species Labroides dimidiatus. The sequence goes on from CM061160.1 coordinate 21,268,222, forward strand.
TTCTCAAATTATTTCAGACCAAGGACCATTTATCGCTCCCAAAAAACCTCATAGACCACCAAGCTAAATAGTCACAGAACAACAGACGAGATGGCCAACTGATGTAATATAAACTGGCATCATACATGTACTGGCTACTAGTAGTGGCGCTAACGTTAGCTTCCACAATGCTCATTGCAGCTGAATGCTGCAGCTGCACCTTCTTCGTCAGTGTTGGAGGTTTTCTCTTCCTCAGTGGAAGCCACAGATACATGAGAATTTTACCTGTAGGCTCGTTAATGGAGGAATGTTAGCTAACGCTAGCTAACGTTAGCTTGACCATTTTCTCTGAGGGGGATTTCAAGGACACTTGTGTGAGTCCTGGCGAACTTGTTTTTTTTTTTAAATGTTCCATAAAGAAAAAAAAACAAAACTTATTGTCGAGGTGGACCACTAGGAGGCGCTGGACCACAATTTGAGAAACACTGTAATAAGTAATCAGTTGTGGCGAAGAACTGAAGTTTGATACCACCAGCCAGGACAGCAGTGTGCTGGGCTCTGGTTTAGAAAGCTCTCCTAATAAATCCTCCAACTAAAATACCTTCTCATACCTTCTCAGTGTATCTGCGTAACTAGCATGGTCGGCTAAAAAGACTTATTTTTTTTATTTTTAACTGCTCAAAGTTGTATCCCTACCAAGGCTACTTTCCTTAAGCTATTGAATGTTTTGCATTTTGTTCCAGTTTGGTTTAACAGGTTCAACCTCGCTACTTTGATCTGTACAGGTTGTTGAAGTCAAAAAATGTTTAGCAAAGCAAGAACGGAGCCCTTAGCTTGAAACAAAGAGTTGCCAACTGAGACATGTCTGATACATTGAGGTTTTATGGAAGCACAGCAGTGTTTGTGTAAAGGATCTCTTACTAAAGCCTGATTCCTTCGTTTAATGCAGTCAAGCAAATGAAAAGTAAACCCTCTCATTGCACAACCAGACCGTCCTGACTTTATGAACCACAAAATAATCTGTGCATTATATGTAGAGTTTACTTTGTCTCCCTCCTCAAAGCCAGCAATGAAACGGTCTGCAGAGGCGTGGTATTTTCACTGCCGAAGGAGCTGCATACCTGCTTGAAGATTCAGGGGGTTATGTGGTTCAAATCCATCAACACTTATGTTCTAAAGACCAGAGCCTCCCACCCGTCAGCCGCAGCTATGATAGATAGTCTGAGGAGTGAAAATAGGGTATTCTTTAGCACATTGATATATATTATCAACCCAAGACAGTCAATATTGGTCAGGCCAAATTCTTGGCATATTCAAAGCTGTGAAACTCAGCAAGGGTGAAAGTTTCCCGGTGAGTAAACTGGTTAATTATCAACGCTGGCTTCACTTGTTCCTTCAGCTGCCCCCTTCTCTACATTCTTCATCCCACCCTGTCCTGGATTCCTCATGTGACAATATGAGGTGTGTCACCGGTGAAGGATGATCTTTAGCCGCTTGGGGGTGTTAAGATTATTCCTTCCCTGGTCTCGTTTACACCCAGAGGCATTTTGGAAGCTGAGGGGATCCCAGCTCCCCCGACCATCAATTACTCCTGTCCTTTCTCTCAGCCCTGCCAGGGACTGTAGATCATTGGGAGACTGCAGGCTGATCTGAATTTCCATGGTCTACAAACCCATTTCATGTTGAATTAAAAAAAAAAAAATCCAAAACCAATAATGTCTAGATTTATGAAGTCACTTTAACACAGGTTGAATTTTTGATCCATTATGCCTTTTTAAAGCGGTGGTTCAAAAGTCAGAAGAGTACAAGAGCCACAAAACAAGCAAACGAGCAGACACCACAGGGTGACATATTCATAAAACAGATTTCACAGTTTTTATACATTCCATAGCATTAATACTCATTCAATTATGAACTACATTTTATTTCTCAAGTTCTTGAGAGATATTGTCTGAGATTAAAGATGGAGGGAAATATTCTCCAAGATGAAAATAAACAAACTTCTCTGTTTGCTGTACGAACAGGTGAATGATAAAGTAGCTATAACCCTTAGCTTACCATGTTTAATTGTAAATTTTACTTAAGAGGGGAAATAAATGTTAATGAAATAATCAATAAGTTGATTGGAGAAGTGACAGATTTCTCAGCCGTTTACACAGACATTTAAATCCCACCTTGCAAATTAGTTCAAAGGTAAGAAAATACAAAACAGTCACAGTCTGACATAACTGGACCAAAGAAGCTGAACATGTAATCTCAGCCTTTGATGAATCAATGATAAATCAGTTAGCTAAGTGATGCTAACATGATCAGTAAAGTGGTAGCAGATGTGATCAGTCACATGAGAAAGTAGCCTCACTTTGCCAGTTAACAGTCACACTTCTTCAACCAGTGCCCTCACCCCCTGCTGGCCACTAGAAGAAATGCTATTTTACATCAACTTCTCATTTAGTCTGACAGTCATATTAACAAATACACAAACATTTACATCAAGTGAGGTAGACACTAAGTTCTATACCCTGAGTATTTATTTTATTTTTTGACATGTTGCATCTGCAGTGAGACGTCTGACAAAGATCAGCACGTTAACTGCACTCACTAAAATCTAAACAAGATGCTTAAAAAGAGGAGGAGAAATGTGGTCAGGACTTGCACGTTGACTCCATCACGTTTTTAAAATTTAAGCATGAAAAAATTGGTAGAAAGAAAACTTAGGCTGCACAAAATACAAACATTTGAATTATTTAAATTTTAACACAGTGAGGATACACGAGTCATTTTTGGGTTTGTTTTGAACTGGCGGGAACCATCCAGACTTTCTCACATGCATTGAGGGTTCTTAGATTGGTCCTAAAGTTGTCAGCTGAAAAAAAAAAAGGTTTTACTGCTGCAGGCTGAACCAAAATGTCAGCTGTTACATTTTTTAAAACGTGACTGTTCTCTTGCAGACTACTCCTCCGTCTTCTCGGCCTATTCAGCAGCCACCAGTGGTGAAGAAAGAGGACGTTACACTCTCAAGGGGAACCGGTGAGTTTATCTGCTCATTTAATGGATAGTAAGAAAAAGGCATAAAATGTCACCAACATTTCTGTTCAACTATGTTCATCAACTTCAAATGAAATATCATATTTCTGTTAAATTTCTGCACAAAGCCGTATTACTCTTTTTTTATTTTTAACGATGGCCTCGACACAAGTGTTTTTGCTGAGTACTTTGGATCTGCCCTCGGTGTTTGACAAATGTGAAGTCTATTTTTTACAGAGATGAGGAAAAAAATGGTGTTGTAGCCTCACATGTTGAAACGTGACTTATCTCACCTGTTGGGTATGGCAGGTAAAATAATGACGCCACAGGTTGCTGCAGAGTTCATATTCCTAGAAGAAACAGCTCCAGAGACCTGGCCTTAAAACAGATTCACTGACACATGTCTCCATCTAGTGGACAAATAATTTAATGCAGTGCAGAAGCTGGAAGTTCCTGGGTGCTATTTGTTTAAGCAGTTTTTCATTTGGTCCAGAGAAATGTCAAATGAATGTTTAACACAGTAGAGGAGAACAGGGTTAGTTGTCACGCCTTTTACTCTCGTGTGAATCATCATCAAACATCTTTCATCAGTTGTTCCTACATTAAACTGAAGCTTAAGTGTTTGGCTTAAAATGTGTCCATCTCATTTTCAGACTCATTGTACCAAAGAGATAATTAACTATCAGAGACTCTGAAACACTGTGACAACCAGCCCCATCACAGGGATGGATGTCACACACTGTGGGGTTGTTCGTCATAAATTTATTTTCATGGGAAAAATCTTTTAAAAAGGGTGAGAGTGCAGAACTACATTTGAAAGTTTAATTAACAAGTTGACAAATACATAACTTAATGCATCTTAACACAAAATGAGCAAAGACCATAAACAGGAAACACATCTTTAGACCAGCCTACTGTATATAACATATACAGATATATGTGTCAACCAACCACAACTGGAGTGTCTTGCTAGCATCAAGGCTAACAACCATCTAACAACTAGTTAGCTAGCTAATAAGGATCTGAACATTAGCTTTCCCTTCACTCTTTTTAAGGGTAAGTTGTTTTGGTATAAACTCATTGTGAAAAAGTGTAGAAAAAAATAAAAAGGATACAATATTAATATATACAATATAATATTTACAATCTGACATGAAAAAACAAAAAGTTTTCTCAGCTCAACTTCAGCTGTTTGACTCCAGAGACGACAGTAGGTGAGCTCTGATCCCAGTTCATTAATTTTACATACCACAATTTGAGAGACAGCACCCTCTGGTGGCAAGATATAACAAATGTGACAACTAACCCTGTTCTCCCCTACCCAAATACTTAAGGACAGACTTACCTCTTTTTACTCAGTAATTAAAATGCTGGGTAGAGCTGTGAGTGTGAAAGGTTGTCTCTTTGTGTCAGCCCTGTGATTGGCTGTGAGACAGCTGGGATAGGCTCCAGACACCCACAACCCTGAACAGGATATGAGGGACAGAAGATTGATGAATGAATGAATCAAGATTACACAAAATCTTTTCAAATGTTCATTATAAAAACACATCAGCATCTTTGAATTAAATAAAATTGAAGGTATCAAAGTATATATTTATTATGAACTGATCTCAGTTTAGGCTGCAGAGTAATTCAACACTCAAAGCCACTGGTGGTCAAAGCTGCTTGATGCCATCTTGTGGTGGTGGTGTGAGTAGCACCTGAAAAGCATGTTGATTAAAAAAACAAAAACAAAACTGTCTCAATATGATAGACATCTTACTTCACTGCATTTTCAGCTGACCTCTTGATTGAGGAACACCAAAACTGAATCTAAGTACAAAGATGTTTTATGCCGGGATGATGGCTCACTCTGTGGACCAAGTCGTCAACAAGGGACTAAACCATGAGACTACAATAACATTTTCTTCTTAAAACATGAGGTTCTTGCATCACTTGTGGGGATAAATAGGATATAATATTGCTTACATGTATATTTAACTGGATTTAAAAACTTTATTTGCACTTTTAGAGCTCAAGATTTAGGCCTAAAATACGCTGGAGCTTTGTTAACAGCTTCTGCGTGTTGATGGGGAAAAAGGTATCCTCTGATAATCTGATGACTGATAATTCCCCCGCCTGATACTCCCAGAGGATGCTGATGGATAACATTTGTACACAGCCCATGTTGTTCATGCTTCAGTGACTGCTGGTTACTGAACACGAGGCATTCACAGTGAAGTAGCAGAACTGAATAAACACAGCAATTAAAGTGTAAGTCCGTGTATATTTACACAGAAACAGTAGATTATAAATTCCACGAGGTTCTGAAGTTGCATCTTACGTAAATCCCAGAAAAGTTTTGTGTACGATGATTTAATAAGATGCAGCCTGTTGGTTTGAATGTGAAGTAAACTGAACTGAAGTTATTTATTTATTTATTTTGTAATAAACAGCAGCGTTGGTTCACTCACACCCTGAAGCGTCCAGCTGACCTCACACACTGTTTCATGGAGACTAATGTGACTCTATCTTTTTACATTTTGTTCAGCAACTGACTCCCGACAGGTTTCAGTTCCTGTGGAGTCCAGACCCGGTCTTCCTGGGTCACCAGGTGGGTCGAGGGAGTGAAATAAAAACGTGGAGACGAGCATCCAACATATCCTGTGTTTGTTTTCCTTTTTTTTCCCCTCCCTCTCTGGTTTGGTGTTCAACCATGTGTGCGCCTCATGCAGGAACTCACATGGATTTCAAAAGCACACAAGCTGAAGAATGCATGAGACTGTCATCTGCAAGCTTTTGAATTCACACAGGGTGGTGGACATGTTTGTCTGTGAGCCAGAGGGATAAAAATGTTGGGCTGTAATCTGTGTGTAGAAATATGCAACGAAAGAAGCAAAAGAAGGGCACAATTGGAAGAGGAGAGAGGAAATGAGGATGACTTGGTAAAAAAGGATTGTGAAAGAGCCCCCCCCCCCCCCCCCCCCCATAAAGTCTTTTGCACTAAATGACACAAAGTGGATGAGCAGGACTGGTATTACAAATCAGCTGAGGCTATTAAAGCTTTGAAGTGGGGAATACTTTTTCCTTCAGTGAATTTCTCATGTTTCTGTATGAGTAAGTGTTTTTCCTTGAACTAAAAAAAAAACATCAAAAAGATGCCGGGAGAATATTATTTTGAAATCCATGTGAAGCACAGCTAGAGTATAAAAATAACAACACAAGTCACAATGAATGTATACGTGGGGTAGAAACAGTTTTAAGGGGATTTCAGCAGCAGCATGGTTGTGAATGCAAGTGTGGGAAGGTGTATGCAGTAACCATCTTGAAGCATGGCGTGGCCTTTCAGCTGAGCGTTTCTCGCTCCATCGAGCAGAGTTTCGTTTCCCTCTTTCCTCATCTTCTTCCTGTGGGTGCAGGAAATGTCATGTGTGTTGTTTGTTGTTTTGGGAAACAGTCGTTCATCATTTTTGAAAGGTCTTTTCATGAGGGTATTAATGACTTTGTCTCTGTGGTTGGTTTCAGGGCCAGATGGGGCTAAAGGAGAAAAGGGCGACCGAGGAGACAGAGGAGAGAAAGGAGACAGGGGTCCGATTGGGCCGAAGGGAGATTCCGGCTTCAGCTCCAGCTCACGGGGTGGAGCCCGTGGAGAGAAGGTCTGAACCTTTATTTTTGGGTTGCTGTGATTTTGTCTGCAGGAACTGTTATCAGACAAACATCCTCTGTGAGTCACTTTGAGTATGGAAATAATATTAACCTAAAATCTCCCTGGAGGTTGAAATGGGCAGTAATTGGTTAAAGAATTAAAGGAGTAAAAGAAAGAGTAGAAATGGTTTACAGCCCATGATTGGTGTGGTAAAATGTCCTCAAAGAACACAAGGGGGAGCTGTAAGCCCTAATTTCACACGATTATGCCCTATTTTCACACATCTAATCACTTTTATTTCAGATTAACTGTGTGTGTTTGTGTGTGTTTCATGGAGCTAAGATGTAATCAGAATAACTTTACAGTGTGTTATACTGTCTTGATTGGCCAACGGTTGGTTTACAGTTTTCTGTCCCTTCTCCCAAGAAAGGGTTTCATTTCAATATCAAATCCCAACACTGTAAAATTCAGATTTAAACACAACTTACAAATATGAATACATTTAGTTTTCTGCTCTGTCTGTGTTATAAAACACCACTAAAAAAAAAGAAGCCAGTGGCTTCAAACTTCAATCAAAATGACGATAAACACAGTTCAGAAAGTAAACTTTTGAAAGTATCTTTGGATCTTTGTTTTAATTATAACAGTGAACCTAATAAGTTGCTACTGCTTTGCTCATTTAAGCAATTCTCTCGCCCTTTATTTTGCAGTCTGAAAGTGACTTATTCCCATTCAGTCATTTCAAAAGTTCCAGACATCTCTTCTTCTTTTGTTTCTGTTTTTTTTTAATAATTAATTTACATTTTTTCTTGTCCTGAACTTATTTTTCTGCTCAGGAAACTTTTAATTTTTAATTATTTTTGTCATGCACTAATCTGTATATAATCCAGCAGGAATTATGCTCAAGTCTGACAATACCATGCATGTAATGATACGTTGTTTCCGTCTAATTTTGATATATAAATATATTTTTCAGCGTAATAGTTTCAAGTCAAATAAAGCAGCCAGTGAAGACTTCTGGCGCTGAGGTGACACTTTTTGTTTTTTCTATTTTCAGGGAGAACCAGGAGAAAAAGGATCAAAGGTGAGCTCAGGACAGTCTTTCTTTGGCCTCTTTGATTGGCCGCACCTGTCAGGTGTCAGTCTCTCCTCCCTCAGTGTTCGTCTCTTTTCCTATACCATCCCTCTGCCACAGCATCAAAGATGAGAAACTGGGCGTTTAAGTTGTATCTCCTCAGCTAACCCTGATGTTTCTTTGTCTTCAGGGCTCTGCAGGCTTTGGGTACCAAGGTACGAAGGGAGAGCCAGGTCCACAAGGACCACCTGGTCCCCCAGGACCTCCAGGGCCTGCCACTGAGTTTTCAGTTGGCAGTGACGGCGCAGTTGCTTCCAGAGTCCCAGGACCTCGAGGACCAGCTGGACCACCAGGTGCAGCAGGGCCCCAGGGACCACCAGGAGCTGATGGAGAGCCGGTGAGTAGCATTACTGAATGAATGAAAACTTTAAATAATTCAGATATATGCTTGGCCATGTCCGTGTGGCATAAATATCCTGAAGACAGAAAAGTTTTTGATCCATTCTTTATTGAACTTTCACAGGGTGATCCTGGTGAGGATGGGAAAACTGTAAGTTGTTGATTAACCTGCAAAATATCAGAAAAAAACACAAAACATCTTGAACTTGACATGATCTTGATTTAATTTTGACATGAAATGTCAGAGAAGCCTAGTCTGTGAAACAAACTCTTAAAACACAATAACAAGTTTTCTTTCTTCCCAACAGGGTCCTGATGGACCCCCAGGATTCCCAGGGACCCCAGGAGACGCTGGACCTAGAGGAGAGAAGGTGAGATGCTCTGCGACGTCGAAATAATCACAGAAATTATTGTGTATGAGAAAAGTCAGTGAGTTGAAATGAACCGCCCAAATTAATCTTGTGCCTATAGGGAGATCGTGGAGAAGGTCAACCTGGCCCAAGGGGGCCCCCAGGACCTCCAGGACCCCCAGGACCAGGATTCAGACCTGTGAGTGAATGTTAGCCTCAAACACATGCTGCACTGTGGTTAAAATGAAGATATATGAGCAAAACAAATCATTTGAATCATTTGTTGACTCCAACTGTTTCCATTATGTATTTCAGACTTTTGTGGACATGGAAGGTTCTGGATTTTCTGACCTGGATTCTGTCAGGGTGAGAGAAATCCTCCCTTTTTAAACTGCAGTTGATAACTGTTTTGTTATTTGATAGAGGAAATAACTTTTGCTCATACTGATTGTTCCCAGAATCTTTAAATGTCTGAAAATTCAAACACAAAAAAGTCAAATGTTATGTGACAGATTTTTTTTATCTCCTTATCTTTCTAATATGTTACATAGCTTATTATATTTAATTAACAACTTTACTCTCTTGTTGCAGGGACTTCCTGGCCCACCAGGTCCTCCAGGTCCCCCCGGGCCTCCTGGTCCCTCTACAGGAGGCACAGCATCTGCTTCTGGGGCATTTGGTCCTCCAGGAAGGGACGGGGCGCCTGGTCAACCGGTGGGTTTCCAATTTTATCTCCTCCAACACAACTATTCAACCATCTGAATTATGATTTTGTTTTAACAACTAATATAACTTACGTTTTCTGGACTATAGGGCTTGCCCGGTTTACCGGGTACTGATGGCTCTCCAGGACTTCCTGGTCCCAAGGGGGAAAAGGTAATCACTGAAATATAGAATTGTTTCTTTTATCTAGACTAACCAAATCAATTTTGAACAGTTTGAAATAGGGCCCAACTGATATGGATTTTTTGAGGCTGATGCCAATTTCGATATTTGGCAGGCAAAAAAAATCTGATAACCGATTAATCGGCCGATTCATTTTAAAAATATATAATGAATAAAATTCTTTTTTGGTCCCTTAATGCAGACAAAATCAAAGATATGAATTACAGGCAGAACATTTTACTGTTTCACAATACTTTGTCCTTTAGTATGTGTTTAACTTTACAACAAAGAGAAATTTTCAATTGTATTAAAAAGGGAGATAATCTGCCGATAATCAGCCGATTAAATCGGCCAGCCGATGTTATGGCCTAGTTTGAAAACTTAAGCCACAAGGCTTCAAAGTAAGTTTGGACGAATGTGAACATGAGACTTATCTTCTTAACCATTGCATACTGTAAGAGGAATTTAAATTTCATTTGACCTTAAATGATGTGGTTTGTATTTTGTCCTCTAGGGGGATTCAGGCGAGCTGGGTCTTCCAGGTGCAGTTGGAGCGAAGGTGTGTATTTCATTAAACTCTTCAGTCTTTTCCTCTCAGATTTGATCTTAAAGTCGTTCCAGATTCACAGTGAGAGCTACACTGGAGAACACTACCACCCCGGTTTAATGGTCTACATTTCATAAATGATACATAAGCCTTTATCAAACCATTTTTCCATTATCACCAGTCATTTTCTCTCCCCTATCATTTCTCCAGCCAAGCCCATACTTTTCTTTCCTCTCCAATCTACTGCCACACTTTTCTTCCTCTTCCTGTCTTAAGTCTTCCAATCCTCAGGTAACTGGAGTCCAGGACTCATCAAAAAGGATTTGTGTCTTAAAGTTTAATCTGAGTGCTGACTGTGGTGTGGTTTAACGTTTGGTGACGTCAAAAATGGGTCCTAAAACAACAGCATGGATTTATTTGACTTAAATTGTTCTTTTATATCTTTCTTTCCAGCACTGATAACAAAACTACTGCATGACACATTTCAGTAGCTGTGTGCAGGATCCATGTGACACTGATTTCAGCTTATCTTCACCACCCTTCCTGTCAGCTTTATTGAGGGTGAATTTCTGTCGCTGTGTTTCTTCAATTCTCGCTTTTTGACATTGTTTTATTTCTTTCATTCGATCCATCAGGGAGCTCAAGGAGACGATGGTTTACCAGGAACTCCAGGTGAACCTGGACTGGCAGGTCTTCCTGGACCCATAGGACCAATTGGGCCACCTGGGCCTCCAGGACCTCCTGGACCAAGTTACCGTGTTGGATTTGTACGTTTTTTTTTTTTTTTTTTTTTAAGATGTCTTCTTCACAGTTTGTTGGAAGCATACTGTAGACCCCCAGGAGATATCCTGATGCAAGCATGCATCCTAAACAGGTCATACCAGAGTTAAGTGACATGTATATAAAAACCTATGTGTTACAGCAGCAAAGTGTGGGTAGCGTAGGAGTAGCAGTCATAGGTGAGAGCGGAGACGTGTTTAAATACACTGCCTTATTGCTATACGCGAGTTGTGATTGGCTGAGTAAGGTTGGAAGTGATTCAAACATCAGTCTGTCAGCTGATAACAGCTGGGCGTATGATTACCGTGCCCTGCATGAACTTACGTAAACTTAATATATCTATATAACATCAACGATTTTTACAAGAAAAAACCCTGAAGCTTCATTTGACTGTTGTTCATAAAATTGTTGTTTGTAGGACGACATGGAGGGCTCTGGTGGTTTCTCAAATGGACTTCCCGGTGTCAGAGGACCTGAAGGAAGACAGGTCAGTACTGGGTAAAGCAGTGGCTAGCAAGGAAATTTCACCTTCAGCAAACAGCCCCTCGGATCCTTCATGTTAACAGATCGGCCTTATGTTTAGCAGCTTTGCTCGAAGAAGTCAAGACGTCACTTTGCTTTTGAAAAAATCTTATTTTTTTTAAATCTTATTGTGTTATTTAGCCCAGATAAGGTGCTCTACACAGTGGGACATAGCTGAGTGTTCAACTAACCAACACAAACATGTTTGCTTTCAGGGTCCTCCTGGCCTGCCTGGACTTCCAGTGAGTATCTTATTTCTGTTTGATTTGCATCTCGATCTAACCGACATGGTTTCTTTACTTTTGAGCAAACCACTGGACCAAATTGACTTTTTTTTAAAATATGGAAGCAAAATATAAAACAGCAATATTTGTGAGATGTTGGAAAATAGAGTCACCTAGAAAACTACTGTAGCTGTTGACAGCAGAAAAAGAATCTTATATCTAGAAATATGGTACAGTCAAGTTCTGTAGATCAGGAACAAATCAATTGGCTGACGTTTGTGTACGATTGAGTTTTCTGTTGAAATGTTCCTTTACAGGGTAAACCTGGGTTCCCTGGTTTACCAGGTCAGAAGGGCCATGAAGGTCCTGTTGGGCGAGATGGTCAAGCTGGGCTGGATGGTTTCCCAGGACCTCAGGTAAAAATCAGCGTTTCTACCTTCACGTCTCTGTTTTATGAATGAAATAAAGCTCTCACACAAGAGGTCACATGGTTTTTCTGAAACTTTTGTTGTTCTTAAAGTCCCACTTTTCAGGTTTAAAAACAACTTCTGAACAAGCCCTCAATGAATCTTTTTTTCTGTTCACAGGGACCAAAGGGTGACAGAGGAGACAAAGGAGAGAGGGTGAATATCCATTCAACTTATCACCGTTAGAGAATTGTTATCTGCTTAAATTCTACCATAAAGTTTACACTGCCTTTTATTTGACCTTTTTCATTCTTTTCACAGATTATATTTTTTATTTAGGTTTAAATATGAGGTTTAAGTTATGTTGGATTTATGTATACCTCTTCTTGTCTTTGTAAGTACTTGACTCATAAAACTTTGGTTGCCTTTGTGTGCATTGTGATTTTTAGGGTGAATCAGGTCGAGATGGAACCGGACTCCCTGGACCACCCGGTCCACCTGGACCACCAGGACAAGTCATCTATCAGATATCTGGTCATGTGAGTCCCATTAAATAAACTTCGCAGTATTAGGCAGACAAATAAAAGTGCATTCATGACAGATACAGTGATCAGGAAAAGCAGTCTAAACTTCAGCAGCGAAGCAGACGTCTAAACTTTGTTCTGTTTTTGTCTCCACAGCCTGATGGCAGCGTTGGCAGCGTTGGACCTCAGGTTTGATATTTGCACAGTTACACTGACACAAAGCTACAGAAAAACAACTCTGGTCCAGTTTTCTTTTGGGAATTTGTGATGAGATTTTACGCAGATCTTCATATCCAAACTAACAGTCATTTGATTACATTTATTTAAAGTCACACTTGTAGTTCAGAGAAGTGTCTCCATGAATGAGTTTTTATTACATGAACATACAAGCTTTCTCAGTTTGTAGCAAACGTCTGTGAGATATTCATGACCTGGTAATTATTCCTGTAGAGGCAGCTGTCAACTCAGACATGACACGGTCTAATACCACAAGATGAAATGTACTATTAACTTGTCCTTTTCTATTTTGGGGAAAATACTGACACAGCGTTCAGAATAGATGTCAGTGATGACAGTCTATGTTTAATATATCAAAGTTTTTCACCAATAATAAAAAAAATCAATATTATTTATGAAATGTCAAATTATAACTTTGTATATGTAGGACTTTAGATTATGTCTTTTTTTAATTAAACTCTGTAAAAAAATATATTTGTCAAATGAGGTTTTATATTGAAAATGTGGTGTGTTTCCATTATAGGGTGGACCTGGTTTACCTGGGCAGGCTGGATTCCCTGTAAGTTTACTGTTTTTCCACATTTCTATCGAAACTGAAGAATTTTTTGCGATTCTACTTGAAAAAGAAAAAAAAAACTCTTTAAGTCCATGTAATGACCAACTACTTGAGATGAAAGGGTTAAAACAGCAGGGTTTTTTTAAAGCCTTTTTTCCCAGCATTCCAATTCATGGTTTAAGTAAACTGCTGATACACATTGCTAACTAGGCTAGAGCTAATGTTAGATGATAACTTAGCATTTACTGACAGTTTGCCCCAGTTCAAGCTCTGCTACAATTTTCATCATTCTGGCTAAAAAAGCAGGAGGTAACAGGAGCCAAGTGGCTTTCCAGAACCCCATCTTGGTCCATTTGAATTGGCAGAGCATGTTGTCAGTGAAGTCCAAAATGTCTCGTTCGCTAATCTCCACAATCAATATCTAACCAGCAGTTTACTCAGCAGTTTAGAAGCTGCACTGTAGAGACACTTTAATGGAATGGCTGATTGTGTTGGCTTCAATTGATTCAGGGGAACAAAGACTTTCTGCTGCCAAATGACTGTTACTCTGACCTCCAATAAGTTCATGAATCTTCTTTCTTTGTCTCCATCTTACAGGGTCCTATTGGACCAAAGGGGGACAGAGGAGAACCGGGCGTTCCAGGCTACGCAGCAAAGGTGAAGTCTTTGTTGTTCTTCTATTAATTAAGCTGCTCTTCATAGTAAAGAGACACTGCTGATGATGCGTCTGTATTGTCTCTCGGTTCTGTTTTCAGGGTGAGAAAGGTGAACCCGGCTTGGTTATTGGACCTGATGGAAACCTTCTTTCTCTGGAGGGCCTGACGGGTCTGAAGGTGAGCCTTGCTGTGTTTCATTTTGTGTTTGTAGGCAGTGGTTGTTCCTGAAAATTAATCAAGCCACTTTATCATGCCCACAGGGAGAGAGAGGACCTGCTGGACCTGTTGGACCCCCTGTAAGTGTCAAAGCATCTTTATCTGAGAGGTCCATGAAAATGAAGCTATAAACCTAACAACTGTTCTGAAATCCCGCACAGTTTTGAGTCTGGTTTACCCTGATCTTGTGTTTTAGGGTCAGTATGGACTTTCTGGACCTAAAGGTGAAATTGGAATGCCCGGAAGACCCGTAAGTACCCTCTCCAGGGGTCTCATGTACAATACTACAGTGGTCATACTAACTGCCATCGATTTAATATACTGAGATATTTTATTCATTCCAAGCACACAGCCTCGATTTCCCCAAGAGCTGGTAAATATTGATTGATGGCTTTCTCTCCTCAGGGTCGCCCCGGTGTAAATGGTTACAAAGGCGAGAAAGGAGAGCCAGGGGGTGGCTCTGGCTTTGGCTACCCAGTAAGTGTTCATATTCTTCCAACCAGAGCTTTTGATTCAAAGCTGACATGACATTGGTGGAATTTAAAACAGACAGTTTGACATAATCTTGCTTACTCTGAAACCCCCGAGCCATGCCAGTGTGTCACGAACAGCCAGGAACGTCACAATGAGATTAAAATGTGACCCGTGTGTGACCTGCATTCTGTCAGAACAGAGGTGGTTGAGGCTAGCCCGGCACGGGTGACATTTAAGCTAAGGATTACACACCTACTAGTGAACAGGTAGTATATGGATTTGGGGTTTATTGGCTTTTTAGCCCGACATAAACACGCTCAACACTGTGGTGCTACATTAATATTTTAGTATGGCTAGCCATTTTTTGTTCAAAACCAATCTATTTCTCCCTCTTTTATCTGTACTTGGTTGTTTTCTTGTTTTATATACCCGGTATATACCAAGAACTATTGCCAAAGGCCAGATTCCCCCTCAGAGATAAAACACGTCTTATCTTATCTTATCTTATACAAATGCAAATGTTTGCTGGTGTGTGCTGCACTGTGACATTTTAAAGTTATGGTACATTTGTTGAAGATCCTCCCACATTTTTAGTGCAAGAATCACGCTGCTAGAATTACTTAACGCCTTGATGGATCGCCCTCTTATCCGTAAAGATGTCGGACAGCCTTCAGAGTTTCAACCGTTTCTCAATAATCCTGTGAAAGACAAAAGATGTTTGGTGTTGAGCAACCTCTGAGCTTCAGCTTCTCTGCTGTGGGTTTTTGATGTGTTCGCTACCTTCCTTTTCTTAATTGAAATAAGTGACCTTCTCTGAGTGCAGCTGTAATAATTGGTTGGAGGAATAACGTGTAGATAAATGATTCCTGGCTGAAAGGATTCTTTCAGAGTGAGCATCCTTGATCCTCAAACATCGCTGTTCAGGTGGCAGAGACAGTCAGTGACGGTCAAAACAAACAACACTTACATAAAGCCATAGAAGGAAAGAGTGATAAGCTTTGTTTTTTATTCAGGGAGTTCCTGGCCCACCAGGACCACCTGGACCCCCAGGAGCCCCTGGACCAGCTCCTGATCGCTTCAATGTGAGTAAACAAGATCCCTGACCTCTTAAATAAAGCTGAATACTGAAACGTGACAAGTTAAAGTTGTATAAACGAGGAGTTTAAGACACGAGTTCATGTCCCTTGTGTTCCTCTGGCTGATTCAGATCATCTTAGCGTCATTAGGGCAGAGAACTCATCCTAATCGGGTTCTTGTGATATTTTGCATAATTTACCCCAAACTCAACACAAAAAACTTCTTCTGTGCCCCGAAAGCTGCTTTGAACTCCTGAAGTGACAACTGTTCTTTGTGTTTGCAGCGCTACGACGACAATTCAAGGAACTACTACGGTATGACCTCCAACACACCATTTGTTGTTTTAGCGCATGAAACATAATACGGAGGATAGCGGAGGATCAGAATGAAGCAGTGAAGTTACCGTGCCAGTCAAGGAAGAGAGGTTTAGAAAGAGGTTTAAAGTGTCTGCAGAGATGAACGCTTCTATCTTAATTTCAGTTTGATCCGGCTGCCTCAGCCTGAGCAGGATATTCACTCTATTGTCGAGAGATTAAGCTGTCAAGCGTTTTTAGATTAGAAGAATGAAGCGATAAAACAGAAGACATCACCATCTATGACACAGGACAGTAACAGCTTTGAAGTCTCAATGTCAAGACACACCTCAGGGCTCATGTGTCTAACTCCTAAATGTTCTCATTCATGTTTGCTGCAGAAACTAAAGGGGAGAAAGGAGAGCGTGGTGACAGAGGACCTCCAGGAATCCCAGGTTCATACAAACGTTTACAAATATACAGACTTGTCTGTGTTTACTCATATTTTCATGAAACTGCCGACCTTTTGGAGGCATCGCTAAAACATCTGTTTTTCTTTCAGGCACAGCTTTGAATCTTGATATTTACGCATTAAAGGTAACCAGCTCATGGCTTCATCACCTTTTGGTTTCATTTATATGCATTATTAACGACGGGAATAAAAATGATCACTGTGTTGAAAATGTGTCTGACAGAATGAACTGAAGGGCGAGCGTGGCGACACTGGTGTGAAGGGAGAGAAGGGAGAGCCAGGTGGTGGATTTTACGATCCTCGTTTTGGAGGAGTACAAGGCCAACCTGGACCTCCAGGAAATCCAGGCCTCCCGGTGAGTTCAGAGAGGAAAACTAGTAGTGTGTACTTCAGATATTTTAAAAATTAGCTGTCTGATGGTCCTCTCTTCCATTCCAGGGACCAAAAGGAGACTCTATCATTGGCCCTGCTGGACCACAGGGGCCACCAGGGCCACCAGGGATTGGTTACGATGGCCGTCAAGGACCTCCAGGACCACCAGGCCCCCCTGGACCTCCAGGGTCTTCCTTATTGCCAGGAGCATACAGGCCCAATCACCGTAGGTGGCTTCTTTCTTGTTGAACTGTTCTGGACAGTCTTAACCACCCGCTGCTTTGTAGAATTTATGCTGATAAAGAAAAATTTTAAAGAACTTTTATACTTTTTTCCACAGCTGTCAGTGTTCCTGGACCTCCTGGTCCTCCTGGTCCACCTGGAAGTCCAGGTCACTCCTCTGGAGTAAGTCCAATCACTGCATTTTAACAATCCTCCAACTCTGTGCTTTAACATACACAGAAATGGCGGGGGTGCACCTCCAGACTTGTGCTAACAGTGTTGTGTCTACCCCTTTCATATGAAGTAAACTGGTAGATTCTAACGTTTCGCTTCATTAATATACAATAAAAGTAAAACCCGATGTGTCCGTTTTCCACAGGTGACAGTTCTGAGATCATATGACACCATGATTGCTACCGCCAGGCGTCAGGCAGAGGGCAGCCTCATCTACATCATCGATAGAGCAGATCTGTATCTGAGAGTACGAGACGGACTGCGGCAGGTCATGGTACGGTAGACTTCCTGTCACCAAAGAACATGTTGACAAAAATTTGAATTTTGAGCTCAGAACAGGAAATAGAAACCAACAACACAACCAAAAAAAAAGAAAGGAGTCAGTTTAGTCACCGGACCTTCTGGCTTTTTTCTGTGTGGTTTTGTTATAATTAATGTTCTATTTTACCTTTTAATCATGCTTACAACCTAGAAATGACTGTATCTGTTATGGCAGATAAAGACAACTTATGCTGCCGATGACTAAATGCTGTTCAGATCAGATGACGCTTTCGGTAACTCAAGGATTTCATGAATAACTTTTCCAAACTTTTTGACCCCTCAGCTTGGAGAGTACAGCCCCTTCTTCAGAGATCTGGTGAGTTCCATAAAGAGAAGAACAACAGAAAACCGTACAGTCATATTTGGAAATGTTCTCTTTCCACTTATAATTGTTAATCTTTTGTTATTTTCATTTCAAAGGAAAATGAAGTGGCTGAAGTCCAGCCCCCACCTGTGATCCAGTACCCCCAGTCCCAGGACCAGTCACACAACAATGGAGCAGGCCATTATTCCCAGGGAGGTTCTTCCATACGCCCCATTGAGCCTCCACCACGACCCCCTGTAGAGCCCAGATACCCTCCTCAGTATGATCCCAGATTCCCAGACCCAAGACACACAGGCCAGACCGATGGAAGACTAGCCCCCAAACACACAGACAACAGACACCCCGTCACACCACAGAGACCTCCCAGCCAGCCTGTACTTCAGGCTGGATCAGGAGTGAGTACACTTCAGTTGTTCAGCTTCTTTTTTACCAATCATTCAAAGCCAAACAAAATAAGCTCGTCAACAGAGTTTTGAAATGGCATCACTGAAATAATTTACTCTTTTATCCAGCCTCCACATGTTCATCTAAGACAGTTTTTAACATGACCCTGTCTTCCTCACCAGCTCCGGCTCATCGCCCTGAACACACCTCAGAGTGGAAACATGCGCGGAATTCGTGGAGCGGACTTCCTGTGCTTCCAGCAGGCTCGTGCTGTCGGCCTGAAGGGAACCTTCAGAGCTTTCCTGTCCTCCAAACTTCAAGACCTCTACACCATCGTCCGCAGGTCGGACAGGGAGAGCTTCCCTATCGTTAACCTGAAGGTGAGATATTATTTGCTACAGTCATAACTGGGTTGTCAAAAGTATTGATTCTTTTTGATATTAAAATCAAAATAGTCTTCATCAGTTCCTCCTTTTATTATGGAAGAACTGAGAATAAACTGATTCACCTTTATCCAAGCATTGTTCGAATAGAAAGAGGAAAACCACTGAAATATAATTTATAACATCTCTACTCTGCAGGACCAAGTGTTGTTCAACAGCTGGGAGTCCATCTTTGGTGACAATGCCAGCAAAATGAAGGAGAATGTACCGATCTACTCCTTTGATGGTAGAGACATCCTCAGAGACAGTGCATGGTGAGTCTTTTGTTGACTCGACATCATTAAATATATGTTGAAATGCTACGAGTGTTGACTTCTGCCTGCGGTTATCGACTTCCTGTTGCTGCCACCGGCGAGCTAGCTCAAAACAACTTGCTTGAAATCATTTATGCTAAACAGGGCTCAGGTTAAACTTTTTTAAAACATCTGCACTATGACTCCACCTCAGATTAATGTTCATTTTGTCGCTTTCTTGCTTTTAAAAGCTGGATCTTCGAGCGAGTATGACAGCTAGGCTAACATCATTAGCTTTGTTATTTCCATGGCGACGTGAACAAATGTTCAACCGGATGAGCAAAACCAGCAATCGTGATGAACTATGGGTAGTCAGGAAAAAGGTGGATAGAAATCCAGCTTTATGATTTTTTTTTCTGCTTATTCTTCAGCACTTTTTTTGGCTCACTGCTCTTCCAACAAATTTTCACAGATTTTCACGGTTCAAATTTTAAAACGTTCAGCATGTTCAGGAGAATTGAGCCTGTATGTTTCACATTTCTAACCCTTGTACTTCCTAAAATATTCAGCACTTTTCAAAAAATTTTGGCCCATTAAAATAAATGGAAACGATCCATCACCACGGAAACTATACAGCTGATGATGTCATAAGGGATTCCATGGTTATAAATAGGACTGGTAAGGTTAGGGCTCAGCATTTCAACTTACCAGCATTTGCTGCAAGGAAATGCAGGACCCCGCCCCCCAATAGTTAAATCAAATATATCCTGTACGCTAAAATGTAACATTTACTTTAAGAGAAGTCCACGTTGGTAACTTAAAGTAAAACATTGCTTACTTCATGTTGACACACACTCTGAGTATAAATTCTAACCTACTTTCTCATGTTTCTCCTCCAGGCCAGAGAAAATGATCTGGCACGGATCAAACAACAAAGGCCACCGTCAAACAGACCACTACTGTGAAACATGGCGAGCGGGCGACCGCGCTGTGTCTGGTCTGGCATCATCGCTACAGAACGGACACCTCCTGCAGCAGACGCCCAGCGGCTGCTCCGGCTCCTACATCGTCCTCTGTATCGAGAACGCCTTCACATCACAGTCCAAAAAATAAATCCCGTCCATCCCCTCCTTTGTCCTCTCATTCTGGGCCCTAGGTAAACACAGCTTTTAATTCCCTGACAACACGCCTTGTGAACATGTGGCGTCCAATGAACTGGCCCTGAGGCTCTTTGCCTGGCAGAGACGCTTTGCATCGTCTGCTCCTCCCCTCCACAAACGCCAAAGAGATGGATCCAACAGAGGGGTGTTGGTCCTTTTTCTCGGGGGCATTGGCACATATTTTCTCCAAGGGGTGGAAAGAGAGCGGAGAGCGTTCTCAACTAGTATCCTTTTTTTTTTTTTTTTTTTTTTTAAATCTGTATATTACATGTTTTGTTTTTGTGTTTTTATTTTGTCGATTTTTTGGACATTATCCTTTTGAACTGTTTATAAAAAAAAAAGCTATATCCATCCTGTTATTTTTTTTAATTAGGTATTGATTATTTCCACAGTTCTTCAAATTTCATTTCAGAGTTTTGGGTTATGATGGGGAACAGCAAACTGCTAAAGACTATTTTTAAATTTAAAGAAAATAATAGATATTTATTTTTAAATGAAGTGATGTAAGGACATGATTTGAGCAAGGAAAACATAAATATCCTCATTTATAGTCACAGCACAGATCATTTAAGTGTGTGAACAGGAAGCGTGCCTTATTACTCACCCAGGACTACTTTACTACATAAGCTCATAAAAACTACATTTCCATGCACCACTGTACAACTCTGTAAATGTTACAGTGTGTTCTGCTCAAGTGCGTTTAGGCGACACTACATTTAAATGGTCTTATTTTGGACACACACACAGCTATGACGAGTAATCCTTAATCCAGAGGGCAAGAATCCCTCTGCAGAAATTGAGCCTTTTGAACAAAAAAAAATAATTATTTCCCCTTTTACCACTTTTAATGAAAACCTATCAGTGAGTACGCTGGAGATGATTAGTTTGCTGCTAATCTTTGTTGGAGTGATTGCTGTCACAAGTGTTAGGGAAGAGTAAACTAGTATATGTCAATGAAACTGTTTTTTTTTCTTTTGCAGCAGACTTAATTTGGCCTCAGTGCTGCTTGTTGTGACTGAACCTGTGAATATCCATTTTTATAAGAAATTGTGCTATACTGTTTCTCCCAGGCACTGAATAAAATCTTTTCAACTACAACACTTGCTGCTATGTTCTGTGCATTAGCCTGTACCATCTCGTGTAGATCTCTGAAGGCACGCTGACCTTGATACGTCCACCTCAGCAGCTCTGACCAGCAGTTTTATGTCCTCTTCTATGACACGTCCCTGGTGGCATTGACTCCTCCACAAATCAGCGTCTCCAGTGGCAATGAAATGTCTCAACACACCCTGGGTGTACATCATTTTTTTAACCTTCACAGTTAATGGGTATTTGTAAATTAATTTAGTTTAACCATTAAATTATATCTATAGAACTGATCAAATTAGTGCAGCCTGCTCAGTAAACACCTCATGGATTTTAATTAGTTTAACATCCATAGACGACTAGTTATTATAGGCATCATTAAAAAGAAGCAGCTTTAAACAGCACTACAGTTAGATAAATATACATTCTTCACTACATTGGTCCTAAATTACCTGAATGTGTCATTTTCTCAAACTGCAGGGGATCATCTCAACACAACTCAACTCAACTCAACTTTATTTATAGAGCAACTGAAACAAAGCAATAGCACTAAAATGATTGCTTCATTATTTTTAAAACAATTAAGGAGCCGAGTCTCAAGCTGGGTTAAAAGCCAGGGAATAAAAATGGGTTTTAAGAAACAGACAGTGACGGGGCTCGTCTTATGTGCAATGGAAGATCGTTCCACGGTTTAGGACTGGCAACAGAAAAAGCCCCATCCCCTCTGAGCTTCCGTTTGGACCTCTGTACCTTGAGGAGCAGCTGATCAGCTGCCCTGAGGCACCGAGCAGGAGCGTGGGGGTGAAAGAAACAGGACACAGTCATCACAGGTCTATAAGTAAAACAGGTTTTAAAGAGAACTGAATTAGGTCACTGATCACTGATGATGGCTCATGAAATCCTCTTAAATCTCTTCTTTAAAGTTAGAAGGCGTTTTATGATAATATTTGATTAAGAAGATTAATTTAGATTATACAGAATTGGCCTCATTTGGTCTTAACTTTAAAATGAAAACGTCCTCTTAGAGGGAGAGTCTTATGTTCAGGTAGCGATGGTGGCTGGTGCATGATTATCTATTTGTGATCCAAAATACCACTTTGACTGCGGATAATGCTGGCAAGCTTTCACCATGTGACACAGCTATGGTATATATAATTACATAAGAGAAATCCCAGCACAATAACAGGTCAAACACGGGGCCACTTTACACAATGTAGTAATCAACGCTGATGTATTTAAGGAAAGTCATGGTCAGGCCAGCCATTGTTGGGAGAACAGTCCTCTACACCCTGGTACAAATTATAAAGAGCATTTATTGAGTACTGGTAGTCTTGATTGTATAGCTGTGACCTAAACTCTACAGACTCTACAGGCTAATGACAGAAACTTAGTATACTTTTCAAAAAGCTGAAACATCCCTTCAAATCAGTCCAAAAATGAGACAAAAGCACTTACAAAATGCACCAAAAGTCCTTTTAAACTACATCACCATCATTCAGGCCCCAGAAACAACATCTACATGCTACACCAACCACATTATAAGACTTCAGAATTACTACTGCTGGTGTGAATGCAACTGGACAACAAGTCTTTGAGGTAGTACCAATACTTTACAGATTTTATCAACAATCACCTTCAAAATTTTCACTTTTTAAGTATCAAAATATTACATTCATCCATCTTCTATCCTGCTTATCCTTTTCAGGATCACAGGTGTTTGGAGCCTATCACAACTGTCTTAGAGCGAGAGGCACACACAGAGACAGGCAACCTTTCATACAGACACTCACACCTACAGGCAATTTAGAATCACCAATTAACCTGATGAGTATGTTTTTGGATTGTGGGAGGAAGCCGGAGTACCCAAAGAGTACATGCTTCCACACAGAAAGGCACACCTTGACCAAACTGGGATTCAAACCGGCAACCCTCTTGCTGAAAAGCAGCAGCACGACGCAGCCACAATGTGCCGATATTTCTGTATTAATTCAGCTTTTTGCCTCGAAGCCCAGGCACTGCATGACTGTTAGATGAGCGTCTGTTGGGAATTTGCACTTTAAGAAGTATGAATTTCAACTGCTGAACAACATTTTTCCTCTTCTGTGTATTTTACAGATCCAAGTGACAAAAATAGAGTGAGGTAAACAAATATCAGTCATCATGAAAAAAAAAAAAAAGCAGCAGTGAAGTTTGGGGCTTCCAACTTCAACAGAAGTCCAGGAAAGAGGAAATAGAAAGCAAAAGTGTAAGTTATTGAGCTCTGAGAAATTCACATGGGCCATAATGCACATGTAATTAACTATTCCCAGAGCATGATGCAGAATGAATAGTGCCTATTTTCCAAAATAAGATAAATATGATTAAACAAACAAACATAAAAAAATCAAATCAAAAGTGTTAACTTTTACCCCCTTGAAACGTCTGCACTAGAAAATAAATACACATTTGCACGTCGAAGAGGAGGACGAAAATTTCCAAACTTTGTTAGATGAGTTTTTTGTAGTTTATAAACACGTCTCAGTGAGCAGTAAATACTGAGAGCTTGAGGGCTTTATCTTAAGCAGCATGTCATTTAGGAACGCTGATCAGACCGAGTCTCTAAACTTATCCATGCACCCACATCCTGATAAAAAGCAAGGATTGCCTAAAAATAATCACTTCCCACTCAATTCCATCAATCTGCCACTTAAGCATCCCCGCCCGCTGGGCAGCCTTATGAGAGCTATAAGGATTAAATTAATTGACTGGGGGGACTCAGTGTCGCTGCAGTGTCCCTGCTTGAAAGAAAAAATAAACCAGCATCATAGCTCCTGTCCGATTCCTCAGCGTCCGTTTTTGAGTAAATCTCCAGGAAAAAATAACTTCTGAGTGACGTATTATCCACTTAAGTCCTCTGGACAGAGCTAGGCCTGAGTGGGTGGGTGGGTGGAGTGGGGGTGGGGGTGGGGGTGGGGATGTCAGGATGTAACAACCCACATCTGGCTCTGCTGTTCTCTGCTCCCCCACTGTCTGCCTGGTACAGGCTCTTTTTAGAGGGAGCTAAGTAATAACTAAGTACAGTGAAATGATCTGGCTCCAGTAATGATACTACAAGGTGACAAGCACATACTGGGAGACTTAATTATGTTTTGTGCGGCAGCAAAAAGCCTGTTGTCAGACCTCTGCTCTGTTTATTCGAAGCTGGTGACTCACTGTCACATTAACCCAAATCTAACAATATCTTATTGCAGTCACGGCTCAGCTACAGAGGCAGCTGGTTGTGTGACCTTTTATTAGAGAGAGGAGCAGTCTTTTATTAATGTAATGCTAACCTCAGAATACCTGCAGGGTTGCTTGAAGACAGACTTTCTGCCATAAGTCATTAGTAAATGTCTTCAAGTATAAAATTAATACATTCTGCCTCAAACTGCACCCACATGCTTCCCCATCAACTTGAAGGGTAATACGGGGGCCTAAAGCAATGTTTGCAGAGTGTCTGAAACATGTTAGACCTACTGCGAGGCGTTCACATTTCCCTGACATTTAGATAGATAATGAGCAACAATCTCCACGTCTTTAAATCCCCATGTGAATCTTTTGGCATTTAAGTCTATTTTTCTCCTTCCTGTCTTTAAATATTTGATGAGGAGGGTGTTATCAGACGTGGATATTCCTGGCTGTGCGACCACTTCATCATCACCTGCTCTCTTCTCTTATACTGACCACTGTATGTTTCTCCCAGGTCTGTATCACCTTTACACTGAGACAGATGTGGACCAATTTGAACATCAACAGCTAAGACCATGTAAGTATGTATGTATTTATGTACGTATGTATGTATGTGTGTCTGTGTTTGTATGTGTCCGTGTTTATATATATATATATATATATATATATATATATATATATATATATATATATATATATATATATATATATATATATATATATATATATATGTGTGTGTGTGTGTGTGTGTGTGTGTGTGTGTGTGTGTGTGTATATATACCTTGAGACAGATGGGCTACAGCAGCAGAAGACCACACCAGGTGCCACTCCTGTCAGCTAAGAACAGGAAACTGAGGCTACAATTCGCACAGGCTCACCAAAATTGGACAATAGAAGATTGGAAAAACGTTGCCTGGTCTGATGAGTCTGGATTTCTGCTGCAACATTCAGATGGTCGGGTCAGAATTTGGCGTCAACAACATGAAAGCATGGATCCATCCTGCCTTGTAGCCACGGTTCAGGCTGCTGGTGGTGGTGTAATGGTGTGGGGGAT